>JAWUZG010000036.1:572500-2057500 GCA_036785705.1 Acanthornis magna
AGGTCTTCGCCTGTCCATACAGCCGCCTGGCATACAATCCCAAGCACAAACTGGTGGCGTCTCAGCTGGAGATCTGACATTTTGCCGAACCACTGTTTGCTTGAGAACTGATAATTAAACACTCCTTCTCCTTTAAAAAAAAAATAATAAAAAGGTAGATAAAAAAATTAAGTCAACTCTGGTGGTAACCTTGAAAGCTTCCTTTTGTCAAGGTCTCAATATATGCCAAAATATATTTTGTTCAGGATTGGTCCTGGCGGTACAATCGCCTTTTCTGTTACCTGAGTGTATTATTCTGACTGTTTTCATTTGACTTGCCTCTAGGATGCTGTGCTGCTCTGGCAGAGAGATCTGTGCGCTGGCAGAGTTCATGAACTCACGCTTGCAAGCTGATCTTTGCCCTGTGTATTTATAAATATTTTGGTGTGTATGTAACATGACAGAATGTGACTTTGCACTGAAAACCCAGATAGACACAAAGAGGAAGAAACATCTCACATCCCCTCCTTGCTCCACATCTCCCCCCTCCTCCAATCCTGTCAAGTTTTATTATGCTCAGAAGGCAACCAGGTGAGTCATAATATTTAACCAATATTGGGGGAAGGGAGAGGTTTTAATTAATTTCATTACACATTAACAAAGTCCAGCTCATGACTCAGTGGAAGTCTATACAGTCTTTTACAGACAGATGGGTGCTTACCCTCTCTGTCCTCTGAGTTTTCTTCTGAATGAGGTGGAGATGTATTAACAGAGCTTATTAGCTGTTCTGCAGTGCTGTTTAATGCCACTGGAAGAAAAGCCAAGCAACCCATAGTTTGAAGCTGGCTTGGTCAACTCATACTGGCACTGGGTTTTTTTTGGGTTTTTTTTCGATTCTATCCACAGAGAAAAACCTGAAAATTGTAAGCATATCTGGAGGTGTCTCTTAAAACATCAGAGGAGATGTATTCTGGCATTCTGTATGATCAGAAGTCACCTGGCTGCAGTCAGATCCAATCAGAGGTGTCATGACACCTGGTTCTGGTGCAGGAAGCTAATCAAACTTTAGCCCTACTAAAAAGGCTGAGGCAACTGACAGAGGCCGTAGTTTCACATCAGGAAAGGAATATGGTCAGAGAAGAGGACTGGAGAAGGGATTCTGCCCTGTGGAAACACTTCACATTTGTGCTGCATTTGACATCCCTACCTGAAGGCCCACTTATTCCAGTTTTCATCCTAGATTGTTTTTGTTCATCTAGATTCTTTCTTTCTTTCTTTCTTTTTCTTTCTTTCTTTCTTTCTTTCTTTCTTTCTTTCTTTCTTTCTTTCTTTCTTTCTTTCTTTCTTTCTTTCTTTCTTTCTTTCTTTCTTTCTTTCTTTCTTTCTTTCTTTCTTTCTTTCTTTCTTTCCTTCCTTCCTTCCTTCCTTCCTTCCTTCCTTCCTTCCTTCCTTCCTTCCTTCCTTCCTTCCTTCCTTCCTTCCTTCCCTCCTTCCCTCCTTCCCTCCTTCCCTCCTTCCCTCTTTCTTTCCCTCTTTCTTTCTTTCCCTCTTTCTTCATTTTTCTTTTTTCCCTCTTTCTTTCTTTCCCTCTTTCTTCATTTTTCTTTTATTTCAAAAGTTGTGCAAATAGAAAATACCAAAAGATCTATTTCCAAGGTCACCTCATAAAGTGCAGGCATTATACCTGTACTCCAGGTTTCTTAGAGGTGCCAGGTGAGACCTAGTTCTGTTTTCATTTCCCATGTTAGGAAATTTTTACACAGTGCTTGTGCAGCTGAGTCTTAAAATGAATGACACTGATATTTTACCAGGATGCAAACAGAAGCAAGAAAGTATCAGAATTTCTTGTGACTGGGCAGAGAAGCTGGCCTGAAAGTTTGGACAGAAAAGAGTCTTAAGGGGTATGCTCTGCCTTTCCCTGTTTATTGAAGAAAATGTTTGTAGGCAAAATGAGCATTGAGCCATTACAGTCCATATCTCACCTAATTTTCCTCTACACTTCAATGTCTTTTGTTGCATGAACAAGCCCAAGGCCAGGGTAGGCATTTCTGGAGCTCTGCACTTCCTCAGTTAAACTCAGAGTACAAAGAACTCCAAGGTCAAGCAGTGGTGTCCAGCTTCATGCTAGGAATCATATTAAAATAAATAACTGAATTAAAGAAAAAATTTAAAAATTGACTAAAATAAATAAATAGCTATATATATAAATAAATAAATAAAATTAATTTAAATTAAGTTAAATTAAATTCTGCTTAAATGCGCCTCTCTGAATACCTTTATTCTGGACTAGCAAAGAGAGCAGATACTCTCCCAGTCTTTGATCCCAGGCTGCTGCAAAACCTTTACTATTCGCCTCTGGGTCATCCAGAGGCAGGAATCAAACTGAAGTAACAGAAATGGGAGTATTCATCTGCACTGCCAGTTTGGGAATGAACCAGCTGGGTGGTGGACTTCACTTTTCCAGACAGGAATTTTCTCCTCTTCTCTTTGTTCCTCCACTTGTCAGATGAAGCAAGAAATATTAGAGACAATGCTTCAAGGAAACATATCATAGGGTCTCACCTGCTGGATCAGGAAAGCTCCTGCACACAGTATGTTTCATGGCAATGCTCTAAGATGTTATGAAGACAGCAGCCAAATCTGTGTGCCCATAGTTCTCCAAGATTGTAATCTGCTCCTTAACCCACTAACTGGGAAAAGTAGAGGTCTGAACAAATAAAATCAGAGGCACATCATCAAAGACCAAAATAATAAATAGTATTTACAAGAGATACACTCAGAAGTGACTCTCTCTATTTTTATTGTTTTTTAAACAAATTTTCGTTGCGTACCTTCAGTATGTCACAAAGCATTGAGGGCAACTGAGCCCTCCTCCATGACAGAAGCCTTGCAGAGCCTGCTCTCTCTGTCCTTTGTGAATTTCAGCCAGCTCCTCTGCCTGGTTTTCTCACACATCACATCTCTCTGTGGCGCTGCACACAGAACAAACAGCAGCCCTGCACTAAGCCAAACACACCTTGTCAAGTGAGTGCCACTACAGTGCAAGGATTGATTTGCTGGTGGAGGTCTTGCATATAAGCAGATATGGAAGCCACAGCCAGGGTTAACAAGTTTCCACGTGGAGGATTTATTAAGAGCGCCGTAACAAAGGGACAATCCCTGTTGTTGCCTCTTAGATCCCAGCTATTGCAGATTTGGGTTGGCCTCAAAACTTTCTGGGATGAGATGAAGAGAGGGTTATATTTATACAGTCCCTGCACCTCTTCCAGGCAAGTGCTTCCAGCAGGTAGCTGTCTCTTTGGATATTAATGTTCACATATCCTCATTTTTGTTGTCAGCTGCAGCCTCTAGCAACCCGCCTCTGGTGATAACCTTGTCAGTTCTCCCTGGACAAGCTGGGAGAGTTGTTTTCTGAATAAGAGCTGCAGTGACATCCCTCGACTTTGTGGGAAATGCTGCTGGTGATGCACAAGTGGCATCCACTTCTCCCTGCCAATTATGTCTGGCACCAGCATCAGAATATTGAGCTTTGAAGGAACACTATGTTCTAGATAAGACACTGAATAATTATTTGTTTTAGTAACAGGTCTTCTGTCTCTGGCAAAAGTAGAGTTGAAGTTAGGTGCTCAACCAGCCTCTTGGAGTGCCGTCTGGATGAAAAGATCTTGAGATCTTTACGACATGCTCCATATCTCTCAGCACAGATGCTGCCTTTGTTTCCCCTTTCCAGAAACAATTGGAAGTTCACGGGTATTTTGACCAAGTTTGCTTCAGGCGTTGTGTAATGAATAGGGTCATATTGGATATTCACTAAACATTTCCAGGAAAGTGGATTGGATTGACAACACCCATCATTTTCACCCTTAATATCTATGATTCTAAAAGAGCCTTATGTTTGAGTGGAAGGCAAATTAACTCAACAATGGGATAACCCCAAAAATCTATTATTATTCTTTTATTGTTATTGTTTTTTGAAAGAAATATTGGATCTTGAATTGTTATTTTTTCTTCTTTTTCGAAAAAGGTGCATGACCTTTAGACACCACAGAACCCCACATCCTTTGGGAAACATGTCTAAATGGATAAATTTAGTTTTAAACCAAAACCACAGAATAAAAATGCTGATTGATATTGTCAGAGATGTTCCTTCTTAGGAAGCTACAACATTAATAAATTATTTATTTGCCACTTGGCTCCTTTAGACAGGAAGCCTTCATATTAATGCCTATGTAGTAAAGAAAGTAGGGTTCATGTGACTTTGATTCTTGATGCTGTAAAATGTCTAGTAGTGTAAGACTACTGTAGTCTAAGATTTGATCTGGAGCAACAGGCACGTTTTGCCACTGGTGGTCAAAAAGAAAATTTCTGGGCTTTACGTAAAATCACGATGTTAATTTTGTCATGGCCACATTAATTTCTTTTAATGTTCTGTACATATTAGATAGAAATGTCACCCATAACTTTCACCTGTCTGCAATCCTCTTCCCCCACCTGTGCACAATCACATTATAGAGCCAAGCCCTGGGCTTTGTGGATCAAAATTTTTCACTGTCCATCTTATAGAAAGATTCAAATCAGAGCTGGATTAAACAGCTGTGGTCGAGTTCTGCGAAATATTCAAGACAGAGTAAACATCCTTCTCTATTCAACAAAGTGTTTAAAGCTGACTTACTTTTATTTAGGTGCTCAAGACTCTTAAAGCTGAGGGTACACCAGCACTTTTTTTTAGGCTTAAGCACATCATTGAGTAGGCAGTGAAGAAGAATTGCCGTCATAGTGCAAGGCTTTGTGGAAAAATTAAACAATTGACAACCATTAGTTTGTGAACAAATTGTAGGTCATTCATGGGGATTAAAGGCTATTTCAGAAATTACTATTTTTCCCTGTATTTATTTATTTTGGTCTTTTTTCTGAAAGCTCAAACAAACTAGACATCATTGAGCCTTCCAAGCTTAGGGAAAGATGTTGGTAGGAAATCCCTTTCGAAATATTAAGAGCAAAGTTGAATGAAACCATTTCAATGCAATGGAAAAAACAGTAATTTTTAAGAGGAAGCAATGTTCAGTGTTGAAAATTACAACAATGTTCATTATTCTGTTGGGTTTCAGAATCGGCAGCCCCTTCGTGCATATTTGCCATTAAGAATGATATAGCCATGTTGTTTGTCCTTTAATTAGTTTTCTAAACACATAAGAAACTAAAGTGAATAAATCAAAATGACCTTTAAATTCCCAGATTTACAGCCTATTTAAATGGCCTTAATAAGGTAATAATAATCCAAGCTAATAGTAGTTCTACTTCCCTGCCCTGTGTCTTGCCATGTGATATGCGACATCACTAATTTTAGTGTGATTACAAATTATTCCCATAGTTCAGGTTTAATACAGTATTGATGTTGTTACTAATATAGATTTGTCAGTAAAGATACAAAGAAAAGTCAGTCCCACTTAATGTTGGCTGACAAGTCAAAACAACTAAAAAGAAAAAAAGCAAACACAAGGAAAGAAACAAGGGGAAAAACTACCACCTTACAGATTAATACACAGGGGGAGGAAGAAGTACAAGTGAAAAATAATGATTCAATTTCATTAAAGGTGTACTTAACCTGAAGTAGAGAATATAAAGGGGGAGAAATGGTACATGAAGCAAGTATCTGCTGTTACTGCATTTCCAGAATGAGGGCAGGTATTTACTGCTCCTACTATGCCCTTGATGTTACACATCAGCCATTTTGCTGCTGTGAATCCAGTAAAATTCAATGTAATTTTCTAGATATATATTATCTACCTTAAAGCAGAATTTGATGCAGAGGTATCTGACATGATATGGTTACCCATTTTACTACTTATCTGGAAAATCATAGTTGCTCTGCATACTTTTCATCCTGAGCTTGCCTGGCCCTTGGTCTAACAAGTTTTGTTATGTGCTTTATCTACAGCACATGTATCTGTCTCTCAGCTGAAATACAGCAGGTACCATAATCTCTGGAAAATTATGTTGTTGCTTGCTAGATCCCAGTCGAGTGCTGTATCTGGATGTAAAAGCTCATCTCTCATGTTCCACTCTAATTTGAGGACAAAAAAGTTAATGCAAAGCACAGATGGTTTGAAATAACCTGCTTGACCATGCTCTGCATCAGAAGAAAAATGAACATGTATCCATTTACCAGTTCACAAAAAACAGTTATTGTGCTGATTGTCAGCTTTTACTTTCCCAAATTTCTGCCATTCAGTTGACATTTAAGTGATCAGGGAGCAAAAGCTCTTCTGGAGAACTGAACTCCTGCAATTTCTTTACCTGAGGAGTATTCCAGGAGCAATAACAGACATTGCCTATGCAAGGGTCTTTAGTTATTCTCCAAAGTTGAGTCCAGTACAACAAACAGTGTAAATAACCCTTGCTTTATTAGAAAGCATTAAAATTCATGTGTGCAAAGGCTCAAGCATGTGAATATGAAGGAGCAATAAATGATCCTGTGTCAGCTCAGGTGGGACAACTCACGTGTATTTACCCTGTAGCAAATGTGAGGTAATATGAACTAAGCCTTAAAAAGAAAGAATTTACCCTACTTACCTTATATTCATCCAGGACTAAGAGTGTCTACATGGATTTGTTATCACAGTTTAGCTCACGTTTTTAACTAATTACATAAATAAATGATTTGTGCACCTGGCACACTAGGCCAGATGTTGTTCATATGCATAATAAAGAATCCTATCTTGCCTGCAGAACCTGCTTTTTAATCAAACAAGGCAAAAGGTGATTGTTATTCCCTATTTTGCAACAGGGGGGAACAGAGATGCCGTGTGACTAAGAAGCTGACTTGTCCTAGGTAGCACTGCTAATCTGAGGGAAGGCACAGGACTGAATTCAGATATCATCTTTCTGATCACTAGGTTGGCCTTCCCACCAGAGTAACTCTCTGTTTTTTTTCTTGCACATATACGAGAGAAAAATCTGTGTATTTAAGAGAGATATCTGAGCCCTAGAAATATTTCACTTCTGGTGTCTCACGAGAGTCCTCTCTCAAATGTGTAATTCAAACAATATATGTTTATGGACCCTTTCTTGCAAACTGTGGGACTTGTGTCAAATGGGAAAGAAGTTCATTGCTAGCACTACCCTTTTTACAGGTGTGCTCAGGATCTGCTAGGAAAGTGATTTAAGAACAACACTCTGAAATTGCTTTAGTTACATTCAGGCTTCTGCTTACCCAAAATTCAGAAGAAATCGAGGAAAATGTCACAAAAAGATCATGGGTTTATTGTACATATTAAAAGTGCCACCTTAAATATCCTCTGAAAAAATCATCAACAAAACCTTTTCCAGTGAGGAACATCCAAGAAACTTGATTTCCAGCCCCGTGTGGTCACTATTTTACAATATCTACAGTTTATGGAACAACCTGGGAATGAATGTGGTATTTATTTGCACTGCTATAGATAACTAAACAAGCAGAAAATGTATGGGAATTATGAGGAATGTCCAGTAGTCAAGTATGTGTTTTGTGACCTAGCAATTTTATTTAATGCTGCTAAAATCTCATCTTGTTTTGAAATAAATAAATAAATATAATCCTACAGCAGAGATTAAGAGCAATTCCAGGAGGCATCTGGAGATACTATAGCAATCAAATTACACTTAAAGAAAATTCTTCAAACTGATGTTAGTCATACACTGAAATCAAAAGGAATAACAAGAAGTATAGAAAGACATTTATTTTTCTCTTCATCCCAATGCAACTCTTTTGCTTTATCACACAGATGACAAATGCCTAATAAACATACATGTATACACATCCTGGTACAGGTCAAGTCGTATGTCATTCTAAGCTTACCACTCCTTCAAAGATGATGAGCAAAAATACATTCAAATTTCCTATACAAATCTGCTAAAGACAAAGTCATGAATGCTGCTGCCCTTTTGAATGTCTGCTGTATTCAAAGAGTACTACAACAAATCTTAAGAAGGGATGTTTTTCCAGTGGATTGATTTTGTGGGGTTTTTTCCCCACTTAAATGAATGTTTATTTGCATATGGGAACCTGTGCTGACAAATTTTATCCAGTAGAATAAAGAAAAGGAGAAGGGAATTAAATGGAGGGAGACAACATGGCCTAGTAAATAAAGTAACAGACTTGGGGGAATCAGGAGACCTAGATACTATTCCCAGCTCTTCCCTGCAGTGTGACTTTAGGCAAGTCTCGGAGCAAGCTTTCCCTCACCACTCTGTTGTCTATTTATATTGTAAACTCCTCAGAGCAAGCGCCATCCTTTGCTGCATGTTGCTACAACCCCAACTGCAAAGGAGCTCTGCTCTGCATTGGAACATCCAATGCAGAACAACAATAGTAATTGAAGTAAGCCGTCATGATCCACTTGTCAGTGAAAATGTTAATCTGCCTTTCTGCAGCCACCGTGGTTGCAGGCAGGTCTTGGTAGTATGCAGTATACAGATCTTAGAAATAAACAAAACTATCCCAGGAATAAACACAAGAATTAAGTGGCATTAGAAATTCCAGTGAAATGTCCTACTGCAAAAGATCCGGGTCCTGAGAAAATATCGATAGAAGGTTTAATCAGAGTACAAGCACATGGTCTTTCATCTAGAGATAAAGTACATAGGAGTTCCAAGAAAAATAAATTAAATGGAGTGGCCTGGTGTTCAAAAAGCACAGTATGTCTGAAAGAGAGGAATTATTTTCTTCTTGGGAAAAGAGTTGGAGGGAATAAGGGGACCAAGGTCCCTTCTGTTAACACCTCCCTATGTCCTGCACATGCTTTGCCTCAGATACTGCAGCAGAAGCTGTGTTCACCCTAGTACTTCATGCTTCTCTAGAGGAAATTACCACAGCCAGAGAGTGTGAAACTGTGTATTTTGTCCTCACAGAAAAGTATTAAAATAAAAAAGATGGCGCCTGGAAAGACAGGGGTATCTACATAACTGTAACACCCACTACAAGGACAGGAGGTTAGATTTTTCTGACACAGAAAGTTAAGTTGAAATGTGGAAGCTTTCCTGCATAGAGCACAGTTGTGGACGTTCTTTCATGAACTTTTGGAAAAGTGTACAGGGCTTGAACTTCATGCTGCAGCACTGACAAAAAATTAAATAATCCTGGAATACCGTCCTCATGTTTTTTATTTAATGAAGTCATTTCTGACATCTACCTGTGTAGACATTCCCAGTTTTAAGTTAAAGGTCAAGAATTCATTGTAATTTAAGCACAAATCAGAGCTTATTCTTTACTCAGAGTTCAATCACCATTGACATAGCAATTTTTCTCACCTCAGTGAGAGTGGGACACAGTGCAAATTTTGGAACTGGGGTGGAATGAATCCTAGGTTATCTCAAACTGTAAAATTTGAGTCATGAACTCTGATCAAAGGAGGTGTGCACAGAGCACAACACACAACAGCTTAGTCCTACATCAAGCATAACCACATTAGCCCTTCTTAGTGACGATGTGGCCTTATCAAGCCCAGTCTGCAGATTGCGACAGCCAGAATATATCAGATAACAGAAGGGCCTTGCAACTCAATATGTACAACTTAACTTTAATGCTGCAGGTAGATATAGCCCAGTGCACTCAGGTAGTTTACTACATTTACAACAGCTTTGAGCTCAGTCCTGACTAATCATCAAATACTGACTCCCTTCCCAGAGGAATTTTGCAGCCATTGCTGCAACTGATGAACATCTGTGGTGGGTGGACCACAGCCAGCAACTAAACACCCACCCAGATTCTCACTGACACCTGTCCCAGCAGGATGGGGGGGGAAACAGGAGTAGCAAAAACCAGAAAACTCTTTCAAGGTTCAGGAGAAGGCAAGAGGGCAAAGCGCAAGTGATGCAAAAGCAATTTCCACCTCCTACAACCAGAATGGTGCCCTGCCATTCTCCGAGCAACAGATGACTTGGAAGACAATGCACACACACTCTCCAGTTTATATTGCTGAGCATGGGACTATGTGGTAAGGAGTATCCCTTTGGTTATTTTCGGTCAGCTGTCCCAGCTGTGTCCCTCCCAAATTCTGGCCCACTCCCAGTCTGGTCATTGCAAGGGGGCAGACTAAGAAACAGGAAAAACCTTGACACAGCAAACAGTGCTCAGTAACAGCTAAAACACTGGTGTGTTACCAATGTTGTTGTAGCCAAAAATCCAAAGCACATCAATATACAGTCTGGTGTGAAGAACGTATTTCACACAGACAGATCCAGTAAAACAGCGGAAGTTAATTTCAGTTTGATATATTTGCCCTCATTACCCATTCTCAGCCTGACCCCTCAAATACTTCGTGTTTGAAAGAGAGTCAAATACAATCCCAGGATAAACTCACAGTGAGTTTATTATAACTGCTGAATTTCTTTGCGATTCCTTAGCAAAAGTGTCATTCAGGACAATATATTAAGCAATGACTTTCTTTCTAGGATTTAAGGATGTATTTTAGAGGAGTCAGCTAAGTATGAGGTATACAAAATCTGCCCATGCATCAAAATATTTTAGGAGTCTGAAAACAGGGAGTGGAGAGAGACAGAAAAAACTGACTTTAAGAAAATTTCAAGATCATATTGATAATGAAATTTACTTTTGATTAGTATAACACTGTAATTTTAATGCCAGAGACAAAACAGTCAAGAACATTAACAATGTGCAGATGCACAAAAAGTTTTTACATTACCAGTGAAGTTTCTTGTCAGCTTCATTTAAAATTATTTCTTTCCATCCTTTGAGATGTTTATTTGTCTTTGCAGGTTTTTTTTTAATTTACTTGTTTAAAAGTTTTCTTCTTTCAATAGCAGCTGGAATTCCAAAATTAAATTAAAACCATGTAGGTGCCAATATATATATTCAATAGATATGAGACTAAATTAAACTAATTGACATTTTATTAATACTCTGCTGTTTGTTCCCGCAGAGTTAAAACCATTCTCAAGATCCCATTATATGAAGACATACTCTGGACCATCTGGTGGCCAAACATTTCTGATTATAAATAAGTCATTTTTAGTTAATTATTTATTTGGGACCTTTTGTTTATTACACAAAAATCTGGAAAGGGAGAAGAAATAACTAAATGTGCTGGGGTTTATAATACATCTTTCATAAACAAAACTATTTTTTGCAGAATAATCTGGTTGTGACAGGAAAGGACGCTGAATATTCATTTGAATTAGAAAATTATTTCTGAAGTGATTCTTGTTTGCGGCCCTTTTGGCTTCACTTTGTATGAACATAGAGGCACTTAGAGAAGAGTGAAGTAGTAAACACTTAGCTGTGATGTTAAACTCTAAAAAGGAAGGAAACTATTTGATCATCACAGAGAGAATAGAAGGGGACAGACACTTTATGAAAAAGAAAAGATAAATCCCTTTGATAATGATAATGAAGTTCTGGGAGTATTGGACAAGGAAAGTTGAAGGCTGCTCATCACTGGAGGTCTTCAAGAACTTATCAACTACTATCAGGAGTAATGTGGATAGGACTGATTTTTTCTTGGGGAAGTACACTTAAGTTTTAGACAACGGACTACTTGATTTCTCAACATAAGTGCCAGCTGTGTTTTCAGTATTGCAATTATAAACCCCCATAGATAACTGGCGTAATTTTGAATATTACCTTCAATCAAAGTCGTTAATACTATGAGACATAAAAAATTGTGAGATTTGGCTAGTCATTGGTTTCAAAAGTAACTTGAAATAAAGACCAGGTTTCATTGGGTCCATTTAAAACCCTGACTTTCTTGCTTCGTCTCGTATCTTGCATTCCAAACAAACTTCCAAATACCCATGCTGGAGGAATAGAAAAGATTACAGTGTCCAAGAAGCCTTAAGAAATTGAAGAGTTATTAATCATTCATAACTGAAGCAAAGACAATACCCATTTCTAAGCATTTGACAAAACCTAGATCAACCATAACTGTTGAGAAATGGATGCCTTTGGTCTAGGGCTTTGGGAGCTAGAGAAATCCCTGTCGGACTGCAGAGGAATAAATATGTTACAGTTGTAAAAATGCCTAGTCGTTGAAACCAAGTCACTAAAGACACTTTAGAAGGAAAAGCAGAAGTTAATATGATAAAACTGAAGAGGTCATTTGTAAGCAGAGACAGAGAGCTTAACAGGAGTGCTGTAAGAGCGATAAAGTTTGAATGATAATATTCCTTTTTGAGTAGGGATGACAAGCAAATTAAGAAAAGTGAAATTTCTGTAAAAAATTTTTTATTCACTGATTTTAAAACAGACAGTTATCTGATGTCCCTGACAAGCCTTAACCACACAGGCAAGAGGAAAGGAGTATCTCCTCAGTTGCTCTCAGTTCCTTATCAGGGTGGAATTTATCCCCTAACCTCTTCTGTTGGGCTGGTTCCATCTCAATTTTGAACTCCCTAGTTAACGGGAATTTCATAATATTGTTTGTCCAAATATTTTTAATCCTAACAGAGCTTACCATCAAGTAATTACCCTTCTTACTCTAAATTAAAATATTTTCTTCCACTTATTTCTTACATTGCTTGTAATTATGAATACAGGTGACTTCTTTTGCCTCAGGGGAAGCAGCATGCAAAAAGTGAGAGGTGGAATGAACAGTCTACTGTCCTCTAGATGTGTATATATATATATATATGATACTGATATATGGTTAAGGTCCTCAAGCAATATTGATCTACACCTCTAATTTTTTAACATTAATAAAGCATTCATAAATATAGAAGTGAACACAAGTTCAGATATTGGCTTCCCACTATTATGTGGGCTGTCCCAAAAACCAAGATACCATTATTAGTAGAAAAGGGAAAGAGAAATAAATCTACCTCATTGTTTGCTTGTTTGTTTGCTTGGTTTTTTTGTTTGTTTGGTTGGCTTGGTTTGGTTTGTTGGTTTGGGTTTTTTTCCCACTTGATTAGTCCTGTTAATGGATTTTGGGGAATAACACTGTTTTTGGATAATGGACGCAAAGAATCTCACATCACTTCAGTAGCCCTCCAGCCTCAAATGTCTTGTAATTGTCAAAGAAACCATTCTTGGCAGCCATTAAAATCACACTCTATCACAAACCTTTGCATGGTTTATAATGTAAACAACCTTTGTAGTCATGCAGCACAATTTTCTATGGAACACAGAATCAGTTCATGAGGCTTTGAGTTAATTCTTCATGGAATTTGAATGGGTGTTAAACAAAGAAGGATAAGAAGAAAGTGGAGGAGGAGGAGAAGGAGGAGGAGGAAGGAAAACAGTGAAGGAAACAAGTGCCAGCATTAGAGAGTTTGCCGGTACCACCATAATTTTAGTTTTAGTGCTTTCCTTTTGTGGGGAGATTTTTTGGTCTTTGGTGTTGTTGTAGGGGTTTTTTTGGGGGGAGGGGGCAGTATTTATTTTACTGTTTAAGTGGTATCCACTGGATATTGCCAGTCCTATGTTTGTTAGATGGAAGAATAATCTATTTCCATTTTTCCTGTGAACAATTTCAGTCTCAGTTTTAGTCTTCTTCCTAGCATAATCTAATATAATTCATTATTTCTTGTGGAGTTGAAAAATAAATAAAAATGGTGGTGGGGACTGGAACAAAAATGAAGCTAGAAATATGGAGCATTTTATGTTCTATATGGAGACATAGAATGAGAATTGGGAAACTTGACAGAAAGAAATGTTTGCCATCCCTAGGAAGGTGAAAAGGACATGACTGATATGGACATTTTCCCTGGGAAGAAGTAAAGAACAAGGGAGGAAAGCATGAATAAGGGAAAAGAGATTTGAAGTCATCAGAGTGGCACACACTGAGAGCATTCCCATGCTCAAGGGGCACAACAGACGAGAAGGAGAGTGGTTAATAAAGGCAGACACAGCGACCCTGATGCAAGGAAACAAGAGTTCCATGGGCTAAAAGAGAAAGAGGCTCTGCTGCAGTGCAATGGACCAACTTGACAGGAGCCATTCCAGATGCAATAGGAACGATGGCAGAAGCATCCCAGTGGGAGAGTAAGTGGTGTAAACTATGAAAAGATAACCGTATGAAAGCCTGGGGAAATTCTCTTTGGTTTGCACCACTGGATGATTTCAAAATATTTTAGAGCAGTCTGACGTCCGAGGTAACCCATTTCAAAATGTGCTTGTATAAATAAACCACTTGATCTTTACTTTGGGGACACTGGTTTTCACAGCCAAGTGTATTGGGACATAGAACACAAAACATAGAACTGAGGGCAGCCAATAATGCAGATCTCCCCAAACATCCCTGGAAAAAGTGACCTGCAGTTTATCCATCAGTCTAGAAGCTTTTTTAGACAGCACTTCCATCTGTTTCTTCTCACATTTTTTCAAATTCAGAACTACCAGCCCAGCCAATATCACAGGGAGGTATTGTTTAGGATTTAGGGGAATTATTCTTCTCCTACAAACTGCGGGGCTAGTTCTGCTTCCTCCCTACAGAGCTAAGAAACTAATTTGCATGATGTTGAAAAAGGGAAATCTTTTCTGATTTTTTTTCTTTGAATGCTTTATGTGTAGAGCTGTGTTTGTTCCCTCCATGGTGGTGATTATTCAGGAAATCTGAGTGAATAACTGTGCCTAAGTATTTACATTTCAATATTTTATTAAATGATCACTCATATTATCCACTCAGTACAACAGGAGCCAACTATGTGGCTCCTTCAGTACTAGGAAAGGCAAATCCATAGGAGGCTGCATTTCTTTCTTTAGGACAAAGTCTAACCATTAAAGTGTATAACCAGTCGTGAGCCACTTGCATTATACCAGCCTTGGAGCGAAAACAAAGCTAACCTTCCTGCATTAGCACAGTTGAAGGATAAAGCTGCTAGCTTTTGGGTCTGGCACAATTCTGAGCCATGCTGTTCCTCACCCAGAGAAAGAAGAAAAAGCAGTGAGGAATCTGGAAACATTTTTGTTTCCCCATATTAATTTTTTGCTGTTCTGTTGACAGCTTACTGTGCTGCTATTGTATTTTGGTGTGGCCACGTGTACAGTCAGTCAAGAAGGATCACGTGTCTCAGTGTTCCAAACCCTGTATGAGGCTCAACACTCTTCAATTGCCTTCCTTCGGACGTCTGATTGTTCAGCTCATGGATTTCCCAATATTTGAGGTAAGTACAATGCCAAATATGCTATGGGGCTAATGGTTGGCTGTAATATATATTTTAGAATAGCCAATGCTCATTTCTCTGAATCTCATCCAGGTCAACAGGAAGAACTGTGCCTGTCCTTGGCAGAGCTGGACTGGTTTGGTGAGTTATTTTATGCTTTCAAAGAGCTGTGTGCATTGTGAATGTCATTACATAGACTGTATGCTTGATCATACAAAATAGCAAATAGTGGCCAGAGCTAAACTGAAAAGCTGGCCCTATAACTTCAAAGGAAAGAAGAAAAGGAAAATAAAGTTACCTTCAGAACAGTTTTTGTACCTGCACACACTAAGGTTAATCAAATCTTATGCTTCAGAGTATATGGCTGATTAGCTTGTGTCTGGAAGCACTTCCCCTTATTTGCCATTCTGCTCCTAGCTGCAGAAAGAACAAAGTTCATGTTAGTTCTAGGATATTTTTTGTCATTTTTTCCCCTCATTCACTTGCCATAGAAACTTTGAAAATTACTGGTTGCAGTGAGAGGGGTCCTGTGCAGAGCAGCTCTGCTCTGACAGAGAGATTGGGAAGCCTGCAAGCTTTGATATGTATTAGAAAACAAAATTATTTTGCCCTTATTACTGTGAAGTGCCTTCCTTCTTATGGAGCTTTTTAACTGAGAATGAATTGTTCTTCTATGAAACTTTGAGGTAGTTCTCTCCCTCCTGCAACCTATGGAGGTATCTTTGAATAGTGAATTAAATCACAGAGAAACTAAATGTAGGCTAGTGTTGTGTGTTTTGATTTGTTTTGTTTTGGCTTTTAACCTTCATCGTTAAGCATGAATGGCCAGAACGAAATCTCAGGACTCTCCTCTCTCTCACTTCCATGTGAGATCCTCCTCATCCTGTGAATCTTCAAAGTCTTTTAAGTTTATGCAACTTATTAAGTTTGGCATTCAGTTCTTTTTGTAGGCTTTTTTGTGTGGTTGCTCGGTTTTCATTTTTGGTTTGTTTTTTTGTTTGGTTTTTTTTGTTGGTTGATCTTTTCTTGTTTGGTTGATTTTTTGTTTTGGTTTGGTTTGGGTTTTTTTCTTAGTTATTTTGACTTGCAGATCTGAAGAGGCACTAACTCTGTCCGTTCAGTACAGCTCTATCAACTTCATTACCGTTCTGGCAGTTTACTCTTGGTGAAGAGTTGGCCATGGGGCCTGTAAGAATTTATGATGTCAAGGTCATGTAATTACAAGCATTTATAATTTCATGAAGAGTTTAAGGCACAGGTAATTTGCAATGTAATTTTAGGGATTTAAGCACCTGTGTGCATGCCTGGCCTCACCGACTGTGGGCAGGGTGAAGCATGTACCTGAGCTATCCATCACATCCAAAAGTACCATTGGCAAGGCACGATCTGTTGAGAGCACTTCTTCCACTCTCCTTCTCAAGCTGTGACCTGGGTCCAGCCAATTTCAGGTGATGCGTGCTTTGAATGATTTTGCGAAGTGGATTTTTCACTAAAAAAAAATAGTATCAAACGGGAGACTAGACTGTTGCATAACCTTAAAAATGAAGTGGCCAGAGCTCTAACCTTGAATTGAGGGTGTGAGGGAAGTAGGGTTCACATGTCAAAGAGGACACAGGCTGTGTGTATTTCATGACTATAGATACCAAGCAATCTTGAGAGGTATTAAGGATTAATTATTCTGCCCTCATAGTCTTGAGAAGGCAAATGTATTTTGGCTTCTGAAGACCACTGCGGGAAATAGAATGTGAAGTTTTAGGAAAGACATTTTTTCCTACCTCAGATAAAGTTCCTTATTAAGCATCTTGAAGGAAGTTTGCATAATGCCTGGCCCTTGTCATTTGCTTAATAAAAGCAACAAATCAAATTTTTCCTTGAAAGGGCCAAATCTGTCTGAATTGACAGGGAATTTTGGCAAGGGGTTTTTGGATACATACCCTACACTACTCTCCTCAAAGCATCTAAATGACCTGCAGCCAACAGCAACTTTGTATAATAATGACAGAGGTCTGGTACCTGCTGGATGTGGTATCATCACAGATAACTAAAATAACATTAATTAGATACTTATTTCTTTTTTAAATAGTCAGTAAAAAAAAAAACAACCAACCAACCAACCAAACAAACAAACAAACAAACCGAAGGCCTGACAACAACCCTCACCTGACAAGAAAAAAAAAAAAGAAAATCTTGAAATTGTGAAGAAAAATGAATGAAAAGTAACTACTCAGATCACAATATATCTGACCTTCTTGGACTGACCTTAATACTTTGATTTAAAAAAAATATAAGGATCATAGGTTTTTCTTCTAGTCATAGATTGCCATGATTTCATAAGTTTACACTTTGTGGAAGAGAAAATGACTATTTCTTCTAACTTGTATAAAGAAGCACAGAGAATACTTTTGGTTCATTTTCCTTAGTAAAAATATCAATTGTAATTCTCTCTATTATGAACTATAGGTCTATTTGGAATAAAGAATAGTCCTTAATTAAATTACATTTCCAGGGTTTAATATGTTTACATTTTTATTGCAGGGAAGACAGGAGCAGTTCACTCTCAACTTATGTGTCTGCTTGCAACACTTTCTCAGCTACCAGAAAGAAGATGAAATTTGGTGGAGCATAAACATTTATTTTATATTATACCAGATTTTCAGAATATCTTTATGTATTTATTTATAATGTTTATCAGCACTCTAATGCTAATTTAATCTCTTTGAAAAAAATGTGTCATCAGGCTTGTAATGAATGATAGATTGGGAAATAGGGAATTGATAATGTTTTGCCATTTCAATGTGGTCTGAAATTCTAGTTTAGATCTACACTTAGGAATTATTTATATCCTCTTATGTCATATCAATTTAAATAATATTCCACTCATCGAGGCATAAAGAATAATGTTAATATTAAAGTTTCTATTTAAAATTTGCTAATTGCACATGAAGGGGTTATATCTGCTGCATTCAGGGTTTTTAAATTTAATTTTATTGTATTAGAAAATCTATGAGGTTAAATCTGCAGAAATTATTGCTTTTAAATGTTGTATAATAAGAATCTTGCTGCTGTTATGAGCACTGAAAAATGTGCCTTCATCTCAAATAAGCCTTGTTAAAGCTACAGTTCTGGAACTGCCAGGATTTAATACTAAATTTGGGCCTGATCCAGCTCAGCTTTACTCATGTGAGTAGCTCTGTCTCCTCTGTAGAAATCTGTGCCTGAGCAAGGGTTACTAGAGATCCCTCTGCAAAGTTATTGATCTGGGGAAAGGTTGAGAATGAGGAAAAAATAAGGATGAGTATATAATTTCCACCCATTTAGGCATTGGCCTCCAAAAGTAATATGTCTCCAAGAAGTCCATTTTAGAAGCAAGGGGTCAAATAACAAACTGAAGCCAGTGACAAAGTATTAAAGGACACTGAAGATGTGTTTTGACCCATCTGCACACACTTGAATCAGGTAGACAGTGTCATAGGCTTGCAAGAAGGGTGAGGACTCGTCAGCTCCACACAGACAGGATGAGATTCCTCTGCCCTCTGGCCGCTCTCAGCTCCTGCTCAGTGCTGCTCAGGGCCAAAATCAGGAAAGCACTTTGTCAATAACAGTTTGCTTGATTAGACCCCTCAGGGGAAGTCACCAGAAGTAGTTTTATCCCTGGGAAAGAAAATTATTAAAGCAAATATGAGTCTATTGACTACTGAAGTCATGTGGAAAACAGCCATTGACTTCACGCTCAACAGGAAATGGCACAATATGACTGTAAAAGTTATGGGCTTAAGTGAGTGACACTGCCTGTTGTAATGCCAAACAACAAATCAAGTTATCTTGCTTTCTGCTCTAGGCACCAATACTAAGCTTGATTCTCTTCCCACTCTCATACAATGACATCATTCTGGAGCAAAATCCTTGATGACAACAGGATTAAATCATGAGAAAATTGATGAGAGAGCAGAACCAGTCCCATTTGTCTATGACCGATATTTTGAAATTGCTGAAGTTTTAAAGTTTTGGATTCCCAGCGGACAGCTCTGTCTTCTGACAACATATGATTTTAATTTTTAACCCTAGATGAATCTGAGCAGTTTAATATTTCATTTTAATTAATTATCAAAATATTAGGTTTTTTATTCTAATTTGAAGCTCCTGAATTTGAGCCATTTGTCTCAGAATCTTCCCAGGACAACCTACCACCACATTAGGTCAGTTTTCTGTCCTAATTGGTACCATGAAGAAAAACAGTAATCAATTAAGTTGTCAATTAACAAGCAAACAATTCTTCAGTGTCCAGGGAGGTTTCCTTACAACATGAAGTAGAAACTTTTCTATAATCTCCAGACAATATTTATATTTCTGCGCATATATGTATGCGCATGCACACACACACACGCACACATACACACACATGTATAATTTAATGGTCTCCTTAATGTTATTGCAATTATTTCCCTCCAATCTTTAGTGCTGCTCTGGAAGGAATGCCACTGAGCTCAAACGATGGCACTGATAGCTGAGAGGCATTCGTTTTGCAGTGGCTAATTAAGCGTATGAAGGCCATGTAAAGGATTGGTTCTATCAGCACACACTCACCATCAACAGCCTGTCCCCTGCAGGGTTAAGAAGAAGATGTTAAATGATCACCTGTCCCAAACACTAAATGACAGCTTCAAGGTAGTAAATGAAGCCTGAGGTTATTGACGGATAAACTTGATTCTTAGCCTTGCAATCAAAGGAAGAAAACAGTTGAGGAAAATCACCTTCTGAAAGCTTGGAGACCTCTAAACAGGATTTTGCGTTGCCCCTTTTTATGTGTTTTCCAGAGATGCTCCTTGGGAGAAATTCTCATTTCGATGAATGTTCAGGCTATGCAAATCTTGAGCTCACAGCTGACACCCCTTGCAAGCCCCGCCTGCCCTCCTCTAGGGATGAATTACCCCTCCGGTACAAATTACACATGCACACCAGATGGGGTGAATTGAATGCTCTAACTAGAAACAGAGGGAGAATGATCTTGTGTTTAATATGAAGGTCAGGGACTCAAGAGACTTTGATTCTATTCCTGGCTCTGCCCCAGACCTTGTATAACTTTGGGTGACTTGTTTAATCGTTCTGCCTTGGTTCTTCTCATCTATAAAATGGGAATGGTAATACAGTACTACGTTGTCAGGGTGTTACAAAACTAAATGACTGCTGGTGAGATGTACTGTAATCTATAGCTGAAAGAGAACACAGACAGGCCATTCGTTACTGCAAATAATCATTTGGGGCAGGAACTTTAACTTTCTTGTGTCTTCCAAAAATATATGTATTCAGGCTTATGAGTTTATTTTTAAGGGTTCTTTGGGGTAATTTCTCTCTAAGAGTCTGAAAACGACACAGAAAGTAAAGTTGCGAGAATATACAAAGAAATACTAGGGGATTAGCTTTAAAAATGTGTGTGGAATAAGAAGGAGGGGAGACTTTTTTGTGCTACTCAAAGTTATTTTTCTGTTCAAACAATATTAAAAAAAACCCAACAAAATAAACAAACAACCAAAGGAAAAAAAAAAGTCAAGAAACCCCCCAAAAAACCAAACAAACCAAACACCCTCCCCCCCCAAAAAAGAAAAAAAACAAACCAAAGGAAAAAGGAAGAAAGAAATTACCTCACCTTTTGGAATATCCTGTTTGCTTTTTGCCTTTTGAAATCTATATTATGTCTAGTTCAATTGCAAAAAGAAATAACCTACTGATCAAGTAATGATATTCCACACACACAGACACACATAGCCTCTTTGAAGAGAATGTCTCAGCAAAGTGTTTGACTGTTCTGGCATATTTATGTCATATTTTGTTTCTAGACAGACATATCAACCAAATTTTTTACTAGTTTGCTTCCCTTGCCTGTTCCCAGACCACTGCTTCTGTTGTTAGTTTGAAAATTTAAATCCTAAAATATCTCTCTGCCCTAATGGAAGGAAATTAACAGATTTACTACATTATAATGATTGTATTCTCTATAATGTTATCAATGGGTGACAGTTCTCTAAACATCTCTCTGGATTACAGTGCCACTTTGTCATTATATAGGATCTCTGCATCAGAGGATCTCAAAGCATTTTCTGGAAAGTAATTAATTAATTAACCCTAACCATTCTGTTTTGTCTCTATTGGAGTCAAAGGAATTTTTTTTTTTTCACTGATTTCAATGGCAGCTGGAGGTCGGCTGTATGATTAGTGCTCCTGTAATTTGTCCACTGCCAACTCTCCCCAGAACAAAAAGGCAACACAGCTCTCTCTTTCATAGACTCCTCTGTCTAAAAGCCTTATCCAGGTAACTTCCTGCATACTGATCTGCTCCTGAATTCCGTAAGACACGTCTGAGGGAGGTTTAGCAGGATCTGGCCCTGCATAATCAAATGCCCTCTCTGATTTGCTCTTGTTGGTAAAGTTTCGAATATCAAATATTCTGATACAAATTCTCGCCTGGATTGAGAAGTGATTTATTTTAATGGAATGGTATCGAGGCCCCCTTTTGTTCCTCCCCCCGTACACCTAGGAAAGAAAGGACATCCTTTTTCTCCCTCAATGAGCCTGCAAATCACTATTCCCCCTGGAGTCTGAATATCTATTCAAAAAAAGTAGCTAACTCAGAATCTGTTCTCATCTTCTCGTTCCTATAATTAAAGTTTTAAATCCTCAACTGTAGAGGTCAAATAGCACATGTAGAACATTTGCACTCCAGCTTACTGACTGTCAGCACAGGGCCAAATCCTTAAGTTTTTATGCAGTCAATGTAGTTGACAGAATTTTTCCCAGAGTTAGGGCCAGATTCAGCCTATTCCTATTTTGCAGATCAGTAAACTAAGGCACAGGGTGGTTATGGATAGGCACAGACACCTTCTTGTAGTATAAGGATGAATGATCTAGGGTGTCAAATCCTGGGTTTGAAATACTAAAACTAATATGATTATTGCTAAACTGATGTGTGTAAAGGTAAAATAAATCACTTTGTGGCAGAAGAAAAAAACCAAACTCAAGACACCTGGGTTTCCTTTGTTGATTCTGCCAAAGATTTTTTGATCTTGATGTACTCAGTTACTTGTCTGGTGCTTTAGACTCTCATTATGCAGCAGGATAAAAACACAGATCTCCATAACTCTTTGCTGAAGACTGTCTCTTCAAAAAAAAAAAAAAAAAAGAGCAGAATGCCATTTATATGCATGTTCACATACATATATACATACATATTTGTATGGCCTCAGAGAGAACTAGAATATATGCGAATTTACATGCTTGAGTTAGCTCACCAAATTGTGTCCCATTCATGCCTGCCCAGGTATGCAGACTGAAGATTATGAGTCTGCCATGTGACAGGGAGGTGGGAGGGCTTTGTGAGTAAAGCTGCTCCTACACCCACCATCAGCCACAGTATAGAGTCAATCAACCCCTTGCACCCTCTGTCTGCCATCTCTGTTGACTCTATAATGTTAAAAAAAAGTGTTTTGCTCTGAATATTTACAGCAGAGAGAGAGAGAGAGAGGTGTTCTGAATATTGGGACCTACTGCATACTGTAAGCTGCAGACAAAAGGAAAGGATTGAAATGGAAGGCTGTTTGAACCTGGCTGTCAGAAAAATGGGATATGTCAAAGTTCAGCCACATTGCTCCTGTAACTTCCCTTCTAAACACAGAAGTTAAAAATTGGAGAGTCAAAAGCAAACGAGATTAAAACTTTTTGATCAAAGCCCCCACACCACCTCAAATATCTACTGATGGTGAGCCAAACATATTTAATTATTGTCAACATAAATTGACTTGCCACTGAATGAAATTGACTTCTGTTAGGTGGTTTATTGTGTCTTATTTTTACCATGATCTGCACACCTTTTCCATGTCTACATAAACTAAAAATCTGACTTTCTGCTTGCAGAGCCTTGTGGTGAACCAGGTGTTGTACCTGTTGCACTATTATCACTAATGCTGCACCTAGTGAGAGTAATTTGTCACTTCATGTTGAACCTTATATAATCTTCCCAATGTCAATTTGCTGCTTTGCTCTCTGGACTAGGGACTCGTTTTCTGGACTAAGCTTCTCCCTGAATACTTGCTGGGAACACTGGTCCTAATTCTTTCCACTTGTCTTCATCTGACTACCTAAGGGTATAATTTAGAAATGCCTGCTCCGGGGAGTCGACTGAGAGGAAGGCAGGCAGCCTGGCTGGTGCTAGAGATTTTAAGTGGCCATCACTGTCTTATTATGATTATGCTTGTAGTGAAGCTCTCCTGTGAGGAGATATATATAACCCTGTGTATGATGAAGACAGGCGATTGCAGCAGGAGACAAAGAATACACAATATGCCATCACCTCAGCTGAGTAGTATGGGAGCAATTTAACTTAACTCACATGAGAATGCAGGCTAATGCGTTTTGGGATTTAGTTTCTTTTGCACCTCGCTTTGCCCTTCCATTATTAGCAAATATATATCAGCAGAAAACCATCATTGTTTAGGTAAATTATCATAACATAAAAAAAAAAACAAAAAAAAGGAAGGGGAGGTGAGCAAGAGAGGTTTTCTTTTCTAGGTTAAGCATAGATGAAACCAGAAATACAGTTTCTGGAGATATCTGAGAAACAGGAACAGGCTTCAGCAATTGTTAAAGTTCTACCTTTCATATTTCAGTTTATCTGAATGCAAAAATGCAAACAGGATTGTAGAGACAATCTACCAAAAAAAAAAAAAAAGTCCAGAATTACTTGAAGTCTTACCAAAAAACCCACAAAAACCAAAACAAAGCCAACCCCCAAACAAACAAAGAAACAAAAACAAAACAACAAAACAAAACAAAACAACCAAAAAAACCCTAACCAACTAAAACAAAACAAAACCAAAAAGCACAAACAAAAACAAATGAGCAAACTAACAAAAAAAACCCCACCAACCCTAACCCCCCCCCAAAAAATAAAAAAAACAACAGTGGGGAAAAAAAACAGACAAACAAATAATCCCCCTTTGCCATTACCTTATTGGGAATCAGAACACAAACCTCTGGAAAATAAAAGCTTTTCAGTTTGCTGTTAAGTAAAATATGCAATGTCAAAATTCATTAGACACATCTTTTTTTCAGCCAAGTTATAACACTTATGTTATACAAACAAGGAAATTTGTAAGAAGGAGGTTTCAGTCAATACAATCAATATCCATAAGAAAAATTTACTTTAGTCATAAATTTTATTTGGAATTCATATGGAATAATCTATTTATTTTCACACAGATGCACAAAAAAACCATCATAAATAGGACAATCCTGTCACTTTTCTGCTCTGTAACACCCTTGGAAAGGAAAGGAAATTTTGACTCATTGCACATCAGAAAAAGTACATTAGGCCACTCTCCATTTCTTCCTCCTTCAGAGCTCAGTTGTCGGCACTACTTACAAATGGCCAAAATAAATCTCAAAAGTTTCCCCATAAACAGAAGTCTCAGTTTCTACTACCTGCTTGAGTGCATTGATTAAGCTATTTTATAAGATAATAAAATAAAATAACCCCCACACACAAATAGAAAACATCACTTGCCCTGAGGCATTCCAGTGCTTCACTCTCCTGAAGAAGTTCATAAGTCATAACTGGAGGTGCATAAAAGGTGCTGGGCTCAGGCTACAGCGTGATGAGCAAAATCTGGCTGGGCTGAGCAGAACAGGGTGTGTGTGGCTCCATCCCAGGCAGATCTGTGCTGTGCAGGCAGACACTGGAGCACGTTGCAGGTCATGAGGTTCACCAGCTGCACCCCAGCTTAGGTACAAGAGCTCTCCTCACACCTGACCTCAAAGTCTGAGCTGCAAGAAAAGGTGTCTCCATTCCTCCAGTGTAGAGGAATAGCAGAAACACAGATTAAATCACCAGGGCTGGCCATTCACCTGCCCTTCAACTCTCTCCTGGATGCAATATCTGGCAAATGAGGGAGTCCATTGAGGGTAGACAATGAATAGATATTCATAAGCCTTTTAGAAAAGAGCCTGCACATGCAGCGACAATGGAGTTGGATGAGAAGAGCAAGAATCTCTTGTCAGTTGCATCAAGAGCAGGGGATCCCCACTGGGAAGGACTGGATGGACAGGGCTGGAACCATGATCTGCCCATCACCCCAGTCAGGGTTGTGCAGGGATTTCAGGAGGAATGCTAACGCTCAGTATATCAGCTAAGGCTGCTGCCCACATTTGGGGGCAATTTCCCTTCCTATAGGCATAAAATAATCAATACTTAGCATTGTCTGACTTCTCATGCAAATGAATTTTTTTTAATGTCATTATCTTTCCCACTTTTGTCTATATTTAGTATATGATATGCCAGTAACAGGAACATACAGCAAATGTTACAGTCATCTTCAAATATGTCATAATGCATTCTTATGCATAAAAAAAAAACAAACCAAAAAACCCCAAACATTCCTACTTGTGTAATGCATCAAAGCTCACATGGATAAACTAAAAAAAAGAAAAGAAAGAAAACAAGAATAGGTAGCTAAAACAACCTCATTTATAAGTAGAGAGTATATCAGAAGCTCTGCTCAAAAATAATTTCCCAGCTTATCACAAAAAGCTACTCAGATATTGAAATAAAAATATTTAACATAAAAAGACTGCTTACATTATTTTTTCATTCAGAAATAATGTTGTACCTATATGTAATATATCTGTGTTAACTTTTGTATATATGATAGAATTAAAATAAAAAGTAAATAGTTTTTTAATTTAGTAAAACATATTGGGTCTTAAAAGACTTATGTATTGTTTTTAGATAAACAGCAATATTTCTGTTCAATCATTTTGTAATAGTTAAAAGTGAAGCAAAATTAATAAAATATTTTTTCTTTCATCGCATCAAGAATTGTAGGACATCAAAAGTGTTCACAACAAGACAATATTTCCTGCCCAGTGCAGGACCTACAATACAGAGAAATCCGGCAACTTTTCCAAGGTCATCTATGAAATGCAAACACTTTGTTTTCCCATTATCTATTATGACTTTTGAATTGCTGTGAAAGCACAAAGGAGATAGCCGAAGACAAATAATTTTTATTATTTGCAAAAGGTGTGTGCATATGTTTGTACTTTTATTATCACATAAACTAGTGTAATCAATAAGCTTGAGCATATATTGTAGCCTAAGACTTCTGTTTACTGAAAACTTTGGTATCATATATCGTATTATCATAACTGATGACCTGAAATCAAAGTAGCATAGAAGTGCTATTCTGTGTTTGTATTAGTTAAACTCTTCTACTGTATTTAAGTATATAATAATAATAAAGAATGCTGTGACAAGAGTGTGAGAAAAGTGGAAAAAAAGGGGTTTTTTTCCTTGTTTTTAAACCTCCTTGATAAGGTTCTCACTGGGATAATTTTTAACATTATTACACTCCCAACTGATATGAGGACCACTAAGTGTTTTTGATCAAGTCTTGTTCTCTGACTCTGCTTCTTTTTCAGTTGCATAAGGACCTTGCCTTGATCGAACCTTGCCTACATTTGCCATTCTCAGGGTGTAAACACAGTCAGGTCCCTGCAGCTCATCAGATAACTGAGCATCAGCTGAGATTCAGCTGTGTTCGATGGGCACATTACGAGTCTGCAACAGATGAATCATAATGAAAGTTATCTGAAAGCCCTTTCATTATCTCCCATTCACTAAGGACTTACATAAGCAGAGACACAATACCTACTAACTTGCTAAACTTTGGTGTTCTGATTATTGGTCTGAGCCTACACGTGTATCCATCCCGCACATATACACCATGCTTGCAGACATAACAGCTTCAAGCATAGAACAGTGTACAAATAATTGACTGATACAGCCTTACAATGTCTTCATGAGTGAGATTTTACTCAGATCATAAGCAGGTTGTGGACTCATCCTGTCTGAAATAGGGAGTGACTGTAGTGGTGAAAAAAGAAGAAAAGATGAAAAAAAAAAAAGTGAGAAAAAGAGGGGAAAAAAAAGGATGAAAAATCAACTAACAAAACATGACTTTAGGCAAGATAGAAAGGAAAGAGAAGGAAGAGAGGTTTTGAGGAGACTAAGAAAAAAGGGAGAAAATCATGAGACCATTTTCTGGGAGCAGAAGTTCTACAGTAAGCCTCAGCTAGGTCTTTCTCTTAACTTTAAAAGCTGAAAGGGCATGACTCAGACATAGCCATTTAACTTACAGATACCTTATTTCAGGCATGTATCCTATGCACAGAGAGAACTTACTACTATTTTACTTACAGACGCACCCCTTTTGTGAAACAGTAAAGAAAAATTTTCGTGTTTGAGGGTTCATTATTTACTTCTGCTGTTGGGGCTTTCAGCTGAGATCACTTGATTTGTTCAGCCTGGAGGAGACTCAGAGGAGACCCCATTACGGTTCCAATTTCCTCAATGGGGAAGCAAAGGGGCAGCCACTGATCTCTTCTCTGGTGACCAGGGACAGGACCCAAGGGAACATTATGAAGTTGTGTCAGGGGAGGTTTAGATTGGATATCGGCAAAAAGTTCTTCTCCCAGAGGGTGGCTGGACACTGGAACAGCTCCCCGGGGAATGGTCAGAGCACCAAGTCTGACAGAGCTCAAGGAGTGCTTGGACAATGGTCTCAGGCACGTGGTGTGAGTCTTGGGGTTGTCCTGGGCCAGGAGTTGGACTTTGATGATCATTATGAGCCCCTTCCAGCTCAGGGTATTCTGTGATTCCATGATCAGATCTTGCAATCAGAGCAATATTCAAATAGCTGTATGAGAAAATGAATAAGTTTTAAATACTTAACCATTAAAGTTCACTGACTAGTTTGGACCTTGTCATACTCAGCCACATCTTTTCTGTCATCTGTCAGAATTTTGTTCAATGACTTTCATCTTCCAAGTAAGTTTGATTTTATGAACACTTATGAATAAAATACTGGGCCACTATTATCTGCTTTACATAGTTGACATAATTGAAGCTGTTTTGATTTACACCAGAAAAAGGTCCATTAAATCTCTGAGAAATGTTAGGGAGGCAAAGGAACGATAAAATACCCAAAAGAAGTTATCTGGCTTTTAAAAGAAGTTATCTGGCTTTTAGAAGTGAACGGTATCTCTGTATTATTAGTCATGCTAAGTCATTAAATTAAAATTTATACTCCATGTAGAAAGATCTTAACATCAAAAAGGTGTGTACTTGCCTTTACCTTAACTCTGTAGAAACTTTTCCTAAGGGAAACAACCTTGATTTATGTTATGGTATTTGTTCTTCTTGAGATCTATAAGTTACCCAGCAATATTCAGCAAGGAGGAAAGCTATTGAGAATCTGGTGTAACTTTTTTTTCGGTTAGCTACCTTCACCTTTTCAACCAATTAGTTCCTTGGAATTTTGGAATTTAACCTTCCTCTCTAATCCTTCTGAGGCTTCTTCTCATAACTCACTTCTGGAGGAACATTAGCAGATGCGTTTTCTCCCAGGGAGGGATATGCTATCCTCCTATTTTAAATCAAAAACTGTTTTTGCAAATTAGCCAGAGGAGACTGGCTTTTTAAGTGTCCTGAAAAATGCTTCAGTACATTCTCTGGGTCTTTTGCTCTGCTTGCTTTAAATTAGGTAGCGTAGAAGTGGAGTTAAAGGGAAAGGAAATAGTAAAAAGAACAGAATACATATGTGTTTCTGGCCCTTCACTTACAAAAGAGGTGGACAATTTGTACAGGTCACTCTTTGCTGAAATAATTATTTTGGTCGTAGAATAAAGTGAGATGGATATAGATAGGAATGAGCAAATGAATTGAACAATCCAATATCTAAAATAGTCCAATTAACTTTTGGCAATAAGGAAAGTTTTCTCTACACATGAAGATATATATAGATAGATAGATATAGATATAGA
Source organism: Acanthornis magna (assembly GCA_036785705.1). Lineage (NCBI taxonomy): Eukaryota > Metazoa > Chordata > Aves > Passeriformes > Acanthizidae > Acanthornis > Acanthornis magna. Next base: position 601,448 of record JAWUZG010000036.1, read on the forward strand.
TATAGATATAGATATAGATATAGATATAGATATAGATATAGATAGATATATACATATTTTCATTTTCTACAAGAACAAGTTAAACTGAAAATTGTAATTTCTGACTGTACATAGAGATTAAACCTGCACAGACTGAGTTTATGGACTATTTTCAAAGTCTTTCAAACTTCCTCCTGATAAAATTAATCATTTAACTCTGTGTGTGTGGCGGAGTGGGGGTAGAGGTACAAGCAGGGCTGACTTCCCTAAAATTAGGAGAGCAGAGAGTGACCAGAGTGATTAGCAGGGTAGGATATAAGCATCGTGTTTGGGTCATTGTCAATATCTTGTCCACAAGACAACATTGCCAAGCTACCATTGCCAAGTAAGGACATCATTCATTGTTATAAGCAAATAAGAATAGTGAATAAGTCAGTTTTAGGAGAGATGGAGAAGTTAAAATGAGAGATGAGGACTGTAGGATGCCTGGTAGGACTTTTCAGATGAGAAGACAGGAAACCATGTGATAATCTTCAGGCTAAAGAGTGGACAGATGGAAGGGCATATGCTAGTTTTCTACGATTCATCTACAATCATGAATGGCAAAGACACTGAAATCAGGATTGTCATTCCCCACATGAAAAATAATAAAGGGCACGCAATAAAATAGCCATCACAAAAAACTTTCTTATAAAAGGTACTTTATTATGAAACTCATTGAGAAAACATCATGATACACCCAAAATCATGAACTGTAAATCAGATGTAGTTTGGAAAAGCTCGTTAGTTGTTAATCACTGAATGAGGTCTCTTACAACTTGAGGTTCTTGAGGGATCTACACATTGGCTGAGGGAAACTACAAGACCGATCAGTCTGTATGTTACGTCTTTGCTTCTATTCTTGCCTTAAGCATCCTTTCTTTTTTTTTTTTTTCCCCCGGGGAAAGTTGAGTCAATTGTTTGGAATTGGCACACACAGAGCAGCTGATCGTACCCTTTCTTTTTCTCTACTCACGCTATTAATTAAATAGAGGACTGCAGTCTGAAAGACAATCAGATAAGTCCACAGCCTGATCAATATGACACTTCAAGCCAAGCCAAAAATATCCGAAAGAAAATATAATAGAGATAAAAAATAAAAATCTAACAAAAAGTCACAACTGTCAAGAGATATATGGAAATTGAATGAAATAAATTGCATGAAACTCCTTGATACTTTATTCTTCTTGATTACAATTTAGGGATTGTCCATGATAGGTTATTGTGGATAAATGATTTCTTCCATTTTTACATGAAAAGAAGAACTTTCTTACTTTTAGTAACTCCACATCACACATCACACATACCTACAGAAAAACAGGAAAAAAGAAACAAAAAAACCCCCAAACCCCTATTTTTTTTTTTTCTATTTAAATACCAGCCTGAATGTGAATGAAGGACTTTACTTGAAAGTAGGTGAATGTATCTCTTGAGGCTGAAGTCTGGCTTCTTAACTTTGACAACATCCAAACTCTGTTGTTTATGTTTTACAATAGAAATGTATCTTAGTCAACTTAACTGACTGACTGAGTACATAGAAAATCTGGGGGTTTTATCTGAAGTAACTGACTGGACTTCCAATTTTGATAGGCTGCATTCACATATACTGTCTCATCTCTTCTACACTGAAAGTTAATATAGATATAGAAACTGAAGGATGGGCTGAATACTAAACAAACACTTTAGATGGATGGAATAAAAGATCAAAAAATACAGTTTAGATAATATTTTTTATGTTTTTAAAGCTCTTTTATTTCACTGATGATAAGTGAAATTTTGCTATATTTTCGGAGTAAAAATATGTGAGACCAATATAGAAAAGGAGAGGGACAACTCCTTAATTATAATGCAAAACTCTACAAAATATTGTAATTGGAAAGGAAAGACTGACCACAATCCCAAGTGAAAGGCCCTGTATTTGATTACATATTTAACAAAAATATTCTTCATGGGAAACGGCTGGCAGAGAAATTAGAAATGGTCTTCTGACTTTCAGCTAGTAGTAGCCAACTCTGTGAAAGTACTTTTCTAAGAATTACATCAGAATCATAAAAACTGTTAAGAACTCTTTTAAAAATTCTGATTATCATGGTATTCTTAAAGAAAACTGAATCAGCTATTTATTGGGAATAAACATGAAGCACAATGGTGCTGCTAAATGTGAAAAGAGTATTTGCCTGTAGGGAATAGGAAATAGAGAAAGCAGAAAAGGAAATGCAGTGGAAAAACAGCCATGTCTACAAGATAACTTTTCAACTTCACATGAGAAGTACAATCAGGAACTTTCTCTCATAGTGAAAATTCATCAGTCTTTATTCCGACTAAATAACTCTCATTTTTAAATTGAGATATGGTTTGGATCATAACGTAAACTGGGTTTATTTTCTCCAGAAACCAAGGCTAGACAATTTTTTAAAATTTCTATCATAGTTACTCCTTGTACTATTTGAAACCTCAGTATTTCTTTCCATTTCTAACTCACAAGAAACGAAACTCTTTTTTACGACCACTGTTAATTACAAAGGATCTCCTCAAGCCCAGCCCTGGTCTCTGCAGCACACCATGACTCATGGTCAGCAGCTGTCATATTCCCATGCAAAATGGAGTGAAGTCACTTTTGTTTTAAAATCCATGCATATATAAATGATAGTGGAAAAGTCAAACGAGTTTGTAAACATGTTTGTTTGTATCTTACAAAAGTTACTATACAAAGGTAGATTTCATCTCCGGTTTATTTCTGTTGGCTTCAGACACCTGTCCTTCAGTTTCAAGTGTCCCTCAACTGTTTTTTTCCTTAGTCTTAATAGATAGCTTAAAAAAATGAGAGACAAAAGAAAAAGGGAGCGAGTAAAGTAGATTTCATTTCTCTAAACAGCACTCTTCTGCCTTGCACAAACTGCTGTTGGTCATGCCATTCAGGGTCTTGTAGTAGTTCCAGTTGGACAGTAGGCTAATGATCAGAATTCTGCTCATTTATTGTGTTTTGTGTTTATCCGTTATCTATCAATAATAAAAATAAAACAGATGCTTATCATGATGACTGTGAGGCAAAAAAATGAGACTAAATAAAAAGATATTTCAGAGGTTAAATCCGTTCTTACTTCTCTTTGCCTGGGTAAATTTTTCACTTCCAGCTCTACACTGTCCTTCTGATTATGTAGAAACTTGATCAGGAAAAAAGAAAGGAACTATGTTCATCATTAAAAAATAGATATACATAGCCTGAGAATATAGGCTTATGTTTCAGCTGATTCTTTTTTATAGTTGGTGGGAGTATGCATGCATTCAGTCTTCATTCACTCCTGCTCCAAGGTTCCAATAAGGATAAGTAGTAAATTTTTAATGGAATGTATGGAATTTAATGGAATTAATGGAAGTATACAGTGAGGACACTAATTACCTTCTACTTCCAGGATGTAAGTATGTATTTCTTAGTTTGCATTTCAGGACAGATTAGTCTTGAGCTTTTCATGCAGTCCTGATTCCTGAATTCAATCCTGACCAAGTCTTATTTCTATTAAAGTGTGTTGTCTTTCCGCTTTGGAAGGAAACTTTTGTGACAGCATAAGAAAACGAATTCCATCAGTTCTTCTGGGAAGGATTTTTCACAGCAGGACTTCAGTTCATCCCATGCTAAGAACCTGCCTAAAAGTCAGACAAAGCCAACACTATAACCTATGTTAACTTCATTTTTAGAGGAGATTAGCTTTCATATACACTGCCCCAAACAGGATAAGATGTTGGTACATTTCATCTTTAGAATATAATTAAAGATTCATGCAGGGTACAGAACTCCAAATCCTTCCCTTACAATACAGTCTTTTGAGTGTCATTCAAACTCATCCCTGAAGTATATGTTTGTATGGTGGTTTTGTTCTGTGCAAGCATATTGTACATCAATTTTATTTCATTATCTCACTACAACCTGTACTGATTGTAAACTCACAGATGCTTGTCTAATCATATCAAAACTTTTTACTGTTCAAATTATGAGTACTTTGCTAGCTTTTTAAATTTCTCCCCATTATCTAAGCCTCCTTTTTTAATGTAAACTCTGCAATTTTATTGTATATTACAGAAATCTTTCTCTAATTTGATGTCATTCATTTTTAATTTTTTTTTTCAGTTTAACTATTGTGGCTAATTATACAGCAGATCCAAATCTGCATGAATTTTGCAGACTGCTGCCTGCCTCTCCAGTTCTTTAATTTTCTATTATCAGGCAAATTACTCTAGTGTTGATTTTTAGTCCCTTTCCCCCCTGCCTTGTCCTCATATGCAGATTAAAATCAGCCAAGGTCCATCCACTGGGTCATTCTATAAATCTTTTTTCAAAAGACATTTCTTTACACTTGATGGATTTCCATTTAACTCTTCCTTCAGTGTCCACTGTGCCCCATGCTACATAAATCATTAAGAGCAGCCCAACTTCTTGCCCTAGCTATCATGCAAGTCTCTGTGAATTCTGTAGCTTTAGAGTTACTCAGCAGTCTAAACTGGGGACACTGGGTCTGTTCAGTACAATTTCAACATTGTCATGCATCTGAATCATTTGGTATCCGAATCATAGCCTTATGAGCTTCCATCTTTATCATTCTATAAAATTCTGTAGGGTGAGATTATTTTTTTTAGTGACAAGACAATGGGAAAGCCTTTCATCTTTTGGAGAAGTTATTCAGCTTTTATATAAACTCAGGCAACTATTACCGCAAGTTATAACTATTTTACATTTCAAAGATTTTTGTAGGAAAGAAAAAAATCTTGGAAATTCTGCAGTATTTGTATGCCTCAAAAGCCGTATGGTCGCCCTCCTGCACTCTCTCTCTCTTGTTACCACTCTGATCATAACAGAATCCTTGAAAGTTCTGCATCACAGGAAGGAAGGAACAGCACTATGAACAATTTGAGCACTACATAAAGCTTCCCATGAGGTCTCTTCCTTTCTCAGTTACTGAGATTTGCTGTTTACGCATGAAAGACTTGATTCTTTACAATCAAGAATTTGGGGTAGAGATCCAGCAAAGTGCAGAGCACGTCCTAGCAGCTGCTCCACTTGCTGATCTGAATGCCCTGGCTTTGAGAGTAGATTTAAGTCAAAGTAGGCATTCCGTCTCACATGCTCTTGGAAACCTCTCTGCTCTAGCGACGTGCCGAGAGCTGTGTGTGCAAGCATGCTGAGTGCTTTTCATTCCAGGGAGGGAAATTCTCAAACAAAGAAACTGTAGCTTCTGAATCAATGTGAGGATCTATTATCCTAGAAGGCAGATCAGTTGCTTCCAGACAATAAATTTTGGACCTACTCAGAGTACAAATTACTGTAAATTGCAGGAAAAAACCACATCAAGCTGGCATTTCACAGCTAATTCTGGGTTTGGCGATATGAAGTTTACAAAAGTTGAAATAAACCCACTGTAAAAATTTTAAATGAGTCATGCAGTGGTTCATTTTTCTTCCAACCCAAAATATATTATTTTCAAGGAACCCAAATATGTTTTGATGTGCACATGTTATACAGAGCCCAACAGGATGTAACTGAATCACACTGAAAATTGTGAGAAGCATGTTATTCCTCCTATAAAGTCCTCACTGAAAAAAAATTATCCAAAGTGTACATAATCAATATGAAAACATAGTTTACATTGGCTGTTAAACATGTCAAGCTCTATTAAAACTGATGTTTGTTCCCCAAAGTTAATGGAAAGGGCCATTCACAGTGCCATTCTTTAAAAAGGAAAACAAAAAAAAAAAATAAACCCAGAAAACCTGTAGTTAGGTAGACTCTTTTCAGATCCATCTTCTCTCGGGGTAGTATCACACTTGTGGAAGACTGAGAACAAAGTTGTCCAGCGTGAGGCACTAAGTGGAGCTGCTGTGCCAAGCTGTGCCTACTTCATCAAACTTTGCTGTGTTTAATTTTGTCATCACCAAAAGAAAGTAAAGAATATCTAGTGTTAAGCAAATCTTTTTTGTCACTGTGCTTTCCACTCAATATTCTTTTTCATTCAGTGGAGGGAAATAGCCACTCCTGGCGGATGATTTGCTAAATTTGCATTAGGTGCCTGGAATTGCTCAAAAAAGTTTTTTCATGAAATGCTATTTATTTACATTACCATCATTACATAAAAGAAGTGATGCTATTCACAGGCCACTGCCTCTGCTGTGCTCTTTGTCTGTAGCACCTACAACAGTCTAAAATAGTTCAAAGAATCATCAAGGCGAGATTGGATGGGGCTTTGACCAAACAAGTCCAAAGAGAGGTGTCCCTGCCCATGGTAGTGGGATTGGAACTAGATAATCTTTAAGGTCACTTCCAAGACAAACCATTCAGTGATTCTACCACTGGTTCAAGCCTCCAATTGTGGAAAAATGGATTGTTCACAACTTCAGTGAATGACATTGATTTTTAGCAGAAGAAAATCCCTCCCCTTTTTCTCAAAATTACAGGTGTTGCTTTCCCACTTCTCTTATTTTAACAACAGATGCATTTTGGAGTGGTCTTGGTGGTTTGATCTCATAGCATCTATAAATTCATCACAAAGGGAAGCAGGGAGGACAGGCACTGATGTCTCGTCTCTGGTGACCGGAATGGCCCAAAGTTGTGTCAGGGGAGGTTTCTTCTTCCCTGTGACTTCACCAAGTCACGGCACCAAGCCGGACACCAAGCCTGGTCACCGTGCCAAGCCTGACAGAGCTCAAGAAATGTTTGGACAATGCTCCCAGGCCCATGGTGAGATTTTTGGAAATGTCCTTGTCAGGGCCAGGAGCTGGAATTGATGATCTTTGTGGGTTCCTTTCAACTTGAAACAAAACCACAATACTCATCACAGTCACTTTGAATGCTAAATACCAACAATGTACATATTTTCAAGAGACACTTCCTTCAAGAGGGAAAGTACCAGGCAGGGAAATCCTTCTCAGACAGCTGGGTACTGAGACATTGCCCAGTTTAGGAATTTTTTGATCCCCAAGTGGTAAGGAGCTCAGAAAGACCTGAAAGACAATTTCTTTTATTTCCTATACTTGCCCTGATCTTTTATCCTTCACGAGACATTTGCTTTACACCTCTGTCAGAGACAGGACACTGAGCTGTGTCGACCTCTGGTCTGATTTATTTTAGCTACCCTGATGTTCATAAGTATTCAGGTCACAGGTTGTGTTTGCGTGTAAGCACTGGCAAACATGACTATTGTCTCTGAGGTCTGGAGAGAACATCTCCAGACTTTTTGAGCTTCTTTTCTTTTTAAAAAGGTTATAATTCTGGGAACATACAGAGTTTCCATGTCTACCTGAATTTTGACACTGCAGAAATATCAAACAAATAATATGGTTTCTTGTGTAAGAGTTATACGCATGCTAACTTCAAATCTTAATCAGGAGATTAAAGTCAGTTATCCTGATGTAAAATTGGTCTAATTCCATCTCACTAGTTTCTCCTCTCAATTACACTGGTTCAAAGCTGGTGAGTTGGACTATTTTATTGCCACAGTTTTATACTAGAGAATTAAACTAACTGTGAAAAAATACAGACAATATTTCAGTTAATACTCAGTCAGGAAGAATGGATTTTTGATTAAATTTAAAACTGTTTCTACATGGCAAAAAATATGTTCAAGGGTGGTTACACACATAGGGAGTCACAAACAGGGACTGAATGGAAGCAGGGAAAGAAAGAAGGAAAAATTAATGTTCAGGGATTTTTGCAAATTACAGGTATTCAATGGAAAAATAATACCCGAATGCTGACTAAAGGTAGCATTTTCACTATCAATACCACTAGTGCATCTTCAAGACCACTAAGATTAAGGGGTCTGAATTTGCTTTTGTAAACAATTTGGAGAGAAAAAATTATCATCTTTGACACTGAGGTCTCAAGAGTAGGAGTTTGGGATGACATGAATCTATGACAATCCACTGAAATCAGAGAAAGCCTTCTCTGGCTACCACTAAATTTCTTTCTAGATTTCTTTCAGCAGCGTTAAAAATTAGATGAATCTAGAAGTCAGTTCTAAATAGCAAACGGCAAATGATTCTGTGGGAGAATATTTCACCAGAATGGTAGGGAATTGGACTTATGAAGGGGATTTCAGTGTGTTCAGACTACTGGGAAACTAGAACTACTGGATCCTCAGGGATGCATTCAGTGTCATGTTTCTGCAGAAATGAAACATTAAGATTGCATGTAATGCAATTCATACAAAGTACCTATCCATAGTTTCATGGCTATCCTCCTTTCTCTCTGAGAAAAAAAAATCAAATAGATAGCTGTGTTTCAGCAGCAAAACAGCATGTATGCATACAACAGCAATACAAAGATAGATTTACCTCCTATCTTTCTTCCACCTTTACTTCCTTGTCTTTGATTCCCCCCCATCTACAGAGTCTTGTTTCCATAAACCCCAGATTCTCCTGATTTCAATCTCCCTGCTTGTTTTTTTTACAAGGTACAAGGTAATCTATACATCTTGGTTTTTTTGTTGTTCTGGGGTTTTTTAGGGGTTTTTGGGGGTTTTTGAGGTTTTTTCTTGTTTTTTTTTCCCCTTGTTTTTTTTTAATATAGCAATTTTAGATTTGTAAATATAGTACTTTTGCTGAGAAATGTTGACTATTTCCCTACTAACTCAGAACAACTCTTTGAAGTGAAAATAATACCTTGGCATCAGAAATCCTAGGATTAAAGTTCATTGTGGAACATGCCGAAGTATTCAGACTAGTCTAATAACTGCTTTTAGGAAAATACCCTTCTCTGAACACATGAAAAAAAAGACAATGTCCTGGTACCTTTACCTGCATTTTCTCCCTCCCGCCTGTCATTATGTCATCTACATGTATTTGCTTTTGATTGAAAGATTTTTGAAGTAACTTCTATCAAGCAGAAGGAATACTGTTTTTCATTAGTGTTTCCAACTGTTCCATAGTTTTTTGTTTGTTTGTTTGTTTATTTAATGGGCGTTTGACTCAATACATAGGATCTTAAGTTTTCATTTGCTTTAGTCTTTCTGTGTTGAGTGCACTGTGTATTGTCTGCTTCCCTGTGTCTGTTTTATTGTTTTTTTTCTGCCTCATGAAATATGGGGGAGTGCCTTTCACCACCACTGGATAATGGACAATTCTGAAGATGTAAACCCCAAATGAGGAGATGTTCCATATTGATTCTATTGGAACTGGGATCTAAATTAGATTCTAAACTATAGTTCCCATGAAATGCTGCAAATATTCCCTGTTTTAGTAACATTTCAGTGATAAGTGAGTAATAGTAAATTAGCTCACCAAACATGATTCTGAGCTATCTGCAATTCTGCTTGTAACTCATAGAGAAAATAAGGATTTTTACTGTGAGACAAAATAGACCGAGATAAATTGCCTGCTTTTGGATAACGTTTATGGACTTGATAACTCAAAGAAAATACTTTTTAAGAATTAATTTTCAGTTCGTCTATAACCCTCCATCCAACACAATATATAAACAGATGAGTAGGGTCCTCATTATGGTATACTTGATGATGTAGACTTCTGTATGGTAAGTAATGTAAGAATGGTAAGTTCTTTCATATTTCTTTTTCTTTTTCTCTTCTTTTTCCCTTTCTTTTTATTGTTTTACTATTTTTCACTGGGTTTGGTTTTTTCTCTTTTCCTTTTTCTCCTTTTTTTTTCTTTCATAATTTCTTTTTTTTTTTCTGTTCTCTTCTTCCTCTTCTTTTGATTCTTTTGTCTTCTACTTCTTTTTCCTTTATTTTATTTTTATAAAAACCTGTTCAGTTTTCTCCATGATCTTACATCAGTTTTAATCATCCAGAAGGACAGAAAAGTGTTGCAGATACTGAGACCATCACCTAAAGCCCTGATTCTTTGCCTCAGTGGCATGAACTACAGTTGCTGTAGTTTGTTTAGAGGTTATTTTAGACCAAATGGAAAGCACCTACCTCTCCACCTACCCTGGTGCATCTTTTTCTCCAGTATGTCTAATTATTCTTAGAAGCATGAAAGAAGATTATACAATGTCCCAACACTTCCGCTTTTATAGAAATTTTGGACAGTATTATTTCACCAAAACCAGCTAGGTGATGTAATTTTATACTTACTGAAGATTCACCTGTGTTCTGATCAGGAGATAATAAAATCTGCTCACCCATACCCATGCTGGAGTCTCAGGACCCAGGAGGTGAAAATCTATGACAGTACTCAACAGTGTGAAGCAGCTGGTGTTTTATTTCCTAGTGTTTTTTACACCAGTGATTGAAAACTACAAAATAAACATTCAAAAGTAATTAAGAACATTTGTCTGATCATAAAAATTCATTCTGGTGTCAATAATCTGTAGAAAGAATATAGTAGCCCAGACTTCATTGTTGGTAAATGCATGATGGGACATATTCCAATTAAATCATCTATATCTAAAATTTTAGGTTGTTTGACTTTTCGACCTTGAGTAGAAATTGCTTTTATGAACCACAGTCAGTGGACTGAATTTACCTTCAAATTCTGTTGACTCAATATGAACTAGCCAGAAAAACACCTTTTGAAAAAAGGGATCTATGTAGTAAAAAGGTCATGTATTCAACTATATTTTTTCCAAAACAAAAGGAAATATTCCTTTTATAAACAAAATTGAAATTAAAAGATTGTAAAATTACTCTGAGATGTATCAATCCATGTGATAGCTGTGATTAGACTTCATCCAGTTATAAAAAATTTTAAAATTCAAAATGGGAACAACTTCGGAAGAAAAAACAGATTTTAAAGTTCGTAATCCAATATCCCTTTGAAAACAAATAAATAGGCAAAAGTTACATGTTATTTTGTTTTCCATCTTGTTTGGTCTCTCACTGAAACCTTACTGCTTCTTCCTTTTTGTATCCCATTAAAATCTTCCCAGCCCAGTTCACAGTTCTGTAGTCCACAATCAATTTCCTGTCTCCCAGTGATCTTATTTTAATATTTGCATGCAGTTGTTGTTCAGTCTTCATTTTACTAAGCTGATACATATTGACTTGCTATCACAAAGACAATAGCAATAAGATCTTAAGCAAACAGAGTTCTTGGACCTTTCATGATAGCATCTTTTAGCAAACTGAAAGTTTCAGTCTTAAGGAAGAAAAGGATTTTTTTTTTTCCCCTCACTGGTACTTTAGCATCTCTAATTTGTCCTTGAAACTTCTTCATTTCTTCTAAGGAAATATGGAAAAAAATCCCAAGCAACCTTTTGGTGTGGTGCACTTTTTGTTTATGAATGCCAATAATTCGATTCTATATAATTTCCTTTGCTTTCTTTTGACTCACCCTCTTGACCTTGATTGTTGTGACACAAGCTGAAGAAGTAAGGCCCTGGCTTCCATTGGTCTGAAAGTATTCTTGACTTTGAACATCATGGTTTTAAAGCAGGGAGAAATTATGGTCACAATGGGGCAGTGGAAGTCCTGCACAAGACATGGGTCTACCCAAGATATATCAGCATTTTGAAAAATCAGCTTCAGCAATCTTCCCCGTCAGACTTCCTGTCGACTTGAAAGGTGCATTTAAATTTTCAAACACAACTTGTGCTATGTCTGTCTAATTTACTTCCCTCCATACACAGACATAGACACAAACATATCACTTGGGTGTTTTTTATGCTTAGAGAAAACAAACCAGTGTAAGCGGTAATAGAACTGCTAATGAGCTGATGTTATCTACCAACCTATTTAAAATTCTGTTCTCTTTCTGTTTTGCATTTGGTGGGGTTGTAATTTTAATTTTAAAGTGCAGTCTTATTTCTTCTCCTTAGTCTTCAGCTTTCCCACACCTCTGTGCACAGTCCACGCACCCACACAGGCACACAAATCACAGTGTCCTGGCTGGAAGGAATCATTTATGTTTCAGTGCTCTGTCTTGCGTTGTTTCCATTTGTTGGTACCTGGTATATATTTATTTTTCAGGAGATGGAGATTATAATGCCTTCCAGAAGCCCAGGGATGGTCTAGGGACAAGAAAAACTAAGACATTTCCTGTGGTTCATAGTGTAAGGATATGTTATGTGGGGAAGATAGTGTGAAGGGCACAGGTGATATAATTCCTCTAGTGCAAATTGTGTATATATATTTTTATAAAACAGTCAGTATGAAAGTGATTGACACCAGTGAACTATGTCATAACCTGAACATTGAATTCATCATCATTTTGGTTTAATAATTCTTAGTTAAATATCTAAAAGAGATCATCTCCTGATAGATTTTAATCAAATCTACATTCCTACTATTTATACAGTTTGATAATGTCTTAAAAACATAAAAAGAAGTTACAAAGAATTATAGCGGATGTTAGGATCTTCACAATATAATATTTAATAAGGCGGACTGAATCAGTTCATCTGTTCCAATGGCAATCTCATCCATTTTTTGAATTATTATTCACTGCACTTGCTTTCCTATTGCTTTTCCTAATCTAGTTTTAAATGTCTGAACAATGAAACATCTGCTGGAGAATATCCCAACATTCCCTGGGAGAATCATACAAGCCAACCAAATATTTCCACGGTATACTTTTCAGCTGATCATTTGCCCCATGCCTTTCATCATTATTGTACTCCTTTATCTGCCTTTATTCTTTTTCCCCCCTTATTTACATTTATTTATTTGGCAAAAGACTTTGTTCTTCATTAATATGTTTACATATTTTTTGTAAAGGAATCCTTCTGATTTTGAATTGCATAAAATTTTTTAAATTTTCTAGAATTTATTGTTCTTTTAAAAATTGCTCTAAACAAAACACTAGCAAAAAGATTTCAGAAACCTTTTCACACTCATAGATGATACAAAGACTGGTTTTCCAAACTTTAGTAAAAGAGCAAGCAAGATAATTTTCCCTCAGACAGGATTTATTGTGATCATTTTGAAATAACTCTAATTATAGATGTGCTTTCATGAGCAGCAAAAGCAAATGTAGGATCATTTCAGTGCATTACAACCAGATGTCAGAATTCTGGAATGTCAGAATTCAGGAATCTGGCGGAGAAACAGATCATAACTAAAGGACTATACTAAAGGCCATAGCTAAAGGACTTATACTTGAGCAGTGGATTCCCCTTTCTTTAAGTAATAAGCTCTCTTCTGTAGAGTACCAGAAGGTAGATATCATGCAGAAGGCATGAATATGCTCTGTTTGTGTCTGTGTTTTATGTGTATTACCTTCTTAAATTGTCTGCATAAGTGATTAATAGGGAGAACTATAATCTCAATTTCTTGCAAACCTCTGGATGGAATAATAGCAATAGTAAGGCAGAGCCTAGAAGATGGCAAGGACAAACTTGGAGGGGAAAAAGCAGGTGAGTGATGGTGGTGAAATAATCAATTAAATGGGAAACATGTGGAAAATTAAAGAAAATGGCTTGACTAAATCTACCAAAAGGATAAATATTGAGCAATTGGCACTCCAGCTATGATAATAGTTGGAGTGCCAATCATTGGAGATAGATGAAGATTAAAAAAGTCCATCTCATCATAGTGACCTTAATTGCTAAAAATTCTCTTAAGTGTCAAGCTGTTTGATTTAATTCTTTCCTCAAATAGTGAAGCCAGTCTGCACACAGCAGTCCCCTCAAAAGCAAAGATTCTTCAAAACATGGGGCTTGGGAGATTTACCAACACGATAGTCTAGCTAGGGAGCCACAGCTTCATTTCTACCCTAAAATCTAGGTGCAGCATCAAATACCTTGTCTCCTGAGCATCAAATACCTTGGTTCCTGAGCAGGACACTTGTTTCCAGTTAGTGGACAGGGAGGATGGGTAGAGTTCAGAAACTGAAGGCCATATGCAGAGTCAGGACCTTAACTGCTGATTGACACAAGGACCATTTGATTCTGTAAAAGGTCTTAGAAAAATGGAAATAACTAAATTTTTTTCTGACTAAACAAGTTATAGAACAGAAAAGAGAATTCTCTTGTGCATGACATAAGGATTTATTGCCTTTACTGGCTTTTTTTAGCAGAAATCCATGTAAATATTTTGATGTAAAGGTTTACCTCTGAACTGGATTTCTCAGCTCCTATTACCATCATGAAAAATCCGAGGTTTGATTGTTAAAAAGATGTGTCTAATGTATTCAATATTCCCTAGATAATTGCTTCTGACTTCCAAATTCCACACCCAGAGTGGTATAGGTGTTTTGCAGTCCTGCCAGACCCATGTGGATGTTTCATACTCTCTCATAATCTCAAATGAAATTTTCTCACTGCATGTGCCCAGAAATGCATCGGTCTGACAGGCTCTTTACATTTCTCTTAATTCATCGGAGGAATATCCCTTCCATAAGTCCTTTGAAGGACCAAATCTCTCAAATCATTTAATTACAGTTAGAGAGTACCAAATTTATAGCAGTATAATGACCCAGAGGAATCACTGAAGTCATGGTAGACCTTTCTGAAATTTCTTCTTCACCTAGAAGCTCTCTCTTTCCCAAAAAGTGCTCTAGGTGCTCTCATTTCAGGGCTCTACATATCACAGGCAGTGTGATGGGGAAAATCTGAGTGAAGCTACATCAAGTTACACAGATTTTCATCCTCTATAAATTTCAGCTTATTCATTCATTCCAAAACTATTGCATAAAGATTGCATTCCTGGGTTCTGAACTATGCAAGTTCTCAACAACTGTTTCCTTATGAAAGTCCACAGATGCAGTAGGTAGCCTGCAAAAGCCTCTTCTGCCCATTTTATTCCTGCGTTCCCTCTCACCTTCTGCTGCTGCCTCTGCACAAGCTTGTCCTCTCCTCATCTCCCTCTCCTTGTCCCCTCTCCAGGCATTACAGCCAAGAAAGTCTGAGATTTACAACTGCGTGATACCTGCTCCACTGCGATGTCAATTTAATTTGAACCCATTTGACAACCCTGATACCAACGCAGGATCGGAGACCACAATGATAGTACAACATCCGTCTCTTGTTAAGCTTCCTGCACCTGCTATTGCTTCTCTCTGTAATTGCCCTAGATCAAGAGGCCTATTGTAAATGCGTTAAGTTTTGCTGACAACACAAAGCTGGGGAGATGCAGGAACTCAGGCTTAAGAGGCAAGGAAAATTCAACAAGATTTGCTGGGCTCTGGGCTGTTACGCATCAAATGAAATTCAGTATTGACAAACACACATTAATGTAATTGGTCAAGGGAAGTGTGGGACTAAAAGAGCAAAACTGCTGACTAGGGAAAGAAAGGGTTTAAAGGGACGCTGATATAACGTTCGTATCAGAGCCAACACCAAAATCTCTGTTCAAGTATAGAGAAAGCATTTGAATGTCGAATTGCTTTTTACCTGACTTAGAGTTCTACATATTCCCTGCTTCTGAAGTATTTCACAGCATTTCGAGCTGTTGCCTAAATGGGAAACTGAGGCCACATCACCCATTCTTATGAAAACTCACTGAATATTTGCAAAAAGTAACCTCGGTCTCTTGCAAGGAAAGCATCAATACTATCTG
This sequence comes from Acanthornis magna, assembly GCA_036785705.1. Taxonomy (NCBI): domain Eukaryota; kingdom Metazoa; phylum Chordata; class Aves; order Passeriformes; family Acanthizidae; genus Acanthornis; species Acanthornis magna. Next base: position 616,906 of record JAWUZG010000036.1, read on the forward strand.
TGGGATCTGTGCCTGTCAAATCAACATCCACAGTGGCAATTAATTATTAGATACTTTGTTGAGCAACAAAGCTACTCAGTCGTTTTTCTGATAGAGTAAACCCCATACTCCTGACCGTTCTATGATCCAAATGAGTTGTGTATGTCCCTTTGAGCTGGATTACCTGAGGACTAGTTTATCACAAATAAGTAAGGATGTCATTCATCTTCTCTAACTACAGTTGTCTAAAATTTAGAGGCCTAAGTCTGATTTCATTACCTAAGAATTCCTTCATGACAGTCCAGAATAGAGAGAAACAGACATTTCCAGAGATTGATTCGTATTAATCTAGGTTTGATATATATCTTAAAGTGAGCCAATCACTCCTGGAAGGATTTATTGATCAGTTCATCTGTGTTTGGACAAATGAGTCCCACCTAGTAATCCAAACTGTTCCATCAGAAACATAGCTTTTTAATTGTTTCTTTTTACATCCTTTCTCTTTCTTCTTTCCCAGCTTTCATTCACAGCAAATTGCCATTTTTCTTCTAATATGTATGTGTCAGGTGAATTTCAGTGCCATGAGTCCTATGGATTGAAAACAGGAAGCCATGAATATCACCTAAAATGCAAAAAAAAAAAAAAAAGGACTTTTTTGCTACTGTGGGCTGCAGTTCATAAGGATCCATGAGCATCACTGTCTTTTTGAGCTCTCTCACTTTTCTTGCCGTGTTGGAAACTTTAAATTCCTGACAATACTTTGCCACGTAATCACAAGCCCTGTCCTGTAGCTGTTCTTTACTTGTTTCTTAGTCTGCATCAATTTTCTCATGCTCACATGGAGGAGCTGAGCTCATTCAGTGTTTTTTTGAGGGCTGGTCTGTTTGCAGCAGCATTTTATACTTGTTTGCAGCACTCCTTTACATATGTGTCTGCAGCACTGGTCTTGAGACTCACATTACTTCGCTTCCCTCAGACCTCTTGAACCAGGGCAGGCATTTGAAATGAAAAGGAGGTGATTAATTTAGCCTAAGTGCAGCAAAGGGGTATGAAAATCTGTAGAAAAGCACAAAATAAGCTGTGATCCTAGAGGCTCTGAATGAAATTTCTCCATTCAGGGGAGGTTTTTGTTCTTTAAAATCAAATCTTAGTGACTGCGTTTGGACCATCATTAATTTATGGCTATGCAAATCCACTCCTCTTACTTAATCCCATTCTCATACTCAGACTGTAGCTCTGCTTTTACGCTTTTGTGGTACCTAGGCTCAGCCCCCAGAATATGCTCATCACTTATTCATGCTACTGATGACTTGATTTTCATCTAGAATGAGCTGAGAGGTCAGCCAGACAGGAAAACTCAGGCACAGGAATCAATCCAGATGCTGAGGACCTGGATGAAAGCTCTTCCTGCTGTTGGACACATGGACTTCACTGATGAGAGCTGAGTTGGAGAGAAGATCAAGCTCAAGCCTAAAACCATTGTCACTGTTGGGTGAGAATAGTGAAACCTGGTGCGTCTCTCCACCAATATTAATGTCATGGTTTTAATCCTTTTAGACCTTTTGTATAAAGCATGAAGAAAGTTCCGTGATACAGATGACAGCTTGAAGTGACGTGGAGTATATTCCATCATACGGATATGGCATCCCATAAGGAAGAGGTTAATAAAGAAAAAATAGGGGAAAGTTTTCCCTTTTCCTCACTACTCAGTTGAAATTTCTCTGCTGTGGTAATGCTTACTGCAGTTCTTGATATAAACCCAAGGCTTAGGAAAGCAAAATTAAAATCTCCTTATTTTGGGGGGGTGTTAAAGGTGTAGGGAAGAAAAAATAAGTAGTTTTAATAAGCAGGAACCCTTCATTGTTCACTAATGGTCATTTTTTACAGAAAACAGCAGCAACTTATCAAGTCTGCTGACTGTCATTTTCTTAGTGTTTTAGATGAGAATGACAAAGGTAACAAAGAAAATGACAAAATATAATTCTATGTGCCTCCAGCAATTAGATTCAAGACTTCGTGTTTGGTACAATTTGATGGTAAATTCTTATAGCGTTATCTATTTGACGACTATAGTCCTAAATCTGGTAGCTTTTGTTAACGTTATCATGATAGACTGGGCAAATAACTGAAATTCAAACATTAAATTGAACATTACAAGGATTCTTCATTATTGCCTGGTAACTTTTTTTTTTTAAATATTATCTAGTGCATTTAAAAAAGTAAACCCCAAAATTTCCATTCACTCCTAATCTATTAATGAGTGTTTTTATTCCACTTCCAAATATGATCCATTTTAGTATCAGAATAATCAGCAACAACAGAGGTAAGAGTTTAGGACAGGACATGCATTCCTTGGAAGATGTTAGCAAGCTGTGAAAATCAACTTTTTTGGCCTGGAGTAAGAGTTTACTTTTCTAATTCTCATTTTATATCACGGAGGGAGGTGAGACAGCATTTGCCCCAGAACAGAAGCAGATAATTTATCAGATGGATTCCTACTGACTCTTCAAACAGCCTATTGTGACCTTTGGTTATTAAACCTTTTGACTGTTAGTTAATTTCAGCAGTGGGGAGGCTATTAGCTGACCGGCTAGATTCCCTGCCCAGCATCTGCTAACCAATGACCTGTGATCTGGGCAATAAAACTGAAATTACATCTGGACAATAAATATATTTTGGCTTCTAACTCAATGAGAGGTCCCATCCTACCTCAATTTATTGATTTTTTAAAAGTATGCCAGAAGACATGTTGCTATGTCTTAATGAAATAACCTGATTTTGGCCTTTATCCATCCATGAAATATTTTTTACATAGGCTATTAATGCCAGGAATTTTTGGTCTGGGGGACAGAAAGAAGGGAGAGAGGAAGAAATAGCAGCACAACAGAACTTAGAAGTCAAAAGAATAAAAATTATGATTTCTATTCTGTTACAAAAAGAAAAGAAAACTTGGATCTGGAAGTAACATGAGTTCATCAGCAGAAATCAGTGTTCATGCCCTGAATGGACACTTGTGAGTAAAAAGAGGGTGTAATTTGGGCATCAGGAAGGACTCAAGCCATATGTTCAATAGTGAAAGAATAGTTCTTTAGCAGGAGACCTAGACATTATTCCTGCGAACGGTAAGAAACTCATGAACTGTGATATCTCTTCTAGCAATGCTGGTAGCTTTCAGAAAGGAGAATAGGGGGTGAAATATGGCCCCTCCCTTAGGTCTGGATCAGGAACAATCGTGTAGGCGGAGTGCTTCAAGTGCTTATTCATCAGCGTCACATGTTCATAGATCTGTAAAGAGAGCAGAGACATTCAAAGAAATCTGCAGGAGCTTAGTGATCAAAACGCTTTGAAATCCGCGGAATCATAGAATTGTTCATGCTGGAAAAGCCCTCTAAGAACGTCAAGTCCAACCATTAAGACAGCACTGTCAAGTCCACCACTAAACCATGCCTGTAAGCAGCGCAACTAAACCTCTTTTAAATATCTTCAGGGCTGGTGATGACTTGACCACTGCCCTGCACTGCGTCACACTGTTCTAATGCTTGACAACCACCTTAGTGAAAATGTTTTACCTGTTATCCAGTCCTAAATCTCCCCTGGCACAACTTGAGGCCATTTCCTGTCATTCTGTCATTTGTTATTCAGGAGAAGAGGCCAACATTTAGAGAGCAAAGAAGAAGCTAGCCTTCAGTTCAGCAAGTTCGTGGTTAAACTTAAGAGATAATGTACTTTGTTTTCATTATAGAAACTATAACTCAGTACAGGTGGTGAAATTCAAACAGTCTAATTACATTTGTGACATGTATGGACACTGTAGTCCAAAGTTTTTATAACTCTCCACCCTGAAGTTTTTAAGGAACTGGGGAGAAAACACACAAAAAAATAGGCCAAAAGGAACAAGTCAAAAGAAACCAAATAAAAAGAAACCAAACTGAAATGAACTAACCCAAAAAAAATGAAACCAAAGCAAGGGGAAAAAAAAAAAAGAGAGGAAAAAATATTTTGCTGTGCTTTCTCTATGAATTTTATTATTCAGATATGACAATGCAGTGTTTTAAAGTCAAGACCTCTGTTAAAAGTGGCAGGCTCTGAAGAGCAATAAGCCTTCACTGAGTTTCAGCATTTCAGAGAAATATTTGGAATCTTGCTTTATAGCTCTTTTGTGTTACCTGCAAAGCTATACATCTTCCACTGAGACCTTCTTGTGTTACTTTTAAACTGTGATTATTCAACTGGTTTCATTATAGTTGACACTTGTCTGTGACAGCAGGATGAAACTGCAACCTAAATTCAAGCCATGCAAGTTTAAGCTTTTAAAGTCATGGTCTAAAGTAAAAGCCCAATCGACTAAAACTCCTCCAAGCTACAGTGATGGAAGTTTGGGAGCTCAACCAGTTCAATCAACCTAACATTTCTGTGATGCAGTGAGAGTGCAGGTTTGTTTCTCTATAAAGAAAGCCAAGATTGCTGACACTTTTGATTAAAGAGTTTCAGGTAAGCAGATGGAGCCTCAGGTTAGGGTACATGGTTTGGGCTCCAGTACAAACTAAGAGAAAACCCCCAAATCTAGGAGCTCTTTTTTATTTGTTTAATTTCCGATGGATAACGTTTTCCCTCCCCATTCTTTCTGTGCTTTATACTTTGCAGACTTTCCCCTAAGTTCAAGGTTGATGATGTAATTGTGAGTAAAGGAAATGCAGCGTTTGGCTTCTCTTTAGAGGCTTTTCTGGTAACACACCACATTACATTTCTTGCTTGTCATTACATCCTGCCAGCTTTCTGGCACCACTTTTTTTTTCTTTTTTTTGCATCAGTTTCACTAGTATGCATAATTCATTGGAAAGGGAAAAAAAAGAGAAAAAAAAAGAGGGAAAAAAAGAGAGAGAAGAATAATTTGCATTTCCTGATTGGAAGCCAGGGATTATTCATCATTGCCCTGTACATCTCTTATAAAGATGATAAATGAATGTATATTAACTGAACCCTAAAACAAAATAATGTGTTTTTCTAAAAGTTTTGCAGAGCTGCATTTCCATTGTAATTAGTTTACTTTTTTTAACCAAGTGCTGTTAAAACATCATCAAAATGAATGCTGAATTCTGAACTGTTTGGAAGAGGTGGGAGAAAGTAATGGACTATTCAATGTTTTTTTCCTTTCTCTTTTAGAACTACTGAAATGAGTAAATTTAGGGTCTACCTTTAAAATACTACTACTACCGTTACGACTAATAATAATAAAACAAGGGAAAGAAACAAACATACAAAAAACCCCCAGAAATTAAAAGAATCGAAATCCAAAATCCAACAAAGACAAATCAAAACAAACCAAAGACAAGAAAAACAACAAAACCAAAATGCTTATTCAAGGAAATTACTCTGGAACAAGCAGATAACCACAGTGGAAAGAAACTTGTTACATGTTATTTGGCTCATAAGAGACTTAATAATCATTTATACTCCTCCAAAGAGAAACGAGGAAGAGATTGGTCTTTTCATCATTTTTTTGCTGTCTTGATTTATTGAGCTTGTCAATGTTTAAACAAGGCACTTGTCCTCCAGCACAAGCTTGAACCCACAATGGTGTTCCCAGCCATTCCCTCTCTGTGCCTCTCCTGCCATGCTGTAGAGCTGATTTTGGCTCTAAGCTAAGCAGGACATTATCCCATATAAGGCATTATCTTTCAGTGAAGTAAAACCCCTTTTTAGTGGTAATATTGTAATAAGGACACAGTTGGACCATGTAAGACCTGAGGGACAAAAAAAAAATTACTGTGCATAAATGTTTTGAAGAAATAATGCTGGTTTGGTTTTTTTTTTTTTAGAAAAATGTGTTTCCCATAAAAAATTTAATGTTCCCTAAATTTTCTCATTTTCAGCAAACCACAACCAAAAAGATCAAGGAACCTAATAAAAACAGGGCCACTGAAATTACTTCAATTAACATTTTCTGGAAGTACTCTCTTTTGTTGTCTTTAGATGCCCGTTTTTTCTTTCCCAATCTTCTCGCTTTTTCCCTTTGTTTTTTCTGTAACATTGTTTAATTAAAAAAAAAAAAAAAAAGTAAATAATATACAGATTTTAATGTCTTAATTTTTTTTTTTTAAATAACAACTTTTTTAATTAAAAAAATCAAGAACTGGAATTTTCATTGATATTATTTATCAGTCTGGACAGAGTCTGAATTACTTGTTCTCAGATCATGATGGCAAACTGCTGTTGTTTATTTTTCTTATACAGATACAGCAATTATGTCCTTCAAATGAAGAATTGCTGAGAGCTTTCAGCAGCATTGACAGAATTTTGTTGTTTTCATTGTTTTGCAAAGTAAGAAAATAAGACTCAAAGACTGGGTTCCCAGAACCCAGAGGGAAAAATCTCTGGTGCTATAAACAGTTCCCTGGAGAAACTCAGCTCGGTGCTTTCACAAAGCAGGACATTTTCAGACTATTATTTCCATTAAACACCAAATTAACTGCCTGTAAACTTGTTCAGTTATTTGTTTTTACTGGCCTGTAAAAGCATAAAACATAAATACATAAATAAATATTTATAATGCATGGATAACAGTGCTAACACATGCCATAAGCCATGCCAGGAAAAAGGAAATAAATCAAGGTTCGTGGCTGAGAGATGCCACTTGGTTTGATTTGTAATAAACAACTTCACTTATTGTTATGCGCCTTATTCCTATATATTATTTTGTGTTAGAATTTTACTCAGCCATTTTCACTGTGCTAGCCACTCTTCCAAGAACAATCACAATCTTTAAAGACTCAACTCATGCCATCCAGGTTTAGGCACTTTACTGGAGCACCTGAATTAGGCTTTCTCTGTGGTCATTGCAAGTAATTTAAAAAAGCTAAAGGCAAAGCCCAGCTGCATATGAACCTCAGTCACACCTGGAATGAAAACCTTACTGTGTTTTCCAAGATGGGTAAGAGCTTTTGCATGGCCAAAGTAATTTCAACAAAATGAACTTTTTCTAGGAATATGAATGGAATTTTCTAACTATAACCTCTTATTTGCACTGGTCTGGACCTTCCTGAAGAGAAAACTTCTAGATTCTTGAATGTTTCATTTCTCCAGCAACTCTTTTGTAGATTCATGTTCCAACTGTGAAGCCTTTGGCATCAGAAATTGCAGTCACAATCCTGCTACTGAAACAACTAGCCACGAGAAATATAGAATAACAGCCCAATCTGCTCTTCAGGGGTAACGGGCTGGGTGGCAATAAGCAGAGAATTTCAGCTTAAGAAATGTAAGATTGAGTTTGCTATTTGGGAGGAAAATCTCCAGAGAACACCTAAGGGGGCTCTGTGGGCTAACATCTGCAAAGCCATGGTTCAGAGGAATGCTCAAAGGAAAGCATTTACTAAACCATTGGCCTCCAATGCCAGCTGATTGTGTGACCTCCAGCAATTCCTGCTCCACTGTTGGGTTCATTTCATGTCTTCCCTCGTTCTCTCCCCAATTCCCTAGAGCTCAGTTTGGGGAACGCAACTTGTCTTATATCAGTAGTCAAGGAGTGGGCAAGGCATACATTTCTTCTTGTCTCAAGCTTTCAACAAGGAAAGCCTGAGTCCAGCCCTGGATTGTGATCAGCATAGCTAAAATTCACCGTAGTTGAGCCTTTGTGTGCAGTAATGTTTGCAAGAGGTGAATACCTTATTTTCCTGCAGGGGTGTTTGCAGTGATTCGTTCCTTCATATGTGTGACACGTTAGGTAATATAGCCTGAGTATTTTTATTATTACTTCCATGGGAAAACATTAACTGATTTATCTGATTAAAATTTGAGGTGGCAGCAATAAATAAATAAAAAAAAAATACTCAATAAAGTCTCGTTAATTTGGACAGTTGTTTCTTTTGTTAATTTTAAAGCTTTCCTTGACATTGTGTAATGTCACCGCAAGTAACACATGAGAGCTTTGGGGGTTTTTTTATTACTGCTTAGTTAAGAAATAACTTACCTTGTCCCATAGCTAGCAAGTTTCTTTCAGTATTATTCCACACAAGTTGCAGAGGTCTCTGAACATCACCTGTGGTCATTAGCTCATTTTTTTCCTCAGCTTTTCCGGTAGTTACTCACAAACTGATAATTGCTACCAAATAGATGCACTGCAGTGCTGGGCTGTCATTTGTTAGTACATCCCTTCAGCTTATAGCCCTGTGGTCCTCTCCCAGGCTCTGTCTACATGCCAGTATGCTGTAATGATAAATAACATTATCGACCTATAGGTATGCATAAAACATTAGATGGATCGTATGTTTTCCGGACTGCTCAACTTTCATGAACTGCATTTCAAGTTACTTTGATCAGGTGCCTTAGCTCTGACACCATGGGTTTGGACTGGGTAGAGGAATAACACAGGCAGAAATAACTCAACAAAACTCAACAAAAATATGTGTTATCTCTTCTCATTATAAATTGAAGAGTTATTTCAATTAATTTCCTAGACAGCAGTTAGAAAACTGAATTTTAAAACTTGTTGTTAAAAAAACAGTGTATATTGATGAGTTTAAAATGTAATTTTCTTCCCTCCTCATTTCATTAAGCAGGTGCAATCAGAGCACTTAAGTTAAATAATAGACTTTCATTTTAAATATTTTCAACTTTTCAATTTTCAGTGGTAACCCAGTATTCAGAATTCTAAATCCCTTGTATTTCAAATAATATGAGGCTTTTAAGCATGAAAGACACAAATGAAAGTGAAAGTGAAATTGTCACCTAATGCCTTTAAGCACCTGGATTTTTTTAAACATATAGTTTCTTTTCAGGTAAAACATTTTTGTTTTCTGTCATACCATGTGCACATATGTATTTATGTGTAGAGTTATATATATAGGAAAAGTAAATGTAATGGGGTGTATGCATGTATACATTTATTATGGAAAAATATTTTTCATTTATTTGTTTTTAAGAGGAAAAAAAGTAAATTATGCCTCAGTTTTACAGAAGAGGGGTAATGTAATACAGAAAAACTGTCCAATTTAGTTTTGTCTAGTTGCAACTCAAATTATTTCCTCTCATATACAATGCAAAAATCATTCAAAGTTTAATGATTCAGGAGCAGGCCCTGATTTCTTCCCAGAACACTGTTACTGACATTAATGAAATCAAAGAAAAAGAAATAATAAAAGGAAATAAAATAGGTGACAAACCATTAGATGAAATAACCACCAAACAAGCAGAATAATTTATGTTAGAGGAGTGGGAGGTCATCTGGCCCAACTCTTTACTCACAGCAGGACCTTAACACAATATGAGTTCAATATGACATGGGGTCAGTAACACAGTTTTGTATTAATTCTTTTAGAAAACTAAATTAGATGGGCCAAGGAAAGAGATATGGACAGCCCAAGTCTTGCATTTCCAACCACAGAAAGATAAATTTAGCTCCAAACTGGCATACTAAATATTCAAAAATTAACCTAACATTTTACTTGTACATTTTTCTATCTTAAACAAATAATTAGATTAAAAACTTATAGTCAATTCCCCATGGGAAAAAAATATTGTTAAGAGATAATTAAAGTGAAGAGCAGACACACAATTTCTTATTTAAAATTTCAGTACCAACTCCAACAATATCTTCCTTGGGTATGAATTGAAAAGGCTTTGTTCTTTACAAATTCATTAAGAAACTTGTATTCAGCTATTCATTCTTTGGAGATATAGTCCCTGCCCGTCATGCAGTAAAGGAATTAAAACTTCTTACAGTTTAAAAACTCTGGAAGTGTTTTGTTGGCAATTTGAACCCTTGTTGTCTAGTCAAAAGAATTTTTTTCTTTTTTTTTTCCCCTGAAATCAGAAAAATTTTGTAGCTCATGTTGAATTTGGAATTCATTCAAATATTACCTTATTCCTCTCTGCAACCTCCTTGTTAATTAAAAAAAAAAAAACAAACTTATATGACTCCTTTTCAGCTGAAGAATTAATCAGATTATATATATACATACACATATATATTTATATTTTTATATTATGTATAGATTCAAGGATAAATGAATGAAAACAGACTTATGCCTCATATTAATGAATGAAAACAGACTTATGCCTCATATTAGTCTATTAGGTAAATAGGCACAAATGTTGTTTTTTAGCTGGGTTGTTTTCCTTGCCTTCCTCTCTCTGTTTCAGTGCCAAAGCCCCAGTAGAGTATGAATGCAGAATATCAGCCCATCTTCTAATATATGCAGCATAATCTTCTTAAAATGAGTTTTCACTTCAAGGAACAGAAGGGCTTAGAGATGAGCAGCATGGCTTTTTTGTATTTGGCATCTCATTATACTTAGTACCATTTTTTCCTTCTTAGAACAATTGAATATCATTAGTGAAGGAAAATTCTCCCTATATATCATTAGGATTTTTTTGTTTTGGTTTGTTGTTCTGTTTTTGGTTTTTTTCCCTGTGTGGGGCATGGGGAAGGAAGTGAGAGGCAGAATAAAGCTTTTTATTCATTCACAGAGATGAACATGTTTTTGTATTTCACATTCCTTCATCTCAACTTAATGTTTTTCCCCTTTCTGGACAATTCCACCTCAAATAAGTCTATGTAGACATTAACAAATGGACATTCATATGAATTCAAGATGTGGAAACAGGGAAGTAAAAGTATTGTGCAATAATTATCTTTTCTTAAGTTAAAAGGCCTGAAATGTATTTTGAAGAACTGAGAAATTCTTCAATATGTTTGAGTACAGATTTAATTTTTCATGGCTTCTTGGCCAAACTCAAACACAGCATCAGTTTGAAATCCAAAATCTTCCCTTGGGAAACCTCAGCTGAGTTCTTTACTGATTAAAGCCAATGAAGCTGGACCAGCAGACAATTTGCCCAAATATCTATTTGCATGGATAGTTTGTACTACATTAGTGTCTAGAGGAAATTCAGTGATTTTGCATGTGTCTTACATGTTTAATTATTTCTTTTAAATAGGATGGTTGGAGAAGGTAGGAAGTGCACTCATGTCCAGCATAATATTGTTAGATTGCAAACACTATAAATGTAAGGAGTAGATGCTGATGAATTAATTCTTTCATCCTATACAATGTACAGCATCCATAATCCATGCCATGAGTTCTCCAGACCATTGACCATCAATTAATTTGTGTCATACCCAAATAACACAGGGAGGATAAGGAACAGGAAACAATAGAAGAATGCTTAGGAAAAAGCTAATTTTCAAATCTAAGGCTGTAGCTCTGTGTTACAAACAGTAAGAATGGCCACATGGGTTGTTGCATTTTCTGGTGGTGTCTCTGATAAATATGAAATTAAGACACAAAGCTGAAAGACTTTAGTACCAACAACTTTTAAGAATAAGATGGCACTGAAGAGAATAGGCCTACTGGCACACCTGTAGAGATCAGCACAGAAAGATCTCCTTAGCAACAGAGATTTAACTGGTGGGACACTCTATTTTTGTGCCTAATCTCTTCAACCCAATGCATAGCCTTCCTGTACTTTGGAGATCTGCAAGCTGTGTGAGACCTACTGCCATAAACCACCACCAGATGCTAGGTTTTGCTAGGTTCCAGTTCAGCTCAGCTTGATTCAAATGGGCAGCTGGCCAAAAATGGCCTCAGCTTCATTTCAGAGCCTTGAACTGCTGTACTCACTGGTTTTGGCACACACTTTTCAGTCAGCTAACACACATTCAGATGGCAATGGAAACCACCTCTGAACCAACCATTTTCTGTTTAGTTGTTGCGTTTTTCATAGCCATTACCACCTGTGTTTGTCCTTCCAAAATGCAGATATCTCTCAAGTTTGCTAAGCTTCCTAGAAAGCATCACTCCAAGGAATGATTCCTTAACCTTAGTTTTGACTCACCATTGAAAGTTATGTATATTCCTCAGTGATTATAAGCATGGCATGCTTCTTTAGAGTGGCGAGATTCAATTCACAGCATAAAACAAATTTAGTGACTTTATCATTTCCTCCATGTGAACTACAGTTTTCAGAGGAGCTCTAAATGATACATTTAGTGGAGTTTGCTTCAGCTTATAAAACACAGGTGATTGAAATAACCATGATGCTGTGAGACCTCTGTCTGGTCTCCAGCCAAGGGTGTGCCATAGCCTCACATCATATCTAAGCAGTCCCATGTGGATGGCTCTCAAATCCTAATATATCTCAGATGTTACTGGACGCATTTCTGTAGTTAAATGGAATTGTTGCCTGGATCAAAATTGAAACTGGCTCCCTGGAATTGTTGAAGGCCAGGCTGGATGGGGCTCTGAGCAAAACCGGTCTAGTGGAAAGTGTCTCTGCCCATGGAACAAGATGATCTTTCAGGTACCTTCCAATCCAAACTATTCTATGATTCTGTGATGAATCCATGATTGACTAGACCTTCCAGGGACTGTAACAAAAGCTCAGACACCTGCTGTTCTTGTCGAAAACTGAGCTTGAATAACTTAGTCTAGAAACCCAGTCTCACTCTGAAGAACACATACAGGGTTTTCTTTCCCCAATGAAAGATAAATCTTATTTGAGAATCACTCCTTCCAAGACATGCATTACTTACAAGGCCAGTGCACAAGTTTCTTGTTTCTTTACCTCGTGTGCTACATAAATATTATCAGAAGCAAACTGCAGTGCTGAAGTCAGATTGCTGTAAGGAATTTAATCCAGTCTACTGTGGGGTCCCACAGCTATCCCATGCCAAGCAGTGGGACCTGCCTCACTCTACACCACATGGGGCAGAAAAGGAGAGCTCAGCTTCTCCTCCACCAGTGAGTGAGAGAAAGCTGCAGAGGTTGATTTCTGAAGTAGAGAATAAAGAAGATAAAGTTTTAGAAAATGTACCTCTATCTCCAAGAATTCTCTGCATGCAGCAGAAAGGAGGAAATTGCGGACAGGAGCTGTCAGTTGGATTGCAGTAAAAACTCTGGTAATGATGCCCTGTCCATGGAAGCTTTACCAGTCTTTCCTGTAATTGAATGTTCTGACCTTCTTGAGCCACTTTCTATAAAATAAATAAAACACAAAATAAACACATAATCCTCCCATTTTGACTTTAAGAACAAGTTGGAAATTATATCACTTAAAATAAAAAAGACTGTATTTAAAGAATGCAGTAATTGGAGAATGTTTCTGGCTTCCCAGGCAAAATAAGCTGCATGAAAATAAGCAATGAAAAAGAACAAAAATGGGAAAACAAAATATAGTATGAAGCTATCTCTTTTAACTATTTTTTTCCTTTTAGTGAAATTCTGAATGTAAGAGAACTGACTACTCATATGTGATTAATTTAGGGACTAAAAATGTTTACTAAAAACGGGCATTTGGCAGGTTTCATATGAGGCTACAAAGATAGCAAGTTAAATGAGGGCAGTTAGAGGACTAAAAGGAACAATAAAGAGGGAGTAACAGAGCTATTCATGTATGTAGATTGTATAAAATCTTCCTGGACTTATTTTAGTATAGAAACAGCTTCAAAACACTGGCCTGAAATCATAAAAATAGAAAAAATATATACATCTGAAAGGTAAGACTGGAAGTAAGAAGACAATATTGGGGTTTTTTTTGGTGAGAAATACCATCATTGCCACATATTTTTACTTGTTTTAAAATAGAAAAAAAAAAAAGTTTTACTTGTTTTTCCTACAATTGGCTTAAAAAAATGTTTAGTTTTTAGCCAAACTGAAATGCTGTGTTTTGATTAAGGCAAAGTGGATCCTTCTGTGTTTAGTTTTTCTCTTTCAGTGAATGACAAAAAGCCTTTAAAAAAGCACACAAATCTTTGATATAATTTTTTTTTTTAGTTTCTTGAAACATTGAAGCATCACATCCTTCTCCATGTTTAGATATGAACTGAAATTTTGTGTGAGCAAACCACACAGTATTCATTTTTAATGTCTGTGTGCTGATATAAAAACATTTTCTTGCTAATGAGAGGCAAAACCCAAACCATGTGGATATCAGTGGAGATCTACCTACGCACTGCTTCAACAATATCAACTTACTCCAGGCAGGAGCCACTCCAGCAGTTAATAGACTTACCTGTAGTGAGCCGATTCTCACCTCAGTTTCTATAAGTCACATGCAGTTTTAAGAGACCAGGAATATAAATTCATTGTACCAAATGGACTTTCTGGAAGGTTTAATTGCCACCCAGTGACACCACTCTCTGCACTTGTTGAACAGGTAGTCTTAAACAACAGTCTGTATTGCACACACACGTGGAGAAAGGTTTGGTGGAGCAAAGGAAGGTTTCTAGGGTTAGTTTAGATCATTATCCAGGATCTCCATCCTGTTTTCATGTCAGTCCAGGCTGGGGTTGGCAGAGAATGAGTTTTCCTCAGGTGCTAAACCTGCTGACAGGATGAACAAAGTGGCAAAATCAACAGCAGGTTCTCAACATTACTCCCCTCAACTGGCCTGGGAAGTTAGTCACTCTCTCTCTCTCTGGCTTAAAAACAGAAAATGTTGCTGAAATCTCATTTCTTAATTCCTCCTTAAGTACTGAGCTGTGGTCTTGGGCTTGAAGGCTTTATTAAGGGAAGTAAATCTCAGTTTTCTCCTTGGTGGTTCCAAAGGTCTTCTATGCAAGTGTGAGAATAATGTTTCTTTTACTGTAAATCTTTTGACAGTAGGTTTTTGGGGGGGGGGGTTGCCTGTTTTTGTTGTGGTTTTGTTTGTTAGGTGGTGGTGGTGGGGGGTCTTCTCTTCTCTTCTCTTCTCTTCTCTTCTCTTCTCTTCTCTTCTCTTCTCTTCTCTTCTCTTCTCTTCTCTTCTCTTCTCTTCTCTTCTCTTCTCTTCTCTTTTTCTCCTTCTCTCCTTTCCCTTTCTCCTTTCTCCTTTCCCTTTCTCCTTTCCCTTTCTCCTTTCCCTTTCTCCTTTCCCTTTCTCCTTTCCCTTTCTCCTTTCCCTGCTCTCCCCTCCCTCCCCCTCCCTTCCCCTCCCCTCCCTTGCCCTTTCCTGAACTTCTCTGAACATCCCTTCCCTTCCTTTTTTCCCTATTCAGACCATAAAGTTTTCAGAACAAGCACTGTGTTTTCAAGCATCCTTCTAGACTCATAACATAATGGAGCCTCTGGGGCTTGGAATAGAATGAACAATAATTGCTTTAATTCATTGTGCAAATAGAAAAGAGCTTCTCAAAATGGCTGTCAGAATAGGTTGAAGTCTATTATGCGTATTTATTTCCACTAAGATTTGTAAATATTTTAATAGGCTTGGGTTTTATCTGGGTAAAATTTAGATATCAATTACTATGGTTTATGCGCAAAATATTGTCCACAATAAGTGTGCAGGGCAGCATTAGTCACTGGAATGAAGAATGTAAGCAAAGCAGTTGAAATCAAAGATAAGCAAAAGTAAAGGTTATTTTGCTTTTATTTTCCTGTACTATATGACAAAGGATTTTTCTTGTTGTATAGTTCTCAAATAGGACTGTGACCCAAAGTTAATGCTATTTTAGAGATACTGCTTTTGGAAGATGAGCAAATTGGTTTGGCTAATAAGAAAAATAATTCCTATTGCCTGTCCTCAGTCAAGTCTATTTGATAATAGTGGCTTCCTTTTTTAATTTCTTTTTTTTTTTTCAAAATGTGTTTATCCGGTTGGGGAACTCTTACATGAAACTGTTTTTTTAAAAAAAAAAAGTTAATTACAAATAGGAAAATAATAAAGAAATCCTATGCTTAAAGGAAAAAAAAGAGTAAAAAAAAAAATCTTTTTCATTTTTCTAAAACATCCATTCCAAACTGTAACAAGAATTGGAGGGGATTTTTAAAAATACCAATTCTAATGTCATTCAGACTTCAATAAGTACATAAATAATAATAATAGTAAAATTTAGAGCCTTTTTAACTCTAATTATTTTCTAATTATTCACTTTTCTGGTTTCTAAGTTATACAAATAATTCACTTAATTTTAATAATTAAACTTCTTTTACAATTTTCTTATTTTACAAATAATTTAAAGGATTTTTCACAATGTTTTAAGGTCATTTAGGTATCTGACAGTTACTTCAGCATGATGTACACATTGTGTGATAAAACTGTCTCATTTATTCAGTGTTCATCAAGGGGAAATTAAAGACTACTTTATAATGTGATATAGTTAACGTTTACCTTGAACATTCTGAATGTTTTTTAATATAAAATTTAATTTATAAATTTTATAACAATTTATTTAATTTCAAGAATAAATAGTATCAATTAAGATAGATTTTATTTGTATTTGTAAATTCAATCTCAACTTTTTTTGGTAAATAAGGTTGAAATTATAAAAACATACATTTCAGAAAGAAGTGGATAAAGAAGTTGGAAGTAGCTTAATTTGTATCTTATTTCAATTAAGGCAAAATATTTTGGCAGGTTAAAATGAAACATTGAATGAAAACATTGATTTGAAATTAAAGGTTTGATTTTGGAAAGTTGATTTGAAACACACATTTTGCATCAAATTAGTATCATGAATTGAAATGCCACACAAATACTACTTTAATTCAAATTCTAATTCAAAGGAAAAGGGTTAAATTGAAACTGAGCTTTTAAAAGAAATATTTTATTCTGTTCCAAACTATTGCTTTTTAAAATCAGAAAGATCATCAGAGTGGACAGTCCCTACATACAAGTTTGAATATAATGCAAGCTCATTTTTCAAGTGAAAAACATACAAGCAAACAAATATTTTTCATCAGAACACTTTAGCTCCAGCCTGATTCCTTACATATCCATCTTGGATGTGTCTGAACGAGGTTCTCTGGTGCAGAGACACATTTTTACCAGTGTTCATATGATAATAACACTCCAGAGAGATGTGTTTCATAAGCAGCTACCTCGTTAAGGAGATTGTTCTTAAGATGTCACAAACAAGGTCAGACACCTTAGTACTAGGAAAAGTGAAACAAAAAAAGCAAAAAAAAAGAAAAGAAAAAACAGAATAAACAACTGAAGAAAAATGTTAGAAATTGTTCAGTTATTGTAAAAAAGAAAGGACTCTTCTGTAACAAAAATATGCAAGAATGCAAAAGAATTATCAGGCTGAATCTAAATGACTATCAGCACTTTGTATACAGAGTCAGGAATAATTGCTCTGCATTTTAGTTATAATTATTTAGGTAAAATAGTCTGAGAAATTCCAGAAACATCACTGCCTATTAAACATTTAACTAAACAAAACCATGGATGTTATTTGTAAACAGATTCTTCCTATTTTGATGAAATTTTGTCAAGAAAGAAAAGGAAATAATGACAGACTACATCATACCTGGCAGTTACTGTGTGCTGATATTGTAAGGTATTTTGATTTTTTCTATGCTTGAACATAGAACACATGCAAGAACTGTGTCCTGTGGAAATGTTTTCAGTCAAATATACAGCTTTTTTTTTTAGAAGCTACACACATCAGCAGAAATATTTGGGCATTCCTAAGTCTCCCTCTGATCGAATTTATTTCTAATTTCCAGATCGATTTTGAATGAAGGCTAAAAAACAAAATAAATCAAAATAAAATAAAAAGTATACAAAAAAAAAAAAAAAATTAAAATACCAGCCCTTTCTGCCATAACATCATATGTAGAATTCAGCCAATCTTTTCTTTCTCTGAGCGCTGTGATGGTATGATAATTAGGAAATGTAGTATAATGATGAGGAAAATGTTTTCAGTAAAGGCTGATATGTTTGTCTACAGCACACATGGCCATTTTTCAAATGCGTAGTGGTCTGTTTATATATTATCCAGTTATGTCTGAGGTTGTTAGGCACAAATAAAAAGAGTATTTCTTTGCCTAAGAGGAACCTGGTTTCACAGAGTTCTCCCTTCACATCAACTTAAATCTCTGCTGCTTTCAAATAAAATTGCAGGGAAAAAGCAGGAGAAATGACTTGGCCATCACTAGCTCTGTTACAAAATGAGTCAGGTGTATGGCGGTGGAGATAAATGCCTAAATGTAGGTAGAAGGCAGAAAACCTCTTTCTCTGATAACTGAGCATTTAATTACTGTAATAGGTACATTTTCCCAGGCACCTCATAGCAGCAGTGTTAGAAGCAAAGGAAGATTACTTGATCTTAAGGATCCACCTGGAAATCAGCACAGAACCTGTAGCTTTTAAATTTATTTTTAAAGTTGTTTTTCCTTTGTCCTAAGGGTACTTCTGGACACAATTGTCAATGTGTAAATCAGGAATTTGTTTTTTCTTTATCTTTTCCTTCATTGTCTTCTTTGCTTTTGTTTTTATTTTATCTGGAAGATAAGAATTTCCTCTCCAAACATGTGTATATTGTATCCTAAAAGGGACAACTCTCACGTGCTGATATACAGGAAATAGGTTTAAACTACATAATACAGGCTGTAATGATAATACAGTCACAAAGCCATGGAGATGCTTGGCCTGAACACATTTATCTTCACTTGAGTTCCTGGCTGCATTTTTACACTCTGCACTGAAACCTTGGCTCCTATAGGTTACTTTTCCAAAGTAATTAACTGAGAAGTGCTTTGACTGTGCCTTTGCAATCTACTGCTGCAACTTAGCTGGGCTGTTGTTGAAGATGGGTGTTTTCTATGCACTGAATTTGGCCTCTATTTATTTGCAAGAATCGTCTATTCTCAAACGAGAGGGAAGAAGTAGAAATTCCACACCATGAAAGGGAGGAATCCATTAATCACCCTATACTGATAGTTGCCAAGAAGAAAATTCATCTAAAGCATTCTCTTATGCATACTAGAAAGAAAGAATGGGAGCAAGAGAGGCTAAAAGAGAAACAGAACAACTTGAAATACTAATAAAAACATACAAGCAACTTCTAAAATATTATTGAAGAGACACAAATTTTAAATACTAAAATATTAAAATTGATTGAGGCTGTGAAATAAGTCTATTACTTAGTCCTCTCTGCATTAAAATTAATTTTTCATCTTCTTATCTAAGCAGCTTCCCTATTGGCTTTTGCTGAACATTCTTAATATTTCATATGCTTAAGGGAAAAAAGCTGTACTCTGACATCTCAACATCCCTGAGAATGTTTAACTTTATTTCTTTTTTCTTCTTCTATGCAAAAGATTTTCAAATCACACATGAACAAGGGGGAAGAAAACAGCACAGTTTTGCTGCACCGTTCTGGGCTTTATTTCCCATATGATTGTGCATGCAAGTGTTACAAGCTCTATTCTTCTCCACATTATTATTTTTCTCTTCTTTGTTTCCCACTATCTCACTCATGTGGCTTGCATCATGCAGTAGCCCCAGCAATGTTGAGAACATCAATAATTTGATTGTAACTGAACAATAATAAACGATGAAGCAACTTCATCTGAGCTGGAAGATCTGGCCTTAACCTCTCTCTATTTACAGCTCTGGAAGGCTTGTATTCAGGAGAATTTAAATCAGCAGAGACATGCCAGTCCTCATGTAGTGCAGCGCTGACATAAACATAGCTAAACTGCTGCTATTAAGAGATAAGTTCTTATTTTGTAGCCCCACAAACAAAAGGTTTTAGTATATCATCATTGGTGCTAAAAGCAGCATAGGCAAATGGCCCTGGATAAGGCAAACAAGTGCTTAAATCACTACAGCTTGGTCTCTGCCAGGAAATTAAATATGTAAAACCTTCAATATTATGGTCCTTATATTCACATGCTGAGGCTGTACCGTGTGATACAGCAGGGTTTTATGCCCTAAGGGCCACTCTCAGCGCCGCGGTTCTTCCAATGAAGCTGTAATTTTGTACCTTTCAGCATAAAGTTATATGCAGATCTGTGTGTCCTCCTGAAATTGCTCTGTTCCCAGAGCCCCGATCCTTGCCTTTGGACTGACGTGGGTGAATCCTTACAAGGATGCGGACAATTACAGCTGGACCCTGAGACAATACTCTTTATTACAAGTGCTAGAAGCCTTCACTTGACTGTCATTGCATTGCTGAAGAAAAATTTTGAAATAATATTGGCTGCTCTTTTCCCAGAAGGGGAAAAAAGCCCCAACCCAACAGAAAAAAAAACCAAAACAACAAGGAAAACCAACAAATCCAAACCAACCAACCAATCAATCAAATAGAAAAACAAAAAAACAACAACAACAAAAAACCCACCAAACAAAACACACCGAAACCCCTAAATATGGAATATTTGACTTGCCCATTGGTCATTTCATTGGCAGTGATTCCTTCATGGAAGCACTGAGCGCTGTGCATGAAACCCAGAGTGCCTGGAAGCAGTGGCTTGGTGAACTGAGGTTAGGAGAGATCATTTTAATAGACCAACGTTTATATGAGTAAAGGTTTGGATTCTTCTCACCTGATTTTAAGTGCAGAATTTAGCATTTAACATAGTGAAATGGACATCCTAACCTCCCTCTGTAACCAATGGAGAGAGATGAGCATCTCTGTATCTTTGGAGCCATAGGTCACTGCTTAAAGGGAGGTGAATCCAACCTGTCTGTCCAGCATGCCCTTTCCTTTATCATCCAATTACTCCACAAGATTTGCACACCTTCTCTTGTCCCACCTGCTCCCTTGTCCCCTTCTCCCCACATCAAAATTTTACTGCTCCCTGAACTACTGCAGAAAACGACATTTTGCCACATTTTCTCCTTAGCCAACAGTCAACAGTGAAGCTCTTTTCCTGTGGGCATTTCAGTTCACCTGGAGTAATGGGTCATTTTAGAGTCATTTATGTCACAGTTAGCAGGATTTCTTGGAGGAACAAGGACTCTTCTGTTCTGTTTTTAAATATGCCCAGAAGATGCCTGGACACATCTTACTGAAGTTCTTTACAGTTCAAACTCATATTGCTTTTATACTCTGCTAAAGAACACCACCATAGTAAATTCAGTTCATGTTTAAGACTGAATGCTACCTGGATTTGTTTTTGAAAACCACAGCTGCTGTATATAAAAGGGCTATCTTTACAATTCAGGGCAAAGCTGAGCATGTATTGGGATATCTACCAAAATACTGTGAAATCTATTTTCATACTGCACATGAGATCTCTAAATCTACCCTCACAAGCTCAAACAACACACAAAATTCTGCTTTTTTGGCCTAGCCAGTAATAGAATCCTACTCCTCTGTATGGCCTATGCACATATGAAGAGGAGGAATGCTTTTTCTCCTCCCAAAATCTGTCTCTCAGACTGCCGTTCAAGCACAGTACTTTCTAGCTGGAATCTCTTGATTTTTGCAGCTAAGTTGCAGTTAGATTCCTCATGATCTAACAACTATCCTAACAAATGAATATTTCTCAATTTAAAGAGACCAGAGATCCAGAAAAGATCTAGATTAAAGACTGTAAACGGGTCTCTAAACAAGTAAGTTTCTCACCAATGACCGCAGAATACACTAGGGAGATCGGCCTCATTTATGGGTAAAGCATGAAACTCAAGGCTGGCAGAAAGTGCAGGATTCTTTTTTTTCCTTATTTTAGTAGTCTGAGCCTTGTGAATTCAAAAGCCTGCTTCACTCCATGTTCTGTTTATATTTTGTCTTCCTTTTCTTTCATTGTTTTTCAGGTACACATTTTGATTAGCTTCATTTTTAAGAGCGCTTTCTGAAGGCATCTATCCGCAGTCTCTGTTTCTCTGGAGAAGCAAAGAAATGAAAGGCACAGAATAATCACATTTTTCTTTTCCTCAGTTTTAGACTTTGAACAACATTGGACAGCACTGAATCTCTCTCCTAGGGCTGGAAATGCTTAAAATCTGCTGAACTGCTTAAAATTGAAAGGGTCTGTAGAACTTTCTGAGTTTTTAAGATGATCTCCATTAGATCCCAAATAAATCCTGAAACTGCAACATGAAATGTAGAAGATATAGAAGCCCCAGTGAGCACATCATGCAAACAAACATACCAGCCACATGCCTCCAACTATGGTTACTTGATGGGTAAACTCATTTTTCCCTAGAGTCTTCCTAGGCTACATTGATTGTATCACTTTCAATATCTCTTCTTTGGTTACAGGTGACTCCAGAGATTTCTCTCTCTAAGTTGCCTAGCTTTGTCAATTCCTATTTATCTAGATATTCTTTTACCCTTTTCCTTGACAGCAACGGTTTGTGATCGATAGTAAGCCTCATAAAAGACCTAGAAACTATTGCTAACCCTTCTTTCTTGTGTTACCAATGCCCCCCTTGGGTCCACAAAAGAGCGCTATCAAACAGCTTGACTAGTTGGCAGGGACCATCTATGCCCACCAATTACTTGGCATTCTCATTTCCCTCCTAGCAGTGCCTTTATTCAGTAGAGCTCCTTTTGTTTGGTTTTTTCCTGCACCTTATCCCTTTTATGTACCTGGGAAAATTGAAAAGTGTCTCTTAGTGTCGGGGGAACAGGACAGTGGCAATTTAACCATGGCAGTTTACCTTGTTTTTCATTCCTTCAGAAATTCATATATGAATCCTGCCTGCTGCACCCATTTGGTTTCAAAAATTGGATTTTTTTTTCTTCCTTTTACACTCCAATACTCAGCAATCCTATGAAGATAAACTATGAAGATAAACAGATAAACTATCCTTTGAACTCAGTCAAACTTTGGGATTGTTATGGCTAGCAAATCTTTTCATTAGCCACATTTTTGTACAATACTTCAGTATATTCAGTCATTCAAAAAATTCCACTGTTGGATCAGATGTAATAAGTCAGTAAAATAAAAAAAAAAATTTTAAAAAGACTCCTTGTGGTATACACTAGCATTTGTGCACACAAATACAATCGAGCAGCTGAAACTCATTCTGCAACATTTGGTGCTCCAGAAGATACACAGAATCACAGAATCAAAGAATAAGCTGAGTTGGAAGGGACAACCAGGGGCTTTGAGTCCAAATCCTGCTCCCGCACAGGACCATCCCCAAGAGTGACATCATGTGCCTGAGAGCATTGTTCAAACACTCCTTGAGCTCTGTCAGGTTTGGTGCTGTGACCATTCCCTGGGGAGCAGTTCCAGTGTCCAGCCACCCTCTGGGTGAAGAACCTTTTGCTGATATCCAACCTAAACCTCCCCTGGCACAACTTCAGGCCATTCCCTCAGTCCTGTCTCACTACAGAGCAGAGATCAGTGCCTGCCCCTCCTCTTCTCCTCATGAGGAAGCTGTAACTGCAGTGAGGTCTCCCTTCAGTCTCCTTTTCTCCAGCTGAACAGACCAAGTGCCCTCAACTGCTCCTCACAATGGTTTCTCCTCCAGACACTTCTCCATCCTCATGTCCTTCCTTTGGACACTCTCTAATGGCTTAATATTATTTTTATATTGTGATGCCCAAACTGCACACAGGACTCGAGGTGGGGCCACCCCAGTACAGAGCAAAACATTCAAAACTTACACTTCTTCAGCCCATGATCTGTGGTTGTTATTTTGTCATTAGTGAATGGTTTACATTAGTTGACAAAAACAACACATCAGAAAGTCACATTTCTATATTATGGCTCAAGACTGGGCTAAAAAGCTAAGTTTGGAGGAAAACAAAACAAAAACCAAAAAAACCCTAAACTGAGTTTCTTCAGATCAAGACACCATAAAATTTTAATGAAGAATCTTGGGAAGAGGAAATCTTACCTGGACTGTCCAAAGGGATATTCCATACCACAGAACATCATACTTCGTATATAAACTGGAGAAAGTTGTCTGGAAAGGACTGATCAAGACTCAGGGACAGTTTCATCATCAGGCAGTGGGTGGTGAGCAATTATATCAGGCATCACTTGTCTTTCTTCAGTTTTATTCCTCTTTTTCTATGTTTATTATTAAGTGTAATTATTATTATCATAATAATGTTTTACTTTGTTTCAATTATTTAACTGTTCTAATCTGAACCCATGGGTTTTATTCTTCTTCTGATTCTCCTCACTAGGGAGCAAAGGGGAGAGTGATCAAGAGACTGAGTGATCCTTACTTGTCATAGGGTTAAGTCATAAAAATAGCACAGATGAAATTTAGAAGAATCAACCTCCATTTGTTGTATATAGCTTTTCATCAAAGGGATGTCTTGGGCCTACAATTTTTTCATTCGATTTTCCCAACTCTAGACTTGACAAACTGTTTTTAGCTAAAGATTCTAAGTGAGTATCTCCTGCAGTTTGCAGATAAAGCTATGAAGTTCAGCCCATGGTTATTCAGAAAGCAGAAGTTAGATACATTCAGGTACTCTGTAGTCACTTCAAGCATTTTTACATGTCTGCAAATTTTGGACAAAAGGTGAATGCTCTGGAAAGTTGCTGGGCAAACATTTTTGAGCAAAAGAACCTATAGAAAAAATACATCAGTCTTTGGGACAACATTGAGTAAGACAACTGATAAATGATTTAAAGCATTCAGAAAAGCATGTAGTATGCTGAAGTTTATTGTTTAAGTCTTTCACCGAATTCACAAAGTGTTCTAGTGTTCATGCCACTTTGCTGCTGCTGTTTCAACTGGGCTAACTCATTAGTCATTTTACACAAATGTGATTACACACCTTACAGAACAGTTAAGAATTAGGAATCCATTTTCAAGTTCTATATTGATTCTCATTCTGTTAATTATACCATTAACTAAGGTTAAAATTATAAACCAAATGAGTACCATTTTTTGCTTTAGGAGTTACAAGTATAGCATGAGAATCGGATATCTAGAGATGATTATTTCTTTCCACCAACTATAGCTAAAGCCAGAGGGCAAATACGTTGATAATTTAGGTAGCTCAGTTAGCTGCCAAAAGTCAGATGGAGGGAATTGTTATTCAGCTGTGACTTCAGTCTTCTGGGAAAAGAGCATCTAATACCTTGCAGGGTCACTCTCAAAAGTTCTCAGAAAGGGGATGAAGACAAGGAAGTTGGGTTTCTTCACTCCCTGTCACTTTTGTTGCTCCCCAGTGGGAAGAAAAAAAGTCTTTGCAAGCTACTAAAGAGCTAAAGGCTGTTTTCTCCTCTCCTTTTTCTTTTTCTTTTTCTTTTTCTTTTTCTTTTTTTCTTTTTCTTTTTCTTTTTCTTTTTCTTTTTCTTTTTCTCTTTTGCTTTTGCTTCTTTTCTTTTTCTTTTCCCTTTTCCCTTTTCTTTTCCCTTTTCTTTTCCCTTTTCTTTTCCCTTTTCTTTTCCTTTTCCCTTTCCTTTTCCCTTTCCTTTCCTTTCCTTTCCTTTCCTTTCCTTTCCTTTCCTTTCCTTTCCTTTCCTTTCCTTTCCTTTCCTTTCCTTTCCTTTCCCTTCCTTCCCTTCCCTTTCCCTTTCCATTTCCATTTCCATTTCCATTTCCTTTTCCTTTTCCTTTTCCTTTTCCTTTTCCTTTTCCTTTTTCTTTCCTTTCTTTTTTTTTTTTTTTCCCACCTTAAAATAAGGCATAAATAAAATATCCAGGATAACTGATTGGGTTCTGCTATCAGTGGAAAATTTCAATAACTGGGTAAGCTGTCCAGTGAAACATGAATTTGCCACAGGGATAACTGCCGATCACTAACCAACTATTTCTGTCACTCAACAAAAATCTTCTATAAGAATCCCATTGACCTCTGAGCACCCTAAGCATGAAATAATCTTACAGTTTGGATTTGATTTATTTTTTTCCCCCGCAAATTTCACTCAAGATTCAAAACTGAAATATATTCTTCTCCCTAAAACAAAATAACAGATTCATTGAGAGTAAGAAGACGGGCATGCTCAAAATATGTCTCTGAATTTTCATTGACTGAACTGTGTTTCTAGTAGTCTCAATACTTGTGATAGAATCACAAAATCATAGAACCATCAAGGCTGGAAAAGACCTCCAAGGTCATCAAGTCCAGCCTGTGTCACAATATCACCTTTTCAACTAAACTATAGCATTGAGTGCTATGACTAATCATTTCTTGAACAAGTTCAGGGATGCTGTCTCCATTGCTTCCATGGGCAGCCCATTCCAATGCCTGACCACCCTTTCAGTGAAGAAATTCTTCCTGATGTCCTACCGCAATGTCCCTTGGTGCAGCTTGAGTCTGTTTCCTCTGGTCTTATTGCCGGTTGCCTGGGAGAAGAGACAGATCCTCACCTCAATAAAACCTTCTTTCAGGTAGTTGAAGACAGTGATATGTCGCCTCTGAGGCCCCTTTTCTCCGGGCTGAACAATCCCAGCTCCCGCAGACACTCTCCATATGATGATGATATACTTCCTGGTTTTGGGATGTCGCAGTAAGTGCAGTTCCAAACTGAGGGTTCTTACCTTTCCCTCAACAAAGTTATGTTGAATGTGATTCAGACGTTCCTCATTGACCTTTGAGTGATGTCTGCATCAGTAGCCAGGTTTAGACAAACAGTTCTGGCTCCAGATTCAGAGATTAAAGAAGGAAGAGAAAATCCACCTTGAGGACCCCACCAGGGCTTAGCCAGGATCTAAATATCACAAAGCATCACAAAATAGACATGTTGACCTAGGTGTGGCGAGCAACGTTACTTAAGCCCATGAAATTCAAACTAGAAAAGACCGCTATTGGTCTTTTAGGACCCCAGTAAAAGCTAAAACACTACTGCACACCTAACGTTCACCTGGGAGCTTGCTCTCGGTGCTAATATGCCTTAGAGAGTTATGCAAGTGCGTAAAAAACAGTGAGTGGCAAACAGTTCAGAAGAAGGCTGATAATGCAACACAAGATTATGATTTGCAGGAAAAGAATTTTTTTTTCATCTCTGATTGAAGGATGTCTATTTGTCTTTTGTGATTTGATCTAAATTTATTGTGATAGCTGGAAGTGGAGGTAACAGAAAAGTATTTTGTCTAGTTTGTTAACTAATGAAAAATACAAATCAGTATAAAGCTGGTTCATTGTAATTTTGGACAAACCAGGAGTGTCTCACTTTCTCTTCTTCCTTCCTTCCCCATTGATTTTCTGATTAAATTTCAGGAAAAAAAGGAGCAGACTGGAAGGAGGTTTACATTCTGCTCTTTTAGAGCAATTCTCGACAGGACAAGGGAACGTAACCTCAAGCTGCACCAGGGGAGGTTCAGGTTGAACATCCGAAATAATTTCTTCACTGAAAGGGTGGTCAGGGTTTGGAATGGGCTGCCCAGGGAAGTGGCGGGGTCATTTGTTCAGGAAATAACTGGATGAGGCAATCAGTGCTGTGGTTTAGCTCACAAAGCGATCAGTCACAGGTTGGACTCAATGATCCTGGCATTCCTTTCTAGCGTCAATGATTCTGTGATTTTGTGATTCTGTGGCACATGGTTCTGTTGTCACCAGCTGTCTAACACATGACCTAGGTGCCCAAGTGCCTTTATAAGTCTAGGCCACAAATGAGACCTGAGTATCGAAGAAATTGTGCTGCAGACCACAGAGTTCTGATGCTGCAGTTTGCATGGATTTCTACGGCAATCCCAAAATTTGTTGCACCGTTTCTAAAATTTAAGGATCGCATCTGGAAAAGCATGCTCAAGGAACTTATCTAGGGCATCATCCTCTTAAAAGTTAACTTTACTGTGTCCAATGAATGAAATACTGAACAGCAGGCATATTATTTTTAAAAGGGATATAAAACAATAGCGAAGCACTGCCTGATTATATTACAGCATCTATCTTCTCATGTATCAGCAAAAACTAGCACTGAAGTATACCTAATTATCATATTTACAGTGGTACAGGTAGTAAAACAGTTATGTTTTGCATTGCTCAGGATGTTCAGGTCTGAAATAGATAAACTATGTGGGAGATTAGTAATAGGTAATTATTCTCTACTTACATATTCAGCTTCATATTTCTAAATTAAGGTAAGTGGAAAAAGCTTATAAAATATTCAGGGCTCTTTTATCTTTCCTCCTCCCTCTTATTAGAAACTGTGCATGAATTTGCATAGAATAAACTGAGCCCATAAATCATAGCAGAAACTGCAAGAACGCTCTTTGTAAGTTATAATTTAAGGTTAACTGTAGCACATTTTGCTTACTGTATTATTAATGACTTTAGTTCAGTCATGACAAGATTACATATTAAAAATTGTTGGTAGACAAAACTCCAGTTCATAATCAATTTGCTTCCTAACCTTAGAAAGCCACTCACCATGTTTTCATACTTCCAAAGAAGAAACCATCAGGAATAAAATTCATCAAGCAATGTGTTACATTGGCCCTGTTCTTCAGTAGCTCTGATGCATTGGTCAAGAGGTTTAGGTGCAGAGCCTCAAATGGAACTTGAACTGTGTCCATGACATATGGCAGGCTGGAAATAACCTATTGTCTCCTGTGGTCTGGAACTTATGGCTATGCCCAAGAGGAAAATTCCAGCAGAAACATCTGGACAACTTCAGTATAGGGTGTTTAATGTGCTACTTCTGTTTCTCATCCTAGTCTTCTCTGTTGAAGAGGCATTATGCAGATATTCTCAGAACCACGTCCATTTACATTACATGCACTCTCACTCTATGTTCTGTTCTATCTGCTAAGAGAAATCACTGGCACCTAGACAAAATACTTCAGTATTAACTACTTTCTTAGCATTAAATATCCTGCTGAAATACAGGAACCGTTGTGTTCAACACTTCATATGTTTGAACATTTTTAACAGCTGTCAGATACTTACAAGACTTGGACCCCCAGGAGCACATGCATCTAAGTCTGAAGCCTACATAACAGCATGCTTTGCCTTTCTTCAAATGTTGGAACCATATTAAAGGAATTCTGTAACATTAATTTGGTAGTTTAAATTCTTCTTCTTGGCTTTCATTAGCTACTTACTTTGCTTACAGCTGATAAAAATACTGCATTGGACAATCAGGGAATCAAAGAGATGGTTTTTAGTGAGTACATCCATGGTTTTCCAAGATCCACAGCAAAATAGCAGGCTACAAGTAGACTAAGACAAAAAAACGAATACAAAAATATAGTTTCATACCTATATAATCCTATTTTTCTTATATAGGACTAACTTTCAGATCACAGGATCTTTGACACAGTATAATTTGTCTTACAATTTTTGTGGGGTTTATTATTGTTGCTGTTATTTACTATGCCTTACTAAGCAAACCATTTACAATGACTTAATACTTCAGTCAAGACAACAGCTTAACCAGGATTTTAGCAATGCAATGATTTTTCCTTGATACCACCCAAAACAACAGCTTCCTGACATCAATCAAAAGGCTATTCTTCTTCTTTGAATTTTACAGGAACTATCCACTTTGTTTGATAAACCTGAAAGCAGAGGGTAAATGCCATTTCTCCTTTGAAGAGAGTTTCAAAATCAAATTAATATTAACACTTTGTGGCCTAGAAATTAAATCTTTTTCTTGTCACATTTGCTTTAAGTATAATATCAGAGGGTTGTCTTTGGAAAACGCACACTCTAATAATGATTTGCTTGATATTTATCATACTATTTTTTGTACATTCCTAAAAAATCGGAATGAGTGTTTAAACTTTCTTCCCTTCTTTTGGGTCTGTTCTTCTTTTGTGTTGTTTGGTTGGTTGGTTGGTTGGTTGGGCTTTGTTTGGGGGTTTTTGTTTGTTTGTTTTTGGGGGGTTGTTTGTTTGTTTTGGTTGGTTGGTTGGTTGGTTGGTTGGTTGGCTGGTTGGTTGGTTGGTTTTTTGGTTTTTGTTTTTGGGGTTTTTTTGTAAAGAACAGTTAGAATTCAGGTGAAAATTCTTTGCTGAGTACATTTTTGAAAGTAAATATTTCAAATGTTGCATTTTGGTGCTGCCAAACTGAAAATTTCCTTTGGAAATTGCTTTTATTCAAAATTAGGTGAAATATTGCAGAAAAGTATTGAAGGTCCAGACAAAACATTAATGTTTAAGTTGTTTGATAGACACAAGACCTTTTGTCTGCATATGTTGCTAGGAAAAGAACTCTCAAAATGTTGACTTCTTAATATTACTCAGGACAGGAAATGTTTCAATATTTTTCTTTATTCATTTCTTATATAGTAAAATAAAAAACAAAAAAACTTGATCATCTCTTATTTATCCAGACTAATCCTTCCTTCCAAAAAATTGGTTGGTATAATTTAGTTGGTTTACTTTCTCAATGATTTTAATCACATATTCCCAGAAAATTTCTATACCTTTTTGATATCAATAAAATGAAGTAACCTAATCAAATCAGGTGTCTTCAAAATTCTTAGTCCTTTAAAGCAAACGTAGGATTTTAGGTCATACATTGAAGTTTCAGGAAAATAAATAAATAAATAAATGAAAGCTTTCATCAATTACACAGAAAAACATAATATAACCTCCACTAAAATAAAAATCATCACTGACCTGCAGACAAGTTGTTTAATGTTTGTAACACAGAAAATGGACATCAAAGAATCAATTACACAGCAAGTAGATTGGAAATTGTAATAACTTTAATGTCTACATTCAGAGGGAAAAAAGTGGTCTCGTGAATAAGATAAGTGTCCTTCATATACACAAATTGAGTTGCAAGACTTTTTTTTTAGGTTCCCTTTTTTCCAGAAAACAGATTTTTTTACAGGCGTGTGCTTGGTTTACTTAATAAGACAACATACTTCTATACTTTTTTTTCCTTTTAACACCAAAAGTGTGATGAAAGGAGAAATTCAATAGCATCCTGATGGTAAATCATCATTATTCTTGCAAAGTGATAAATTTTACTTGTACCTGATTAGCCCTCATTGTACCTCACATTAATGGTAACATTTTCTGCAATACCTACTCTGTAAAGTCAAGAAAGGTAAATAATCTTTCATACTAATTAGAATGGGGTATTTTTAAAAATATTCCAGCTTTAATATATAGGCAAACACTGGTGCATCTTGAATTGCACATTAATCCCAGAATGTGGTAGGTTGTTTACAGGGAGATACCGGCCTTTGAGGTAGAATTTGAACAAAATTAGCATAAAATGAGAATAAAGCAAACCGCATTCTTTCAGACAAAATGTAACCCATTTCTAAAGAGCAAAGTGACAAAGGATTGCATTTATGATGGAATATGTGCATAAGAGTAATGTTGATCTACGTCAAATAAAAACAGAGAAGATGGTAGAAATTTGGTTTCCAGACCTATTTATTAAATTGCTCCATAAACTAAACTCTCCAGCATCTGTTGCAAGATGGCAAGATTATTAAAGAAGAAATACATTGCCAAAGCTTTCTTCATACTGTGAAGAGTGAAAGATTTCCTTCTTTTTTTCCCCTTTCCTATCCTTAGAAATATTCCCATCTTGGCCAAAAATTTCAGTAATTTAATTATAAACCTAGAAGCAACTATATAGTGTAGTTTTCTACAATCTTGCAGCTCTTTCAAATACAAATATTTGTTTAAGATATTTTTTACTGAAAACTGTTGATAAGATTATAATAAAAAATGGTTTCTAACATACAAATAATATTTTGAAACAGGTCTATTCAGAACTTCAATTCTCTCTATTCCTCACTAATGTCACTATGATTAATTGTGCGATAATAATGCTTAATAATATAAGCACAAATCACACAGTGAATAATAAAGGTGCTATATTATTGAATAGTTCAGCTGAACACTTACAGTCTGGAGAAGAAGAAAGAGCTGCATTCTCTTTTCTTTAATGAAGTATTCAATGATTGAGGTTCTGGGCTCAAACCTAAGCAGACAGACATGCAGAATGAGCTGACAGAGACTCAGCAGTCCAAAAAGGCAGCACTGTTTTATTCTTGCATTAATAATTGAAAGGTACAAGTGGACCTGTGAGTTAATAAACTGAGGAGACTGTGGAACTAGGCATAACTAAAAAGGTTGGTTAATATGAGAAATATTTCAACCTTTCCTCCAGCACTGAATGCATCTTGCTATCAATCTTTTGATTCTGAGGTGTGTCTCCCCACTGTTTTCATGAATATGGCCCTCTGAGTGATTTAGTTTACAAGAAAAAAAGCCAAAACAATACTGAAATGTGGTAACAGAGCCAGTTGTCAGGAATCTTACCAGAATGAATGACACATTACCAATCATACTTTGTGAAAAGTCCATGACAGAACACCAGTAGGCTATACACATACCAGCAGTTTCCCTATATATGGGGGATATTTATTAAATCTATATTTCATGTACATACACTCGCCTCCTTGTTTGTCAAAGTGGATTTACGAGTGATGGTTTATTCAGTCTGGAGAATTTAGGCTTTGGAAAGGAAAATGAGTTGAAAAACCTCTTTAGAATTACAGGAAAATATAAATTTAGGACCCTCAGAGCTATTGCAGTGGTATATATCCTGCCTTTGGTCTTCTTTTCTCAAGTGAATTTACTGTGGCCCATTACGTGACAGTTGTAGCAACTAAATTAGAGTAGCTCTCCATTAAATAACAAAGATATGATTGGTAGTGTACTTTACATTCTCAAGGCAGTTTTCTAACCCCCTAAGTGGATAATTGTCAGTTATTGCTTTTAAACTGTGAGCCTTGCATGACTTTATTAAAAGTTTCTGAGATTCAAAACCTTATGAAGCTAATAGCAATATATACAGGAGGGGTGTGTGCACTGCTTGGTTATAGGGAGGAACAAAATACAGGAAAGGTTGGGAACATATGTCAGGATTTTGATAGTCATATATGTGCCTTTTTCCTCAAGTGCCTCAGCCTTCAGATGTCTGTGGAAGGGGCAGAACTTTACCTGGAAAATCCGGTTTATATTTCTCCTCTCTTTATTCACCAGATTCCTCCAAAAAATTTGCCAAATGGCAAGTAACACTTGTCTATTCTTAAGTAGCTGTTTTTAATTGAACATACATATAGCTGATTGGAACATAAGAGACCTGAAAACAAGAAAAAAGGAGGACAATTTATCAGATAACTTCATCCTGAGTGGGTAAAATATCAGTGATATGTCCACAAATATAAATAGAAATTAGTGAAATGCAGGAACACCTGATGCTGCAAAATGATTCTAGGCCATTCACTAACTTTGACTGTATAGGCCACTGTGTGATCTCCAAATCCATTGAGTGAAAGAGTATTTTTCAGTAGCCGTAAAGGAGTTCCTATTTTTTCCCTTTTTTTCCCCTTTTTTTTCCCTTTTCATTTAAGATATTTACTAAAATACATTCATTTTCTGTTTAATTTCTCTTTCAATCTTTGCTATATGTTACTGTTTCTGTGTTAGAAACACTTCTCTTTGCAATCCCATTTTGTGCTCTCTTTTCTGCCTTTTGCAATATTTTACTGGCAGATGTCTTAGACACTGAAACTCTTTTTGCGAAGTAGCTCTCCACACCATGGTCCCTTATGAGAACACAGCTGACACTGCTGTAGGTGTTCGCCATTCAGGAATTCAGCAAAACTAGAAGGAAAGAAGTTACTGAGGAAAAGTAGTCTACTTAGATTAAGGAGATTTCATGTGGACTATTCATGTTGCAAGTACTCTATCCCTCTATGAATCGCAAATTCCCAGAATGGGTCAGGTTGGAGGGGACAACACTGGGTCATCTGGTCCCACTGCCCTGCTCCAGCAGGGCCATCCCAGAGCACCCAGCACAGGATTGTGTCCAGAGAGTCCTTGAATACCTCCAGTGAGGGAGACTCCACACCTTCTCTGGACAATCTGTTCAAGTGAACTGCACAGTAAAGAAGTTGTTCCTCATGTTCCGGTGGAACTTTCTGGGCATCAGCTTTTGCCCACTGTCTCTTGTGCCATTGCTGGGCACCGCTGAGCAGAGTCTGCTCCATCCTCTGGCACCTCCTGCAGACACTGACGCACAGCCATGAACTCCTCTCTCAGTCATCTCTTCTTGAGGCTGAACAGCCCCAGCTGTTCACAGAGCTCCACATCTCTCTTGTCCCAGGGAGCCTGGAACTGGACACAGTGCTATGTGTCTTAACACACTCATTTAAATAAAACAAGATGCTTTTCCCTCAATCCCTTGCAGGGCTTTCTTTGAAATCTATGTTAAACTCTAATTATCTAAGTTTATGCTTTTCTTCTCACAGATGTAATGAGAAGATGGGGTCATCTTGATTCATTTCTTCTTTTTTGGTTTTTTTTTAAGAAACATCTTTTATGCATCATATAAATCATTATTCCTCAACTACAAGAAACTGTCACCCCCTGCTGTTATATAAGAATATGTGGAACTCATTTATGGCTCAGCTGTGGTCAGAAGTTGTATCAGGCAGACATGCAAAATCATAAAATGATACAATCATGGAGCTGGGAAATTACCTGAGCAGTTTGGCTCAATGCAAGTCCAATTAAAACTGAATATTCCAGGAATCATTTGTCAAAGTTTTAAGTATCTCCAAGGATGTAGCTCTGCAAACATTTCTTATTGGTAGGCATGGGGTTAGAATTTATCATTACATCTACTCAGAATTCCCTGTGCTCCAGCTGCTCTGCGTTGCCTCTCCACCTTCCCATGTGCACCTCCAAGAACAGTCTGGCTCATTTTCCTTACAGCCTCCCGCAATGTAGTTGTAGGTGAGCTGGTCTACAAATCCTCCCTCGGCCTTCTCTAAAGTCTGAGAAATCATAAGTCTGGAAGCCTTTCATTCTCATAGGTAACTATTGCCACTAAATTTAACTAAAATTAGAATAGGCATAATAGGAGGAAGTCAGCAAGAGAGGCAGGAAAAAAAGGCATTTTTTTTTTTTTTTAAATCCAAGTTTCTTCCATCTAAAATAGTCCTGAAAAGATATGACGATACATAACGTTTGGATTGCAGAGTTTTAATCAATACTTGACTGCACAGGGATGTGACAAGGGACAAATGCAATTATTTTTGAGTACTATATAACAAATTTGAACAGTATGACTGCTTTCACTATTGCAAAATCCTCTGTACCAGAAATTTTTATTCAATAGAACTGTTTTGGCATGGTGAGATCATATAATGTTAGACATGGATCAAGAAACACTGGCTTCAGAATATCCAGTTACAGTAACTACCTTTTACAGACTTGCAAAGAACATGCTCCATTTCAGAAAAACAGCAGGCCTACTGAATTGATAGAGAATTCATTTCTCTCTGAAAATTACTATCTTATCTCTTAAAAGTCCAGACTTTGTCAGTGTTTCTTTGGCAAATATTCTGGAGGACGATATTTTTGTATATAGGTATTTTAAAAGTTATTTGTCTGACATCTGAAAGAACATAAGACTGGATAAAAAGAGGATGCAAATATTGTCATGTAGACAACCAGGAAACAATGATTCAATATTTCACAAAATGTAAAAATTAACCATTGAAATAATTATGAAGCCAACTGAAAACAATTTCAAAAAGCATGTAGCTCTGTTATGAAATTCACTGTCATATTATGCTGTGGAAGCTAAAGCCAAAATATATGGAAAAAAATTGTGAAGGTTAAAGACTTTACTGGTTATTAAGTTAGTCTGCTTGAGACATTTGTCAGAAGAATGTTAGAAACGGAAATGCTATAGCAGAAAAATATTAATTCTGTACTTTATATTTTATGCTCTTTCTATTTTCATTTTATGGTTTTTTTTCTGCTGGTCATTTTCAGAGACAGATACCAGTCAAGAAGGGCCCTTGACTTCATGTGGGCATGATAATTATTCCATAATGATAACTGTAATATAACTGATTGAAAGACTGCCACCTCTGGAATTTGCCAAGGCAATGTTGCAGCCTGGTTTTCAGCCTGTGACCATCCAGGCCACTTGCTGTCCTGCAGACTCCTCTGGACGATGAGGCATGGTGATGACAAGCAGTGCATACTGCCAGGACGTACCACACAACAGGAGTATTTTACTAACAACCACTTATAGACCTGGACAAGCGCGTGACCTATTCTCTCCCAGTCGTCATCAAATTAGGGGAATTCTTGTTTATAGCACCCTTAGATAGCAGTGAAAAGCATTAAATAATATTCTATGATATGGGAGCTGCGTGTCTAGGTTAAGACAGGGAAAGAAAGGGGAAGCCACAGAGCTCACCTTATGCAGAATGAGCATGCTGTCATCAAAACCCCAGTATTTATTTTGTTCATTCAACTCACAGCTTGGTGTGTATTTTGCTCACTCATCCTAAGCCTTATGCATGTATAAAACACTTACACATATAAAACCCTGGTACGCCTGATGAAAACATGCAGAAAACTCTGGAAAGTCAAATTTCTGAGAGAGTCTGGTGCTGATAACCTGCTCTAACCCAGGTCACAGGCTCAATTCCCATACAGGCCACACTCGCTTAAAAGTTGGACTCGATGATGCTTATGAGTCCCTTACAACTCAGAATATTCTGTGAAATCTGTCAAGTTTCTGTCCCTGTTAGCCACAAAAAAATATGGCCTCAGTTCTCTTCATAGTAGCCAAGATCAAAATAAGTACTACCCGAATTTGAATGCTATGTGTTTCCTCTCTAAAATGTGGATTTTAAAAAAGAAAATTAACCTTGCCAAGCATCATTACATGACAGAGTTACCAAGAAACTCTCCAGAGTCCAACATTCATGATTTATGAATCTATCTGAGTTCAGACACCTGGAAAATAAAAAGCATCGTGGTTAGGTCTTGTACAGTTTGCTAGTACATTAGTTATAATATTGTTGTCATTGAGAACCACATGTGTAGTTATGCAGTGGAAATAACACTTATTTCTGCCAGCAAATTTAATTCAAATCCTATATATCAGTAAGATCTCATGAATTATATCATAATAAAAAGTGGGACAAAATTCTGGCATAACTCTTTGGCTAAGAAAGGTTACCTTTAAACAAATGAAATTTAATTTGATAACAAACCAAAAGTCTACCAAATACAAAGCACTGGTCCTTTTCTATCCACTTTTGTTTCTCATATAATTGTTATCACAGATGTATCTGAGAACCTTCCAGTAAAAAACTGAATACATTTTGTCACATTTATTTTCTCAATGTTGCAATGTTTATGGTAAATTATATTCTATGCATCGATGTTGCCATTCCCAGGTACCTAATATTGTCATGCACAATATACTTAAGAAAGAGAAGAATTTTAATTTCTAGAAGAGGGTGGAGGATTTTAAACAAACAAATATATTAACAAAATTATCCAAAAGTCCTGGGAATAAATCAGACTTTTGCATGTCTGAAGGATCTAGCAGGAATACTGACCTACTCACTTGTCTTACATGACTGTCTGCCAAAGAGGACTTTCCTGGGACACTCCCCTCTTCAAAGTACTTGCTTCTGATACCTACGTGTGTTCTAACCTTCAGTCATCAGAATAGCAGCATTTCAAACAGTGACCACAATGAACTCCAGTAGAGAAAAAATGCTCGAGTCAGCTTTTACAAATCACTTCAGTAACTTCTGTGAGAGATCAAAATGGAGAGTGAGAACAATATACTATGACAAAGAGGTGTTTACAGGGTTTTTTTGGTATAAACTAAAACAATAATAAAAATATTTTCTATAAGAATATGTGCAGAAGTCAGGTGTGGATATTATTTGAAACAGTTTCTTTTTTTCAATTTTTCAATGTTTTTACATTTTCACATAATTCATTCTACCATCTCTTCTGTGAAAATATATCATAGGAAAATTATTCTGATGCAGATGAACCTCACTGAAAATCTTAATTTTGTTTAGGTTTATATTTTGTTTGGGTTTTATATTGATTGATTTTGTACCCACATTCACTTTCCCGATAGATTTTCAACCATTCTCTATGGTAATGCTTGCAGTATTTCCTGAGGAGTTCAAACTGGAACACTTGCTGACAAAGAAATATTGCCCTTGATTTCTCTGGTGGAGAAGGGTTTGTGCAAATCTAAATAAGTACCCTTTTTTGCTATGCAGAAATTTCAGAAATTGCATGAGATGTAAATTTGGAAATGTTACTCATTTGCAGACTAGCACCTGCTGTGTTTTCAATATACAGGTCATGAGTTCACAGCAAACCCCACAGAATTACTGAGTACTCAAGCTTTTGAATCTCATCAGAGTACACAAGCACATAAGTGATCATTGTTGCTTTAAAGAGTTGTTCACAAAACATTGCAAAGATCATACACATTTTTGAAAAAGCAGTAGTTTTGTTGATTATCCATCATTTGCATCACAATCATGGACAAATTTCACACCTCCATTCATCTTTGACTTTTAGTTCAATATTTTGCACCAGTTATTTAAGTTCTGGGAATATTATCTGGGAGATGAATTTGACCTATGAGCAATGGCTGTAAAGAAAGGAAAAACAGAGTTGATGACAGTCGTCATGATTTTCTGAAACAATTTTCATCTTTATATTTGTGTAAACCAATAGGAGCTGTGACTGCTTATAGTATGTTAAACTGTGTTCCAGCAAAATTCATGTTCAGAGGACTCAGAGTACTTTTGAGATTGTGTGCTTCAGACCTCCTTGTGTGCTCAGCTTGCAGATGCTCTGAGCTTATTTCAGCCCTAACAAAAGAACCCTGGAACTTGTGCTCAGGCTATAACAGTTTACACTTTCAGCTTGACTATATCTAGTTCAAGCCTTAAATGTCAGCCAAGATGGCAGCTATTACGTAAGTGGGGATGGAAACAAAGACCTTTTAGAATCAAAAGCATAGTCTTTGCAAGGCTGAATAAATCAAGCTCTTTGGAGAACCTTGAATGTACATAATTATACAGTGATCCATATAATTATTTGGCAACATGCTAGAGGGGAGAATTGCATTCCCAATTGCATGTTTGTCCCTTTATAAAAAGGTAGAGATGAAACTTTTTAGAAAATTCTCTACTCTTTTCCTTTTCTTCATTAAAGCTGTAGCTTTTATCATTGACCTTGGATATGTCTCTCCACTTTTTCTACAAATTATCCCTAGAGAATTCTCAGTATTTTCATAAAACACCCTTCCTTTTCAAAATGGAATATTTTGGCTATGTATTTTCCATGCCAAATGTCATTGTCTAGCACCTAATGAATTTTACTTATGAAAAACAACTCAGATATATTTTCTAATGTTCGAAACATAACATTAAATTAATGGAAGCTTGCAGTGTGATAAGTCTCTTGCACAAAAGAGACCAGGTCTCAACAGAACAAAGCTCTAGATGAGATGATCCATTTAAGCCAGGCGTTAACAGAGCGACATAAGCCTATGTAGACTGATTAATTTCCAGTCAAATTACAAATCTCAGTCTCAGTTTGTAACAAGGTTCAATTAATTCATTTATTTTGTGTATGTGAGCACTTCTAACCTGATTCTCCATATATTTTGGGACAGGAAGTGCTGGCTGAATGAGTCACTCAGTTTCCTTCCAGAGGTAAAAATCAACTGCTTTTTAAAATTATTTGGTTTAGTCTCTATCACAGAGAGACATTTTGGGTACCATCACAACCCATATATGTGGGGCTTTTTCCCTGCTTCATATTATGTTTAGATTTAACTCTAATTTCTGTGCATATATAGACAAATCAAGAGAGATCATTGATGTATAGAATGGTTTGGGCTGGAAAAGACCTTAAAGATTATCTCATTCCAACCACCTGCCATGGGCAGAGACACCTTGCACTATCTCAGGTTGCTCAGAGCTCCACCCAGTCTGGCCTTGAACACTTCCAGAAATGGGGCATGAACTGTTTTGGGCAACGCGTCACTGCCTCACCACCTTCACAGTAAAGATTTTTTTCATATCTAATCTAAACCTACCCTTTTTCAGTTTAAAGCCACTGTTCTTTCACTCAATGCCCTTTCACTCAATGCCCTCCCTCTCCAGCTCTATTGCAGCCCCTTTGAGGACCCGGATGGTGACATAAAGTCTCATTAGAGCCTGCTCTTCTCCCAGCTGAACATGCTCTGTCAGTCTGTCTCCATACCAGAGGTGCTCAAGCCCTCTGAGTATCTTTGTGGTCTCCTCTGGGCTCACTTCCAGAGGTTCACATCATTCTTACCTTGGAGTCCCTTCCCTCTAGAGCAGCATCCAACCACACTGCTTGATATAATTTGTAAACCTGACAGGAGTGCACTCCATCTCCCTGTCCTTCTCTGACAGAGATGTAAAATAATTTTGGTCCCAACATTGAGCGCTGAGGAATGCCCCTGAAACTATTGTCCTCCTCTTTGTGGCAGAGAAAATTCTGTCCAGATCTAGCGCACTCCTTAAACTGAAATGATCTACCAAAGCTCAACAATAAGTCATAATTTGTTTGCCAGAGGAAGCAGATTTGTTTAGTTTTCAGATGACCTAAACCAGCAGATGAATAAATATCTTTCCTCCTTCTTTTTTACATGTTAGCTGGAGAATAGGAAATCTGCCTTTATCAGCTTTCCATTTCGACATCAACCCTTAACTTAATCACCCCTAATCATTCCAAAAGTCCCCTCTTCCATCATCTATTCTCATACCTTCATTGCATTAAGGGCTCCTGAATATCCACAGCAAGGTGGAATAAGAGATTTTTCAAGACACCCAGTTATTCACGCAGGCCTTCCAGCTCAGTCTTAGCTCTCTGTAGTTACTTCTTCATTGCTAGGAAACATCATGAGTTACAAATTGAGAGAAATGTTTACTCAGTCCTAATCATGAGTGTGGGTCAAACACTAAGGTCCCCAAATAAATCAATAATGTTGGAATAGGCAAGCATCCCCTTCTGGGCCGCAGATACTTCAGGACAGTGAAAGCAAGGAGAAGGAGCCTTTATTGGTTACCTTTCCAGCATGAAAAAATCAAATGCAATTTGTCCAGATTAGTGGGCTTAGTCTCTTTCTGATTATCTGGTGCCACAAATATGTGACCCATGCCTATGCCTCTGATTTTTAATAAACACATTTGCTGGGTCCAATAGTTCGGCAATTTGTACAGAAAATTAGATGTAATTTGCCCTGAATGCCACTGGTTTCTCAGATAGTTCAAAAAAATGCCAGGCAGTTCAGCAAATAACTACATCTCTGCGACTGAATCAGGCTGGAGACCAGTTTTCCTTGCTGAAGCCTTCTTCTGTCTGCTTCAAATCCAGGTTCTCCCCTGCCTTCAGTTTCCATCACCTTCTAAGCATCCTCTTCAGCCTTCCTCCATATTCCTTTTCTGAGTCCTATTACTTCCTACTCTTCATTAGAAACATTCAGTATAAAGGGTGTGATGTAATGGCAAATGAGCTTGTTTTTCTTATTGAACAAGGATTTTGGTACAGGCTCTCCCACCATGAGAGAAGCTTCTTCTAAGCCATGAAGGGCTTAATCTGCTCTCTCAGACCTGTGCCAGCCTCTGCCCTAGCATTTGCAGAGGTACCAATGGATTTAAGATACTTGTGACTTTTAGTGATCTTTCCTGAAAGCCTAATACTAATAAAAGGATGGAAGTAGTGGGGTTTTTTTTTGTTTTTGTTTTTTTTTGTTTGTTTGTTTGTTTTGTTTTTTTTTTTTTTTTTTCTGTTCGTGATTTGGCAGTGACCTCCTCCCCCTTGCTGCCCAGCGAGGGACACAGATGGCTGCTGCCTGTTCCAGTTAGCTCGAATAGCCAGTGGGAGCCTTTGGGGCTCTTAAAAAAGGCTCCCTCTAGGCTGCTCTCAGCCCCATCCCTAAATAAAGTTAAATAAAATTTTGAAATATTATATGGAAAGTTTTCTCTAAGGAATGCCAAGTTCATACAGGAAACCTGTGATTCTTTTTCTCCCACTCTTGCCTCTATTATTTTTATTTCCTTTTTCTTCCTCCTCCCTCACAACCTCTTTTCTGCCCCCTCAGCCCCCCTTTCTTTCCTTTCTGTTTCTCTTCCTTTGCCATCTGCTCCTGGCTTTCATTTTTGGTTTCCCCCTTCTCTGGCAATACAAATATCTCCCCACCCACTCCAAGAGCAATGTACTGTTGTGCAAAATGGGATTTGTTTCTCTGGGCAGTGTTGTAGCAGCTTTTTGCTGCAGTTTAAAGAGAAATTACAACAATAATACAAACATTTAGAGTAAAAACTAAAAAGAATATCTCACAGAATAGGCATATTTTAAAGTGGTGCTTTATGGAATAAGAACCTCACAAGATTTCTGTGAAACTGAATAGATGGGGAAGAAATGAAAAAGGCATCCCACCCTTTTTGTAGGGTTCTTTTTTCCCCCGTAATTACCAATAACCCACTATTAGGCTTCAAGGACAAAAATAACTCTTAGGCTGTCTAGATATCACGTCAGAACTAGTCTTTTCCCCCCTGGCAGCAGTTTGGAAAGATGATTCTTCATGGCACCTGAAGTCTATAATTGTCAGATCACTCATTCCCATGGAGAAGTCCAGGCAGGTGGTATCTGCTCTGTGATTATTTCCCTGTCCCTTTTATTTTTTATTTTTTTTTTACCAGGTTTCTTCAACATCCCCAAACATCAGATGTGGTACAGAGGAATACCTGTATTTTTGGGAGGGAAAGAGAAAGGTATTGGAATGGGTTAACTCTATCTAAGCTGGTGTAAACAATGACAACTTTGACGTTTAAATTGTCATTTCCAAACGGAGGCTTGTGTGGGTTTTGTGATGTGTAGAGGCCCCAGGTGGGAGATGGGTCCCTACGTGTGAGGTGCTGTACAAACACATTAAATTCCCTGACTGGAAGATCTTACAGTGTAAGTAAGGAAGACCAGGGAGAGGCTGGAGGGTAGAGGCAGAATGAGCACAATCTTTGTTTTACAGCAAACAGCTAAATTAAATGGTGTCCCCAGTGGGCTGAAAGAAATCTGAGGTAGAAACGGACATTGAACATCGATTACCTGAACCTCAGTGTTTTGCTCATAAAGCAGTTTAGACTTCAGGCAAAATCTGGCCTCGGGTTTGATCTTTCAATAACATTCTTTGCTTTCTTATCATTTTCAGAAGCAATGGGCTTTCACACTGATGCATTGTAAGGTAGACCAGGCACAAAGGAAGAGCAATTCACTGCCCATTCATATGCAGCCATCTCTTGTGCAGAGCACAGCGGGTATGTAACAGCTACCTAGTCATACTACAGAGAATAAAGAAGACTGTGTTTAGCAGATACCTGGGTAGAATGACTAGCAGGTGGGGTCCAACCTTCATTCTTGAACAGAAGTGTTATCAGATTTTTAATGATCACAGAGCAGGCAAAGGACATACACAGATTCCCTCTCTCTTTTTCTC
Source organism: Acanthornis magna (assembly GCA_036785705.1). Classification (NCBI taxonomy): domain Eukaryota; kingdom Metazoa; phylum Chordata; class Aves; order Passeriformes; family Acanthizidae; genus Acanthornis; species Acanthornis magna. The sequence continues at coordinate 659,759 of JAWUZG010000036.1, forward strand.
TGTGTGTATCTGTGTGTGGGTATAAGATCATGTCTGTCTCTTGCAGTTGGGCCATGCCTAGGAGAGTAGAATAAGTTATCCACTAATAGAGGACAGTAAAAACCTCCTTGAGATCAAAAAATAAGTCTATGCCTTTTCTTTCTCCTTCTATCTCTCTCTCTTTTCTCTTTTTTTTCTTTTTTTTCTTTTTTTTTTTTTTTTGCAAAAAAAAGAGGGGATTCTATTCTCAGCTTTACTGTTCAGGATGGGTGATTTGTCTCGTAATTGTGTTCGCTGACTGCAGCAGATGGATTCATTACTAGGGCTGGTCAGAAATCTTTCAACACAATGTGTTTTTGTGTGTGTGTGAAAATGATGAATCATCAAAACTGAAACTTTTCATGAAGATACGGCAGTGCAGAGGAAACTTTTCTCACAGAAGTTTTCTCAGCTACCCACTGAGGCTTGTGATTAAAACCAGAGAAAGCAAAAGCTTCTCATCTTGGGGTAGCCCAGAAGATAGGATGTCTGGGCACTGAGGTTTTGAGTTTCTCTTCTGATTTTTCTGAACTGTTTCTTTTCTGAAGTAAGTGTGTTAGTTACTTTATTATCAAGACACATTTCCTTATATATATGTGTATACATAAAGAAATATAAACAGAGTATTAGAGTGTTAACAAGCAAAACTGAGGGAAAGATGATGGTCTGCTGAGCACTGTTAAGAGAATGCAGGACATGTCCTCTGTTAAAGCCACCATATGCCTTTTTTTGAATCAGAAAAACATTTGAGATTTTCAGAGGGAACAGCTTGCTCATTACAGACCCTTCTTCCCAAATCCACCAGATCCTGTTCCTTTTGGTTTCAGTAGAAATTACCAAAATAATCCAGGGGGACTAATGCTCAAGGAAAAATCTTGAAGGCAAAGTCACTTAGGTCGTGACCACAGCTGAGGAGTAACATTTTACAATGAAAGGAGGTCATGAGCCTAGTTATCTGCTCATGTTTATATCCCGTAAAGACTTTTCCCCTCTGAGTGTTTGTTTAGCTTGTATATAAACTATTGCTGATTGTACTGCTGCCTTTGGGATCCAATCTTATGCATGACTTACCCTGTGCATAAAGAAGTTTGTCTTGGACCTCCTTAGCAAATGTTCAGTCTAGACTCTAATCAGCACAGAGAGAGAGAAACACTTCCAACAGCAGCTACAGCCAGCAAGAGGCCTATTTGGAAGACAGACAGGACACCAAATGCGTCTTTTAAATAGGGCAAGGCAGCTTGCTAATGGGCAGGAATTTGGCCCTGAGGTTCCAGTGTATGACAGTCATGTAAATGACAATCCCACTGTAGCAATGGGAAGAGAAAATCAATAACGCTGCCCTATCAGTGGGAACAATAATAGGGAACAAATAAAGGACCACTGTGGAGCAAAACATTAGACTGGGATTTATCTGAAGCTGAGCAGGAAAGAAGAGAAACGAAATATGTCAAAATTTATTTCCTAAAAATAGCATGGAAGTCAATAAAAAGGCATCTCAGTAATGGAATAAGAGCAAGAAGATGGCAATGAAGTAGTCACCAAAGGTGAGATAAAGCTCACCAAAGTAAAAAAATAGACCCAAATTATTGCAAAGATCCATTCTATCTATCCATTAGTAGCTCTACCTCTTCCCTTGAAATTTTCTTCCAGATCTGTCTAGAGCAGTTGAGGATTTTCCATTTCTAGACACTTTGACTCCTTCTGCAGGGACTTGCTTCCTAAAAATATTTTAACTTACAGAAAAAGTAACTGTGAAACACACAGCCATGAAATCTCCTTGCAGGACATCTGACATATCATTTTTATTCTGGACAATTCATAATGGATAAAGAGTAGCAAATCCATCGTTTAAATTGGTTAGTCCATTGCAGACGTCCACCTGTCTATTACCTTGTCTAAGGTGAAAAAAAGTACATTAATACTTGTTATTTTGAAATGTAAACAGTTAACTATCTATTACCCCTATCCAGTTAACTTCTGCTCCTTTGTACCAATTTCTTGAGATATCGAAGAAAAGTATACTCACTGCATCATGGAAGTTACAGTTCCTTTTGTTAGTCCTTTAGACCAGCTTTTAAAATCTTTTTTTAAAATTCAAATAAAATCAAAAGAATGTGTGAGCTATCTTACACAGAGTCCTCACAAAGGTTTTCATCTTACAAAGAAATACAAAATAATTTAAATTGTGAATATTTGATTATTGTTCTTTTATAACACCTTGTTTGCTTACCTGCATGTACATGTTTATATGATGCAATGACAAAGAATGTGAGGTTTTCATGACCTGTTGAAGTTTTATGAATCAGGTCAGATCACAGACAGAGAAACACCAACTTACTGTTTATCTTTTACTCTAAAGTCAGCACAGGATTCATCCCCTCCCCCCCCCCTTTTCCCCCAAGGTATGTTCTTATAGCTGTATCCAAATTTAAATGTCATGAGGTATTTGGCTTTCATCCATGTTATCTTTGTGATATCCCATTTATAGTTAAGGGTGCATTCTAAAGCCTAATTCTCTTCCATCATTTTATGCACTTATTTCGGCAGAAACTTATTAGTATACTCTGTCAGGACAAAACTTTGCACTATTTGATCACTCCTTATTTGCATTTTTAATAGTCCCCATTAGACAGCCTCAGAACTAATTAGCCAAGCATCTGTAATAGAAAACTCCTGTTTCCTATTTTCAGAACTAAGAAACTAATAGCTGAAGCCCTACTAGAACAATTAAGTAATAAGAAAAATACTGTGTTAAGGTTGGCAATAGAGTACTGCCATAAATCACTACAATAATGACTTGCAGCTCACAATGTTTAGGTAGATAAAAAATTAACCCACACGCTATTTCTGTGGTCTACAAAATACACATGTCCCAGATTAAAAAATGAGAAGAAACGAAGTGTATGTAATGTATATGAAATCATTCAGGTTTTGTTCACTGGGAGGGAGAAGGGGCATTTAGTCTTTAACATGGCAAAACCTGTCGATTTTCATTGTGTTTATATAACTTAAAAATGTATGGCTTAAATATCAGTGAAAATTATTAAATGTAGGCTTCTTAGTTCTAAGTTAATCTTTAAAGCCCTTGAAATGCTTTGTTCCCTTTGATTTCAACACAGACATTTGGTGCCTAAATCACCTCAAAGTCACAGATCCTAGGACTATGATTCAGTTGCTCAAACACTGATCTTTTGCATTAGATACCATAAATTATCCCACCCTCATTCAGTTACAGCTGAAAAATGGATTAAAGGCACTAGATATCCATATTCAGGCAACTGGTTTTTGCCTGAAGTAATTTCCACTGCTTTTCAGATCTTTATTCAGCACTTATTTTTCTCTATCATCCAGAATGACAGAAGCTGTCAAAAAAGTGGGGGTTCTGTTTGGTTGTTTTAAGTATCACTATCAACATTTTCTTCAATTAATAGAATGTGCAATACATTATTTGGCCAAAATAGCCTTTTGTAAAGGTAGCATTCTGAGATTTTACTTCAGTAAGATAATCACTGGAATGGAGAAATTCCATATAATGGATTGAATCACCAAGGATGGCATGTAGCCAAAAGAAAAGTCAAAGTAATTTTGTTGTAATTTTCCAAATAAATTTTGCCCCCCTACTAAAATTTAAAAATTCCCAAACATTAAGAAATATAAAAACAACACTTGCAGTTGAACAATAACAGATGTTCTAAATTCTTCACCAGTGTGAAAGTGTTGGTGGTTGAAATGGGTTCTTCTGGGTATAAAAGTATCCCCAGGAGGAATTTCCATAGGAGAATTAAAGTAAGAAACTAACACTGGAAAATAGGGATGAAAAATGGCCTTCTCTGAAAGGCTTTGGAAAATAAATCAGAGTCATAGATTATGTCAATATTGAAGGAGCCCACAAGGATCGTCAAATCCAACTCCCTGTTCGATACTATTCCTGAAGGGACACAATGGAAAGAGAGTGTTGATCTCCTGCAGTGACCAGCGACAGAACATGGAAATGGAACAAAGTTGCATCAGAAGAGGTTCTCATGAGATTGCACATGAGGAAAAGTTTCTTCACTGAGAGAATGATTAGTCACTGGGAAAGGTTCCCAGGGAAGTGGTCATGTCACCAAGACTGCCAGAGTTCTAGAAGAATCTGACTTTTTTATTTTGCAATCCAGACCCCTCAAAAGGGCTTTTGGTGTTTTAAAGTATTTGCTTTTTTCTACTATCTTTATGTCCTCCAAAATTCTTTACCACTACCAAACAAAGTCAAACACTTAATTTATAATATCAAATTTATATCAAAGGTCATAGTTTCTGCTTTCATTTTTAGAAAATAAATTGAAAAAGTCTTAAATAATACGCCCTCTACAAAATGAGTGGAGCAAAATAGTGTTTTCTAAAAATCTATAGCAATCTTTTAGTTTTTATTTTTAACTTTTACTAACTGAATTATTGATTTACCCAAGCCATCTAAGATTATATTTTTTTACAATGAGCATGAGAATGGTAAAATTTGGTTCCTGAAAAGACATAGGATCTTGCTTTACTTACATCCCTTACTATTTTGAATTTAGTCAACATTGTAATGAAACCAGTAATATGCTTAAAGTGATGGAACTGAATAATGATATATTTATAAAAATAATGAAGCAACCTGATTACCTAAAGCTAAGAACATGTACATTTAAAAATGTTCTCCTATTATCTAGCGAAGCGCCAGCAAGAGATAAAATATCTTTAAATATCTTTTATTCTAGAAATAGTATCACCATATTAACTACATATCTGTGTTGACTTGCCGTTAAAATTACCTTAGGACTTATTTTGCACCTAAGTTTTCTTAAATTTGTTTTTCTTCCTTAGTCTCTGTGTCAATTACAAGATTTCTCAAAAGAAGCAAGCATGAAAAACATTCAAAGAAGTTCAGGTTTCAGGATACAGGATAACATTGTCAATCCCCTGATCTTCAAAAACAATCCCTGAAGGAATTTTGAACACAACTTTATACTACAGTAAAAAAAAGAAGAAATAATTCTTTTATTTGTTTGTTTGTAATTAAGAAAGACTTTTGTTTCCATCCAACCTGCAATACATTCTCCTCATTCTGAAAATCATATTGGAAAAATAATACAACTCCTCTCCTGGTTTATAACTCTTGGCTATGCCAGGACTTCACCCTTGCATATATATTGGGGTTTATACCCAATACTTGCCTGTTGGACTCTGTTTTAGTCTATTTCTTGCCTCTTCACACACTGTGCTCTTACAACACGTCTGTTCAGGCTTTTAGCATAAAGTTATTGTGGGACTCTTTGGGTACCTCTACTGAAACCTGAAGCAAACTTCACCTTCCAGTGCCAGCCACCACAGCACTGAAATGAGTATGAATGAGGATGTACTAAAGTAATTCTGAAGAGAGACTAGAGCCAAAATCTGAGCTTGGTTTTGGAGAGGAAAGGCTGGTGAACTAGCACATTCTGCTTGCCCATTACACCGCCTGCTAGGAGACAATAACTTTCCCAAAACTTGCCTGATGCAGCCAAAAAAACAATGACACAGAAGCAGACGTGTTTGTTTCTTATCAGCAGGGATCCTATTGCTGTAAGCTCCACAGTGCTTTGGACTCTAGCTCTACTCGTCAAACCGTTGCTCTTGCTCCATCGCCAAGCAGCTTACAGAAGGCAATTAAGTATTGCATAGGCATTTGACTGTAAACAATTATGGAACTTAATGTCCTGTAGCTCAGAGGGGGGAAATGCGCCTCCTACACTGGCTGAGCTGATAATCAATGACTTTGACAATGGAGAACTGCGTCTCCGAAAGACAAATGAAGCTATTTCAACAATCACCCCACCACCATATTCTGCCACAAAGTGTCTTCAATTGGGAGATTATTTCTTTTACAGGGTCTGGCAGTCAATGAGATCTAAATGCCCGGAAAGAGCTGGCACAGACTTTTGACTGTTCAGCTTGACCACTGCAGTCTATGCACATTCAGAAAGGCATGTCATGCTGTGTGCTTTTCTGAAGCCGGCGATGAGAGCTGAACCGCGGTGGGAGGCAGGAGAGTGAGTGATGCCGTATTATTTGGAGAGCCCATGCAGCTGAATTGTGCTACACAGAGTGCCAGAGATGGGATCCAGGCAGGCAAGCTTTGGGCAACACAGAAGCCTGATATCAAGACACAAGGGCCTCAAAAAGCAGATCAACAGTCTGCAGAGTTTTGGTAACAACACCAAGTTCATGCTGAGAGATTTGTTGGGGAAAGTAGTGATGTGTTATTTGACACAAAATATTCAGTCAAAACATTAAAAAAAAATAAATCTCTTCATTAAACGTCAAGATGTCTTTGAAGCTCACAGCGGAAGTTTCTTTGCTGTGACAAGTGATCTCCTGGGTCAGACCAGATCCATTATTTAGTTTCCAAAAACCTAATATATAACATTATATAACCTAACTATAAACATTATAGTTACCAGATAGGAATTTCTGCAAGTATTACTTACAGCATTTCAAAATGTTATTCTTATCACTTGTCCACAGACACCCATCTTTCACTTAAACCGAATGATCAAGTGTAGTCTCTGGGGAGAAAAGAAAGCTCTGTCATCACCTTAGGGGTGAAAAATCCTGTGTTGCTTTTACGTAGAAATCATAAATAAAACTTCAGTACTGGGCAGATGGTGTTATTTCTTCCTTCAGATGAGTAAAGGAAACCATGATGATATCTCAGACATTCATGTAGGTCCAGATTTACCTTTAACTTAAATCTAAATTTCTGTGGCGAATATGGTAATCTCCCCACAGCATAATCTAACCCATCCTAAGCCAGATATGTCTCTAAAATGAAAAGAGTCACTTTTTGTCATTTATTCTCATCATCTATAAAAGAATCAATCAATAAACAGACAAAAAACCAAACAAAAAAAATAAATTAAGGGGCCAGATGCCTAAAGCTGAGGGAGGTGAATATCCTCCATAGTGACTAATAAAAAGTCCTGAGAGATCATTGAATAAATAAACATTAACAACTGAGATCTGTGGACTGGCAGAAAGCTAAGTCAATGCCAGTGCCTGAGCAGAAGCTTTGGGATGAGATATAGGCTCCTGATGAGATCTGTGCTCCCCATAAATCAGCAACACTGACATTTACTTCAGCAAAAAAAACTTTTCATGCAGACCTCTCATCTTTCTGACCTAACCTATTAGAAGCTAAACAGATATTCACAGCAAATCACCAAGGGTAAGAAAGGAGTCCTTTGGGTCAGAATTTGGGATCATTTAAGAACAAAGGGCAGGAATCAACACAGGGAGGAGACCAGGGGAGGAGCAGAATGTGATGTGTGGCACAGAGGGTGGGCCATGAAGGCAGTGACCCAGGCTGTGGGGAGGAACTCTGACCCCCAGGGTGGTGATCTTCCCCAGCCTCTCTCACCTCCTGCCTCTCATGCAGGTGCCAGGATCACAGACACCTGTGGCTCTTGTCAAACATATTTCCTCAAAGTCTCCTTCCTCTCCAGGGCCACCAAGTGTCCTTCCCACAGCTCCAGCCCTGCTTGTCACACAGCAAGAAAAAGCTAGTCCTTTTGGGGAAATCCCTCAGGAGCTATTTCCCAGGTTCCTTGAAGATGCTTAGTGTTGGCGCCACTTTCCTACCCCTTTCTAGTGAGTGTGCTGTGTTGTGGTGGTCTGCCCCTATGCTGCCTCCGCCTCCCAGGCCAGTGCTAGCTCCTCGGGAGGAGGAGCCTTGCCTGGGCGGGCTTTGGGGTAGGAGCTTCTGGGTCCGCCCCTGGACTGTGGGGTAAGGCGTGACCAGAGCTCAGGATCCGCCTCTCCTTCCTGAACCTTCTTGGCACTTATGTATATGATTGGTTAGTTTGAATTGTACTCCACCCTCTTATGTAATGATTGGTTACTGTATGCTTGTACCCTCCCTCTCCCTCTTTCCCTATTGGTTAGTCTGTTCTGTATTTAACCAGCTGCACCCTGCAGTTGGGGCCCTCCTTTTTCCCTGCACCCCCTGTGGGTGGAGGATATCCGGGCACCCCTCGGGGTGTAGGGGAATGGGTCGGCCCTCTCCCTGCTCTCCCTTCCCGACCACCAGCTAACCTTTACCCTTAATAAAGGAGAGCCTGGGGAGAGAACAACTCCCACCAGCTTTTGCCTCCCTGCGTCTGCTTTACCATCGACGACGACGCGCGCTATATTTACAACACTGTGTCACCAGGCAGGAGCCAAGTTTTTACAGACAGGAAAGTCAGGAGGACTGTCTGTACCCATAAAATTTGTCTGGTGAGATTCCCTCCCTCTGCCTCCAACTTCATGCTGGAACTCAGCCCAGTCTGGCAGTGCCAGGGTACAAGGGTATACCAGATCCCAAAAATCACATCCCAAGAATTCTGGGATGGTTGTCAATTCCTTCTCCAAACACCACCCTGAGCCCCTCTCCCGAGCTATGCTTTAGCTTTTCTTGTCTAGTCTGGCCTGGTATCTGCTCAGATCTGACAGCCTGGCCAGCTCTGAAGGAACTGCACATGAAAAACCCACAAACAGTTTCTATAAACTGTTCTGCAGTTGTAGAAATGGTCTCACAGGACAGTTTTCTGTAGATATGATAGTTGGAAGAAATGTACACAGGACAAGGAATGATGGCTCTTGAATGGGCTGCAGTTGTCACATAGTGGCATTGTGTGTGTCAGTCTCTCCTCCCAACTAACTGGTGACAGGACAAGGGGAAAATGCTCTGAAATCTCACCAAGGAAATGATAGACTGAATTAGGAAAAACTTCTTCCTCAAAAGTGTTGCGAAGCACTGGAACGGGCTGCCTATGGAAGTGGTGGAGTCAACAGCTGCGGAGGTGTTTAGAAGATGTGTAGGTGTGGCACAATAGTTTATTGGTGGACATAGCACTTCAGGGTTAATGGCCGGACCCTTGAACATCTTTTTCTGCCTAAATATTTCTATAATTCTATAGCAGAAGAGGTCAGATAGGTATGGAAACATCTTAACAGTAACAAATGGTAACAAATGGTGCATATTACGTTGCTTTAACAGCTTATTTAAAAGACAGATTACAAAACCTTTTTTTCCAGTCAGTTTGTACTTTCTGAAGGCATGCACAAAGTGCTAAAATTTCTTTTAAAATTACTAGCCATTTCAGGATCCATTTTGCCTCTTACAGCAGTGGTTCAGCTTTTGGGATGAACTTGACAACATTTTCTATATGGAAAACTATAATATACTCACCAGGTATATTATATGAACCTGCCATGGTTCATCCACCCCTGGATGAAGACTTTCTGAGAATCAGTAACAAGTTAAGAGAAAGAGTGGGATTTCTGTATGACAAGAGAAAAAAAACTTTTCCAGGAATTGGTAGGAAAAAATCATTTTGATGTCCTTGGTTCTGGATGATTGTGGCTTGTTCATGGGCTGCAGGGAGGTTTAAGAGAAAAAATGTGATTCACTGAAAGTCTAATGGAGCAATAATAAAAGCAGGAAGAAACACGCTGTCTTCATTATTCCTTTATTAAGATTCACCTAGTACACCTGATAACATTAAATAGCTGCCAATAAGATGTGAATTAGCATGCACATCTCTGGAAACCACACTATCTCCTTTAAGTGCTCTCCGTTCAAAATGGAGGAAGAATCATACATATAATTTTCAGACAGATGTAAATATTTTAGAGCAACTGTACAAGGCAGGCCAGTACTCAGAGGCAATTCCTGGCTTGGATCAGTATGAGTTCTTAGCCACTATCGCCTAATTGATTTGGCTCAGTAATTCAAGTCATGAAATGGGAAGGTATCATCATTAAAAAACTGAAGCTTGAGGGATATCATGTAAGTCTACATGGATATGTAACATTGAATCTTTGGTGGCCTCCACAAGATTGAAACCACATGAACTATTCTTCCCAGTCCTGTAGTCAGGGCTTATCCTTCCCCAGAAAAATCACAATCAAACCAATCTTACCATAAATGTGTTTTTTATTTGTGGAGTGGAACATTTCTGGAAATTAGTCATAGGTAGGATTTTTTTAATTTTTTTTTTTTTTTAATATATATATACAAATTGTAAAGAAAAGAAGGGATAAAAGAGGAAAAGAAATGAGGAATAGGAAAGTCTGTTTTTGTTGGTGAAGAGCTGTCTGCTTTCAAAGGTTGTTGTAAACATGAAGGTCACATACAGAGTTCAGAGAGGGAAGAATTAGAATAAATGAGGGAATAAGACCAATATGGTCAGAATTGAAGCACAGTTTCCAAGATCATCATAGATAGCTCCTGATGATAAAAGTTGAAAATATAGTTTAGATGTTCAGGAGGAATGATTTTAGGACCACATTAAGGTTAGTTTTAATTCCTGGTGTAAAATTAAGCAAAGGGCTTTATCAAGTCCATATAACAAGTTCTTGAAATAAAATCCTTGCTCAGATCCTGATCTAGCAGAAAATGCCATAGAACATTACAGAATTACACTGACCTCAGTCAGCTGCATTTCTGCCCCAAGATTAGAAAATCAAAGTTGCATTTACTGGATGGAAAATTCTATCTTGGGAACTGTGATCTTGTAAAAGACTTGAAAGAGAAAATGAGAATCAGTCATAGCTCATCAGCAGAATATGGGATCCAATGAGATGTTGTGTTGCAGAGGACCAATATGATCCTTAAACACATAAATGAAAATATATCAGATGGGAGAAAGGGATCTTTTTATTAGTTTGTACTTGGCATTGATATGACCATTATAGGAAAACTGTCCAGTCTTTGTACCTGCAGCTGAGAAAAGATATTGAAAAAAGATTGGAAAGGGTTCAGAAAAGTTCCACAGGAATTATTACAGGTTTGAAAACACTGTGCAATGAAGTACTGCATGCTCTATTTAATTTTTCAAAAGGAAGATAAAGGCGTAACTAGACACGGTCTATAAATATCCCCTGAAAGAATAAAAATGTGATAATAGAAGTTTCTTCAGTCTTAGAAGGAAAAACTTGAAAAGATCCAGTGGTTAGAGATTGAAACTTGGCAAACTGATTCTGCAAAGAAATATCCATTTTTAACAAAAATTATAAAAAAAGGTAGAATGACTGGCAAAGAACTAGAGTGCGTTTTTCATCACCTAGTGCTTTCAAATAAGGAAATAAAGTTTTTGTTTGCTTGTGGAATGTAATGTAAGAGCATGGATCACAGAAATAAAGCTGGAATTTCTTCCTGGAAGTAAAGTCTTCATCTAAAGCGCAGTTAAAATTTCAAACCCAATTAACTTATTTTAATATCAAATAGAAATTTGATGTTTTGTCTAAGATGGCTATGCAAAAATAATTTTCTTCATATCCACTGTCACATGGCTATTCGCTCCACTTTCACTAAACAGGGATTTTTGGTTAGATGAATCACCCTCAAAATGCACCTGCTCCTGCTGGTTGCACAGGGAGGTTGTGGGTAAGTGTTGTCTGAACAAACACAGATATCTACACTTAGTCTTACCATTGGTCCACCTTCAAGTCAAAACAAGAACTGCTATTTCCACTACATAACTCAGCTCATCCAAAGGAGAACTAAGCAGGGCCTAGGAACTGTTCCCTAAAAATGCTTATTTATTGTACTGAATTGAAAGGGCTGTTATTCCAGTTGCAGATCCTGTAGTCTTTTACAGTTATAGTTGCAAGGGATGAATACCATCCTAAATTAATAGAATTTCTTATGGCCTTTAGGCTGAGAGGAAGACCTGTGAATAGGCATTCAGATATAACAATGATAGTCAATTTTACAATATTTGTGAAGATTTCTTTCTATCTAGAACTTGAAGAAACAGGGTTGGTCTCACTGCTTCATTTAAATTTTGTTGAGTAACTGACATTTTCCTACAGCAGCTCTATTTTGTCATTGAGGGGAGCTTTATTTTAAAGGACCAGGTCATGACTTTGGGTTATATTACTTTATAGTAGGCAATCTCAGTTCTACCCAGAATATTTTATGTGTCTGAGGTCAGACTTGTAGACACCTCATTAGCACCTTCTTAATTTAATGATGCAAAAACCCCATAGGTAAAGTGAGACTTGGCTTGGGTGAAAGGTGGGAAATCAGGAAACTTAATAAAGATTTGGCAATCATCATTGTTTCACACCTTTCATTCTACTACTCTAGGAGCAGTCTTTGGTACCATAAATTATATACCTCTTTTTGACTGAAAGGAACTACATGATGAGTTGTGACACTTAGAAAAATCTAGTCAACATTAGAGGAAGTGTCTGAATGATAGACAGAGAGACAAAGTCTAATCTCTGTAATTCCCTGATGAAATATACACTGAGGTTTAACCTAATCCCTGAAGGAATGACAGCAAAAATAAGGGGAAAGACCAATTAGCCTTCTCCCGTACTAATCCTGGTTAGAGCAGCTTATTCTTTTTTACACTTGTGGAGACATTCCTCATACCATGGAAAATCAAAATTGTGCTGGCCATACCTTTTCTTCAGAATAATTTTACTGAGATAGAATATCAGTCCTTGCTATCTACAGGTTTGTCACATGCCAGAGTTAAAAGATTTCTGATCCCAGTGGAAGATTCGGTAGTGATAAGTCAAGAAGATAAGCCAGGCATGAAAATTAACCCTGGATAGAATGATTTTAAGTTGATTCTATTCAAATTAAATGAAAGGATGAAAGCAGGTCTGTAACTAAGGTTTTCAGTGGTAAAGGACAAAAGGAAATTAGGCAGAAAAGTCAGCTGGGTGGAACAGATCCAGAGCATGAATATAAAGAAGGTCTGTATATTTTCTTTTACCCAACATAGGAAAACTACTGAGAATTTCTACCACAAGCAAAAATTACACTTGAATAAAATGTAACTAGGCTGTGCTGAATGTAAAATTGTAACAGAATAATCAGTAAGGAAAAAGAAAAACTAATAAACAATAGAAGCCAAAAACATTTATAGACATAGCAAAATTATTTTGGACATTGAAAGGCCAATATTCTTGAAGTTGTTCAAGACTCATTAGCAAGGAAACAATATATACAAAATGAAAGAGATAAAGATTAAGGCAGAAAATTATCATGCTTCAATAATGAATATATACTTTAGTTGCCAAGGGAAATTAAAATATTCAAGCACTATTAGAAAAAAAATTAGAACAAATATAAAATCATAAGTGTTTAAATGTATTTCTGCCATACATTACCAATTCAACCTAACTCTGTGGAGGGAATAGTATTTCCCAATTTCAAAAGTAATGAAATGGCAGAGGGTAAAAATCAACCTAAGAAACACAAAAAACCCACTTCTACAAATCCCATCAGAACAAAAAACTTGCAGAAAAGAGGACATTGAACTGCATGTATCTGAGTCTTCAAAATCTTATGATGGATTTGTGTTTGATTAATGGTTATCATGAAGTCTCACATAAGCAATTTTAATATGAATGGTTTGCTTACTTTCCAGTGAAAATCCATGAAAAAACTTGTAACATTTACATCTTTTCTTGAGATGTGGCAGCCGTTTTTCTTTAACTTTGTATTTGCCATATAACTCCTTGTAATGGAAGTTTATCTTTTAAAAAAAAAATCTGTTTTAAATAGAAAAGTTCTTTAACAATGAATCCTAGATAACTTCAACTTCAATGTTATTTGAAGAGAAGCAATAATCAATATAAGATCCGTTTTAATCTTTGCATGTGCTGCACACTGACTAAATAACAGAGTTAGAACTGCCTTGGTCAAACAGTGTAATATATTTCAGTTAATAAACACATCTAAATTAATTATATAGTCATAACTCTATAATTCATTATTCCTCACTGGAAAAGGGAAACAAGGCCCTTTTCCTGTGAGAAGAACCAGTGAATCATGGCATTCGTATGATCACAAGAATATTTTCAAGCTGGAGACAGACTAGAAAAGAATGTGAGTATGTGATACCCAAACTACAGTGCTTGAGTAAAACAGGAGTAAAAATAACATTACAAACTTGAATTATTTAGGATCCCAATAAATAGATGACATTTTTAACATAATAATCAGTAATAAAAAAAATTGTATAATCAAGATATTTGAAAGGAAAATTTTCCAGTGGAGCAGTTAGTTGTTCTTTCTTCAAACAAGAAATCAATATTATTTTGGAAATGGAAAGGGAATAGAAAACTCATCCTCCTCTACACCAGATGCCTGGAACTGATAGGAAAAGTTGTCTCTCAAAATCTCAGTCATGAACTAAACTAAAAGTCTAAACAACTGGTGTGCACCTCCGGAATGGCAAAGACAGTTGAGCTGAATATCCCTCCCATGTACTGATTTTGAGCAGTAAATATGTGAGTTAATTTTTAAAATTTAAAATTAAATAACCATTGAAAGCATAAAGAAAGACACAGGGAAACTAATCAAGTTGTCTTGTAAAGCATGTTGTTGTATGTCATTGTGTTTGAAGGATATTACTCAGGCCTGGAAAAAGTTCTACATTTATTTGTGATACCAAAGTAGTGTGAATACAGTATCTTTCTGGTGCCCTAACCTTACTACAGCAGCAAATCTAAAGAGCTTAGAGATTTATATAATAAAAAATCTATGATGAAAATTTCTTCCAGATGTTCTTCTTTAGGTTTCAACAACATACTTAAATTTGTCATACACAGACATTGTGCAGACTTAAGATACAGTTTGTATCTTGCCTGACTGGTTCCTTAGACGGCAGTCTCAGAAGCTAAAATTCCCTATGAAAAATTTAGTAGGTGTGACTTCCTAAAATCCACATCTGAAGACAGCCTTACTGCTATTTTTCCATACACCACAAGTCAGCCACCTGAGAGAGTTTTAACACAATTTGCCTCTGTTTTCCCACAGGAATTGCCACTAGATCAGAGTCACAGAACTGAGATGGCAGTGAGATCATCAACACAGATAGGATGTCCATTCATTCAGGATATTTATTGACAGTACAACATCATGTGGATGAAATTATGGCAGCTGCATACAGGATTGCTGGCACTGGTCAGAACAGACTGGTGTAGAATCACAGAGCAGAACTGCGTCTCTTGGGAAGAACTTCTGGTAGTCCCTTTCTCCAGCCCTCTGCTCAAAGCTAAACCAACTTAGATCAGGTTTCTCAAAATCTTGTCCAGCAAAGAGCTGAATATCTACAAGAATGGAATTCCAAATTCTTGTTGAGATTCTAGTGAGCAGCAATGAGGGAAAAAAAGTTTAGAAGAAAATTAATAGAAAATAATTCAGTGGGAAGAGAAAGACCATTAGAATTCTAACTCTCTTTATAGTGATACCTTTAAAGACCCTGGAAATCAAACCACACACTTTTGAAACAATAATAGCATAGGAGATAACTAAAAAGCTGGTCTTCATTGGAGGCCTTGAGGGGCAAATATGGAAACCCCCCACAGAGCGGATTCAGTTTTATAAGTTTAACAAATTAGCATGTTTGACAAGAATTCCCAATTAGAAGCATAGATGATGAGGAAATTCCCCCTTCCAGTTCAACACTTTTCTGAAGCCCCCCCTTGGTGTCAGCTGTACTTTGTTCATAAAAATGTGTCTCAAAGAGCTGGTCTCAACCAGGGGCCTAGAATATAATTTGTCTTTCTGCCTAGGGAAAAGGGTAGGGAAATAACACGGGGCGGTGGTGGAGTGAGATGTTGTCTCCTGCGCTATCCAAGAGCATCCCAATTCCCAGATAGACCCTCCTGACCACTGTATTCCACAGTGTACAGGCAGACCTATTCTATCACTCCTGCTGATGGGGAGCACTGAGACACTCACACACCCCAGAGCCTTTCATAGGCTCAGCATTACCAGAAATCCTGAACTCTGAGAGCTCAGTAGTCTGGGTATATTTCAAAGGTGTTTATTCTTCGAAGGGATCCAGGGACGAAAGAGGGCAAGCCACTCTGCGTGACCACAGATATAGGGGTCAAGGGCCAATAAGGTTGGGAAGAAGGCGGGGAAATACAATGACAACCAATGGGAAGAAGGGAGGGGTGGAGTGTGGGGGTACAATGAGAACCAATGAGGGGAAGGGAAAGGCAGAGTCAGGGATACAACAACAACCAATCAACATAGGAGGATTAACATAACCTTAGGGAGGGATCATTTTGCCAACACTCAGAGGGTGTTTCACACCTCAGAGTTGTCCCATCAGTTTGCTGCTGCTGTGGAACCCTCTCGGCTTCTCTGAGATGGTTTCAGCCACCACAACAGGGCAAACTACTGGGACTAGCTACAAATAAAATAATAGGATACAAATATATGTGCAAAGAATGCAGGAATATATAAAGGAAAAAGGCAAGAAGTCAATCCGGCATCAATAGTAGATTTTGATTCCATTATGATTCTTGGTTTAACATTATGTTTTATTTGAAATATGCAACACCTGTCCAGAGATTCACTCCCCAGCATATATCTACCAGGTTTTGTCTCACTGTTTGTACGTTCTGTAGAGAAAACAAGTCACAGTTCAAACATCAGAACTTATGACAGTGTGCCTAGTCTGTCAGGAATGGAGAATAATTTTCATCATAGAAGTCCATATAATGATGTGTTGTGAATTTGTGACCAGAACAGGGTTTATAACCCACTAATGATTTGTGTGTTGATGAACAGTGCTTGCACAGCTTCAAGGCTTTCTTGAAGTGCTTCTTTTCTGCCCCCCTATAGGAGGTAGCCTAGAGGTGGGCAAGAAGTTGGAGGGAGAAACAGGCAGGACAGCTGAGTTGAATTGACCAAAAGAATATTTTATTCAATGCCATCCTCCACAGCTGAAAGTTGAAACGTGGAGGGAAGTGTCTTCCAAGGTCACTATCGCTCAGAGATAGTGGAAGGTGCTAATTGATCACCTTTGCATCAGTGCTGCTTGAGTTTTATCCCCCTCTTTTCTTCTCTTATTAAACTATCTTTAGCTCAAATGGTGAATTTTCTCAGTCTTGTTCTTCCTGTGTTCTCCCCTGTCCCAGCACAGGGATAGGACTGAATGAGCAGCTGTTTGGGTGCTTAGATTCTCTTAGAATTCTCCATGAACGGCTGGAAAATAGGAGAGAACAGCAGCATGAAAAAATGTCCTTTTTTTTTCACCCTTTCCCTTCTATATAAATATTTCTGAACAATCATAGCCCTACTTGTTCAGCTGAATTTTACCACTTCCTCCATATAATACTATTTATTTCCCTTTTTTTGACATATACCTTAATTACATTAAGAATCTCAAACAGAGTCTTTTCTACTCATATGTGTACTATTTGAGTTTATAAATTTGTTTCTTTTTGCCCACGTTTTGGACAGCAATTTCTTTACAGAGGAAAAAGTGAAGAGCTGATGTTATATATGAAACAGACAGGTAGTATTTCACTCAAGGGAACACCTCCTCTAACAATTATAATTTATAAAACAGAAATCCTGAGTATGACACTAGCCAATTTAGTCTGATATAAAACAGGGCCCATGTTTTCTTTCATTTATATTTTTATGGTATGTAATGTCTTTATAATTTTTACCACTCACATCAAAGCTGCCAACTGCTGAGTGTCTAAATAAGTAGCATGTGAAGAAAATGAGTGAATTGCTAAATGTCCCATTACGTCCATGGAGAATATCCTTGCATTTAGAGTAAGGAATCTTAAAATTGAGATGGCAAATGAATGGTTTTCACTCCAATGGAGTGAGGGTTTTGGCAGTGGAAATTCTATTATTCTCTGTATCTGAATAGAAAGAGAAAAACAGAGACAGAGAAAGGAATGAATAAAACCAAACCCACAGAAACCTATTGCAATACCTCAATTCCAGGACTGAATGAGAATTTCATCCAAAGAAAGAGAGAAAAATAAATCTGGTAGAACCTGAAGTATCCAGAAACATGCTACCTCAAAGGTCTGGAATTTTTTTGGATGTACTGGGGTGCACCAAGGAGTGGGAAGATGGGAAGATGAGACTTTTTACCATTTCTGTTATCAAAATGAGGAATGTTTATCTGTTAGTGCCTTCACATGGCTGGATTCTTAGGCACTTTAGCTATGAATGTTAAAGGAAATAATGCCCAAAAGGACTCTTACCTGACCAGATTAGAGAAATATTAGGACTGTCTCTGGTCCAGTCTTAGTTCATAGCTACTGACACATTGCCAAAATCAGAAAGTATTTTAGGAGTTAGAATTGCCCACTCCCAGTAACTACTCCAGGTGCACTTACTCTTTTTAGAAGCTTAGTGAATTCCCCAGCATAGACCCAAATATATTTTGCTGCTTGACCCTAATGACCAGAAATGTTCCTGGTCCCATTTAATTTCTCAGTATAGATATATTCTTAATGATTGTCATAAATTAGATGCTAAGAATAAAGTAAAATTGCCTAGACATAATTACCTACTGTCATTTGAGATGCCCTTGGGTGTCCCTTTTGGTTGCCATTTCAAAAGAACAGAAGGATTTTACCTACCTTGTGATGGTCTCACATCTGCCAACCCCACAGGATCTGAAATGATGTTACAACCTTACGTGTTTAGGCAACTAGACCGAGTAAGAAGGGTAGGTTTCAGCTCCAGATTCAGAAGCACACGTATGGCAGTGATGGTACATTGGTTCTTGTTGCAGTCAATGGAAATTGAGTCCATGAACAGAAAAATATTGGGAAAAAATCTGTAAAAAACAAACAAAACCAAACAAACAAAAATAAACCAAAAAATGTGGCTGTCCGGTCTAGACAAAGGCATCCATATTGACCCCAATCCCCCATGTGGCTAACACAATACCACAAAAAATACTGTCACTACTAACCAAGGGCCAAACAGGTAGCAGAAGCAATAGTTTTCATGGAAGGAAAACAAGACCTAATCCCCACCTAACCTCTCAAAACTGTTCCATCTCTTGTTCTAGTTAAAAGACTTTTGTCTCTATGAGTCAAAGTCAGCATTAAGCTGTCAAACTGTGATTGAAGTGATTTAGCCCTGTTACACAGTACCACTGTTGGGATGAACGCTACCGAAAGAAGGCAAGAGCAAAGAACAGCTTTTTCTCCTACATAAGTGAGTACCTCACCACAAAGCCCGGAGAAAATCCCTGAGTGTATTATGTTATAACAAGTAACTATCCAATGGGTGAGAAAAAATAAGTCTTAAATTATAATTTATGAAGTAAAAACAGGTAGTCATGTTGTGTTAGGATAGTCTGGTATGCTATGTCTTGTACAGTGTATCTTAATGTGAATTGACACAAGAAAACACTCATTGATTTATGACACTAATTTTAGGACATGATGTTTTTTGGTTTTGCTGTTACTCTTGTTTTTACTATTATTGTTACTGTTATTGTTATACTATCCTTGATCTATTACTGCCTTTTTTCACACCAAGATTTGACAGGTGGATAATGAATATTGTCTATTGTGCCATTACTATGATTAGATGTGGATAGCAGTTGTTCTGCTATTGACTCATTTCTGCTATTGACAAGCTAATTCTGAATTTTTTTTTAGCTTATCAAGATGTATTGTCAGCTGAAGTGTATGTGTCTTGTGGTTAGCAAGCTGATCTTTTACTAAAACTGTAGGATCCAGACCATTAGTTCATCAGTCAATGCATATGGCACTTTTTATTCTGTGCAATTATGCACTATGTTAGCATTCTAAGCCATCAGTTGTGATCAAGGATGAGTGAGTCCCATGCAAAGAAAACATCTTGGAATAATCATGCTGTCTTCAACTAACCACTAATCTGTATATTCAAAGTGAAATCAAGCCATGACGTATCACCATTTTTAGGCACATGTTCATTACCTAATCCAGACCAATCTTCTGGGTTCCCTCCATAGTGTCTCCAGAGAGCATTTCTCCCCATTTGTAACAGACATTTGTCTTTTGCTGATGTGATCTAATTTTATGTAATAATCTGTGTCTGTCCAATGAATGCAGAAAGAGCCGGATTAAAAGTTTCAGGGAGATCGTAGAAGAAGTCATATTGGGAGGAGTCTCAAGTTGCCATCAAAGGAGAGTCAGACCAGGTTTCTTAGGGCTTCCATGAAAATCTGTGATGTGGATTGCACAACATCTCTGCGCAACCACCTCTCCTGTCAACCTCAAGACTGCTGTCGATGTCACACAATATCATAGATATGTAAGAGGAATCTCTTGGCATTTATATCTAAATGTGTAATTGGTCATTTTTAAAAAGAAGACATTTTAGTGAGCCACTCAATTTTCTTGGTTTGGGTTTTTTTTGTTTTTTTTTTTTTAATTTTTTTTTTTAGTTGTGGGATGGTTTTTTTTTCAGTAGTGGCTATGTTAACATAGAATATACTACTGCTGAAGTTCCAGCTTCTATGTAAAGCGCATTTAGGGCAAAAAAAAGTCTTATTAAAGTGCATAGTAAAATATATAGTGAGCCAAGAGTTTTCAGTTTACAGGGCAAATTATTGTCCCTGTAAATGAAAAAGTAACCTCCAGTGGGCAATAATGCCTGAAGCTGAATTATATCCACTTTTTCATCCCATAAGTCAATAGCTTTCCACTATAAACATCAGCCCGAGTCAATATGATATGCTGCATACTGATATATTGACTAATGGTACTATTAAAAGCTCACAAAATGTCAGCAGCTGGGAATTTCTCATGCATATAGTTCTGCATTTCAGTAGATAAGGGTGCTCTGTGTAACTTATAAATCCATGCCCAGTTGGGAACAGTCTTTGTAATACTTCCCTTTGTGTTATCCTAAAGGATGCACAAGTTCCCCAATGTCTCCATTCCCACAATTTTTTTTTCCTTCTTTTTGTAAAATAGACTTTATCATTCTGTCAGAGAAGTCATCCAGAAAATTCCCTTTTGCAAGGTAACCAAAAGAGGCAACATATAATTATTCTTTCTCTTCTACATATAAAACATGACATAGCGTGAGGCTTTTCTTTTTTTTTTCTCTTACAGTGAAGACACTGACTCATATCTCCTTTGCTGACAGAGTGCCTCTGAAGAATGAATTCAAATGGCAGGCAAATGAAAAATAACCTTCTAAGTTTGTAAGTTGCATTTGTTTAAGCAGTAATGCTCAAGGCCAAAGGTAACTCCTGGGGTTTGTGAGGAGCTCACAGGAGGTGCTGGCCCAGGGAGCACTTAGAGGTCATTATCACCAGCCATTCATTGATCCCTAATATATGCCTTGTGTCAAGGTGATCTTTCACACTCAGGCAAAAAAGAAACAAAATTTATGGTCAAATAATTTACATTTACTTTGATCTGAAAACTTCTAGAGAAGTAAAATATTTTCTGTGGTTTTGGTT
This sequence comes from Acanthornis magna, assembly GCA_036785705.1. Classification (NCBI taxonomy): domain Eukaryota; kingdom Metazoa; phylum Chordata; class Aves; order Passeriformes; family Acanthizidae; genus Acanthornis; species Acanthornis magna. The sequence goes on from JAWUZG010000036.1 coordinate 681,022, forward strand.
GGTTGGGTTTTGAAGGTTTTCCCAACTTAAGAAAAGATATGTATGCAGAGAAGCCAATTGAATTGACAAGAGAATCCATATATACACACGGATCAGGTGTTTACATCACTTAGTACATTTTTTTAGCATGGGAGGGTATTTTTTGCAACTACAATTGCATTAACAGCATGCACAAATTGGGAATGAAAGCGTACATACATTTGTGAATCTGGCCTGAAGTGTCTGACAATTTGTCAATCACTGCTCCAACATTGTGCAGTCTTGTTAGTCAAACAAATCATTTGAGTTTTGTTCAGCCATAGAGATGCCACTTTTGATCCCACTAGTGGCCCTTCGCCATATGTGTCATATGACATCATTTGTTGACAGTCTGAAAAGTCTTTCAGGATTAAGAACAGCAACCAAAAGAATAGTGATGTTGGTTTTGTTATTAACCAGATGTATTTTTTCAAGAGAAATAGCTGAAAGGTGTAAACCAGTAATGGCATTCTCATGAAAAAAATGAGCTCATTTCTCATTTTTAGAATATATTTCTTTTCTCAGATTGTTTCTACTGCAGGTTGGAAAGCATTTCTATGTGAGGTTTTAGCTCTGTCACTTTTCCTGCAAGCAGGTCATTTTTCCCTTTCATGGAAAACATATTTTTTAATAGCATTTATTTATTAGAGTACAAGATTTTCATGCAAGCTGTGGACCTAGGAGCATGTACAATTTCAGAAACCTACATACACCATGTCTATTCTGACAAACCTGTGTTAGAAGATCTTTATCCTGTGCTTCTTGTGCATTGACAAATTAACTTTAACAGACACCCAAGAGGGAATAGCAGTTCACCACAGAAGTTTTAAATTGGATGATCAGTGTCTTGGAATGTTTAACAGAAATAGCAGCAGTCAGGAAAAAAAGGTTTTATCCCTATGACACATTCAGCATTTTTGGCACCCCACTTGCTGAGCATGGTTCAGCATGGAAATGTATAACCATGGAGGATTTTGGGAAACACCATTTACTCTCAGTACTTGGCTGACAGAGAATAATGAAAAGGTGGAGAATAAGAGCTATAAATCCTAAGTGCTCTGCAGACTTTTGCTAAATTCAAATTCTTTCAGGTTTAACTGAACATTTTTAAACCACTGATTTCTTGCCTTTCGTATTTTGATTTGAAATGCATCTCTTTAATTTCTGAAAAGTTAAAATATTTATGAAAAGATAATAATCTGAATTTCTTAAAAAAAACCAAATTAATTATAAATCCAGTTTTCTATCAAAAGGATATTAGAGAGAAATTTTTCATTCTAACCTATAAATAGCCATGATTTATACCGATGCATTTAACCTCACTTTATTAGTTGAGAAAATAGGTATAATGATAATTACTGCTATTCTCTTAGGAGCAGTGAGCATGAATGGACATTCTTTAAGTACACTAAAATGTGAAATGACAGATAATGGATATGTCCAAAGTATCTTTTCTTTGGATTATACCTGCCAAAGGCAAATGTAGCTATGGGAATTAATATACACAATATCTCATTTTGGTATCAAACTTTTCTTATCAGCATGGTTTATAAAATAATTATCATAGACTTTAATTTTATTACCCAAGAAATATATTAAAAATGTAGATCTTTTATAATTTCTTCAATTAACAGTAGACACTTCTTGATTACTTTCTAATTAAATCATTTCACTCCAAGACTTGGTAATTACAACAAGAAGTTATTAAAATTAGAAAACATTTGCTAACTCAGTACTTTTGATTATTAAGCCTTTATCGCTTAATATCGCCAAACAGTCTATGAAGATATATGAGGTTGGAAACTGAATTTAATGTATTCAGCTATGATAATTAACCACAGGTGTTCCAAACAATGCAATGCCTCTTCCCTGTCATATAGTTTCCTATGAAATCTATTGTTTCTGTCACTGAACTGATTTTTCATCTTATTAAGGTATCTGTCTATTGACAACGTATTATTGTTCCTATTACAGGGAAGAATACCCTTGATACTATTCCATTCATCTGGAAGATATAGCAATGAATAATACAATTTATATTAATCAGTCTCTATGTAGGATAAAACACCTTATACATATTTACAGATAGTATCCAGACAAGGTGTGTCCTTGCATGTACAGGGAAAGGAGTCAAAAGTCGAAAAACAATATCCTTAATAACAATAAGAGAGAATCTGACATGAGCTGAAGAGCTGAGATGACCCTGAACTGTCTCAGATGGGGGTCTTTATTAGCACATGGGGAGAAAACTTGGCTCTACAAAAACTGATATAATTTCCTACTGGACACAGAGGAAAAAAAAACAACATCTTGGGTTTTCAAGACTGCTATCAACTTTTTAAATGAATTCTTCCCAATCAAACTGAGTTTATGAAAAAGAAACCTCTTATTTTGACCATCACTCAAATTGTTTGCAGTTAAATAAATGTGTTCTTAAACTGGTATTCTGATAGAAATATTATATGAAGGATTCAGCCACACATAAAGAGTTAAGGCTTGGATTAATCCTCCTAATTTGTGAAGCATCTGAGGGCTTTTAAGTCGGAATACAGTTCCCTTCAGCTCCCTGTCTAGTCAATGAAGAGAGATAAGTCCCTTCACCAGTTAACTGAGATCAGAGGAAGGCTGAATTAACCTCCAGAGAAATTAAGCTCCTGCTTTTAACATCACAGAGTATTTTGTATGATTATTGCCAGTCAGGTGCTAGGGAACAATGAATCTTGGTCTTCGTGAGTATGCTCCAAAGAGTTTGGTTAGAGAGTCTGGACAGGTCCTTCATTTTTAATTTTTTTTCTTTTGTCCACCCTATGGACAGCAAAAATTGAATCTGCTTGTACTCAAAATTAAGAATCCTCCAGGATTTCAGGCAGGTAATTTTTCCTTTTCCCTTTTGTTTACTAGAATTTTGATGAAAACCTCTGGGTGAATACAATTTAATCAACCCACATTTTTAAAAATATCTGAGAATCTTAGCGTCATTTATTTAAGTTTCTCTCATTCATAGAATATCAGCAAATATTGTCTGGCTTTCGTTATGGATGCCAATAAAGAATCATAAGGCTTAATTAATGTGGATAATTTTAAGAACCTTAGATTAAAAGTGATATGCAAGTGAAAAAACACTGCCATTAATGTTTATGTTCAATGCTTTTCAAGCTTACCAGATGGCTTTATTTACTTTTTTCATTTATTTGTTTTTATAGGGAATTTGTCATAGCAAAGAAAGTAAATAAATGCTGACATTATGGCCATTTATATATGTCACAGATTCCACATTATTTCACCTCATTATCAGAGTACTTAAATGACCTGGCCGTGGCACACCATCCTCATGAAACCTGTTTCCTTACAGTCAGCTTTGCAGTCTCACCTAAACCCAAATTCTTCCATTCCTGTCTGCAAACGTGGTTGAGTAGTTTCCCTTCTTTATTGTCCAGTATTAATTCCAGATCATTTATAAGCTCTTCTGAGGCAGAGCTTTGATAACTTCAGAAGAGTTGTGTGTTACTCTGGCTAGGAAGTAACTGTGTGTTTATGACAGCTACTCATGAGAACCCACAGAAATTCAAGTCCTATTTTTTGCTTACTTTGCCCTAAGCAATAAAGAATAAAAATAATTTAAAGTATGATAAATGAAGCACAAAAAAATTATATGTGAACTTTCTTTAAAAGAAAATCCAGTGTTGCTTTTATTTTTTTCCCCTTAAACATCCAATTTAATATATATTTTATGGGTTTTTTCATTATGAAAAAACAGAGAGCTTTCCCTGCCATCCACATTTTAGAGGTTTTCCATAATGGCAAGATATTGCCAAATTCAAATGGCAGCAAATAAATTCCTATTTGTACCTTTCTAAGCACAAGGATATTGGCCTGCTAGAGTAAGTCCAGAGGAGGCCACCAAAATTATTAGATGGAGGGAGCAATGTGGAAAGGGAGTGAGCAATGGGTTTGTTTAGCCTGGAAGACAAAGCTTTGAGGTGACCTATTTGCAGCATTTCAATACCTGAAGGGAGACTACAAGGAAGAAGGAAAATTATTTTTTACAAGAGCAGGGAGTGACAAAACAAGAGGGAATAGATTCAGACTGAAGGAGTTTAGATGGGATATTATGAAGAAATTCTTCTCTGAGCATGGTAAGGAACCGGCATAGGTTACCCAGAGAAGCTGTGGATGTTCCATGCTTGGAAGTGTCCAAGGCCAGCTTGGATGGGGCTTTGACCAGACTGGTCTGGTGGAAGGTGTCCCTGGCCATGGCAGGAAGGTGGAACTTTAAGGTCCCTTCCAACCTAAACCCTTCTATGACTTTATGTTTCCATGGTTCTATGAAACTAAATCCTTCCTCTTTGAACTCAAACAGTGCTGAATTCACTTTTCCTGTTCTGATATAATTTAGCTGATATATATCAGAACTTATCCTGTTCTGATATAATTTAGTTTTGACTGTCTTATTACTCTTTGAGAACGGCTTGCTTGGGCCATGACTGTGATCTTGCTGAGATGTACCTCTGTCTTGCAGAGAGAAGACTCTATTGATTTCAACATTATCAGACATTTTGGAGGGTCTGGCTGGACATTCACGTTCATAACATTTATTTGATTCGGGCTTTTTAATTTCACCAGCAGATTGATATTTCAGTCCAGAAAAAGGTACTAAACATCATCATGAGATGGTTTTTATAAATTATCACACTCATAGCAGTACTTAATTAAGGAATCAGGGAAAAACCCCCAATAATTAGGCAAATTATTTGACAATTAAGACAATAATTGAGAGAAGCACTTTCCAACTGCCTCCTTTGAAGAGCTGCTCTCTCACTCCTTCACAGTTATAAGTAGAGTCAAAGGGTGAACTCAATAATCTTGGAGGCCTTTTCCAACCTAAATTCTGCAATTCTGTGAAAATTGAAAAAAAGAACAAATGAATCAGCTCTTACACAGGAAAATTCTCTGTGCTCATACATGTGGCATCAGTTCTTGACAACCATCCATCTACACAAAGTTGCACCACGTTACCCCTGTTTTAAAGATAGCAATGCCCTTAAAGATCTGAAGCATCTCTTGCTTAAAAATATCAAGTCCCTGCTGAGTTGTACTTAATGCATCTCACCTGTCTATAAATACTGTTCCCTGCTCACCATTTTTTTGCAGTCAGATGCTCCCTTGTATGATTATTGGAGCTGATAGGAAATTTTTCAGCATTTGTTGATATTGCTGTCAGATAAGACTGATCCATTGAAACAAAAACTTTTCTCAGAAACTCAGCATATTTAGTGAATCTTAACTATGTGAGGAAAGAGTCACAGCTACCCCACAAAATTCAATATTTCAACAATAATGGGAGATTGAGGTTCAAATGCCTGGTCTGCTTATTTCCAAAAAAAACCTCTTTCTCCCCCATCACAGGAGGGCTTCAGACACTCTACCTGAAGCATTAGTCCTTCTAGGTGATTGTACTTCAGGAACTGAAAATATTAATCAGCCAGAATGCTTGGTTGCTTCCTAAACATTTCTTGTCATGAGTGCTTCTCAGGACAGAACTTCTAAACCTTTTACATTTGGCAGTCAGTTTTTCTGATATGACATGCTGGAAAAAGGAACAATAAGGAAAGTTGTGGGCTAGGTCCTGACCTCAGGCTCTATCTATAACAGCACCAGTAAAATCAATTGAATTTCTCCAAATTTACACAAATGTAATTGACAAGAGAAGGCAGCCTTTTATCTCTCCATGTATCATCACTCAGAACTCCCCGTGTGCTAGTGCCATCACATTGCTACTGAGTCTAAATCATCAGGGTGAAATTAATTTCCTCGTGATTTATTATATGATCCCTGCGAAATATATTTCTCTGATACAGGCATAGAGCTTCCTTTCAGAGCCACAGATCTCAGTTTTGCTGCTGTGGCCTCTACACTTTCATCAGTCTAAATTATTTGATACAATTTAATTAGTCTAATCAAAGGGCTCAGCAGTTCTTGTAACTCTGCTCAAGAAAGAGGAAAGGAAAAAAATCAGTGCTTTGTTTACTTACTATGTTGCTCCCGACGCATGAAGACACACCAAAATAACTGCTGTTTATTTTACAAGATGGAAAAAATATTGAACGCCCTCTGGTCATAGAAGCCATTTTCTTTTGGGATTACAAGTGCAGAGATGAATTAGGTACACTTAGGATCAATATCTGTTTCTCTTCTCGGCTCAAGATGGGATTTGTCAAAATTCGAGAGCAGCTTCTATTGAGTGTCAGCTACAAATCCTTCCAGTACTGAGTCATATACTCATTGAAAGTTGAAATATAAATGGCAAAGGGCTTTTTCAGCTACAATGTCTGAGGTCAGAATGGTAGATCACCTTTCTTCCTTCTTTTTAATGAGCTTTGGTTTGATGAAGTGACCTTGCGGGTCTGGAATCTAAGGACGTAAGAGGTCTTTACAAGCTCTGGCTCTGTCGGGTTCCATGTAACACAGCTCCGGGAAGCAAAAGCACAACACAGCATTATGGAGCATTGATAAGGGAAAGATAACGGCACATGCTGAGAAGATTTTAATTGAATCTTGAATGTGGTCTGAATGCAAGGGGGAGAAATAGCAATGGCTATGAGGTTTCAGCATGGCCAACAAGTTTTAATCTGCTGCATGCCATTCCTAGACATTGCATGTGAAAAATGAGGAGGTGCTGCACTGTTGAGGATATCTGTGGGAATACCCTCACCTTTAGATGAAGTGGGATCCTAGAGCACAGTCCAGAAATTCAAGAATCTCAAAAGCTAATCATGGTCCATCACCTATTTGGAAACTGAAACAACCTCTAAGGAGAGAACCAGAACGAAGAACCAAAAGGCCCTTCCTCCAAGACTGGATTTTGCTGCAGTTTGAAAAAAAGTTCTCTCTTCTAGAGGAATAAAACACTCCCAGGTTTCAGCTGAATAGAAATTTGATCCTGCCATTCGGGTTCTTGACCAAGTTAAAAGTAGTAAAAACCAAGGAAATATAATATAGATCCAAGTAAAAAACAAAAAAAAAAAAAGAATTTAAAAAAATTAGTCAATTCCTTATGAGTTTGAAAAGTTTCTAATTTATTTTGCTTTCTTTGGGACATATGTTCAGTACTGACTTTACAAGAATGTCTTTTGGCTTTAAATATCTTATATGAGGGTGATCAGCTGCTGTAGGGGCAGTGAATGTGCAAAATAATAGGTCATTCTAGAGATAGACTGTTTTTTAAGTGACATGTGGCCATCAGGTTTTGTATCCTGGTGTTCTGTGTAACACAATAAAATTCACCCAGTTCTGTCTGCAGATAAAGAGACAGGAAGATATTTCCCTGTAGGATCACTTTGCATGACTGAAGCCAATGCTGAATTATCTTCTCCATTTAAGAAGACAGAATTCATACCTGGGCTATCTGCGTGTCATAAGTCACTCTCTTTTCAGAGGAGGCTGAATTTGCAGCAAATGTGCTACATTGGTACACCTCTAATTGGCAAAAGTATCAAGTCTGTGTCTTATGTATGCATTATCACCTTAAAGAAATTAGCTAGGGAATTTGGATTGAAGGAGCTGATTCTTTTTGTTAAGTGGAAAAAAATACTGTATAATTAATATTGAAGCCAATAACAAAGCAAAACTAGACTTCTCATCCTTGAAACTTCACTGACTGGAAAAATTAGCCTACTCTCCCTCTCGCTCACTCTCCCTCTTTTTTCCTCTCTCTGTCTTTTTTTTTTTTTTTAATTATAACTTGCTGAAGCACTCGATAATACCCTTTAATCTCCTTTAATAACTACCCTATCCTAGATTTTTCTAAGCATCCTTTTGCACAGCATCCAGAAATCCAAGAATGAATTGCTGTTAAGATTGACTGACTGACTGATCTCTGAGCCCTGCCAATTTACTGATCCATGGCTTGCTCCTGCGGTTCCTTGGGTTTATTGTAGACTGAAGGGTGGGAGGGGAATGGGGAAATGCAGTTATTCTCTCCTGTAGAGCCACCACCTGCACTCAGCTCATCTGACTCAGCCTTGTGAGTTGACAATAGCACTTTAAGGAGCCCACTGAAGTGAAAGACAGGTTGACCTTGTAATGTCCAGAGATAGCAGAGTCATTTTTGCATCTCCATAAAGGTGTAAAGTAATATAATGGAGGCAGAATGATAAAAATAACTGAGTTTATGGCACTGGAGTTCAAAGACTGTGGTTTGCCTCCCTACATTTCAAGAGGGAAAGAGAAGAATGAAAGAATGAAAGTACAGAAAAAGAAAGAACAAAAGAATGAAAGAAAGAAAGAAACGTATTTTTACATCTTTCCTGACTTTCATTTTTTCTGAGTAATCATGCTAGTTAAGGTGTCTCTGCACAAGCAATGAGTAAGATATATATTATTGGTTTTAATATATTTTGACTCTACATTTTGTTGATCAAAATGAGTCAATATCTATTGCTGAACATATTTTATTATCGCCTTGTCTCTTACATTTCTCGTATTGCTTTCTTAGGTGTTTTGTAATACAGACTTTTTTATAAGGACCTCACTAAGTTTTCCCCAATAAATTTTTGGTTACTGTGTTTAATAGGTAGAATCTTCTTATGAAACAAGCTGGAACAGAGCTCTACCAAAACTGATCCATGTACAAAATTCTGCCCATAACTGTACTACAGTTATTAGTTGCCAGGATTCCTGCAATCTACAACATTTTTGGATCTGATTCAATACTGAGTTCTGCCTGGAAAATGCAGCAGTAAAATGGTAGTATATCGAATGCAAGTAGTTAATACCTACCATAAAGTTTGATTTGCAAAAATGTGTGACAGGTGGCTCAAGACAGTAGAGAAGCAGGCACGTTAAAATCATGATATATAGCCAGGAATTATGATATATGCAGATGGTCCAAATAGGTGGACTTTCTTCAATTTCCTGCTCATGATCTCTGATAAAAAGAGCTTTGTTTAAAGCATTGAGTGAATAACAGGAGAATACAGATGTAAGAGAGGATATCTGAGCTGACAAATCCTGTTCACTGATACCAGATGTAATTACACCTTATAGTAAAAGCTATACATTTATTATGTCTCATGGTGAAATTAGTCCATGTTTCAAAATAATTTCTTCTGTTATTAATATACAATTCAAGAATATGTCTTACCTTGTTGTTAGAGTATTTTACAGGCAGATTAAAAACTGGTCTGTGGATCAATTTTTATTTTTTTTTAAATTGTTTTTTTCTAAGCAAAGGTAATAGATGTTTTGTTTATCTAGGAGTTTCAAATTTTGCTGTAGCCATAACACTCGGTTGACATTTACCTATGGAAAGGTAGATAAATACATAAAAACATGCACAGGACAGAACAAAACCAACCAAACAAACAAATACCCCACCCAAAACTCTGTTACCATACTGTCTAAAAAAATTACAACAGTCGTGGTAGAACATGAGGTTTATAAATCACAACTCTGGTCATGTGTCACTTCATTCTCTGCCAGATTGCTTGTCTGGTTAAGTCAAATGATATTTGGCACTGGGATATTCAGCATCTGTACTTTCAATTATATGTTATGAAGCTAAGTTAGTTGCCAAACAATTTTTTTTTCCGTAGTCCATAAAATATTAGAAGTATGTCCAAAAATTATATCCAAATTTGTAGGTGCTAGGTGAAAAGTAAACCACAGGAGCATGTGAACAGCTCTTTAGCAAATAGACAAAGTTAGCATGCTTGGTAACCAGAACCAAAAAGAAGAAAACAAAACTGAAAGGTGTATCTCAAGTATTTGACCAATCCCAGCAGAGACTCAGAAATAAATTAGTCATTGTAGTTCTGGCTTGGAATAAATCTGTCTTGAGCTGTGTCCAGATTATTAAAACAGTGAGTTTAAGCCAATCACACAACTGACAAAGAATTACGATGCCCATTTAGGGATATTTAAAAGAGGTGTCAAATTAGGAGGTTCTAAATTATGAAAATCATCAGGTTAGGTTTTCTCTGGGGTCAGTGGAATAGGAAAAGATGCTCCACAGATGCACTTAGCACACTTGAAATTTGAGACACCTGCAGCCAGTGAGTATTTTTTTTCCAGTTTGATCAGAGCAAGAAACAATGGCAATTATTGTTTTTATTTGACCACCTAAAATAAGGTAGAGAAGAAACCAAAGCATAAAGATGGGACTTTGTGTTTGCCTTTGGGTTTTTTTAGGAAATTTTTTTACATAAACGTGAGATATAGGTATGTGCAAATGTTTAAAGTCAAAAAAACCACTCAGAATAAAATCTTATAAATAAAAAAAGAGATCCTTACTGTTTCAATAACAACTTGGCTCCAGCAAAACTGATATTTAAGCAAAAGTCCACATGTAGTTGAAACTTTGTATTAGAAGTGTAGAGGAATAATAATTATTTCAATTTTTCATCAGAGAATTTTGCTTCTTTTTCTGTGGGTTTTTTGGTTGTTTTTTGTTGGTTGTGTGGTTTGTTTGTTTGTTTGTTTTTCCCTGAGGGGGAAAAAAAAGTGTTTCAGGACCTTGAAAATATTCAGAAGTTTACACAGGGTCAGATCAAACCAGCAATAATTCCCAAAATAGTCAGAAAATTCAAGGAACCAGGCAAAGAGGGATGGAATTTTCAGACACGGAGAGAAGCTAAATCAATCAAACAAGCCAAAAGCCCTCTTAATATCTTAAACAAAATTTTGAGGGTTAATAAAAGAAGAGTGTAGCACAACTAAGAGATGTAAAATGCATATGCAACAGCTTCATGATTTTTGTGAACTGAAAGAAAAGTGATCAGATTCAAAACTTAAGCTTTCCCTTGAATATTACTCAGAAGGGACCAACCTGTTATGGAAGAAAAAAGTCTTACCTCATTTATGTATACTTGATAATTACATTTCAAGGAAGTTTTCAGGACATCCACCTATGTGAACCATAGAGAACAGAGGTTCAGTGTCAAAGAAACACCATTTCAAAACAGATAATTAGACTCTAAGCATGAAGAAAGAATGTGTTCTGTTTTGTTTTGTTTTTAACTAATTCTCAGCTATCATTAAAAATATCTATCAATTTTAAAAGGTATATTAACTGTTGCTAGAACAATATTATCTTATTGAACAGGAGGCCAAAGATGGTTTGTTTTTAAGACAATTTCTGACAATAACCCATAGACATTTTCTAACCCATTTCTCCATTCTGAGAAATTTCCCCATCATGAAAAGCAGTCACTTTATTTTACATTATTATGACTAAAACCAAGCAGGCCACATACTGACTGTAGTTCTGCTAATCTATCACCTATATTGCTGGCTTCAGATAGTTTTAGTATTTTCTAATATCGAAAACCTGAATATTAATAAGAGTAAGGGGCTTAGAAGAAAAGACTAAATCAATAATAAAGTTGGGGATTCCTTTAAAAAGTGTTAGTTCTAGCAGAAATGGTAGCATTTGAGAAACAGAGGAATTACATGAGCCAAAAAAAGATTCAGATTTTTACATAGCTGGCAGGCATGGGATCCACTGACTTGCATACTAGACTGAAAGAAAGGAGACAGATTTATTTCCTTACTTTTATTGTTGTGTGTTAATGGACAAGCTGCTTCACTGACTCAGTTCTCTCTCTGGTTGATTATATTCAGACTGGCATTCTTCAAGGACATGCATCAATTCTGTATCTGCACAATGCCACCCTGAAACCAGTCATGGGCTTTTAGAAACGACTGAAATATAGATAGTAAGAAAAAAAAGGAGACTTACATCTCAGCTGTAGTGGAGTGGGTTTAGTGTTCCGCAATGCTTGGTTGCCTTATTATTAATTAACAAACAGCAGCGCTATGTTCCTTCTTTCTTTTTTCCTCCTTGATATGAGTTGCAGCATGAAGGCAGCTCCTACCAAAACCACTTTTTAATTTCATGGTATAAATTGGGGTTTTTACGCTAGTTAGCAATAAATAAACAAAGACTTTCTGAATGATTGAAATGGAATTTCTGAAGGAAAGAGCAACAAATAATTAGACTTCTATATCACTAATTATTATTGGTAGCTTGAACAAAATTATGTTTCTGGCCTATAGAATTTCTAATCAGTAAAGTCACAGCATCATAATATGATCTCCTCAAACAGATTTATTTTTCAGATGACTGGCTCCTAATGCCATTTTGGGATTGCACAATTCTGCTGTTGGTTATATTTGTCTCCTGCCTATAAATATATTGTTTACTTTTATTACAAATTATTATTTGTAGCATAGTAATGAATAGAAACTATAGTCACAGGTTAAGGGTGCAGTGCACCGGAATCATAGTAAAGGGAAGTTAAAGCCTATCTCTGATGCAGATATTGCAATTTAAGAAAATTATATAATATTAAATATGCTACAAACTCTTGTTTCTAGCCATGTTTGCCTATTACACTGCTTCCACGTATTTGCAAATGTCTGTGGAAAATGATCAAAGCAAGAAAGGCGGGCTTGGGGCATTTTTGCACTTAACAACAAAGTAAAGAAATTGCACCTGGGAGGTCTCTAGTTAATGATGCAAACATGGTTTCATCATGATTACCTGTAGACAGTCAAGGCCTTTAATTTAAAAGCCTGCTTACCTCAGGTGATGAATCAACCTTGAGGAGTGTCCATGAACTGCTAGGTCTTTTCTAAATGTGAGTGATTCAACATTAGAGAGCATGTAACATTCTCACTTATGTCTTCCACTTAGATGTAAACGTGGAAAAACATCAGAGATGCATATCGAAATCATCCTTCATATTAAAGATTAATGAAATTTATAAAGGTCAGTTGAAAAGCTAAATGTTGTTTATGTCCCTTAATAACGTAATTCAGCTCATTTTAGTTGCAACTAAAAACTCAGTGTTTCCCACCTTGAAACTCAAAGCTTTTCCTTGATTCTACTGAAACAGAAAGTTGCATCTTAAGTATGGACTTCTGTTATGAATGTGGAGATCAGTGTAGCCAGAAACCATTGAGACAAATAAATAGGGAAATGGGATGGCTAGATAATAAATTTTGAGATGGTGAATGATGATAGGAAAATGGGACGACTAGCTAATAAATTCTGAGATGATGAAAGATGTTATGCCTTAGGATGACAAATATTTTAAATGCAAAACTTGTGTACTTAGACATTTATTGAAATTACAGGGACTCTCTTTCTTTTTTTTTTTTTTTTTTACGTCCATTCAGAACTGTTAGAGAAATGGAGAGAAGATAACACCACACTAGGGTGGTGAGTGATGAGTGACAGGTGGAAATATATGGGTGTGTTAGCAGGTTGTGTCTTTTTAATCACATCTAAAGAGCCTGTGGTTCCCCTCACTGGAAGCTGGTACAAAGGCAAAAAACATAACACAGATTGAAAGACTCAGGCTAATTAAAAAGAGATACTCACTGAAAGCTTTCCTCTAAAGGCCATTTCTGTGAATAAGAAATTCCCTCAAAATGTTGGAGGAGACTTTTGAATATGTTTACTAACATCTGGAAGAGTGAGTGCTTTTGGTCACTCACAGAGGCAGTGCACTGTCCAAGCTGAGAACTGGTTCAATCCAATCCTCTCATCTCTGTGTTTCTGTGGTCTGAGGCTTCATGGGGTGAATGAATGGAGCAGAGGAAGGAAAATGCACATGGGGCACAAACAAACCCTCTTACTGAGAGGGGCTAGTCAGGAGATAGAAATGGGTGCACTGCTATGCTCAGCATGAAGGAATACCACAGGGGGCTTCATGTCTCAAAATCTGTGGCACAGAGCTCTCGCCAGGTGGAAAAGCCAGCACTTGCAGCAATGCAGTGGATGCTATAAATACAGATTGCAAACTCAGAAACCTTTCTGAAGAGCCTCATCAGAAACGGAAGCAAATGCTGCCAGCCATTCCCATACAAATGACTGTACCTGGCTGGGCTACAGTATACTAAACAACTGCACAAAGCAACAAATCACCAGTCTGTTTGTGACAGGTCATCCCAGCTAAATCAAGTTGTCATTTATTTTTGACTTGCTCTTGCCCCAGGATCAGTAGCTGTTTCTTTCAGGTTGAGACTGGAGCAATTTGAAAGTGCAAAAGCCTATTAGAAAAAATGGCATGAAGGGTTAGTTATAGCAGTGGCGGTTGCACTTTGTCATCTGTAGTTAACCCTTTTGCCCCAGGGCTTCAGAGACTTTCTGTATGGTTCACAGGTCATTCAGAAGCTTTGCTGCAAGTAAGCATTTAAAGGTGAAACCTGGGAGCAAAGCTGTCATAAAGGCATGGGGGCAGGTGCCTGTGCATGTGGCAGAGGGGAGTTGTTAATCCAGATAATATTTTAAATCGAAAGGAGCTCCCTTGGGGAAAGGAAAAAAAAAAAAGTAAATTTTCTTCTTGTGTTTGGTAGCAAAAAATGCCAATCACTTAAGGAAAGTAGATACTTTCAAACAGTTTCAGTTGGATTCCCTGCATTGCTGCTTCCTTTGGTAGACATACAAAGGAGACCTCTGCTGAATCCTGAGCTCAGTTGTGTTCTGGGACTATGACTAAAAAACCAAAGCAAAACAATGTAAAAATTATTTGTATAAAGTTCTCCCCATTTCTTCATGAACAAGAGGATGCAAGAGGAAGTGAAATGGATTGTTTTGTAAGGAAACAAAGAGACTCTTCTTGGAGAGGATATTTATGTGAAATACTAGGAAGAAATTCTTTATTGTGAGGGTCGTGAGGCACTGGCACAGGCTGCCCAGGGGAGGTGTGGATGCCCCATCCCTGGAAGGTTCAAGGCCAGGCTGGATGGGGCTTAGAGCAACCTGGTCTAGTGGAAAGCATCCCTGGCCAGGGCAGGGGGGTTGGAACTAGATGAACTTCCAGAGCCCTTCCAACCCAAAACATTCAGGGATTCTATGGTCCTATGCTCCAGACTCACATCCAGAAAACCATTATCTGACCACTGTGTATACACCAAGTGTTTAAGGGAAAGATTACTGGAACTACACCTCCGCTGTTTTGATTTAAACCAGGGTTTCTGCAGAAGACACTGTTTATCTGTTGCGTTTCTTGCTTTGCTTACTGCATTTTTGAATGGTTTGCTTTATAGCTTGACTTATATTCAACTCATACCCAGGGCAATATTAGGAGAAAGATTTCCATCATTTTCTCATTACTGCACTAAAAGATGCCCTGTCTGACATGCTGGGCATGGACGTGGTTGAAAAAACAGGCTTTAGGAAGGAATGAGGAGTTTTCTTAATGGAATCTGTTAGCCACTGGACTGGCATAGATACAAAGAGTTGTAATGCCAGCCTCAAGAAATGAAAAAATGTGATTTTTGTGCATTTGCTTAAACCTGTCAAGATATGTGTATTTGAGATGCATGGTAAGACTGAATAAAGGAGTTTCAACTAATACACTATTTCTTTATTCAGATATTTCTGCAAAAGCACTTGTCAGAAGGGCTTACCTTAACTGTGTTAATATGCTATTCTCTGCCAAGGGTGCAACCATTCCCAAAGACTGAATGGCAGTAATCACTAACACCATCAGAATAATTACAAATTCGCCCATGACCAGTTTTGTGGGGTTTTTCTCCTTTTTTTTTCTTTTTCCTCAGGCTTCTTTGCTGCACATAAACATGTACAGTTCTGTCTCTTACTCTGCTAGCCTGAGATACTGGTAATGTCCAGAATATCCTAATCCAAAGAATGAAACCATTCCTCTTTCTCCTTTCTATTTCCAAGAGATCATGATTACCTATACTGAGGCAGTCCAAGTGTCTAAACATCTCCCCTATGGCATCTGTACAAATTATCTGTAGCTTTTCTTACACTTTTTTACATTAATTTTCTTAAATTCCTTAGACATCTTAAATTTACTTTCAAAATAAAACAAGGCTGACAGATTTGAACTCATCTCTGATATCATGAGGAAGCAACAGGATATAGAAGAGAACCTCTGACAATTCAGAACAAAGTTGGTTTTTTTTTTGTTGCAAGCTTTTTAATGGTGTGAGCTCAACCTTCGTCTCTGCTGAATTGTTAAAATGTGAAAGGCAACTTAGCTAAATGGGCAGTGAATGAGGGGAGCTGGATGCACCGTGCAAGCAAAGTGAAAACTATCAATCACCATCTATTACTTCACTCTTGGTATTTGAGCAGTGTTTCAGATGTTCTGGAGAGATTAGCTCAGAGTAAGTAAATGCCAAAATGGAAACTGTCTACACATATCCATCCAGTGTGTCAGCCAAGCTAATCACAGTGTGCTTTATAGACTGACCACTTTGGTCCCAGCTCTATCAGGGATCTCTCAGAAATAAATTTAGCAAGGTAGATGAATCTGACTTGTCGCAGTAGAAAGTTCCGTATCCTTCAAGCAAGTTGTCATGCAGATAAGGAATGAAGATATCTGACTTGGAGATTTGACCTTCTAAATAGGCAAAGTAAATCAGAAGCTACGAAGATTTCCTGCAATCATTCCCTGGATTATGACTTGATTTCTAACACTTCATGGATCACAGGTTGAGAAGAACTGAGCTACCTTAACATGAAAGCTGTCATTTAAATCAAAACATAAACCATGAGCCCACTCCCTGCATTTCACACTTGATTAGGGGATATCCTCAGGCTTCAAAGCCAATTCCCAGTCATTTTACAGAACCCTTTTAGTAAACAGTTCCTGATTCCTCATATTAATTTGTCGCTTTGAAGAAAATTTTGCTTGAGAAAATGGGACTTCCCTTCTGGATAAATCAGTGCAATTCCATCTCAACACAACATTCCACCAAGGTTGGAGGTTCTCACTCCACCAAGTTCCAAAGACTAAAGTGATACCTGGTTGCTCTGAGTGCTTTCAAAGCAATGATACTTTGGATCTCTCCAAATAGAGGAATGGTCAACCACTGTAATCGTCTAAACATAGCACAGAGGCAGCATGAAAACTATGAGCTTCCCTTATCCTGAATATGGTGCAATAGGCAAAGGAGTAATAAAAGGTTAAAGGCAAATGTCATTTGTTAGGGTGTGTTTTCTCCTGCTGAAGAAACACCACCACAAGCAATCACAGCGATAAACCTTGGGAGGGAAAATGTCAGTTACTCGGCAGTATCCCCAGGAGTACAGGAGAAACCCTCTTTGCACAGGTGAGATACACCTCTCAATCTGGCTAAAAAAGGAAACAGCAGCAGTAGAAGAGAGACCATCAATTGAAGCAAATACTGCAAATGTAGTTCTGAAAGCAGGGAACAAGAGCAATGGTGGTGCAACATAAGACCTGAAAGGATATCAGGGATAGAAGAGTTGTAACATTACAGCAGAAAGTGGTAAAGAGTAAGCAGCATCGATATACTAGAAGATTTACACAGTTTTACTGGTGTAAGAGAAGATGAAGTGAGATTTAGCTGCAAGTACTAAAAAGAAAGAGAAAAGAAGTCATTGAAAGCCATTAAAAAGAGGCATATTTTCTTCCTCAAAAATAAGAGAAGGTATTCTGAGGTGTAGAAGATGGAGGAACTGAACCAGAAGAGGAGATAAAAAAACAGGCAGTGAAAAAGCAGGACCACACCTGCACAGGCATCTACTTCAGGGAATTGTTCATGTTCTTCTTTTTCTCCAAATAATCATAACAATCACACTCATGATGTGAAGCATGAGTTCATAATTACTATCCAGCAACTCATAAAGGAATATGTGACAGCTAGGAGAACCCCTAAGATGTATTTTAGCAACACAAATGCACTTAATTCTTCCAGCCTGTTTCAAACTTCATTTGCAAATAATTCTGACATTCACGCCTTTGAAAGACAAAAAAGCAAAAGTATGAGAAGCAGGAATACAACTGACTTGAAGTCAGAAGTTTTAGAGTAAAGACAAGGAAAAAAAGATAAATTATCTAAGTCCAAAATCTACAGAACATACATACAACTCATAAGAGAATCAGCAAAAAGTAGAATATGAAGATGAAAAAGTGTGGTGTTTAACATATTGCTATCCCACTTTTCCTCTCCCAAACACACTTGATTGTATCCATGTTGTATTTTTATGCCTTACTGTGAGCACAAACAGGCACAGACTCAAACATGATTTCTTCAGTAAGCACACAGACAATATACACAAACACTGTGGCATACAGGATGTGACCACGATTCTAGGTGAAACCAAGCCAGAATTTCTCTATTATTTAATCAGTGACAGCTACAAAAACATGAAAAGGCAATCTTATCCCAGATAAGAAAAGCGTATTTTTTTTTTAAATAGTGCCCCAAAAATTGACTGAATGTAACTTCAATTATCTTTTGAAATACATTCTAATATACTTACTCACATCTGAAAAATCAAACTGCTTATACCTTCTTCCCCAGCTTCAGATTTTTGTTTTGTTTTAGATTTGTTTGTTTGCTTGTGTTTTTTGCTTAAAAATCAGCAATTAAAACTTTAGTCATTATTCATTTTTCCCAATCTGGGCTTTCAAGCTGATGCTTCTGTGTTAGGAATTCCTCCTTTCTTATGGATGACTCCATTCATGACAAACTAATATTTTCAGAAAACAATGTTTTAAAATTGCTAATTCTCCAAGTCTTACTTTTAACTGGCAACTTTCAGGACTCTATGAATAAAGTTAAATAACTTTTTAAAAAAATTTATATTTATAGCTAAGAATATCAGAGTATTTGTTTTCTAATATGAAGCTGCTCTAGGAATACAAATACTCTGTGACCAAGTTTCCAAATTTAAGCAATGCAAATTGTTAAACAAGATTGTTTTCAAACTGATAGAAGGCAAGCAAAGACATTCAGGGCAAAATTAGCCAGCTGAAATAGCCAGAATTTCTTTTAGTCTATTCCTCTGAAATGGAAAACACTGATTTTTATAAATCACAATTTACTGAGAAAAGGTATCACTTCAGCAGAACTTCAGGCTGCCCCAGGATGGGATCTGCAATAGTGAGTGACAGCTCCCCACATACATGATTCAATGCATCACCTTCCTGGAGCTGATAAAATCCATCTCGAATTCCTGCTCTGTCATATCAGAATCACAGAATAAGCTGAGTTGGAAGGGGCCCACAAGGATGGCTGAGTCCAGCTCCTGGCCCTGCACAGGACACCCCAAGAGTCACACTCTGTGCCTGACAGCGTTGTCCAAACACTCCTTGAACTCTGTCAGGCTTGGTGCTGTAACCACTACTGCTCTGAGTATTCTGTTCCAGTGTCCAGCAACCCTCTGGGGGAAGAATCTTTTGCTGATATCCAACCTGCACTTCTCCCGACACAACTTTAGGTCATTCCTTGGGTCCTGCCACTGTCACTACAGAGCAGAGATCAGTCCTTGCCTCTCCTCTTCCCCTCACGAGGAAGTTGTAACTGCAGTGAGGTCTCCCCTCAATCTCCTCTTCTTCAAGCTGAACAGACAAAATGCCCTCAGCCTCTCCTCACACAGCTTCCCCTCAAGGCCCTTCACCATCTTCCCTCTCTCCTTTGAAAGCTTTCTAAGAGTTTAATATCTTCTTTATATTGCAGTGGCCAAAAATGCACACAATATTCAAGGTGGTGCTGCACCAGTGTAAGAATATAGCTCCTTTTCTTCTGGGGCAGACACATTACTTTGTATAGAGTCTCTTTCCCACAATAACTTAAAATATCTATTCAGAAGTCTCAGAGGAACAGAGCTGGAGCTAGGATTTGAATATCTTTCTTCCAGGCAGTGAGCTGGATAACCCACTGCCAAACTATGGCTTGCAAGGGGTAGGCATCCACTCTGTGCTAGCCCCCTTGGCTCCCTCTGGCATCACCTGCAGCACAGGTGAGCAGCTCTAAGGGTTCAACAATGCCACTTTAAAAAGCTGACTGAAAGTGCTGGCCTACTTGAGAAGAGATGCCTCATTTAGCTAATGACAACTGAGATTAATTTTATCCTTGGTTTACTGTATTCTGAAGAAAGTGACACCAAATCCTTGCTGGAGGTTCGGAAGGCTGGGGTTTTTTCTTCTTCATCTTCCTCTAGTCATGTATCACCTCATTTTCCAGCAGCAGGGTATGCACAGAAAGGCTTAGCACACCAGAAAGTGCAATGCGGTGCCTCTTGCTCTTCAGCACCCATCATATTGCTCTATGAGATGTAAATATGTGACCTTATTTTGAAAGGAAAATCCTTCCTAGCTGCTTTTCAGCTCCATCACTTATGCATTATAGACTTTCTACTCAATTGCAGCATAATCTCATAGGAATTTATTATGCATCCTGTATATAAAACAGTATGTACCCTCTACAGAGAACATCAAAAGGTAGTTAATAGAGATGTTAAATTATTATTGGTTGAAAGCAGCCGATGCCCTAGAGTAATCAGATTCTCTCTTTCTCTCTCTCGCTTCATATACTATATATAATATATACAATTAATAGTGCACATATATCAGTCTCCGAATAGATCTCTATAAAGTCTGGTTGAATGTTAGAGGAACTGATGTATTAAACATGTGGAACCAAGCAAAGATGTCACAATAAGGCACACTACAAATACCAGCAAAAGTGTTGATGGATAAGGCAAAAGAGAAACTGTGAGTCCCAAGGAAAAAAAGAAAAGCTTTATGTTATTTCCTGCTCTCACCATTTATTTGTAGGGCAAGACAGTCAAGGTGCCACTGACTGGAGTGAATAGCTGCACTGGTATTTATTAATGGTCGGGAGAAAAATGTTAAATGCTTACACTGAGCTAATTATTTATTACCAAAGTTCAGGAAAAAGTGTAATATGGAACTTACTACCCAATGATTAGATTAATTGAGATGAGATTGAATTAGAATTGCCATCCCTGGGATAAGGTTCTGAAATAAGAACCAGAAAATTTGTTAGATGCTATGCCTATATTATGAACTGTTGCCTAAGTTCATTCATCCCAATTCATGATGACCTCCTCAGCCTAATCTTTCCTTTTGGACAGTTGACCCTTTCCATGTGTTTATTCAAAACACAACAACATCTCAAAAAAGGCTACTACTTTAAAATAATGTTGACATTAGTAGTAAGTATCACTAGTATCACTATCAGAGAAACTGGAGGAATCTAAATACAGATTTATAAATGTTTCTTTAACAGGTAATTGAAAATATGAGAATAAAATTAGCTTACTTGAAAATTTAAGATGTAGGACAGTGGAAAAGAAGATAATGGTTCACCTAAATGATCTTAGAGATTTTCAACCTTAACCACTTGTGATTCAACACTAACATGTTAAATATGTATATACCAGCATATGTTCATGGTGGAAAAATATTCCATCCCACTGAAACTTGGGTATCTGGATCCTCTAATCATACTCTGGTCTATGGCATGATGTACATTTGCCTGGGGTTTTGTACTGCTCCCTTCTAAATTATCTGGGTCTATCTCACGCCTGAAGGCTCATCCCATGTAAATCACACTGCTGTCATGAAGAAACACCCTAGCAAGAAGAAAAATGATCTCGGAAAAGATTTCCTACCTGTTTCACTCAGGAGTTCCAGAAGGAAACTCAATGAGTAAGCTTGAACTCAAGTGATGTTTGTGTTTACATGGCCTGCCACAGGATGCCGTGATAAATGATCAGACACTATGTTCTACACCGAGACTTGCAGTGGAAAAAGTGTGTGTGAAGGCTACCATCTTAGCTGACAAAGTGACTGAATTTCAGTGAGGAGATCTCTGAAAGACCCTCCTAAAAATCTCTTTTGTAGTTCTGAACGTGATGTGGACTGCACTGAGAAGACCTGGCAGACCTAGCAATAAGAACATGATCTCCTTAATATCCAGGGGAAATTCAAAGTCCTCAAAAGCTGTTGTAACAGGCTGGAAGGAGGAAAAGGGGGTGAAAAGCTGGGGAAAATCATCCTTCCCTCTTTTACCCACAGGTTGGATGCGAGTATTAATAGATTCTCAGAGGTAACGGCAGAAGAGCAGCACTGAATATGCATCCCAAATGACCCTCATTGCACTTGGTTTGATCATGTCATGAGCTGAAATTACATGGCACAGCAACAAAGCAATCCTGATCCCTCTTCCCACTCTCAGAAAGGTAATCTCAGGAGCTCATATTTAATATATAGGAGTATATCCAGGGTTAGGTACCTCACCCACATGAACAGAGTAAGCAACACTGTGACCAGTGGTTCTGTAACTAACACAACAAGTTCTTAGATCAAATTTGCTTCCGCTCTGGTCAGATTAGCTGTTATCTCAACATTTTGTGCCTCACATGGGGTGTCAGTGTAGGATGTCATGGTTTAGGAATGGTATTCTCCAATTTAATACTCCTACTAAAACCATGCTGCCACTCCCTCTCCTCCTCCAACTGGAAGCAGAAAAGGCGAAGATCACTGGCAGAGGTAAGAACAATTTTCTGGAAATAACAATGAGATTAAAAAAAAAAAAAAAACAAAAACAAAACAACAACAGAAACAACATTAATAACAAAAGGTATAAGACAAAGAGGTGATTTACACAAAAATTCTGCAACAATTGGCAAATACAAATTGGCTCTTCCTTGCCACATTTGCTCCTGTCTGGAAAGAACAACGCTCTCCTTGGTAGTGAGAGTCCCATTCCCTCACTTCTGGGAATGACACGAGGTAGTATCAAATAACATTGGTGCCCTGGCTATGTTCCCTCCTGGCTATTGTAAAAAATTAACCCTGTCCTGGGAAAATATCAAGATATCTCCAAAGCACAAATTTAATCCTAGAAAATGAGCTAGCAGCAGCTCAAAATACATCCAGTGTCTGCACTTTATAAGAAAGTCCAGCAACAAAAGTTCACTTTTGATTTGGACTGAACATCTCAGTTCAAACCATATTAATAATCCTAGTTGAAGACTGAAAAATGTGGATGGATGTCATCTAGCTTGAGACATTCAATGCAGATATCTACATTTGACTGCAAGGAAAGAAATAGGCATGAAATGAAATACATTTAGTAAAAACTTATCTTCAGGTACTAAGATAGTAAGGTTAAACAATAAACTCAGCAGCAGATGCCAACCTTGCAAACCTCTGAGTGAATCCTGCATGCTGTATCAAAGGAGACTTTGTTTAAATGCCTCTGTCCAAAAACAATTGAATTCTGTTTCATTGGTGAGAGTTCCACCTAGCTTCATTTTGTGGGAAATTAATTTAAAAAGCAAAATAAAAACTTCTCTTGAAGATCTGAGAATTGTTAAAAATTCTGAGTCATATTAGAGTTCTGTTTGTTGTGTTTTTTCTCTTGTATATGTAACATATGTTTGGTGTCTTTAAACACAATTACTTTTGTATAATAAAAGTGTTGATTTGATGATGCAACATTTTCTGCAAGTGTGTTTAAGACAGTTTATGTTTTCATAAGTTGCAATGAAACTCAATTATGTATGTGTAATAAGGCTCTTGATTGTTACACTTCTACTTTTCTGTATAATGAAGCCAGCAATTAGAATTTGGTTGCTCTATGGCATAGGAAAACACACTTGTTTTGTAGACAAAAGATCTTAATGAGCATCCTTAAAAAAAAAAAAAAGTGTTCTAAAAAAAAAAAAAAGGTCAATAACTCAAATGTGTAATCAGATTTCTTAGCAAAAAGGATTTGCTCCCTGAAAACAAAAAAACTTCATCAGGCAAACAGTAGAGATTACGTAAATAAACTCATTTCCATGGTTAGAGAAATTAATGAGAAAATATTTCACCATTAGAATTATTGCCTTTACATTGTTAACTTACATGTTGTCTTGACTGCAAGTAAAAGCACACAACTTGTATAGTAATAAGCCCTAATCACACTTATTAGCAGATGCATCTACATCAGCCTTTTGCTTTGAACCAGAAGTGTGCTTCTGAAGCAAATTTCCCAATTCTCTTTATTTACCATGCATTGGTCTGCCTTCTGTGGCAGTCTTGGAGCATAGAAACCATTCCTTTTAGGTTAAATTAGATCAGAAGATATATTCCAGGGGATCTTCAGAGGCATTACTTCTGCAGTCTGTGGGTTCAGACTATAACTGACCCAAAGCAAATACTCTTGCAGTGTCTATACTGTAGCCATCAGGTGCTAAACACCATCTGTTCTCCTTACACAGATTTCTTTCATTCACCTTACTAGACATTAGAGATAAAGATAATATCTCATCCAGAAGCTGATTTATGATTTTCTAGTAACTCACTCCTCTACTTTTCTAGTAACGTCAAAGACCAAAGGCAGAAACAGTCAATGGCAAATCTTCTTTTGATTTTAAAGGAGCTCATGTTTTACTACCAAAATTAACACAGAAAGTACAAATAAAATACTGTCAATGTACACCATTATGGTATCACAGACCATGTGACTTCAAATGGACCTACAACAACAGGATCTCAGGGTGTGACACACTCCTTTGGATCCACTCAGAGCAGTTTAAAAAGCTAGGCATTTTACAGGTGGAATACCTGTGAAAAATCTACTTTTAAATGTTTTTAATCCTTAAAAAAAAAAAAAAAAAAAAAAAGAGTTTTATTAGATTGCTCTGATATCCATAATTTTCAGGGGGGAAAAGTAATCACAATATTGTAAACGTATTTCACCACAGCTTAATTTGTCTTTGAAAACCAACTTTTTTTAGAGCTTAATAAAAATACCAATAGAAATATACCCTGGTTTACGGTTGTCTTTGGGGCTTTTTTGATTCTGTGAAATGTAAATTACTTCCAAATCCTAAATTAACTGATTTTAAATAATTTTCCCTATTTTTAAGTAGTTTTATAATTGTGCTTGCATTTAATTATGGTCCAACAGGAACAAGCTTTCTAATTATACTATTTTTCTTAAAAAACATTGCTGAACCCACTCTTTTCCTATAAAGGCCAATTGCTTTGATCTTCTCTCTCTGTTTTTTTTTTTTTTTTTTCCAAATCACACTGGAATACCTGTACATAGCCATCCAGGGCTGGCATGTGACATCCAGGTCTGTCTTTGTGTTGATAAAAGACCAAAAATAGTACAAAAAAACCCCCAAAGCATGGAAATTGTGAATGTATTTATTGTTACTTTTCAGGTTCTATGAACACACAGGTGAAATTACAATGAGCGCAACCCTGATACTGGTAAAGCATGGAGATGAAGGTAGAGGTGAGGCAGAATGTGTGGAAGGTGAGGTTTTTTCACCCTGTGTTGCCAAAAATTTGTGGCAACATAAGGCAGACCTCAGGGAACTCCACAAAACAAGATGTTACTGTACCACAGCCCAAGATAGCTGAAGGCTGGCTACGTCAGGGAAGCATAGATGTGAATCTTATGGATCTCATGTACCAAAACCACGCTCTAGGGCCGGGGTGGGTGTCTGGGGTATCATTACTTGAACTGACCAAATAAACCTGATCATGTCTGCATGTGTGCAGCAACTGACCCACCATATGGCAGTGTCATCACAGCCTTAAACAGGTGTTTGGGCTTGGGTAAATTTAATTTGGGTCTAATCCAAAAGATATTTTGGAAGCCTAAGCATGTGTTAAACTGCTTAATCCCTTTACACACATCCACACACATGAAGAACATGGATTTCTTTGCTGTGGTTTTTACATGATGAGCACACAACATTATGCTCTGGATTTAATTACAGTGTCTGCCTGCCCTTTCACAAATAAACACAAGAAACATATTTTAGATGTTGTTGGTTTGTTTCTCTTGCTTCATCTTCTTTTTTTTTTTTTTTCCTTCCCTGCCATCTGGGTTTCCACAATTAGAGATAGGATTCATCTCAACTAACCTTCACTGTCTGAAAGGTGAATGGCCTAAAATAATCACCTAGGGTCTCTCTGCAGTCAGCAGAGAAAAACAGACAACTCCAAGTAGTGATTTGTCCCAACTTAAGCCAGATGTCTGACACAGACAGGACAAATCAGTCTCTGAGGTGCCCATTTCTCTCCACTGAATATAAAAAAGGTCCAGTTATCTGCCTTAGACCAAGTATGTAATTTTTAGGCAATAACAGTAAGTGAAATAAATTCTGTCCTTAGCATCTTATGATGCATATTATTCTTTACGCACCAGAGTGAAAAGGGCTTCTTATACAGGGACTGTCCTAAAAAGGAAAGTTAACATTCAGTAATGGGCAAAATGGACCAGTTGATGCAGAAATTTAGAATTAAATTGCAAGAGTAGTTGCCAATGACATCAAGACTGTTTGTTTGACACAGCAATACAATTACACAGCTGTAGATTATTACAGTTAAATACTTTACACCTGGAAACATACATGCATTTTGTCATTAAAAAAAATCCCATTTTCATTTCCTTGCACTTGGCCAATTAGATATATAATGATAGTAACATACAGTATAAATTTTGCATGCAGATTCTCATTAAAGAAACATCTTAACAATATATTTTTAAGGAATTGCATACATACTTTGTAAAAGTAATATTTTCAAAAGATGGTTTGAAGTTAAGCAAGATGAAAAAAAAGCAATTACACTTTTTCATACTGGAAGAGACATGGTCAAATAAGACTTAATATGAAAAATTATTCCTTTTAAAAGTTACTCTGAGAAACCACTTCTGAAGTACTGTGATAATGAATTACTCTTCAGAGCAGTGTCTGTTTTAAAAAAGCTTTCTAAATGTACAATATATGAATGCAGAAGACATTAAAATTACACATATGTTATGCTAAGAGAATGTTACCAAGTTGCAAACTTAAGTAGTCAAAACTTAATACCGTTTTTTGTTGGAAAATTTGAAGAAGTTTAATATAACCTAAACCATTTTTTAATAAAAAACGCTCAGTCCTGAATCAATGGCAGAGCTTGTACCTTTTACATCAGTATATAAACTTATCCATCAAGTAATAAACAACACAGTTAACAGTCAAAATGTTCATCAGGTTTTCTATTAATGCAAGAATTTTTCCCTTATAATAAGAAGGATTTAGGGTATATACAGGGGAAGAGTAGGAGGAAGAAGAGGCTGAAGTGAAATATAATTCGTTTGTATTCCTCTCAAAGAGCTTTCATTGAAAATTTGACTATTTCCTTCTAAAGCGTCTGTCATGGGTGGGCTTTTGAACTGATTTAAAAAAAAACAGCATAAGTATACTACACCAATTTATATATCTACATGATCAAAATGTGTTTCTGCCCACTAAGTGTAAGGAAGTCCTGAAGTGGACACCTCATATATAAACGTCTATATTTTGCGAGATGAATTGCACTCTCTCTCCTGACAGTAATGATATTCTGATGGTTCATTAATGGTAACAAAAGACTAAGTCACTGCAGTGAACTGGGGGTTACTAAAGTCTGCAAATGCTTCCAGTGCTGAGAGCCGGTCAGAGGAAGGTTTACAAACTCTCGGCAGTACACGGACATGTATGATTGTCCATTTGCAACTAACTACCTCAAATAAGACACCAGATGCCTTGAACAGCCATCAGCAGCAGCTTCCTTTCTGTGAGGTATAAAAATGAAATGAACAGCTGGGGTAAGATTCTGTTTAATGAAACATTTTATATTTTTTTAAAGTATCCTTCCCCAATCGTATGCATAAATTCCCCTCCTATCCCATCTAGAAAACGGACAAATTCTTCCTAATCTTATGTGTCCCTAGTGTGACACTTCAGAAATTAAATAATGATACC
Organism: Acanthornis magna; assembly: GCA_036785705.1. Classification (NCBI taxonomy): domain Eukaryota; kingdom Metazoa; phylum Chordata; class Aves; order Passeriformes; family Acanthizidae; genus Acanthornis; species Acanthornis magna. The sequence goes on from JAWUZG010000036.1 coordinate 708,596, forward strand.
CTCCAATAAGTAAGTGAATGAATAAACAAACTTCCAAATATTATTATAACAAGTGGTTGCACCATTAAGTAAAGGCCAAATGCTCCTTAAGGAATAATTTCCACAGGTAAAACTGTGTCATATCATATGTATTTTGCTTTTTCATCCATTATCCAGCATCATAGAGAAGCTCTCCTGTTTCCTAATGCCTTGATTTTCAGAGCATGATAAAGCAGCGAAATGTGTGTGTCTACATTTTGTGGGATTTTTAAGTCAATTTAAGACGTCTGCGTGCTCGTATCTAAATCAGTGTCAGGTACTGTCTCTGCAGAGCTTGCAGACATGTGCTTCAGAGCCCTTGGCTTCAATAAGAGCCGAGTTCTTATTGAAGGAGGAGGCTCTGAAGCACATACCTGTGCGTTTGGTGAATCAATGACTCATGGGCACCCAGCCCTGCCCCAGAGGCGCTGGATATTTCACCTCCTATGGATCCTACTGTGAGTAGAGCAGTAATCTACCGTGGGAAGCACGAAGATTTCGAAAGGATGCTTTACTTTTCAGAGCCTTGTTAAGCTCCTGTGAATCATGACTCTGTCACCTTCTGAAACTGTGTTTCCTTCACACATCTGCCACTATGTGGCAACTGAATTTAGACTGTGCATGCATTTTCCTCGTGGCCCCATGACCTGTAAAATATGACATGTGGTGGAACCATCAAGGATACAAAGCTCAACAGAGATTCTGCATGCTTGTGTGTGTATAGGCATTTATTGCCTGTGTATATGTGTGAGCACATTTTTATGTAAGTCTGTGTTTCAGTGTTCTCTAGTACCTTCCTTCCTGGGCTTTTTAAATTAGTGTCTGATTTTCAAGAGCACTGAATTTATTGAAAAGGATTGCTAAAGAAGAAAGCTGGAAAAATAATGCTCAGAACACTAACAGCAGAAATTACCTCGTCTCGCTTAAGGATATAATGGCCACAGGGAGAAATCTTCAATAATTATTTCAGACTAATATTAGTGTTTAAAAGTTAGTATTTTAATGGAAATGTTTGATCCTGATGAAGCACAGAAATTGGCTCTGTCTTTTAAGTTGCCTTGCTCACACACCTCACATACAGACAGTAGACAGGCAGCATAATCCTCTCTGGGCCTTCAGGTACAAAACAAATCATTATAGTTTTCCCATGTATGCCAAGGTTAAACAAACACCTGTAATGCTCAGTAACTTCAGCTCCTCCGTACACTGTATTAGTGGCAGCTTTCCTTAAGGATTTGACTAAGCATACGTCTACCCAGCAAAACGGAGACACGATTTCAGAGCAGATTGCCTTTAGCCTGCTAGATAGAGGTAAAGATAATAGCAATGGCATGTTGACACAGGCTAGGAAAACTCATATGCACCCACCAAAGGCCCTGAGTAAATATTCAGGCTCCCAGCCCTCACAAATGGACAGGATGCCGATCAGCCAGGACTGACAGCTCTCTATTGACGTGGGTTAGGAAAAGGGAGTTTAGGAAGTCCTGTGAAAATTTGTGACCAAGTCAGGACAGTGTGGTTCAGCAGCTTTGATACTGACTCCCCTTGGTCTTCACTTTAGCCACTTGATCACTTCGTATCTCCTCTTTCTTTGATCTGATCTATTTTGGCAGACTCTCCGGGGCAGGGGCTGCCTCTTTTTCTGCAGAGTCACATTCCATTTGCAGCCTTCATCAATAGGTCAGATTTAACTTAGAAATTAATGGCAGAGGCTGATTTGTTTATTGGCAATATGGTCTGTAAGCTTTTTTTGTTACACAGGGCCTGAGACCTTGTTATCTATTTGTATGATTTTATTTTCAATATACTCTCCAAGGATGCTCAAATCATCCAGGTATACTATGGTACAACAGGTTGTCTGATTAGAGGCTAAAAACTTTTCAGCAAGTCCTGCCTGGGATGTCTCCCCTCATACTCAAACCAGTATCAAACTTTTTGCTCATTTTCAGGAGTCGTCACTTCAGATTCACTGTTTCTTTGTATTCAAATCTTTCCCCTTATACCCTTATACACCTTTAGCCAATTTTAACACCTACTCCAAATGGCCCCGCAGGGTTACCTGTTTCAAGACTGGCAGAAAACATTTGGGCATGAAGGACAATCTTTTTCCTTGTCACTGGTGGAAGATTTTTACATTTAATTTTGTAGATTCAAGGATATTTTTACTTCTTTCTTTCTTTTTTTCTTTTCCCTCCTTAACAGAAAATTATTTGGGGAAAAGTACAAAAGATGACTACTACAGAAATAAAAACTAAACTGCAGTTCCTTGCTTACCTATTGGAGTAAGGTCCTGATGGGGTATTGTTTATCAGAGTGTAAAGAAACTAATATTCTATAAAGAAAGAGAAACAACACAATTATTGTACCAGATATTTACTTTAAAAGAATAGATTCAGCTCCAGTGTCTTCATTAAAGCAATAAACATTTACATCTCTTAAAGGTCTGTTCCCCCCGGGAACACTGCCCTGTTTATTATCAAATGGTGTCTTTAAGTCTCCTTCTCAGTTTTCTGACCAGCAAAGATCAGCCTGCACAGTTTATCTCCTTTTTATTTACCTTGGTTCTGATAGTGTTGCCTAATTTAATGATGGAGTTGTTAAATTTTCCTGATTGGGCTGTATCTTCCCCTGATTTAGTGACGCCCTTCTTGAGTGCATTTGTTGCACACTTTGCTGATTGAGATGCATAATTTAATTTAATAAATGGAGAGAGTTTACTATCATTTTTGCATATTTTATTATTAGGGAAGATTCATAGTTTCAAGCTCTGGCTTATTCATTCCCCTTATTTATTTATTTTTGGCAAAACCAGCTGCACAGGCAACACTTGTTCAGCTGCAAAACTCCGCTGACCAAGCTCTACAATTCAGGAATTGAACTTTTGAATCTTTTCCTTATTAAGGTGCATATTCTAGCAGTAGAAATTCCAGATGCTTTTCGCTTCAGCAGCCAGGGCTTATGTGCTAAGCTGTCGACAAATCTGTTGGGGATATCATTTGTTTTAAGATCACTAAAGTGCATTTTCTATAGTTTCAGCTATGGTTTTAGATTCTTTGATAAAGCAAATAAAGATGCAATCAGTTTCTTTGTAAATCTTCCTATTTTGCATATAGTAAGTGGCACAAGCTTTCCATAACCAGCAGCTTCAATCTTTGGGGAAGCATTTATCCTACTATTTGAAAGAAAACCTAAGCATTTTGCTATCTTAGATTCTGAAGACACAGCAGGTTGGAAATACTGTAATTCCTGTTCAGTTTATTTTGCATAATATATTGGGGGAAAAACAAGCTTGAAACTGGACTGGCAAATGCAGAATGTAATAGCTATATAAACAGTGATAATAGATGGCTCAATCAGCAAAGAATGCAGCATGATTATGTATAAAATTTCATCCACTAAAGTTCACAGCATGATCAGGAAAGGAGGCAGCCAATCAACAGAGCATAGAGCTCTACTGGGAATGAATATGTTTTGAAAACTCAGCTACCCAGAATATTCAACAGGATCAGCAAAGTTCTAAAAGGGGGCATTTGAAGATAATAATGGATATGGCATTATTAGTAAGTAGAATCAAAACTCCTTAGCGTGCCTGTTTCCAGTATTGTGTTCAAAAGAATTTAAGTATTAGGTACCTGGGAATACGAGTTAATGTTGAGCATGTCAGTCATGGTGAGAGCCCTTGGCAGGACTGCTATAAAAATCTGCTACTATTACATGCTGAAGAATTCACTTCATTAAATCCCTACTATGTTTAACTCTGTTCATATTTGCAAAGGCTTCCATCTTGACCAGCACCCCAGGAATCAAGTGAAAAACTGAAAAAAAGACATATACGAGGCCTATTTCTTTCTCTGTGAAGCAATAACAAGTTTATCGTCCTTGAGGAAAGGGCACTCAGAAAAATTGCTAGCAGTTATCTGTATGTTACACAAGGTGCATCAGTCCCACTGAATGCTCAAAGCCTTGTCTGGCTCACAAAGCACATTTCTCACAGCATGAAAATTCCATCCAGCCTCTAGTGTATGTGGTTTGTTCAGAATATATGCCCATATGATCTGGAGATGAACTGTTGGGGCTACCTACATGGATGCCAGCTTGGATGCCTGCCCCAAAATCCTAAGAAACAGAGAGTTTGGAAATTCATTCTACATGGGCCAGTCACTGACCACTACAATCATAGCTTTAACATACCATGAGATTGAAAATCTCATTCTTCTCTGGGTTTCTAAGACCCCTACCGTTTCATTTTTCTCTTTTTAATGTAAAAAGTAGGCATTATAAACAAGTTTCTGAGTACTGCAGGAAACTTCTAGTCAGTGCCATCAGGTCTTAATCTGGCAGAACAGCTTCACACAGTCAAGCAGGGTGATGCAACTTCAGTAGATATATAGAATCAACTGCTGCTGAGGGCCCAGTACCCACACTGCATATCTTTTAGGGCTTTTTTTCGTTTATACTAGCCCTACAGTGGTCCCATAAACCCAAGGTGCAGAAGCATGTTAGTTATTTGAATAAAGTTCATCACTGACATCAGTTTTGTCCCTACAAGATCCTGTTCAGACACTCTAAACTCGCTTTGTGCAAGATGTAATAATTGAGAAAAATCCAGAAGGTCACTTCAGAAATATACTCCTGATCCAAACTGAATTGTTAAGGTAGACATACCCTGATCCGCATCAGGTGTCAAGGCTGTTCAGCCAGCAGGAGTATGGAGCACGTTTTCTCTCCAAAACACAGCAAGATTTCCAAAATATAAGTGTCCTGGGCTGACATAATCAAGGACTACAAGCTATGTTTCATGTGGCTGGGGAACAATCTTGTTGAAAGAGGTCTGGGGTTTCTGGTGGACAACAAGCTAAATCTTCATCACCAGTGTGCCACTGCAGCAACGAAGGCAAATAAAATCCTTGGTTACATCTGCAGGTCTCTTACTAAAAGAGAGAGAGATTTATCATTGCATTCCACTCAGCCCATTTAAGGCTGCACCTGGCCTAATTTTGGTCCTTACAGCACAAAAAAGTTGTGGACAGACCAGAGAGAGTCCAGAGGAGAGCCACAAAGATGATCAAAATGACTGGAGAGACTTCTCTCTGAGAAAAGAGTGAAAGAGTTAGGTCTTTTCACCCTGGAAAAGAGAAGGCCCAGGGGAAACTTCATCACTATGCTCCTGAACCTAAAGAATAGCTAGAATGAGGACAGGGACCCACTCTTCACAAGGAGTCACGTGGAGAAGACAAGCAGAAAGGGGAGCATGTTCTTATACATACAGTTTCATCTTCAAGTAAGATTTTACAGTAAGAGAAACCACACCGAGGTGGTAGAGTTCTCATCACTGAAGGCTTTCAAGCTGCAACTAGACAGGATGGTAGATAATCTTATCTAGGCTCCCTTTCCCACAGAATATGGAATCAGATGATCTCTGGAGGTCCCTTCCAACCTGGGCAGTTCTGTGGTTCCATGATTCTATGATTCTATGGGTATACATAGAGATATATATATATATATATGTGAATATGGATAAGACATATATTACCTCCCCTTAAAAAAGAAACATTCATGTATATATATGTTATTCTACAGCCCTTTCCACAGCCACCCTCACATTACTGCCAAACTGATACCGAAAAGGGTTCGTGTAGGCAGCACCAAAGAAACCCAACACTTGCTGTGGTAATAGACTGTTATGCATCACAAGGTATTGAGCCTGAGGCGAGAATTACTGGCTAAAATTCCATGACAGGCGCTATGCAAGAGGTCAGAGCACATAATCATAATGTTCCCTTCCAGCCATAAAATCTATTAATCTAAGGATTTCATTCTACTGGGTATTGTGCACAATTTGCTACAACAAATACTGAATTCAATTCACCCAGGTCACACAGGAAAACAGTTGTTTTTAAGATTACACTTAGAAAGATTTTGCACGTGGTATCAGCTAAGTTCATGTACTAAAGAAAGGACCTCAGCAATCTTTTCTCACCTTTTTCTTGGATCAGAACACTTTTTAAAAATTTCTAAGAAATTCCAGTGATTTCAAAGTCTTTTTGTTTTAAAAAGAAGAGACACTTGTTAAGCATATAAATGTAGATTGAACCTCTCTTTTTGTTCTTTTTTGTTGGTTTTTTTTTGGTTGGTTTTTTTGTTTTTGTTGTTTTGGGTTTTTTTTTTAGTTTGTTTGGCTTTTGTTGTTTTGTTTTTTATTTCTGTGTGGCTGAAAGGACTCCTTTCATCCATCCTTTTTTATAGTATTTTTCGTTACATTGAAGTTAGTACTGAAATTGAATTTAAAGATTATCACCATAAAATATGAACAAAACATTTGTTAAGTGGATTCAGAACTGGTTAACTATAAGGTCTCAAAATGCAGTACTGAATGTTGTACGATCCCAGGATTTAGGAGGGAGCTGTTTCTAATGTGACTTAGTAATTGGTGCAGCATTATTCAATATTTTCATCAATAAGTAAATAAGAAATCACTACAGCTAAAATCTGCAGATGGCACAGAGACTGACAGGCTGGTAAGTAAGGATGGGAGCAGGAATAATCACCTGGCTGTCTCATAAAATGGCAGCCATATAAATAGAATTTTCATTGTAACATGGTTATACCTGGAAAACAAAGGTCCAAAATGTCTTTACCTTCTTTAGAAAGAAGACTCTGAACACTTTGCAAAGCAGTATTAATGAAACTGGATTGGTTGCACAGTCAACAACTTTATATTACCATCACTGTTTTCAGCACAAATTCAAAATGCAGCCCCATCAGCCGTTATGAAGAAAATGCTAGCACAGAAACTAGAAAACTAACACAGAAATAAAGCTGCTGACATAAAACAATGGGCAAAGAAGTCTTAAAAATAATCATAATGTTTCAAATATGTTCTTAATGAAGGATTAAAATAAATTAATTCACTTGATTTTCTGAAATGAAAGCCAGAAGTTCACTAGATTACGACACAGGTTGGACAAGGTAGGATATGAAGTTAAATCTTATGCAATATGACAGAACAAGCAAGAATGATTGGACACATTCAAACTGGCAGACAATCAAATTTTTAGGAAGGTACAACTTTTTAATAGCAGGGGTCACAAACTATTGGAACAAATTACCCAATAAGTAATAGATTCCCTGTGTTTTGATGTCTTCAGAAGTAGTATGGATGCCTTTTGGGAAGGAATGTAATCAAATACTTTGAATTCATTGCTGAATAACTCTGTGACATTTAATAAATTGCAATATGGAACTATCCACAGTAAGAGAGAATGTGAGTGTCCCTTCTGGCTTTATCATCTCCGCATGTATTATTTTGTATTATAATGGATGTCCCACAGGATTGTTGGCTGGAATCCTACTCTCCTTTTTATGAAAGAAGGACATGCTGCAGACTAACTTAAAAATAATAATAACAATAACAGGAATTTAAGTTCTAGTATTTCTTTTATTTCCACTTTCTGCATCCCCATCCTTCACAGCCATAATGGGACACATCTAGGTGTGTGTTACCACAAGATAACTCTCATCTTGGGTCATTGAAGGCGCTCCTCTTTGCCATGTCTTTCACACTTCCCCAAAGGTGTGTGTTATCTCAGTATAACACATGCCTTGTCGTGTCTTATTTCTCATCTTCAGAAGAGACCTTGAAATTAAATAAATAAGTCACCAAACAGTATGAGAGGAATTGAAGGGTATTTTTCCCCCAGTGTTTCTTCTGTTTGTGTGTGCATAGAGGGGGGGTGTGTGTGTATGTGTGTGCGTGCCTTCTGGATTTCTTCAGCAGAGAGGAAGGAAGAGAGAAATGTCTGGAATAAAGAGAGAATTAAAAATTGACAGAAGCATAGATATTAAAAAAATAAGTGTTGAAACAGTGGCACAGTTTTGTTACATAGCAACAACGTATGTTTGTGATAATAGGTTCTGATGAAAGAGTCCCAAGAAAAGTATTAACACATGCACACAAACTAAAAAAAACATTCTAAGATAATAAAACATACATAAAGAAGGGGGGGGGGAAGAGCAAGTAAGCAAGGTGAGAACAACTGACACCTGCATAGAAAACCAGTGCATATAAAACCTGGAAACAGGAGAAAATAGAGATTTCAGAAGCAACACAATTAGGAAACACAAGCATAAAACACTGGTGCCACATATTCATTGAATGTGTCCTTTTCCCTTCTTTTCTCATGCTGCGTTCCAGTTATGATGATAAGACAGACTGGATCCTACAGGTGAGTGAGGAGTAGCAGGGAGGGGCTGCAGTGACAGAGGAAACATTTTTCCATGGCTGAAAAAATGAAGGCCAGAAGTACACCTGCATCTCATTTCTTCACACTCCTTATTTCTTAACCTGGTTGGAGATGTCTTCAGTGGTCCTGATAACCAAAGAAAATGGCAGAAATGGTTTATTTTAGGAAGAATATGTGTATTCAAAGGCTTAATTACTTTTGAAAATACCAACACTGTTTTCACAGTTCCTTTGTTGTCCTTTGTTTTTTTTCATCTTTGACTTAGCCACTAACAGACTCAAGTCAGTAAATCAAGCTCTCCATACCACAAGTCTCATCAGCACTCACCAAAAGGGTGTGATGAGGAGAGCCTTAGGCTGCTGTTGATCTTATCAGCTCCAGATCTGGGATTAATCTGGCTGTATGACCATAGGTCTGCATTCAAACTGCAAAACTGAGCAGCAGGACACGTGTATTGGGATGCAAAACCATGCTGACGGAGTTAGCCTCTTTCTGGATCCTGTTGTGCATCTGCGCAAATGAAATGCACATGAACAATGAAAAGAAATGCACAATGAAAAATCCATTTGGGTGAGCATATTGATTTTGTTCTGAATGGACAGCTTCACCAACTGCTAGACTCTTGGGAATTACAAGAGTCAGTTTTCATAGAGGACTGGAAACTGCCATTTGTGTCCTATCAAGAAGTGCAATCAAGACCACAGAGTTGGACCTCCAGGTGCTCAGTACCATTCTGCTCTTCAGACTACTGAACACTAAACCAGTCCCATGTTTATGGAACATCTTGGCTTGGGTTGGAATGTTCATTGACTACCTCAGCTGGCCTTAGAGTACCAGTTTGGAGCAAAGCCTACTGTTTAGTTTAACATTTGTGAAATGCCTAGAGTAAGGCAGTCCTGGCCCATTCCTTGAACATTGTTAAGTACTTACATACATCTCTTTAAAACTACTCAGAAGCTATGTCTTTTCTTTTGCAGAGCAAACAAGTGAACATGATGAAGAAAGAAGGTCTAGTCTTTTGCTTGAAAGACCAATTCCCATCTCAGACTCACAGCAGTGAAGAAGCTCTCTCCTCCCTACTTCACCTGAGAGCAAATGACACATAGGTGTTAGGGTCCTGAGTCATCCTTGCTCTCCCTGACCAGCCCCGACCTTGGCGCCCTAAAGAGAATGATGAAGGTCACTTCTGAAAGGTCAGCTCATGACAAAAGCTATGAACAACCATTTGCCTCATGAGTTTCCAACCCCACTGCTTACATCACCTGGCGTGACTTGCTACAGCATTGATTTCATGCATGATTTAAATCAGCAGAGGTTCTGTTTTCCCTGAGAAAACTCATCGCATCCTCATCCAACCCTTCCTTCAACCTCCTGTGGCATATCCTCCCCCAGCCTCTGCTAAAACAAACCTTGGTGTGGCCACACTAGGAATCGAGTTAAGGATATTTTTTGGTTTCAGGTAAGAAAACAAAATACATATATTTCATCTAATAGATCTGTCTCTTCATAAAGATGCAAGAATCTTTTTCTTCAGAGCTATAGAAGGGGAGACAAGGAAGAAAGAAAGAAAGGCTTTGAAGAGTGTTTCTGCTTTTCTTCCACGTCAATATTGTCTTGACAGAATGATAAATTATACACAAATCTGTAGCTTAAGCCAGCCCTGGTGTCCACATACAGGGAGCAGCAGCATCATGTGTGACCACACGCGTTACCACGTTCCTACACACCAGCTGTGTGTCTGTCAAAGCTGTAGTCAACAAAAATTTGCCGAAGTCATAGGGGAAAACATAATCATATTTGTCAGCTAGGTCCACCAGAGAAACAGGACAGCAAATGGCTGTATTGGATGCAATATTTGGAAGCAGAAAGCGATAATTGGTAACGGGAGCCAGTGCAAAACATGCTAGAGGTAGTAAGGTGCCTTTCCACACATCTCTGTTGGCTTTTGACTGTGAACAAGCACATCCCCTGCCTACTAACTGCTCTTTCCCAGCTAGCACATAACTGCACAGATCAGCTCCAAGATTTGATCATTTTCCGTATTTTGGCTGCAAGTACAGCACTTCTGGGTGTGAATCACCTGGTCTCTGCAGATGAGGAGTTCAGATGCCAGGGCTGGAGAGGAAAATGCCACCCATTTCAGGCTCCCCACTAGTTGCCATAAGAGCAAGAACTAGAGGTGCAGCATAAAAAAAAGATTTGCAGTCTGGGAGATTTCCTAGCATTGGTGGAAAAGCACTCGCTTCAGGCCATTGTAGACCAATAAACAGTTCATTTTTTCATTGTTCTAATTAATTTAATTAAGTTAACTTCCAAGGTGTGTTAAGAAGCAATGCCTTGGGTGATTAACTGTTCCCATATCAAGGTGTTTTCACAAACACATTTACCTTGATTAGTGTACACATTATTATGTAATTAAATACCTCACACAGAGGAATTTATTAGTGCCTCCTTGTCTCCTAACAAATAAAGCAGCCCTTGAAATTCTCTCTGAAAAGAGCTCTCCTAAGCTAGGTGAGAAGGACAAGCAGAAATGTGTGGAGAGAAAGATAATCATGGATTCATCATGCAAGCAGGTCCCTCATTGTCTCAGCAAGGCTCTGCATCTCTGTTTTTGCAAGGACTGTGAATGTCTGCCTGGGTCTCTTGGAGACTTTCTGGCTAATTAACCCACTTTTTACAGATCTAATGTGCATTTCTTTGGCCAGCAGAATCATCTCTATTCCAGTTCTGTGTAAAAAAATTCTCTATTCAAACCCCTATTCAGCTAAATGGAAAACCTCAGTTTAATACATTTACTTAAGAACATTTCAAATCTGGGAAAAAAATATTACAAAGGAAACTTAAACAGTGTTTAAGAGCTCTTCTTATGGAGCTTAGTCAAAGGAGTGAAATGGGCCAGTTTCACTGAGAATTTGCTCTTACTTTCCATCATTTGTAGCCTACAGCCACTCTAGCCACAGTTCTAGTCTTAAACATGTGCTTAAATATTTTGTTGAACTGAGGCCAAGGTTACTCCCATTGGTTTCAGCAGAGATTAGTGCATGAAGCTGAGATTAGTCTTTGCCCTATCTGCAGGCTGTACCTGCTATTTTATTAGGCGTGACCACAATATTTCAGCATTCTCTTCTGGGTTTGTCAGTAGATCATAAATTGCACTCACCATCTGATGAAGCAATAAGATTTGCTTTATGCCTCATTGGTCACTTTCCCAAGCATTAAAGCTTAGAATGAACAAAACTTGAATGGTTCGAAGGTTCAGTTAAGAGATTTGCCCAAACTTCACAAAAATGTGTTTTGCAACTCTTGTGTCTGTAACATAAATGAGAGTTTTTCATTAAATTCTCATATTACTAATTATTTATTCCAGATAAGGTAAGCAGTTGGATGAAAAATTCTTCTAGGCAAGTTAAATATGATTATCAAGTTCCCTGTAGACCAGGAATTTAGTGTTGGAGTAACAAGGTGCAAATTCACCATCATTACCCCAGTTTATCTGTGAGAAGGGAATTTCAGACTTATATCCACAGTCCACATAGATTTCCCATACTATGAAAGTCCCTCTTGAGATAAATTTTGAATGCTAATTTTCTGCCATTATACTCCTCCGATGAATCTCATTTAGAGTGAATACAATCTCTGTAGTTTTGTTTCCTTCCCCCCTAAAAAAGATTCTAGCTCCTCTTCAGTGTATCTTACTCTGACAAAAGACAACAACAGTCTGGGTTTTTTCAAGTGTTTAAATACTCAAATTAATCATTATTGATTTGAGTCATTACCCATAATTCCTTTAAACAATAAATTTAAAATAAATTACAAATATTTAAATATTTTCCATTTTGTGGAAAATGCAAGAAATGTAGGAAATAAGGAACAGGATTAGACAGCTGGCCAACTATCCAATTAAGAGAAGAACGAAAATTTTGGATGGCTGTCTTTTCAAAAAAAATTTATACTGCTTAGCACTTGAGGCAGTGTTTGAAATTTCAAGACCTCTGATCCCAGATCATCCTCTTACACAACCCCCTTCTAAAGCCATAAGTTGGCCAGTCTTGATTACACCATACCTCAAATATGGGCACTGTCATTTCATGACCTAATACCAGCTGTTCCTGAGAGAAGTCATCCATCCATCCATCCATCCATCCATCCATCCATCCATCCTCTACATCCCTTTCCTGACCTCATGCCAGGGTCAGCACACATCAGTCTGTTTCTTTGACCAACAATCAAACAGTTAGGGTTTTTCTTTTTTTTTTTTCCCCCAAAACCCTTTTCAGCCAGAACATTGCACTGCATCATCTCACTCCATGGTTGCATGATTTCTGGAACTCACGTAAAGTAATAGCAGGAGATAGCAGTCAGGAGCTGGGGATGGTTGAGATCACCCTTTTAGCCTGTAGCACAATGTTAGATCAGTTCAGGCCAAGTGGAAAGAGAAATGTAACCTCCTCAGTCCCTGTGCATCAGCAATTGGGATTGGCTTTTGAGTTTACCCTCCTACTCCCTTCAGCATGGCAGGAACACTGAAAAAAGTTTTGCATTTTCTGGAAAAGTGCTCTTCCCAGCAGGTTTTGAGTGTCAGCTCTGCTTCTAATGAGTAAAATTTGATGCAGATTTCTAAGCTACAAATACCAGCTTTCAAGACTTCAAGTCCCAAATTACAATAAGAACCTATGCAGAAGAGAACACTATAAATGCACTGCACTCTTTCACATATAATTAGCTAATTACATATCCTGGTGCTTGGAAGCTTGCTTTTTCTAGTCCCTGTCTAGGACTAAGAATAAAGTAAAATAAAAGAAGAAATAAACAAATAGACCCACTTTTCCCCTTGTCCTGTGAGTACAGCAACTACACTCTTGAGCAGTGCTCCAAATTCTTGGAATTAAGTATGCTTATTTATCTTGATATTTTTCAGGACACTGTGCTACAGGGAAAGAAAAGAAAAAGTCAGATCTTAATGCTAGTACATAAGCTTTAAGCAGGTAGGGCCCAACTTTCATTCTGTGATAAGTATAGGTCCTGGCTCTGAATGGTTGTGTAGTCCAGACCAATGCCTCTGAGTTGCCATTGGAATACAAATAATAAGGCTTACTGATTAACTTACCTGCTGACAGATATGAAAAGCCTGACTGAGTTAAAAGCACTCAAAAGCTTTTAACAGCCCTCCTTGTGTGTCTACCATTCCCCTTCCTCAAATCACATGCACAAAAAGCAATAGAGGAACGAACAGGATCTTGTTTTCCATTCAGCTCCCAGAGTGTAAAGTACTACCAGGAAAAAACAAGTATTAGGGTCCTCTAATATACAAGCATTACCACCCCTTTTAGAGAGGATGAATTAGGTGACATTTTCTGGGAATCTGGAAAATACTCCTGAATGCCAAGTGAATCAATGTTGAAATAAGAACAAATACAATCCCTACAAATGGGACAAGAGCTATCAGGTCTGTGGCAGTGAGAGAGAATTATGTTTGCCTGGGGCCAGCTCCTCAGGGAGTGAAGATTGATTCTTTATGATTGATGACTCGGCACTTGAATGCCAAGTCATCAATTCCCTGTGTTCATGGCATTGACTGCATCAAGATAACTTTTCCCTCGTGCCTAAGCATGGATATGGTCCTTGCCTGGAGTGCAGCCTTAGAGGGCTCAGGTACAGAACCTGAGTCACTTGCTTTAAATAAGAGACAGACAAAAACTCCAGGTGCCTGGCTGCAAGAAATAGACAGCACTGAAAAATGAAGTGGAAATGCTGCACGGAAGGCTTGGCCACCCCTTTACCACAGCAAGTCCAGATTATACATCCTAAAATTAACGGGTTTGCATTATGAAGTTATGTACTCTGAAATGCAAAATAAATATTTTTGGTTTTGTTGGCTGTACGTTCAAGCCTTTGTCTGAGAGAACTCAACACTCATTCCACTGCAACACTGAAAGCTGTGCACTTCACAGCATAGAGAAAAGTGGCAACCAGAAATACATACCTTTATCTGTATGTGTGAGGGGGTGCTGGAAAATGCACCAGTCCTACAGGTCTTGACAGCTATTGACAAGCTTTGAAAAACATGCACAAAATAAATACCCACTGATAGAGGAGGGACTGTGATTTCATTGGGAAAAAACATCTGAAAAAGAAACACCATGGGAAGCCACAATTCATGTTTCGAAGGAAGTCCATTCCTTGTCTCATTCGTTCTGTCCCTAAAGTCCACACAAATTAGTTAAGTTTCCTAAATAAAAAGTAGGACAGTCTTGATTAACCCTCCCTTTCCAATTGCCATGGCATTTGAAAGGATAGCTCCAACTGCTTTAAACTAACCACTAAGAATTTCCCCACCAGGGAAAGATCCACAGCTGACACAAAGGTCCCCCAGGATGGGTGCCGTGTCCGTGGTGTAGAAAGGAGGAGGAAGTCAAGCAGGACTGCGATGCCTCTCAGCTGAATGCAGGCTGACAGAAATGTTCAGTCAGTGCATGTTTGAGAGGCTGTGTTGCCGCTCTTTCCCAGGCTTCAGAATGTTTAAGCCTGGACAAGACACTACCAGAGCAGGGAAGGAATTCTGCTGTAAAGTCACCCTTCAGTCTCACTTCAAGAGGAGCCATCCTGATTTTTTCTTTCTTTTTTCCTTTTTTTTTTCTTTTACTTGGCTACCTTTTAATCCTGAAAAAACATAATGCCATTTTTGCGAGATGTATGGAAAATGTTTTTGTGTTTATTTCATTAGTTGTTTCTTTGGTCTGGTTTTGTTGGTTTGGTTGTTTTGGTTTTTTTAAATAACTTAGTTTGCAGAACTCAGGCTTTGAAAACATTCTTCCCAAGTTCAGACTGAGTTTCAGAACAATAACATGAAAAAAATAGGAAAACATCCTTATTGAGAACTTTCTTCCATCCCTTTTCATTTTTTACTTCTATGAGAACTAATGTGTGGTGCCTTTAAAGAAAGTGTTAAAAATTTTGCAAGGAATAATTTAAAACTCCAAAGCTTTGTAAATCTTACCAGTAAGGTTTTTACTTTGCTCCAAAACAAAGCAAAATTTAAACAGAAAAATGAATTCTCACTTCCACTTCCCGCAACCAAAATGACCAATGTCTCAAACCAGTCAAAGAGGCAGAGAAGTGGTAACAATAAAAAAGAAATATAGTAGAGATTCCATCTCTAGCCACGTGTAAGAACATGTTGTTCCTTCACATGTTTACTAACAATCCATGATCACTACTGCTTAATGTTTATCTAGTGATTCCTCTTCCTTGATTAAGACTTAATAATGCTGATGTCAAAACCAGTTACGAGGGAGCATTTGTAATACCAGCTTATTAATGCTTTGGGACATACAATATTACAATCATCCTTTTAATCACATCACATTGCATTTGCCCTATTCAAAAGCAACGAGTTGTTTCACACCTCCTGCTAGAATCTTTTTGACTCAGAGGTTATGTGCCATATGCGAAAGGATCTATGTATAGAAATAGATGTGAGCTATTTCCAGACTTCCCTCAAGCCCAGGCTGTTGGATTTCTACTCCTGGCTTACAACTATATAATGTATTGCATATTTAAGTTGCTTTCAAACTTGTTTTTAAGTGGCAAATACTTGAGGATGAAAGGCTGAGAGTTACATAGTGTGTTTTCCTCTACAGAGGAATAAAAATGATCATATCTTTTGAAGGTTGTGAAAGTGCTGTTAATGATTTTTCAGGAACTTTTGATGTAATGATAGAAGAGAAAAATGTAGTATTATGTTAAGAAGATATCACATTCACATAAACTGCAGCCAGACAACCAAATCTCTAGTCATCCATAGCCTGGTCATTCATACTAAACAAATCCAGTCCATTTCATTGTGAAATGCACTAATTCCATTTTCCCTGGGTGGGCCCTTGTTGCCAATAAATCACCATAGTTTTTTATTTTGAATTGCACTTTTTTACAGAGATTCTAAAAGACTTTGAGATCCCTTCTGCACAAACGTGATTTTCATCTTATAATTACAAAACATTGATGTTACACATCAGGACTTGGGTTTGTTAAAGTGAGACGTGTATATATCAAATTTTTTCAAGTAGGCTGAAACAGAGAAGTGTAGATACACACAATTACCCAGCCCACAGAAAGTTCAGTTCCTTTGTTGGTCTATAAGAATCCAGAAGTTTTAGAAGTTTGGGCATATGCACGAAGTCTAGATCGTCAGGTTCTAAAACTGCATTGCCAGGAGAGGCAAAGAGGCAAAGCATCACTCTGTGCTTGGCTGATTTTTTATATACTTTCACAAAACAGATGTGGTTGGCCTGCGGTAGACTTGATGCTTTAGGCTAACAGGACTTTCTGTTTGACTCTGTATATGGAAGATTTCCTGAGGAAAAGGTCATCCTGAAAAGAAGCAATGCTTCAACTAGTGACCTCAGTGTATGCACAGATGCTCCCAGCTCCACTTTCCCAGTGGTTTTAGTACAAGTCACTAAGAGTCTTTGTCAATTTGTTGACAATTTCAATTACAACTAGACTTGATTATAACTACTTTGCAGACTCTATTCAGTGTTTCTCTTCATTAACATCTTATCAGCAGTATAATTGCAGGCTGGAGTGAACTCACAATGCCTTTTACCTTTGTTGAAGTGTCATTCAAAAAGTGAAGACAACTTCCAATTCAGTCCTGTGAAGCTAAAGGAGATACATTCCTTCAAACATTTCATCAATCTGAGGTTAAAGCAAGAAAACCTGAGCAAGCCCCTTTTGAACTATCAAGATCATACAAGAATCATACTCATGAAAGCAGTGCCCTGACTTAAAGAATAATAATTTTCCCAGCACTTTAGCAACTGTATTTGCTGTCAGAAAGAGGGCTGAGTTATCTGTTTCCTGGAAGTAGACACAAAACAGAATTTTCTGTGTTAAAAATTTTTTTTGTTCACCAGGGCAAGAAAGCATAGCCTCAAGATATATTGGGGAGGTTCAGTTTGGACATCAGGAAGGATTTCTGCACTGAAAGTGTGGTCAGACATTGGAGCAAGAGGCCCAGGGAGGTGATGTAGTCACCATCCCTGGAAGTGTTCAAGAAACAACTGGATGTGGCTTTGAAATCCAAGAAATTAATATTCTTTTCTGAATAATAATAATAATAATAATAATAATAATAATAAAAATTTTAAAAATTCTGTGGGCCAGCCAGCTCCTTTTTTTCCTTCCATTTAAGGCAAACTGCTTCACTCTTGGTTTGTATTAGCATTTCACCCTTGCAGCATATACATCCTGTTCTTCAAAACTGCATTGGAGGCTATCAAGCCTGGCTTGTTCTGAGTGCATAGGACAGGTCTGAGTCTCACAAGCACAGTTCTCTGAGTGCTGTGATGGTGAGTGACAGCATCATCTTGTACTTCTAGTGTGTAAGCACTGTGGTGGAAACATCTCTCGCAGGGTCTGGAGGTGCCTGAAGGATGTGTTCCTTTAGTTTCTATCTCCAGGGTATCCCCTGTCACAACCTGAGAAGAGATGCAGACCCACCCTGATGTGTACCCAGATGCTGTACCTGTTTGACTAGATAGAGATGCTGTGATGACAGCAATTTAGCAACAAATAGTGCATTTATGGCCTGTGATTTTTCTAAAAATGTAAAGAGCAGAAAGATTCAAGCAATACTCTCCCCTTTCCCTCATTGTTCCAACCACTTTGTCTACTGAGATCAGCTATTCTTCTACCAAGAAGTTAGATTCTGAATCAGGATATTTATTTATCATGTATTAATTAAGTATATGCCTACATAACTGCACTTAAGGTCACTTCTTAGCAATTTAATTACTAAAGAAAGTTAATCACACTTAGGCAGGCTCTCCCAAGCTTTTTTTTTTTTTTTACTTCAATCATTTTTCCTCTGTGTTCAAAATTAATTAGTGCTAGCTAAAAAAAAGTTACTAGATTGACACCACAGAGTCTGTTATTCTTCCTCTATTCATTGAACAGGCACAGTGCGAGCAAGACAAATTTTTTCACCCAGGCATTCTTTGTTATTGACATTATTTTTAGAAGTTTACAAGTAAATATATATTTTATATGTACAAATTTTGAGGTCACCAGATATTATAATGCTTACCCACTGCTCCCAGATTCAGGAATATGAATACCTAAGTTTGGCCCTTCCTCCTAACAAATCATTAAATATATAGAAAATTGTGAAAATATGCTGACAAACTCCTTCCTGGTTTTCTCTGGTTGATTTAGTCTTATTTTTCTTGAGGAATTGTCTCATGCCACGTTCATAAACTTAATTTTGTAGCCACACACACTACAAATTACTTAGGAAAAGACAGGCATATAAGCAGACATTTTCCGAAACACATACCTCCAGAAAGTAAACATTTAAAGAGAAGAAATTATCATGAGAAATGAAGTGAAAGCATGGGAGTTCACAATCAATTTGCAGAGTACAGCTACGGGAACTTCACCCAGTAATTCATGTACAGCACCCAATAAACATGCCTCCTAAGACGAATGCCTTATCCTGACTGAACAGCAGGTTTGCCCACAGATAAATCCACAGGAACCCATAGCCCTGATTCACACCCATGTGGGCTGGGGGTATCAGACCTTCCAGATCATTGCCATTTTTCACAGATGCTGGGATTGTTACTGATGGTGCCAGTCCAGAAAGGTTGTTTTTTTTTGTTTCTGCCTGGCATGCCTTTCCCTCCAGAAAGACAGACACTTGTGGTTTCTTTTCATGTTAGTGTGCCTTTTAAAGGGAAATTTCCCAGCAAGGTAGCTCTGTTTTATGTATCTTGCATGTTAATTTGCAGATGTTTGAATCATCTTTTTTTTTTTTTTTTTTTCCCCTGGATAAGAAGGATAGAAAATATTAGTGAAAATCCATTTATAAACTCTTTCTCTCGTCGTCCCTGGAGAGCTGCTCTAAGTCTTTTCCTCCACTACAGAGCAGTGTGTGTGAAGGTGACAAAACACCACTTTTAAGTCTGCCCTCCAGGGTCCTTTTGTCCTCCATGTTCAAACAATAAAAATACAGAAGGAGAAAAAAAAAAGGAGAAAAAGCAAAGATGAATATGGGAAAAATAAAAACAAAAACAAACAAACCAGTGCACTTAGGAAACAGTTTCTAAAAAGCCTTTAAATTGCATAAGGAGCTTCTGTTTCAGATAAGCTGTTTTGACACAAATGCACTGCAAAGTCACTGATACCTTTTAAACAGAAAACTTCCTACCTTTCTCAAATAGATAAATAATTCTGGTCAATATTGTCCCACTTGACAATCATTTGAGTAACAAAATAACTGACCGACATCCAGATTTATATTTTCATTAGTGCAGTTACCTGACCCATTGTTAGTTTCCTCTTAGTCAGATAATAATAGCATTATGAATAACCTCAATAAATATTCCACACAATGATGGAAGTTCTGAATAAAAGAGAAAAGTGGGAAAAAAACCCAAAAAACAATGAAAGGAAGGACAAAATACCCCAGCTGCTACCAAATCTCGAGCTATGACTGTGTGCTGTGCATTTGAAACTTCATCAAAAAGCAACAGACACAGATCGGGAAGGGGGGGCAAGGGGAAAAGATATATAAGCTATAAGAAATATCAAAGGACACCTTTGTTGGTGGAATATTTTTCATTATATCTTGACATTACAGAAGGCAGGATGGTGATCAGTAAAAATGAGTACAAGTATGAAACAAATAGAAAAGTCAATGAACACATAGAATGCACCAGGTATATTCAATAGATCATCACCAAAGGAAATCAGCCCAGAGTATTTTCAACTCTATGTCAGTCCATTTATGTATATATCTATTTATCCAAGCATTATTCAACCAGAACAGGAAGGTCAAGAAGCCCAACAGATTTAAAAGGAAAGCTGATGAATGTACAGGGGTATGATAGTCACCCGTGTGTGTGTCAGCAGTGGTGGACAGATGGACTCAGTGAACTGGTTGGTCACTTTATGTCCTTTTGTCTCTGTTTCCCATAGTACATAAAAGATCTTGAGAAATGCTTGGAAACACTAAACTCATTTTGCTTAAGAGATCCAAGTGTGTATGTCCATATCAGGATGTATCATCCAATCACTACTAGCAATAACAAGTTCCTTAGACTGTAGATCCTTGAATGATCATTGAATGTAGAATTAACAAAAGGCATAAATGACAGTGATCTCCTGAAAGTCTCAAAAAATTGTTTTAAAGGAGAAGGAAAGAATTAAGTCTGCAACTTGTGGGAAAGCAGATGGGAAAACAAGTCTGTGTGCTAAACAAAAGTACTCAGATCCCCCAATAAAAGGTGATTTTTTTTCAGATTAACTATTTCAAAATGTGAAATATTTCATTAGAAATCTTCCTGTTTACTCTGTTTTTGTATTTGTGCCACAGACAGCATAACAAATGGAATAGGGTCTTAACCAGCAAAAAAAAGAGGTGAATAAAGTGTCCCGAGATAACCATTCATTTCTGAAAGCCATTCATAATGATGAATGTCTGTGAAATGCACTGTAAGGGGAATATTGCTCATCTAATCTCCACATTCTTGTTGGTGGTGACAATGAAGAGTTAGTAGAGAAAATTGAAATTCATGGAGAACTTGAAAGTCTTTTCAAGATTCCTCAAATGTTTGCTACAGTTCTTTGAGTTAGTCTTTGCCTTCTACTACACAACTGGTAGAAAGAGAGAAGTGATTATCTTGTTTTCTAAAGACTAAGAAAATATCCTGTCCTTATGAATGATGAGAACATATAGCATAATCTGCAGTCATTGTCATATAAATTCAGGTCAGAGATAAGGTAGAGCCTCTGATTTACTGAGGAGTCTTTGCCTGTTTCTCTCTTGCCCTTATTAACCACGCCTTATTGTGGGCTTGGATTTCCTGTTACAGATTTCCTGGCTCAGTTGAATCCATATTTCCTGCACAGGAGTTAAGAGGAGTTTGAACCATTCTCCATGTCCTCTTCCTCCCCCATACTTGACATCTCTTGCCTGGAAAGCCTGCATTTCCTTGATTCCCAGTTGGTATCTGAGATGGAGCAGAACAACATGACCTCAGGGACCATCAGTCAGCCCTGGTTAAAGCTGCAGCCCTGACATGAGAGGCCTGGAGGTTTTTTCCTTTTTTCCTGTTAGTTTACCATGCTGAGTATGACTCAATATTTTCTGCTTATGGTTCATCCTTGTCCTCCTGCCGCACAAGGGAGCTTTTACTATCCATCTATCTCTAAAAAAGCACTTGCAAAGAGAAAAGCAGCAGGACGCATGTGACCTAGGGAACGCCAAACCATGGTGTGACTATGCTCTTCAAGCACTCCAGCCAGAGACGTTTGTGAGGGTGTGGGTGTGATAATTATGACAGGTTCCAACACCAAGGATTGAACAAGGTACCACCCAGCTTTTTGGAGAGGGAGGTGTCTCCAACAGCTGGAGCAAAACAAGCTGTCACTTGATATGGTGAGGGCTGCAGAATACCTGCTGCACAATGGGAAATCCTAGAAAATGTTACAGTGCAAAGCCAACCCAAGAGAAAAGAAACACATTAAAAAAAATCCAATTTGACTGATTTGATGAATAATGAAAAATTGTTTTCTTTCCAAAGCTTTCCAAGTACATTTAGCTAAGATATTACTAATAATTTAATCATGTCTCCCATCTCCCTCCTGACTCGTATCAGTTGGAAAGTCCAACACCTCCAGACAAAAAAAATACATCACTTTAAACAAACAACCTCCATAACATGCATGAATCTTTGCTCTTCCACTTTCCTGTGAATGAGCAGTGACAAATTAATATGTTTTTTTTAAATTTCTACATTACTCCGGCTTCAATCTAGTGGTTTGTATAATTTAATCCCGATATCCCAAGACCTCCTTAGCTGACTCAATTGTGATATATGTAAAAAGAAGCTTCACTGATCCTATCTGGACTGTGTGAGAATGAAACATGAAAATAACTGCTCTATACTTCTGCCAACACATGGACGCACAGCACAGCAGACCTCGGTCAGGAGAGAGAAAAGAATTCAACAAGACTAAATGCAGGCATCAGTGGTCTCTTCAGAGATAAGGGGCTACATTGCATATGCAAAGGTCTTGCAGAAGCAGTCTGTGTGCTCCCCGGGGGTTATCAGTGTGCCCTTCTGGTTATCACACAAAGTCACAACTTGGTTGAGGCTCATACAAGGTTGTGTACAAAATATGAATTATTGATCCTTGGATTTCTAGATGCAGTTTGATGTCCAGGTAATATCGGTGGAGAATTGGTGTAGATCATCTGCTTATATTTGTATGGTTGTCTTATAGCTCTTTTCAAATTAATGTTGATCACTCCTTCTGCTTTCAGACTTCAAACAAATGTCTCTCTAGGGATGCTTTCTGCCCTAAATTAATCCTGTGGACTTGACAGTGCTAAGTTAAAGGTTTGACTCTATGATCTTAATGGTCTTTTCCAACCTAAGTGTTTCTGTGATTCTACGAGTCTAAGAACACAGGAGAGATCATGCTTCAGGCAGAAAAACTCATCAGAGAAGTATGTTGATCAGCAAATTATCAATATGTGACTGATCATTTTTTTAGCCTTTAACTTCTCTGTTTTCCTGATTTTTTTTCTTTCCTAAATCACCTAATTCCTATGTATCTCATAACAAGTCTGGTACAATCCCAAAGCACTTTTCCTCTGCATTCTTTATCACGCCCCACAGTTTTTGTCAGAAGCTTCTTCTTTGTCTGGAAGATGATCCCAAGACATGACACTGATGCCTTGTGGTGATGCGTGTCACACCTGCATAGTGGGGTAAAGGCTTTATTGGACAGCTTGAGGCAGAGGGGCAGACAGGGAATTTATTTATAGAAAGTCCTTGATGTGGGTCCCTGTCTGGCATTGTACCCTTGTGGCTCTCTGGGCTTGTGGGCATGGGTGTTTAATGGATTTGTGGACTCTGTGATAGGCATGGAAGTAACCTGGCAGTGCACTATTTGTGTTCCCCTACCTTCTGTATTGTCTATCTGCTACTGTGTGGTGGTCTGAAAATGAGCTCTTGCTGTAAAACTGAATAACAAACTTAATCCTCTCTAACTGAAATTGTCCCCGCACTGTGTCTACCTCCACATGTGGGTAAAATCTGATGTTTTCCTTCTAATTTTTGAATTCAGACAACAAGGTTCATTATTCCATGAATAAGACAGGAAATAAAAGTACCATGTTGGGATTGGTTTATGGTTTCGTTTGATCGTGGGGTGGTTTTTTCGTTTTGTTTAGTTTTGCTTTTCCTGAATGAAAAGTTGGCCTGCTTTGGTAAAACTATGGCCAAAATTTGGTGATCACAGGACATTCCTTTCACTGTGATGTATCTTTCTCTAGACAACAAAGACTTGGCAAAATATGGAAAATCACATATATTTGAAAATGACACTTTGTACAGGTTATGTGGGACTATATTTTTGCTGCTAAATACCTTGATAATTTTCTTTTTCTGTTGAGCATGATTTAGTCTGGACCTGGGATGCATTCCAGTTTTTGTTATCTGAACTGCAGTGAAGCTAGTTTTGGATATATTCTCCAAAGAGGAAAATGGTTTGTCTATTTTAGAGCATTGTAGAGAAGTAGAAAGTCTCTGATTCAATTCAGGGTGAACTAGACCCAGAACTGGGTGATACATTTTGTCAAACAGAATGGACAGAATAAACATGAGCCAACTTTTGCATACCAAGTGGATAGCAAGCTGGAACTGATGGGGCATGGCACCACTTGGCATGGACTGGGACCAGAAAAGAGGTAGATGAAGGTCAATAGAATTCTAGCACGAACGAAGAAAAAAAATTATAGGGAACCTGAGCTGTAAAAGGTTACAAGTGTGGAGAAGAAACAGAAGACAGATGCACCTCCCACCCCCACCAAAAAAAAAAAAAAAAAAAAGCTTCAGGGACATGGAGCATATGAATATCATTTCTACTTGTGTCTGAATTTGTGCTGGATTCACTGTGGGTCCATTCTTCGCATATATTTTCTCACCCTCAGCTGTCTACTTATGCTCATGCTGTATCTGACAAGGAAGAAGAAAGTTGGCATTATTCTTGCTGGGTTTGGGAGTTTTTTCAACTTAAAATGTCTACATGGATATCACGAGAAGGCAAAGGGTGAGAAATGCTTTGGTTCAAGGCTATAAGAATCTCTGCTTCATTTTGTTCAAAATGGTGAATATGTCCTGGTGGTTAGACAGTACTGTGAAGCTCAAAAAAAAAATAAATTCATTCTTATCTGCAGTAAAAGGACAAATGGAGCTAAAAGGCAAGATGCTGACCTGTTTTGGAGTGCAGGATTATACCTTGTGTCTGCTGCAAACGAATATTTGAACTTCTCAGGTATGGTCACTAATGGTTTCTTCCTCATTTTCTGGTGCCTGAATTCAGGCCCTGGTGTGTGCTGGGTCAGGGCAGTAAAGAGAGGAGAGAGGGACTGTGAACTCAGCATGTAAGATGTTACATGAAAAAAGAAAGTCCAGAGTGAGGGAGTTACTCAGTTCACTCAACTTTAAGCACAAATACATCCCTGTACCCTCTCATGAGCTGGTGCAGAATTGTTCTCTGGAGAAGACTCTCTCCTATTGATTATTGATGGGATGAGGATACATAGGCTGGATGGGAGTGTGAGCATACACTAGTGCAGGGAGCTGGGTGACTGGCACCCTGTTGCTTGCAGTGTGGATGTGCTGCAGGAATGATTCAGCTCTCGTTACAGACACCGCCAGACTACCCATAGGGCTGATAATATCTCTCTGCTTGAAGTAGGGTTTAAAGCCTATGTGCTAGATAAGAGTGGGGTCACAGGCGTTGGGATGCACCCACTGTGCAGAGGGCTCTACCTGAACTAGTCAAAGTCTCTTTAGAGTCAGGGGAGACAAGTGCTTCTCCTTAGGGGGTGATTCATTTCACTCTAAAATACACATTTAAAATGGGTCACCTCTTAAAACACCTCTTTCTTCGCCCTGCTTAGAGGGGAAGCCTGGAGCAGCTAGCTGAGATATAAACATATACATGTGGGATCTCTGTAAGGAGGTGAGGTGAATCCCATGGTTGGTAATCAACAGTGGGAAAGCACATATAGGATCATTATGTACAAAATGAGGCCTATTCAACCTGAGTGTTGAATGAGGCAGGACACCCACGGAGTGAACAACATGTCTTCATGTAATTAAAAGTGCCTTCATAATTGACAGATACAATGAGAGAAAAGGCAAATATCACTAGCAACCTTATTTCTAAGTTTACCAATGCCTGAGTGCCTGACTTTATAAATTCCATAAGCAGCATCTAGGTACATATATATGTACGTAAAGAATGTAAATATTTTAATTTTTTGTTTAGATTTTTCTCTGCATTTATAATTAACCAGATCCTTCACTCATGTAAACAAGGGTAGTTCTATTTTCTTCTGTACATTTATGACAGTTTCCCCTATCTGAAGATGTGGCCTGGTTTGCACTATATGTCTTCTTTTTTTAAGTACCACAGACACATAAAGTGAATCAATATTTCCGCAGTTATGCTGACGCACCTCCACTTATAATTGCTGACAAGATCCAAAACTAAGTGGCAGCCTCCCAGTGAATGAGATAATTTTTCTTTCTGTTTTGCCGAAGCTTGTCTTACCTGTTTCACTTAAAGATAAGTTCATACTGAGTATAGTAAAACCAACTCTCACTTGTATTGGAAAGCTGACTGATGATAAACAGTGAAACTTCTGTATGGGAGATATTGCAATTAATACTAGCTTGGGATACAGGAAAGAGGGAATTTTCGTGCCAAACGACTAAGAGAGTTGGATACCATTATGAAACAACTGTTTGGTACATCTGTCTTGATGAGTTTTAGAAATAAAAAAACTGGAAGTTCTTCAAAGCCCCCAAAACTGAAGGAATGTTATTTAATGCTTCCAAGCAGCCCTGGGCAGAAAATAGAGTTTGGCACTTAAATGTTTCCCTGGAGGACATTGTGTGATATATTTTACATGTTATTTCTCAAAGTCATGAATCTCATGGACCTAGGGACACACTATTCGGTCCCCAGCTGTCATTTGACTCCTGCACACAGAGGACTACACAGTACCAATTTACACCACTTTCTGGTTGGCTTCATTTAATATATACTTGTACTCTGGAATGTGACAGGGAATAAGCCTTAGTCTAAAAGAGGGGCACTAACCTGCCCTGTAGCCACACATTGTGGTTTTACAGTCCCACTCTTAATCTTGTCTCTAGTATTTTTATAGAAAAGAGGGTTGCTCATTTCAGCCCAAAGTCCAAATATTATCATCGCTTAAGGGTGCTCCACAAACAAATTAATGCTCAAGATTTCTTTGAAAGCTTCTGGCTGTAGAAAAATAAAAGCTCTAGCAGAATTGGGTCATGCCACTGGTAAAAGACACATCCTGACTTTGTACAGTTGAATATCTGACGGTGGGTGAGAGAGACACAGAGAACTCACAACCTGGAGGTAGTTCACATCAAAGGGGTAATGGTGGGCAATATTGCTATCAACTAGATTAAGTTATAAATTAAAGACTAATTCCCACTGAAACTCCAGCCTTACATTTCTAAACACAAGGTAGTGCTAATCATGGCTGCAGAAGCATTTACTCAGCTTGGAGAAATAGGGAATAGGGAATGGGAGTACTAATGGTGGCAAGAGGAGTACTTTACTTTCTCCAATTGGAATAGAGAAGGCTAAGTCAAATCTTTAACAACACTTGAAATACATTGTGCTGGTTTGGAAGTAAACCAGCAGAAGAATTGACTCCTCACAAATATATTGTGAGAGATTCCAAGTCAGAATTACAATTTAATAGGAAAAATTAAAGGCAATAATACAGAAACACCAGCTTAAACCGATAGAGTCAGAATACAACCCACCACCCTGTTGGTCAGGGTGGTGATAGCAGTCCAACTAAACGGCAACTGCAGTGTTCTTGGGGTGATGGATGTGGTCTGGTTAAAGTGATGACCCTGAAGAACAATCTGGTGGGTCTCTGGAGGTCCAGTAGAGACTCTCAAGCTTTTCTCCTCTGGGGATCCAGTGGAAAAGGCAGTCCAGTGTTCCAGAGTCTCAGCTTATATGCAGCTAGGAATGTACAGTTCCTCCCCTCTGGGCAGGGCATCTCACAATGGGCTGATGGAATCTTATGAGTCACTCCCAGAGACCTTGATGGCCATGAGCAGAGATAGCCCCGATGGTGTTAGCAGGGCTGAGCCATGGAGAGGGTAAAGAGCACTGCCCCACCTATTTTAACAGCTTATGAAGATGGCAACAGAATACATACTTTTGGTTACACCTTCCATGTAACCTAAGATGCTCACCTTGCCTTTTCCCACATGTGAGACAGAAATTTGGAAGACAAATCCCTTATAACCCTGCCTAACCATTTTTAACCACTGACGTATTTCAATGAGCTCAGTTTAGAGGGCTTCCTGTTGAAGAATCATGTGATTTTGTCCACTGGCATCACGTCTGCTAAAACATGAAATTACATTCCTTCATGCATGGCTTTTAAAGGCAATTCACAGTACTCCTCCTGATCAGAGTCTGTGCTAGTGCTCTGCAAGATGAAAACTCACCTAGATCCTTGATCTAGTGTCAATTTACTTCAAACTGACAGTTTATTTCTTTCAATCTAACTGTTCTTTCAGCATATCTTTGGGTCATACTCCAAATAATTTCTACAAATCCTCTATTATAATTAATTTTCCCTCTAAAAAAACCCTAAACTCTTAAAAAAACAAATAACATGAAACCAAAGAACCCAAACAAACAAACAAAAAATCCAAACACAGAAACAACAAAAACCCCCACAAACAAACAAAACAAAACAAAAACCCCCCAGAAAAATAATTAAAAAAAAAAAACCCTAACCAAACAAACACAACATAAATCTGTTTTCTTTCTCAGGGGCCTTTTTTTTTCTCACAGCCCCATCACCCCCAACAAAAATAGGTTTTACTGACTATGATGTGAAGCTTTAGCCCTTTTTAGATTCTGCTGAGAAACTTTCTGCTGTGCTGGGAAAGTGTTGAAAATTCATGAAGAATTTTAAGTTCAGTTTTGTTAAATACAGTCACACCTAGGTCTGTCTTATTCTGTGAAAGAAAGAATTAGAAAACAGGAAGTGTAGAAGCTTTTGTAAGAGAGGCCTTAATAGATAGGTGGTTTTCGTCCTGAACTCTTCCTTCTCTGTTGAATGGTAGATTATTTAGAGAAAGTGTCAAAAAAATCCACATTAGTAAGGCAGGGAATGAAAAGGTCCCTAACAGCCTTCAGAGTTTAAGTTTGAAAAGGATAGTCTGACCATTTGCTCTCCTTTCCATTTTCAATCTTGCTAGAATTGCTGCCAGTGTATATCTGTGGTATCTCATTAATAGAAATGAAAAATGACTAGTTTTGATCCCAGTAAGGTCCAGTAAGGTGCAGGGGAAAACTATTCATCTGGTTCAATTAACTCAGGAATTCAACTTACACCTTTTGAGTATAAAATCCAAAACTATCCTTTGCTCTGAATATAGAGTTCTTAACAAAGCAGAGTCTGGGTGAGTGAGGACAGGAGAAAATAAGCTTCATGCTGCCTGTTTTGAAAGTGAGAGGTTAAATCCTCAAAGATGCTGCACACCTACAACTCCCATTGAGGTCTCCATAACAAAAAAGTTATCCTACTAAATGCTTAGCTTCTACTTTCTGGGATTTGGACCTTTCCTTCTATTTTAGAGGAATCTGTGTTGGCAATGCCAGCTTGAATTCTACTGAAAGGAAGGAAGGTACTGTTTAAGCCTTGAGGCCTGAATGAGAGATGCTTTTTGTGACTTGGTGCATGCAAAGCAAGGATGATAACACCTGTGAGATATGAAGATGGGTGTACATGTGTACAAATGTTATGAAAATGGGACCAGTATACATTCAGATTCCTTTAGTTTAATTTGTTTATCATATCCATATTTGTAGGTTTATAGGTACGTCGTGTCTAATATACATTTACCAATTTTTTCAGTTTTGGTTTTGTTGGGTTTTTTCCCCCATTGGGAGATTAAGCATCAGCTGTAGCATTGGATACATCTTGGTGTTATAGATTTCATTGAAATTCTCTTACTGTGAATTCTTATTCCCTTTTCTGGGATAGATTTGCCAAGAAGGACTTCTCTGAAGTACTTTTCAGTGATTCACTCTCACATTCTCTATCAGCAGTTTATCCAGTTTCCAGAAATGTTGGGCAGAGAAGTGGAACCATGAAAATTACCTCGTGGACAATTTGTTGCTGTTGCTGTTGTTATTTTTGCCTAAGATTCTATTAGAGTTAAATTTGCTATGACAGCTGGAGGCCTAATCTTTCAGATAGATACTGCCAGATTTGAATATAACTATTGTAAAGAGGGAGATGAAAACACAAATCTGAGGGTTAAATCTCTGATGGTGAATCTTATCTCAGTGGCTGAATGCACCCATAGTAGCCCTGTGAAAATCGTTTCACTTTCTTTGTTAATCAAAAAACAAACAGACAAAAAACAGTGATGATAGGGAATTGAATGCTGAAATGATTGTCTTATAAAATAATAATAAAAAAGGAAGGGGAAAAGCTTCCAAGCTCCTATCAAAATCACAGGTTTAAAACAATGTTAGGATTTCATTAGGGCAACCAGATCTGAAATTCCAGTTTTTGACTGATGTGCGAGAAGCTCACAATTAAATGACACTCGCTACTCTTAAACTCTACATGTTCAGTTAAAAAGGTCCATCATGGAACCGAAAACTCCTTCTTAATTTAAAAAGTATTTTCACTGATAATAGTCTAGTAGTTATTTGGTTCTTTCCAAGGAAAACTTAAAGCAGAGAGTGTCAGCATCCCATACTTTTCAAGAAATTTTCATGTCAGTTTTTTTTAAATAGTCACCCCAGCTTAGCATGTCATTAAATATGACTGGAGGAAAAAAAATAAAGAAAAAAAAAGGAAAAAAAAAAGAAAAAAAATTTCTTTCTGTTCTTTTAAGAAAATAACTGGATAGGTCACAGGAGTGACTTACCCCCTCTGTTTCTTCATGACAGCGCAAGGGCTCTTTAAACCCTCCTGCTTCTGGAAGAAAAGGACATAATGAAACAGTAAGATAAATTAAAGCAACCTAAGCCAAAATATCCAAAGAGTGTAAAGATATTTGTTTTTATATTACTCTTACAAAAGAGCAAATCAGAATGGTAACTGAAGGATTCAAATTGTTAGTATTTTATACCATGATACATCAAAGTATTCAAGATGTGTAAGATCATTAAATAGAACTAGTTTTAGTGAAGTCAATAGAGTTATTCAGATAATCTTGTTAGTTTAGATAGTTGAAAATATGTACCACAGTAGTCTGCTTGAATGAATGGTGTCTATTCATTTACTTTGACTCTCCTGTGAAAATAAGGATAATAATTTTCCCATAATCTTAAAATGTTATCAGGATAACATCTCTTAAAGTCCTGATACCATGTTGGTAAGATACTGCATCTGTATTGTATTTTTTATTTTCTTTTCACCCGACAACGTTCTCTTTCATTTTGTTATTGCATTTAAAGTGAAATATTTCCAAAACAATCAGCATTGTCTCATATAGGTTTCTTTTCAACATTTTTTAATTTAAGTGTTCCACTTTATTTTATTGTAAAATCCTTGCTCTTGCATCATGTTCCAAGTGTAATGACTGGTGAATTCTGAGGTTCAAAAGTTCTGCTTTTAAATGTAGTACTTTAGGTTTGTAATCAAGACTATTTTGAAAATGTCTTGCCTACAGTACATATGAATATGCTAATCAGCTAAACTTAATAGTTCTCATTTGTATTAATGCAAATTAGGTGGCTGTACTTTCTACCAAATATTTTCCTCAGTATTTATTAGAGAAATCAAAATCTCTTTCCACGCATAATAAGTCCTAATATTTCATTTTAACACTTTAAAGGGTGTGTTTTATTTTAGCTTAATCTAATTTCATTGAACAAAATTGCATCTAAAGGCAATATAAAGTTACAATTTTTTCCATGTCAAATAATAAAAATGGATTTTATATTTTACATGAATTTGGCCTTTTGGTTTGTGCATTTCAATTAAACCTCTCTCGTAATCCAAATGGTAGAACATACTTTGTGATCATTTGGTCTTGTAGAGTGGTATCCAGCTGTATCCCTAGTGCCTCCTTCCCTATAGCCATTGTCTTTTCTCAACTCTCAGTCTCAACTTACTCCCATGAAGAAAGATTGAGATTTTTCTGCTTACTCAAACAAGCTTTGTATGCATCTTGCACTAGCTGAAAATGAAACCGTGTGGGATTGGATGTGCCCAGTTTTGAAAAGGAGTAAGGATTGATAAACACTCACCAAATCTGGACTCGTTCTTTCCTAAGTGGCCTGTGGACTCTGAATCTGGAGCTGTTAATCCTTCAAGTTTCCTTATTGAACACAAGGAGAGTTCTGGAATTGAGGTGAAGCCCAAAGAGAAAATTTGTAAGAAGTATGTAGAGGAACCATCTCTGGTTTTATGTGCACAGCAGCATGCCAGACCATGATCTTTGTCCATATAAGTTTGTTATTAATGGCAAAAAATATTTTTGTTGTTAGTAACTTTCTCTTTTTCATGAGAGAACTATAGGAAAGCTCTTTACTATATCTTCCTTCCAACTTGTATTAATTTTATTTCAGGATCTCACACCAGCCATTCTCTTCTGAAGCAGAAAAACAAAAGGAACTTCACCATCAGTATTCAGAATATTTCCAGCATGCCAATGACCTGCACAATGAAGACAAAGACCTGAGTTGAAGGTAGGTGATCCCACACTCAGCAGAGATGAGATGCAGCTTTGACGGGGCACTGTGATTGCCATATCCACCTCTGCACTTTCCAGAATCTCCCCATCCTCATGTGTGACTTGTCTGAATGGGCCAGGACCAGTTATTCTTCAGTTTTTATTCAGTTTCTAATTGCGCAGTGGAACCCCATGCCTGATTGGCCCATACTCACTGTTGTAATTAAGGTGATTAATAATACATGCTCTGCAGAGAAATAGCTGAGAGTAGTTTCCAAGACTTGGAGCCTTGAAGCATTGAACTTCTTTTGCAGCTTTAAATGTAGCTTTAGACTGGATGGCTTAAAAATGACTCGTTCTGTGCTCAGAAGAGCTAATGAAGCCTGATTTTCCCTGGCATTGTGTTTCGTGGCTAGACTGTGCTGTGTTCAGAGAAGGTGCAAACCCTGATCCTGGGGCTGAGGTGTTCAAAACCACATTCCTTCCATGTGGGGTCCTTCGACCCAAATGAGAGTGGGGTCATGCTGCAACCTCTCTGTAGTGACTGTGCTCAAAGAGGGCTTCTGTGCTACTCAGACGCCTCTTTTCTGAAGCTCATGGTAATTTAATATCCTTGATACCTCCAACCCTCAGCTAAATTTGATTGAAATGAGCTAATCAGTCTGTAAAGTGAGACAGACAGACAAATAGGCAGAGATGTGTGTGCTCTTTGACCACGATAAGCCTCATTTCCTTCAGAAACCAGGGTGAAAAGAATAAAATCCACGATGCTCTCAGTTTAATTTCGGGTTCTGGTTTTTGTTGTTTTCTTTCTCTTTCCCAGGGCAAACTAACCCCAGCACTGAAAGCAGAGCAACCCTGACGTCAGACTTCAGGGAAAAAGAAAGGGGCAAGCTATTCCGGGGGTGGGGGGGAGAAGGAAAGGGGATTTTGTTCGATTTTTTTTCTTTTTAACTGCAGTAGAAATCAAACTCCAGAGCATTAATGGAAAAAAATCGCACTTTTTTTTTTTTTTTTTTTTTTTTTTTCCTGGGAAGAAGGAGAAGATGGGAGAGAGGAGGAGTGAAAAAAAAGCTAAGCGACTGTCAGATCAGCTCAGGATCTCCATTAGAATGCAGAGTGCTCCAGAGTAATTACAAAACAGCTGTAATGGAAAATTGGTAGTCAAACCCATTTTCCACCAACTAGAACGGTGAATGGGCTCCATTATGTTCCTAATTCTCATTAACTTAATTTGCATAGGAAACAATGAAGGAATACCTAATGAGTTAGACTCAGCTAGCAGCAGATCGATACCCCTGTGAACAGGGGTTCGACCCATAATTACAGGACATGTGGCAAAGCCAGAATGTTTCTCCTCTTACATAGGGGAGATGGAAAGGTTGGCCTCGCTGTTGTTATTTATTTAAAGGCTGGAAATGTGGTGCCTACAGGGGCAGGAAGTTGTTGCTGTTTGGATGTGGGAGGGAGGGAGGGAGTGTTAGTATTTTTTTCTTTCTCACTTTGTTCTGTGGCTTTTAGGAAGACATTTATTATTTGACTTCCTCTGCTGCCTTAAAGGAGCAAATTCTTTTAAACTGATCTTGAGCCCAAAGTTTAATAGCTGGGATGTGCCGACGCTGTACACTGAGGGCTGCAGCCAGCACACTCTTTGCATGTGTTCTGGGCCAACTAAAACCTGGATAAATACACGTCATGTGTCATCATGCCCCAGACTTTGAGCCCAGCCAAAAGGCAGACCCTGTTCACCGTGGCTCAGCTCTGTGCAAACACAATCACACGGTATTAGAGGACCAGCAGATGTAAATACCTCTGGCTCAGGGTGAGTGTGTGTCTCTTTGCAGTGTAATCCGGGGAAGGTCTCTGTTCAATTCCCGTTCTTGGCAGCCTGGCTGTGTTTGCAGTCTTGGACATGTGCATTCAGCTCTCTGGCCTTTAACTCCTGCCTGTGGGACAACGACAGCAAATCCGTGCTCTGGTTTAG
The DNA here is from genome assembly GCA_036785705.1 of Acanthornis magna. Taxonomy (NCBI): domain Eukaryota; kingdom Metazoa; phylum Chordata; class Aves; order Passeriformes; family Acanthizidae; genus Acanthornis; species Acanthornis magna. The sequence continues at coordinate 742,639 of JAWUZG010000036.1, forward strand.
ACCTTACGCTGTATGGGGAAGGCTCTGGATGATCCAAAAATTAAGGTAATCTGAATGAGGAATATTTACTCTGTCAAGTAAAGACTGTCAGCAAGGTGGGATGCTGCTGTTTCTGCAAGTTAAGACGATTTTTCTGGTTTTCCTGATTTGTCGGTGCTGGACCACAGTAGCTAGATCATGCATATAGCTATCAATACAGTTACTGGAAATGGTTGAATCCCTCCCAATGGTCTCACAGCTTAATTTAGTATCTATTGTTCTTTCTGAGTGAAATTTCCCTTGTGAAGAAGACTTTTGGGAAAAAGAAAAACAAAAAGAAAAAAAAAGGAGAAATTCCAAAACCAGCATTATGTGAGTGCTCAAAAGAGTTTTAAATTAATGTTACCGTATTTTTGTATGTACTGCAGCTGTGCAGTCCTCACAATGCTAGAGGGAACATGCTGTGGCAGATTCTGTAAGAAATGCATAAAAAGAAAAAGTGCCTGCCTTAACAAGCTCACATTCTACCCAGATCAGGAAAACAGAGGAAATCGTCCTATTCCCCTTTTCACAGACAGAGACCTGAGTCACTGAATGATTCAGTGTCAAGTCCAATGTCAGACTCAACTTCGGGCTGGTGATTTATTACTGCAACGTCTTTCATGTATTATATAAGCAAAAATTATAGGATGCATAGATTTTGGTGTCCCACTGTGCTAAATTTTTTCCATATGACATTAGAAAAAGGAAGTGGCACCATGAAGGCACTACGCTATGAAGGAATGTCCTACCTGCAGGAAGCTCTAGCAGATGTGTTCCTAGGACCTAAGGAAACTTTTGGGCTCCTGTCAAGACTGTAAGTCAAGGCTGGGTGTTGGAAAAGGCTTTTAGATTAAAAATGCCTTATTTTTTTATATTAAAATTACATCATAGAGTGGATGAATGATTGTACAGCTGTGAGGTCTTCAAGGAAGGTAGTAAGTGGGACTAATTGGGAAAGCAACTACCTTAGATAATACATTACATGATGGGGAAGGGTAACAAGTTTGCCCTCAATGAGGTGCAGAGCATCTGCTGTCCCAAAGGAGCACTGAGGTGACCAGTGGGTTCTGCTGAATTTCCCCAGGGCAGGGGTCAGCAGGTGGCAGTCACACACAGCCTCAGGAGGTGCCAATGCCACTGGAGTAGTGGCAAGTTTCTCTTTTTAGAAATGCTGCATCATTCTTAGATCTTTGCTGCAGTTCCTTTGTGGGAAGCTGTGGCAAACAGCTCAGGAAGGGGTTTTTTTCTGTCATAGCATTTTTGACTTAACAAAGAATTGCACTTTGGGAAGTGGTTTGAAGTCCCTGAAAGCCGGATGGTCCAAACTCTGATTTGATAAGTTCTATTAAATAAGTAACATATATAATATCAATACATTATCAAACTGAACCCTTATATAGAGTCATGAATTTCTCCTTCAGCTGCAAGACCAAGATATGTGCAAGACCAAGATATCTGCCTGAAATGAGAAGTAGCACCATTCAGTGTTACTCAGTCTCTTAAAAAAACTCTTATGTTTTCCTTGTTAATGTTTAATATTGTCTAATTTCTCATCTGTTTTAAAACAGAGAATCTTCTTGGAAGACAACAGTATTTTTTTCTCAGTTTATGTGCTTCTCATATGTGATGACTGTAAGTTTGTAGCTGAGTCAAGACGGTACAACACTGTTCTGGGCCTCTAGAGAGCTGAGGTTCATCTCCTGCGTAAATGACTTAGTAAGAATTCTTGGCCAACTGATTTTGTAATTCTTTGCTCCCCTTCGCCTTTCCAATTGTTTTTCATCTTCTCTGTTCAGATATCTCTGCTTCATGTTTTCACTTATCCTTACTTTATCTGATTTCACCACAGCAAATAGAAAAAATAATAATGATAATTTAAAATATATTATTCTAGGTTTTGACTCCGGACAAAAGCCTTTTATCCAACTTCAGACAGTCAGCTTTGATTCGAAGAAACTCTAAGCAAGCATTGCAGTTAAAAAGTTTTTGGGAACAAAAAGACCAATCTTTCTGCAAGACAAAGACCTGAATTCACCCTTCACTGGTTAAACTAAACTCAGGATCAATGGCTAATACTTGAGAATTCCATTCTGAATTATCATTGTTTTGTATGACTAGTTGCATTTGTTTAATTAAAGTAACACGTCTGTACAGTAAATAGCCTGTGATCGGGCAGTAACATAATACTGTACAAGCACAGCAGCAATTGGATAATGTAATGAAATGCATGGTGGTTGTTTTCTTTGTCTTTTTTAAAAGAAAATATAATGAGATTTCATCATTTTATACACACAGGTAATTAATTCTTAGAAATACGGGTAGAGTAAATTATCTGCAGATTTGAACTGTCAGCAATATTTTATATGGCCCAGCTGAAGATGCAAAAATGTCTGGTTTAAATCACTTGAAATTCAAACCAAAATGAGGCCAATATGAAATGAAGATACTAGTAAGAGCTAAAATAATTTGGTTTACTTCGGTCCATCTGCCATAATGGCTATCAAGCTTGAGGGTGAAGTTTTGTAGGTGACAGCATGTTTCCCACTGCCTGAGTAGCACTGCACACAACTGCAAGCCATCACCCACCCAGATCACTGTGCATGAGATTCCTTTCCTTTAGACTTTTCAGATTAACTTCTTTCTAAGCCCATTCACCAAATGTGCCACAATTTGGAGATACTTCCCATAAGCAGATGTTTCAAAACCAAGTGTTTGTGGTAATAGGAATGTGTGTAGAAGAAAGGTGCCAGGTTCTGGTCTGGAGATGCAGTCAATGCAGATCTGCTACTGGGCTAACATTGAATCTCTGTTCCTCACTTTTGGAAAATTAATGCTGTTCCCTTTATATGTCACAATCACGTCCTGGCAGGGAAGGATGAGGAGGAAGATAAGACATGTTAGCATAGGTTAACATTCAGGGGGTTTGGCAGGCAGGATCAGAAGTCAGGGGATGCGACTGCCTGCATTGTGTCCTGAAAACAATCCATCTTCCTGCTCAGACACTCCTGATGTTTAATTGATACATTTCCGCCTTCCCCCTTGTTGTTAATATTTAAGCAGGTGAGCACAGCGGGCAATGGGCTGCTTGCAGTAGCCAGGTGGCCCTGTCAGCAGCCTCCTGCACTGATCACCTCCCCTGAAATTTGCATCGCTTTTGTTCTTCTCCTCTGAATGTGCAACAACAGCCCCAATTTGAAAATGCAAACAAACAAACATATATCTAAACTTTCTCTGAAGGAAGCCTAACCCCCTTGAAGAAAGTTCCGCAGGGCCACCGCTAGATTCTTTTATTCTTCTTGTTCTATTTTTTTTTTCACTCTGCCTTTTTGTTTGGCTTTCACTCTTGTTCTCAGTATTGCTTTCTTTCCTTTGTACTTTGATGTTTCTTTGGGGATGTGAGGAAGAAAAGCAGCAACAAAATAAAGCAAAACAACAACAACAAAAGTGGGGGAAAAAAACCCATAAAAACAACAAAAAAATCTAAGTAATTTACAGTTTGTATTCACATTAACTACACCTGCCAACAAACATGTGGGAGTGTGGAAAATGAGGGGAAGAAATATAAAACCAAGAAATCCAGAGGCGGGAAGACCAGGGTACAGGGAACTGCTATCCTTCCCTAGGGTGTCTGCCCTGAGAGCACAGCCTTCCAATCATCCAGAGAGAAAAGCACTCTCCTGACTTTCTGGCTGCATCATTTGCTCTTCCCCCGCCCCACTCTGGCTCTTTTCCAGAGCAGCATCCAGGTTGCAGGCAACTGATAGATTTGCTCTTGTCTAAGGGACAGCTGGTTCAGGCTAAGAGCCTCCAGCGTTCAGGGGTCAGCTGCTTGGTGCAGAGTTAGATTAATGAAAGGAGTCTGTGGTTAGTGTTTGCCCAGTTGTCTCTGAAGTGTCTGGGTCCAAATTCTCCATCATACAACATTTAGGCCCATAAGAATCCGTCCTACACCAATCTTCCAGTGTTATAGCTCAACAGCATGAACGCTCTGGACAGGCTTGAGCTCAAGTCTTTCACTAGAAATGGTTTCATTTTGTACAGATTTTTTAAATATTAAAGGGGTTAAGAAGGTATCAAAAAGAGTATTTTATCCAGGGAATGTCATTAAAACCTCTTCTTTGGCAGCCTAGCTAAAATGAAAAGACTGGCCTGAAGCTTTCTCAGATCATTGGACTTTCTCAGTTCATTCATGAGCACCTCTGAGAAATTCTGGGCACAAATATAACATTTCCCTGCATGAAACAATGTATTGTCTTGAAGCTAGTACAGTCATCCACAGCTGAGCAGGTCTGAATTTAAATCACTATAAACACAGAGGGAAGTTAGACCGTGATCCAGCTACTGAGACTACAACAAACTTATAGCTACCAACTCAGCTGAACTTGAAAGAGCATTTGTGGCTGTGAATGAAAGAAGGTGACAATCATTCTGGCAATCCAGAATTAGGCACCTGTTTTCCTGAGAAAGGCAGCTTTAAGTCAACTGACTGGTTTACAATCATTCTGCTCTGAGAACATAAACTCAAGTAGTCATTTTTTTAATGTATTCATTTAAACTTATTAAGCCCTGTACCCTCAATGCATGCTGCAGTTTGATGTAAAAGCTGGTCCTGCTGTGTTCATCAGTCCAGATATTTTATCCTTTGAAGTTCTAGAGTCCTGTAGAGAGTTCAGATTAATTTTGAAGAGTCCCAGCACCTGAGATCTCCTAGTACTGAGAACAAGCATCATCCAAAGACCTGTGCATACCCTGAGTTACAAACAGCTATGTCTCTATCTCTTTTTCTGCTGTGATTTACCAAGTATCCTGGTAAGTCCTTGTCCTGGCTTATCTAATTATGTGAAAGTCATTGTCCTTGTGAATTTACTGGTTGGTTTTAATTTAGTTTGGTTTGGGGCTTTTTTTATTTTGCGATTACACATAGCTTATCATTCAGCAAAGTAGGTTCCCAATATTTCTGTCCTTGTTTGATGTAAGACACAGCCTGTAAAATATTTTCCTACCCAATTCTGGAAATCTACCAGGAAGCAAAGACAGTTACAGTCACTTTGTGCGGAATGCCAGATCATGACAAAGATGTTCCCATTGGTGTATGAAAGTACATAAACCTGGATCAACCCAAATAGTGGAGGTCCTGGGTAAAAACGATGTCATTTGGAAAAATCCCAAATTTTAATTTTTTGCCACATTTCTTTATTTGTGACACAGAGCTTACACTGTTAAGGAGTTGGTCAGTACTATCAGAAGTTTTCTGACCTCTATGATTCCCTTGATGGGCCCACAATTTTTTGAGAAGCAGCTGGAAAGTGGCAGAATTAGCAATCTGAGAAAGGACTGGAGAGGGATAAGGGAGTGTCCTTCTCTAATGTTGAATTTGAGGAAGCAACTCAGAAAAGATGTTTGATCAATCCTCACACACTCTCCCATACTTCTGAATTTTCTTAAGTTTTGTTTTTTCTTTTTCATGAGAAATTATAAACATTTCTACAAGACGCAGAAACCATTTAACTAAGAATAGCCACTGAACTAAGAACATTCACAGCTTTCTTACGTATTAGTTGGGTGTGACAAGGGTTTCTCAAGCCCTTAAAACAGTCATGATTTTATTTGTTTACACTGCTTATACCAGGGAGATCGACATCTGAACCACAAAGCATCATTTTTACCACTGATCCATTTTATAAATCATGCACCGGACAATCAAAGGTTCCTTTGTATTAATTTTATTACATGTTCTGCATCCTCTAGTTCTTTGTATGATGGCAATTTTGCCTGCATTATGTGCTTTGTCTACAATGAAGCGTCTTCCCCCATTTTTATGCTGGGCTGCAGTAGGCATTTTAATAGCCCCATTTCATCCACATAGAAAGAAAAATAGTAAAGAGCAAGTGATTTATTCATATGGACAAAATGGTTTGATGTTGTTCCTTGTTGACAGACTGATCTGGCCAGAATTACATTCTATTGATAAAACTGTGAAGGAATGACATTCATCGACCACATGAAGTTAAGGGATTGGGGAAAATGAATTTGTCCATAGAACTTTCTTTCCCAAGCTGTCAGATGTTTCTGGAGATTTGAACAGCCTTGTGTTTGCATTTGTGTTCACATCTACTTTATCTTTATTTGTTTAACCATTTTGTCCTTACCAGCACACATTTCTGGAAATGCAGCAAAATTTGAACAGTCTGTTTCAGCAGTTAGCTACCAAGATCTAACGTTGGAGGCTTTTATCTTGGTGGGTCTACAGAATATTTTGAACTTTCCCTATCACTAAATAAGTAAATCCCACCAGAACACAGTAGCGATTTTTTGAGACTATGCAAGATTTCCTTTCTCATATACCAGAATAAACAATTTAAAGGCTTGTGACCAGTTACTCCCACAAGATATTCTCTCCATGCATATCACAATTCTCCATGTCCCATGTGATTCTTACTGTTAGTTTGCTCTCCTCAGACTGAAAGGTAAAAGACCACAGAACAAGAGCAACAGATGCATTTCAAGAGGGTGGGAAACTCAAACAAGACTTAGTATATAAAATCATCCATTACATCTATTTGTTTCTTTTCTCTGCTTTTCTCTTGGGCTCTGCTCATGATCCTTCAGTAAAACATTTAGTCTCACAAACACACACACTTGGGGACCTGTCATCTTAAAATAAGGGGTCCACAGGGAAAGGAAAGTACTTTTAATTTAGATCTGTCTTAACCAGAATTAAACCAAGCTTTAGATCCCATGTGGTGGTGTCAGTTTGACATTTGCTTCTTGCTTTTTTCCAAGCTAGCAAGCACAAATGTGTTTCCTCTATAAAGTAACAGAAAAGCTAAGATTGAATGTAATTAAAATAAAATACAACAATATTAAAATAATATTAAAGGAAGGAAATGTAGTGCATAAACTAGTCATTAACCCCAGCATCCTCAATAGATTTAAATTTGAGTAACTGCTGGTTGATTTGCCTACTTATAATTCCCACTCTAGTTTTTGCTGGATATTATATTCTTTTTCATTCATTAAAGCTTTGCAGCTGCTTCCCACTCCAGTGAGGGGTGCACTGTCATGCCGAAGGGAATGATTCCTAGACAGAAAAAGTTTTCAGTCCTTTGGGAATTTCTACAATGATTCCAAAGGGGCCTAGGATTTTACCCATAGGCTTCTATCTATGCTATAGATTAACCTGGTATATTGCGTCTAAATTCTCCTAAATTCTAATGAAGTCAGTTAAGTGAAATGTTAGTGTAAATAAGTGCACAGACTACCAGAATACCCTGAAGCTGGATTTTTTTCAGCTATGACCCAGATTTGGATCCTGACACTGCATTACTGGCCTTTCCTTCTCAGTATGAGTGTATACACGCAAATGTATGTATTTATATGTACATATAACCTAGACATACTAAATTGTTTTAGGATGAAAGATCCTGGATAACATGTAGTCATAAGAAGTTATTTATGCAGTTTCCTTGGAGGAAGATTAATTGGGCTGAGGTATGTACACTAATGCATGAGTCAGCTGTGGTATCATCACTGCAGATACATGGCTGATTCAGATGATTTAAGACACACAGCCATACTACAAAGCAGCTCAGGACAGGAAGTTAAGAATGATTTCAAAGCCAGCAGATACTGCAGGAGAAATCTGAGCTGGTAGAATATAATTACACCAGTCAGCATGTTGTCTAGGCAAGTGAATGAATATTCTCCTTTCTGCGTGAGAGCCAGAGGCTTCTTTCAAATATCCATAACTCCACGTTTAGACATGATTATGAGGATACTTTGGATTTAATATTGATTTAGAGAGCACAAGATACTGGATGGAGTCCTCCAAAGTAAATCTTAGGATGTGACAATCCCAGTAAAGGCTCTAGTCACCTGAAAGAGTTCTGAAGTCTAGTCCTGCAGCTGCCCTCTTTGTCTGTAGGCTGTGCAACTTCAATTATGGCACTTGACATTGCTGCAGCACTTCTAGAAATGTATCTGTAGCCCAGCACCCTCCTGAAGCTCAAGGACCGGGCCCTGTAAGAGCTGTTTGAAGTGTCTTAATCACTTATCATGAAAACTGCACAATTTAAAGGACAGGGCAGACAAAGAAATGTAAGCCACACTTTGGAGAATGAAGATGGTGCAAAGGGACCATACAGGACTGCCAGCAATTTGAAGTGTGATTCTGGACTCACCAGCCACTGGCAGAGCAGAGAGAAAACCAGTGGCTCCAGAGTGCATGATGGTTTGCTCATAAAAGCATGCTTCCCTGGCTTAATTAAGAAATACATTTATTGAATTCAAGCTGAAAAACCACTCATGAATCTGTAGTTTGAGTAGATAGGAGAATCTGACATGGGAGAGGGTGGGACAGAAGTACAGAGAGGAGTGCCAAATTCGTCATGGAGATCCAAGTCCAGCCTGAGGGCCCAGACCTCTCTGCTGCTTGACTACAAAGTTGTTGCATCCTGTCATTTATTCCTTTAGTTAACGAGAAGGCACCCATAGTCTTCACTCCTCCCACCATGCACCTTTCTGCCAGCTCCTCCTTGCTCCATTTCATGCCCAATCAATATTATTTGACAACATACAGGTCAGCAATGATGGCAGTTATATCAGCAGCATGGAAATTACAAAAGAAACTATTGTTTGTCTTGAAATTAAGGGCTACTGGAATCAATAGTACATTTGAAAATTGATATCGATCCCTCTTTGTGTGTGTGTGTGTGTGTGTGTGTGTGTGTGTGTGTGTGTGTGTGTATTTGCATGTTTAGGTACAAGAAAATAATTGGGGGTTAACTCCTCTTTCAGCTATGTAATTTCTGTTTCTTTTTGACGAAGCCAATGAAATAACCCTAAAAATTATACACGTATGAATCTTTTTCAAGCAATTGAAAGGAGAACAATATTGACATCTCATAACTGTATTTCCCCACTTATAATGGTAACAGCCACTGTTTTGTGATTATTTTCCAGGGCTTGTACGTTGGTTTATTGTTTTCGAGGTTTGCTCTGGGTTTTGTTTTATTTATTTAAAGGTTTCTATTCAAGTCATATCAAGGAGAGGGGAGGAATAATGTCTGCAAATGCCATTTGGATCAAACAAGCCAAGAATAGTAATAGTTATTGTTTGGCATGTTTGAGAGCTATTGTGTGACAAATAGTTTTGGAGTCATCATTTGTTTAAAAAGGCAGTAAATGAAATTTTATGAGATGCGGACAGAGTAACGACACAAAATTACCCATCCAGAACTCCTGATGGTGATCAGTAAAATGAAATAGATTAACTGTTTGTTTTTCCCCCCTCCAAGACACGAAGAAAATAAGATGCAATCAAAAATATTTGTTATCCTTGACCCACGGTGAACCAAAAAATTGCATAGTAGTGGCTCATGACAGCGGAGTTTGATGGGTAATGACTAGATAACCAGAAGCAGATGAGAACATAACAAAAGGCCAACTAAGTATTGTCACAGCCAGAACAACAAGCGTTTTTTGATTAGAAAAATGATACTGGTATGACGTACGACAGTTGTCTCCTGCTATATGCTAATCCCATACTTCATGATTTCTTCTCACCACCTGAATGGACATGGAAAGGTTTTTATTTTCACTTTTTTCTCCACCCATATTTAATGAGTAATTTAGTTTGTTCATCTTCTCTGAACTTCATCTACAAATCACGAACGGAAGCATTTGTATAAATCCTGTGAATGGTGGTGAAGAACTTCTTGGTTTGTTTACTCCTGTAAAATAGGTATCACACTCAGTGCTGGATGTGGAAATGGGACATTTTCCATAGGAAGGTTACCAGGGACAAAAAAGTCCTGCTTGTATGTTTTTCTTTCTCTTATACTACTTGTCTTCATTGGATTTTTGTATAATTACAGGAAGGGAACAGAACAAGAGGTGAGTTTCAGAAGTCCTTGTAGTAGTGACCCATACAATGACTTGTGGATCAGATTATTTGAGATTACAAAATTTCACACAGACAGTAGGGAGAACCTATGTATTTTCAGTGCTGGGTTAAATATTGCACCATGTCATGAAAAGGATGTTGAGACAGATTCTTTACAGGGGAGATAATGGCAAATCGAGGTGTTTCCCCTTATCTTTCCTTACTCTGTGTTTTTTCTTAATTTCCGCGCTTTGCTTATGTCAATTTTCACTGGATGAAGCTTCTAAACTCAGTTATTTTTCCTGGAAATTCCACAAATGCCATTTTCTAACTGTTATTTCAAGCCACCCAACCTCCTCCAAAGCCCCACAAAAAGCACCCCTCCCAAAAAAAAAAAACAAAAAAAACCCCAAACCAAACCAAAAATCCCACACAATGAAGAAAAAAATAAGAAGTGAAACCAACCAACCAAAGAAAATCTACGTTTCATCATTATTGCTCATAAAATTGATCTGTTAAACCTGACTTATGAGAAAGGTGTCTACTTACGTCTTAATTACCAAGACAATTCTTCACACAGATGTTGTAAATATTGTTATTTATTGATTACGTAGCATGTGTCACCAGGCTAGAATGACTTTCCCCTAAATTATAAACTACTTGGCCAAATTTTGATCTCTCTTGCACCTTGATGTTACAGATCCCCAGATGGAAGACACTATAAAGAGAGTGCTAAATTTGAAGAATATTCATTTGAACATTGACAGACAGCAAGAAGACTCTTTCCAGGCCGTGGGCCAAACTGTGCTATGAAACTCACTGCTCCAAGTCTGGTATAACTCCCCTGAGTCATCACCACTCTCAATATTTCGAGTCTCAAGTTTTTCCCTGCAGGCCTATCTGCTTCTTAGCCTAATGAATCCTTTTCTAGCTTTTCTTTGCCTCTTTTGATAATCCCAAATCCTCATCCTTTCCCTTCAGGTTAAAATCAAACCATACAAAGTGTTCCTTAATCTGAACAAATATCCATTTCCCTCAAACTTAGATCCTCATCTATTTATATAATTACAATCATTTCAGTTCACCAAAGTTGCAGTAGCTGTCCTAATTTATACCAATCAGAAGTATTGACCATAAATAAATTTTAAAATGTTGAAAACATATTTTATGGAAACACTAGTAAAATGGTCTTTCAGTAATCTACTTCAAGTGTATTGTATTTTGACATGCTTCATTTTGCAATTCACAATTTGCATCTTTTTTTACTCCTATGTGGTTTTTCTACAAAACAACTTTCATCTTGAAACAACATACTTATTCTAAAATTTCTCCTAAAAGCCATGTGGACATGGAAAGTCTGCCTTTTAGTTAAATTCTGACTCAAATAGGAAGATGAATCAATTTTGGATATTTGGAATATGAAGTAGAAGATAAATTCTAACAAAAGCGTATGTAGCTGCAGGAATTAAAATCCTTTTTTTTTTTTTTTTTCTTTCAGGACATCAAGAAATCAAGGAAACTTAATCTATAACCTGGACTATTAGGCCACAAGTTTTTCTCTTTCAAAGCTCTAGCCTAGAAGATTTAGGAACCCAACTTCCCTGATGTGACTTAGGAATACATATGTCTGCTTCAGCATTTATAGAAAAGGTCAACTTCTACCCTGAAATGGTTGTCTAAGTCCTGCTGGTTGTCAGTGAGAAACGATAAGCTCTTCTTTTTTGGTGGCCTCTGTTTGGAGCATACAGTGGTGGCAGGGATCTCTCCAGATGGGAGATCAGCTGAGAATTGATATCCACATTATCACCCAGCTGGGCCAGATGGGTTAAATAAATCCCACATCTAGGGCTTTCAGTGACATACAGCAACAAAATTCTGTCTTTTGGATTTGCAATTGTAACTTCTGACAGAGACATTTTTCTGCTATATCCTGAAGAAATATACTTTCCCTAATAGGAAATATAACCTACTTACATAAATTTCTTATATATTACTTATGGATTTTAATGTCAGTAAAAATTAGTGTTACATTAATGTTCATTATGACACATTTCATTTAATATTGTGTCCCAAACATTGAGCTGGAAAAGCCTAATCACCATAAAAATTATACCTAAATGACATCTGGAAAAATCAAAAAGGAAGATTTAGCCAGGTAATGGAGGCAGAGAAGGATTTTTTTTATAGGTTATTCTTTTTTATTATTATTATTTTATTTTATTTTAGCTTTCTGAATTCAAGCTATAGAAAAATAATAGAACATAATCCAACTTCCAAATAATAACAATAATGATAAAAATAAAAACTATGTGGGAGAAGTGGAGAACAAAACTGTTCAGCAGAAATGAGCGAGCAGCAGATTGGAAGTATGAACAAACCTGTCCAATGTCATAGCATGCCAAATTCTTGAAGATGACAGATGGTAGAATTTTCTTTTACTGCACTCTACAGAAATACACAATAAAGCAAAGTGCACCTCCTTCTCCTCCATCCTCTAGCAGGTCATTACCAGATTTCTGAAGACATTATACCCATCCTCCCTTGGTTTACCATGACTTATTTTTGCATTTCTTCTTTTCTCATCTTTTAATGCCAGAATATTGATGTTTTGTTCCTGCTCCTTGTGAATAGAGACTTTCATTCTATATTAAAAAAAAAAAAAAAAAATTAGCTTTTTAATGAAAATTTTCCTCAAAATAGTGAATGTTAACATCTAAGGGAAAGTGTTCTCAATTTTAATGTAGTCCATACCTGTATTTTTCATATTCCAGAGGCTACAGATTCTCTTTGGCAATAACTACCCTTGTGCCATCCCTTCATTACCAATCTTTTATTATCTTTCCTCTCAGATGGTATTACTCATATGCATTTAATAAAACTCATATGTGTGCTGATGTTTTCTCTGGCCATCACACAGCTCCCCTGAGGGGACAGATAGGGAATGGCCACCTTAATGAGCAAAACACTGCCTGGGAACATTCATGGACACTAGGAGACGATTACTGATACTACAAAACAGAACAGCTCCAGATATGGGTTTGGATTATGACAATTATCAGCCTCCAAAGTTATTCCTTGTCAGGCAAGCAGTATGGGTTAGGGGCTGTCCTTAGCAGGCTGTTAAAGTCATGTTTTAAAAGCTGAGAAATTGCTACAATGTGGATGAGAGCCATTCCATGATATTCAGTCATCAAGGAGTGAACCAACAAATGTTTAATTTTCATCTAAAGATATTATCTAAGAACAGATCTGGAACATCTCCACATGGAAAACCATAGGATCTACCCACAAACACACAGAGGTGAGACCAGGGAATGAGGGAAGAGTTGCATCCATGTTTAGAAACAGTTTGTATTCTCAAATGACTGATACTGAGTGGAAAACACACTTTCATTTTGCTCTCCCTGCTCTTTCTCAATTTTGTCTATTTTCTGGCTTCAAACAATAAGATTTTCAGGTCAGGGACTATTTTTCACTATGCTTATGACTAACTCATAGCACAAAACATTATACCTCTGTTGTGGCTAAAGGAGTGATGACAATTCTACACATCTTGATCTTGAACTCTCATTGTCAAAACAATGTAATCACTAATACAAATAAAATGATCCTTCTGAAGATATTTATGGGAAAGCCTACATTAATGTTCATCTTCTCCTTCTTTGTCTTGTTTAGTAAGAAAACACCAGCCTTCTCAAAAAAATTTGCTATATTTTATTGAATGACTGATTTGAAGGGATTTTTAAGTCCTTCTAATAACAAAATAGCTCTACAAGACGTATTGCCTCTACCTCCTTCTTTCTGTGAAATAACAAAAGCCTGACAAAAATTCAGAGAAAACAGGGATAGAGAAACACCATCACTGAAGGATTTCCAAGAAAATAATCCTGCTAAACTAGTTTTGGGAGAATGAATGAAGCATAGTGGTACAGCAAACACATTAAAAGTTACCACACAAACAGAGATATTTTTTATTTGTTTGTTTCTCTCCTTCTTGTGTCATCCATGGCCTGTCCGGAGGCAAAGAGACTGACACTTGTAATATCCTCCCTCTCAAGCCGTCTGTCAGCTGGGAAATAATGAAGGGAATTGAGCTTGTTTCAGCAGAGATCAAGATTTCTAATGGGAAACTGGTGATGGAGATTGTCTGAGTGCTTGTGCCCTGAGCATGGATGAGTTAGTCAATGTCAAAACATAAACCATCACTCAGGGAATGTGGATAAGCTTGTTTGGCTACACAGCTGCTTCTTGTGTTGGGAAAACTCCATTATGTGCTGTGCCTTTCTAATTATTATTTATTTTTAAAGGCAGCATTTTGTTTTGTTAACAAGCAATCAGAAAACACATCCTGGTAAGTATAGAAGCCTTTGTTGCCATTTTGAATATGTGAAAGAGATGGGTTACACAGGAGTCCCATAGGGAGCTTTTTTCTTTTCTGTATATTATTTGTGCAATATGTAGTCATTTTTGTTAACACAAGTTTTGGTCAGCTGGAGGTTTGCTATTATCTATAAAGAAAGAAGATGGATTAGGCTAATGCTAAAAAGTTAGAAATTCTATATAAAATAACCATGATGACACATTATTTCTCTTTCCCTTGGCTGCTTTTTCTGCTGAGACTGAAGGTTGTTTGGAACTGGAATTGCTTCTTCCTACGAGTTTGCACAGTGTCAGCTGGTAAGACTTTAATCTGGCCTGTGTTTTCCAAATTCCGGTGTAATATGTGTAAGTACATGGTTTGCAATACATCACTGGTCATTACTGAGAACAAGAGATAGACAATCTCCCCTTGCAAATGGCTTAGAGTAGTTGATCCTGCCTTGGGGAAAGAGCTACATGGATTACACACCCTCTTAAGACCCTTTGCAATGCTGTTTTTCTGTGATTGCATCTAATACATACTCCACTGCCATTAAGGCATTTGGAATCTAAAATAGGACTCGTCCTTTAACATAAAGGGAACTGGGAGTAAGTCCATCTGAAAAACAAAACAAACTTAAAAAAAAAAAAAATCTTTTTTTCTGGATTGATTCAATAAATATATATTTTTTACAAAGTTCCTGAGTCAGGTGTTCCTCAAAAGCAACCTTTCAGATTGCTGGATTGGATGTGTTTTTGATTGTACGTCTATTGCTCTTTATTCCATGGAATATGTTTCAGTTGTAAAAATCACTTGCTATGTGTTTGGGTAAGAAGGCATCTGTCAGAAAGGTGAAGCATGCTCATCCTTTGAAGGGAGAAGCAATACTTAAAAGCTTCTGTAGGTTGCAAATACCACTGCCATTGCTGCAGAGATGACTCTGTGTTCTGTCACTGGTTTCTCCATGTCTTTTTTTCAGAGATACCTTCAGGTGGCATTTCTCCAGGTTTAGACCAAGCTAAAGACATGATGTTTAATCTACAGCAACCACCTATTGCTTTCCGGTTCTGTGTGAAGAGCAATGCATTTTCTTTTAAATAATCTGATCAGAATTATGCAGTGATGAACAGTTATGTGCTTAACAAATACAAAGGAGAATTAGAAGACTAAATATACAAACTTAAAAGCTTGTCTGGTTCTGCTTAAGCTCTTGTTTTATCACCAGGCAGAGCCTGGTCCATCCTCTGACATCTCTCTGCAGATACTGACAGATATTGGTGCCGTCTAACCTCAGCCGTCTCTTCTCCAGAATGAACAGGCACAGCTCCCTCATCCTTTCCTTATAAGAGAGGTGCTGTAGGCCCTTAATCATCCTTGTAGCTCTCCATGGGATCTGCCCCAGGAACTGCACGTCTCTCTTGTCTTGAGGAGCCCAGAACGGGACACAACACTCCAAGTAAGGCCTCACTACAGCCTATGCACAAAAACAAAAGTCTTTTTTGCAAGTTCAGGATGTGAAATTTTGTTTTTGGCTAGGGCAGTGTGCTGTGCTGGTCAGACTGTGTGGTGACCTTGTGACATCCTGGGTCATTACTCTGAGCTGCTTGGTGTCTGAACTCCGTCGCTCTGACTGGCTTGGGAGTTCTGATTCTGCATCTGCAGATAAAGCATCTCCCTTATCTTCGCTTCTGCTCAGAAACTTGCGTAACAGTGCACACTGTGAGCTGTGGTTATACATTCAGAACACCTTCCTCCTTGTGATCAGGCATTTCTCTGTCCTCTAGAACAGATAAAGGTCATATACAGAAATTTAAAGTGTACCTCATTAAATTATCATATGTAAATCGGCCTCTTCAGATAGTGATCCATACTCTGGGTTATTACAAAATCTTGAATACTTTTTTTTATCAGCACCCCTCAGTGGGACCTTTAGAGTAAGAAGTCCAGAGATGTATGAGGTCTTTATATTTATTTATTTTCTATGTCCATTTAGCAGATGCTCTTGCTAAATACAATTCCTCATTCTCAGGGGC
Organism: Acanthornis magna; assembly: GCA_036785705.1. Classification (NCBI taxonomy): domain Eukaryota; kingdom Metazoa; phylum Chordata; class Aves; order Passeriformes; family Acanthizidae; genus Acanthornis; species Acanthornis magna. The sequence goes on from JAWUZG010000036.1 coordinate 758,936, forward strand.
TTCTCACTGCACAGTGGTCCGAAAGTTCAACCACAGCCTCTGCAGGATAAGGCTTACATCCTCCTCTGTGCTTTTTGAATTGCTGGAAACTCTCTCATCCTTCATCTAATAATAAATAATTGCAATAATTAGTATTATTAATAATGCAGGATCTCAGAGGGCATAAGCACTGGTAAAACAGAGCATCCAAAAGATTTCTGTGAGCACAGAAATGCCCCCCCAAGGAAATAAAATAATCAGAGGGAAATATCTTGAAAGCAATATAACTTTGGGAGAAATGTGTTGTTTCTAATATGCTTTTGGTTCTCTATGGAGCAACAAAAAAAATCCCATTAATTATTATAATTGTTGATTATTTGTTAGGCATTAAAAATACAGTCAGGATAATGAATGATTTTTAATTTTTAAGGCTTTAGGATCCTTAAGTAAGAAGAGTTTAGTGGATTTCAGTCAGTCTCATGTTGGAGAGGTCACAGAGCACAAACACAGAATAGTGAACACTTCTTTTCACAGTGCTATCTATAAACTGTAGGCCAAATAAGACTGAGCAATTAATTTTCTCCTTTTTGTTGCCTGCCAGGAATACTTCAGTGTGGAACTCATTCTGTCCAGAATATCAGTGTCCAGACTATTTTGGGAATCTGAGTATAATTGGTAAGCTTTGGGTATCTATTCCATGAATAGACGTATTTCATCCAATAAAAACAGGTACAAAATTTTACTTTCAAGGTCAAACCAAGAATTTTTGGAAAACATCCCAGAAGAAAACTGCCTTTATAGTCTGGAGGCTACCAGGAATTTCAGGTTCATACGGCTTCACAGGTCTTTCCAGTAGTCACAGCCCTCCACTACTGTTTGCAAAACAGAATAAAAACTACATCAAAGATAATTTCAGACCTGAGTAGATTTAATAAGTTCCCAAAGGATTACCATAGATTACCTCTAGTCTTATGGAAAGACAGGGAAAGACAGGGACAAACAGAGGCCCTGAACATGTCTTGGATCACAAGAAAGCATTGGCAGGAAGGATGAGGGATGAAGGATGAGCAGCCTACGGGATTTTGGTGAGGGGCACAGGTGTGTCACTCCTCCTCTTTAACAATCACCATCATGTCTTGCGAATCAAGGCTGGAATTGGGAAAACTCTGCAGCAAAATGACCTCCTGTCTTTTTGGGTAAGTAACCCAACTTCGCTATGCAATTCTTGAATTGACTCCCAAACTCTTCTGAATAGCACAAAGAAAGCATTTTCATACACAAATGTGAATTTTCTGTGCAGTGATTAATGATACCCTTTAGTACCCTAGCCTCTTCATTCTTTGATCTCATGGTACATCCATGAATCCTAACCCCATGCTGCTTCTTCCCTCCTCTGATCTCATGGGAAGAGGTTGTTGAGGTTTTTTTTTACAGCAGAAACTCCTGTTTTCAGCTGGAAAAGTGGCAAGACTGGGCCTGATTGTCAGCCTTTCTGGGCTGGTGAGGTTTTTATGAAATTAGACATATTTGTCTTGATGTTTAGTAGAGAGCATGAAATTCAAATCTCTGTGTTTGGCATTCCGCAGGCCAGCGCTTTAATATTCAATGACATAACTTCATTGCGGTTTTGACAACACTATATAGGAGTTGTGCTTACCATTGAAAATTAAAGCCACTGAAAGAGTTGACAACAGCAGAATTGTGAATGCTTCCAGGCTCCTGAAGTGATTGTTATTCCAGTTTGTCTAGAAGTGCTTATTGTGTTTGTAATACTGTCAGTTCCACTTAAGGGCTACTTGAAGTCAATGCAATATGGGTAAGTATTACAGAAATCTTTCTTTCCTCCTGAACATTTATACCTCTGTGGCTCATTTGCATTTTCATTTGCCCATATGTTTATTGATTAGATTTTTGCTTGAAATTTTATCCAGGGTTAGTGTTTATATGTGTCTATCCTATCTACCGAGGCTCTTATCTGTTCCTTGTCTCCATCATATTTTAGCACCTCAGAATCACTCACAGGCTTTTATCCTCAGCTCTGAGGGAGGGAAGTGCTGTCTGTGTTTCAAAAATTGAAGATTTGTATGCAAGCCCACGAATTATGAAAACTCTATCCTAATTTCCTGTACATGTTAGTTACACAGATTGATCTTGCTATGGTTTCTGCAGTGAAAAGGGATTGTGTACTGAGCATCCAAACTTGGTTCAAAAAATGATAGCAGTTGAAAACATTATAAAAATCAACCTCCAAATCGTAACAAATTCAAATCAATGAAGCTATAGAACTGCAAAATTGATATGCATAAAAGTCAGGGAATTAAGAATTTTGCTTTTCTCAGTGACTTATACGTGCACATCACAAAGCAAAATTGTTTGCTCGGGTTTACTAATTTCTTCATATTGTACCTTGTAAGATCTCTATACTGATATGTAGAACCAAGCCTAAATTTATTCTTGACTAATGTGAGGCATGTGAAGCTCCCCACCTTAACTCCATCATACCTTGCAGTTCGATGCAAAGATTTGCTGACAGAACATATTTCTCAAGAGTGTCATTAAGACACAACCCATGATCCTCCGAGTCTCACAAAACCAAATCTTTCTTAGAAATTAATCTAAGCACAAATTTCTTATTTTCATTAGCTCTTCTCCCTGCAGGCCTCGAGACCTTCAAGGGCAATGGTCAAATGCCATAGAATATGACAGTTATCCAGATCATTCCATTAGGAAAGTTGCAGCTTCCAAGTGGTCTGACAGCCTCGATGGCTTGTGCATACTCCAGTTCCTGGTTTTGAATTTTAAAGTTCTCACTAACTTAATTTAAACCCTTTAAAAATTCAGTCAGAATTTTTAGTTATTCAGTGTAATATGACACTCTGCCTGAGTTTGTTGCAATTATATAGACATTTAAACAGTGGAAAAAAATACAATTAATATTTACATTAATGAAGAAAAATTATTAATACCCATAAAATTTGTGAAATATGTTGAAATGAATTTATATTAACTAAATTCTTCTAACACAATCAGTACCACAGGAATGTAGACCTTCTCTTCATAAAATACAGGTACTCCATCTGAAAATTTCTTTCATTATTTATTGAATTAAGAGAATTAGGTTTCCTTTTCCCTATCCTCATATTACAAGGCTAGGAGATCCATGTTATCCACATAAATTAAAATTAACTTTTTTTGGCCAGAAATGTTCTTTCTCTTTCCATCCCACATTTATTCATTGTCAATTTACCTCCAGATACCCTTGTGCCAACAATGGCTTTAAACCTAATAGTTTCTTCTTCCTCCCTGATGTTTATTTCCCTTTCCCCTCATTCTCAGGCATTCGAAAAATTGACATCACTGGCCAAGACAGAAATTGTGGATCACTGCGTATACCGCACTACTGAATCTTGGGAGAACCTAGGGGAGCCTTCTTATACATTAACATTTAAGTATGAAAAGCCTAGGTGAAAATCTGTCCTGTTTTCCCTGCAGGCCACAGGTGATTGCACATCCTTTTCCATGCTCTTGGCTTTGTTTGGATGATCCATATGAACAAAAGCAGATCATGCATAATAGAGGAACACAGGGCCCATGCTGCTGGCTCAGAACAAGAGCTAATGGATTCAGTGTCCTGTCTCCCTTGAAAGGAGGCTTGCTTGGCTCAAAGAAAAATCACAGACATCAACACAAGACAAAAAATAATCATAAATAAAAAGGACAAACAAACAAATAAACAGAACACCCAAATTCAAATTAAAAAAGGCTCTTACAGGTTACTGAATAATCTGCCCCAGGAGAATTCTTTGTAAAAGCCTGAAAGATGGTAGTTTAAACACTTATTATAATTCTTGGTATTCATCTTATTAGAGTATCTGTCTCATCCTTTGAGTCATGACAACCTCTAGGAGAAACAGGCTATCCAGCCTTTTGGCCTTGATATTTCCATTTTTTATTTTATTTCTGGTTCTCTCATTCCTTTGTTTAAGAAGCTACTATTTTGTTACTTGCTGCAGATGGTCTCCATGCCAAGTTTTGTTTTCTCAAACATTAAATTATTTGTGCACAAGCAAAGCATCTGAAATGGTCTTCAGGCATGAAAAGTGCTTGCAATTCCCCAGCCACAGATAACTCAAACCATGAGATTTTAAAGCATTTTGTGAACAAAAAAAAAAAAAAAAAATAAACCCAAAACTATTCATCTCAGAAAGTGAGATGCATTTCAGCCTAGAGAAATTTTTCCCATGCTAAAAGTTTTTTAAACTCTTAAAGGTGCTAAGGCTACACTATAAGGGTCTTAGTTGGAGTTTAACCAGACAATACTCTCATGAGAGGCACTGGATCTCTGCAGCAAATGATCAAGTTCAGAGCAGCTGAACATTTCTAGCTTTACTACTTGTGAATGTCCCTCTGCAGACTTCAAAAGCCTGGAAGTCTCAGATACCTTGTGTTTTCAATCAGTTTCTTTCCAAAAGCATTTTAACAGAAATTGGACACTATTTTCCCTTGTTGGTGTAAGAGCTGCTCACATGGCTTTCACTTTCTTCTTCACTGTCAATCTCTTCCCAGTGGCTCTATTGAATTATTTTAAATCCTCCTGATAAAAGACTATGAAAACTCACTCCACGGGTTGTTCGTTGTTTAGTTTTTTTCCCCTTGTTCAGAGACATGAAGTGGTTCTAGCGCAGGAGAAGGAATCAGGCTCACACTTGGAGTGCTGCGTCCAATTCTGGGCTCTCCAGTAGAGAGACGTGGATATACCAGGGCATGTCCAGCAAAGGGCCATAATGATGCTGAGGGAGGTGGGGCATTTGGCATATGAAGAGAAGCTGAGAGGCCTGGAACTGCTCATCCTAGAGAAAGGAAGGCTCAGGGGGATCTTATACCAATCTGTATAAATACTTCAGGAAAGACAGTAAAGAGGTTGCAGTAAACAGGACAAGAGGAAGTGAGCACAAAGGAAAACAGAGGGAATTCTATTCAAACAAACACAAGAAGTTTTCTAACTGTAAAGGTTGTCAAACACTGTAACAAAATATCCAGAGAGGTTAGAGAATCTCCATTCTTGAAAATGCTGAAATCCCGAATGGGTGTGGTCCTGGGAAACCCATTTAAGGTGACCCTGCTGAGCTGGCGGGTGGGCCTGGAGGAACTCCAAATGTACCTTCCGTTCTCATCTTTTCTGTGCCTTAATGATTGTCCACTGCTGCGAATATCTAGCACATGCAGAGAGGAAACAGGGTTCAGTCCGCTTTTCTTTCCTGGCATGATGCTATTATTCCTTCTGAACAGTTGCTTCAGTCCTTGGACATTCATCTTTATGCTCATAGTGCTCAGAAATATGGTGTCCCTCAGTTATCAAATCCTAACTAGTTAACTTTTGTATGTGACTTTGCTCACAGTTTTTCACAATGTCAACACATCTTTCCTAATTTTTTTGTTAAACCTTTAAATCATCTTTCAATCCCACTAATGCTATCAGCATTTTAGTCTTAGTACTTGTGTAGAACTTGATCCTACCTGTTACCTCTAATCCTGTGAGTCATTTTGTCAACATTAATGATTCCTTCTCATTAGTCCAGAATAAGTAAGCAAGATTTGGCTCAATTCAAAAATCAGAAATAAATCCTTAATTGTACAGAAAAGTCCCATGAATTAGCAGGATGTATTTCATGAGTAAAATGTGAGTAAATGCTTAGTGAATATGAGAAGTCATCCAGGAATATCTGAGCAGTCTTATGGTTTCAGACTGTTCTCACAGGAGCTACTTGTCATGAATTCTAGTCAGCAAGATTGCATTTGTATTTCATGTTGGTACATGCATGGTGCTTATCGAAGAAAAAGATCGCTCTTCTGACACCAATCTCCAAGGCTTTGGTTTCCTGTCCAAACACTGACATGTTGACAGATATAAAGCTCCCCATTTCTCAGGCAATATTGTTCTGATCATGATGGTTTTGACGAAATTCCATCTTTATCCCCAATCCATTTTATTTTTTATCATGGCGATCGCTTCCTAGTTTCCCTCAGATTACTTAGTAGCTCAGCATCAATAGACAGTGGTACTAAAGGGAATACACTTTAGTGCTTGTACAAAGACCATCCATCATGGAGAGATGGATTTGGGTATTTTTATAGGATTCTCCTCCATGGTTGGCTGAGTGCTGTTCTGCTGCTGTGTAACATGGGGGGATTATAGGTGTCTCTCTGTTGTACCTGCTGCTTTCATATTGCAAAGCAGGGGGGTTATTAATAGCGATTGTTTTCAGCTGGAGCTTTTAAAGCTTGTAATACCAAGACATAGGATTGAAAGTTATTAAATGAACTGCCAGTGCTGCAGCAGAGATGATAGTGTCTAGCTCTGGGCACTTTATTCCTCAGTTTCTTCTTTTTTCCTGGGTAAGCAGACTTTATGTTGAATGCTTTTTCACCATAGTGCTCTCCTTCAGCTGACTGCTTTTTATACATAGTTTCTAAACAATGCTAATCTTTCTTTAATTCCTTTTTTAACCTTTCCCCATCTTTTATTCTCGGACAAATTATACCCTTGGCATCAGTCTCTTCATCATCTTTCAGCTCACTCAGCCTTTCTTGTAGATAACAGCTTTCTGTGAGGGTTTTCACTCTGAACATCTTGCCTAGGATCATTATCTAAAGGTATTACTGTATCCTAGAACTTCTTGTCCCTTACTTGCCTTTTCCTCACACAAAGAACTCAGTCCCAGGTTTTGCTGATGAACATGGGAACAGAAATTTTCACTTTATTTGTGCCATGATGGGCTCAGAGCTATTTGGAAATGAGGTCTTGGGGTGATAAAAGATAGTGCTAAAAAAGTATCATCTTACCAATGGTTCAATTTAGGAATGCAAGAGAAAGAAAAGGACTGCAAGTCTGCAGTGTCCCTTAACATGATCCTGTGTGCAGTTCTACTTTTCCTCATCTCTTAGAGCAAGTAAGAAGACTAGAGAAGATATAGAAGAAAGGCAACAAGAAAGATCACAGGTAAAAAATAGGATCCACGAATGAAACTCAGGCCTAAATAAAGAGATGACTGAAAGACAGCATGATAAGGGTCTGTGAAAACTATGTTTATGGGATCTTTCAAAATACAGGCTAAGGCATGAAATGAAACTGGCACATGGGCATTTAGAAATTAACAAAAGGAAGTACTTGGAACTTCTTAATCCAGGTTGTTGCGTATACTATAATTCCTATGTTTTTAAAAAAGAGATAGAATGAGTAGAAAATTGTTAGTTCCCAAAGATACTGCCCTTGGAATAGGAAAAAAAATGTTTCAGAAAAAAGAAATCCTTGGAGGATATTTAGGAAAAATAACACTCCCTTCTCTTCATGAAACATTTCTCACTAAACTTTTCTCACCCTATAGCTCTTCAGTGGAACTGGTCAGAAAAAGATTTTTAAAACCGAATTCCAACAGAAACTCTATTTCAATAGGAATATTCTGTGTGACTCTGTATGTGTGTTTATGCCTGTACATCTGTGAAACTAAATACTGATGAATATTTTTGTTTCAAGTACCTTAGGGGAAACTTTGAGTAGTACATTTTCTGTTTGAACATCTTAGTGGAATATTTAAATTTAATATCTCAAAATACAACTGAACAAAGGAAATTACCTTACTTCATATGGAATACATAAATGCACAGATAATGAGAACTTTTTCTAAAAAAAAGTTTTGACAAACTCAAAGCAAGTATGTTTAGGTATATATTTCTAGGCAGGCATTCTTAAAAAGTTTTTTCAGATTTGTATTGATATCATACGGCACTGTTCCTCCGCAATGACATTTTGTGTAGTAAAGAATTTGCACTTGTTTCTGCATTAAAAAAATATTATTACCGTATAATCTTAGCAGGCAGAGAACATGAGGACCTCACATTATTAAAATATTCCATTTATCTCCCAGGGTAGGATTATTATCCACACTTACATTGTCTAGTGATTTTCTTCTATCTCTAGTTTTAAAAATCCAAGCAAATGAGTTTACTGGAAAAAAAAATAACCCATAAAGCTGCTCAAACTATCTTTTATGTAACTTTTTTTCTGCTTGAAAATGCCATTTAAGCAAAACCAAAATGTTTCTAGAATGTTCTAATTTTGATAAAATTCTCTATGGAAATTTTTTATACATTTCCAGGTGGTTATGATAGCTGTGTTTGCTATGCTTCTGACATTTCCTTCTGTAAATACTCTCTTCCACATGAAATTCCAGACTAGATTTTGTTCAAAAATAAAATAAAATTTAAAAAAAAAGAAAAAAAAGAAAAAGTGTTTAAGACTTGTAATCTTTCTGAAAAATACATTTTCTGGTGAGTTCTATGTATCACTTAAAGAACAAAGTACATTTATTAATGTTTTCCTCTTATTATAAAACATGATGAGAAGATGATCTTCTCAACTGTTGTAAGTATGGGTGGCAACTCCACCCATGAAAAATCCTTTGTGAAAGGTTTCATTCTTCTTATGCTTACCAACCCTGTAAAGAAGCCAAATCCTTTCTTATTTTTGTTCTTATTCTTTCTGAGCGAATCCATTCCAGCTCTGCCTCTCCTACACTTTGCCATGGTGTGGACTAGGTTTGGTGGAACTGATGATGGTGAAGCCAGACTAGAGCCCCAGGTCAGAAGATATTGCTCAAAGAGATTCCCAGACAGGTGTCCAGAATCTCTTTGACCTCTGGGCCTTGAATAGAAATGTTCATGTACTTAAGAGAGACCATGAAAAAAACCCAACCAGGGTGTCAGCAAAAGCTGGGCAATAAACTCTCCAAACTATTTGCTAAGTTAGAAAACCAAACTTACCTTATTAGCAGTGTCAGATGCATGGGGAATTTTCATCAAAGCATGCATGCCCAGTAACCTAAGAGACTGGGTTATATTCCTGAAATCAATCCATATTCATCACATTTTTTGAATAAATGCATATGAGCTAATTATTTCAGTGGACTTACTTGGATGTGGTTCTGGATCTTCTGATTAATCTTTTATCCTTGAGAGTATTTCAAATAAGGGGTCAGGTCATACAATACTTCCTTTATTGGTCTTTGTTCTGACACACAGTCCTTGTTCTCAGAACTAAGACATCTACTAGTACACATTAGTCACTGATATAAGTAAACAAGGAAGCCTTAGCTGGCACAAGACTTATTAGTCACGATGGAGGGAGTTAACACAAGGCCACATTAATCTCTGGCATTTGCACTAAGCACTCCATGTACAAACCTAAGCATTAACCACGAACATAGGGACCATTCAACATGTGCTAAAGTTGAAAGAATTTTCCAACATCTTCCCCCACTGCTGCATAGACTCTTTAAAGAAATACAATGTGTCCAGGAGCAAGGGTATCACAGATTACAGGAGTACAGGCTGTGAATTGTGCTGGGAGGGGGGATGTAGTTATAGGCTGAGACCCCAGAGAGCCTGGCTTAGCACTGAGAGGGATGCTTGAGCAGAGACAGGGAAGGCAAAGCTTAAACAAAGATGTAGCTGCAGCTGCAGAATCACAGGACACAGGCCTATCTGCACCCAAGGGAGGATGAGCAATGCAGTCTGGCACTGACACTACCTAATCTCTTCTTAAAAAGCTCCCAAGCAACAAAGTTTCACAACATTGCGTCTCCATCACAAAAAGTAATGACCTGACATTCACTGAATGATTGTATCCCCATTCCCTCTCCTTTCCTATCCTTCATGTGAGATGGGGAAATGCTGTTAGCCTTGCTTTAGAGGAGACAGTGAAAAAATAAATGTTTTGACCAACATCACACAAGAAGGCAGAGCAGAAAGCTGAAGCCATTGCCTGAGTGCAATGCTTTGATCCTCCTGTTCTTTCACAGCTCTCTCTACTTCTGAAATTCAACTATTATTACGACATTCTCTTCTTTCCTGCTGTTTTCAGTCCCTGCCATGGCAAAGAAACATTTCACTGTTTTCTGCTTGGGCATCATCCCCAGGTTCCTGTGTGGGTGCCCAGTGCCTCAGCCCGGAGGGAGCAGCAGAGCAGGAGCTGGGCTACACCAGCCACACACAACAGCTTCAGCATCAGCCCTAATTTCTGTCCAGCCATCAGCTGAGGAATTCAGAGAAAGATGAAGGATCAGGAGGGGGCTGGGGAAAAGGTGAGGCATTTTGTCATTAACAATATAGCCTCACTTATCACTTACAACTGGAAGTGCAGATAGCAGTTATTAAAAGATGTACCATTAGTACAAAAGCTCATTACCGTGCTGTAATCCTTGTAAGCATTTGTGACTGATACCAATGGAGCTGGCAGTGTGTAGAGGTTTTTTTCTTCTTTTTCTCCCCCTTTTTATTTTTTTTGTTACATACATCTGGGATTGAGAAAGGAACCAGAGATTCAAGGATTGAAATATGCTTAGAGAAAATCCTGGTTTCTGTATAATTAAAAAGGATGTTTATATGTTTACAAAGGGGCTGAAGAGTCGTGTGAATATTATTCCATCCTCCATAAAAAGGGACTAAATTCCCTTTTCTGGTAAGAGGCAACATCATCTAGAATGGACCTGTTCAAATTTTTTTTCTTATATCTGATTTCTTCCAACCACATTTGTCTCACTCTTACTTCCAGAGTCTTTTTTTCTTCCTACCTGTTATTATGACACTTTCCCTTTACCCATTGCCCCATATTCTTTCTTCTCATTTGAAACAGAATTTTCTGTCTTAAAAAACAATCCCCAGTATAAACCAGGGCACTTTGCCAGACATTTGACAAACCTACCCTGGAAACTGCTATTCTACCCTGTTGACCATTGAACTTTGTCTGAGCTATGGTTTATTTCCAGCCACTCCACTAACCTCCATTTTAACTGTTGGCAAATTATTTCATTATTTCAGTGCCTCAGGAAAGCCAGGATAAGAACATTTCCTTGTTTTATGAACTTCTCTAAGATACATACAAGGAAAAGCTATAAAGAGCTAAGTAGTACTACTGGTAGTAATAATAACAATCATAATGGAGCTAAAATGAGCCTGTGTTCCAAACTTTGATGCCTTTTTTTTTTTCCCCTTGAAAATATCATTACTGAAATGGAAGGGGAAATAATGACAGAAAGGAAGATGTAGTTCATTCTACTAATACAAAAAAAAACCCACCAAAAAAAAAACAGAACTCCAAGAGACTTGCTACCCAAAGTAATATTTTGTTCAGTACACAGTTAGTATTCAGACACATGGATTTAGGTATTACACAGTGGACAGAATCATCATATATGCAAGCTTTATCTGCATGTAAGTCACTTAGAAAATAGACATCTCTTGGTTTCAAGGATTCTTCTTCACTGCAATTTAAAATCAATGGTTCAATTAAATAAAATCACCTTGACTCAGGGTGAAAAATAAAAATGTTGTTTTTTTTCTATTCTGAAGCCACAAATATACTGAGAAAGGAGACTCTGTATGACTGATACCCAACTACTTGCTGTGGCTTTTTTCTCCTGTCTTGAGGAAAAAATGCATTTTCTTGGTTATGCATAAGTAAACTCCAAGGGAATATTTAATTCATGTCACTTTAATGGGTAGAAACACTGTTTGCAAGCTTGAATTTCAAACAAATAGTCAAGACCACAAGGCTGCCAACAGCTGACTGAAAGGCTGAAAGGCCACCATGGGTGAATTTTGGATGCAGATACAAATCTCATTAAATGTATTGATGTATTAAAGTTAATGTTTTGGCCAAAAAATATCCTTCAGGCTCAGCAAAAACAGGAAACAAGCTGTTCTTTGCAGTATAACAGCTGGATTGTGTCAAAGATCTGAAACTAAAGTACTTGACAGGTTGAGGACAAGTAAAATGGAGGCTTCCCGTAGGTAAAGAAAGTACCAGAAGTTGCATTCTATAATCCTCTTAAAACAGAGATAAATAAGCCAAGAGTGAGCCAAGGGGCTGTGAGAGTGAGCCAAAGAAAAGGCAGAGGGACAGGGCCTTTGGCACAGAGGATGTCCCAGTGAGATGGACGTGTAGACCTGACTAAGGCAACTGGCTTTATTTCCAGTCAAAAATGCTTTAGAATACCCTGCTGGCAATTGCAGGCAAATAGTCTTCTCCAAGATTTTACCTGGCCATGATCCCTGAGGTCTCAGCTCAGTCCTGGACAGCCCAAAGGCTGCCTAACCCCAGAGGCAGAGTATGAGATGAGAGGTGCATGCTTGGCTCTGATGTGGCAGAGATTCACCATGGGAGACAGACCCACCATGGGCAAAAGGGTCCAGTGCTCCACTGACACCAGAAGTGGTCACTGCTGAATGAAAATAAATGGTTTCAAAAGAGACATCACTGGGCAGGGATTCAAACACCCCTTGACAGAGAGCAAAGCCTCGGGGAAAGCCGCTGTGTGCTCCTCATTTCCCAGCCCGGTAGATGTGCTCACAGATCCCCAAGAGCTGTCACGTAGCATTCCACCTTCCCTACTCAGATAGCTCAGCAGCCCTGTCTGCCTTATCATCAGATCCTGCACCTCACACTTCTAATAATTCCTACAAGAGCTCTTCTCTTTCCCTCCCCTCCTCCCCTCATTCCTCTGAGTGATTCATGTTGAAGTTAGAAGGATTAAACAATATGTTATCTCAAATGCTGGTAATAGCTTCAGGTTAAAACCATGCAGGCTGCAAGAGGCACCTTGTTGCTTAAGTTATGCAGGGACCAGAGGCTGCAGAGCAATAGAATCTTTTTTCAGACTTTTATCATGCCCACTCCTATAATGTATTATAAATCATTACCTTCCCACTCAGCATCCTGGAGTCACCAATATTCAACAGCATGCTTTTCTTTTCCTAGAAATAAATTAATTTGTATATTTTTTTTAAAATGCCGACTGAATTTACTGCTCGGAAAAGTGAGCCCCTAAGAAATGATGTGAATGGCTGTTGTGTGAATTCACGCACAAAGCTTTGCAATCCCCTCACCACCCTGATTCCTGCTGCAGCCCAGCTTCCTTCCTATTTCTTGCTATTGGAGATGATGTCTTTCACCTCACCACTGCTCCATTCTTTATTATTCTGCTCTTTTCCATCCTTTCCCTTCAGCCCTGTCAAAGCAGCTGAACTCAACACCTAATTCAAAGCCAACTGAAGCCTAGTAAAACTAAGAGCAGCTTTTCCATTGACTTAAGCGGATTTTTGGTGTGGTCTTCAGTGTTTATTCAGAGGAATGGGGACAAGCTGCAGGAGTGAGCCCATGGGAATCTCATGAGGTTTAATAGGACCAAGTGGAGGGTGATGAACCTGAGTCAGGGCACTCCCAGTTTCAATCCAGCCTGGGCATGAACAGAGCGAGAGCAGCCCTGCCCAGAAGGACTTGGGGGTGCTGTGGGTGAGAGGCTGGACATGCCCCGGCCATGGCACTCCCAGCCCAGAGAGCCAAACGTGTCCTGGGCTGCATCCAGAGCCCCGTGGGCAGCAAGGAAGGGAGGGGATTCTGCCCCTCTGCTCCGCTCTCCTGAGACCCACCTGGAGGACCTGCAAGGTGTCCCTGTCCATTGCAGGGGTGTTGGAACTAACTAACCTTTAAAGTCCTTTCCAACCCAGGCCATTCTAGGATTCTATGATTCCACCAGCTGTTTTTCCAGAACCCTCTATAATGTGCTTTCCTATACTTAGAGCTCCTTAACTTCTAGGAAGTACAAAACCTTTTCAAGTAGTAATGAAGCCTGTTCCTCATTGCTGTTCCTAGTTGTCACTTTTTCTAGTTTTTGAGGCGTTTATAACTCATGGAATCTGGGCAAAATTTCTTTATGTTTTTATTATTAACTTTTTCAAAAAGTAAAAGCTCTATGGATTTCCCTTGTTAAACAAGAAGAAAGAGTGCATTGTTTTAAATTCAACTTCATAATATAAAGATTACAGCCTGGCAATGTTTATTTGTGTGGGGTTTTTTGTTGGTTTTGTTTTGTTTTGGGTTTTGTGTTTTGGGTTTTTAGTTTGTTTGTTTTTGGTCGGTTGGTTGGTTTGGTTTGGTTTGGTTTGGTTTGGTTTGGTTTGGTTTGGTTTGGTTTGGTTTGGTCTGGTTTGGTTTTTTTGTTGGGTTTTTTTGGGGCTTTTTGTTTGATTTCTTTGTTGTTGTTGGGTCTTTTTGTTTGTTTTTTTTTGTTTGTTTGTTGGTTTTGTTTGGTTTTGGAGGGGTTTGTTTGTTTGTTGGGGGATTTTTCTGTTTTTTCTCTTATGAGTTTAATTGCTTTGGAGATTTTTGAGTGGCTTATATATTAGACCAAATTTTCATCTTCCCCCCCCCCCCCCCCAATTTCTTCTGGAAAAATAAATTATTGTAATACAGAGAGGAAATAATCCTTAGAGCTCACATTCCCAGATAAATTTTAAAACTCTTGGAAGTCTCATGAGGTGGAGCTGTCATTAAACTGTCAGTATTGAGTCTGGGTAAAGACAGTTGAGCAAGTTTGAATACAGGCTGCTTAATAAACCCAAGCTGGGGGATATTTTAAGCACGCACACAAAAACCTTCCATATTGTGAAATATTGACTAGTACTTGGTAGCACACAGCCTTAGTCCGTGAGCAGCTTTCCTGCCTGCTGTGGTCAGAGATGTATGAATTAACAGGGTATATGTTGAAAGCGCTACGCTAAGTATTGGTGAAAGAGCAAGGGGCTGGAGACTTTCTGTCTCAGAGATTCAACAGTTGTGTGGGTCATCACAAAAGTCTTATGGCTGTAGTGTCAGGTTAGAAGCCCCTCCGAGCTAGTCCTGTTCATTCTAGGCAAATTCAGCATACAAGGACTGTTTAACAAGCCCCACACGGTGGAAGGAGCAGCATTTCTTAACTATTTGTCAGTGAAAAATCTTTTGCTTCCAGTATCTGAGACAGGTCTCTGTAAAAGGAATAAACCTAGCTCTGCCTTAAGCTGTTCCAAGATTCCTTTACACAATAGAACTTTCCATAACTCACCTTGTTATGTCCCCAGATCCTGTTACATTACAGAATTTTACTTCTGTGTTAGAGAGAACAAGAAAGGCAGGAGGAGGCAAATGGCCGTAACAGAAAAATTAATTACAGTCTACCACAGAGCCTGGTAAACTGTGGCGTAATTTGAAGTCTATCATAATTTTTCCTTTTAAGTTTGGGTAATGTTTTAGGGCCCATGTAATACTGTGGTTTTTGGTGTGGGGTTTTGGTTTTTTTTTAAAATCTTCTTTGGATGATTAACTATCCTATTTCTTCCCCAAAAAGAGACAGAGAGAAGCCACTGGAATATTGTCCAGATTGGGACTGGACCCTCAAGTTACCTCTGAAGAAAACCAAGGAAAATCCCACTCCTCATATGGGCACACCCTCAAAGTGGATGGATCCCACCTGCTGCTCCACAGTGCCTGCATTCCCCGCTCTGAAGGAGACTGCCCAGCTCCTGCCGGTGCTCCCTGGTGTTCAGGGACCCTGACAGCCCTGGGGGGAGGATGATTTGGTGCTTCTGCAACACCGTTCTGCAATTCCCCTGCTGTTCTGTCTTCCCCCAATGTTTTCTACAGTGTTTTGTTGGGGTTTGTTTAAAGTATTATTGCATGCAATGCTGAGAATGGATTATTCCTTGTTATGAATTTATACAGCGCCCTAAGGGTCCCTTGATTTGTACTGTGGAGTTTCTCATGAATAGATCTCAGCTGGGACCTGAGAGCTATGAAGTGAGGCTGAGCAGTTCGCTCTCTTCGAGATGAACTGTGAGCAAGGGACTCAGTGATATACAGAGAGAAAGGCTTACTGCTGAGGGGAAGACTTGAAGGAGCCTCTTCTTAAGAGACCAGCCAAGAAAGTGCTCAAAAATAAAATGTGCGTTTCTAGCCTTTTCCTTTGAGCAAACAACACCCCCCAAAACAAACCCCCACTATAATTCTCTGCAAACTAGCCTCTAAAGTTAAGAGAACAGAGATCTCCTGCAGCAAACTCAGATGGCAGTCAGCCATTCCCATTCCGTACAGGCACACTCACCAGCGTTCAACCAAGGATTATGGCTGAGCGGGTGCCGGTGGAAATCAGAGGGAGCCTGTGCATGGGAAGATGATAAACCAATTGATGGCAGAGACTTGGACCTTCTTCCTCCCCACGTGACAATCCAAAAAGGAATAAACCCACTGACTGCAAGCTAGCAAGCCCTGAAAAGTAAAGCTCATCTATTTGGACTCCTCCGCACAAAGCTGAAGTGACACAGTTACTGAATATAAACTACTGGAAGTTTATTCTCCAAAGACATATCCTAAGTGCGTGAAACCAGTTTTGCATTGGGAGTCGGGGAAGTGAATGCTCCCTGAGACAGTTCTGTGTGTAACACCGTGTCCTTATTTACTCTCTATGTCCAGTGTCTAACAGGTCTCTAAACTCTTGAGGACATAGGCTGTCTTTGCCTCACAGCTGAGCTCTGTTGTCTTCTTTGGATATTGATTTTTCTGTAGGCATAACTTGCTAACATCTCACAGAGAAATGGAGATGCAGAAGGTTAAAACTGGTATATAATACCCAGAAAAATGACTGTTCAGTGAGACTAAAGTCATGCTGTTTCCACCAGCTCCTAAGTAGCAGGAAAGGCGGTGGCACCTCTCAGCAAAGTCTTCCTAGTGATAGATTTTGATACTTTAGAAAAGCTGGGACTTAGAGTGGCATCCTGTAATAGCCACCCCTGAGTGCAAAAAGCTTTGCTAATAAAAAGACCAGGCTAAAAAGGACAAAAAAAAAACCCAAACAAAACAAAACAAAACAAGCAAAAAAAACCCTGAAAAGAATTTAGATTTTGTGGGGGGTTGTTTGGCTTTAAATTTTTGTCTATGTAATTTTTAATGAAGTAGAGGTTTCTATCAACCCTTGGAGGGAGATATCATACTGGTAGTCAGCACAGCTGACAAAGATCACTTTCCCTCCTTCTCCAGGGAGAAAGTTCAAGTTCAAGACTGATAACAGATGCTACCAGCCTTTGCATTTACCAATCCCACTTCATGGATTCTATCAGTTCTCTGTCAATTCTCTCATCCTCCCCTTGAAAAGATGGCAGAAGGGTAACACAGAGTTTGCTTCTGAAATGGCTTCTGATGAATGCTGGGGAGCTTAGTCAAGAAAAAAACCCAAATCTTGGTGATACATTAGAGCGAGAGTGTCAGGCCCATGTGTCGAATATATTCTGGAGCAAATATTATCCTCACTAATGATGCTTCCTTGAAAAAACAAAGATCAAGGAAAGCAAAAAGAATAACAACATCTTTCATTGTGTTTCTGTGTGTCTGATAAAATCATTAGGGAAAACAAGAAAATGGCTTTTTGATGCTGATGCTGCATAAACATGTTTTCTGAAGGAAAATGTTTTCACATTATCCTAAGAGGTGAAAAAGAAGAGAGATTAAACTCCCAGGCCTCTTACACTGAGGGGTGATATCCCTTAGCACCACTGACAGAGGGGAGAATAGCTTGGATAAATGACAATAGGGATGAGTAAAGGGGTACCATCATCCTCTCTGTCTGGAGGATTTCCAGAGCAGGAATGGAATGGTGCTTGAAGGCCAGAGAAAAGCAGAGCTTGTGAAGGGAGCTACAGAGAAACGAGACAGCTGAGCTGGAGTGATTACCTGCACAAGAAAGATTGAACATCATCGTGAGGCTGGTACATCAGACAGCTTGCTACACTTCCTGAAAATCACACAAAAATACTTCTAGTCCTCTGCTGGGAAAGCCTGGGTTCTAACCCAGACTTTCTGTTTTATACATGGGCACCATGCAGGCATGGATGGGGGCCAAGATCTGCAGTTCCCCTGCTGGGGAACATCCAAGAATGTTTTGTTCTCTCAAACCAAGCTCTTAGAAGACACACTAGCTGAACAGAAAATACAGAGTCAGGACTAAATGCCCTGCAGTCCATCCTTTCTGTGCCTGTCCTGAGTTCAGACCTTCTCAGTCAGTTTAGATGCCTTTAGTTACAGAGACAAACTGGTAGTGGGAAGGGCAACTGCCCCAGCGATCAGTAGGCTAAGGGACACCACTGAGACAGCAGTTCTACATGAGACCACTATTCAAGGTTGGACTTTTTCTTGCTTCATATGTGTGATCTTTTGTTGTTCTGTGATAGAGGCCAATATCGTGGCTTCTGAACGTGGAATAACTTTGCCAAATTGTTGTTTTGCTCAGCTTTTCTGTGTGGTGACTATTGTTTGATGAATGTACAGCAAACAGGACATCTTGTCACAACTGTATGGGGTGAAGTTATCCCCCAGTTCTGACGCCATAGCTTGCATGTTTAATGCATTGTGGACATAATAGCTGAGCCCTGTATCTCTTACAGACATAACAATTTATTATAATCTAATAAATTAGATTATACCACATCATGAAACATATGTACCATTTCTTCTTCTTATGTCTACCTTCCTTAGACGTGCCTTGGAGAACTTTTGGACCTCACTAAAAATGTTGAAATTTTAAGACCTCACACTGAAAATGCAAACAGATTTAAAAGGTTTGTTAATTCACTCCTAAATTCACTCCCAAATCTAGATTTTCAATATCAATGAAAATTCTGACAAACCAAAAAAAAAAAAAGGAGGAAAATTGGTCTTCATATTTCAGCAAGTTGGCCTAATTCTGCTACACTGAGTAACCCCAAGGACAAGAAAAAAACCCTGGATATCAAAGTATTGGCTGGCCAATTAAACTCAACCAGACACTTTTTGTTTGCCTGCAAGAATGAGATGTGGATGGGGTGAGCTTGAAGGAACTCTTTTAGGGGATCCTAAAAGAGTTGATCTCATTAACTTTTCCATGGGGGACAGAAGTTTTCTGTGTTATGTTATCTGATGCCCACAGTCCAGGCCAGGAGTAACCTCTTTTGCACCTGCAGCTAGCAGACTCTTTAGATCTTTAAAAGCACAAATTAGCTCTGTCACATTATGGGGGCTCTGGGAACAACTTTTCTTTAAAGACATTTACTCTTCACTATTTTCTTCTTTTTTTTTTTTTCCCCCCACCAAACCAAGCCTTAGCTTCCTTTCTTTTCTTTTCTTTCTTTTTTTTTTCTTTTTTTTTTTTTCTTCATCTTTAACCCCTTTCCTTTTCCTCTTTCTTTTTTTTTTTTTTTTCTTCAACCTCATTTCAGAGGTCTGACAGCTCAGATCTGTAATGGGTCTTCCTGCTGGACAGCTTTATAATTGGGACTGCAGAGTTCTGAAAGCATGCCAGATGTGTCGTCATCAAACAGTAAAGTCCTCATTAGAGCCTGAGTTGTAAGTGCATGTGTATGTTTTCAGAAGAACTTTTCTATTAATGGCTAGTAGGTGTCCAGGAGCAAAGATCATTGTCTCTTTTGTAGTTGGCCTTTATATAAAGGATTTTACCTAGTGAAGTGAAATATTTTCTTTTGTCCCACTGTGTTTTCCATTGTAATGGGGACTTGTCTATATAATTTGCTTGCTGAAGTGGTGCTTGATATGACAAGAAACCACTCTCCAGATGCTAATTGCCCTTGGGTTGCATTATTTATGCAGGAGAAGAAAAAATGGGATGTTCCACTATCTTTTTTTTTTCCTCATAAGTGTTTCTTCAGTGTTTCAACATGATAGCTTTCCCTTTATACTGCACATGCCTGAGCTGTAACCTTTATCCCAAAAAGATGAATTTTCTTTTATTTTGAAAAAAAGGGGCAGGGGTGGATAATGGTGCCCTGTTTGATGCCTCAATCCAGATTCTGCATCAAACTCATTTCATTTTTGCAAATAATTTAGAATATCCATATCTTAGCATGTTAGGGGGAAGATAAGTGCAAGTATATTAGACAACCCTTTGGAGCTTTTTTGAGAATAAAATGTATGTAAGGTAAAGCTCATTGAATTGAAAAATATTTTTAGATACAAAGTAATTAAATCTTTCTGTAGAAGAACTATAGTAGATAAGTGTCTAGAGAGAACTCAGATGAACTGATTAGCTATTTTTTGGTGGGGTTCCTTTTTTTTCTTTTCATATAATACAGAGATTTTTAAATAAAACTAGCAGAATGTCCTCTACCAACCTTTCTTTCTTTCTTGCAAAAAATGCTTGTCAAAATTGCATGCTTGTGTGAAAATCTATCAATTCTAATAAAATTTCATTATGAAGAAATCTGAGAAGATTGTTCTGATGAGCTTGTAATGGAACAGAATGTTCAGATGTTTCCATTTCAGTACAGCCTTTTCCGTATATCATTTTAAAGCTGTTCATAGTGTATAAAATCAAACATGAGCATTACAATGAATCATTTCACTTTCCTTGAAAAAGCAGGTTTCAAATAAAAATCATTATTATTTTATTTCAGGTTCACATTCCCGAGTAAATTTCACATTTCTCCTATTATTATTATCCATCTAAAAAGAGTGAAAATTATGGGAATAATGTAATTTTCTGTGAAACAGAAAATACATTTTCAGCCAGGTTCTACTTTTAAAAGTAAATTGGTCAAACCATGAGTGAGCAATTTTGTAGATACATGAAGTGGGGTTTATGTCATCTACTGTTAGATATGAATAGTTCTAAGAAAGTATCTAGACTATTTCTGTGATCCATGAGAAAAATAGGTGCCACCACAGGATTTATCTCATGTGTCTTAGAATGGCATGAAATTCTCATGGCAGATATATAGTTATATATTCTGTTTCTTCAGCAAAGAAATGCAAAGAAAATATTATAGTGACAAAGATTGTGTTTTAATAGAACACAGGACAGGAAGGGTCCTGGGTATCTTATTTTGGTTTTTTTCTTGTTATAATTCTTCTCCAAGCTCAAGAATGTTTATGTTATTTGTATTCCTTAGCACCTTGTTCTGCTGCTCTGGACCAGACCCCACACTCTGCTTGGTGCAATGATACAGAAGTCTGGCTGCTGTTACTCTGTCACTAAAAGCATGCAATGCCAGGTGACAACTGTGTGAATTCTCAGGTCAGATTCAGAAACCTCAGCTCGATTTAGTTTTACCTTTTAGTACATGTTAAACAAAACTGAAAATGTCAGTGCTATCCTCAGCCAACAGAGCAGAGAGAACAGGAGAGTGTCTCAGTGTACAACAGGACATGTGTCATTCATTCCTCCCACAGGATCCTGATTCTGATCCCAGAAAACAGAGCAGTTCTGTCAAGATTTTGGATTCACACAACAGCAAATAGAATCAGAAACTCGTATATGCTTGTTAATAAAAGCATATATATGATTCTCAATAGTGAAAGATACAGTCCATTGCTCTTTTTGTCTTTGCCCTTACTCTCTTTTCTACTCTATTCTGTCCTTTTTGTCTCCCCTTTCTTTTCTTCAATCTAGTTGTGATTTACTGCATTATAATTATATGTTGTCTTCTGACTACTAATAATTCCAATATCCTATCCAGCCATACAACAGTAATTATTAGCTATAAAATGTTGTTCAAAACAAGGACAAACAGACTGTCTTTATTTTTTTTTAAGATGTATTTTGAAGGCATTCTTGGTAATGATGCCTTTGCCTCATCCCCCAAGGAAACTAACAAAAAAAAAGAAAAGAAAAAAACAAATGCCTACACAAAGGAAGAATGAGAATACAAAGAGGAAATTCAATACTGTGTATTAACTCACAAAGAGAAACAGTGAGTAAAGTGCTGGGCTTATCATTGACTGGAATGAAAAAAGATTACCCAACAAATCCATCCCTTCTGTTGATGCAGAGCTTTTCGTAGACTTGCACCAGAAATTAATCTGGACCTACAAAATTACTTGTATAAAAGAAGTACTAAAAAGAAAACCAGAAAACCACTTCAGAATGGGATTATTTCTTTATTTTATACATATATAAATACAAGGATTAAAGAACTTGTATTATATTTTCTCTTGACATATGTTGTAAGAAGTAGCACTTTTTATCTTTCCATTCTGTATAGAAATTCAGATTTTAATGATGGGACAGGAGTCCAAAAAGCACCACAAATTCAATTATTTTAGAAAAGCAGGTCCTGTTAATAATTATAAAACACTTGCAGATTTGGCCCACAGTGCCCTAATGGATTGATCTACAGGTCTTTTGTTAATAATATCAAAATATGAGAGATTTCCTAAAATTAATTGTTGAGAGATTCAACTCCATTGAAAACAGTGGCAAATCTCCCAGTCATTTCAAATGTTTGCCCCAAGAACCTTAGAAGCTTACACCAGGACTCTATGACAATATTTTGAAATATTCTAATCCATCAAAATAAGTCCCCTTTCTTTAACACTGACAATTGGTGGATGCCCAGGGAAGATAAACATACAGTGGCATTTTGTCAGAATACTCTTTCAGTCTCCAATGCTAACTGCAATTTGCAGTGCAGAGATTTCTAAGATAAGGGATGGCCTTTTTATGTTAGCCTTGATGGCTTTTTCTTTCATGAAGGGCTTTTTATGAACCTATATAGATATTTAATCTTCAAATGTTCTTGCAGCAGGGAGTTCAACAACTCATCAGGCTTTTAGTCTTTACAATCAGAACACCCTTGATTTGTTAGATTTGTGTTTGCTTTTTAATGATTGAATTTGATGTCCTCTATTTTCTGTGTTGAAAAAAAGGTCATCAAATGTAATCTGTAGAGCATAAAGTCTGAAAATCTTCTTATTGACCTCTATGTCCTTTGGATCGGGCTCATAGTAATTTCTGCTAGAGTATCTCAGCATTAATGTACAACAGAAACCTCAATAGTTCTCATTCATTGTTTCTAAGACCAACTCTTCAACTAGAGACTGACTATAAGATGCTGGAGTCCAAGACCACATGAGGATGTAAAAAAATTAATAGCAAGATAACAAGCCTGGATTTCAAGTCAGTGAACCTTGATATGTATGGGGATCTGCTTGAAGGAATTCCATGGAATACAGCCCAGAAGTGAAGATAGGTCCAGGACAGCTGGTTGATATTGCAAAGGCCAAGCACAAAAATAGCTCTTGTCAACCAGCAGAAAAACAAGAAAAGGCATCAGAAGGCCTGCGTGGCTGGATACTAACCTGACAAAACTCAAGATATGAAAGCAAGTGTAGAAAAAGTTGATGAACGATCTGATGACCTGGGACGAATACAGAGACTGAGTTCATACTGATGATGTCCACTCAGAGGAGTTATCTCTGGCAAGAGATATGAAGGACAAAAAGGTGTTTTTCATCAACAAAGATAATTTATAGAAAATTTAAGTCTGCTTCTGAATGGGTTGGGGATTTGCAATGTGGTGAAGCCTGAGGTACTCAACACTTTCTTTTTCTTGGTCTTTACTGATGAGATTTAGCATAAGAAATTCCAAGGCTCCTGAGGTAACCCCAGGAGCAGCGGAAAAGTCTGAGCAAAGAAGATTTACTCCTGGTGGAGGAGGATCATCTTAAAGCACATTTTAGTAGACTGAACATACACAAGATCATGGGATCTCATGGGATGCACCCTCAAACATTGAGGTCCTGGTCAATACCATTGTGAGACCACTTTAAAGTAACCTTCGAACTGTCATGGAATCTGAGGGAGGTTCCTGGGGAAGTAAACATTACCCTTGCAGGCAAGAAAGGCAACCAGTAGGATTTGAGGAGCTGTAGGATGTGTTATGCTGATCCTTGGGGAGATGATGGACAGAATAATCAGGGAACCAAACTCACAAAGGACAAGGAGGTGATTTGCAGTAGTCAGTATGGACCTACAAAAGGGGAAATCATGTCTGACAAACCTGATAACCATCTAAAATGGAAAGAATAGTTTGGTGAACAAGAGAAGAGCTGTGAATCTTGGGTTTTTTTTAATTATGTCAAAATTCATGACAGAGTCCTCCATTAACAAACTGATGGAACACTGGCCAGTTAAATAGACAGTGAGGTAGTATGAAATCTGCTTAACTTGTGCTCTTAATGAGTTGGTGATCGGCAAAATCCATGGAGGCCACTTACTGATGGTATATCCCAAGGGTCTATAATGAGGGCCAATACTATTTAAAATCTGTATTAATAAATTGAGTGGTGAGAAAATGAACCCTCAACATGTTTGCATTAAAAGCAATGGGTATAAATGGATATAGAGGAAATTCCATTTGAACATAAAGGACACAACTGTGAGTGTGATCAAACATTGCAATAACTTGCTTAAAGAAGTCAGATAGTCTTTATCCATGGACATACTCAAAATCCCTCTGGTCCTAATCTGACCCTGATTTGATCAGGAAGTTAGACTGGACAATCTCTAGAGACCCCTGTCAACCTCAGCTATCTTGTGATTGAGTTAAGTTTCCAGGTGAGTAGGGGTTTGTGTTATCATTTTTTTCTACCTATCTCTGACATAGGTTAAGGGGCTGGCCAGGGGATAAACAGACCACATAATATGCTCTGGAGTGTTATTAATCCCCAGTTCATAAATGTTAATGACTTTCCTGCTCATGGCTAATCCAGACAGAGAAAAGTGGTTTTGAGATTAGAAGATAAATCCTTACCTTCATGGCAGGCCCAAAGGACTCTGAAGCATTTGGGAAAATGACATGTTAGCATCAACACCAATTCTGCATCAGGATGCACCAGCACAGATTTATGTTCCTGAGAGGCATCCCATTTATCACGTATGTGCTGTAAGATCCCACTTTGCATAGGTTTTTCCACAAAAGTTCAAGCCACGTTAAGGCTGAGAATATAAAGAGCAAAAATATCAAGAGAGACTCTGTAAGGTGAAATGACAGATACCTCCTGTACCTGTTCTCTCACCACTCGTTTCACTGCCTTTCACTTGTTACTCTGTCAGTGTGGACTGTGTTCTTGCAGTCCCTCAGACAGCCCTTCATATGGACAGTTTGAAAGAAACCCAGGTTTTATAGTCTTCCCTGAGCAATCTGAGAAGCACAACTTCAGGAAAACAGATGTGTTACTACTGTTATCTGAACAGTTGAGAGAAGGGGAGAGATATCAGGTTGATGCATATTCAATCTGAAATTATTTATATGCATGTGTGTATTTTTGTATGCGTATCTACAAGTACATGCAGATACATGTAGATATGCACATGTAGGCACATAGGGAAAGAAGAGATATGTCAGGTAAATATTTCAAAGGGCTATAATAAATGCCTATTCAGACTACTTTAATTTGTGTATTTTTGAGCATTAGGGATAGGGCTCTTCAATACTTTCATATTTCACCATCTCCTGTCTCTGTCAAAGAGATTAAAGTCATGTTGGGACAAAAGTATAAGCAAATACCACAGCAAAATAAAGCCACCTTAAACTTCTTAAGTGCCCAGGCTCAAGAACTGGTATCACAGGACTTTGCCACACTGAAATTTAAGGGAAAGATATTGTGATAATAATAATGGTCAAATTCTTGTGAAAATGGCCATATCTTCAACATGTTTATCAATATAACTGTCAGGAGATGTTCAGAGTTGTTTCTGATTTTTGCCTGCTAGCTAATGCAAGTATTTCCTTTTTGGAATATTTACACATGACTCTCATGGGAACCAGGGTTGATCATGAGTAAGGATCATGAAGAGATCAGAGGATGATACAATTAAGTTGGAAGGGACCTTTGAGGTCATCCAGTTCCAAGCCCCTGCCGTGGGTAGGGACACCTTCCACTAGACCAGGCTGCTCAGAGCTCTGTTCAACGTGGTCTAGAACATTTCCAGTGATGGGGTATCCACAGTTTCTCTGGAATCTGGAGGTGTTCCCTATTTAATCAAACTGACTTAGCACTGGGAAACTGAGACTGCTTTCTGCAAAATGCTGTGAGTAGGTCAGTTTTAGGTTTCCAGGTAGCCTCACCAATGGGTGTGTCGAATAACCCAAGCACACACACACCATGAGTAGATGTTAATTCCCTAAATCTTTTATCTTTGTTGTTCTGAGTAGGAAAAAATTGCCAAATATAAAAAGTTGGTCAAAAATAAAGAAAAAAGTAAAAAAAAGCACTGCTCACCATAGATATCCATTTACTTTTCTAATTTTAGAACATATTTTGAACTACAGGAGTATTGCAGGCAAAACTGCTATTCTTTTGCATGTTATAATATTCAATTAGAAATTTAAAAGCTTGAAAAATTAATATCTGGAGTGGCTCAATATGGAGACCTTCCTACTGCTTGTAGAAAACTGAAGTTCATCTGAACCTGGTACAGCCAACACGACAAAAAATATCCTAATTATGAGTATTCTGGTTTGTCTGGAACAGAAACTATAAAGAAAAAATACAAAAAATATAAAGAAAATTCCTAAAGGTCTCAAGTAAAATTATGTTTCTTGCAGGGCTCAAGACAATAAAAACAAACAAACAAAAAAAACCCATTTTTCAACTATAGTAGGAGTAAAAAAGATTTGAAGAGTGGAATATTTCCATTACTAAGCCATAATAAAAAATTATAATAAGGATGAAAAAAAAAGGGTATATTTTATATGAAAAGTTAGCTTTCATATTTGAAAGAGGCAATATGATGCACTCGTAGCAGATGAAGTCAATTAAGCACTTTTTAGTCCAGTAGTAACCAGTAAAGATAAAGAAATCTTATTTCCAGGCATAGATATTTACAGATCATGGGATGGAAATTCTCATCTCAAGAACGTGAGTGTGTGTCCACCTTCCCGTTAATGTGAATTTGTATTAATTTTTTAGGGGAAAAAAAAAATAGCCCAGAAACACTACAGGATTCTAAAAAGATTGCACTATTGTTCCATTATATATTAAAAAAAATTAGATATCAGCTCTAGGTAAGGCAATGGAAAATTTTACCAGACACTCAGAAAATAAAAAATTGAATAGAATATAATTGGTAGAAAATTGGTTGATTATGATCAATAATTAATAACAACCATAATAACAATAACAACAACAATAATAATGATAACAATAGTAACAACTATAACAACTATAACAATAGTAATAATAATGTTTTATTGAAAATAGGTTCCATAAAGCAAAATTAGTTTAATGTTTGAAGATGCTTACTAGTTGCTTGATCAAAATAATTCCACTACCATGCTATACGTTAAAGTGTCCTTATTTCAGCCCAGCTTTATGATTAAAAATATGAACTTCAGAGTATCAACAATGCACACAAACTTCTCTGTGCTATCCTGCTAGCTGATTAACTGACAGCAGTGAAAAAAATTGTTATCAATAAAGAATCACCAGTGAATATGAGAAGTTTAGAAAATGGTTTTTTGCTCATCAACATTTTAAACAGGGAACTGGAAGGAAATATAAAGTCATTACTGGTGAAATGGGCAGATGACACAATATTTGCACTTCCTTTAGCTGATTGAGGCATAAATATTAACAATATCCAAGAAGCCATACAAAGGCATGTGGTAAACTGATCTCTGCCATCCATGATATTCAGTTTTGCAGTCTTTGATTCTTTAAATGCAATCGTATATTTGGGAGCAACAGATGCACCCCAGACACAGGATACTGGAAACTGAAGACTTCAAAAAGGTTAAGTGTAAATTATGATTTTAAGAGAGGCACTGATAGAAGAGAAGCTTGTGTGATGTTAGGCTGCATAAAAAGAGAAGAAGTAGGAAAGAGCGGAGAAAATATTCCATTTCAGCATTCAGCATTCATAGGACTGAGACTAGAATACAATTGTGGCATCTGCATGAATAAAAATAAAGAGTTTATTAAAAAAAATGAGCTGGGTGCAGAAAAGAGCCATGGAAGTGATTTCAGGTCCAGAGAAACTGCTTCACAGAGAGAGACTTAAAGAGCTCAATCTGTTCAGCCTATTAAAATGAAGACTGAGAGGTGACTGCAGTACAGCGTATCAGTACCTTCACAGGGGAAGAACGCTGGGTATTAATGGGCTCTTTAATCTAGTGGGGAAAGGCACATCAAGAACTAATGGCTGGGAGCTGAAGCCAGACAAATTCAAATTAGAAATTAGGCACAACGGTGGAGATGATTAACCAGAGTCACAAACTACTGAGGGAAACAGTGTTTTCTCCACTGCTTGATATCTTCGAAATCAGAAAAGACAGTTTTGGGTGGGTTTGTTTTTTTTTGTTTGGGGTTTTGTTGTTTTTTTTTCAGATCTCTTTTGGCTGAAGTTTATTTCCTAATAAAAAAGGCACAGCTTAGCCCACATTTGTGCAGGTTTGAGATGGTACAGGTGGGTGGGAGAGGTCCCCTGATGTGCACTGAGATGACAAAAAGCTGAGTGAATGTAGTTAGCAAAGGGATGAGTCTGAGCTAACTAATCTGGCCCATATATTAAAGCTCCAGTCTCAAGAGCCTTTTATGCTTTCCAGTTGGCACAAGGAAATGCAGCTTGTCTTTTTTTATGTGAAGCACCCTACAGAAATATACTTTCTTGTAAATAAGGATATATTTTATACCCCTAAAGAGATGCAATT
Organism: Acanthornis magna; assembly: GCA_036785705.1. Classification (NCBI taxonomy): domain Eukaryota; kingdom Metazoa; phylum Chordata; class Aves; order Passeriformes; family Acanthizidae; genus Acanthornis; species Acanthornis magna. The sequence goes on from JAWUZG010000036.1 coordinate 787,256, forward strand.
AATATAACTTTATCCAGGTACAGCATCAGAACTTTAGTTTCAGGGTTTACAGTTCATAGAGCTCAGCCTTCCAATTTTAAGAATCAGTATTTAACTTTAAATATATATACATCTGAACAGCATCAAGTAATTGAGCTCTAGATCTCCCTTCTGAGCCTTTTTGTTTGCTTTGGGTGTTTTGTGGTTTTGTTTTGTTTTGTTTTTCTTTGTTTTTTAATGAAATGGCTGAGAAAAAAAGGAAGACACAACACAAAGGAACTACAAAATTAAACTCAAATAGATTAATAAAATGTGAGCTGTGCTGCTAGAGTTTTGAATTTGTTAGCTCCAATGTCTTGAATAAAGGGACTGATGCCATTTTCTCAGCCAGTTATTCCAGGAAACCTATGTGCCATGCAAAAGTGTGGCAAGAGGTTTAATATGCTGCTAGACACTTGCTGCTTTTCTCATTACAAGCAGACAAACAGATACCAGAGATGATGATTATACAGACTATGTCTTCTTCTATTATTTCCAGATGGCTCTGTTTTGTTGTGATTTTAATGCCGTTGAGAAATGTATTTATTAAGGATGTGTGTTCTTTTTCTCTTTTTTCTTTCTTTCTTTCTTTCTTTTTCTTTCTTTCTTTCTTTCTTTCTTTCTTTCTTTCTTTCTTTCTTTTTTCTTTCTTTCTTTCTTTCTTTCTTTCTTTCTTTCTTTCTTTCTTCTTTCTTTCTTTCTTTCTATCTTTCTTTCTTTCCTTTTTTCTTTTTCTTTTTTTTTCTTTTTCTTTTTCTTTTTCTTTTTCTTTTTCTTTTTCTTTTTCTTTTTCTTTTTCTTTTTCTTTTTCCTTTGCCAATACCCCAGAGTGCTGTGCAGTGCTGGGGAAGAACAACCCCATGCACTCTATGCCCTCAGCACACTCTGGATAACACCCTGCTGGGAAGTAGAGCTGTGGAGGAGGAGCTTGAGGTCCTGGTGGACAAGAGCCTCTCCCTGAGCCAGCTGTGCTCTCTGTGGGCCAGGAAGGCCAGTGGTTTCTTGAGATGCATTAGGAAGAGCATTGCCAGCATACCAGGGAGGTGATCCTTCCCCTCTCCCCAGCTCTGTTCAGCCATCATGTGGAGCACTGTGTCCAGTTCTCAGCTCCTCAGGACAAGGGAGAAGTGGAGCTCTTGGAGCAATTCCAGTGGAGACCTTACAAGGATGATTAGGGCACTGGAGCATCTCTGTTATGAGAAAAGGCTGAGGGAGCTGGAGCTGTTCAGCCTCAAGAAGAGATGACTGAGAGGGGAGCTCATGGCTGTGTGTCAGTGTCTGCAGGAGGTGCCAGAGGATGGAGCAGACTCTGCTCAGCAGTGCTCAGCAATGACACAAGAGGCAGTGGGCACAAACTGATGCCCAGGGAGTTCCACCTGAACAGGAGAAAGAACTTCTTTACTCGAACAGATTGCCCAGAGGGGCTGTGGAGTCTCCCTCACTGGAGATACTCAGAGCAGCCTGGATGTGCCGTATGCTCTGAAACGACCCACTGTGGTCCCTTCCAACCTTATCCATTCTGTGATTCTGTGATTAAGCACAAGCCCTTTCTTAGTATCTTGATTTGATATTTTCAGAGTGGTCACTATACTTCATCTTCTAGCAGATCTTTTTTTGGATTTTTTTTTTGGTTTTGTTGGTTTTTTAGTTTTGTTTGTTTGTTGTTTTTTGTTTTTCAATTTTTGTTTTTGTGGGGTTTTGTTTGCTTGTTTGTGATATTTTTAAAGAACAATATAAAGAAGTAGATATTTAAAAAATTGTGTGTTTCAACTTTAAATTTATTTCTTTGTGCACTTTTAAAGAAAAATCATATTCCTGTTCAAAAATTGCTTAAAAATTCATTCAGTGTATATGAGATTTAGTCCAGCTGTTTAATTTCTTTTTTTTTTTTAATAAGTGTTCAGTGTTTATTGTTGCCATTTCCATGAAAGGTAGTATTTATTACATTTCAAATTTGTGGACAAGAAAAGTGTTATCAAGTGTGGCCTCTTCTTTGCCTTCTCATTATATTAAGGAGGATTCTGATTTCAGAATGGCCTTTTAAGATAAATAACTCATTTTCCCTGTTTTTTTTGGTTTTTGGGTTTTTTTTCAGAATTCATGGTAAGTCATTCGAAACAATTGATGTCAAGGTTATAAAGAAACAGTAAACATCGGATCATGATAGGAATATGATTATAGCTGGAGTCCCCAGTTAGGTCTCAGTCTCATCTGAGTTATACCCAAACCAAACACACATAATGCAATGGTGACACCAGAGACTTTACAGGTGAAGTAGCATTGGCTATTTCTAGACCTTTTCCAAAGGCCAGCAACTTCTACAGGAATAAATCTTTGATTTAAGAGTGTGTGGATCGGGATTTCAATAAGAATTTACAATTACCAACTTTACTTTTGTGAAAAAACCTTGTGCCACATGGAGAATATATTTTCAAAAGAATGAAGCTTAGACTGAAGAGATGAAAAACTAGTAAAGGGTGATAGATGTTACCACATTTTCTTTTATTTGGTTTTGTTCAAATGTCTCATGATTTTCAGTAACACTAGAAAACACTTGCATTGGCTCTCCTTGTTTCTAGCCTGTTTCACTTTGCATGTCCTCAAGGGGTCAATTTTCCAAGGATTTAGGAAAACTCAGTACATTCCTGAAAAATGAACTGGTTTAAGCCTGAGAAGTTCTGCTGGAGATAACAAGTCCTGCACCAACTTGATGTAAAACCCTTTGAATTGACTCAAAGAGAAAGTAAAAAAACCTTATGCAGTTGAGTAAAAATTTGCCTAGAATTCTCTATTTTACACATTTTCCAATCAAATAAGATAAAGTTTTAGTACTAGTATATTATTTTTTAATTTTATTTCATTTTGACACGTCATTCACTGTACACAAGAGCATCCAAGAACAGTCTATACAGGGTGATTTGGAATTTCTTCTATTAACCTTGAATTTTATTTTGAAGGTATTAGAAAATATTAGAGACGTTATAACTAACAGATCCACTGGAAGTGAAACTTGAGGAATCCAGGCTAGACAGAGGGAAAATGTCGGCTATTAGGTATTGTGCAGCCTTAGAGATAATCATACAGGAAATTGGAGGTGTTTCTATCCCTGGATGCTTTCAAGACCAGGCAGGTAAAAATGTGCCTGGCCTAACACTTCACTCTCTTACTTCAAATAGAAAGCTGAACTAGAGGCTTCAAAAGATGTCTTCCAGCCAATATATTCTATAAGTAGTTAAATAGTTGCAACAGGTATTGGATCACTTCTTCTTTTAAACTAAATTTGTTAATCAAGGCCTAAAAAGGGATCTGAAGTAAGCTATAAGGACACATAATTTGTGTATTAAAGATTCTAGGCCCTTTTAATTCAGTACTCCATCTCTTATGTTGCTCTACAAAAAGCAAAAGTACTTTTTATTAACAATTGCTACATCATCTGCATTTAGAAGGAATTTCTAAGACCCCTAAAAAAGCTTTCTTACAGAATCATAGAATTGTTTAGGTTGGAAAAGACCATTAAGATTATCAAATCCAACTGCAGACCCATCGCTGCGAAGTCCACAACTAAACCATGCCCCTAAGCCCCACAAATGGATGGTGACTCAACCCTGGACACACTGTTCCAATGCTTGTAAACCCTTTTGATTAAGAATTTTTTCCCGATTATCCAGTGTAAATCTCCCCTGACTCAACTTGCGGCTATTTCCTCTTGTCCTATTACTTGTTACTTTTAAATGTGTTTGTTTTATTTTATTTTGGCTTTATGGGGGAAAAAAAAACTCATCTGAATAAAAATAAAGTTTTAGTGCCAATTTTGTTATGATACCATATTTTGACATATTTTAGAATGAAACATTATAGCTTTCAATTTCCAAAATATCATTTCTGTTATTCCCTTGAAAGATTAATCCTCTCCTTCCTGCTGCGTCTTCAAATAAAAGAAAAAGTTTAACTTTTTTATTTGAATATTTTCTTCAGTGATCCATTTGCAGTACTTTTCATTTTGTCTATTCATATTTGAAAGAAAATGAATTAAAATAATGAAAACAGTTTCATATTGATACGTTTTCCTCCTTTCCAAGTCTGTATTTTTCTATTTTAACCTTCAAGTGCAAAACAGAAAAATAATCTGTATTCTAACACTTTTACCAATCAGTTACTTACTGTATTAATCTAAAGTACAAATTATTATCTTAAACATTAAAAAGAACTAATTTCTTTGCAAGACTGACTTGGAATGTGACCCTAGAGTTTTCTGTATCCACCTTTAAGAAAAAAAGAAAAGATGGTGCTTTGCTACCACAGTCTTTCAAAATTTATACATTTAGAATGTTTAATACTATGTAGAGTTATCTCTAATTTACAGTAATATGACTCTCCTAAATACAGTGCTTTTATTGTGATTTACACCATGTTGCTGAGCTCTGAATCACAACCATGTCTATATTTATGGTTTTCACAATCCCTTTGGTTATATGTAATTTTTACAGTAGAATAAAAATAGCAAACCCCTACTTAAAGGACCTTATCATCATAGATCCTTAATTACAGCTATGTTAAAGTAACCTCTGTAGTGGCCCATGAGCCAAAGCAACAATAAATAAAGGGACTGTAAAGTGAGTAGCTTCTTCCAAAGGGAAATGTCAGCCTGCGCAAGGAAATGTCACCAGCGCAATAACATTTCCCTCTGCAGCAGCGGGCGCTGAGTGGGAGCAGAGAGAGGAGCTGTGGCTTTGTAAAAGGTGTGCGTGGTGAGAGGCTGGGCACACACAGAGCTCTCTGTCCACTGGGCAAGGCAGGAGGAGCTGCCAGGAGGGTGATCACAGCTTCCCCTGCACTGCCAGGCTGAGCCAAACTCTGGGCTGGACCCCTGGAATGAGGCTGCTGCATCAGTTTCACGTTGATGCCCCATGGAAGTATTATTTATTTTAACTAGGACACTACACAGTCTTCCGAGGAAGCAGAAGAGCTCTTCTTCCAGCAGATGTGCTCCTGTTTCTACAATAGTTGACATGGCAGGGTCAACCAAAGGAGAGTGGACATACCAGAAGTTCTCTGTCTTCTGGGGGAGGTCACACAGAGTAGGATGAGAACACAGTGGCAGAAAGCAGCTGTCCTGCAAGGAGCCTTGTACACAAAATATGGAGGAAGTTACCTCACTTTCCTGCAGGCAGCAAGTCTGTCTGTAATACTTCATTTCTTTCTAAAACCCTGCTTCCATATCCTGTAAACCTTGAACTGCGGTTTCAATTTTGCTCTGGATCCAGTCTGATTTTGCCCAGCCTCCCACCACATGGGCTGCCCACACAACCGTTTAGTCCTGACTTTGGAGAATCACACCCTGGGCCAGACAGCTTCCTCATTTTGCCTCTCATGCATCCTTCTCTTGGGATGCTAGATCTCTAATCCCTTGTTATTTTTGTTGCAGGAAGAGGTCTTCTTGCTTCATTTGTTGAATCTGAAAGACCATGCCTAACACAGTGTCTGGCTTTAATGAACTTGGTGATTATCTCTGTTCTGAGAGCAGCTGTAAGGGCTCTTGGTGCAGTAATACCAGTGAACAGAACACTCAGACCTGAAAGAAAAAGGGAATCTGCTGATTCCAAGCAATCATTAAGTTTAGTACCTGTAAAGAGCAGTAACAAGACAAGTGAAATTTAACCATCTATGACATGGATTGACAAATGCTTAGACACAACCCTAGGAAAGACAGTCTAGCTAGTAAGAGGAAGTGGGACTTACACATAGATTTCCAGGATGAAGACAGGAATTTGCATAAACTTAAACTGCATTGCATTATACGCTACATGTAAATGAGAAATAACACACACCAACCTCTGGTCAACTGTAAAGGATGTATGATTCCCTCTGCTTATAGCTTTAGCAGTAAGCATGAAAGGTTTGCTGAGACTTTCTTTCCCCCCCAACAGAACTTGTTCAAAGGTGCAATGAGAATCAGACCCTTTGATTAGGGGGAAATCAAAGGGCAAATCAAGCCCAGCAAATGTCTCTGGCCCTGCCCCTCCAGTCTGTACCACATCATGTTACTAAAAGATTCAACCTTACATCTCAGAAAAACTAACCTTTTGATGTTGTTCAGAGATGATATCTGCTGCCAATGTCCTTTACCAATTTTAACTGCGACTCCTAGCCCAGAAAAAAGGGCTCAATTTTCCCAGCAGAGGTGAAACTTTTTTTTCTTCTTCCTCCTTCTCTTCCTTCTGCCCCCAGCTCCTTTGCATCTTTTCAATTTATGAAATGCTTTTGGATCATTCTGGGAGAAAAGCTCCATGCAGTATAACCACATTAGCTTGTAAAGCAAAGAGGAAAAAAATGGCCTGTTGGTCATAAACAAGCTGTCTGCAAATTTGTCATATGCTATCTCTGCACTGGATCTTATTCAGGACTGCAAGATGTGGTGGTTTGTTTTATACTGATGGGCACTGTTGCCAGGGATTCCATCCCAATATAGATGTTTGTAATACACATCGTGTGTCAGTCTCTTCAGTCAGTTGTCGGTAATAGAGTTTGAAAGGCATATAGTGACAGTATAAATGCATATGGTATATCTGAATATTTTGTTAGAAGGATGATGGGTCCTGGCTGCTTAGGATGCTACATGGACTCCCGTGCAACCTGCATTTTTACCAACTCTGTCTCCCAAACTGGAAACAAAGACAAGCCATGTTGGGCTCTCTTTGCTGTCAGCAGAGTCATATCTGGAGGGAAGTTCATCTGACCTGTCTTTGACCTTTATCTTAGAATGAGATGAGCTTCTTTCTGTATTTCTTTCCACTGACTATGGAAACAAACCCCACATGATGAGCTTAACAGCTGGAGCTCAATGCAATTTCTTAAACTTAGGGTCTGCCTACTCTGGTCAACCTGAATTTTCTGGGACCAGCATCCTTTTTGTAATATATTGTATCTCCCAGCCTTTTTAGCTGTCTCAGCCTAGTGTTACTAGGCTGAGAGTGTTATGACTTTTTACAGGAGCAGCTGAAAGTCCCAGGCTAAGCTCAGTGCTGAGGCACCTCTTCAGTAGACCACAAACAGGTGGTAGGGCATGGCATCCTGCCTTCAGTGGCAGGTGGTTCTAGACATCTCCCTAAAGTCCTGTTCCACATAAACCAGCTCTGTGTGGGTGTCTCCAAAATGCAAGGACACTTCAAATGTTGTCAGACCTCTATTTTTAGGCAACTGACTCAAGCCACTATATGTCTAAATTTAGGTGTTTGCATATGAGCTAGGTGTCTAAGCTTGGAGAGCTATTGGTTGACCAGATATAGACATTTGCTTCATCTCTTTCTAAACCACTAATTGTATTGACTAGACCTCTACTCTCTTTAATGGGTACCTGGCCATTTATCTTGCATGCGGACATCTAAAATTAGATGTCTTAATCCCTGAGCCTAATCACACCACTAACTTTTAGATTCCTAATTAAGATAAATTAATTGAAAACTACAAGACCTTTGCACCATTTTTGAGCCTTCTTGTGCTTTCGTCTACCCTTAGTTGGAAAGAGTAGATGACCACACTGTGTTTTCATTTGATGAATTGCAGGAATCAAAAAACAAAACAAAACAAAAAAATTATTTAAAAAATCAGAATTTGGGGTTTCCTGAAAAAAACAGCAGCTTTATGTATGAGGAGATTTGCTTCTTCAATCTGAATAATCATGAAATACCAATCAAAACTTCAAAACATTGATGACTCTGTTCGTCATCAAGTTAATTGTGTCGGGGAGGTTTAAGTTGGGTGTCAGCAGAAGGTTCCTCCCCCAGAGGGTGTTTGGGCACTGGAACAGCTCCCTAGGGCAGTGGTTACAGCACCAAGCCGGGCAGAGTTCAAGAAGGGTTTGGACAATGCTTTCAAGTACAGGGTGGGATTCTTGGGTCCATCCTGTGCAGGGCCAGGAGTTGGACTCAGGGATCCATGTGGGTCCCTTCCCGCTCAGGATATTCCATGATTCTGTGATTCTATTAAGAGATAGCTACAGAAGTGGCTTATTTACTCCACCCGGCTAGCAGTACTGGCTAGACCTGACTGAGGATTTGGGTAGCCTTGCTACCAGAGCTCCATGCCAACATTCAAAAGTTTTGTTAAGCTTGAGCACTAGGATCTGAATCAGGTCTGCTTTGGCTGCTCTGGCATGAGGAGTGAGTAAAGTAGTATTCAGTTCTATGCAGCTGCATGTGTAAACTTTACCTTGTTGAAAGTGTTTACTCATTTGGGGAGATTTTGTATTTGTTGGGTTTTGTGTTTAATTTTTACAGTTGTTGGGGGATTTGTTTTAGTTTGTTGTTGGGTGTTTTTGGTTTGTTGGTGGTTGGTTTTGTTCGCTTTTGTTTTTAAGAAATACCAGAAGACAATTTGTTTATTTGTCAAATAGAGAAGATACAAAGGTTTGATTATGAGCTTCAGATAAGTCTGGTGCAGTTGAAAGAATATAACCACCACATTAATGTTAAAAATTTTCAGAAAGCAGAACATGCAGGGGACAGGATAGGACAAAAGTGACAAAAAATATTCAAAGGATTGTACAAAAATTGAAAGTGCTCAGTCTTACCTAATTAGAGATTATTTGTGCCTCCCTACAGAAAATGTCCTCTGAAAACTGATTGTGTCAAAACCAAACAATATTTATGTAAGTTGTTTTTTGTTTTTTTTTTTCTCAGTAAAAACATCATAGCATTCATGTGATTTCATTTCTTCAAAGTGACACATATTTTCCATTTCAACAGCTGTGGAAGGTAGTGAGTACATTTGTTTCAATTTTACATGAAAGAAACAGAGACAGAGAGGGCCAAACCAAAAAGGTATTTAACCTCCTACTTCCTTTTGAAATCATCATATAGCAATATCTTTGGAGATGTAGCTATAAACTTTAAAAGCAATATTCAGAGTACTCACTTTCACATCATAATGGCCAAAAATCAATTTCATTGATTCCGTGCTGGCTGTTGAGCATGGAGAGCACCTGATTCTCATGTCAGAGGTTCTGTGGGAACTGTTCAAGAGTCACCTACAACCTGTAGACTTATTAAGGACACACCTTCTTTGCAAAAATGGATCACTCCTTGCATTGGGACCTAGCTCCTCATTCATTGAATCACAGAATGGTTTGGGTTGTAAAGATCATCTTGTTCCAATCCCCTGACAAGGGCAGGGACGCCTTCCACGAGACCAGGTTGCTCAAGGCCCCATCCAACGTGATCTTGAACACTTCCAGGGGCTTTCACAGCTTCTCTGGGCAGCCTCACCACCCTGACAGGAAAAAATTTCTTGCTAATATCTAAACTAAACCTATCCTCAACACTCTGAGTACACAATAAACTGATATTACATGGAAGGAGATGAAAAGTCTCTTTCCAATACATCAAAAATGTTATTGAGAGGATGATCCATTCACAGGTTCAGTTCTTAAAAGCAAAATGATGATGAACCCTCTGAATTCCACTCCAAGTTATTGACTTAATGGCCACTGCCATACCTCTACAGAAAATAAAGGCACAAATTAGTCTGCACCAATCAGCTGAGACCCTGATATTGCTGGATTCTGGGGGGTTTGCTTTTGTTTTCCCTTGTTATGGCAAATAAATTCTTTTCAAGTTATGCTTGATTAACAAAGTAGTGGGAGTCATTTCATGTTTAGAAATTTTTTGAGGAAGTCTATGTATGTCATGGGTGTGACTGCACTCTAATGCCTCAGGCCAGGCAACTCATGATTGTCCTGCACTGTCTGAGGTCAGGCATCATGGAAATCTGCAGTGAGATTTGTGAGGCTCTAAGCTTAGACAATCCCTTGAAAACAGCTTCCTGGAATTTAAGGTTTTAAGTTCATTCAAAGCCCCATTTGGACACTGAAATAAACACTCTGGACCACATCTCAAGTGCTTTGTTCAAGGTCATCTGAGAGGAGTTCAATGGATCTTGGAAATGAGCCCAGATCTCTGCTTAACTCTAACCATAGATGCATCCATTTTCATTCCATAGCAGCATAATAGGGATTTGGAAAACTACTGTAAAACCTTGAGAACTGAATAGATATAAAAATCCTCCTGTACGTATTTGGAACCATCTCACAGATTTCAGTGGAGGATATATTCTTTCTTATAACAAATTGAATTGCTAAATACCTATCAAAATCTCTCATTACTTGTTAAAGTAACTACAGCTTTCTCATAAATATTGTAGAGATACATGCAGAGGGTTAAAAAGCGACAGCTCAGTGGTCTGGAATTAAATCTGTTGCAGGTATATAATTTAGTATGACGTTAATTGGGTAGTGGGGAAGCATAAATGAGGAACACAATGCGTATACATTGGAATTTTTTGTTAAAGAAGGAACACTGCAAATGCTAACCTCAGCAGCCCAAAATCAAAGAGAGCAGACTAGAGGGAAAGACGAAAAACAAAACAAAACAAACCACCTCCCCCGCCCCAAAAAAAAACCTAACACACAAAACAAGATACAACCAAACAATTGTGTCTTGTTTCTTTGGGAAGAAGTTTAAATTAGTTACCAAGAATTAAGGTTTTCAGATGAAAGAGATCAGTTTAGATCTGAAAATGTAGGTTTAGCTAATTCTAAGTCATTGCAGTTCAGCCTGTCTTTGTAACTGTCTGTGTCCTGATCTGGGGCAAGCAGAGGCAGATGAATTTTCTGTGCATCATTTGTGGCCCCCAAGCCCCACACAGCTGCTCACTCACTCCCACACCAGCAGGGTCCGGGAAAGGACTGGAAGGGTAAAAGCTGGAAGATTCACGGGTTGAGATAAAAACAGTTTAATAGGGAAAGCAAAAAGCCATGCACACAAGCAAAGCCAACCAATAACTAATTCACTGCTGCCCATCGTCAGACAGGTGTTCAGCCATCTCCAGGAGAGCAGCGCCCCATTATGCTTGGCTGCGACTTAAGACAAACTCCAAATTGTCCCCTCTTTTCCTCCCTCTTCCGTCCATTTTACACAGTGAGCATGATGTCACACGGTCTGGAAAATCCCTTTGGTCAGTTGGGGTCACCTGTCCTGGCTGTGTCTCCTCCCAACCTCCCAAGCACCCCCAGCACCCTCCCCAGCCTGACAGTATGAAGAGCAGAAAAGGCTTTGGCTCTGTGCGAGCCCTGCTCAGCAATAACAAAAACATCTTTGTGTTATCAACCCTGTGTTCAGCACAAATCCAAAACACATCCCAGTACCACACACTGGGAAGAAAATTCTCTTTACTCCAGCCAAAACAAGCACACCCCTTCTCTGTTTTGCACTCACTAGCTAACCAATATTGACTTGTAGAAAATATGTGATGTGTAGATTAAAGCTGGCAGAATGGGTGAGATGTTACGGAAACTGAAGTGTCAAAGAGATCATAGTAAGTGGGCAGCACAAGTCACGTGAAGACCAAGAGGAACATACACTTCAGGCTCCTCTCAGGAAAGCTTGTTTCAGCCACTTACATGGCAAGGATTTTTTTTAAAAAGCTACTTCAAGTAGAAAAAAAAAAGTTATATTTAAAAACCTTCCCAGCATCGTACATCCTTACCTAGCTGAATGGATCCCCACACCACAAGAAACCAAAAGATAAAACACCTGGAATGTGCCACTAGAAAAGAATAGGAGATACAAAGAATTTTGCCAGTGCTGTAAGTCTCTTCTGCCCTGATTGCATGTATGTTATTCCTGGCCTAGAACAGCACTTCCTATGCTGTTTTTACTTCTCCCTCTTTACCTCTCACTATGTTTTTCAAGTCATTAGAGGTAGAATGTTCTGGTTTGCCTATTCAACTGGGCGTTCAGGCACTGACCTGGATGATTAAGTCATTTCACCTATCTGCTATGCTTCTGGGTTCTTCCTTGGCTGTTCTGTTCAGGATAGGGTCTGTCTTGCGTATAACAGATACCGCTATGGGACCTTGGTCTCTGCTAGGGATATTAAGTGTTGCTACCACACAGGAATTAAGTGTACCTGCAGTTAGGCACAGGTAATCTCACAGTGGAAACCGGGGAAAAAGAATAAATTCAATGTCCTACCATATTAATTTGCACAGTCGCAGTTTTGTAGATTAGTCTTAAATTATTTTGAATTGCAAATCCGATTGGACTTTAATTATGATTATGACCTCTATTCTGTGGCACACAGTTCAATCTCTACAGCCACAGTCTATGGTAAATTACTATAATGGTGCTGTAGAGGATGCACCATAGCAGAGAGCCTTGCCCTACATCTGCAGACAAAGACATGCATGCACATGCACATTTTGACTTGGAACAACCTCCTAATAATACAGATTTATTCTCCTTTGGTTTTACTTTTTGGCCTCCCTTCACTCCACTCCACATACAGGGTAGCAAGGACTCAGTGACTTGCTGGAAGAAATCTGTAGAGTATGTTAATTTCTGTGGAATTTAGGCAGCCTCATAAGTCTTAGAGATTAATAAGAATCTGGGAAGTATCTATCTTCTGGTGATGCTTTCATTTGCGCAGTAATAAAGCTCGCCTTTCTTGTTTAATAAAAACAATGAGGAAACAAATGGGTGTGCAGGCATTGGAACTTTTGAGGAATTAATTCAGAAGCACGGAGGAAAGTTTTTTATCATGCTGTAAGCACCAGAAAGGTGAAAATTACTCTTCCCCAGAGCTCTTACCCTCTGTGTGTCTTATCTCCAAGTTACACCAAATTTAAGGCAAAACCCTCAGAAGGTGCAAAGTGTCTCTTAGAAAGTGCTGATCATTTTCCTGAAAGGTGGTGGGCACATTTCACAGAGACCATCAGGAGCCTGGGAGAATTTTGCATAATTCGCCTTCTTCCCTTGCCCACTGGAGCGATTCCCTGGTGGAACATTCCCTCTCCAACCAAATGATATTTCTGTGGAAAATTTCAAAACAGTGAAAATTTCGAAGCTTTACTTTTCTTTCTTATAATTCTCTTTTGGTTTTGGAGAGATGGCCATGATTTTGCCTGGCTGTTCCCTTTATCCTCCCCACCCCCAGAAGGTTTTTGTCACTTTAATTTTCTGTTCACAGACAGGAAATTGATGAAAGCAGGACTCTTGCAGCAGGCAGGGGGCCAGGGGCTGAGCACCCAACTCCTGCCCAGCTCCCCATCTCCCTACAGTTCCAGCTGCCAGAGAGGCACAAACCCAAGCTGCTTAGCATCCCCACATCTCCTGCAACTCTGGCTGCCAGAGAGCTGGAGCAGAGTGAGAACTTGCAAAAGCAATTTGCTTACTCCTCAAAAAAGGAACTTTGCAAGTTAGCACAATTTTATTTCATTTGGGCAACAGGATTTAACCCAAAAAAAAGTTTCAAAACTTTGTTTTCCTTTGATATACATTTATGAATGTATTATATTAAAAGTGATGCCTTTTTCAGCTAGGGTTGCACACTGAGATAGTCCTGCCTGTGGATGAGAGCTGACCAAGCCTCTCTGCAGCCACCAGTTCTCAAGCTCTGATTCAGAATGAATACACTTCCTATAGGGGCCATTTTCCATACCACGAATGAAAAGATAGTGCCACAATTACTTATTGAGGGTTCTGAGCCTCCTTATCTTGCTACTATGGCACCTGGTGGTCTCAGGAACTGCTCCTACCCTTGTCTTTCTACAGGGGGAATTTCTCTAAAAGGATACTGGCCAATCAGATACTTGCCCTGCTTCTTAGGCAGGCCATTGCTTCACCGCCTGTAGCCCACATGGATGGAACTGTAGCCTACAGAAGGTTGCTGCTTGAGAGGTACTGCATGCAGACATTGCTGTCCTTGTGGGTCAGGGATGGACTGGATGTTTGGGTCCTTCTCCTCCCACTTCCCTGTCCCTGAAGTGAAATTTGTCTAAGTGTCAGTAAAGATTCCTGTTTATCTCAACAACCTGAGAAATAGAATTAATTAGGGTATTATTCTTCCTTGCAACAGTTTCATCCAGCCTTACTGTATAAACCTATAAAAACTTGATGGGCAGGTGTGTCCTGTGAGTTTGTGACATTTGCTCTTTGGTTTTGCAGCTGGACCCCATGTTAACTGCAGTCCTTATCTTCCACATAATTCGTGTGGTGGCACCTTTAAGGGCAACCCAGCTCTGTCTGGGTGGAGAACACGCAGAATTCTTTATGCTGGTAGGAACACAGTTACAGTCACGAAGCTTTTGCCTTTGCTTCTGATCTGGAGCTGATAGTGTGGCACAGGTCTGGGTCAGGATATTATGTTTGTAATCATATTACAGTGGATCTGTTTGGGCCCTGACTTTAACCTTCACTTAATAAAAATGTGTTCTAGCCACAGGCTATGAGTTCTCATGACTAGCAAAGGTAGGGACCTTTGCAATGCAATAAAATAGGGAGGAAATATTGTGAGATATAGCACAGGTTCTGCTCTCCCCCTCCCATCTTCTTGCACTCTGAAGGGAAATCTTTGTTTTAGAAATAAACACTTTGGAGCTTAAATCAGTTTTTGTTTAATCAAGTCCACTTTTTAAATATTCTTAAATAAAATACTACTTAAAATGGGTAATTTTACATGAAGTGGGAGAGAGATAGTGCAAGAACCTACAGTATATCAGACTGAATTAGTTTTTCATGCTACAAGATGTAAACAAATCTATTTAATTAGAACACCTTGTTCTTATTGCATTCAGAGTCATTTTTTATACAGGCAGAAAGAAAAAAAAGGTTTGGTAGCAAATTTCTACAATACTACAAAAAAACCCATTTGAACTGAGCATCTCCTTCAGTAAAATGGATGTTTTCTACTTATTGTCTGAATCGGGGTCTGAGAGTCAAACCCCTCACTGCAAAGATGATTCCTGGGCCAAGCACATACATTCCTAGAGACCAGTTTTGGTTCAAAACCCTTCCTTTCTACTTCATCTGTGGAGACATCAGAGGTGTAGTCATGCAGGGGGAAGCTGGTCCTTCAAGCATCTTGTTTAGGTTATGCATACCAAGACCAGATTTCAGTCACAGGACTTCCTGCCTGTGCCAAGACCATGAGATTTCCATACTTGCTCACCTCTGGGGGAAGCTGTCAAATTTTCACCATTATTGCATATGTGTAACCGAGAATCATTAATGACTTTCCCCTCTTCACAGTTGTTTTCTCTGTTTTATAAGGTAAAATGGAATCTGGAACAGCAGCATGAGGAAGGAGAGAGGCAGTGCGCTCGAGGGCTTTATTAAACCCCATAAACTCTAAGATCACCTTTCTCTTTCCTCTCTGGTAGCCGTGCAAGGAGCCCACTTGGCTCTACAGGCTCATTAGTCACAACAGAGAGGCAGCACAAGGTCCCACAGTGACAAGCTGCCACCTAAATCTAGGTAATGTGCCGTGCTAAAATGCTGTGCACTGGCTTGCAGCAAGATCTCAGTTCCTTGCTAAGGTGATGTTTCCTTTTCTTTCTGAATTCTAGACCTGGATTTACCACCCCTGTGGCCTGTGCTTTCCTTGATACACATTTTAAAATGTGTAGCTTCCCTCCCACACATTTCCAAAGCTTCAAACGGGCAGTAGAGGCACACAAATGTTATCTGGGAATATTATGCGTAATGCTAGACCTCTTGATCCATTCACCACATGGAGGCTCTCAGGCCAACCCAGAGGTAGGTTGAGCTATTAAACACCAACATGTGTGTTTTTCCTCTCCTCTGTACATAGTTCTGTTCCACCAGATTACTGCTACAAGAAGGATTCCTTGACTATGTTGTCATAGGAAGACCTTAGGGTGGGATCTGGGAAAAAAACCTGGGAGAACTTTCCTGAATAATCTTTCCTGAATAATCTGACCAACTGTCTGAGCAGAGCTGCACAATGCAGTCAAGGCAGTATGTCTCCATTCCATGATGCCATGTATTTTGGTTCCTAGTACACTAGACAGTCATGCGTCATCCTGGTCCAGAAGACTATGCATGTAGATGAAACAGAACTGCAATTATCAGGGGATTTTAATATTGTTCCTCTCTTGCCCAGAGACCTGGTGTGCCTCCTGGAACAAATATCTTCTTTCCATTTATGGAAGACATCCCTGCCCATGGCAGGGAGATTTTAACTAGGTAATATTTAAGGTCCCTTTCAACCCAAGCTGTTCTATTATTTCTTTTTTCTCTTCCCACCTTTCTTTGGCCTGTCCATTTATATGACCAGCTCTTCAGGACAGTCTCTTTTATTTCCTACTAGTGCCCAGAGCATCCCCATCTCAGCTAAACCGTCTAGAAATGATAGTAGCCTCTAATCACAGTAATCATACTGAAAACAAAATGCCAATATTTTTGTACCAATGTGAGGGCTAGTTTGCTAGCCTCTTGCTTTGCCCCCTACATTAATGATGCTTAGAGGCAAAACAAAAAGCTGATCATGTTACCACCATTAAATGTTATCAAAAACTTTCAGTAAACAATTGTCAGTGAACTTAAGTGCTTGTTTAAGTGACAAATTAATAGTCCTGGCTTAATAAATATCTCAGACACCAGCACAACACTTATGGGCAAACTGTCAGTGGTACCTGGCTTCAAAAGCCTCCATCTGGAGAAGCAGCCAAGCAGCACACAATGACGCTACTGTCTGAGCCACCCTCCTCACTCCTGCCCAGGAGACACAGCTCACTTTGTCACTGTTCCAGTCTACTCTCTGTAATTCAGCCTTCTCTCCTTCTCCAGTCCTGTTCCACTTGTGGTTTTCCCCTGGTTGCCTCATACCCCCCCCAAAATATTCCATGCACGTCATTCCTAACACCTGTCCTGTTTTCTCATCTGTTCTCCACCAGATCGTTCGCTGCTCTGTGCATCAAGAACAAAAGAGATTTACAGAATCAGTATGATATGGTCAAACAACACATCATGCCCTGCTCCGGTCCTGGAAGAAATGCTGTGTCCAGTTCTGGGTTCCTCAGCACAAGGAACTACTGGAGAGGGTCCAGCAGAGGCCATAAAGACCTGGAACATAAGGAATCTGGAGCATCTCTCTTATGAGATGTGAGAGTTGGGCCAGTTTACACCAGAGAAGAGAACACTGGGAAGAGAACTCATTAATGCATATAAGTATCTCAAAGGCTGGCGCCAGAGTGTAGTGCCAGACTCTTTTCAATGGTGTCCAGTGACAGGGTGAGCAGCCCTGTCACAAACACAAAAAGTTTCACCTCATTGTGAGGAAAGCTTTCTTTCCATTGAGGGTGGCAGAGCTGCCCAGGGAGGGTATGGAGTACCCCTCTCTGGAGGCATTCAAACCCCACCTGGATGTGTTCCTGGGTCACCTGCTCCAGGTGACCCTGCCTTGACCGGGAGCTGGACTGGGTGTTCTCCAGAGGTCCCATCCAACCCTAACAATTCTGTGATTCTGTGAAATAGAAACCACTGTGAGCTTATGGCAAAATCTGTGGCCTGAGCTGCACACCCTGTTACTAAAGCGACCCAGCATAAGATGACAGTGTCATCAGTAGAAAATGTATTAGATTATTCACATTTGTGTGCCCTTTCCAAGCTCTGGAAAGGTAAATAAATGCTGTTATGCCTATTTAACAGGTCTCTACCTGTGCAACTCTGGTGTAGAAAGGTTATTTTGTCCAGCTTTGTAAAAGACACTTTACGGCAGAACAGAGACATTAATTCAGTTCTTTTTGCATCTTGATCACTGCTCTTTATTTCCCCTCTCACTGTGATTTCTAGTCTCTAAATTTTCATTAATTCCTAGGAGGTAAGATTTTTTGTGAGAAAAAAATCTGCGTGAGGAACATGGTTTAATCAGATGATTTTCAAAACAAATCCCAAATGCCTTCCAGAGACTTATTACCTTCCCTGTGGTCTTACTTCTGAGCACTTACCTCAGGAAAAAAGAATCCACTCATTTGCTCCTCTCACTGCTCTGTTCAGTCCTTGCCCCATGCTGCCCCTTCTGCTTGGACCACATCCCTGAAACCGTTCCATTGTCCCCTAACTAACTACCCATGCAAACATCTGCATTACCCCCAAGGAACAAAATTTCCTTCCCTATAAGCGCAGCAAGAAATGAAACCCAAATCTGAGCAAAAACAATGGCCCTTTCCTACTGTGATGTGTGAAATACTTTCCCGAGGCTGGTATGAACTCTCTCCATTTAAGTGAAGCTCATTTGCAGTCACTTGCCTATTCATAGTGGTTGGGCAGAGAGCAGAGCCAGGGCTGCCTGTCACCAAGATGAATAGACAGATGGCAGGGACAAAAGTGGCCACATTTGGTCCAAGCCAGGGGTGCCATTTCTAAGGTCAGGTCTTCATCTTGTAGTGGTCAGGAGGAGGCCTGTGATGATGATGATGACAGTACATTTGGAATGATACTGCTATTTGTTTATCATGGCTTTTGCACAGGAGGTACCAATTTTAGCAAACACAGGAGGAAAGCAATTGAGTTAGCCCTGCAGCAGCATCTGAGGATCTTATCTGCATGGATGCTTCTCTTTTTACCCACTGCATATCAGAGTTTAGGTATAGAAACAGAAGCTGTTTTCTTTCCTGGGGCAATAGTGAGTACCTCCTAGACCTTGCTGAATTTCTCCCCATCTCTTGTTGGAAAGAACTATGTGTAACTTAATCAGAGATTTACCTGCCAGTTTGAATCACACATTAATGAGAATGGCTGGATCCTTCACTGGTGTTTATCCCAGTGTCATGGATCTATGGATGTGGTTTTAAGTGGAAGTTTTCCAGTAAACTCAAATGGCTGGTCAGAGTTTTACCTGTTTAAACTGAACACATCACAAAAATGGCCTCCTCCCTCTTCTTCCCCAGCTGCATCCCTGTGCAGACAGATGTTAGACCACAAAAATATTCTTCAGTCAGGGAAAGTAGATGTAGGTTCTCAAAACACAAATCATGATGTGTCAGTTTACCTTCAGTCAAGACTCTGAGTATAAACAAATTCTAAATATCTCCAGCAAGTGCAAAGACCAGAATATAATTAGATTTTACTTTACCAACAACCCTAGAAGAAGGCATTGATGTCTAATGCATTTTCCTCATTAATTGGAGACTAAAACTTGACCTGAACTAGAAAAAGCATATTTATATACAAGTTGGAGATATGCTTTAAATAGGAAATTAAAAGCAGATAGCTGTATAATCTTATAAGAATAAATGAGGAGGAAGACTGATAAAAAAACAAAGAAAAATAAAATTTCTTGCAGCTGTATTTCACATATGACCTCTTCAGAATGTGATTAAGGAATAAAAACAAACAAACAAAAACCTTCCTTCTGGTATATGTAATGTACTTATGAATAAAGAGTATTTTGGGTTAGTGTTATGTCAACCCACTGCAAAACATGGATCTCTGAATATTAAATTTTTAGTGTTAGAAATCAAGTTCAGCAATGTGATGGCAGAAGAAAAGTCTCTTTCCAGGATGGGAAATAAATCAAGTTATGGTGGTTCTGACATGATCTTGGTGTTATGACAGCATAGAATCGGAGTCTGGAAATAGCCAAAATGTTGTGTGACCTCTTATACTTTATAGCACAGGGTAAGGAAGGGAAAATAAAACCCACTGCCTCTGCCTCTTTGTGTGGTGCATGCCTATCCCAGGGACTTGTTTTGGTGGACAGGTACCTACAGTCTCTGACTGCCAGGATCAAAAGCGGAAAGAGGAGCACCAGCCTGCCCAGGTACTATGCAATTCCTTACTATTCCAGGGCTCACTTATGGAGTTCATTGGAAGTGGAATAAAAGCAAGAATATATTTAGTGTGCCTACAGGTGATCTGGACAAATTTCCTTGCTCTTCTGCAGACACAAAGTGTAAACAGTGCAGTGGACTGAATTTATCTCTGCCTTCTTCATGTAGAACAGCAAAATCCATTTCCTTTCTTCTAGCACAAGCTCATTGCCATAGGCTGTGAGCTCCTTTCCATGAGAACTCCCTTTATGTGTGCCATATTCTGTAGCCCCAATCGGCACATTCCACCAGAAACCTAGACTGACAGAACTGTTAATTCCCAAATAGTTAGAGGTTGCATTTCCTTCTCTTCATCCTTCCTCTCTAGTGAATGGCTTCTCTCAGTGATCTCCACAAGAGTTTTCTGTTCTTGGGCTGCTCTGGGCACCACAACAGCTTCTCCAGGACAGGATGAGACCCTCTGGCTGTGTGTTGTGATGACAATGTGAGAAACAATTGGAGGAGTCCATTGCCCCCACCCCAGCTGCTAAGGGAAGGATGGTGTCACCAGTGAGGTCAGCTGGTGGCACCTGTCCCCATGTGCATCTTGGCTACCACCTCCTGGCGGGAAAATGTTTTTATATGGAGCAAAAACCGCTTCCTGGGGAGAGCATTATTGTCTCCTTGGAGAGAGTCCAGTACCGGAGGAGGCTGCAGTTTATCAGTTCTGTCCTCACCACTCCACTCAAAGTGTCTATGCCGTCAGGGGGATTGATGGAGTTGGGAAAGCCCCCAAAACCATATAACTTGACATTAAAGAGAGGCTGTGAGGCTCTCACAACCAAGAGTACCTTTCAGGGAGACATGCAGAGAAAACTGCTCTGTCTCTTTGGTGGATGACTTTTATCGTGAAGCTGCACAAAGCCATTACTAAGAAAGGCACAAATTTGCTGGAGCTTGGAGGGGGGAGGAAAGGGGAAAGAACCAACAACAATAAAAATAAGACACATGCTGCTCTCTTTTCTCTTCAGAGGCTTTGGGAGAATCTCCTGAGGACTGGAGGCAGCTGCAGAGATGTTGTAAGGAGGGAACAGTGCACATAACCCACTTGTACTTTGACCCAGAGTTAGCACTGCAGTGGACAGGACTCCTGGGGTAACACCACACATCCCACCCCGATAAATTCACCTGGATAATACCTCCAGGAGTCCCTATGTTACAAATCAGTTAATTCCATCAGACTTAGGACAAACAGCAAGGAGTAGGGGCAGCAGGGACCTCATGGCAGCTGAGCAAGTGACTTGCGACATGGACTCTGAAATCATAAGCAGCGGCTGGTGTTTTGTGAGCTGGTGGTGCTGTGGGGCTGGCTTGCTAATGTAAGAGCTTTGCTAATGTGAGAGCTTTGCTAATGTAAGAGCTTTCAGACTGCTCAGGTATATCCACACAAGAGTGCTGGCACTTCAGCAGGAGCAGCACCTTGCCCCATGAGCAGCCTCACATGGAGGCACTCCCTGTCAATAGCATTATGGCGCAGGGGTGTACGTGAGAAAGAGGGATTAGAGGATTTTTTTTAACTTACTGCATAAATAGAATAAAGGAAAATATAATGTAATATAAATAAAAACAAATGGCTCAGTCAACTCATCTTTAATGCTTTGCTGCGTGACATCTATTTTGTCTAATGGAATACGACTTTCATACACCAACTGGATATTTAACCTTGGCCAAAAGTTATGATGTACATTACAATACACTTTTATTATGTTACAATCTATTGTTGTTGTTTTTTTAATCTATTGCTGGGCCCCTAACAGTATGTCTCTGTCGATGAAACCCATCTGTCAAAAGCACAGTAGGGACATTATTATGTAAATGTAGTTGGGTCTTCCTTTTGTGGAATTGGGGGCAGGAATTTAATATACTGTCCTAATATTCCAGCCAGAGGGGAAAAAATATTTATGAAAAAATCTTCCTTTTTTAAAGTGAAAAAAAAGTCTAGCTGAATTTGGCTTTTAAAAAGTCAGATCTTTTTCTTCACCCTTCCCAGGAATATCTTGAGAGCTAATGATACAGTTTCTAATAAAAAATAAAATAAAATACATGAGAGACTTTTTAAGTGCACCAGGAGACAGATAGGTCATTAATATCAGCACTGCTATCTTTTCTATATTACACTCATATTTCAATAACCTACATTTTGGGTTTATTTTTTTTTTTTTAACAGGTGCCATTTTGGATTATTTCTTTATTAGGGTTTGTTATAATATATGCACAAAGGTATGTAGATTTCTAGGAGAGGCGTGGGCGAGGAGGAGATTATTTATTACAGTTCTTAAATATCAGCCAAAATCCATCCATCTAAATTGTCTTGCCTTAGATGCATTCTGCCATTATTTGTAAAATTAAGACATTTGTCCCTGCTCAGAAAAGGGGCTAAAATTGAAATAGCCAGTGTAGGAAATGAAATATCTACACAACCCTCCCCTGGGCAAGCTCCCAGCCTGAGGAACAGGCTCCAGGAGGTTTGTCCCAATGTGATGCATGAAATGGAGTGTATGTAGCTCTCTAAATCCAGATTACCAGCTGATTTCCTCCCCTAAATTCAAAGGCACCATCTGTTGAAATCACGACAGCCTCCACTATGAGGATCTCTGAGGTGGGAAAGTGTTGTCATCTCCTTCTCTGCAGATGGGGTGCTGAGGAGCAGAACAGCTGACTGTGTGTTTGCACAAAATTAAGGTATATTCACAGCATAAGGAAAGGCACACGCATGCTGGCTGCGTTTCCTTCGCACAGGTAATGGAAACAAGGAGCATATGACAGCGGAAGGGTTATCACGGACAACAAGTATTTATGGCCCACTCACAGTCTGGATCATCCTTTGGATCCTGAGACTTGCCTCCTGTTCAGCGAGTTTGGGTGAAAGCTCCTCCTGTTTGGGAATCCTTTCTAATTTCTTTGCAAGGGGAACTGTGAGAGCAGCCTGGTTTGGTTGAGAGACCTTACAAAGCACACAGACAGGGATTGTCTATGGGACATTGGGGTGTCCCAGACAGCACTGTGGGACAGGAGGCTTCCAAGGAAGTAATAGCCAGCACCAATAACAAGGCTATGCGTGTTCCATGGGATTTAACCACGGATTTAACTGTCTCATTCCAAGACTGAAACCAAAAAAGGCATGACTTTTGCCATTTCCTTATGTGATAAGAAAGCTTTTAATGTATGCTATAAAAACCTCTCGTTGGGTGCATTCTCATGGGCATGGGAAAGACCAAGTTTTCTTTATCCATAGCAAACTCGGACCCTCAGCTACCACCCAAGAGAAAAGCTCCCTTATTCCCAGGCAGGATCCAGGAGGCATCCATCCCTGCTCCCAGTTGGGCCACTGCTTATAAAGGAGTGTAATAAGCACAGATTATGTTAGTTCCAACTGCTATTTTTGGCAGAAAAGGGAAAACATTTACTTTCTCACGCACTTCTCTCTGAACAGAGATCTTGGAGCTCTTGGAAGGACCTTGTTTGATAATATAAAGTGCCACAGGATGACCATGTGTATTCCTAGACTTGACCAAAAATGACGAGGTCCTGGGGATACCAAACTGTTGAGTGTCTGTTTCACATCTAAGTCACGTTCAATAAACATCCTCAAAGCATTTGACAAATTCTACTGCTAGAAAAAGCTCTCTTTTATCCAGAAGTACAGAAGAGAAAGTGTTCATACAGTAACTAACTTGTAAACCCTCAGTCTTTTTGAAGTGATTTGATGCAATATCTTTGCCTTTCCTGAAGCCTGGGCTAAGGTAATTGGAGATAGGTGGGATGCCTGTGTCCATGGAGGAAATATTCTGTACCCTAAAGACTGAGAAAATCATTGAGGAAAATGAGTCTACCCTGTAGACTCTGTCCCTACTTACTAAGTTATTGTGTGGACAGGGCTTTTATCTCAGTATTTGCATATTATGGCACACAGAAACTCTCAAATCATTATGTTTGTCTGACTGGGCCCCAGTCTCAGATCTTGAGTGTCAGTTCAGCCTGCTTCTCATTTAAAGCGCACGCGGGTGAAGCAGAGCCCCTGTGTGAGCGACACAGTGTCTGACTGAGCATCGAAGCTCTGGTTTGGGCTGATGAGCTCACAGAATCACCTAGAGGCTCCTGTTGGAAGGACCCTAATAAATGTCATGTAGTCCCACCACACCAGCAAGGTGCTGCCTGTGAGGCAGACTTTTGAAGCATTTTCAGCCCGTCCTCTCTCCTCCACGCTGCTGCTGTGTGTCATCCTCTCTGCCAAGGGAAGGTGAAGCTCAGTGCTGAATTAGGATAAACATAATGACTGGGCTTAATTGGGCAGCATACAGTGGAGACAAACATAGTGACTTTTCCTCATCCATAACTAAGTCTCACTGCACTCAGCCACTAACATGCTGAACCTGATCAGCAGAGCTAATTTTCATTAGCTAATTGAGCAGACTCACAGCATTCTCCAGCTCCTACTGCTCCCAGCTGCCTGATGAAGGAGGTGCATTGAGTGCAGCTCCCGCCTCAAAAGGGTCAGCTCAGGGGGAGCTGTCTCAAGAGAGGGAAGATAACCAGTGTTGTTCCTTTTGCATGCCTTTCCCTCCTGCTTTCCACAGACACCTGCTTCTTCAGATATTCCTTAATTTAAAGTTTAATCAAATTTTCTTTTAACATCTAAGCCCTTATGTGACATTAATATCTCCAAAGACCAAAATCCAGATCTATAGATATCTCCAAGTCTAAAAATACTTATCCACTGTTAGTCCAAAATGTTAAATAACTATTAATTCCCCTTCAGGGCCAGGTATTTAACCAGGCTGTAGAGTTGCATTGTGTGAAGGAGGATATGAAACGCTGTCACATGCCTCTCATGGCATAGCACACGGCAGAGAAGATAAAGTGTACTATTTAGTAGTGGGAAGAATCTGAACACTGGCTTGTGAATCTTTTAAAACTCCAAGCTAATTGGCTAGGGCCCATTTGGCAGCCTACAGTGGGAGAAATGGCAGAGATGACAGGATCTGTTTAGTACTACTGAAGTTGATAGGAAAAAATGGATTATATGCTGGTTTTTGTGGTTTTCCTTTGAAGAGGTTTTGTTTGTTTGTTTTTTTTTTGTGAAAACATTTTACAACTTTTACAAAAATAAAGATCTGAAAAGTTTTTATTCAGAATGTCATCTGGTTGTTTCGTAGGAGTCACAGGTTCCATAGATTTTATGGGATTTTTATTGCATTCATTCCCTTTGATTGGCTGAATCATCTGGTTGAACTATATTTCCCATTGCACCTTAGAGCTTCTACATGTGGAGAGAGCAAAGGAGCCCCTGAACACAGCTAAGCAGGCTGACACATTCCAAGAGGCAGATCTGTGAATTAAGATATTTGTCTTTGCTCATGTAATTGGGTGGTGTAGAATAGTTTTTCCACAGAATTATTATTGCTGAAATAAAAGTCAATGTTTTATTTGCAAAAAGGACTTTTTTTTGTAAAATATTACATTGGGATAATAATACATTGCGTTAATAATAGCAATTTATTATTATGTGTATGTCTCAATATATATGTATGTATACATATATGTGTATGTGCATTTGTATTTGTCTATGTCAAATACTTTTTTTAACCATTGACAGGCAGCAAGTAGCTGCTTCTGCATCTCAAGTGGGAGATCTTGGAAGATTTGATTTGGTGGGAAATAATGGAAGACATTAGAGGTCCAACGGTGAAAAAAATTACTTGGATGCCCATCTAAAATTTCTGTGTATGGCTTCTCCACCTAAGTGCCTTTTGTGCACCAAAGTTCCCTCCCTCATCCACGGGCTGGAGTGTGGTGCTGTCCTGAGGAGCCTGGGGGTGCCTCAGCAGCAACATTCAGCAAGGACGAATGGCAGGGAGGCTTCACCCTATGCTATGTGAAATTTTCTGGGATGCAGAGGGTGCCTCGAGCACTTTTGTGTTTACATGTGGGAGAGAAAGGATGGTGCTGCCTCAGTCTGGGGACTGGGGACAGCTGCTCTGGGCTGGCAGTGGGTAGGTGGCAGATTGAGAGGCAGCTGGGGGAAGGAGCCCATCTCCAGTGGTCCTGCCTTTCGTGCCTTTGTAGATTTTTCCATACCTGAGTGATCTGCAGCAGGCAGCCGCTGCTGGGTGTCCCAGAAGCCTCCTGTCACAGCACATCTCGATGACAGCATCCTCACATCTTTTTAAGCACTTCTGAGGCGCACAGGCCATAAGGAGGTGGTGTGGGGACAGCGCTGGAAGCTTTCATAAGGTCAGCGCTGCTCCGTGATTGGCAGGGCGGCAGCTCCTGATCAATAACTGCAAGGGGTTATTGATTCGGCCACCAATCTGAACTCTTAATTACTGATATTAAATGTCAGAAACTTTCAGAGTTTAAGCCATATGACTGTAATCTCTTATTCGAGGAGCCCTGCGGTGGCAAGCTCTCATCAAACTTTGTGTGGCAAGGGCGTGCTCTGAGCTCAGCTGCTGCACACTGGGAATGATGTGCCTGGCTCTGGCAGGGCTGCTCTGGGCTTGCTCGGTGGGAGGGAGGTTGCTGCCTGGCCCACTGCATCTTTTGCCTGTGTGTCACTCAAAACTAAAGGAGAATTAAAAAGAAGAGCCGTTCTCTCCCACTAGCAGAAACTGGAGTCCTCTATCTGTTGCAGACCGAAATAAAAGAAGACAGCGACGAGACAAAGGGCGGCAGGAGGAAGACTCCTACCCAAGCTCTCCTTTATTGGGTATGAGGGTCGGTAGTGGTCGGGAGGGAGAGCAGGGGAAGGAGGGCCATAGCTGTGGCGATGGTATGGCAGAATGGCACTGGCTGCTGGGGTGCAGCCGGTTAAATAGGGAAGGGAAAGACCAATGAGGGAAGAGGGAGTGGGCGGGCACAAGCATACAAAACCAATCAGTACATAAGAGGGAGGGGTACAATTCAAATTATCCAATGGCCTACATAACTGAAAAGAAGGATCTGGAGGGATGGGCGGCTCCAGAGCCCTGAGCATGCCTTTACTCCACAGCCCCAGGGATGAAACCCAGCTCCCAACATGGATCATAGCTGGCCTGGGAGGTGGAGGCACGCCCAGAATCTGTCCTGCCCAGGCGAGGCCCAAGTGACACTCATTCGATGTTGCTCTGCCGGAAAAGCATCAGCCTGGGAGGCAGAGGGCGTCCCGCCACATCTATCTACCGAAATTCTTGCTTTAAGCCCCTCAGACTGTTAGGATCTGAAGCTTTCCTTGTTAGCCCCACCTAAATATATGCATGTCTAAAGAGAAATACAGCCGGTGAGCATTTCAATAGATATATTTTTCATAGTATGTACTACAAACTTTTGTCGAGAAAAGAAAAATAAGTCACCCCCATATTTTATATCTACAGGTCTGTTTGCATGAGTTAAATGTGCAAAAGTGGTCTCTCTAGCAACTGCTTAATTGAATTTTCTTTCTGATACTTAGTAAAAGTTTGAATTTCTTTCCTGATCTTATAATTCCTTGCTCTCTATGTCCGATACTGTCATTTGCTGCCTTTGTGGAGTCATAGAATCATTTGGGCTGCAAAAGACCTTTCAGATCAAGCCCAACTGTAAATCCAGCACTGCCAAGCACATCCTAGCACAGTGTCTATATAGTTTGAGATTTTCTCCCCCTTTTTAATTACTTTGCATTTATCAGCATTGAATTTCACTTGCCATTTTGTTGCCCTATCGTTCAGCATCATGAGATCTGTGTTTCTAGCTGTCAGATTTATTTTAGTTACCCTGACTATTTCAATCCCATCAACAGATTTTTGTCTCTGCTGCAACAGAAAGGATTCCTGTGGGACTCCTTTGGTCACCTGCCTCCAATAAAATTTGACCATTTATTACTACACTTCATACCTACTTCTTTAAGCAGTTATTAAGCCAAGAAAAGTATTCCCTATTTCTTTCTGCAGTACCCTGGTTTCTCTACAAGCCTTCGGTAAGGGACTTTTCAAAAATCCAAGTGTGCTTTTATCCATATGCTTGCTGACTCTTTAAAAGCACTGTAATAAATTTTGTAAGGGATAACTACGTCCTATAAAAGTTGTGTTGCCTCTGTCACATTACATTATATCCATCTACTTGCCTGCCAGTTCTGTTCTTGATTACAGTTCCTTCCAATTAGGTTGTTACTGTGTCACACTTGCTGGTTTGCAGCTCCCCATTTCTCAAACTGAAAAAAAAAAAAGCCCTGATAAAAAAGGTTTCCTCTTTAGCTAGAACTAATAATCAAAGATGACCATGGAGTACTCTTGATTGCTGATAACACTTGTGAGTTCAGAAGGAGGAGTTATTTCAAGTTACTGAGTATAACTTAATTTTATTTAAATTTTTTCACGGTCTTTATAATCTGAAGAAATTATTAAAGGTAGAAACTAAATCTTAATATCTGTCTCTCTGGATGGTGAATCAGGGTTGATTCCCTTCATTTAATCTTTTGAACTGAGTTGTTTGTCATGTCATAATTAAAGAGAAAAAAAAGGAAGAATGGATGATTCTTTTCTATGATCATTTCATTCTCAGAAAAAGCGAATTACATTAAAAGCAAAACAGTACACAAATACTGATTACTTCAGTCTCCTGAGTATTTTTATATAAAGGGTTTTTGAAAGATATTACACCTTGGAGGGTCAGCTGATTCTTGAGGGAACCAAGTACTCTATTATCAAAATTAGTACCAGACAAGTAATACTGTATCGCAGGTAATTAAAATAATTTATAGATAGGCAAAATTCATTAAAGGGTTGGTGAATCCTATTTGGTGTATCATGGAGAACCTAAGCAATTTATAAATGGGCAAATGTGACTAATCTTAAATAAATCCTATGAAACCAAAGAAAGCCTTTAAGTCAGTTAATCAAAAGAAGCCAGTCAAGCTGTTGTCTTGAGGCAGGTAAATCAATGAATATCAAGAACCTTAAATCTGTATTAAATCCCATTACTTATCTTTGTTTACCAAATTTTAGCCTCAGTGCTCTCTCCAGGAATATATATTCCAAAAAGGTGGTGCTCAAGAGTAAAAACCCTCAGCCATGTACATGACAATAACACTTCCACATCCTGGTAGAACTGTTCAAAGAGAATTTAAATTAAGTTCTGTGGCAAAACTTTCTAGCTGCACATCACCTCTTCAAATGTCACCTCAGTGATGTCATCACATGGTAGGAATAATGCTGAGTTATTGAATACTGCTGTTTTATTTTGAGTTGTACTGTCTTTTGTTCTCAGTCCTTCTTCTTAGGCCTCTGGTAGCTGAAAACTCCCAGGAGTGAACTGGAAAAGCTGTTGGCCATACTATAAAGCTGAGCAGTAGGAGAGCTGCCTCTTTATTTCAGAGGATTTTATAACCTTCTCTCTCACTTTAGGCAGGGAAAAATGTGCATCTCTTTCAGGCTTCACTGGATTCAAAATCAGCTCTTTTCATCTACTCCTTAACACCTCCATGGCTTTAGAAACATAGCACAGGACTACGCAGTCAATTTAATACATATGTAGGACACTTCTAACTGGCTTTTGTATGTATGTGTATCTGGAAAGAATGACTCAGAGTTCCTTTCAAGGCAAGGTTTTAAATTTTTTGCATTTATTTGAGCCACTTAGTTACATGAGGTTCAGTACAAGCTGAAATTCTGCTTCAAGTAAATTGCAGTTAACTTCCTTTTTACGGAAGAATAAGGGAACAGTCTAACATTACTCATAAAAATCTTTTAAGACTCAGTTTTCGAGAGGGCTTTCCAAATTGAATGACCATGAACACACACTGCTGTTTAGCTTATTAACCTGTGTGTACAATCTCGAGCTCTTTTTCTTCTTTGATTTCCCATTTGGTAAGGAAGGCTATAGCTATAACATCAGTTGCAGACAAGAACAATGGTTCAACTCGGTTAAAATACACTAAGCTTAAATTAATAAGCAGAACTAGGAAGGAGCACTACATTTTGTTCAGTAGAGCACATTTCTGCTCTGCCTGAACAATGGGCATAACAAACTCTCTCCTTCGTCATCCGAATCTTCAGCATAGGTGTACCTTCATTAGTGGACCCAGTGCTAAACAACAAATACATAGTCTTACAGAAATATTCATCTGGAACGGTATGCACTGCAGAACAGCACACAGTCTTATATTTGAAAGGTTTCCAGTTGTCAACCAGTCATTTTGCAAGTGCAGTTCTTCTCTGTCCATGAGACCTGATAAGGCTTCTGTAAGCTTTGTTAAGTAAAAGGTGATGCTAGTTTATATGTTCCTAAATTGCTTGCCTCCCCAAAACTACAAACTAAATAGTCCCTCACTTCTCTGAGAGAAATAAATAAGCCTTTGAAAGCCATTAGATAAAGAAAAAATCTAGGCAAGTTTGGGTGTTTAAGGTGTCTGGACAGAATCTCCCCTTGGAAAGAATTCTGTGAAGATGTCAGCCTTTTCTTATTGAGCTGTAGGAGTGCTCATCTCACTCGTCCGTAGCTCTGTGGATTTTGTATCTCATTGGATTGGTCCATTGAGATGTCCCCTGCTTCAGATGGGCAGCTGCAGGAGATTGTGCTTTGGTTGGCTTCGTGTCATACGTCAAACAAATGACAAATGTCACAAGGGATAAAAATATCCTGTATTCACTACAGGGGGAGCCTGTGAGGCTCATTTAGATTAGACTCCTTTCTCTCAGGTAATAAAGAATGGTAAAATTAATCATAATTTTATTTTACAATAACTGTCTCGGTTACTGTTAAAGGTTAGGCTCATACCATGTACAAACTAAAATATAATATTTATAGATGTCTCAGAAGAATTTTACTATTTCATGGTTATCAGGAGATCAAAACAAAGAAGCATCTATAAGAACAAGAGAAAACACATTTAATATAGAAGTAATTGCCTTCTCCTTTGAAGCTTTTCTGAGTTATAAATATATGTTTCTGAAGGTTCAAAAGTTTAGAGCATTTTTAGAAGAAAACATGTTCAATAAGAAATCATCAGGAAGACTTGATTTTATTTCAACAAGAAGTTTTTTTTAGAGTGTGGAATGAGAGTTGTTTATGATATATTCTGTTAACATATCCCTACATTACTCTTCGCTCTTTACGTTTTGAAAGTCAGGATTCTTTCTAAAGCATATTTTATAAAAATCTGTTTTTGCAAGATTATGATAATGTCTCTACCAGCTGGATGTCTAGTACAAGGAGTCTTGTTCTTTGAGGAGACATTCATGCTAGTAGCTTGATTCTTGACCAAATGGTTCCTAGTTTTACAACTGCATTACATTTGCAACTTTATAATTATGGGCTTTTATTTAATATTCTATACAAAACAAA
Organism: Acanthornis magna; assembly: GCA_036785705.1. Lineage (NCBI taxonomy): Eukaryota > Metazoa > Chordata > Aves > Passeriformes > Acanthizidae > Acanthornis > Acanthornis magna. The sequence continues at coordinate 818,238 of JAWUZG010000036.1, forward strand.
AAATGTAATGCTTATATCAATTCTAGTTTAAGGTCTGGTTTAAATCTACTAAAAAGATGTTAATGATTTTCTTTTTGAAAGTGGGTTTTTTTTTTCCCGTAAGTGTCATAAAATATTCAATGTTTATAAATATATTACCAAAAATAGCTGAAGATGGTGAAAGCTAAAACGTGTTATAATTATACAAGATGATTTTCAGACTTCATATAATACTGGCTGTTCTATGACCTGTGGTATTGTACTCCTTTAACATGTACAGCTGATTCTTGGATGAAAGAAATAGGACCAGAATGGGCTATTTTTAATTAGCTTGAATATTTGAATAGCCTGAATATTTTAATAAAATACACACCCAGATACTTTTAAACCTATTTTAAACATATGAGACTTAAAACAATTACAAAGCTATCTTAAAATTTTCCGGCAAGCTACTAACCACCCAAAGTAAATTCTGCTAATATGTCCCAATGTTATCTACAGGTACTCAAGGATCAGCAGTGAGTGCACACCCCTTCTAGAATTCTGCTGCCCTTCAGGATAGAGCTAGAGCAATAAAGCAGTGTCTCCCAGACCTAGCCTTTTAACTTATTTAGCTATCTATTCAAAAACAAGGAAAAAATTACATTTTATGTTTCCTGACAGTTGAAAATTTTCATGTGTTTTCCCTTTGGATGGAATTAAACATGTACTAAAAGGAGTAGAATATCTTGGAAACCTAAAGGGTGATTATTTTCTTTCTGAGTATAAAGATGGAATAGAGGTAGCTAGAGGGGAGGAAGAATACTAAAACTTTGTGCTTCTTTGTTTGTGTGTATAAAGAAGACTGCTATTTCAAAAAGTCAAATGTTTGGGGATTTTTTAAATGTTTTTAGTGTCTGACAAAAAAAGAGCCACCAGTGCATATGGGAACTTAAACAGATATGCCACCAATAATGATATTCCTAGAAATACCTTTTCCTCTTGTATATATGTACCTGATATTATCTGAAGCATTTGAAAATGTGTTTGTGTACAGCAGCACTATAATAGGATTTTGTGAATTGTTCTTATCTAAGCATTATATATGCATCCAGAGGGAAAACTTTACTTTAACCAGGTACATTATCAGAAAATAACAATCTGGGGCATAAGCATCCCAAGTGTGCACCTTTTTTATGATGTCAAACAAAGCAAACAATACACATATTTTCCCATTATTTTATGTTTGATTTTTTTTTTCACTATTATTATTATGTTAAGCCAACTGTATTGGATTTGTAAATGGGCTATGACTGTTACACTATGGCATCTGCTTATCCAAACAAGTCTCTCCTGATAGTGGTGCCCAGCAATGCAGGCCAGGAAGTGGCAACGGGAGATGAAACAAAGGGCACATCTCTGCCAGTGGCCACAGGTTTCACCTCGGGATAATTCACATGAATGCAATAAGCAATTCAGCACAAAAGAGTTTTTTTTTCAAAAAGCTATTTCCAACAGGAGAACATGAATGCAATCCCCCAAGCTGTCCAAAAATTAAGATCAGGGAGGCAGTGGTTGTTTCTGTTAAAAGTCACATTCCTGTGAGAGCAATGCACTGAAAAGCAGAAGAAACAGGAATCAACAATAGGAATGCAAGTCGGCAAAGGTAAAAAACTTTTTTCATATCTTTGCTATGAACAAGGAACTTTTTTCTCTGATTTCAGCACTTCTCCACTGCAGTATTATATGTATATTCCCAGCAGTAGAAGACAACCTGAGCAAGTTTTCATCTAAAGAAAATTTGCAGGACTGCAGTGTAAAGGAAAGAAAAATTGATCTACCTACTAAGAAGAGAGAAAAACCACATTTTTTACAGAGTTTATGGATAGGCAATTACCATTTTCTTGGTGACAATGTCTGTGTTAATCTGTTTTCCATCTGAATTTGGATTGGAGGCAAAGCAGGTTCACTAGAACCAACCCTTTGAGTGATTCCTGTAAGTTCCAGTAACCAGATGCTACAATCTTCTTAATCCAGATGGTGAGAGAAAAAAGATATAGAGAGGTGTGGATGATCAGAAGGGGAAAAGATTCCATCAAGATCATCATAAATATTGCTTTTCATTTAACACTCTTGCTACAAAAAATCTGACGCTTGACTTGAACAGCAGCTGTCAGTGCCTCACTGTGGCTTCTCTTTCCATTAGTTGTAGGGGTAACTTTCCCACTTTTCAAACTGAGGGGAGGTTGAACCCTTCTGGAACCCAATGGGTAAATTTAGTGTTAGAAATAAAATAAATATAAGGTTCTCCATGTTTGAGAAAGCATCCTTTTTTTTCAAGACAGCTGATGCAAGGAAAGTAGAGACTCCGTGTCACACTTTCAAGTACCTATTTCACTGCATGATAAGAGTGTTTATACTCACTCATTCTTTACACTCATGAAAATTAACAAGATTCACAGAAGCTGCAGTGGTGAAAGCCATACATTCTCCAGACGGGATGCCTTTCTACTTTAATCTCTCAGTCAGTGTGGCTGTAACTGATATTTTAGTTTTTGGATGGTCTTTCAGATTTCACTTGGCATGGTAAGCTCCTGGTAAACTCGCAACATTACCACAGCAGTTCCCATGCTAGAAGTCCTCACTTAGGAGAAAATGCTTAATATTCCTCCTCTCCCTTTGGAGTGAAACATTTGGGAAGAACCAAGAAGTAGCTGCACATGGGCTGTTAAGGAGTAATTTGACACCTTTACAGCATACAGATACAGGAGTAATTGGAGTCTGGTTCTTCAAACTCCCGTGATGACTCAGTCCTGAGGCTGAGAAAAAACCTTGCAGGTAATTTATTACTTTTCACTCCTTGCTTTTTCCTGAAGGGAAGCTTTTATCCCCACAAGCTGGTTCTAGGTACTTACCACATCTGCCTGTCCAAAAGAGGAGTTAAAACTTTTATGATTGCAATCCAGAAATTAAATCCTTTGCATGTGATGGGGTGGACTGCAGTCAAACAGCCCTCAAAACATGGTAATACCTGACATGAATCACTGACTCTGGAGAGTAGAACCACCTTGAGAGCTTCCACTGCATGTTAATAAAGTCTTCTGACATCTGTAAGGTAGTTTGGTTACCATAGGTTTTGATTCCATGACCCACATTCATCGCACAGTATCATCAATGCCCATTGGCTTCAGTAACTCTGCTTTTGCAAGTAATTGTTATCCAAGATGAGTAAAATCTGCAAAGACATCAGTGGTTTGTTAAACTACTAAGTGCTTTGCAGCAGAGTTTTAATATAGCTAAGACAAATGATGTAACAAAGATATCTATTTATATTTAAAAGTGATACTGTAAACAGTTAGGATTCCATTAATGCATTGCAAAGTTAGGTAACATGAAAAACAACCTGATAACACGCAGGCTTTCAAATCCATTAAATGCATTTGAATATTGCATCCTAAATGTCCATCTCTATTACAGGATTTTATGTGAGAATACAAATATATAGGACTTAAAAAAATTTACAATGAATAAAAAGTAATAAAACAGAAGATTACTGAGTTTCTTCTTTGACTACTCTTTCTTCTTCCTTTTAATCTTTATTTGACACTTTATTAAAAGTCCAGAGCTCAGAATTTCAACCCCTGGTTAATCACCACTTAATCATTTGACATAAGTTAAAGACACATCTCAGCTGCATTGGTTTTCTCCCTATAATACTCTCCTGATTAAGCATCAGGCATTGCTGCCTTTTGCCAATCATATCTCTAATTTGGATGTGGTCAGTCAGCCTTCTGAAATGCTGCCAAGTGTGGTGTAGATACTATAGATACTAAAAAATATTACATGGAAATGTGTCATCCTTGAAACAGATGCCACCCTAAACTGTGTTGTGAGCACCATAGCAAGGATACAGGAACGGACTGTGAATAACTCAGTGTTTTATCACACTCACATAACTAAAAGCCTAAACTTTAAGGCGCTTCTTTGTGCCAGGATCCATCTGGTGACTAAGCTGGACAAATTGGGAGGCTGTGCTTCAAAATCACATAATTACACCTTGGAATAATTGTTCACAAATACCTATTTGGTGCTGACCACAACTAATAGATGGATGTCAGGTGTCACATTTCCCCACGGTACTGAAGAAGTAGGGCTGGAACCAGTTTTCCTTCCACCTAACCTTTTGTTGGCTTCTCTGCACAGCGCTTTTCCCTCCTGTGAATTGCAGAATTAATTTCCGCAGCGATATGTGATCAGGAATGTAGGAAATCTTTGAGCCAAGATGGATGCTTGGCATAATGAGTTGTACGGCGACACCATGGAACTCGTCAACTGTGATCATCACCAGGGCGCTGAGAATTTGGGATATTTTCTGTAAACACACACATCTTTATTTTTCCATGTGTTTTGCAAACCCGTATGGTGGAAGGCTTTTCACACTTTTAGCCTGCAGACTCTTATTGAGCGTGGAAGCAGAGTTTATAAATAGGACTTCTCTTTTTTTCTTTCAATGCCATTTAGATCTCATTTTAGCAGAGTTTATAAACAAGCTACATTTGTTCTTTTCATTGGCTCAAGAAAACAGCTGCCTATCAAGCATTCCTGTTTACATGATCTCCTTTGGTAAGCCATGCTTAGAGACCTTCTGTGAGTTATCAGTAGCTGTTATATAAATAACAGCATATTGGATGAAATCTGTGATATTATTTCATGTGCATTTTCTTCCCTTACACTCAAGTTCTCTTGTAGGCAGAGACCCAGAACAGGATCCATTCACTTCTGAAATGTCTCCAAAGTCCTCTTTACCGGCTCTGTGTTAGATCCTGGCAGACCATGCCCCAGGGTTGCGCAGATCATATGCTGGCTATCTGTAGAGGACTGCATTTCAGCCATAATGAATTAAGTGATTTCTTTCTTCAAAAAGCAGGAGATGTTTGACAGAAAAGCTAAAAAACACTGTGCCAAAGTGGGAGGTCTGTGCTGTCAAGAGGTGTCAAACTGACAGAACTGGAGACCTAAACCTTCTGTTCCCCTACAGCGAAAAACAGATTTCAAACCACGTCACATACTAGAAGCACTGGCAATGGAAGCATTTATATATGTTAGCCACGATATAGAGGCACCAGATGTAGAGACGTGAGGAGACTATAGTTGCCATCTCAATTCCAGTCTCAACTTTAGAGATCTAGAATTTAGTTCCCCAGAACTTTGTCCAATACTGCACCTTTTATATCAGTAACACTCTCTAGTGCTTATCCCCAGTGCTCATTCAAATACAAGATTTTGGTTCCAAAGCAGTTGAAGATTCTACTTTTCATTGCCCAAATATTCCCCAATTATGCAAGTGAGGTAAAACTTTCAGCACATGTTTAACTCCATCTTTTAGAAGTAGTAAATGTTCAAATTCCTAAAGGGCACAGCCCAAGTTAAGCATATGTTTAACCAGCATCCTGACTCAGTTGTTGCCCAGCATGTGGGGGCTCAATGAAAAATAAAAAAAAAATCCTAATTGTAATCCTGACTTTGGGCCAGGATTTTATTGAAATATTTATAAATAGAGACATGGTGGTATTTAATTATTTAAGAAACAAACTGGTTGTGGAAATTTCACAGAGATGTAAGGTCCTTGGACTTGTGCAAGGGATAAACTTGGCCCACTTTCCTGTGACTAATATATACAGTAATGAAAGAAAGGAGAAGGAAAAGCCGTTTTCTTTCGCGACAGGAACATACGATATTAAGGAAACTGAAAACTACATTTCTAAAATCGTTTCCATTTTAGAGTTCTTCTGCCTATGGAGAATCAATACACCAGAAGAGCATAGCCTTAAACATTAATATTACAGAATAAAATTTGTTTTTGATGGATTGATAGGCACATTTTCTTAAGGCCAAGAAATAATGAATACAAACTTTTTTCCAGATAGTCTATCTTTCCCCTCTCCCTGCACAGAGGATGTAGAGAATAATATGATACCACTTGCCTGTATATAGAAACACATGTTATTAGGCACCGAGAGGTTTCACTAGGATGCATGTCCTCAACCCCATATATCCAATTGTAACAGCAAGGGGAAATCAAAATACAGGAAAATGTGTTGCTTGCTCCATTCAGCTTCAAAAACCCAGTTAATCATGAAAAGCTTGGCTGATGTGATGGTGGCTAATAATTCCCAGGGGATTTTACTCTGCCCTAACTACGTAGTCCCTAAGCAAGCTGAGCTTAAAAGCAAATCCATGTACACCCTGATTTCAACATATAGTTTTACATCATGTCACACTTGTTTTTCCTTCTGAATCAGCAGTAACTAGCAAGTTCTTCCCTAGTAATTCTGATCTTACATATGGACAGAATAAAAATAATTATTTAGTTTTTATCCTGACATTCGGTAATTCTTTGTGGGGAGGCAGCATGGGCCCATGTTCCTGGAACATCTCTAAATTCTTATGGCTCCAAGAGATGCTTCCAAGATCACTGTGTATGTATTTAAGTTGAATTTCAAATTGTGTGTGTTTCACTGTCAGACACATTTTTATTAACTTTTATACTTACAGGAGAGGTAATTCTGATTCCACAAATTCCCTCTTTTCCTTCCTATCTCTTTTGCACTTAACCATGATGTATTTGATACCCAAAGTCAAATTTGAGCATCCTTTAGAGGGAGAAAAAAACACTGGACACAAGTAAAAAGTTTTTTGCAAGGTTATTTTCCTATTCCAATATATTAGTACAGAGTGGGTTGGTAATGTGGAAAAAACAATTCTGCTCACATTTGGAAAAGTCAAATAGGAGAAAGATTTGTTGTTAGGACACTATCATATGTAGTTTTGCTCTGTCATGACATAGTTTATGCAGAATTCAGAGAAAACATTGAGCTTTCATTGTGTGTGACCTTGTAAGGGATCACAGTTCAGTCTAATCATGTTTTTAAATTAAGGGTAGGGAAGAGTATTCTTAGTCTGCCTCAATGGAAAACTATGGGAGCTCTGTCCTAACTCCCTCCAGCATCCTTAGTTTCATACAGCTGCTCTGACAGAGGCAAAATCAGTGGAAGAAAAAAACAAAATGAAGGAAAAAGCCTCCTTAAAGCAAAAGTTAAAGTCAATGTAAGAGTTCAGCTAGAAATCAAAATTGTGAAAACTCCATAGCAACTTTGCATCCCCTGAGATTCTTGTCAGTTTATCTAGCATCTCCCAGGATTTCTGATCGCAAGAATAGAGCAGAATATTATAGTCATTGATTACATTTTATTATTGCATTATGAGTGCTAACTGAGGGACTGCATATACTGCAGTAGAAATGAAACCTGACTCACTCAAAACTTATAATCTTCTTGGATGAAGTTAAACATATCGCCACAAAACTGTTCGTGTTATGTTATTGCTGAAAAACCCCAGGCCTTTGGCAAACTCTGGAGCACTGTCTTGTGCACAGAACAGAGAAGGGACTTACCCTAAAGTCCCAAAGAGCTTACAAAATAAAGCGTCCTTAAGAAGACTACAAGCTAAAACTTAATGCTTCAGTATTACATGTTGATTCGCAATAATATCAGGATTTGCACATTGTAATATGACTTAGGGATATGTTATTGATTTTCTTCCCTAAGCATCCAGTAATCAACATCTCGGCTAAGGTTCCTCTATCCTTCCGTGGGCTGTACAGCAAGTCATTGTACCTCCACAGAACCAATCCTTCCTTATTTCTTTTTAGGTTATTGAAGCCCCCAGACTGTGCCAGGTGCTTCCCAAAGAACAAAGCTTAGGAAGTAGCTTTGAGGTCTATGTAAAAACTCATTATAATGATATTTTTTTGTTCTTCTTTATATTGAACTGCACCTTTCAACTAGTGATTTCAGCAGAGTTAGCAACTTGCACCAAAAACTGGTCATTTGTTAAACTTTTCAAGCTTTCTTTTCTCCCCGTATTGAGTGAAGGGAGATACAGGTTCATCGGTTGGTTGTTTAATGAAATTCTCTTCATTCTTTTTTCTTTTCCTTTTCTTTTTCCTCAAGAATAAACAGATGGCTTTGTAGCTAAAAATATGATATAACATACCTCCGGTCAAAGTCTTCTGAAACTTATTTGTTCTTACTTCTTTTTCTCTGCAACCATAAATGTCCCAAATACTTTACAGAAATCATACCTGACTCTCACCTGGAAATGAGGAGTGAGCTTTTTAGCGGATTTTTTTTGTAGACCTTTCCACTTCTATCCATTTTGACTGAATTTTGGAAATTCAAAATTAAAAGGTCTCCTACTCTTTATAAACTCCTCCCTTTGAGCCCTTTATGGAAATATCTTTTAGATAAATGGCTATTTATGCCCAGAGAATAAAATTTTGGCTTTCAATCTGTCTTAGACCAAAGAGTTTGTCGTTGTTTTTTCATTTTCCTTGCAGCTCATAATGCATTTACCTGTATCCTGGTTTTGTCTGGGATAACCTGGTTTCAGATGGGACAACCCCAGAGGCCCATCACACACTGATATGCAGATATTCATAAAAGTGGAGTTTCTTATGACCTTGAAAATTAACTGAAAAGTACATTATTACCTTTTTCCTTCCTAGCCAAAATCACAGAGGTGCAGAGTACATTTTAATCAAAGAGTCTTAACAAACAAGCACATTCCTACTGTTAGCCAGTTAGTATGAATGAAGTGAAAGCAACAGAGAAGTTTCTGCTTTGGAAACCCCAAGATCTCACATATCTATACATGCATTTATTTATTTATTTACTTGTTATTGTATTTCTAAGAGTCTTTGCATGCATGTGGATTTCATATAATGGGAAATGTTAGTCTTATGTTAAAAAGAAGGGCTGGAAATCTTTTCATCTGGCTTCTGCAGCCAGGATTTATTCTATGACCTTTAATAAATCAATTCTTGATGTCTCAGTTTCCCCACTGGTTAGATTTTGATTAATAATGATCCTTAAGTAATTGCTGTAGCTCAGAACAGGGTGGTGAAAGTGAAGGTCCAGTCCTGACAACTTTTACTTCAGTAGGTAGGACTTACTCTTGAGAATGGTTTTATAAACCTTGGTAGAAACTGCTCAGCTGAGAAGTTTTACATGCACAAGTATGACTTTTTTAATATCTGTCAGCTTTTTCAATTCTTTAGGTTTAATGCGGCATTTAAGTCAAAATTGTTTTTTCTTTATGAAGGTCTTTTTTTAGCCCATCATGCCTTATGACAACCCAGATAATTTAGCACCGTCTTTGATGATGGAAGAGGTGTGATAGTTTGATGCCACTTGGCTACAGTTTAGGTATTTTTTATTTGGAGGTGGGGTGGGGAAGAACTTCTTTTCTATATGCAATTTTTGCCAGTATGGGTTTACTCCTTCAGACAAAGGCTCAAGTTGACTGATGACATTCCCATCTAAGGTAGACAGCAAAACTCATTCCAAAATCTAGCTGCTATACAGTTATACACATGCAAAATGACTCATTCCTTATTGCAGCGGCATCCAAGATTGTTACAAGAGCTGTGACAGGGTCCAAAACAAAGGATGCACTCCAAATCAATTTAGTGGTGAGGGAAAAAATAGAAGAAATTAAAACTCTAAGAAACATTCTTACCATCTCCTGGTTATATTCAGGATTTTCAGAAGGTCTTGCTTTTCATTCCAAGAAGCCAATACTTTATTCTTTAACTTCTGAACAGTGATATAACTCAGAAATTGTGACACACTTCTCTGTTACAAAAAAAAGTACTTGTTTTAACAGCTTTATCAAAATGCATAGCAGAGGAATTTTGATGTTGGTTCTTTCCACAGCTTCAGGACACCTTCTGCGAATGGCTTTATAGGCATTTCAAGGAAAACTCTTTGCTTACTAGTGGGACAAATCTGTTTTCGTCTCTCTTTGCATAGATACTAAAATCTGTATTAGGTGCAATGCAGTTATGAGTCAAGGTATGAGGCTCGAGCCTTTTAATTTAATAAACAGACAGTGCTAATTGTGCTTACAAAATGATCTAGAAATTCCACAATTTTTATTTTGCAGTACTTAAGCTGTTATTTCAGTGCAGTTTTTAGCTAGGCCTAGAAGGTGATAATTACCATGATCATTCTTTTTCTTTCTTTTTTTTTTTTTTTTTCATTTCAAAAATCAATATTATAGTCATTTTCCACCCTTTCTGTTACCACTCCAGATTTTCAATTACTTTTCCAAAATCTTTTTCTTGGATAAAATTAAACCAATTACTGCTGATCTTGACAAGTAATGACACATGCCCTGTGAACTAGTAGCTCTTTCTGTGCTCTGAAAGCAGTCCTTCATGAAATAAAGGTGTTTATTTGTTTTTTTAATACTTCTTTCTCCAGGAAATAGACTACCATGCCTCTTGATACATCAGAAACTCTTCTGCTGAACTTTCAGTATGACTTCCTATCAGATTGTGCCCATTGCTAGTAGATTATGCTACTAGATATTTTTATTTTTTACAAATTTGTATATTTGTTTCCCTAAAATTCTTCACCAAACAAAGATCTTAAGCACCTTCTTCACTTAAATCCTATAAATACATTACCAGGCGGGACCCTGGGGGCAGGATGGGACATCAGCCCATGGTCTGAGATGCTGCAGTACAAGAACTATTTACACACTGAGTCATAATGAAGGAAAATAAATTCCTGCCTCCAGAAATGAGTAAAGTCACATTATTTCCTTTCTGTATTTTCAAACCAAAATACAACTTAATCTTTTTTTCAAACAGCTGCTTTGGTCATTTCAAAGAAGTTAAGAGAGGAAAAAAAAAAATACAAAATTGTCTTCTATTCCTCTCCAAGGTTTTGGGGGGTTTTCTTCAGTGACAAAAAGAAAAAAATCTTTTTGGGTCTATCAGCCAAGTGAAAAAATCAATTAGTTACACAGGTCTGGCTATTTGTTAGGATTAGCTATCTGACAATGTATGCTTTTTGTTAGTTATTTTTCCCCATAATATGACATATCACGGACCACGATACCATTGAATTTTTGTTTGCATCTGTACAGACAAAGTAGCATTTTTAGCATCATTCTTCAAGGTGAAGATAAAAATTATAAGAAAAGAGAAGGAGAAGGAATTCCATCTGTACTTAAAATTATATGTATAGCTTTTGGGGAAAAAAATAAGTGATTTAAAGACAATCTTAGAATGTTCAGTCCTCATTCTTTTTACATGAAACCTCAAAGTGAAATTCCATTTAACCCCCTCATTTAGTGAGATTCTTTTTGGCCAATATCAAATTCAACTTCTCACACCTTATTTGGCTTACTTTGTTTTTGTTTCTTTCCCTGATAAGAAGCTATTTAGAGGCTAAAGAATGTCTTCAGACTGGAGTTGTACGAACATTCTGTATGACCTTCCTCTGTCCATCTTTTTCCCAGTAGCTGCAAATTCCTTCTCAAAAACTATTTTTTTCTAGAATATTTTCATGTTGCATCCTATTAAAAACATCCTAGTGTCAATACACTCAAATAACCACTAAACACATAATTAGTCCCGGTCATGTACATGAGTTTGGCAGGTGAAGAGGTAATAACATGGGGGCAAACCATCAGCTGCTGGGAAGTATTCCAGCTCCACTGAGTTCACATAAGAATTTCTGGTTATAATAGAGAAGACCTCAGTACAAAATCTTCTCTGCTGGGAGGCACTCAGTAAGAGATACCTGAGAATAAAATGCATATTTAAGAGTAGACTAAGGAAGGCAGCTTGCAGCAAAGTATCATGTAAAAAAAATAAATAAATTTAAAAAATGCATCTCTCTTCTGCCACCTGACCTGTTCACCATGGAAAAATAACCCCTGATGCACAGGGAAGTTGCCAAGGAATACAAGGAAGCACAACTTCTTATGTGCTGCCTTGGACTAGTTAATATTCATCAGCAAAGGTCAAGGCCTTAAACAGAAAGGTTATTTCAGGGAATTGTATGGAATAACAAGAATCAGTACAGCCCAGAAGCGTTGAACTTGGAATTCAAGGGTCGAGGTTTCCAGCTCCCGAAATTTCACATGTGACTGGATGTTCAAATGCTAGATTGTTTTCTAATTGCTATGAATCTTGTAGGTTTTTAAACTGTGCACATAATCTGCATTTCTGAAAGAACATGGTTATTAGTTACTAGAAATCCAGTGTATTATTAATTTGTTTAATGCCAATGGACTGAACTGTGTAATGGGTAAAGACAGCCAAGGAGCAGTGATTGGCAGGAACAAACCAGTTTCACCGAATGGGGACAGCAAGGATTTTGTTCAAGGAAATGGAAGTGAAACCTATCCTAATAAATAACCAAGCTGAGTTGACTCAAGCACTTATAATACCAGTGTCTGTGATAAGCAATGGAAACATTAATATAAAATGCTTCACCATAAATGAATACGGTAGAGTTCAGAATGATATATTGCAGCACAGCCATCCCTAGCATGGCATGCTTTTAAAGTGATGCTTATAATCATTTTTATTTTGGTAACAATAGGGGGAAAAAAAGAACAGAACAGCAAAAATTGTTATCTGCTAAAAAGGAACTGCAATAGCAAAATTTCCTGATAAGAACCTACATAAGGATTTAGCCACAGTGAGAGAACAGTGCTCAGATACAAATGCAGTAACTAGGAACGTGGTGGTAGCTTGTTCATTTCTAATCCTAGCTGTATGTTACAGTCAGATGGTGAAAGCAGTCATTTCATGAAATAACTGAAATTTTCAGATATTTCATGAAATGACCAGCATTATGGCTGTTCTACTACACTCTTAGACTGTTTCACTCCATCATTAAATTAAATTACTGGTGTTATTGTGAAAGTCACATTGGTGTGATTTTTATCACTTATATTTAGGCACCTGAACTTAGATGTACAGGTCAATTTAGGCTCTCACAGTCACTGAAGAATAGGTGGCATGTCCTACTGGTAACCCAGCTGATCTAACTTAGCTACCTGGTTTTGGGTAAAATAAACCATCCTTTTGCACATATGGCTCTCTTTCCCTTAATTATAAAATAAGTCAAATGTGATAGGTTTGGACAAAAATGCTTACTCATTGATTAATCTTCGTGACTCCTATTCACTGTGTTGCTTAATACTATAAATGCTCACAACTTCTGCGAAAAGTATTTCTGTTATGGAACACTCTTGGAGACATTTACTTTTTACACCTTGTGCTCCTTGCCACAGGACATCTGATTGCACTGAATCCATTTTCTCCCTCCTTGTAGCTTACATTTCCCTGTCCCAGCATGCCAGGTGGGCTACAGGATAACATTAGTATTATATTCAGGGTTGTTTGGATTTTTGTTTGTTTTGTTCTGTTTTGATCAGAACAAATAACATGACACATCTTTCTTTACCCCGTCTGGGACATTTATTAAACCTCTGTACAGTCATGGCTTTCCTACAGTCCCTAGACTTAAAAATTTGCCCCTGTTGTGACAGTCAAATTCTAGTGACAGATGAGCATGTTAAATGCCTTTACTGCCTTGAAGAAATTCTGTCTCATATTCCTAGTAAATGTAGCATTTGTTTGTGCTTCCCCTTGCAGGCCAGAAAAGACTAAAAGCCTGTCTTTCTAACTGCTTCCCTGGGAAGTGAAAAGTTCTGTCTTCAGACAGCCATGATGAAGTGGTACCATTCACAGGGAAGACAATATTAGTTGAAGTATGGATGTGGTGAATGTCCATGAAGTTATATGACAGGTTCACTCTTTCCTAATGAGAATCTGAGAGGAGCCAAGGGATTCTGCACATCAGATTAGGAATGTCCAATATGGTTCTGATAGAACAGAGAGGCTGGAAACTACATTTCAAAACAAGTTTCGTAGCTGTGGCTGCGTACAGTATCGAGGAGGTGCACTTGTGAGGTTTTCTTGGCCTTAGGACAAAGGCAAAGCAGGCACCTGCAACACAAAAGGAGAGCCTGATTCTCCAACAGACTTACCATATCCTCTGAAACTATTAAAAAACAGTCCTTATGCCAGGGAAAAACATAATTTAAATGGATAAGGCTGAAGTTTTGCATGAGGTCAAAGACCACCTGCCAATTTGAGTCTTTCAGTCTAGGCTGAGAATATGGATAGGGTAAATATTAGCTCTATTTCTTCTGCATATAAAGTCCAGAGCACGTCAGAAGACACCAACCTTCACATCGGTTCATACAATTGGGTGCTCTGAATTTCTTAGGAGATTTTTTGTATGTACTCCTGTGTGTTCTTGTGGCTGTGGGATATTACACAGAAGAACAGTCAAGAAGATAAGCAGGACTCAGTGGCTGAGATCTATCGCCCTTCCCGCATAAAACTTTACCACAAATTCAAACTCCAGAAGAAAGCAGGGAAGAACAATATTGACATAACAAGAGGCGAAGTGAGATATGTCATAACTCTTAAATGGAAACTGGACAGTGGGACCTAGGAAATACTGATCACAGAGGGGCTATGTTTCTCACCATATATCATACTGTTTTATCAGATGCAGGCAGTTATCCTGAATATGTGCAGCTGTCTCAGAACATCTTTGAATTTCTGAAGTGTGTAGTCACATCAGCAAATATTATGTAAGCCTTAGAGCTTGACTGTTGAGTATCCCACTGAACCCACTGCCCACTAGAAGGTGCAAAACCAACACAAGTTATCTGACAGAAGTAAAGTAATTCTGAGGCAAAACACAAGCCCTTTATGCTCTTTTCTGGTCAGGGACCCATAAATCCTAGAGGTTCCCCCTTTCCTCCAGTCAAAAATATAAAAAGAAATTACCTTCTAATTTGTGAACTTTTTTTCTTTTACAGTCTACCTTGAGAGATAAATGATCAGTTGAAACATCATTTACAGATTTCATGGCTATGAAACAGTAGAGAGATTTGTCCTGAACTTTTGCAAAGCAAGACATTTGAGAAAAGCTGAAATGTTGGACAGGAAATAGGAATGTGATCCCAGACAAGAAGCATAAGTTTTCTTCCTGAGGTTTCTTCAAGGAAGCAAGAAACATTAGTGATTTTGGCTTGGTTTTCACGTTCTCACATGTTTCCAGATGTTTCCATGTTTCACGTTTCATGTTCTCACATGTCATCTAGATTCAAAAAAACATTTGCCTTCTAAGTCTGTTTTTTGCACTTGGGTTTTCTAAAGTTTTGTTGTTTTTTTTTTTTAAGGCTAGACTAAATTATTTACAAATTAGCTCATTTAAGGATCAAACTGTATTTCACAGTTATTTATTTATTTATTTATTTAATGTAATAGTTTAAATCTTGCTACAAGGTAGATTTGTCAGATTCATTTTGGGGTTTCTTAGATGGAAATTTTACGGCTTTTTTCATATTATTTTTTTGTCTAGTACTTTCATTTTATTTTCATATGAACAGATTTTAACCATATGAATTTATGCTGATTTTTATGGTTATTATGGTTTTCAGTAAAACATATACAATTAGGCCTCATGGGTCAGTACCCATGAGGCCACATAGCCTGATTTCTGAACTCCAGCTTTCATGTATTTAAGATCAAAGAATCATAAAGTAATTTCAGTTGTGAGGAACTCCTGAAGGGTCAGGATGGCTCAAAGCTGGGCCCTTTTAAAAGTTATACCATTTGACATAGGCCCTTGTTCAGCCAAGTTTTGAGTGTCTCCAGGAATGAGTATTTCACCTTTCCTCTGGGCCTCTGCTTTAATGCTTGACCACCCACATTGTGTGATTTCTTTTTCATAATCTCTAACCAGAATTTCACTCTGTCACCTCTGTCCATTGCCTCCCATTCCTTATGTGTCTACCTCCAAAAAGTGCCCAACTCCACTTTAACTGCCTAATTAATATTTAATGACATTTATTTATTCTGCTTTTATGAAGACTGGATAAACCCAGCTCCCTCAGTTTCTTCTTCCATATCTGTTCTGGACACCCACCCACATCGCACCATGCCTGTCAAACCAGCCTGAGCATCTTCCAGATGCAGGGGAGATGTAGAACTCCAGGTTTGGTTTCACTAGTGAATGGAATGTAATCACGACTTCCTTCAGCCTTCCACTGATAGTCTTGCTGAAGTGTCCCAGTCTGTGGCAGCCATCACCTCGATAAGGAACATCGTGCCTCATGTTCAACTCAGTGTCCACCAGGGCCTCCAAGTTCATTTCTGCACAGCCATTGGGACAGGGCAGAAGCTCTTGAGCTGCACAAAACCAATCCAGTCTTGACCACACTGAGTGGCCCCACCAAGCAAAGCCCAGAAACACCCTGCAAAGGGAGCAGCTCTTCAGCCTGATGAGCAATGCACACCCATCAGATCAGGGCCAAGACAAAGCAGTGGATGGTGCATTCCTTTGAGCTACAGATGCTTCAGGGTGAAATTAGTCATGGCTGGCAATGCTCTTCATGAGAACTTAAAGCTTTAATACTGAGCTGCATTCACAATGGTAGAGACAGAGATTCAGTGAACTGAGATTGTGAGAATGAATTGTCTTAAAATAAACTGAAAATGTGGCAAAACAGTTGTGCATTTCCAGATGGTAATGAGAGGCAATTATGTATTTGAACTAAACAGATGTATCATATAGTAATTGCTTTAAAACTATTAGAAACTGCTAAAGACGGTAAGGGTGCCTGCGTGTTTGTCCCAAGCTCACAAAAACCTCAGCTCTACTCAGATCTCCTCAGATGGTAGAAGAATGAACCTTCACTGGCAGGTAGTAAAATAATGTTGACTAATAATTTCAAAGGCAGGTTATATTTATTACTGAATGTGGATATAGTCTTGCTAATTTTCAAGTAATGGAGAAGTTACAGGGTAACACTTCCTGCAACTAAATGGGTGACCTCTAAAGCTGATAGTAAACCAAAATGAATGACTGGAAATCTTTAAAACATGAGATAAAGAACTTACGTGCTTCTTCCCAAAGCTTATAGCCTAAACAAGGTTTTAAACTACGAGACAAGATGGCCTAATCTCCACCTAGAGTCAGCACAAAGGGATGTGACCCTCTCCAGAGGGTGATCTAACCTTTATTATGTGAATTGTTGAATGACGGTCTCAGTATATCCAATGAGATGGCAAGCATGGGTGACAGAGCCTCTAACTGAGACATGTCCTTCACATGCAGATATATCAGATGAAGAACAGCCTTATCTTCTGTTGTTGGCAGAAACAGGATATATTTAGTATGTGTTATGACTGCATCTGGTCATAAATAAAGAGTCATAGAAAGGTTTGGGTTGGAAGGGTCCTGTAAACGTCATCTAATCCAAAATCCTGCAGTTAGCAGGGGCATCTTCAACTGGATCAACTTGCTCAGAGCCCTGTCCAGCTTAACCCTGAATGTTTCCAGGGATGGGGCATCCACCACATCTTTGGGTGACTTGTGGCAGTGTTTTGCTACTTATGGTTAAAAATGCCTTTCTTATATCTAAGCTAAATCTACTCTCTTATTTTAAAACCATGACCCTTGACCTCTTACAGTAGGTCCTGCTGATAAGTCTGTCCCCATCTTTTTTATAAGCTCCTTTTGGGTACTGTCAGGCTATTACAAGCTCTACCCAGACCCTTATCTTCTCCAGACTGATCATTCCCACTTCACTCAGCCTTTTCTCTTAGGAGAGATGCTCCAAACCTTCAATCATCTTTGTGGTCTCCTCTGGACCCACTCCAATATGTCTATGTCCTTCCTATGTTGGGGTTAAAAGAGGACAAATTACATAAAATTAAGTTTTAGGGAAAAATATTGATTTAATTTACAGTTTAATTTAAAGTAATACGGGATGAATTCTTATGGCATTGTCCCTTTTCAGTATTGGTAGAACAAAAACTTGGTATTTTTGTGACAATATGATTTTTATGTTATGATAACATTTTGTCTTAGATGCAATCTAACAAGGTTTTAATGACAAGCAGAGGTAGAAACTCTCTACTTTATTAAGTGAAAATCTTTGAAATATTATTTTTTCCTAATAAACACTTTTGGTGTATTTTATACAGTTCAGAAAAAAATAACTTCATCAATTCAGGAACTGTTGATGAAATGAAATTTGCTTCTTTTTCACACCTCTAGGTTATTTATTACACTATTCTTCATTCAGCATCTGGTACTTATTTTCAGTTGAAACTTTCATTGTTTGCAATGGTTGATTACTCATACCAATTATTGCTGTTTTTCTGGTTGTATTCCATCTGAAACAATAGGCACAGCAAGCAAATGCATTATTACCTATTATGACATTTATTATGATTATTAATATGTGTAGGGAATATATGGTGAGTATTATTCATATGGTAGTTAGACAGTTCCACACTCATGATATTTGCTATCTTTGATATCACACTATAACAGTTTCCCCATTTTATATATAAGAGATGGAAGGAAATAATAATTAAAAATCTTGCCCAAGGTTAAGAAGAGAAAATGAGTTGGAGAAGGGAGTCACAGTCTTCTGTCTCTAATTGCTCTGGAACAATATGTTTCATTGTATTATTGAGACCAAACAGAACTAAGAGTGATAGATTAAAAAAGTCCCAATGGTAGATATCTGGCTTACTCCTGCAGCCATATCACCAAAATGGATTGATTTTCACATCAACAGAGTCAGTTTAGAAAACATTTGTCTGAAATCCAGGAAGGCTAAAATATATCAATAAATATAGAATATCCAGTTCTCAGAGAAGTCAATAGGAGCTTTCAAAAAAATTATTTTGGGTTGGAGGTTTGGTGGATTTGCTTTCTCTTCAACTAAATTGAAGTTTTTTAACTCTGAGGGTAATGAAAGAGACTTACCAGTATTGAAGATGAGGGAAAGATTATGTAACCTGCAATGGTTTTCAGAAAGTTGTCTCATATCTTTATAATAATGTGGGATCCACATTACCACAACGAAAGCACAGTGGATTGATGGACCAATATTGCCATAATGTGTCAAATATTGCACTGAAATAAGGAGTATGTGTAACTGGTGCCAAAAGAAGGGCATATAACTTTCAGAGGGTAAGAAAGACAAGTGCCTCCAGTATGCAATTAATTCCATACATTTTAGGCTCCTTTTTTGTCATTTGAAAGTGCTCTATCATTCTTCTCAATCAAATGCTGGGTCTGACATACTAGGTTAAGTTAGGGGAAAAAGATCGTGCTCTACAGTCTAGTTCTGGAGCTACAAACAGGTTACCAGTGGTGAAAGAAATGAAAGCTTGCAGTTGGGTGAAATTAGGTTTAAGGGCAACAACGGCATAAAAGACCAGATATCTAGCATATATAGAACACCTTTGTGTAGTAAACTGGGATGTAATATGAGCGTGCAAACAAGAAAGGAAGAGCAAGGAATATAAGTAATGTGGGGGTGGTGGTAGAGTGAGATGTGGTCTCCCGCGCGATCGGAGAGCGTCCCAATTCCCAGCTCTCACAGCGTACAGGCAGACCTATTCTATCACTCGTGCTGTTGTGTAGCACAGAAACACTCACGCACCCCAGAGCCTTTCCTAGGCTCAGCGTTACCAGGAATACCGAACTCAGAGGGCTCAGTTGCCTGGGTATGCTCCAAAGGCGTTTACTCCTCGAAGGGACCCAGGGAGAAAGAGCCACTCGGTATGACCACAGATATAGGGGTGAAGGGCCAATAGGGTTGGGGAGGAGACGGGGAAATACAATGACAACCAATGGGAAGAAGGGAGGGGTGGAGCATGTGGGACAAGAAGAACCAATGAGGGGAAAGGGAAGGGCAGAGTCAGGGATACAACAACAACCAATCAACATAGGAGGATTAACATAACCTTAGGGAGGGACCATTTAGGCAACACTCAGAGGGTGTTTCACAGCTCAGAGTTGTCCCAGCAGTTTGCTGCTGCTGTGGGACCCTCTCGGTTTCTCCAAGATGGTTTCAGCCACCACAACATATGAGGATGTTAGAAAATACAAAAATAGCCCATGCCAATTCCCCCAACAAGGAGGAATAACGAAGAAACCCCATTAATATCACATTTTTCCCATTTGTGGACTTAAAATACTGATGGCATGGTCCAAATGTCCTTGCTTAAGGAAGATGCATGGTATAGGATCCAGAGGAGCAGTGAAAGTATGAGCATAACGCTCATGAAAGGGATAGATACTACTTTGTGTATAACAATTGTAACTGCTTTGTTATAGTGCTGAGACTTTTTTTCTTGGTACTAATATTCTTTATTTTCTTTTCCCTTAATAAATAAATCTGAACCAACAATACTTGTCTGGTTTTACCATTAAGATTTCATTTTATTAATAATAAATTCTTGACTTCATGTATTCATTGCATTTCCCTTTAGTACATAACAAGATTTTAAGCATAATAAAAAGCTTAAAGTTTTAACAGAAAAACAAGTTCCCATTTGACTAGCTTTCATAAAGCGGCTTCAAGAAACAGCTAGGACAAACAGTAATGTTTGTTTTTGTCTCATCTCATTTTTATTTCTTAGTAGAATTTGCTGCTAGCAAGCAAAAAGAGTTTCTGATCATAGTCAGTTACTCTGAAAAATATATTTTATTACTTTCAAAAAAACCCCACTTAAATGAAGGGAATTATAAAATCATTTTTACAGGAGTCTTCAGATAATAAATTGTCAAGTCTTAAATATCATCAGATTCTTTTATCTGAGTTTATCTTGTCTAGATGGATCAGAATGCTGTAATCAATCACTCAGCTTAGCCATAAAATGGCTTCATCATACATGTGTACTCTGTTCAAAATCAAGTTGTAACATTTGCACATAATAACTTATTGGGTTGCAAGGTTAGTCCAAGCCTGTGTTCAATATTATCTGACATTTTATTGGCTACTACACAAACTTTTGCCTAATATAGTCATTTTACTTAGAAATTTAATTGAAAGGTTGCCTGTAACAAAGCACTTTTTTAATGTAGAAAGAGTAATGTAAAACTACTTGATGCATGGGAGGAAGAGGAGAGACAGTAAAATGTAGGAGAAAATGAAGAAGAAAAAGAAAACACTCATTCTAATGAGAAATGGAGTTTGAAGAGGAAGTTTCATAAGGATGAATTCATTCCCTAAGGGAGTTTAGTCTGCATTTGGTGCCTGGATCAGCACACCTTCCTAGATGAAAAGTATAAATCACACAGTTATGTGATGGATGATGTTTATTTAGAAAGAGGCTTGTTAAAGAGGTGCTTAGCAGGAAACGGGCGTCTTTCTTTCAAGGAACAAGGTCTTGATGCCAGTGTTTTGAGAGTATAGAAAGGAAGGCATGAAGACATGGGTTTGCAGGGCAAAACCCCGGCCAAGGATAAAAAAGGCCATCCTCAGTTTGTGACTATCTGGACTTTGTCAGAGGAATATGAGAGATAAAAAGAGGCCTCTATTGTAAGTTTTAGGCAGGTGATGGACCTAGTTTGCATGTGAAACTTGTATTGACCTATTTCATTTCAGAGGAATGAGGCTTTAAAAGAGGTGAAATAAAAGCCTCCTTAAAAAACTAATTGATGTGTGGGATGATGACCATGGAAGAGGCAACAATCAAAATAGAAATATAATATTAACCGAAACCAATGTTTTCTCATGTAGGTGTTATTTTTTCTTCCCCTATCTTGAAGGAAACTTTACAAAGACTTATTTTTAGAAAGCTTTCTCTATCTATTCCCAATTATGCCTCTAGCATAGAAGGGAGTCACACTCACTTCCCAGTTCTGAAAAATAAAAAAACCCAAACAAACAAAACAAAAATTTTTGAATCTACCTTATATTTGACATAGAATTAATATGTTAATACAAGTACATGATAGCAAGGTATTTTGAAAAATAAACTAAAGAATGAATAAGAATGAATAAGGATGAAAAATATTTTTAAATCTAGGTCTGTGGTCCTTTAATTTATGCATAAGCAGTTCACATAAAATAGCTGTAAAATTGAAAAACAAATGAACAAACAGACAGCAACAAAACTTCTAGAAGTGCTTTATCCTCATTACTGTTTAGTAGAAACTTCCTGAATAATAATATTCCCTCAGGGGCTGATAATTTATAAAATAAAAATTCATAAAAAATAAATGTTTTATGGCAGCTGTTGTATGTTGATAGAGCTGTGTTAGAATCTAAAACTGGGTTCCATTAAAAGAAGTTATCTTCTCTTTGGTGATTGTCTCTCTCTGTTTTTTCCATTGGTTGACCATGGGGATTGCCAGGATCTCACTGTGCCTCTTTACATAGAAGGGAAGATGAAAATTTGGAAGCTACTGGATCTACAGTTCCTGAATCCCTTGGCCCCTCCTCATCTTGCTACTTATCGAAGTGGCTTCCCATTTTAAATGTGTAGGATAAAAGAAACAGAAAACTTGTAGAGCCACTGCACAGCCACCCTCCCAGGAGCTTCCAGTGTTCATACCTTCAGGATGGCTCTTCTGGTGGGTTTCCTGAAGATCGTGACATTTTTTATTTTACACAAAGAATTTGAAATGTGAGGTTCTCCTTCAGTTCATAACAAAGTCAGCTATTCTGAAATATCAAAGCCCTTTGTGAATTGGAATGACCTTTCCCTGGTTAGCTCCTGCCCTTTAGCAATGGGTGTTGCTGGTTGCTCGAAATTCACATACATGGCCACTTTTTGCAAAAAAAGGCTATGAGGGGGCAAACTTTCTCCAAAAGGTCTTTAACTTAAAAAAGTCAACCCAAGGCATGAAAAAAAGAGAACCAGTTCTGCAGGCTATTCACCTCTTGGCCTTTTTACTGAAATTGCCAACAAGGAGAGGAGCTGCGATGAAGACTATTCATTTATCTCTGAAAATAATGTTGAATATCTGTCACTGCTTTGGGAAATGATTGACCTGATAATGATAGGTTTTATATCAGCAGGTCCTCGAGTGCCATTCTCAAAGTCACTATATGGGGTTTGAAAATTGACTTCTTAATGGTGACAATCCTGTGAAACAGAAAGGAATTGCATTGCAGATGAATTCTCTGATGCAAGTGCATTGTCTTTTCTCTACCCAGATTGATGCCCATGCACTAAGTATGTTGCCCAGAGCAAAACTTAAGGGAATTACAGGGAATTACAGTGCAATGACATTACATTGAGCCATATACATTTAATGTCATGCAATAATTTACTCTTAAACTTTTTCTTATGATGGTGAAATGGTTCTCACTTAAAAAAAAAAAAAAAACCGAACATACTTAAAGGAGAGTTATATTTAAATTCATGAGGATATAGTTTAGCCTTAAGAAAAAAATATCTTAATTTGCCTCTTGTTTTTAAGGTTCATTACAGTTAAAGTTTCCTTCCAGAGAAGCATCTCACAAAGGTCAACAGAAACTATTGGGGATTAAGGATGGAATTTTCAAAAGTAATTACTGCTGGCCTAAGTCTGATCTCCCTGTTTTCAATGAACTCCTGTTAACTTCAGTGTGAATGGAGGTAGTCAAATGTCAGGAGCTTTTTGGAAATCCAGTATGAGTGCTGTGCCACTCAGTTGACAGCAAGACAAGAGTAGATCACAGGACCCTCAAAGTGGGTTATATTCCTCTTTCTTTTCTATGAAGTGTGGATATTAATTTCTTAGTAACATACAAATGCTATCATACCAAACAAATGTGCAAATATAGACGGAGAAAAAAAACAAAGTGAATGAAATTGAATGGCTGGGGAAAAAGGGGTTAACAAGGACAAATATAGATAAAAGTAAACAAATACAAATCCAATGAGATATTGCCTTGGAAAATTGTTACCTAATTTATTTCCTCATTAGCATTTTTGAAACTTAACTAGGCCCAATTTCCCAGTAAACAAGAAAAATGAATTGCAGATCCCAACTCTGTTTATGTTCAATTTCTATGCTGTGTTTTGTTCCCCCTGAATTAAAGAAAAAAATCTGTCTTGTTTACTCTTGAATTAATATTATAATCAATGCAACTTTCCATGGTGTTTGCAGTTTGTCACTACTATTTATTAGATACAGTATGTTAACACCCAAAGAATAACCAACAGGTATTCCGTTGTGATAGGCAAGGATGAGACACTACCCATTCCCAGCTTTGCCTATTTAAATGGTTCATTTTTAATGAGTAAAGCAGGGAATACTTTTAGGGGCAGGAGAGAAGAATACACATAACACACAGTTAAGAAAATAATATTCTGATTTGTAGACTTCAAATCATTCTTACAATTTTGGGCAACTTTGAAGAATAGCTGCTTTCCAGCAATTTTCTAAGGAAATTGTCTTACTTATGGTAAGACAAATTAGCAAATGGTAAAAGTTAGATTTTCAATCCATTTGTTACGTTGACAATTGTGCAGTTGTCTTTGCACAGTGAGCCAGGAAAAGGAATGTCTGTATCTTAATGCAGCAGGAAGAACCCACTCAGCAATCCTAACTGGAAAGGTAAGGCTCTGCTGTGTACATAGAATCGTAGAATCCCAAAATCATAGAATAACAAGGGTTAGAATGGACCTTAAAGATCATCTTGTTCCAACCTTACCAGTGTTCATTCCAATGAGTTCAGGGCGCTATCCAGCCTGGCCTTGAACACTTCCAGGGATGGGCCATCGACAGCTCCTCTGGACAACCTGTGCCAGTGCCTCATCACCCTCACAAGGAAGAATTTCTTCCTGATATGTAAACTAAACCTCCTCTCTTTCAATCTGATGCCATTCCCCCTCAGCCTACCAGGACATGGCCTTGTAAAAAATTCCTCTCCATCTTTCTTGTAGGATCTCTTGAGAGAGGGAAGACAACAATTATCACTCTGAAGCCTTTTCTACTCCACGCTGAACAATCCCAATTCTCTCAGCCTTTCCTCATAGCATATCCTGGTTGTTTTCATATCAATCATATACATTTTTTCGTTTATCTGGATACTTCACCTATGGATTATCAGATCCAAACTGAAGTTTGTACAGTGAAGATGGCCCTTCAACAGTTAAGGCAGTATGTGAGTGGGAGCCTGCTCTTAAAGAGGTGCTGGAATCTATCATGCTTGCTTATGTTGTAGCTTTAGGTCATGGTCCTACATAGGTGAGTACATATGTGTACATCCAAATTAGTAAATCACAGTATATTATCCCATTAAATAAGCTACATCAGTTTCTGATGCAAAGAATCTGGTCTTTTTAGCATCAAGTCTTTAGGTTGAGATTCAGCTATGCTGCGAAAAATTCTCAATATGTGTTCTCTGATAGCTGTGGATGTTGTCTAGGATAACTGCACATGGGTGCCTTAGTACCTAGAGCACGACAGCATGACACTGTTCTAGAGACAAGGTTGTGTGTTAAATCGGTCTGGACTTCTGTGTGTGTTTGGCTTGCTTGCTTTAGTCCAATTTATATTCCCTCTCCTGTACAGCTAATCTGTTTCTCCTGTCATGATATATTTTTTCTCCAATCAAATCCACTAGACTACACTTACTATAGGCACGGCAAAAATATGTTTCTTGTAGAAAAAAAATAAAAATAGCTTCATAATCTCTTGCTGAATTGTTGCACATGAAGGTAAAGCAATTAATTTCCATAACAATGAATTTTACTAAATGTAAATGGAATTCTATTCCAAATATTTTAAAGCAAATATGTTTTATTTTGGTTTGGGTTGATTTTGGGGTTTTTTTCTGCTTTTTTGGCATAACACAAGCATTTATTCTCCCAAATATAGCAAGTCTGCTTACAAGCACTCATCCGCTATATGATTCACTTACACTGGCATTAGCCTGTCTAGAGACTTTCATCCAAACATGTAAAAGCACTGAAAAAATCAGGTAATGACCTATAATTGCTACTTCTGATGGACTATGGATTTTGTATGATTAATTTTGTTCCTCCTTACGGACGTCACATCTTTATTAGGACACTTTTGTTGCATTTTCTTTTCAGGCTGCAAATTCTGTGGAATAGAAATTGTATAATTTGATTTATTTTTACAGCATCTAACATAATGTGACAGTAAATGTGTCTGTATATAATCAGTGTTGTATCAGTGTAAATAATAAATAATAAAATCCCTATAAGATTGTTGTTCACTGCTCAGGTAAAGAAATATTGAAATAAGTAAGTAGGCAACTACCCTAGGCTCCTATACAAATCAAGGGCAGAAACAACCTTCCAAGACAAAGTAGATTAAGATTCACTTTCAAGGCATGATAAAGTGGTGTGTTTTTTCTAAAAGCACTATTAAAATATCAACATCATCTGCCATGTGTATCCAAAGGTGAGTTTCACTGTGGACCACTTCAGCTGACTTAAAATTTAGGCACACAGTTTTCCTGTACATCAAAGAGTGAGGAATACCCACCTCCCAAAACAAATTCCTCCCAGCTCTCCCTCCTTGCTGACTCCAGAGGGAACCAGGACGGCTCAGAAATCCCCAGACATTCATGGCTAAGCTCATTTTCATGCACTGGCAGCTGATGATCCAAGGCATCCATGCCGGACAGTACCTTCCAGGTGCCTCCTGTCCTGCAACATTATCCTCATGCTTGGGATCCTTTTCCAGGGAGGGCCAATGTATTCTGGCGAATAATCAAGCTCTGCCTGAAGTAGGCACGGCATTTAATCAGAGGAATCCCTCTGAGAAGTCACACAATTTTAGCAACTGGAGCTCAGAAAACCAGCTCTTATGTAGACACTTACCCTGCAGTTAACTAAAATTAGGTGAAATGAATCCCAAATTCATAATTTTTAAATAGCTATAGTTATATTAAATGCAAATGAGCCACTGAGCAGGGATCTGCAGTAATTTCTGATCAAAGATTCCAGAGTTGGGCTGGAAGATGATGGCAGCTAAAGTTCAGGAACAAGCTATAAGAGGAAACTGGGGACCTCACACAGGACTTGAAATGGTGCTAGACAGACACTTCCAATAGACTTGCTTCAAATCTATCTGATGGAAGGTATTTGGGGAGTATAAAACCTTAATGCTAGCACCAGGATTATGCAAAGAAGGATAGTTGATATTTTGCATATTTATGGCTTTTTGAGAACTGTGTATCAGATTTCCACTCTTGGAAATGGTTTACTAATTGTAGAAAGGAACTCTTTGTACTTAAAAATCAGATATGTTCCTTGTTCCAAAGAGCATAAGGCAGAGATCTAGATCAAGAAATACTTAAAGAGATTATTTTTAAAGAAGACTGAGAAAGACTGTCAGGCTGACAGGCCCTTGAATGTGTTCCATCCGTATGGAATAGAGTATTGAGCAGCAAAAAATATAATATGCATACGTGAGAAAAAAAACATACATAACTAAATGACATAATGAGAAGCATTAACAAGAGCCATGGTGCCATTCTGAATGCTAGACTGATGCAGTCAAATAACGTGGAGAGGAAGATAGAATTTGTATGTGCGTCAAAGAAGAAAGATTCTGTTTTTAGGCAAGTTTCCTGTCAGCAAAAATATATTTTCAGTTAATACTGAATAAATAAAATAAGTAAACACTGTTCACAGGCAATTTAAAAGGTTGGGAGTAGGTTTATTTTCTATTTTTTGCCTGTAAGAATAAATGTACAGAAATGTTCTGTATACACTTGAAGGTATGAGTTTCAGCAAACTGAAAAAAAAACCTCCCAAAACCAAAAGGAAAAAAACCAATTAAAAAAAAAACCTCCCCCAAAAAAAAAAAATCCCCTCCCCCCCCAAAAAAAATAAAACCCCACAAAAAACCAAAAAGCAATCAAACAACATAGGCATTTCTGGAGGAAAAAAAAATGGAGGTAATTTTCATTCCAAATTATTTGTGGGGTTTTGTTGTTTTTGTTTTTGTTTTTTCAAATAAAACTTGCCTGGAATTGCTAAGCACAAGAAATGGTGACTACCAGTAAATGAACCAGATTTGTGATTTCAACAGAAACAATGAGAACTCCTGATTTCCTCCTGTATTACTCACTGTGACTGTGAACACCTTGAGAAGGAGCAATCTCTTTCAAGAAAGTCATGGAAACTACAGGTCTAGTTGTCTTTTTTATGTAAGCCACTGTGACACTTTCAGACTTTAGTGGAATTATGGCCGTCAACACCTGCTGAAGATTTGGCTAAACTGACACTGAAGTATAATCCAAAGCTGTGACTGTCTTTCCTTGCATGTAAGGTTAAAGAGATTCATGCTAAAAAGGATACCTAGAGGCTCTGACACCTAGTCCAAATCTGCAGAACTAAGTATTTGAATGCTTGGTCTGCTGGGGACATCTCTTGCTGCTCTTCAATGTCAGTAAAGGAGTTGCCTGTAACTACAAAATCAACTAAAGGCTCACCTTTGGGTTACAGAGGAAATATACACTTACAGGTGAATTTCTACAAATATTTCCAAGATGCAGAAAGCAGAAAACATGCAATAACTACTACACTTGGCCCCATGTACTGCTGTGGCTGCTGCTATACAAATTAAAAAAAGGCGAATGAGAAATGAAGTCATAAGAACAGATGTAGCCAAAAAAAAAAAAAAAAAGACATTTCACAAGCCTTAATTGGAGTTAAAAATATTTCTATCATTCCTGAGTGAAGAATTTCTGCATCACTAAGATATAATTTTAGTCATCTTATACCTACACTAACAGAACAGCAGTTCCTGACTATCTAAAGGTAGCAGAAGCCATGTTTTCCTAATCCTGGGGTTGTTTTTTTCCCCCAGCAAATGCAGTTGAAATAATAACAAAGCAGCCTCATTCCACCTCTACAACCCAGCAGCAAATATAAATCCATCAGGGTGACAATAGGATTAAACTGTGGGCACTGCTTGCTTGTTAGTCTTCTTCCTTAAATAACTTCCATGTGAGATGGGAAATTAATGTTGCAATAAGTTGGTTCCTGTTGTGGGCCCAACAATAGAGCCAGCAATCCTCTTACCGTGGAGCATTACTTTTGCCTGTATGTCGGCTGGCTAAACTGTTCAGTCACCTTTTGTCTCCATAGGAGTACAATGCGCTTGTTGATTTGCCAAGTCCCAAATCCTATATTTAATACAATGCCTTGATGTAATTTGAAAAATAAAAGTATGACTGTCCCTGAATACCATTAAGAAAATTGAAGGGGAGGGGGGAGAAACAGGGTCACAAGCTCACATATAGATATTTTCACATTCACACCCCAGACAAAGACTCAAGCTGTGTCTTCAGGTGGAAGGAGGCATGGACAAAAGAAAATGTATTAATTGGACCACCTCAGGAGCAGGTCTTAAGTTACCATGGCTCATCTTCTTCCACCACTTTTTCCTTGCTTTAATGCAACGCCATTTATTTGCTGCAGAGCTACATCAGCTCTGAAGGCCAGTGGAGAAAAAGGACAGGTCCTTTTCCTAACTAAACAGATATTCCTAGCCCTAAACCCAGCTATATTGGGTTTTACTTGTTGAATTTAGCTGTTGAATCCAAGCCTGAGTATGCCCAACATTTTTAAGTTTATGACTAAGGACTATCTAGTCTAAGTCTTCATGAGGAAAGTGCCACACTGACTGAGTAGTCTGGAATCTCTGCCTCCGCTCCTACTTTAGATGCCTTAAACTGGGCAGAGCATTTCAGAGCCAGAGTCACTGCCATTCAAAGCTGTTCAAAGCAATGTTGTCAGAATGTCCGCCTGGTGAGGAACATTATATCTTTCAAAATGCCTAAAAAAGTATTGTTTTCAAGCAAATTTCATGTGAGGAGGAAAAAAAAAGAAACAGTGATGGTGACAAACTGTACTGAGGCAAAACCTTCCATGTGGGATATTTCCTTCAAAATTTCAAAATAGCCTAAAAAGCCCCTTTGGTTTAATGTATTAAAAAAACATATATAGTATTACTGTGAATTAAATGCTCTGAATTTAGTACAGAAAAATATTTGGACTGACCTTCACCTCCCTCAATTTTTTTCCTCCAGGGAATTTTATTTTGTAAGAAGGTGTTTATTTATTTGCTCTCAGAAAGTTTTGTATTTTATGAATGAACAAATAAAAATCATGGGTTTAGATTTTCCCATCATACAGGGAAATCTGTGGGTCCTCTCTCCCCAGGTCTATCACCATCTCACCACTTCTCTGTAGGAAATTACTCTGGTGCTCTCAGTTTCCCTCCTATGAGGCAAAAGGAATGCTCAGAACTGTCCCAGCACACAAAAAGGAGGAGGGAGGGCATTTTTGGTTGTAAAATCGTGGGGTTTACTTGCGTTCCAGTAAACTCCTTGGAAGCCCAGTGCCCAGAACTGAGCCCCATGTGTCTGCTACAGCTCACACAAGTGAAGGAAAATCCCCCTGAACTTACAGTCAGGATGCAGAAAGAGACAGATGAGAAAAGACCAGGGCAGACAGGCAAGGCAGGAACAAGGTACAAGAGTAAAGAGTCACACTGCAACTGGAAAATGTGAACTTTTATTATTTATTATTTTTTTATCACTGTATGTCCACTAGAGTTACATATCCTGCTCATCTGAGGCCATGCCTTCACGTGAGACCTCATGGGACAGGAGGGAATCTAGGGCTGTCTCTGCCCCATGCTAGAGGTAAATAGATGAGCACCATAATAAATTTACTTTAATGAGAGAAACAGATGCATGCAATTTATTATACTGAGGGGATGAGGAATGCAAGCAGCATTGCTGTGGTTTAAACACAATTCAGCCCCACACAGCAACTCATTCACTACCTGGCCATGGTGGGATGGGGAGAGAACCAGAAGTGAAAAAACACATGGGTTTTTTCATGAGGACAGGTAACAGGAGAAGGAAAAGCCATGCACACAAGCAAAGCAAAACAAGGAATACATCCAGCACTTCCCACCAGCAGGCAGGTGCTGAGCAATCCCCGGGGAAGTAGGGCCCCATCACAAACAGTGGTGACTTGGAAAGACAAATCCTATCACTGCAAACTCCCCTCACACACTTTCCTCTTCTCTCAGTTTTGTATGCTGAGAATGATGCCTACAATAATATCCCCGTGATCACCTGGGGTCAGCTGTCTTGCCTCTGTCCCCTCCCTGTGCACCTGCTCACTGCTAAGATGGGGTGAGGAGAAGAAAAGTGCTTAATTCTGTGCAAGCCCTGCTCAGCAATAATGTGTATTATCTCTGTATTATCAGCACTGTTTCAGCAAAAATCCAAAACACAGCCCCATGGTAGATACTGTGGAGGAAATTAACTCTATCCCAGGCCAAACCAGAACGTACATGAATCTCCACCCAAAGCACAGGAGACAATTTGCAATGAGAATAAGCAGAGGGTTTCCGGAGCAGAGGTGCGTTCTCAAAGTGACTTTATAAAAGCTTTCTACTCACTCCAGTCTTCTCCCCCAGTCAGCAGCCTCCTTGAGATCTCATGTATCATTGTTTTGTGCACACCGCTTTCCATGAGATGAGTTTAATAGCATTATAAAAGTCACATTGTGCACAAATTGGGAACTTCAGCACCTCGGTAACTGCTCTGATGCATACACACTTGCAAAGTTTTCAAAGCAGAAATGTTGAAGGCACTTCAAGGCACAAAAACATCCTTGGGTAAATTACTTCCTATTAGTATGTCACATATATCTTATATATGACTCTGGTTTCATGAAATGACAGCCGCGCTTGACAATAAAACTTTGCACTCTTTTTTATTTATATTTTTCCTGATTTTTTTTATTTCTTCCAAGTATATAATGTCTGATGCTAAACCACTTATCTTCCTGCAACCAGTGAGACCTGGGCTGCCTACTTTGCTTACCAATAAGCTAGAGCATTTCCACCCCGCACCTCTCCCTGAAATACCAGGCAATTCTAATCACTGCTGGTTAAGTCAGACAAGGGAAGGAAGCATGGGTAGTTTTAAAAGGTGGGTAGGTTGCAAGTCCTGTGACCCATTTAACATTAAAGGGGAAAAACATGAAAGAAAAGCTGAGTATCTAAAAAAGTGATGTTTCCTTGTCGGGATAAATTCCACCTCAGATCACAGAATATCACCGTTTTTTCAATATCTTGAAGGTATATAGCAAGAACAAAAAGTACCAAGCCTTCCTCTCACCTACAAAAAAAGGAAAAAAAGAAGGCTAGCTTCTACCCATACGAATCCCCAAAATTGTCTGTAACCCTCCCCCTTTCCATATAGTGATTCCAGAGTGAGTAATTTGGTTCTCAATTTTTTAATGAAGAATCTGATCTTTTTTTTTGTTGTGTTTTATGCTTCCACATAATGGGACACTGAAATTGAAAAATCAGTTTAAGTTCAGGTTTACAATCTATTTCGCTTCCTCATTTCCAATTACAATTTTGGAATATTTTGTTGTTTGCATTTAAGGCATCATATGGAGATATTTAACACTTCATATCTAGTAGGTTAAATGACAGTTTTAATGGACTGTTAGGAAAGTTTAGAAATACATAAAAACTAGGAAAAAATAACTCCACTTTTTTTCTACTTTTCTGCCCCAAACACCATTTATGCATCACTTTGAAACAGAGAAATCACATCTCCTTAACAAGTTCTGATCATTTTGATAGCCCCTATTTAATTTCCTCTAGAGTATATTTCTGAAATGTTATGGCTGAGAGAAAGATGGAGTAGATATAGCTAAATTGCAGAAAATAGCAAGTGTATCAAACCTATATATTAATCCCCAACTAAATTTACAGTGTCCCTTTAACTGAGCTACGAACTCTGTGTTTTACAACTATGGGAAAAGTTTTCTAAATAATTCTCTTTCCAATTAAATTCCTAGAGATGGTCGCATCTGCCCAGAGGAAAGTATGGGAGGGCAAGTTCAGTAATTAATAAGTTATTTGAAAATTTAGTTTAAAAATCTTACCTTTCAGACCTTCTGAAAAACAATCACATTTGAATGTAGGATGGAGCTTTACAATTATGTTCACTTGCAAATATATTTTTTCTGTAAAACCCTGTAATTTTGTCCTCATTAGAAAACTTATACTAATTCATATTAATCCTAAAAAAATAAAAACCAAACAAAAAGCAGTCACC
The DNA here is from genome assembly GCA_036785705.1 of Acanthornis magna. NCBI lineage: Eukaryota > Metazoa > Chordata > Aves > Passeriformes > Acanthizidae > Acanthornis > Acanthornis magna. The sequence goes on from JAWUZG010000036.1 coordinate 851,031, forward strand.
ACATCAATACCATCACAAAGGGAGATTCATTTTAGACACACATTCTCCATGTTTATACTGGCTGAAAAATATATTATTCATATAATGACATTTTTTGTATTTTAAAATACAAAAAAAATTAAGATCATTACTACTCCTTCAACGAAAGAATTCAATTTAGAATTAATGAGTTATGCTGGTTTTAACTATTAGTTTGGGGGTTTTTTCCCTCTTTTTTTTTATTTTAGGGAGCAGACGGATATTCAATCCAAGATCTTGACCGGTTGGAGTTTTATTTTTTTCAGCATTATATGACATCATAAATCATATATAAAGCAAATATCTGAAGCATAAATCTCCACTTAGACATACTGGACAATGTAATTTCCTTCATTTAAGCTTCAAAGATTTAATCACGACTCTTTACCTGAATCTTAGTTCTGATTTAGGCAGTGGCTGTCTAAATAAATCTCCCATAAATTGCTGGAAAAATCTTAGTTTGAAGGAAGGTAGAAAAGCAGGGAAAGAAAAAGTGGAAGAATGAAAGAGTGAAAGAAAAAGGAGGGGGAAGGAAGGAAGGGTGCGGAAGGAAGGGTGCGGAAGGAAGGGTGCGGAAGGAAGGGTGCGGAAGGAAGGAAGGAAGGAAGGGTGCGGAAGGAAGGGTGCGGAAGGAAGGGTGCGGAAGGAAGGGTGCGGAAGGAAGGAAGGAAGGAAGGAAGGAAGGAAGGAAGGAAGGAAGGAAGGAAGGAAGGAAGGAAGGAAGGAAGGAAGGAAGGAAGGAAGGAAGGAAGGAAGGGTGCGGAAGGAAGGAAGGAAAAGAATCTCAGAGACAAGGCTGAATCCAGGGGGATTGCAGTGGACTGTGAGGCTAAACCTCATCAGAGAAAGCTTTATACCCAAAGGGAGTTGCACTGAAAGGGAATAATTGACTACAGAACAGAAAGAACCGATTCATATTCTTTGAAGTCAAATCAAATTCCTCATCCTGAAAACTTCCTTTCACAGATTAAGGGCCAAGTTTTCTTCTGCATTCTGTGAAGCACAATAAATTACCCTGCTATGAGTGAGACGAAAACCCGTCTACAGGCATTTGATTCTTAGATCAAGGAAGCGGAATATTTTTATATGCATTGATTATTCTGCTCACCATTTCACTGTAGGAAATCTCTATATGACTATTCCTAATCTCTATTTTTCAGCATATTTATTCTTATATTCTTAAAAAAGCATTTTTTCTCATTCCAATAACACCTCAAGGCATGTGACCACCAGGTTTAGTTAGGTCCACATCTTTCTTACTCCCTCATCTGATAAGAAAATTGTAATTTTTTTAATTACTCTTTTATATCAAGGCAGTGTGAGTTGTCTCTAAGACCAGCAGAAGAAATGCAGAAATGCACTTGACACCCAGAGTGGTAAGCATTTTGATTTATACAACGGCTCTTTCTTATTTCAGAAAAACTGGGGTCAGTTCCTTCTTTCAGGAGAAGTCTTTGCACTCATAGGCTCAGGCTGTTTATCGGTCCCAAGTTTGCCTTTCCATAATTTATAAAGTGAGGTTCAAGACTCTGAGCTTGATGTATGCATGCAGAGTAAGGAACGGAGGACATAAATGTTTTCCTTCTGGGAGCAAAGGGATGATGGGATGGTGGTGGTAGCCTTTCTTTAGGAGCATAGGTAGGTATATACAGATGGTAATTATCAAAAAGCAGTTGGTTCTTGAAACAAGGCAGAGTCTTACTCACTTTGACCTTGCACAATTTCCTGCACTGACCTCAACTGAGCTTCCAATGTTTTGTGACCTCTGAGTGGAGTGCTCTCCGTACAAGCACGTCAGAATCTGGGCCAGCACATCACAGAGAAAGAAAGGGGGGACAGCCGTCTTGAGGAAAGCCAGAACAACATTACCAAGCTCTGGTCTTTGGGAAATTCAGTCCTTTTCCTACTGTTTGTGTGGCCTTTGATGATACAGGTTCACCTTTGCAAAAGACATTTTGCAGCAGACAGTTCAGATCGCTGTCCTTTAAATCCAGACATTACAACCAGCTGGAAGTCTGCAATGACCTCTTCCATGGCAGAGGAGAATAAATCAGTGACAAAGTGCTAGAATCATTGCAAGAACAAAAGAGGACCCTCCCTCCTGGAGCCTGTATTTTAACCTCTTTAGATGAGATTCTTGTTACCTCACATGGTCCTCTGAAAGTTAGACATCTAAGTCTAAGCTAGCCATTTATGATTCCTTAAGAGTCAACTGAAAGAAACACAACTCTTCAAAAGGGCAGTTCACCTCGTCCTAAAATAGCCTTTGGGAATGAGTCAGCAGTGCTGCCCTCTGCATTACCCATATCTGTCCTTTGACTATAATGGATGGTGAGGGCAGTCCACACCTGTAAACTTCAGACACTGAATTTATACATGAGGACTCCCACTTTCTTTGTGGTATTCCAGATTTCTTTCCTTCAGAATCAAACACAGGAAACGATGAAGTCCACATATTCGAGTCTTGCTTCTTATAAGTACTTGGATAGGTAACATAATCACAATATGAGTTGAGGACTGATTTGAATGGAGAAAAGACTTATGTTGGTCACCTTAGTTATTATGGAAAAAATGTACCGTAAACATAAAGCAATAATATCAATCTCACTTTTATGTCCACACACACGCACACACACAAAAAGAAAAGGAAACAAGGTAAATTTGGTCTCAATTTACGTAGATGGATAATAAGACTTTCAATTATTGTTGCATTATTTGTTAGTATGTGGATGAAAGATTAGGTGACAATATGCAAAATATATTTTCTGCATATTATAATATTTAGTAATGTCATTTGATTTTTTATATGTTTCATTAAATTGTTTTGTGGCTTTATTATCTACCCAGATGCACAGCTCAGAAATACAATTATTCAGATTTAGAAGCAATAAAATTTGGCATGCATTTACTTGTATTCAGAATTCCTGCACGCTAAAGAGAAATTACTGCATTCTCCCCACATAGCTCGGTTCTCATGCCTTCGTCAAACCATTCATTAGAAGGAGCACATTATAGAAAATACACCATTTATGTTAAGAAACCCTCTGATAACAGATGTATTTGTACAAAGCAAATATTTCAATATATCATAGCCTTTTGATCATGACTATAATAGAAGCAAACCTATGCACATTTTCTGTAATGCATATCTCTGTTATATGATTATGGGGTGGGGGAGAAATGAGTGTTATAGATTATATGTTGTAAGAAAAAGCACCTGCAGACAGAGGTTGACAGTCCTTCAAAAACATTATTGAATATAATACAAATTGTTCCATTTTATAATGAATGTTTTGAGGTTGCATTAAAAAGCACGTCTCCTAGCTGAAGCACAAGGAGCTTTCCTACAGACAAGTCATTCCAGCTTTGTTTCGCCTTTGCTGTGTTTCATAAATCAAGCACTCAAATATACGACACAATGTCCTGAAGTCGTCCCCTGTCCCCTGTAGTTGCGACTGAGTCTGTTCCTGCTGGATAGCGGGGTAGGGAGTAAGTCAGTGGTCATGTCCTAGCAGGGGAGGTTTCAGCAGTGGTGTCGGCTGTGCTCTGAAAGGCTGCACACAGCACCAAGCCCTGCTTGGACCTCGAGTGACAATCCTGGGCAGAAGCATCCCAGATGTTTCAGTCTGGGTTTTTTGTAAAAGCATCCCATGCTGTCTGTAGGACAGACCTGCTGGGCTGAAATGGGCTGTAGCTGCTTATGAACTTACAAGTAAGTACAGTAAAGGAAAGGTGTCACTGCTCAGTGTTCCTTCTGCTCTACCTTCCAACAGGATCTGTAATTCCACCTCTGAGTAAGAGTTAGCTTTCACCAGTGTGCTGCTCTCACAACAGCTCCACAAGAAGAGCATCCCCTGGCACAAGAGCTCTAATGAACTTCCATTTGCTGCCCAGGAATAAGTGGGAGGGTGTTTAACAACAGGACTCCTCTCCATCTTCACAGACCCTGACCAGCAGTTCCAAACTGGATCAGGACACACTGCCTGGTCTTTGTGCACTCTCAGTGTCAGTGCTGCTTTGAGGCGATAGTTTGCATTTTAGGGAGTCCCCCAAGACACTGTCATGGGCTACATGGGGAGCCCCAGGTTTTTGGTCCTTCATTTATGCTATCAGGACTGTACCAGAATTGCTGTTGCTGCAGATGGATGCCTTGAAGCTTCGTGTCTCTCATGGACTCAGCTGTCTCCCATTTCTGCCCACATATCACACAGGCAAAATTTGTCTTGTAAGCGTCTGCAACGGAAGAGACAAGAATAATCTGAGCAGTTGTGATTAAGGATTTGGATAACTGAGGCACGACGTGGCCATCTCCAAGGGACAGTCCCTAGTGATGTGGAAGATCTACAGAGTATTAGAAGCCGACTGCCCCTTGTTTTCTATTATTTCCTTAGAAAAGCAGAGAGGTCTCCAAGCAGCTATATTGGTCTGAATATCTCTGCTTTGCAAAAGCCACAGATCTCGTCCTCTTCTTTTTTCTGCTGGAATTATTAAAATGTAGAATAGCATTTTATTTTTTAAATTAATAACTTCTGCTTCAACATTTCTGATTAGGGTATAAGCACTTTATTATATGAATGAAATCAGTATAATCTTTTTTGCCTAAATTTACACACATAATACAGATAGCTTTAGTTCCCATTTCTGCAGAGGTATGGAATTTTTATTCTTTATCCTAATGGACAGAATTTCAGGCAATTATGTTGTTTATGTTTTAGAGACCAAACTATTTTTTTATGTTAATTTCAAATAACTCTCTTGACTTCAACAGAGTTACACTGGATTTACATTACTATAAATGGTGGTACATGTTGGTCCTTAAATGACTATGGGGAGTTTGGATTACCCAATGGATTTGGAAAACCACACTCAATAATTTTGCTAAAAATGTCTTTATTCCTGGGGCCATTTAATATTTATGCACTTGTTTCAAGCTTGTTTCTAAAGAGTACAATGATTTATTATGAACCAACACTTGCACAATAAGCTATAATAAAACAGCTATTTCAGTTTGCTTATGTTTACCACAAAATCAGTTCAAGGCATCTGAGAATTTTCCTTGGTTAAAATAAAGTGTGCCCAATATAATGGAGAAATCTGATTTGATATCACTCACAATCTTGTAGGACAGACAGCAAGCTGCCCAGGTTTGACAGATGCTGGTGGATATTCTTTGCCTACCACATTTTCGCTTCTTAAGGCTTCCCTGTTCTTCTTCTCCCTCAAAATACATTATCTTCTGAAATTGGGGATAAGTCTTACCAACAGTGAAGAAGCAGCAATCTCTTTCTGTGTTTCTTGGCACACAGCTGAGTTATTTTACTTGAGGGGTAATGTTCTGGGAGTTTCTAAATTGTAAGACAAACAGATGGCTGTCATTTATATATGGTTTTCAATTTGTACATTATAATCTTTCCATTATTATTTGGAAAAAAATATGAATAGCTTTCAGCTTCTTCAAACCATGAATCACCTCTTTCAACACCTCTGCAGTTTCCTTGGACAGGTACATTGTCTCAAGGGGGAAGAAGCCTTGCTCTTCATGCATGAATTGACCCTACACTGAGGTCATTGAACATTCTCCCACTTACCCTGGATAACTGAGTGAGAGCTAAAAGAGACTCTTGACAGAGTCAGGGTCAGTGAGCAGAAAGGTTTTGAAATGTTGTTTTATTTATTTTATTTTATTTTATTTTATTTTATTTTATTTTATTTTATTTTATTTTTTTTTTTTATTTTATTTTATTTTATTTATTTTCATGTAATTTATTTTAATTTATTTTATTTTAATTTAATTTACCTTATTTTAAAGACTCAGAATCTAAATTCTGTAGACTCAGAAAAATATCATATTGATGACTGACATTTAAACCAAAGGCAAAAATCTAAGAGGTTCCAGATTTTCAGTCTCTTTCCCTTCTGTTGAATCGTGCTTTTTAGTAACCACAGATGCCTTTGATTTAATTTTTCACTATGTTCTATCCACCCTATTTTATTGTCCATCAAGAAAGAAACATTAGTCATCACTCTGACAACAACAGAAAAAAAAATGGCTAAAATAGAGATCTGATATATATCAGCTGCAGTTATTCTTGTTGCAAGTCAAAAGAATACAATTTCCACAAATTTTCTTAGATTCATAAAGTCTCATGCTCAAGATACAGCTGGGGTTTTCAAAGCCACATCACAGCACAAGCCCTGTCACTGCCACAAGAGGGGAAACATTGCTCGAATTGTCAGCACCTGCATTATGTATACCCACTTCCTTCCCTTTGACGACATCAACAAGATCAAAATGGATTCATTTTTCAGAAAGAATTGTTGTGGCTCAGTTGTAGGTGTTTGGGCCAGAGAGAAATTGTGGGGAGAAGCTCTCCACCTTCAGGCTGTGCGGTAAGGTCACCAAAAAGCAGTTAAAAGTAATTATTGCATCATCCTTTCTTCCAAGTTTTCTGCTTTCCACGATGTCACACAAGCAAAAGATTTTTCATTTAGCAGAAATGCTTGCTATGTGGCAATTGTTGCATCCTTGGGAAAACCAAAAAAAAAAAAAAAAAAAAAAAGGAAAGAAAAGAAAAATAACAACCTAGAGGACTGGAACAATTTTGGAAATCCATGGAGAGAGAGGAGTTCTCAGGACACAGGTGAACTTTGTGGCCATTGCCACCCTCAAGAAAAAGAGCTTGTTAAAGAGGAGTCTAAAAGAAAAACTGGTCTCTTACTGCCATGAGACTCTTCAAGTGAACAAAGGACAAATGGGGGTGCTGGGTTGAAGGAAATATCTCCCACTTACAGAACAAAGGTGAAAAAAAAAATGTCTCCTGTCATCCTTAAAGAGAAAAATAGGACTGAAAACAGAGAAATAAAGGTTAAGATTAATGTAAAATATTTGCTGTTTAATAAGTGTGAAATTTGGCATATACTTCTACAAATGCCATCCATCTCTGCACATTCAGGGTATCTTCAGAGGCATCATTTCCGCACTCTGATGTTTAGGTTGGTTTCGACCTCTGACCCATGGACAGCAGAGAGGTTTGCAGAGCTAGTTGTAATGGCTCTGTCATGGGACACTAGAGCTCCAAAACTGGTGGCTTTGGGCAGCCTCAAACAACTGCGAGAGTGAAAACAAGCACATGATTTAATTTGATGTGTTTAAGTAAATTTCATAAGTCACTCTGCTGCAAAAGAAAGGGAAATTACACAGATGAACAATAGAGAAAACTGACCATGAGTCTAACTACCTAAACAAGAGACAGTCAGAGGAGCCACCTGGACGCTAAAGTGTGATCAAGGCTCAGTAAAGAGCTGTGGACAGAATGAATTCATTTACAAGAGCTCAGCCATAAGTTGCTCTAAATGCAAAAGGCAGCATGTGCTTATTTATTAAGAGGCAACTACTTTTCATTTTGACTGTAAACCCCCTGTAACTATCTCATGACTTCCTATCATCATGGTGGAAATACATTTTTTTAGTTTTTATATGATTTGCAAGATAAAACTAAACTCTACAGACAAGTAAAACTCCAGTCCCTCTCTCTGGAACATGTGCTGGAAGTGTGAAGGAACACAGTGCAGAGGTTTTCTCTGAGCTTATTCTTTGATTTAACACAAACAAATGCCTGAAAAAATCATACTGTACTTGCTAAACAACAACTCTGAAAGAGAACTGCACATCTTGAGAGGTAAAACATAATATCCCAGTCCTGGTGAGACAGCACCAGGATGACCAAGCTGACTGTGCTCCCTGGTGACAAGCATATCAGATAAAAGTAAATTTTTCAGACTTTTTCCATTTGTCCCACTGCACGGCTGCACTCAGACATTACAACTAATTCTGGGAAACTAATACGGCCAGTTAAGACTTGAAAAGCATAAGAGGAAGCTCAAAGATGTATTGAAAAAACCCCAACAACTAGCCAAATATAAATTGACATTTAAGAAGTTGTCAAGACTTGCTATATATGCCACAAATATTAGTCCAGTCCAAGTCAAAAAAATCCAATGTCACTGACTCAGGAAAAAAAAATAAAAGGCTCTCTGGAGCAAAGCTGACATAGGTCTGATTATGCTGACAGAGGAAAAAAAAGTACTTGTTCTAGAATATTATTCTAATTTCCCTGAGAGCTTAGTAGGACATATTGTGGCTAAACAGGTAATTAGATATGCCAAATCTATTTTTCCTAAATATAGTACACCTGCGATCAAAAAGTCTGACAGTGGGCTACAATTTTGTAATTTACTGATGGGAATTAGGTATATTAAGCAGTAAAGAGGCCCCAAGCATCCATCCTGTGGTTTAATGAAGTTGTCTCCTTAGAACCACAGAATCATATAATTGTTTATATTGAAAAAAAACTCCTTTAAGAACATGGAGCCCAATCATTAACCCAGCACTGTCACGTCCACCACAAAACCATGCTGGTAAGAGCCACATCTACATGTCTTTTAAATAGTTACAGGTAGGATGACTCAATCACATCCCTGGACAGCCTATTCTAAATCTTGACAACCCTTTCCATAAAGAAATCTTTCTTAATATCCAACCTAAACCTCCACTGGCACAACTTGAGGCTGTTTCCTCTTGTCTTGCTGCTCTGACTTGGTAGACGAGACTAAACCCCACTGCTCTCCAGGTACTTTTAGAGACCAATAAGGTTTCCTTCTCTCCAGAAAAAAAACCCCAATTTTCCCATCTGCTCCACATCAGACATGTTCTAGATCCTTCCCCAGCTTCATTTCCATTCTCCAGACACAGTCCAGAACCTCAATGTCTTTCTTGCTGTGAGGAGCCCAGCTTCTTAAGTAAGACAGTCCTGCCAGGACAGTGCCGACCCCATCCTCCTTACTTCTCCAAGAATTAAAGTCTCTATTATTCCATGATTGCTTTGCCCAGAGTGGCCTCTGACCATCACATCACTGACCAGCTGTGGTTGTCTGGCCTTCTGTGATGGGTGACTACATCACTGGATAGGGGAGGGGATATAGAAGTCATTTATCTGGACTTCAGTAGAGCCTTTGACATGGGGCCCCTCAACACCCTTCTCTCCAAACTGAGATGGATTCAACAAGTGAACTGCTAGATGGATAAGGAATTGGTTGAATGATTGTCTCATTGTTGCCTTTTTCAACCTGGAAATGAAGCTTGAGATAATTTTATTATAGGAGATAACATAAAAGTGGGTCTTCACTGGAGCTCCAGGGGCAGCTGTGGAAGAATATCCACAAAAAACCTACCCCTACAGGGGTGAATAGCATAGTTGATAGAAAACACTAATTAAGAGGACAAGTGATGATGCAATTTCCCCCAGGTCAAGCCTCTTCTCTGGAGTCTCCCAACCTTGGCTCTAGCTGTACTTGTTTATGACAATATGTCTTGAAGACCTTGTTCTCAATCTTGGTTCCCAGGAAGAACCAAGACAGGAGGTTGTACTCTTGTACCCCCTCGGGCCTTGGAGCTATGGAATGTGTTTGGTCTTCCTAGCTGGGGAAAAAGGTAGGGAAAAGCACTGGGAAGGCTACAAATATATAAAAGAAAAAAGGCAAAAATCACTCTGGCATCACCATTGGCCCAAGATGACCTCAAAGCTTTGGCCTAGTTCCAGAGATTTTACATCACTGATGTAAGTGGAACCTGATGATATTGGAGCGCCCTGTTGAGGTTTACAGGGGCTTTGGAGGGGGCAGGCAGGGCAGGAGAGGTGCAGGGACAGGATTGCATGGAATGAAAGGGTGGGAACACATGGGAATCACAGCTGGCAATGCTCTGGGTAAGAGCCAAGGGAAAAACAGATAATACAGGTGTCATCGTGGGAGTCAGGACCAAGTTCATGGGATCCTCGTGAGGTCTAACAAGACCAGGTGTGAGGTGTCCCTCTGCTGTGCTCTGGTGAGACCCCACCTGGACTACTGCCTCCACCTTGGGGCAAGCTGGGCTAGTGGGAGGTGTCCCTGCCCATGGCTGAGGGTGGGAACTGGGGGGGTTTTAAGGTCCCTCCCTACCCAGTCCATTCTGTGATCCCATTATCACCCACCAGTCCTAGCTGTTATCTGTTTTGGTTCTCCCCTTGATTCTTACCCATAAATTACCAACTATCATTAAGCTCTGGATGATGAAAACACTCCCTAAACATACATGGCTACCCCACCACCTCTGCTTCCTTGCCTTCTGAAGAGCTTAAAGCCCTCATTGCAGCACACCAGTGGTTCAAGAAGCCAAACCATGTTTCTTCCTGTTTATTCCCTCATATTCCCTGCAGCTGGAAAAACAGAAGAGAATTTTGCCTGTGCTCCTGATCCCTTAAGCAGTCATCCCAAGGCCCTGAAGTCTCTCCAGATGGCTGTCAGACACCCTGAGTGTCCACCTGGAAAATCAATAATGAATAATGATCTAAGGGCCCTACCAGAGCAGGGCTTTCTCTTCACGTTGCTAACCAGGCCCAAGGGAGGCATCAGTGTTCCCTAAGGAATGGGCCTGGTCTGCCACCATAGAAGCACCAGCTGTGCTGGGCAGGAACCTGTCCCCATTTCCCTCTGTCCCTTCAGTCCTTGCATTCAGTCAGGTGGGGAGAGGACAGGAACATGTGTCCTATCAGTCTGTCAGATATGTCTCAGGGAAGGCAGGATGCAATTCCAGTATCTCTCCCTCTAATTCTTCCCTAATACTCCTCAAACTACTCCTCTCCTCCTGGAGCGTTGTCACTAAACAGTGAAGCCTCTCTGCCTGGGTGCCTGCCTCGGTCACAGCAGCTGTGGAGCTCACAGAGGCCATGGCCTTCTGCCCTGTGGACATCACTGCTCCCTGGTAGAGCTTCAGAGCTGAGAGGCCTTCCGTGCTCTTCTGCCTGCCCTGCTGCAGGAGCTGCCTCCCAGACTGCCACGTCCTGAGGATGTGTCATTCCCACCTTGCTTCTGTCACTCCTGGTTGACAGTGCTCCCCAAAGTCTGGCTTCACAGGTGCAGAGGTTTGGCCACCACGGCCAGTGGCCCCACCTGTGTCCTGCCATCCAAGGCCACATGATCTGTGGGCAGCCAGCATCTCTCCCAGCTCCTCCTGGGCTTCCCCCAATCCAGGAAACCTGCTGGGTACTGCACCAGGGTACTCTGCTGCCAATCCTGCCAGGACTTACCTCAGCAACCTCAGGAAGACCGATCAAGGACAGATGAAAAATTAAAGGGACATTTTGCCAAAGAAACCATCACAAAAGCACCAAAGGATGGAAAACCCAAAAAAATAGATGTCCAAGGACAGATGGATCAGGTACTTCAGAGCAGCAATGACACATGTGAAAGGAGCCAATCCTGGCAAAAACAGCATGAGTGATTAAGCACAGATTCTAAGTACTGATGAAAGACCCAATACCACTGACATCTCAGGAGAAACTCAGTAATGTAAGCAACTAGAGAGATCTAATTTAATTTAAAAATGTTAATAAAGTAAATATGATGGTTACAGATGCTTACGACCGGATGTCGTTTATCTATGTGTTATAAAGTTGTTTTTATTTGGGATTTTTTTGCCTTTTGCCTCGGACAGTAAAGCAGAACAAATGTTGGGAACTGCACCTTTCAATGGCAAACGCAGGCATTGACTTATATCACCTCAAACAGTTAAGATCAAAATCTAAGGAAGTAAAACAAGATCCATTTCTGCCTAGTGAAGAAAAGCAGACACCTTCATAGGATGTTTTCCACACCTCAAGTCAGGAATCTGAACTGGGAAAAGCTTTTTTTCTCTCTCTCTGTGTCTCTGTCTCCCCATGGGCTATACAGGGAGTGCAGATGGGAAGTCAGGCTTAAGTGTCTCACTGTGTGACATTTAGAATCAGGGGCATTGAATCCTGTCCTCAGCCTCAAGGATGATGCTTGACTAACAGTATCCCTAGTAGACAGCTGTTTTCCATGACCTTTTCAGTGACCTTAGGCCAGGTCTTCAATAAGAAAGCTTTTTATCACTTCACCAAGGACTCCTACATGCTACAGGAGTCCTCTCTATCACCCTTTTGCGACATTGGATCGATTTCCCTGAGAGTCTCTACTACAGTTAGTTTCAAGGTCCCAAGTTAATTTTCCTGCTATTTTCATTTCCACACCCCTCGGAGTCCTCCTTTGCAGCAAACCAAAACCCAGGGAACAAACCCAGGGACAGGACATCTGCATTTCCCTTGGGTTTCATCTGTTCCCTCATGCATGGGGCTATTGGCTACAACTCTGTGCATATGAGATCAGGTTGCTTTGCATAGTGTCTACCTCAGCACTAACATTCGGGTCTGCAGCTCTCCGCGTCCTCCGAAATGCTGAGCGCCAGGGCACTCTCGAAAGGCGGCTGGGTGGCTGCTGGGGCTGGAGGTAACGCCTGGGTTTCTGCATCCCATTTTGAATCTAGCCCATGGTAGATAGCAAACAAGCATTGCTACCATCTGATGGTTGCTTGGGGAAGTGAGTTTAGATGCTGCAATTGTTCGTCCCGGAAAAACCACCACTCCCGGTTGCATCAAGGAGCACCATGCTGGCAGCTCCCTGGCTCGCAACAAGAAAGCTTCACAGACTTATGTTTTATTTCTAGCTCCTCTCACATGACTCTGAGGAAAACAGGCAGCAGAGATGAGTGGAACTGAAAGCCGGAGTCTTTTATATAATTAAATACTCATGTGAAGGACGGAGGTGTATTTTTAACTTAGATATTTTACTCCCAGGGAATTAAAAAAATGTTATATTAAAAAGTTGTTTTATTAGCTAAGTGAAAGGGTCATTATCTTCATAATACAGCTTAATTGGTGGGGGGTGGGCATAGGAGTAGGAAAAGCACTAAAAGGGTCCTTTCATTTTTTTTAAAAAGCTTTTTTTTTTTTTTAATTGCCTTCCTTTTCAGTGTATGAATAGGTCAGGGATACTTTACAACTATTCATTGTTTTGATGGCATATCCTAGATAGTGGGAAACTGAGGCACTGAGATATTAAAGTTTAAAATCTGAGGTACTCTATGAAAATGGCCAGGACCTGACCTTACAGCGTGGTTCACTTTGTACTCCTTTTTGCATACTCAAAATTCAGCTGTTGTGAATTCATCTATCACTGAAGGCTCAGCATTTTCATCAATTAAGATAATTGCCCTTCTTGCATATATTGTCTGCCCACAATGGTTTCTACCCCCAGCATAGTATCCATTCTCAGGCTCTTCTTGCCCTCTTGTTCCACACATTTTTAATTAGATGCATCAACTGCCCAGTCCATTTCTAGTTTCCCTCCTTTCCTTCTCATCAGTACCTAATTCCAATTTCTTTTTCACTCCTTCCTCTCCTGTCTTTTTCCTGCCATATAAATTTCTTGTCCTGAGCTGTTCCCAACATTCTCCAGTCAGATTCATCTTTCTCATATGTGCAGCAAGCAATTTCCTCATCTTCTCCAGCAAGACTCATTCGAGGAGAGGAGAAAGGATGCACACCAGGGAAAGCACAGGCGAGTCATTGCAGTCAGGTACCAAAAGGCTGAGTTTCACAGCCCACCACCCGAACTGCAGTTGGACCTGAAATTGAATTTAGCAGCTGAAGTTTAAGATATCTCAAGGAGCTCAATGAGCTTGTCAGTTTTAGAAGCCTGTACATCAGTCAGGTCCTGGTCACAGCAAGTGACCCATTGATATCTTGAATTTTTGCTGCAGCTTATTAGAGCTTTAGAGCTTAATTAACAAAATATTACCAAAATCTCTAGATAGGATAAGCAGTATATTTTTCTCTACTCTTTTTATCTGAAAAAAAAAAAAAAGCTATTGTTTTGAGATTTTTGAAGGTTGGGGGGTTTTGTGGGTTTTTTTGTTTGTGGGGTTTTTGTTGTGGTGGGGTTTCCTTGGGCTTTTTGTTTGTTTGTCTTTGTTGATTTTTTCGGGGGTTTTGAGGGGTTTTTTTTTGGGGGGGGGGGGGGTTGGGGGGAAAGATTGCTGGTTGTTTTTCATTGTTGTTTGTTTTTATTTTGCTGCTTTGTCTTTTTTTTTTTTTTTCTCCCTAAAAAGACAAGCAAGTACCCAAGACGTCAGAGCTGCAAGGAACTGGATTTAGGGCCAAATAATGGGTAGTGTCATGAACCTTAGGAAGACATAGGAAAACCAGAGCTGCTTCTCTGAGAGAGAACGGCCTGTTTTTTCGAGGTGACAAGACCCAAGAACATCTAATGAATCCATTATCTGAACTATTATCTGCTTTACAAAATGCCAAACTCTCCACTTAAGGAATAATTACAGTTGCAAATTGCCATCGTTTGCATAGTTTACAAATCACAGAGTTTAAAAATCCTACCTATTGAAAGCATTGAAGCTTCCACATTGCCCACAAAATAGATAAATGGACGAGTCAAGTAAGTTATCAAGAAATGGACATTTAAAGTGGTTCTACACTAAGAAACCAGTTTTTGTATTTATTTCTCATCCTGATTTTGGTACCTAAGTATACCTTGCAAAATAAGAAATGCCTACAGTATAAATTCTTTGTAAAATTAATATGTATGGGAAATCTCACTTGAGGTAAACTGGCATGTATTTTTTATACATATTATGATTTGTTCCTGGAGCAAATGCATTTGTTTATGAGTTAAACAGTAAAAGGCTTTTGTGTACCTTGATCTTTGTGCATAATCTGAAGAGCATCAGTTCTTCAGAGTTTGTTACAGAGTAGTTGTTCTTTCCATAATGGTGCTTATGCATTTTATCATTTTTTTGGTACCATTATGCAGCTTTAAATTCTTTTCTCCTTATGAGGTCTGGAAATCTCCTTCTCCATCTTAAAGTGAGAGTAAACTTAGACAAGGGAAAACTTAATCATTTACCCACAGCCCTACAGGTAGCACATAAGGGAGCTGAATGGGGTTTTCTGTGTAATCTGCAATAAGGACAATACTTGCTGTCACTCCATAAGTCCTAGAAATAAAGTATGTGCCCACTGGCAGGGCTCAGCATTTTTCCAGGGGTGTTTTCACTTACTGGGTGGCACAATTCAGAGTCCCAGATGGAAAAACTTCAGTCACTGTGCTGAAAAACTGCAGTTGTTATACAGACTAAAACACAGCTCCTGAAATACTTGGACCTGGTGGTTCCAGAGCTGCAGAGTCATAGCACCCTCCCTAAACTACTGTCGGAGGGCAAAGAGTGAGATGCAGACTTACAGACAGTCAAGACCAAATACAAAATCATTTCTATTTACATTGATGCGTGAGACAAGAATTAACAACAGCAACAGAAATCCTAATGAAGAAAGAACAGAATGGAATATTATGGAGAGAAATATGGTGCTATGTGGTTAAGCTACAAATGTCCTCCAATAGAAATTTGAAGGAACTGGGGTAGCTTGTCAAAAAATGTGGGAGACAAAGTAATGGTTCTTCAGTTCAAAAGCTGCGAAGGCAAGTGTGATGAATTATTTTTCAGAGGTGCCACAAATAAGAAAAGAAGGCATGGATTTAAATTACAGCAAAGATTTAAATTAAACAACAATAATATGTTCTCCTGATGTGGAATAGTTAAGTAGATGAGTAAACTGGGAACCTTGCAACATTTCAATTTCTGGAGGTTCTTTAAAACATAGTGGAGAACTGTCAGGCCTGAAAGAGGCAAAAATTCAGCCTTAGAAGGACAAAGGAATAGATTATTTCATGATTCTACATTCTAACCGTGAGTTATCTCCCATGTCTTACTAACCAGAGCCGACTTCTTGTTTCTTCTTAAACAGAAACTCTCCGTAACATACAAAACCAGGAGACAAGCATATGATCTAGTAAACTGAAGACCTAATTTGGAAAATATTCATGAGATTTCAAGGCTAAGATATTTGAGGCAAAAATAGAACCATTCTCTTCAATGATTTATAAGATTGCTTTAGAGCGACAGGGTAGAACATGCACAGTGATGTAGTGAGTGAAAACAAAAGTAATTGTTAACATGTTGCATTTTGAAGAGTAGCGGTACCATTTGCCCTCCTGAATTTTGTATCAGTACTTCCATGAGCTCTCCTGATCAGCACAGATGTGACTTTGGTAGGTCTGGGAAAGGCATGACCTCGGTTATTCCCTTGACCTAGAAATGTCAGGGTTAATCTGTTCTTCCAATTTATATCTAGGTTGCCTGCCCTCCTTCCTGGGAGTGTTTCAAGACAAACACTGAGCAACCGTTCAAAACTCTCAGCTGCTGTCTTATCCTCTATTTGACAATCTCATGAGTTTTTTATAAATTTAAGTCTTACTTTGATTTTTGCCTGCTGCATCAAGCCCCTCAAATTAAGGGTTACTATTTCATGAGACTAAAATAACCTCACAGAGCATGTGTCTCAAGCAGCGCAGCACAAACGAAATGGTAAGACTCTTCCATTTGCCTAATACTAGAAATAAAGTTGCCTAGGCATTTATCATTGTAAGATAATTATGAACCAGGTAATACAATTAGATGATGCTTCACTCTACCTAAACCAGTTTAAAAAGTTTGTTTTGGTTTGTTTGTTTCTTTTACCTTAAACTACTGGATGGAGCTTCCACCTAAGTGTCTTCTCTGTCATCTGAACTGTAATTTGGTATTATCCCTAGTGAGAGCACGCGTCTCTGGAAGTCATAGTCTGGTGTTTCAAAAACAATTGGAACCATCTGAATATTCAGTAAACTAGTAGTTAAATTTCCTCAGTGTAGATGCACAGAGGGGACTTATGAGATATCTGAAACTTTGCTAAAGGGCCTCCAGCTTTTTGGAAGGACATAAGGCCAGCAGAAATACATGTGAGCACCTCTAACATGGCTCCCAGCAGCCTTACAAAGAGCCACAAAATTCCTGTTTCAAGTCTTGGAATGAAGCCGGTCTTCTGTCAAATGTTGTTTCCACTGGTTTGAAAGGCAAGGATGGAAGAACATGATTTCTGCTGGTTCTGTCCCCCAGCATTTCGCATCTATTTTGTTGAGCCTGTTTTCTCTACAAAAATCTATGACATTCTGAGAGTCAGAATAGGCCCAAAATACACCTGTTTGAATGTTTCAAATAATCCTTGGTATGGGCTAGAAAGCAGTGGAATATTGGGGGTGTTTAGTTGTTTTGCTGTACGTGTTAAATCTCAGTGCCATTTATGATGCTGCAGCACTCAGCCTCATGCCTTTGCCATATTTTTCCTCAGAGGTCACAATGAATTTCACCTTTATCTTTACATTAATTTCCTCCCGTGCCGTGCATGAGTCCTGCAATAGAATCCAGAACCTCAGATGGATCAGTAACTTTGGAAACCCTGCCTCATTCTCCCCCATCACTCTCAGACATCTGTCTTTGGCCAGCAGTTCTCCACCGTTGAGTTCCATCTCATTCTACAGCCTTGTAACTCATCAAATATTATTTATTCATTTCACTGTTGTGGTAGGTTCAGCCTAGAGAAGAACTTCACTGAGCTGTATGAACAATGTAGGAGAGTTTCTGTTGCTGAAAAATTTATAGTCAAAAGAGACAAATAGTGAGGGAAACACAGTATTTTTGTCATATTTTTCTGAGGTTGAGTGGGAACATCAAACTATTGCCTTCTGTTCACACAAGAAATCTCTGATGTTTTAAAATACTCTGATTCCCTGCCTAGACTACAAAATCACCTTCCATTTCATCAAGGTTTTGTATTAGGCAAATGTAAGGAAACGCTCATATTTTAGAAGTTCCTATTCATTCCCAAACTTCGGCTTTAAACAGATTTATTTGTTGGGTTGTTTGGTAGGGCTTGTTTCCTTTTTTTTTTTTTTTCCCCCCCCACTTTCCAAATTTGTTCACTTTGATTTCATGTTGCTAAAACCAACATCCGTGACCACCTTCACACGAAATTTGCTCTGTGCTCCTAATTCGTCTGTTTTCTCCGTCCTTTGGCCACTAGAGGGTAGCACAAACAGCCTCCTGGAGCGAAGGTCCAAGGACCCCCAGGAAGACCACGGGGGACGCCAGGGGTGGGGCAGGGTGATGGAGCAGCAGCGAGGGGCTGGGGACAGAACTCCTTGCCTCTGCTCAAATCAGCAGTGAAGCCACCCCTGAACCAGCTGGATCTAGACATGGATGATCATTCCCATTAACCAAGCCTAAGTGTGCTTTTGGGGGAGATAAAGGAAGGTGTTTATGCACTTGTATTAATGACTTGCGGAAGAGGTTGGTTTTGTTTAAATGAGAATCTGTTTGTGTTTAACCCTTTGGGCAGCATTCATATGGATATGATTGAGAGCACACAGAACATTAATTGTAACGTTTACAGGAACAGAATGGATAAATTCCACGATGGTGGAATTAATGAGTGTTACTTTGGAAAAAAATAACCAAAACGCATAAAAGAAGTGGATGTAGTAACAGCGTGCCTCTGTAAATTCACATGTACAATAGCCTGGATTCTCTGAATTATTTAGAAATCTTTCTCCCACTAATAACCCCTTGGCTTGTAAGTTACATCACTGCCTCTTGACTTTGCCTTGAGAAATTTGTTATATTTCAATACAAGATTTTCACAGGATGAAAGTTTTACTAGCCTACATACTCCAAGCCTGAAGCATAGCTCAAGACTGAGAAGAAAGACAGGAGATAGGAGCTCTGGAGATAATTTCACATGTAGATACTAAGAAATATGTCAGACTTGGCAAAAAAAAATTTCTCCCTCCTAATGAAAATCAAAAACAATAAAATGTAGTATCCAAGCTAGGATTCTATCCACCTTAGCTGTCCAGATCGGATAAGAAGGCGAAGAAGCCAAGTCAAAGAGTGAAAACATGGATGTGTTTCCTGGTATTGACCTCCAGGTATCAGGAGGTCAACTTTAACCGCTGTTCAGAAGTGCAAAACACAGCAGCAAAAAACTTTAGAAGTGATCCAGTACAGAACAAGCAGCAACAGCTGAGCAAGGCCTGTTATAAAGCAATTTTCATAAAGTCTCTACAGTAGGCCAAGGAACTGCAGGGGAAAAAAAAAAAAGATAAGAACAACAGACGGAAAAATTATATAACAGGTTGTAGATCATCAGTGGTTTTTTTTTTCCTTCTCAGCAGCAATGAATCTGGTAGTAAAATCAGCAGAAAAGCAGTATATGGGTCCACTGATGGCAGGAATAAAGCAGACCCAGGGGAAAGCCTAAATGGACAATAATTGCAGGTTATTATATACTGTGCTGCAGTACAGTGGAAAGCTGGTCAGCTATTAGCAACTTTGGAAGGAATAGTCAAGAGGACAGAGAAGAGAGTTTATAATCTTTTACATTCAGCAAGTCAGAGGCAAGTCTCCAGAGCTGAGAGATGGGAAAAGAAACCAGTGATATCATGCACCAGGGCTGTATCTCCACTGCTGAGGAAGAAATTTGTCAGAGTTTCTACATATGATTTTTTAAAGCACTGTGGCCTGCACAGCTGTAACTTAGCTGACATTCTTAGGCTGGGTGCAGAGGTGTTCTAGGTTGATGGAGACAGCACCT
The DNA here is from genome assembly GCA_036785705.1 of Acanthornis magna. NCBI lineage: Eukaryota > Metazoa > Chordata > Aves > Passeriformes > Acanthizidae > Acanthornis > Acanthornis magna. The sequence goes on from JAWUZG010000036.1 coordinate 870,482, forward strand.
CAGGGGAGGAATCTAGTCATTTATTAAGGCCTTAGGCATTTATTTACCTATGTTGAACATTTTGAGGAAAATTCCGTTTTTTTCAACATAGACATCCCCTGTCACAGAAACAGCAGTGGGACATCCCACTCTGTCCTGGAGGTCCTGTGTCATATCTGTCTGCCCCAAGCACATGTCTTAGCTTTTGTAGGGCACAAGAGATCACTCTACACCTGTGTCCAGACAACTGCATCCCATCCCCTGCTACATGGTGCTGTGAGTCTAGTGGAAAATGACAAACAGCTCCTGATCCATCTGCAGATGTCCATCTGTCTGCCTCTATTTTATATATCCTTGAATAACCAAACCTCTTGGCTTCCTCAGATGGGCGTCGCAGCTAAGTGGGATGAGTCTGGACCTGAGTGCCTCCCAGTCCTCAATGTATTTATCCTACCAACGTTCCTGTGAAGGAAAGAGATGTTATAATTCCTCCCTAGCATATGGGCAACAAAAACAGTCATGCAGAGAGTTTGTGCTCAAGAGGGAAATTGAGACTCCTAGATCGTCATAGTCGTTGAATTGTTCCCTCTTATGTTGTTAGAAATGATTGCCTGCACAACAGACAAAGGTTTAAAAAAAATTGCTATTAATTAGGTTCTGCTGCATTCATTTAGTTTAACATTGTAGATTATTTGTAGCCTTTTTGTAATGCATCTTTGTCAAGTCGTTTGTTTTTCTTTGACATGTCTCGATTCAGTTATAGCATTAGGAAAAAAGAAAAGAGAGACGAGAGCCCAACTTTTCTGCTGATTATTTCAACTCCCACTACACAGCAGATGACTGAGAAATCCTAAAGATGAGTCAGAGGGTGAAATAGGAAGTGTGGAGAGATTGTTTTAAATTAATGGGTGTGCTGAAAAAATATTTGAAAAAAATCCCAACCAAAAACCAAAACCAAAACAAAAACAAAAAAAACCAAACCCCAAACAAACAAAAGAAAGATATTCATATTTCTACATAAGTTGTCTTTAAAGGTTTTCCAAGTCAGTAAAAGTATATCTTCATATTAAAAAAAAAAAAAAAGTTGGAATACATATTTTTCTTGATTCATTTTTGTCAAAGATTGGAGAAAGAATTAAATCACTGAAGCATTATGCAGGAGAAATTTGCACTGTAAGGTGTCACAACTCAGTTTTAACTACGGTATTGCCCCTAATGCAAGCTGGAGATCTGCAAGGGAAACACAAGTGATTCAGGAAATGGAATGAGTCAGTGTAAGTTTCCTTTTCCACCTCTTGCCAGTTACCAAGTAGGGCTCTGCTGAGGCCATGAAGGATATTATGATCTTGCAGATGCCTTCCTTCAAATGAGATATCAAATCAAGTCCTGACTGCTAATCGTTATTGAAGGTCTCAGAGCCTGTCCTGCTCAAAGTCCAAAGAGAATAATCACTCTCCATGTACTCCATGATCCTGCATTATCAGTCAAGGAGAAGTTTTTCCTTGACTCCCAGATCTAAAACTTTGCCTGGTTGCTACTTGCCCTTAAACAGACACTGTTCTTGACAATCTCTGTCCTCTTAGGACCACAATTTTGCATCTTATCTGTGAAAGACATTGCACTGCACTTTGGGGCTTTTGGTTCAACACAGTGAACTATGTAGGATATTTTTGAAAGGTGGTGTTTTACATACAAAATTTAAACATTTCAAGATACGTCTTTTAGACAATCAGAAGTAACAGTTTAATAAAAAAATTTATCCCAGAGTCATATACACATAACAGTGGACAAGAAATGCTGTTATTCATGGGAAATAGGGACACGCTGTGTAGATTGAAGAAATCTTCTTTGCCAAGAGAATATAAAACCATTGATTTTTATCAGTGAGTACCTGGAATAGTCTGGGAGAGGCTAGAAAGTGGGCAACTATAGAAATATACTGCTGCCAGCTGTGGGAGAAGTAGAGGATTTTGTTGGCTATGTAGTGTGGTGTTACGAAGCAAAGTTTTGGAGATCTTGCTCCCAGATGATTGCTTGCAGCAGGGCTTGGGTAGAATCATTTAGCCTACCTGGCCTCTGAGGAGAATCGCTGTCCTGAGCTATTTTGCATGAATGTTGGTTCCAAGTCTGTCTTCAGAACTGCCTTGTCACATGCTGTGAGTTTTTGAATTATCCACTCCAAACAGGACAGGAGCACCTTTGCCTTTGCCTTCTACTGCATTCAAAGGAGTTTCACTTGTGTGTGGGCTGATAAAATAAGCTGATAAAAAGACTAGATAACTAGATTAGGGCAAATAGGATATAACTGATAATGACAGTGAGCGAGAAGGCTGGCAACCAGGCAGAGATAACAGGATTTGTTGAGGAAATCAAATGCGAATTGAAATGTTTCTTGGCTACCAAATGAGTTAAAACAATAAAACAATGGACACCAAACTAGGCCTTCAGAAAACCAAATTCCTGGGCCCAATATAACAGAAGACAGGAGAAAGACAACAAATAATTATTGACAGAGAAAAAAGAAAGCAAACCAAAACCAACTCACACCTTAGCAGGGGAGCAGAAGAATGAGATGAAATGATGAATGCTGAGCAGGAGAGGAAGTGGAGCAAATCCTTTTGCTTGGGTTTGAGGCCACGCTGTGGGAAACAGGTAAATAATATATTGCTTAAACTTGAACTAGCCATGCTTCATTATCTGCATTTTTTCTTGACCACAGTCATGCTGAAAGTAAGAGACCTGTAGGAGAATATTGTTCAGGTGTTTGTTTAATGGGAAACACAAAGAATAGAATCTAGCTTCCTTCAGCTCTGCATCTTGCTGGTCACCTGTGTCCACTGGTTATGGAGCAGGAATAGCAGATTTCAGGTTCCTCACCACACGGGGAAATTCCAGGCTGCAGCATGCGTTTTGTATGTTTGTTGTTTTGTAGGTGGAGAAATGTCTGGTTTTTTGTAGACAGTTTTACACGAGTAAGTGTGGCTAGTTTTTTCTTCCAGAGGAGCAATACATGGTGTTGGCACAGGTTTTGTAGTGAGAATTAATTAAGCATAGGAATGAGGTGAGTTAGTTTAGAAGGAAGTTAAATCTCATTGTTAATCCAGCCATACTGTTAAGAAAAACAAAACAAAATTAATTAAACAACAATAAATATTTCCTCACCTGTCAGAGTTCTCCAAGGTCTTCTTCAAGCTCATGTAACTGAGCTTTTTTTTTGTTTGGGCTTTGGTGGTTGATTTTTGTGTTTTTTTCCTGCTTCACCTGTTGGTCTAATATGACTTCCTCTGCTTCCAGTGTTACAGGGAAGACCACAAAACTAGAATCCAAAATGAGTCACCACACACATTCAGACGGATGTTTTTTGTAGGCTGGGGGTGGCAGGCATAGGATCACAGTCAGGAGACGAACAGTGATATTCCAAGTATGAGTATTTGACCTTGAAAAAGGCAATGGTTTTATATTGTTTCCTTGAAAGACTGTGGGGGGGGGGGAGTGAGGTAAGGGAGAAATAAAGCTATTTCCATTTTAGAGCTCATGAAACATAGAACAAAGTGGCCCACAGCCACCTCAGAGATCACAACCAAGGAGTCAGTCCAAATCATCAGACTCCAGGTGTGAGAAAGCAGACAATATTGCCTTGTCCTTTTATTGAGACTGTTTCTCTGGCATCTCTCACCAGTGCTAAACACATAAGGAGAAGAATAACAAAGACTCTAAGTGGAGAGAAATAATGAAGACTTGTGAGGTTTTGTTCAGTTGCAGCAATCTCACATGTTTATTAATAGAAGGTCGCCATGTGTAAATATATAATTTTGGCTGGATATGGGCAGCATCTCTTTAATTATCTGAAGAAAGAGGGTATTCATTATGTAGATAGTAAAGGAATATCATTCAGCAGAAGAGCAACAGAAAATTTCAAGCAAAGAAAGGCATGAACTGATATTTTTCCCTGTCTCTTGCTTGTCATTATGAGTCATTTCTACAGAGTGTCTCTGTGTATGTAAGCGTGTATATATTTTTACACATAAAACTGTAATATCTGTATGACTTATATAAAATCATGTGTGTGCTTCCTTGGTAACTCTGAAGGCAGGCAGGATCTGGAAATTCTGGGGAAAAAAAAAGTGAAATGAATGCCAAGCTGACCTGGCTCAGTGTGCAGTGACTGAGGGTAAAATGGAATTTGGTTTCGCAAATTGAACTTCCTTTCATAGCCAATGTGTCCTAAAGTGCTTTACATACAGTACAATGAGGGTGATGCCAGGAGTACAGGCAAACACAGAAGTCATTGTAGGCACAAAAATAGCTCACATGTAGACTTCTATATTAGAATCTGTTTCAGCAGGTGAATGGTCTTGGGTACATTATTAACTCTATATTCATCTGTTTCCTTATTGCCAAGGGATGTTGAACTTCTTCTTGGACAGCCTTTGAGAGGATGGCTTCAAGAGCATCACAGTTTCTGTTCTCTTTAAAAACCCCTGCTATTATCACTTCCAAGTACTCACATTTCACAGTGCAGTTATGACTGCATTGGTCTTTTCTTTCTTTTCTTCCATCTTGGACCTTGTCTGATTGAGTGTGTACTGGATATCAGACTGTTATTCAGTCAGAAGCCTGGATGAGGGCCAACAGCAGCATTACACTCAGCCCTTTCCATTCATTGTATGCATTGAATCATATTGCAAAAGAATGTTTCATCGTTGCTGAGATTCCCAGGCATCTCAGTCCACCATCATGCAAGTGATCTCCCAGGAAATTATTGTGTTCAGGGGAACTGCTATTTGTCATATGGTATTTATGTACCATAGTCACCTTCCTTGTATGCCTTCGGGCACCACTTACGAACTTGGAACTGAAATTTTCCCACCTACTTTTACGAATTCGCTTGAGTTAGTGATGAGTTTTGAATGTTTCTGTGTCACACTTTGTGTTTATTGAATAGATAAAAGCATCTCCACCAACCCATTTTGATTAGTCAGGAATAAAATGTCATCCAGAGATTCAGTTGGAGGTTCACCTCCTGTTTTCTGGGGTCTTGCATGGGCAAAAATCTAAATTCATCACTTTTGAAAAAACAGAGTGGCTCTTCATTACCGAGCTTATTTCTCAGTTAAAATGGGAAGCTGGAGGTCAACATAGATGGATGATGTCCCTACTGTGGGCAGCATTAGAGTCAGGAATTAAATTCCATCCATATCATTCACATCCCTCACTTCCAGCACAATGCAAATATCAGAATTTTGGAAAGTCTTCTGAGTGCTTTTGGGTTCAGTTTAAGCCAATATATTTAAAGACTATATCCAAACTGACTAGCAAATATTTATTTTGCTCATTTTATTAAGTCAAAGTTGTTTTAATTCCCTGTTTACTCAAACCAGGGGGATCTGAAAAACCCTAAAATTGTTCCCATCCAGACTGCATTTCTGACATTTCTTTCCATGGAAACCATGGCACAGGAGCCTTGATTCAGCCCTGAAACTCATCCTGATATGAGCTCAGGGACACAAAAAGACTGTTGGTTCTACAAGCTGTTCTGTACTCAGTTAAGTTTGGGGACTAATACTGCTCAGCCAGACTCCAACTCACATGTAAATTGGTTTATAACAGTGTCTTCCAGTTCACATAAGCTTAACTGCAAGAAGACCATACTCCTACTCATATCATAACAGTAATTAAAACCACTGAAAGCTATATGCGGAGAAATGTCTCAGAATACTAAGGTCAGTATTAGGGTGCACATTGAGATAGTTCAGCTGATGCATTGATTTATCAGAAGGCGCACTGCTCTCCCAAGCCCACCTGACATTATTGAGTTCTGATTTTCAAACCTTCAATATATTCTATGGCAAGTATAGCAAAATCAATGAGCTATGATGACTGGGGATGATCTGGTATTTAATCTGCTGCTAACCAAGTTGGCTGCTTTGAAAGAAAGGAAAGGGGATATGGCAGCCAAAAGAGCTCTTTGAAATGTATACTTATGCATTTTATGTGTATATTTGAGAGGTAATAATAAAGAATTTTTTGTAACTTTCAATGCTTAGAAACACTTGAGATGAGTTTTAGTTCTTTGAAATTGAGGGCCATGGTGGGGGATATGGTGTCTTTGAGTCTTATGTGCTTAGGCAGAGGTTTTGACCCCTCGGTTCTTATTTTCATTTTAAAAAGTAGAATAGAGGATTTGAAGGTTTCTTATTTAATTGTTTGGCATGAAAGAGCAGATCCTTAACTGATAGGGACTAAGATATTTTATGCCAATCATTGAAACAGAACTCACATTTGCATGAAAGAGCTCTTCCTTTTAGGTGAAAAAGCTGTGCTTTTTCTGGGATGGGTTGTGAAATCTGATCTAACTTCTCTGAAAAGCTTGGGAGAGGCAAAGATAGAGGGAACTGATGTCCTTTGGTCAGCCCCAGTAGGTCCCTTGGGAAGCAAATTTCCTGCAGAATCCAGTCATCAAAAATTGTATTCTACATCATCAGTTAAGCACAAAATACTGTGGGTTCTGAAACCCAGACCAGTCCACTTTATGTAATGGAAACTCACAGGCCACCACCAAGGCTCTTGCCATAATTTGACCTTTTGAGGTGACTGTGGAAGACAACTAAGCTTTCAGGCTCTAACAGCCTGATTTGACCACATGTCAGCAGGACAAGCTTCCTGAGGCCTGGGGCTCGCAGGGTATACGGAGTTACAGAAATTCAACTGATTCAGCTGTGTGGATGCAAAAAAAGATCACCTAGAGACAGACATCCCTTTCTTAACAATGTTCCATTTCATAACAACTGAACCCCAAAGACACTGAATGTGTTGTTATGTGCAGGGTTGTAATCTCATTACGTAATATTTTCCAGCCATGTAAAAATCTTCAAAGTAGCCAATTTCCCCACAGCCTTATCTTGGCTCTTCAAGAGATCAGAATTCTCTCTCACATGCATTTCTGAGAAAACCTCTCTCCCCACTGATTTCATAGGCAAGAGTAATAATTGACCTGCCTGGAATTTGCTATATGTCTCTGATAAAAGACTGATGTAACCTCACCTTTATGAGGTTCTGTGGAGTCTTGGTTCTGTTCAAGTTGCACTGTGAGCAAGCAGACACCATGCTCTCCTTTGGCCAATTAGTTGGATGCTTCCTGCAGTTAAAACCAATAAGAAATACAGTATTTCCTTTCCTCTGCACAGACTGGGAAGAAGACCAGGCCTTTTCTATTCAAAATCAATTGCCCCTGGAAAGCAAGGTCTGATTCTGTCAGTCTGGGACCTAGCAGGGATCTCCTCAGTCTCTTCTTAGTGCCTCTCTGGCTGCTCGCCAGCAGAAGCATGAACCAGCACATAGAAACAAATCTACTGGACAGAAACTCTCCGTCCAGTTTTGCCTCTGACTCTGCAACTGATCCTACTTTGCATACCTGTGTTTCGTTTGACTGGTTCCATGTGCTTGAGATGACTTGCAGTTTATTCTGATGACAGACCTTCCAACCAGTCCAGTGGGAGGAAACTTAAATTCATATTTAAACTTGCCCCATTATTTCACACAAAAAAAACTGGCTTCCAACTGTGTGTGAAGCTAGTGCTGGCGTGTCCTAAGTTTCAATGTCAAAATATGAATGTAAATACATGTACAAACGTCTCTGCTCATCTTATGCCCTTTTTTGGTGTAGCTAAATTCACAAAGGTCATGATATCTTTACACTCATTCCATTATTTCCTGTCACAACATAATAGATGGTAGTGATAGAAGGTTTCCATGAGGAGCCACTGTAGATGGAGCTGGAACATTTTGTTCAGACTCTTAGATTAATTCAGAGCTGTGGAGTTATGGCAAGATTCAGAGGTCTGTTACACCATTACAGACTCTGGAAGTGCCTATGTGTTTTTTGCCATTTCTCCCCATGCATGACCTCTTTGACTTTATGCTTTTACCCCTCCAGGCTCATGTATCTACTTTCCTTAAATGCCTGTCCAGGCCTTCCTCGGAAAGACCTCAGTAGCCTTGCCTACACAATTCTTTTCTGATAAACTCTGCATTTTTCACCCCAGCAAATATCCTCACCAAAACTTCTCTGGTTCTTCCAGGAGATGTAGTTCTTTTACCTTCTCCTGCCTGCACTGTGACTTAGAGTTTTCCCTTCACCTCTTCATTTCCTCCCAATTTCCCCTCTCCACCTCCCTTTCCCAGTCCCTCTTTTGACCTTCTCCAAGAATTTTTCTCATCTGCTGCCTCATAGAGATCTGGCCCTTCTGATTTCTGAATTCTAATCTACCATTTCCTCTTCAGCTAAAGGTCTGGAGAGATGAACAGACCTCAATAACACCTACCTTTTAGCATCAGCTGCAGATGTAACTGGGGCTCCTAAATCAAATGAATACATACAGAAAGCACGAAGGATGAAAAATTGTCTGTTCTAATTTCAGGCCCAGCACAATCCAACAGCTGGAAATAAAGGAAAAGACCTCTTCACCCTCCTGTTTCAGTCAATGGAACAAACAGACTCTGAATCTTTGTATTATGCTCTCACTCGTACTATAACTATTCCTTTTAGGTCATGGGGAGGTACATGCAACACCCAGTCTTGCTGAGATGCTGGAAGGCTGTCTGAGAGAAAACCAGCTTACCAGGTGGAAAAGTCATTCTGAAGTGACCAAGACCCTACACTTTCCTAGAGGATGCACATTTGAGTGAGCACACAGCAGCCAGCAGACCTTTTGTATTTGTTCCATAAGCTTATTAATGTGGGCTTGGCTCCACAGTTAACTAGAACCATGAGTATTCTCTCCCACTGCTTTTGAAGCCATGGGTAGTTTGAATATCCCTGCTTCTTTCCTTTGTTGTCTCCACCTGCAGGTCTGGCCTTCAGAAGACAGCTCACTGTACAGGTGATTTACTATTTTGGACAGAATCAGACAAAAAAGAAATAATCAATAGGAGTTTAAAAAGATGTAAGAACAGATCTACATTTTATTACATTCATAAATTCTAGGACAGATTTATAAATTTGACCATTAAGGAAACTGAGCATATTTGCAACACCGGTAACAAATAATGCAGGTAGAGATATCATCTATCAGACAGCAAAGAACGGATATATTTGTAGATATGTAGACAAACAAATCGAAAGGGAGTGAAATAGGCAGAGAGAGTGGCAGAGAGACTGGTAGAGAGAGGAAAACATTTCTTTAAGGACACTATGAAATGCTAGCAGAAAGCTGATGAGTATTTTTGCACATTTGGCTGTAGAGTACCCTCCTTCTCTGTCTGCAGTATTTCCACACATGTGCACGTGTGGCTGCACTCCTACATGGGCTCACAGCCCCCCAAAAACACACACACACACTCACACTGTCAGCACTTGGTCACCTGCCACGCATCTGCATTAGAATGAGGTATGTGAAATCAGCAGCATTAATGCTGGACCCTGACTGTCATTCCCTCTGGGCACTTGGAGAACAAAACAGGAGCAAGAATGGGTTTTATGAAACAAGTATTCACTCATGCAAACAAATACAGCATTGAGACTGTGCCTGCGACATGTGTCATTCAAAGCCAGGCTGGGCATGGCTTCAGAAGCAGAACATGCCATGGGATGTCAGGGTGTTCTGGGTCTGAGCTCTGACTTTGTCCATTTTTTTAACCTGAGGCTGTAAAGGCCCATGTGCAAAGACGCCAGTGGTTTGGGATACGAACATCATACACCTAATCTCCACTCTTCATTCTCTCTAAAGTTCAGCAAGCAACTGGGTGCCCAAATGTGAATTAACTGGTTAAAATTTTTTTTTCAGAGTTAGGCCTGATTTTCAAGAATACACACTGACTGAGACTACAACTCTGGGAGAACAACACTCTCCAAAAGCTGGCTTAAAATCCATCTTTAACCTTGTTAAATTGAGTTAAAGTCCCCAAATCCCAAACTGGATATACCAAAAAAAAAAAAAAAAAAAAAAAAAAAGGAGAGGAAGAAGTTGTGGGTTGTTTTTTTTTTTCTTGCACACAAGCCCTAATTAAAAGGAAATTATTCTGGTTGCAAAGACAAGCACTTAAATATTAAGAGCTCCCAGAATTGAGGTTACTTGCACAACCTGGATTTTCCTTTGTTGTACAGATGCATTCTAATTCAGACTTTAATTACATGATCATTCACAGAGTAGATGGCATGTGTAGTGCTGTTTGTTGACTGTAGAGGACTGAGGGATTCTGCCTCACATTTCAAGTACACAGAAGAGTGGCCTTTTAGGGGTAAATACTCTTTCAGGCAAGACCACCTGTTCTTTTAACTCATCCCCATCTCAGTTCCACCCCTTCTCACTCTATATTCCCTTTCCCTGTTCCTGTTCTGTATCCAATTTTACTTTTTTTCTCTTTCTCAATTTGTTTCTTTTATCTTACCTCAGTCTTTCAGTGCCTCATCCCTGAGTTAACCAGGCCCAGAGATCTCAGACCCGCTGTGCTTTACCAGAATTTATTTTCTGATGTTTTCTTACATCACATTTTGTATATTAACCCCTCTCTTTTCGCTGCTTTTGTACCACAGATGGTTGCCCATTAGATTTATCTCCCCTCCCACTTCTCTCCATTTTCCCAGATTCTTCCTACTGAGAAGCAGACTGCTGTGTCTCAGCACAACCTTTCCTCCAAAGCTCTCTGTGGTTAACTGGGTCAACACAAATAAATAACTGGAGAATTCTTTAACCCCGGGTCCAAATGGCATGGCACCAACCATCCATATGGCTAAATGCTCTTTTCCATAAAAAAACCCCCACGTTTTCCTTGTCTGTAGTGCCTATTGAGAGCACCACGCTGGTCTGTCATGACCTCCCAGCTGCACCTAGAAGGTTCCTGGGAGATTGGTAAGGGCCAAACCTGTCTAAGACTGTGCTAAGATTAAGGAAATTAATGCTTTTCTTAAGCTTATACTCTGAACCTGGTCATTCATTTCCTGGTACAGATACTATCTTTGAATCTGAATCTCAGTCTGCTCCCCATTTGTATCCCTTCTGAATCCATCCCAATGATACTCCAATCTTCTTGTCTTTCCAGATTGCCCAAATTTCCCCCCAGCCATTTTTTTTCAGTTTCTGCTCCAGTCTCACTGTTAGATCTCCCTGTCAGCCCCTGAAAGCAAAGGGAAGACACACTCCCTACTTATATCTCAGGTACCCAGACTCCAATTTTTCCTGGCCTGTCCTGGCCCTGAGCTGCAATGACAGGAATAACTCTTGTCTAATGTAGCAAACCCGGTGAGAGCCGAGTCACTAGGGAATCTGGTTTTGGAAATCTGCATCCCTAGTGAGCATCTGAGAAGCGCCATTTTCCCCAGGCTTTTAATTGGCCGCTTTGGGGCAGATTTTCCCAGAGATAGCAAAAAAAACTTGAGAAAGAGCTTCACCTCCTGACAGCTCTTAGTATCATGCTGTAAAGCATGGGGACAGGAGAGCTTTACAAAGCATCTCATTTGACTCAGTTCAAACCAGCCCAGATCTCCTATGGGTTGTTTTCAGGGACTGACAATTAGCTCCAGAAAAAAAAAAATTGAGAAATAATTAAAGAATTTTAACTCAATGCTCGTGCCCAACTTAGAGTTTCAGCCAAAACACGTGCAATTTATCAAAGCTGAACAGGATTTTATTAGTCTGAGGCAACCTTTGTAATTGGTGGTGCTACCAGATCCTATTAAAGTGAAATCTCCCTTCCTCACAGGGGCGCTGTAAGCATTAATTTGTTAATGACTGCACAATAATTTGATGATGAAAAGGACCATATTAACATGAAGCATTATTGTGCCTACAATACAGGCTCGCCTGCTTTCATTGCTCATTATGTACAGGGACTTACCTATTATGAGAAGGGATGTGGAGATAATAAACTTGATATTCTTTTCAGAGGACTAATCCAACATGTTTACGGTGTGCTCAGCACAGGCAATAGGAATATTCTGGAGAGCTGTCTTTAAAAGGTAGAATCCATTGTGTGGAATGTAATGATGTGGTGTATGTGTATGCACAAATCCTGTGTCTAAACATACATGCAAACCCATTAATGCAGGCTCTCTTGTAGTTTTCTGACTTTTGTTAACCATGGGTTTTTCTTTGCAGCCCTCCCTTTGCCACCACAAACTCATCAGTGCCACTTTAATAACAAAATGCCTCTGTAAACACTTTTTTTTTTTTTTTTTTTTTTAATAACAGTGATACCTTTTGTTGCCTACATTGACTACAATCTTGTGCTAAGCTCCTTTGGATACAAATAATTTTTCATTTCTCTCCGCAATCAACTTTCTTGATTCTAACTAAGGCAGAGAAAACAAAACAAAACCAAAAAACCCACCAATCCACACTGACTTATGCATTAATTCAGGGACCAATCTTGCAAATGTTCACATGGGTAATCCTTCCTCAGATGAATAATCCCTCTGACCACAGCAGAGTGATTAACAACAATGCAGATTAAGGTTTTCAGGATCGGGCCCATCCCCTGATGCTTGGGTTCTCACCCAAAGTTTAGTGGCTGATGGTACCTCTTTTTTTGTTAGATGTATTATTAGAGGCCCACATGCAGCTCTCAATTATTTCATTTGATTACGTAGCTAATATGCCCTGATCCTGTCAGCACTCCCTGCAAAGACTAACAAGCTGAAGTAAACAATTCCAGCTGAGTTAGAAGACTTGGCAGGATTGGGCCCTTTAACAGCAGCTGTGAGCTGTATCTGATTTGTGATCAGAATGTCTTTGCTATTAACAGTCTCATGTTTCATTTAGAAATAATCTTAAAAAAAAAAGCTAGCAGAAAATCTGTGAGCATAGGAGCTGCTACAGCTAACTAGATCTAAAGAAGGCTAAATTGCTATTTAAAAACAAAAGTCACACGTATTTTTATTTCTTTGGAGCAAAACTTGCCTGCTATTTAACTTATCTATTTTAAAATAAAATTCACATATATTTCTTATTTATTTGGAACAAAACCTGCCTGCAATTCTTTTTACATCATGCAGCGACTGATGGTTATGTGTGCTGTGGGTCCAGGGGTTTGAAGTTCAGCAGAAGAATCCCCCTCCAGCAACCTTTCGGCCTATTGCTGCCTTTCTTCTTTACTTGCTCGTTTCCTGGAGAACGAAGACAGTCAGGACTGATGTATCGCTGTGTCCCCCTTGCCTGCACCAAACGGTGTTCATTAAAAACTTGCTGCTAGCAAGGGCCTGATCCAGCCCTCCTGGAAGTCATTGGAAAGCTGTCTATTGACGTCATGGGGACGAGGAGCATACTAATGCATGCAAGTACCTTTACTAATGCGGCCAGTCCTGTTAACAACACCGAAGTTGTTCACAGGATTAACAGCAATCAATCAAGCCCTTTGAAAGGCACATTAAAAGCCAAAGCCTGGTCTGCAGCCCTTTCTCACAGGAGGTGTGTGTATACCTGTGGCTGGTCCTGCTGCATCGTTCTGCTCCTGGCCTGGCCGTGTTGGTGAATTTTTCCAGCTGTGCTGATTTGGGGTAACATTTCTTCTGAGAAGGTAAAAATTGATAGTCACCTACTCCCAAAATAAATAATGTTTGCGTTCTCACAAAAAAAAAAAAGAAAAAAAAAGGGAAAAAAACCCGAAAAAAGGCACTAACCAGAGTGAGAAGCAGGAGAAAACGGGGCTGCAAATTGTTGTGGGAAGGGGCTGTTTTTTCCCTGCAAGTAGGGGGGGAAAAAAAAAAAAAGTGTTTTATTATGTTCCCAAGCACAGAAATAATTTTTACTCCCTGGGAGAAACTGAAGGCTGTTACAAAAGACCGCATCCTTATGAAATTCCTCTGGACTTCTCTGCTTCTGGATTGCTGAACTGGACCCACTGTGATTACACTGGGAACATTTCTCACTGGGGAACTGTTCAGCAAAAGCTGGTTTATAGATAACAATTTCACTCCTCCTTTGCCTGTATCTGTTTAAAATCCTGCTGCAGCCCCTTGTACATGTGTAAAGGTGCTTATGGGGTACAGCTTATTTCCACCCACAGCAGCAGCTGTGTTCATCTTGGAGCCCTTGTAGCAATATTTGTGTCCGTATTATTTCATCCTGCTACCCCTCACAGCTGTGCCTGTGCACCAGGGGGCTGTACTTGAACAGCATCCATTTCTAAATGACTATACTTACGGCTCTGTGAAAACGGGGCGTGGACCAGCTCAAAGTTTTAAAAAATAGAGATTGTTATAAAAGGGACACCCGTACTGAGCAGCAAAATAGCTCTTTTTACTGCCCTGTTCTTTTAATTGGCTTTCGTTCGGGATAAGCCGTGATCGCAGGCGGAGTGGCCTGCTCGGGGACAAGGTGTTAAGAGAGCTATCCCTGGGATGGATCAGTGCCGGATGCTGTTTCACTTTTCACTGTAGTGGATATTCCTTTCTTAAAAAAAGGTTTAGATTTTCTTTCGGTGGGTCCTTCTAGTTCTATCACGGGTGTGGTTTTGGGGACCAGAAAGAGCGGGTATTAGGATTTTTAAGGCGCGGGAGGGAGGGCTGAAAGATTTTGTTTCATGTGGGTTTTGTTGTTGTTGTCATCCTTTTATCGCAGTCCAAGGCACAAGGCAGGATTTGAAAACAGGTGAGTCACGGGGCTGGGAATTTGGGAGTGGGGCTGTCTGAGGGTTTCACCCTCCCCGCAGCTCCTGGGCTGTCAGATCTCCGTGTCTGTAGCCTTTAAAGGTTGTAGGAGTGTGCCCAGGAAGGGAAGACGGGCAGATTACCCCCCCTGACCCCCCCGGCTCGGACCCCAGCACACGGCACGCCTGGTCAGACAGCAGACAATGCGCGGTGCCTGCCACCAGCCCGGCACCAGGCGGCTGACAGCCGCTGCTGCCCATCAGCGCCCGCAGATATTTAAAGAGCCGTAAAAGGCAGCGCAGGCTGCCGGGGGCTCCGCACGGGTGTCGCCCCCAGGTGCGGGCCCCCGGAGGGTGGGATGGGGAGGCTCCTCGGGGCCGGTCCCGTCCCGCCCCCCGCCTGCAGCGCTCCCCTCGCCGGGATCGGCGGTGGCCCCGGGGAGGGGCGCAGTCCTGCCGCCCCCCCGATCCACCCCCGCTCCTCTACTGGCAGGACACGGGAGCACTCTCAGATACAGGAGTAGTTGGAATAGCCGAGCCACCTGCAATGGGGTGATTTTCTTTATAAGGCTTTTTGTTGTTTTTGTTGGTTTTTTTTAAAGCGGAGGCGGAGGGGACGGGCGGGGGGGGGGACGGTGTGGGGGGTTGCTTGGTTGGCAGGACGCTTCCTCGCCTCTCTGTTATTAAAACAAAAGCCAAATAAAGTGGAAAGGCGGCAAAGCTTGTTCCTTTCTATTGTTTGTTTGCTTGTTTGTTTGTTTTTAAAACAGAAACAAACCCCAAATGCCGGTCAGTAAAGCAGACAGAAAGGCTGAAATTTTTAAACTAATAACCTCCTACCTCCGCGGGTGCCCCTTCCGTCGGCAGTCACACGTGTTACCTGCGCTCCCTGGGGACGGGCGGCCGGGGGGGTCCCGCTCCCAGCCCGCCGCCCCTTCCCCAACTCCCCGGGGCCACCGCCGCCTCCGCCGCGGGGAGCAGCCGGCGGCGCCGGGAACAATGGCCGGGGCCCCGCGGGGCCGGGGGCGGCGGGGGCGCGGCGGGGGCTGCGGACACCCCCGGGCCGAGGGGGGACAGCCGGGCGCCGAGCGGGTGCAGCCCGGCCGGGAGGGGAGCGGGGGTTCAGGCCAGGTAACTCGCAGGCTGCTCCGAGCTCGCCTGCTGGTGTTTCTCCGAGCTTCATCCCCGAGCAGCTTGCACGGGAGAACGGGAGAAAAGGGAAAGAGAGGAAAAAAAAAAAAAAAAACAGCAGGGGAAAAATTGCTCTGAGCGCACGCAGAGCCTTGTTTTGTTACTGTCCGGATTACTGTTATTATTATTTGGGGGACAAGGGGGAGTTGTGTCCTTAATCCGAGTCTCCCTGCCCTCCCCACCCCCAGATGCTGTGAAAGAAGAGCTGATTTCGTCTCCACCATACAGTACACTTTGTCTAGAGAGCATTGTTCGGACAAGCAACTCCCGATCACTGATGACTACAAAATACGATTTATGTTTCCATCAGAGACAGACAGAATATCCTGATGGCTTGAAAGCCGGGCAAGAAAATCTTACCTAATCAATCCCTTTCCAATATATATACACACATACACACACACGCACACATACACAGAGCCCGTATAGGAGATAACGCCCGCACTGACTGTACATAAAATAAATATCGGCAGCACGAAAATTAACAGTCATCTCGATATTTTTCGTCTCTCTCCGAAGCGCTACAATAATATAGTTTGCGCTTTCCGAGTTCGATGTCATCAACGGTAACATAATTTATAGGAAAAAAAAAGAGCTTAAAGAGCATGCATTTTTTTAGATGCAACATGAACAGATATAGTAACGAGAGCTTGTAACATCACAATCACAACAACAACAGCAAAAGCAACCTCTGAGCCGGGGGTTTCTTCCGTATCTGAACTGCTTTTTATTATCATTTGCAAAATTGTAATAAGAGTAAATAATAAGTAAGAGACATCATCATAACAGAAAGAAGTCAGAACACCTTGGGTTTGGGTTTTTTTCCCCTCTCAAATAAAAAGGCAGATTTCCCGATGATCACTGAAATTATAACGACAGCGATTGATCGGAGGGCTTGCAAAGGAAAAGGAAAAAAAAAAATCATCATCATTGGTCCTAAAAACGCAACCGTTCCCCTTTGCTCACTTGGCACAATAGAAATTGACTGTCTCTCAAAGAGCCATGCGCCTAGTGCTATTTATAGCCAGGGGCTGTGTTGGAAGATACCATTAGGCTTCTGCCGGGCAGACAGACAGGGGGGTGGTTGGATGGGAGGAGGGGGTTTAGCCAGAGTAGAGGCAAAAGCAATCCCCCACCCCTAGCCTCCCTTCCCCGTACACACACACATCCACACACTCACACCCCACCCCCTAGTCTGGCTGGGAATTTGAACCGATCCAGCCTGTTTAAACGGAAAGGACACAGATCTTCAATGTAAAAAAAAAATCAGATCAGACCCAGAGAGAGAGAGAGAGAGAGAGAGAGAGAGAGAGAGAGAGAGAGAGAGACAGAGAGGGAGGAGTGTGTGTGTGTGTGAGTGTGTGTGTGTGTGTGTGTGAAAGAGGGAGAGGGAGCGAGAGAGCGAGAGAGAGGGAGAGAGAGAGGGAGAGAGAGGGAGGGAGAGAGAAAAGAAGAGGGGGAAAAAAAGGAAAGAAGATTTTCTCTATGTATATAAAGATGGCCACGTTAGCAAACGGACAACCAGACAATACCAGCCTGAGTAGCAATCACAGCAACCCCAGCACCAACGGGCATATGAACGGATTAAACCATAGTCCCGGAAACCCATCCACCATCCCAATGAAGGACCACGATGCCATTAAGCTCTTTATTGGGCAGATCCCCCGTAACCTGGACGAGAAAGACCTCAAACCGCTCTTCGAGGAGTTCGGGAAGATCTATGAACTGACGGTGCTGAAGGACAGGTTCACTGGCATGCACAAAGGTGAGTTACCTCCTGAACTTTCCCGGGAGAGATCGGGAGAGAAAGGAAGGCTCCCTCTCCCTCCCCGGCTCTCTCTTTCTCTCTCTCTTTCCTTTCGATTTCATTTCATTTTATTTCATTTTTGGTTGGCCCGGGGGCGGAGGCGGCAGGCTGGGGGGGCAGGGAAAGAAATAATAAACCCATCCTGGGAAGAGAAGAGCGAGAGGCAGGGCAGGGAGTCAGCTCCGCTTGGCTTATTTATTAGTATTTTTATTTCTTTCCCCGCTTTTTTGGGGGGTGAGAGGCAGCTCCCGGGAGCGCCGGGCGAGCGGCGGCGCGGGAGCGGGGCCGGCGGCAGCTGTCCGCGGTGCTGAAGCGGGAGCGGGTGCTCTGTATTTACCTTCGGGAGCCGCTCATCGTCAGCCCAGTGGTGTGTGTGTCCGTCTGTCTGTCCCTGGGTTTGCTGGCAACCCCCTATTTAACAACTGTTCTGTATCTGGCACCGGCGGCTTTCTTTTTCTTTTCTTTTCTTTCTTTTTTTTTTTTCCTTTTTTCTTTTTCTTCTTTTTTTATTCTTTTCTTTTTCTCTTTTTTTTTCTCTTTTTTTTTTTCCTTTTCTTTTATGGCAATTTTAATTTTTGCTGCTGTCACTATTATTATTTGTAGTCCTCTACAAAGCAAGAAGTGGAGGAGAGTGAGTTGCTCCAGGGGGCTATTTCATTTTGGTTCTATTCAACTGGGAACAGGGATATAAACAACAATAAAGAAGCCCATCTCAAGCGGGGCAGGGGTGTGTGTGTGCACAAAATCATGATAGGTGTGCATGTGTGGGAGAAGGCAAGACAGAAGGGACAGGTGGCAGCTTAGTTCCAGAGGGAAGAAGTCTCTGACCAGGCATATTCCAAGCACTACTTTAATGTACCCAAAGTCCATGCCGGGAACTTTTTAGGTTTTCTCTAAAGGTAGTGGAGATGTACTTCTCACGCGATGCCTCACTTGCTCCATCTCTGCCCGCTCATTTCCCTGCTCAGCTTAGGCTCTCCGGAGGTGCCTATCAGACTAGATGGTGCTCCGTTTTGGGGGTGGGGGAGGGCGTGTGTAGTGGGGGAGAGATGCTTAGATCCTCGGGTAGGAAAGTAGGACTCGCAGGGAGGAAGTTGAAGGTAATTTGCATGGTAACCCCGCTTAGGAGCAGGTGAGAACCAGGAGTGATATAAGCCACCTTATTAACTTGGATTCTGTATACATGTGTGTATGTGTGTGTTTATATTTATTTTTAAGAAAGAAAAGGGAAGAGAAAAAGACTGGGTCAGAACTGATTGGGGTGTGACTCCAGATTTAGTGCAGGAGGAGAAAGCGTTTTGCACGGGGCCATGGGGAGAGTAGAAGTTGTATCTTTTACAGGACAGCCTCAGTACCAGTGTCTAGTCCAGCTTGGTGGACTCCTGGCAGTGACAGTCACGGGTAATGGCATTACTGGCTTCCCAGCTTTCCAGATGCCTTGGCGAGTTGTAAATCTTGAACTTAACGGCATGTTTAGCAGGCATCTCTTCCCCCTTCCCACTCACTCCCCTCCTTGCTTTCACTCTCAGGAAACGCAAATGAAAATATACCCTGACAGTGCAAACTACCAGTTTTACACAGGCTAGAGAAAATGCTCGGGGCTCGGGGACTAGGGACTCAGTTTAAGTTATAGGATATTTCTTCCATCCTTTCATGCCGATAGCTTCATACACCCTTCTCATTTTTAAAATGATCAGTGTAGCTCTTTCGAACCTTGCTTTCTTTTCAGATTGGCTCCCTAGAAGCCACATCAAGGTCTGAGTGGCATCATTTAAACATGACATCCATACTATAATAATTATTAATAATAGCAATAAAAATAATAATAAGAGGTGCAGGGAAGGAGAGGTCCTGAGAGATTTCGTGTAATAGTGAGAGTAGACACTGAGCTTGTGTGTGTGTGCATGTGTTTGCAAAAAATTATCTAAGGTTTCTGCAAAATAAAATAACAGCAGTAAAAGCTACACTGAAGAGAATCACTCAACATAGTGTAGAGGAAATCTTTAAGCTAACACTTCGATAAAGTATTTTTATTTTGGTAGTGGGAGGTTACTGTGCTTTGTTGATGAGACTTTATTCTTTTGTTATGTTATATCTTAAACCTGAAATTAATCAGTCTATGTGCTAACTTTAATTTCTATTTCATAGATCCGAGTTCTCCCTCTTTCAGTTCAGTTTTTCTTTTATTGTATGCCTGCATTCACAGAGACAAACTCAGGAAGGGAGAGGGAGAGAGAGAGAGAGAGAGAGAGAGAGAGAGAGGGAGAGAGAGAGAGAGAGGGAGAGAGAGAGAGAGGAGAGAGAGAGGGATCATTTATCTTGCTTGGATGTGTTTAACACATATCCCTGAATTAAGCAAGATACTAACTTCATTTCCCTTCATTTCATTTCTGTTGTAAAGCTGCAACCTAGGAAAAAAGCCAGGTGAGGAATCTTGTCACCTCATCAAACCAAATTGCATGAGTTCATCTCAAAACAAACAGTAATTTTTAACCTGCTATAACTTTTGGACTTCGGAAAGAAAATTTATGGTGATGATTGTTATTTTGCAGGCTAGGGTTTGAGCGAAGCTTCAATAGACACCGAGTTGCCAGCATTTAAGAGATCGGTTTTATTTAGTACATCCGAGAAGAGTTTGAACTCCTTTCTAGCGATGCCGCTGATTTATTAGCTAATCCTGATAAAAATGTGCCTCTGGCTACCTGGAAAAAAATTACTTTCTTGCCAGTAGTGATTAATTACTATTAAGTCAAAAAGCGTGATGGGGCTTTGAAGGATGAGGATTGTGTTTGGCTTTTTTTTTAATTATTATTTTATTCATTTCATTTCATTTTTAATCTATTTTTTCTCTTTCCCCTTCTCTAAATGCAGTCATGTGAAGCATTGTATTCACTCAGATGTCCTTATTTTGGCTTTGCTTTGCAGGCATAGGTGAAGAATTGCATAAAGATAGTCCAACTTGGCTCACAGGGGTAGGTTGGCAACACAAAACCCCAAGATGCTTTCCATAAGAGATGCATAATGCTTATACATTAATTGATCCATCACTCTCAGTTGATTTCATTCCTAACTCAGGGGATGAGGCTGTGGCAGTGGTACACCCTGAAGGGTTAATAGTAGGCTGTAGTTTATTTAAGTGTACGGAGAGCAAACCTTGGGTGTGGAGGGGGAGAAAGTGGGATTGTTCTAGGAGGAGGGAAGAGACAGGAATTAGCTTAAAGTAAAAAAACAGCAACCTGAGTAATTTCAGGTGTAAATCCATTGAAATGAGATGAAAGGATGTGTATTCTTGAAAATATTATGAAGATATCCTATTGCGGTGCCCCGGTATAGCAGGAGGAAATTGAAAATTAAGAACCTAAAGATAAACCTACTATGCCCTCCTCCAAGAAAAACTATCACAAAAGGAGAGTGAAGTCCCAGGTTCTCTCACCAGCAGCTCTGGCTGATACCAGTACAGATACCAGGGAAGAGGCAGGGGATTATGATTCTCTTGCAGATACGCAAAGAGAGAAAGGGTACGGGGGAAGCAGCATGTGGGGGAAGGCAGGAAGGGCTTGCCAGATCCCCGAGAAAATAAGCTTTAATGGCACGAGCGTAGCTGCTGCATATTTCCCCCATCCTCACTTCTCTCCACACGGGGCAGGAACAGGCTCCTGCTCTGGTACTTTGCTCTAGGGTTGGGAAGAGGCTGTGTGCTGAGATCCACGGGTAGAAATCTACCGGGGCTGAGCTGACCCACCCACGCACTCACACACACGCACACATGCACGGAGTTAACTAATCACACTTTAACAATTTAGCAAGACATTCATTCATAACTTCCCCCCATCTTATCTAGCAGTGGAGTATGCTTAAAGGCTGAGTTACTGGGAGATATAAAGGTTAGTGCTCTCAGGACAGCCATATTATAATGCATTATCTTTGAAGTCATTTAAGGCCAATTTAAGTGGTATTTAGTATAATATTTATGAATTAATGTAATCTAAATATAGGACTGTCCCCATAGGTTTAAACAGTCTTTTCTATTGAAGCTTGCTTGTACCCAAGGCCTGGGAAATGTTTTAATTTAAAACACACAGGTCTCCATAATATTCTATTTAGGAAGTCAGAAGAAATCAGCATTCCACACTTAACTGAGATTTACTGAAACACATGCGGGCAAATGCACTTTAAGTGTGGAGACAGTGTGCACTGGAAAAGCAGGAGTCTTGCACAGACTTGAGACCAACAACACTCTTTCAACCCTTATTTAGGGGCAGAAAAAGCACAAACCCCCCAAAATCTCCTTGAAATCCTCTGCTGCAGTCCCATGGTTAGGGTGTTTTTCCTACCTGACCCGAACCTCACTCTGTAAGCATTCAATGCAGATAGAAAAATGCAGTATGAAGAGAATAGTTTAGTTCTTTCACAGCTTTAGCCTCTTAAAAGTATAAATAATTTTGAAATTTGAGACACCACTGGGGTAGGGAAACAAGGCTTCCATTCATTATATTCTGTTCTGTTTGATTACAAAGATAGATGATAGAAAAATTAAAACCTTGTTAAACTTAAGGATGTTTATGAAGGTTTTGGATATGTCAGAAATTCAAAGGGGCAATGAAAATGAGCATTTAGTTAAGATGATGCATTTGTTTATATGTAGAAATGTATAGATTTTTGTGTGTGTATACATACAGAAAAAGAGATGTATACACATTCATGTGTATAGCCTTTGGGAAATGGAAATTTAGTTGAAAAGAAGCACAACGCAATACAGGTGCTGAATAAACTCCTCCATAATTGAAACATAAGACTTGCCTGGCTGAAAGCAACACATACAGCATTTAGTATGGTAGTAAACCAAACAAGTTTTAGGGAGGTAAATGCACAAATAAACTGGAATAAAACAGAGGAGACTTTATGCCTTAGGTCTAAAGAACAACCCCTTAAAACAATCACAATGCAATTGGATAGCTTGATGGCAGAGAGGGAAAAAGCAACCCCCTGTACAATAAAATCTCCTGTACAGATGAGCGTCTAAGTGTTTTGATAATGTCAAACAGATAGCCCAGATTACTTCATAAATTAGAAGTGTATATGTTAACTCTTTTTTTTCAGTGGTCTGGACATGGATTCTGGTTTCTAAAAGCAGCTGCAGCCAGTTATGATGCTGTTGTTACGGTTGTGTCAGCATTTCCAATACAAACTCCAATTTTCTGGGATCTCTTGCTTGCCTGTCAAGTTTTGCACTGAAAGCTGTTCTTCAGCTAGTCCCACTACCATATGAACTAATCATCCTTACAAGATGGATTTGTTTAAAAGTTACATTTATCAGGAAAAAGGAAAGAAATTAAAGTTTGTGTATCCACAGCTTTTGTTTCTTCTTTTACGTTTCTCCAGGTTAGACTTACATTTCCTACACTTCTACAGATTACGATTGCTTCTGTCCCTCAATATCTACATATACTGGTGCCTTTGGGCATTTTATGGAATAAAAAAGGGTGCTTATTTTTTTCTTAAAAACAAACTAATTAGCGAAAACAACCAAATTTCATAGTATTTACTTGTCCCTACCAAGGTTTTAATTGAGGGACAAATCAGAAACTCAGTAATTTCTGAAAAATAACAATAGAAAGGGGGACAGTTTGGTTTAGTTTTATATCACTTTTTTCCCCCGTATTGAACCAGAAAAGATTGGAAATTTCAGCACTGAAGTAGAGGGAAAAAATGAGGATCCTTGTCACCTTGCATGAAAAGCGTGGCTCATCTGGTCCTGTATCCCGCATCGGCTAGTGGCCAGTGCCACCGACAGGACTTTCTTTAGCAGAGGATTCAAATTGCATAGCATAATAAAAGCCAGTCAGCTGATGGAATAGTCTTTTGAGGGAGATTGTCAGAGAGTACCTGGAAATTTCGTCTGGGTAAAGAGTGAGCGAGATCACGGAAAGTGTCTTGTGCTCAACCGAAAAGTGGATTGTACCTGTCAAGGAGGGCAGGCAGAGAACTCTCTGTTCATGGTGGTCAAGAGCAAGGGACAGAAGGGGTTGAATGATCAAGGAGGGTCTCCCCTAGCCCTAAGATCTGGAAGTATGCAGCCACATTTTTCAGCAAGACATCAGGGTGTTTTTTTATCATGCATACCCTGTGCGTGTGCATACCAGCCGCACTGACCCGACAGACCATAACGACACTAAAGGAGCTGTTACTGTCCCTCCCGTCAATCAAGTGTGAACCGAGGCGGGTTTATGTGACAGGCAGTAATGGTTCCAAGGGAGAAAAAGTGGGGGAGATGATCTAGGCTGTTGGACTACTTACCTGCATTTAAAATAGAGGAAAAAACCTCAGATGCCCAAAGACCCGTGTAGGTGTTGGCTATCGCCTCAAAGTAATATTCCAAAAAACAAGGGAGCTGCGGACATCAGTGCGACCTGCGCATCGAGAACTGTGTGGTTTGTGCCCCATAAGAGTTTGCGCTAAGCAAGTGAAGTGTTAAGGAAATTAAGTTGAATCCTGACTTTAACAAGTAGCTGGTGCTTCATTAATCCCTGCGTCACCTTTACTTCGGCAGCAAAGGCCTGTTACCTGCTTGCTGGGCAGAACGCAGTGAGATTTCTGCCATCACTTCAGTGGCTTCACGTTTAGAAATCCTGGTGCAGGTTTGAGCTTAGTGTTTCACCTTCCCTTTAAAATTCTGGATTATAGGTTTACGTAACAAACCTCAACACTTGCAGCTAATGCTACTAATTTCTGCACTTGCTGGCTTGTCCCTTAACTTATCTTTGCTTCTGTAAGTGAAACTAAAACTAAAACAAACCTGAGGAACTGACAAAAGCATGGTCTCTGCCACATTCCTCACTCACTTAAATGCTCCACCGATGCTTGTATGACTGTTGCTGGGGTTTGTCATGGTGGACTGACCCTTATGCGTTAAAATCTTCTGCAGAAAAATGGAAAAATAACAACCATGGTGAGTAAAAGTTATGGTTCTCTTCCACTTACTGAGCTGGGGTATATATCAGAAGGGTCTCTCTTTCCCTCTACCTCCATGAGAGCCATCATCACATTTTGGGGATCTCAGGATCTACTGAGTCACTTTGTCTGCGCTGCATCTCTTGGTGTGGTCTGGAGTCAGGATGTCACCGCAGAGATTGCATTTGTTTGCTTTTGTCACTGTGAGCCACAGCCTGAATGCACATACAGGTGAATGCAGCTTTTAATGTGCATTCATTATATCCAACTGACATCCCCTTGAAGGAAGAGAGGGCTTATTATTATCGCTCCTTAAAATAAAGATGGATGAGGGCTCTAAACCTCTCAAATAAAGTTCCTGACCATATGTAGTAGCTAAAAATAAATCATATACGGCCATCTATTCCATGTAAATGAATGGCAAGACATATAGATATAGACATTGTGTTAAGTTTGTCAAGCAGAAGCAGCCAAAAATATTGATCAAGGCAAGGGGGAAAAATTGATAATGAACTGGACTCCAAGAAGACTTTAATTGACAGTGACTTCTGTGAACCAGCTTTGGACAGTATATATAAACTGACCACGATGTAACTTTATTGCAATGCACTCTCCTGTAATTAATTGTCACCTTTGTTAAGACTGGCTACAGATCAAAGGTTTAAAGATACTTAACAGGTTCTTAGTAACAAACCCTTCAGATGCATTAGAAATATCCGACAGCTCAGCCAATGAGGCATGCAGATTTCGATCTACCTCACCCTTATCTGTTTATTTCTCCCTTCTTTGTTGAACACAGAAAGTCATTGTTTAACATTAACTATTTAATAGAAGACTTTGTTGGCAATGTTGATGCCTCCAGGGAAATATGGCTGCTGTGACAAGGACCTTCACTGTAAGGTCTTCCGAAGTATTTTCCCAACAGAAAGTTGTTTATGGTTTGGTAGACCAAGGTGTAGTGCAGACACAGTTTGCAGTGCAGATAATTCTTCCCCCTTTACATGGCTGAGGTGTTTAATTTCCTTATTTAAACCCAGAAAACAAAAAGAAGAACAAAAAAATCCTAAAAAACATACATGAAAAGTGCAGCTGAGAATGAACTTCTATGTGAACTTCTATGTGAAAACTGCATATGCAGTGAGATAGAAGTGTTTGACATATTTGTATATCACACACATGCAACCATTTATTTTATATGATAACCATTTATTTCATTCACATTTATTTTGTGTGCATGTGAATGAAAACATGCATTCAGTACAGACAGGATAATATAGGTCTCTAAATAATTCCTTTCTAAAAGACAGTACAGAGACCATACTTTTACGTGAAAGTGGCAGGTGACTTAACAGGGTATTCCTGGAATTACATGCAGAGTTTAATATGATACGTAACCATTTGCTCATTATACTATTTTAATTATACAGTTACACTTAATTAATTCATCTCTGGTCTATCTGTACATTGTGTCTGAATCTCTAAAATATTTTAGAGGCAACCAGGCTGCCTTCCCAGTGCACCGGGGCAGATAAGTCTGGACATGAAGCTTCTTCAAACAGAATAAAAACGGAGCTTTGCAGACAGAGTTGGTCTGATGAGATCTGACTGCATATTTGGCCTGTTTCTAATTCAAATGCCTGTGTATATACTACACAGAGACTGTGTATGCATGCATGTATTGAAAGGACAGACTTACATTTGCACATAGTTCCTCTCCTTTCCAGTCCCTAAGGATAGATTCGCATCACATAATATGCATCACTCACTGCAAACGCACACAAATATCTTTGTCGGACTCGGTAGCTTCTTGCAGGTAGATGTATAAAGCAGCATCAGCCTAATAATATCCCTATAAAACAGCGCTTCCTTCCTAGGATCGAGAGGGATGAAGGTTGTCAGAAGATCAAAAGATATATCACAGTGTGCTTGTAGAAATCCCCTGATTATGTTTCCTCTCTATAATGCTCTAATTCACTATTTGATCAATTGTAAAAGGGCCAATGCTTTAGGAGGGAAAAAAAGTATTAGGTTACTGGATGCTTCAGGGTGAGTGAAAATCACACCTAAAATTATATGTAGCAATACAGTAATGAGATTATCAATACTTCTTTAAGGAATCTGACAGCCCTATACAAGAGATTCAGCTCTGTGAGCAAAGGTCACAATATAGGTATTGCTTATTAAGACTATCGATAGCCTAGTTGACCAATCTTACCAGAGACTGTATAATGTACCTGCTGTTAACAGACGGGGAGGAGAACTATGAAGAATTTACAGAATTGCCCACATGTAATATTAATAATATTGATTGATTCTAATAATATAATAAGGTAAAGATGCACTTCTTTGAAATGGTGTATGGAGGAAGCAGGGGGAGAGTGAGATATCTTTGCCGAGCAGATTAAATTGGTTTGCACCTCTCTGAAAGTTAACCTAGAGAAAATTCAGTTTTCTTGCCTAGGCTCTGTTTCTTGCCCGTTATTCCACCCAACCCAGACAGAAACCAGATTCATTTTTCGCTAAGGTCAGGTCTTGGCCCGGCAGGTGCAAAAAAGCCAGGGACCTGAGAAACTTCTTGCAGCGAGGAGCATTTTGGTCAACAACTTCAGCACCTGTCAAAATAGGATTAATCCTAGAGAGTTCTTTCTCAACATAGAATTGCAATGAAAGTGCTTCTTTCTTTTTTTCCCTCCCCTTCACCTTTATCAGCATTTAAGGGATAGGGGGGAAAACACGGTGGAAATAATGTATATTCTACACCATGTAAAATCTATAATTGACAAGAAAGGACTTTGTAGAGCAGACACACACCTGCCCCAAAGTCTGCTGAAGTCCAGACAAACTCTGCTTTGCCTGCAGCAGTGCTTGGATGGGGCCCGAAGTTACGGGCAGTTCTGCGAGGTGCCGCTCGATGAAGCAGGAGCGGCCGACAACACGCGATGTGACTGACTTAGGGTTGTTACTCACCTAAATTCCGACACACAGACCTGACTCCTTCTGAATTTCTTAACTACTCCCTCTGCAACAATAGGCTGCCTTATCTAAGTAAGGTAGTTCACTCCTTCTGCTATACCATTCAACTTCAGCCGTCTAATCCCAGGGTCCGTATGGTAGTTTCAAGAAGGTTTGCATTTCATTATGCCTTTTTTACTTCTTTTTTCAGTTTGCAGGGCAACTGTTTTTCTTTTGTGAGCATTTAATTGCTTTTAAACGCAATTTATTTGATCGTATTCCATCTTCAATAATACATGGATGAGGATGCAATTTTTCACCCTCTTTTATAAAGATATATTGTTATTCAATTATGCTATTCTGTGGGATTTGTTCTGTTTTGTGCATTCAAGGAGAGCTTGGTCATTTTTTTATTTTGCTTTCCTTCTTCCTATCTTCTTTTTATTATTATTTATATGGATTTTTTTTTTCTTTTTAGAAAAAGAAATCTCATTCAAGATACTGGCAGTAAATGAAAAAAGTAGGAGTGGAAGTGAGGAATGGGCAAGACAACCAACAAAAATCCTTTGGCAAAGTCTTTAAAAGCGTACCATTACTTCATGTTTATTTGCAGGAGGGGATGCAGCCAATTTTGTTATTAAAAAAAAAAACAACAGTATCTTAGAAATTATTTAATTCCAAGTTTAGTCATTGACAGAGAAGGAGAAAAAAAAAAGAAGTGAGTCAACCCACAGGAACACTGTC
This sequence comes from Acanthornis magna, assembly GCA_036785705.1. Lineage (NCBI taxonomy): Eukaryota > Metazoa > Chordata > Aves > Passeriformes > Acanthizidae > Acanthornis > Acanthornis magna. Next base: position 898,689 of record JAWUZG010000036.1, read on the forward strand.
AGAAAATGCAGATAAAGATCTTGCAGGAGGCAAGGGTCTTAGAGTGGGACAAGTTTCTACATTCTACTAGGGATTAGGAAAAGTTAGCAGCAAATTAAACAAACAAATAGATAAACAAGAAACACAAGCATTGCCATTCCTTCTGAATTATTTGTAATGGCTAATACACCTCAGAGCTGCTCCGTTTAAATTGCTGCCTGTGCCTGCAGCTTCATTCAAAGGAAGGGCATTATCTGGTGGGTGAGGGCGGGCGGTGAGGACGCCTAGGTTCTAATCACAGCGTGGATAATTACTCACCAACACTCTCTGATGGAGTCACTTAAGCTCGGTGCCTTCAGGCCTGAACTGAAACCTGTTGAATCAATGGAAAGATTCCCATTGGCTCTAGTGAGCTATTGATCTTTCATTTCCCCAACTGCAATATTAGGCCAGCTGGATTTTTTTTTCCAATTCTTTTTTTTTTTTTTTTTTATGAGGGAGAAGGTAATGGCATAAATTTGACATTTACTTTTTTTCTGTGTAAAGGTTTTGGTGTATCTCTGATGGTAAATGTATTACATCACAGCCCCTTTCAGCATAGATCCGGAAAACATGCTTTCAAAAAACACTCAGTGGGGGCATGGAAAATTAGCTTTGCTCATTTCACTTGTAAATGTATATTTGTCCTTGCTTTGGTAAGAAAGGGTCAATGGCAATTTTGCCAGTTTTCTTTGTGTGAGTAGGATTCAGCCCTTGTAATTTCTCTGTCTAAAGGAATGTCATCATTCACTGATTCAGGATCTTGATTTATATTTTTTTCCCCTTCTTTTAGTGAATCACATACATACTCTTCATTGTTATGGCAACTGAGGGAGCTGCAAAGCACGGATTTGATGAAGGGCTGCATCCCACCTTTCTTCTTTAAGGGCCTGATCCAAACCTACTGTTTGCAGCACAGTTTGGATTAAGATGAAGGTATCTGCCTTCACCTGGTCAGTAAAAAGAGCAAGTTCCCTCTAGACAAGTGTACTCCTGCCCTCAGCACAGGTAGATGGAATTGGCAGTCGTCGCCCATTTGCCGAGCACCGACCCAACACTCTCTGAAGTCAATAGTTAGACTCTGACCCAGCCTCACAAACAACAGACAGACACTGTGTGAATCCTTAAACAGGGATGTGAATATCCCTGACTTTGGCAGAGCAAGGTAGTCCAGAAGGGAGTTTTCACTACTGCTATCCAAGGTGTAAGTTGTGTGGAATAAGCATCCCTATGTCCAGCCACAAAAAATTTAATTTAGTAATATTTTTGTCAAAGAGGACAGTTTCAGGTGGTCTCCTACAGCAAAGATCTGACAAACAAATGAATCAGGCTTCTTGGGTTTGTTTTTTCAGTTATTTCAGTTGTAGTTTTGGTTTGTTCATCAATAACAATGTGTTTCGGATTCTTTTGTTTGTTTGTTCGTTTGTTTGTTTGTTTGTTTGGGATCTTTTTTGGTGTTGCCAAAAAAGATCTGTGATCATGTCTTTTACAAAATAAATGGAGGAGCTGGAGTCTGCATGTAGTTATGTGTGTGCGTGGAGTCGATTATCTAACCCCTAGTCTATTTGAAATCATCACAGTGCACTCAAGTCAATGATATTCTGTCAAAGGTGGAGGGGAAGCGAGCATGCAGTGTGAGTGCGTGAACGCGATGCTGTTTGATTGCCTGAAATCCAACTAAGTCTCAGTTTCAAAGGCCTGGGGGCAGCAGAGAAAGTATTTGTTTGTTTAATTATTTATATATTTACTCAGCTTTACTGACAGTGTTTGCAGATGGGGAAAAAAAAAATTAAGAAGGAATGTTGGGTTCTTGTTTGGAGGGGAACGTGTGTTGTATTAGCCTCAATCTGTTCTCCCATATAACGGCTGTTTTGTGCTGTTAAATGATCATTTGTTACTGACCGGCTCATTGAAAAAGAACAGAGAGGTGCTGGTAGAATTAGATTTCACGAGTTTATTCATAAAAGGAGTTGCACAATAGGTGTGTCATTCCCCTGTCTTTTCCTCTGCGCCGATCCAGGGACAGGACTTCTGGCAGCAGCTTCTTACTTCAAGAAGAAATAGCTGAGCCACCAGCAAAGCAGGTGACGCTGCTGTGACAAGAGACACAGGTCCGACTGCCAGGCGAGCAGCTCACTCCCCCGGCTCGGGCCTCTCTCCTTGGCCTCTGCTTTTGCCGCTCCAGTGCGGCACCCAGGCTTTCCCTGGCTGGGCTTGCATCCAAGGCCAGCACTTCATCCTGTCTGCCCAGCCTTCCTTGCCTGGTTGCAGGTAGAGGTGTGGGTGTGTGGACCACAGGCTCAGATTCACTCCCAGATCGGGTCCCTTCCCCAGGTGCCACTTCAGGCTCGGTGCCCCGGTCCCGCTTGTCAGCTTATCATGCTCCTGAGTAATTTATTTTCCATAGCCAAGCTACAGATCTGTTTCCCCAGCTCTCACCACCGCTGTTCACACTCCTCTCCCCTTAGTTCATGTCCGCAATGATGCTCTGCCCTCGTGCCATCCCTTGCAGACAGAAAGCGCTTCGCCGGTTCATGTCGCGAGCCACCGCTTGGATTCTCTCAGACCTTGCTAGCTGTCTCTCCTCTCCTTTCTAATCTCCTTCTCTAGCAGGTTTTGGGAAATGGAACCCATGCTGTCCATATTTTCAGAAAGCAAAACTGCCATGGGTAGTAGCAGAAAGACTGCACTCATGAAGTATGTGCAAACGCAGATACACAAACAGATGAATTTCTGTACGTAAACTGTTGACAGAGTAGACAGAAAAAGTTGGGGTTTTTTTAAACTTTTGAGGTTCGAAGCTCAATGTCCTCTTTCAAAGGCCAAAAAAAAAAAGAAAGAAATACTGCTGTGAGCTTGTAATTTCACCAATGTAATTGTATCTTTTTATTTCTTAACTTTTCTTGTTTCATTAAATCAGCATCTCATTTCTCACACGTGAACAAAGATCCTGCACACTTTTTCCTTTGAATTCTTAAAATTGTGATCTTATCCTTAACTATTCCCAGCAGTCCATTCTGGCACTATGGTCCGTCTTTTCGCAAAAATATTTTTCCTTGCTGTTTTGAAACATAACTACCCCTCACTTCCAAAACCCCTCTCTAGCAATCCCAAATTAATGCAAGAAGGTGAAATAAGCATTTGATGTGGTGTTGCATCAGAGTCTTCTTCATTCAGAGGTAGGTAGAAAGGGATTAGGAGCCTATTTCTAGCCCAGTCCTCTTACTAACCTTCCATATCCTACCTGATCCCATTCCTAGACCTTGTTCTTCCTTAGTTTGCTATGTGTAAAGAGGAATTTATGATATCCAGCTTTGCAAAGAGCTTTGTGTGTATTTAAGGCAGAAGTCATGCTGTAGCTTTAGCAGTGATGGTCTAAGGTTATAAATGAGACCACATTTGTAAGGAGAGGTAATATCTTTTATTAGTCCAGCTGATATAGCTGGGAAAAAAAAGACAGACTTCCTTGTGTGCCTGAAAGCTTGTCTATTTTTTTCCAACTGTATCACTTGGTCTAATAAAAGATATTACCTCTCCCGGCAAAGCTTGTCTCATTTGAGGTGTAAAGCATGTAGGCTGGTAATTTAGGCCTGGGTTTTGTCTGTGTTGAGGGATTAGACTTTTCCTCACCCAGGTGGACAGGGAAAAAATACCCCGGGGCCGGTGTCCCTGTCTCTCACTTTCTGTGATCAGTGGCAGTGACCATCTCACAGGCATTGAGAGGTGCAGAGAAACTCTGACAGCCCCTGTTCTCTGATCCTGGAGATGTCCTTCCTTTTTTGCTGTTCTGCTCCCTTCTGAAGCACCACATGCCCTCTCCTCACCCCTGTGACTGTGATTTATTTATAAAATTGCTGTGTGTATGTGTGTGTGCCTATGTGTGTGGGCAACCACACAAACATCCCCAAGCTGCCGAGCAAGCTGATGAGCATTTTCTAATGTATTTAGCAAGTAATAATGCAAACCACAGGCAAAAAGTACAACAAGGAGGACAGGTAAAATGCTTAAGCCAGAGAAGTCTTTGGAAAGACTGGATTTTTTCCGCAGCTATGGATAAATTGCAGCCTCCTCCATGGCTGGGAGAAGCATTTTGGTAGGGGTTTTTTTTTGTTTGTTTGGTTGGTTTCATAAAGTATTGCTGAAAACACTGAACAGCAGAAAAGAATCCAGAAGCAGACAGCAGGTTTTCAGACACAGCAAAATCTGCTGCATAAGGCAGCAGTAGTCAGAGGACAGCTATTACTTATGCTTGGCTTTACTACCAGGGAAAGCGTCGGATCATCTATTCAGATCAGGATAGTCAGCTATGCCAAAGGTTTAATCAAATATTAAACATGGTCAGTAAACTTAAACCAACGTTAGACATGCAGGAGTTCTGTTCCTTTTCAAGCAAGCACTTTAGGAGGGGAAAGTTTTCTCCTGTCTCTCTCTCTCTGATGAAGACTTTTTGAGTCTGGAGGGATTCTTTTTTCAGACAGGACCTATACGGGTATATGTCTGGATAAACAGAGGTCTATGTGGGTCTTCAAAGGCGTGTCTCTTACCCTACCAAGTAGAGACTGAGTTGATTTTTCCCCACAAGTTCGTATCTTTCTCGCTCAGATAATTTCCTGTATGTTGTTAACTGTTCACCCCATCCATTTTCTGTGTCCATCTGTCCCTCTCCAAACACAGTGTTTTCTCTCTTGCACTCCCTCTCGTCATCTCTTCCACAGAGTTAGAAAGGTACGTGCATGTAGATATGTGTATGTGTGTATTTGCGAAACTGTCCAGGCAAATGTGGGTATCTGGCTGCTTATTGATAAATAATACACTTACAAAGCCACATCTGCCTCCTTCTTCTGCCTACATTTGGGCTGTATTTGCACCCTCCAGCTCTTATTTATTCTGGCCGAGGACAGTCAAAGGTAGAACATTTTGCAGGGAGTTATGGTTTACAATGTTACCTCTCCCTTCTATTATTCATTCCCTCTGATTTTTATCTAATCTCTCTTTGATTGTCCTGGTGCAGCTTAAGAGACAAAGTGAATTTTTATTACATCATCAATATAATCTCCAGCTAATCAGCATCTGTGTGCATTACCATGCCCCCTTTGGCTTTTCATCTGTGTCCATAAATAATAAGAATAAGGGCCGGTTTTTGTGTGTGTGCGTGTGTTTGTGTGTTGGTATCAGGAAGAGAGTCACAGCTGCACTTTTTCCTTTCAGCCAGCTTGTTTTAGCAACATTGGACCCAGCTTTCTGCAGATTGTCTTGACTATTGCCCAGATTAATTTCCTGGTGCCTAATGCTTAAATCATGGAAACAATTAAAGCGGATGAATCCATACACGTCTTCTCGTAGCACCTGAACTTTGCTGTTAATTGTACACACATTTCCATGGCATTACAGGCAACATGCCCAGTGCCAGTGGAGTGTGAGGTAGTCAACATATCCCCCTATATGGGCATTTAACCTGCAAATTTTTAGTGCACACATGCCGCTCTTTCTTGGGTAGGAGGATAGTATGTCGCATGTCTTTGAACAGGAAGATTGGAGACCAGATTTTTGGCTTTTGATTGCTGATATTTTTCCACAGCTTGCTGTGTAGCTCTTAGCCTGCCACTCAGGTCCGCAAATTTTGCAGAGTTGAGCTCCTATACATTTTTTTCTCCTCCCTTTGCAGCTCTGGAAGAACAATGAGAATAATACCTCCCCATAAAGTAAGACTTGTGCCGTACTTTGAAATTCTCATCCTCTGTACAGATGCATTGTGAATTTTAAACAGAACCACTCTGCTTTCTCTTTAAAATACCCTGATTTGGCAGAGCAAGGCAGTGGCAGTGCCTCTCTGTTAAGAAGGCAGATTTCAGATTGGATTCCTAGTGGCTTAGGGTGATACTCGTATCCGAAACGCAAACTGCAGCACTTCTGTCCCGTTCTGAAGTGCCAGGATCAGTCCTTTCCAAGATGTCCAAGATTCATCACAAACACCATGCTAGGGTTCGATTAGATATGACAAAATCTTCAATTGAAACAGGCACACACACTTATGGAAAAATTTTAGACAGATATACTGAACAGCAGTGAAGCCCCTGGGAAAGAGTATGGCTCTCTTCCAGATGTAATGTAGTTATGGTATAGAGCTGTCCATCCAGCAAAGTGTGCGCTTAATTCACATTGTGGAAAGCCTCCCAGAACGCAATAGGTTCTTAAAGTTGAGCAGGTGCTTAAATGCTTTGCTGGATCTGTGGAAATCTGTAGTTCAGATGAAATAATTAAGCGTAGGGGTGTTACAGAAGCCAAGGGAAAAGCATAATTCTGTGACTCAGAAATAACACTCCTTCATAGCTGTGACAGAACAGTGAAATAATGAAAGAAACACTGTGTACCCTGAACACCTTGCAGGGTGGATCAGGCTGAGACCCCCTCTATATTTCAAAGCATTTCCTTTCTGAATTCTTTTTTCATGGACAGATTCTGATTAGATTTGGCTTGGGAATGGGATTTGCTTCGAGCAAACAGAAACAGAGTATTTTCAGTTCTCATCTTCTGTTTTCTTTTTTTATACCAAATCCTTTTCCCTGGCCCTCCAGTTCCACTCCCTGTTTTGACAAACCAGCTCATTTATCAGATGGGGAAAGAGGATGGGGGAAATAAGAATATTTTTGGTTGCTTCTGTTTTGCATGATATAATCCCCCTCTCCACTTAGCACCTCCGTAAATAGGAGCTCCAATCTGAAATTGGTCACAGTTTATCGAACTCAGGATGAGACCAGATTGGGTCCTGAGTCTCTGTCAACCAAGTAATAAAGAAAAGAGAGTTTTACACTTCAGACAGATAAAGCTGACACTCCATGTAATGTCTTCTGATTTTTCTGGATCCTTTATTCTTTTCTTTTCCTGTTTTTTTTTTTTTTTTTTTTTTTTTTTTTTTTTTTTTTTTTTTTAATTTTGGATGTTTATTTGAATGTGTACTACTAGATCTCTCTTTATTGTTTCACTATTTATTTATGCTCCCTTGCACCTTTTTACACCCTTTCTTGCCCGGCTTCCCCAAACCCAACGGCTAAATTCCCTGGGCAGGTATGAAACCACGATAATTCTTGGATAAAAATCTACCTTGAAGGATGAAGAGCATCCCCCATTTGGAACTGGAAGCCATGAAAAAGAACACATCACTTATCTGAATTTGCTGTTCATCCAAGCACTGTTTATGGAGATTTACAGTTCCTTGCCTGTGCAAAGAGCTCTATTGCATGGTGTCTGCTGGAGGATTTTAGGTGGCAGTATTAGCTGCGGTATTAAAAATGCATCGGAAGGCACGGGGTGGGAGATTAGTTGGATAGAAGGACCCATGAATGAAGGGTTAATTGCATTCAAAGAGGCCATCGAATGGAGCAGAAGAGGCAATAGGTTTCTTTTCTTCAAAATTTACTAAATAGCTGGAAACATGGTTTAATGAATTTTAATGGGATCTTTCTGAATCCTATGCATATTGCATCTGCTGACTGTAGGAAGTCAAAGTATTGTTGAAAGGGAGGGTATTGCCCTACTTTAGGTTTCACAGTTCTGTATTTAAAAAAAAAAATTCTGCAACAAGCACTTTATTCAATATATATTTTTCTCCTTATTTAATTCCCACCCCCCCCCCATTGCAAGTGGAAAAGACTTTCAGAATCTGTGAGCCCTCAATACCATAGATTATTCTACTGTTATGTAACACGTGCTTTACATTTATTGAGCCATCTTGTGCTGTCAAGATAAAGGAGGCCTTAGTATTTTCCTTGCTTATGAACCATCGATGAAGACGTGGTGATGAATTCTCCTCTTGGTTATATCCATGTAAATCTAGAGGCACAGACTCTCGTGAATTTCTTGCAGTATTACAGCGATATAAATGAGACCGAGATTTGGCCCAGTCTGGTGGCAGAAAGAAAGGAGGGAAAGAGTTGGAGCTCTCTTTCTCCCTTTCAAGTATGTATGGGCTGGGCCAGGATTTACACCGCACAACTCATTTCCACAGAAAGAGGAATTTCCACCCATTTCCTCCAGCAACAGCAGCAGAAAAGCCAATCTATTTGACTCTGATGCAACATAAACCAGATACCCATTCACAGCTTAGAGAGAGAGGGTTTAGGGAAGCTTTTTCCTAAGGGAAACCGAGGCAGGACATGTAGTGTGTTTGCCTCAGAGCAGCTATGTGCATCCAGCACGCAATTTTTACATCTGTCTTCACTACGTTGAGGTTTCCCATTGCCTTGGTAACTTGAATATTCTCTGTCTCTCCTTCTCAAAATGCCAGGCACCCTCTCAGACAGCTGATAGGATAAGGCTGCCCTACTTTTTATTAACCTGGGGCCCAGTTCTCCTTTGGGGCGCAGAGAGAACTGCTGAGACCCTCAGAAAAGAAGCTTTGAGGTTCCCTCGAAGCCAGCAGGAGCTGACAGGGCTTGACATCTTACAGGATTGTGTTTAGGTCTGTGGAAGGAGAAAACTGCACTGTTTTAACGGCAGCAGCATGATTAGGATGACAAAACTTCTCTGTTAGAGACACTGTAGTACCTACACAAAAATGGTTATTCTCACATATAAGTGCACAGACATACACACAACTGTAGAAAATGTGAAAGAAAAGTAAAAGCATGCTGGCTGTAGGCATTTTTAAATCAATATGACCGTGGCCACTCCAGGGTCTACTGGGGTAATGTTTTCCGTGGCCAGTTGGTGTTACACTGGCTCTGCAGATCCAGAGGGTGTCCCAGCGCAGGAGCCAGGGCTTCCTAAGAGCAGAGACAACCTTAGATCTCGATTTGGAGTGAGGCTTTCCAGACTGAGAACAGCAGGAGGACTTGGCACCCAGGCTTTTTAAAAGAAGCAAGACAGGTATTTAAACATTCTTCTGCCGGACTCCAGACAGCACATCTTCCCAGTACGGCACTGGTGTGCTTTTCCCCCTTGTCTCCCATCCCTTCCTCATGTGTTTCAGATCTTTCTCCACTTACAAGCAGGCAAAGCGATGCCTGCTTTAATGGCACAGATAAGTTAGCCATGCAACTCGGAGCGCCAGCCCTAAACCACCTATCCTCCTCCCTTTGATCTGGAATCAAAACAAAAGACGCCGGCATCAAAACGATTCTTTGCCAGGTAACGGTTACTTTGTGCGCGTTGCCTTAATTCAGCTGCAAGGAGCTCTCATCTCTTTGTATCCTGCCCAGATCTGTGCTCGTCTTAATACTTTATCAATGTGCCAGCAAGCTGCTTATATCGTGGATACAGCTGTGCAGAAGCTGTCAGCGTTTTTAAGTAAAGCATTAAACAATACTTCGGGAGACAGCAAATTGTTATTTCCTTACCCCTCCTCCAATTCTTCCCTCTTCCCCTCCCTCGCCAAGCCCAAATGATGAAGCCCTTATTTTTATGTCAGCTTCGTGCTCAAATTATACAACCCAAATGCATTTTCCTTTCCCCCCACCCCGCCCCGATGGGATACATTCTCTCTCTGAGAGGTGGAGAAAGAGAGGCGCAGGAGTCCTTCCAAAGAGCTACAGACTAAATGAACCTCATGAGCAAGTGGCACGTCTCGGTGGCTCACTCCCCCTCCGTTCCAGGTGAGCTGCTGGAGTGAACCCAGAAAACCCACCCGCCTCACCCAGGTCCTGCCACAGGCACAGCCCTTTCCAGACTTTTAATGCACGGTGTTGTTGAGAGCAGGGAGTTAGGAGACATGGTTGTTTTGTTTCTTTTCCTAGCTCAGCTGTTGGTTTACTCTGTAGACGCTGAGCAAGTAATTTCTAGAGAAAAATTAAACTGTCTGTCACTTTTTTTAGTGCCTACTTGTTTTGTATGCTTGTTATGTACATGCTTTGGGGAAGGGGGGGTCCCTAGCACAATTGGTGTTTCAAGCTGGACACTGTAAATTCGAGATTGATTTAAAAATCTCAAGATACTTAACTTGTTGGCATTGCCTTTCGGATTCTCGCTTTACAAAATTGGATAAATAAAACTTCCCCATAAAGAACTTTGAGATTTTCCAAAAAGTTAGCAATTGACAGTCACTTGAAGTATCAGGGATCAGACCTTGTTGGACTTGCACATACTGTGTAAACAGATATTTCCTAACAGGAGTACTTTGCCAGATTCTTGCTTAAGGGAATCCAGCTTGTTTTGGTGCATAATAATCAAGCCACCCCAATTTATTTATTGTTTCCTTTTTTTTTTTTTCCCCTCTTCTTCAGAGAGGGGCAGTTCTGAGGCACCAGTACCTGAGAACAAAGTTTACTCCTCGTATGTCACCTTCGGCACTGACCCTCTCCTAATAAGTCAGGTCGAATTTGATAGAGGCAGGACCAAGGTCAGGCTCGCTTGACTCCGGCTGTCTCTTCCACACACCAGATACAATGCTGCCACTTTGTGGTTCCTTCCTATCTGTTCTGCTGCACACACTCACCCAGCGCTCTCATCCTGACAGAGAGCATCCCTGCTTTCTCTCCAGGGAGGAACAGTGGCATGCCAACTCTCACACTGCCTGGTCAGGCATGCCGTGCAGCCCCACCAGCCTCCACAGCAGGCTGAGACTGAAAAAAGGACCCCTCTGCCAGTGGTCATCTACTACAAGCCCCTTGTGTACTCCCATAGCTTGTGTCTTGTGGCAGCTGCTGCTTCCAGCTAAGACCCTCTGAGCTTGAAGGGAGGGTGTAGGGCTGCCAAACATCATTTCTCAGATAGCCACCACCTGTTTTACCCTCTCTAGGTCCTTACAGATGCTTTTGGTGCAAGAAAAATGTACTCGGGCCACTCTTTTCCTAAACATCTTTTCCCCTTATTGTCTGTCAGGTTCTTGATCCTCTTTATTTTTTTCTACCACTACCTTTTTCTTTTTTCCTTCCTTCTTTTGAGGAGAAGAAAAACACATCCACACAAAAACACTGCAGGACAGGAAATTAAACCTTTGCACAAAGATGATTTGGTAAGATGCTGGCTTTTTACTCATTTGTTTTGCACTGATTATTTTTTGTAGGGGAGAAAGGAAGGAGTGAGAGCAAAAGGATGTGGCAGAGAGAGTAGCTGAGCAGAGGAAAGAAAGTCCTTTAATTTATTTGGAGAGCTCAGACGTCGGTTGTTGCTTTTTCCCTATACACATGAGAAAACCAAAAGAGCTTTAAACCCACCAGCAACGCTCACATGAATGAAATGCCAGGTGGAACTGCTCTGACTTTCCTGGATATGAGGATAATGGCTTCCTCCTGGTGAGATTCTGCCCACATCATCCTGGTTAAGCAGGTCTTAGCTGTATTGCAACACCACTAGGCATTCCAAGGCTCCTTTTAATTTAGCAAATGAATCCATTGCTTTGTACCGAAAGGTTGTTTCAAAATAAGGCCATGGCAGTTCCTTGAAATCCCTCTTGCTCTTTTATGAGGACACGAACATTACAGCCAGGAAGCACTGGATGTCTCTGGCTCCCTGTTAATTCTTGGTGCTCCCCAGACAGCAGGGTTTGCCTCCATGCAGTGAATCCCGAGAGAGCATCTGCCCCTGGGAGATATTGAAATCCAAAGAGCAGGAGGGAGCTGCCACAAGTTTAGGAATTTGCACTTAAAAAAAATGGAGGTACATCAAGGATAGTCACGATTTCTGAGGAAGATGTGTTCCAGACTGGAAGATTCTAATGCTTGTCCATGGAAGAGCCTTATGCTTCCTGGAAACATGTTCAAGTGTGATAAGAAACAGCTGTGACAGAGTCCCAGCAAACCCAACCCTCAGCTGCAGTCTGGGAATTTCCCCACACCTCCTGTGCAGGGCAGGGTAGCCCAAGGGAATGAGAACAAAGAAAACTCTCCTGCCCCGTCCCTCCCTGGTGGCTGTCAGCCAAGCAGCCCTCGTGCTGTGCAAACACGGCCACACACCTGATGGTGTGTCTGCCACCAGGTTTGAACAGTTTCTTACTCACAGACTCTGAAAACACTGTGTCCTCTCTGATTGTTTCTTTCTGTGCTCCTGTTGGCCTGAAGGACCATGCACTGCCTGCTCTTTCTGGGGCAGAGGGGCAGCTTTAGAGTGCAGAATGCTGCTACCAGAGAAACAAACATGATGAGGAGTAGGCAGAGGTGGCATGAAGGAGTGGTTTAGGAGCCAGAGGAGTGGATGAGTGACTCTCATCCCAGGAGACCTGTTTAAAAATGGGATACTTGTAAATCTGACCAAAACAAGGGGAAGATGTGTCTGTTCCAGGGCAGCATTTATGGGGATGTTTTGTTGTTTCAAGACCTAAGTGCTTATTTATGCGTGCTTTCTCTGGGGCAAAGTTCTGTGACTCAGTTTCCTGGACTGCAAAGTAAGCAAGGTAATAACCCCATGTCTGGGAGGGCAGGATGTGAAGCCTAGTTCACACTTGTAAAATAATTGAGATGTTTTGAGGAAGGGTCACTAGAAGTGCTGAATAATTGAAAAGGCCACAAGAGATCAATGCACAGCAAAAGACATGGTGTTTGCTGATAATTTTTAAAGCACAAAACGTTAACAAATAGACTGTAACATTAAGGTCCTGAGACGTTTTTCTTTGAGTTTAGCTCTTAATATATGTTGGGGATTTGCTTTTTGGTTTTGGTTTTGGGGGGTTTTTTTTGGCAATTGTGATCACATTTATATTATATTTTTTCGGCAACAGCTAAGAGCAAGAATTCGCACTGCTACGCAGTCTAGAGGCACTTACAGACCTGCCATGTTCCAACTGGAATAAAACAAGCACACATCCAGTAGGAGAAAAGAAGTACCAGATCATGATCAAATGTGTTTGGTTCCTAACCCTGAGTTGCACTGAGATTAAGACTCAAATGCTTAAAGGCACTTAGAGCCCAACTCCCATTGAAATCAATGGGTGCTAGATACCTAAATAGCTTTATGGATCCGAGCATAAATAACTTATCCAAGGGCAGAGCAGCAACCTACAGCTGGGTTGGGAATTAAACACAGATTATACAAGTCCCAGTCTGATTTCTTAATCACAAAATCATCTTTCCTCTCCATATTTTGTGCGATAAATCCCTAGCATTCACATCATAACATGGATACACAATGTCCACCCCATCAAATCACTGGAAATCTGCAGTGACAAAAAATGGTTTTCCTCAAACCAAACCCCACTACAGATAGACACCAGTACATTTCTTCTGTGCTTGGGGTTCGCTTCTGCTCTTCCTTACACCACAGAAGTTTCCCTGGTCTTCAGACTTTCCTCCCCAGGTTTACACCCAGGTGACAGAGAGCAGAATCCAACCCCAGCACCACAAGTTCAAACATTTTTCACCCGGCTCCAGGGAGGGGATGGATTAGACAAACTGAACTTTCTGAAAAGATCAATATGGAACATCTCTTTCAATTACTCTCCAAGGCACTAAGCCTGTGAAGTCGGTTATGATGCATTTATAAATCTTTCCAGGAGGGGCTGTCTGACATTCTCTTCTTCCACCTTTACTCCCTGCAAATAATTCCCTATTGCCTTGGGATGGGCTGGCAGAGCAGTGTTATTCAGGGAAGGATCAGGCTCAAGTTTCTCAGAACCAGGACAGATGGGACCTTTTTCCTATCCCTTCCCAGACACTAAAATTCACATAATTACACAGGCAGCTACGGAACAACAGGAGGGGCCAGGTCCAAACCTTCCAAAAGACACTGCAAAGTCACTGGGGCCAGAAAATATTGCAGAAGTTTAATGTGTGTGTTACACACTCCAAAAAGATCACAGCCCCGATGGACTACTAGTTTGGATGCAGTTATATAGGGGAATGGGGTGGGGGAGCCCTTATGCCAATACAGCTCCTTTGATTCGCAGAACAGGTTTAAAGCCTACCCAAAAAATTATGCTGAAGGTGTTGATTTAAGTTCAGTCATCTCCTACAAGCCTGCTGGCTCTGATACTGCAGGGTTGAAGTGAGGATTTGGAGCATGCAGGGAGAGTTTTCTAGAGGACCATGAGTCACTACACCGTGGCTATGCTTTTCTGTGCATTTACCTGCCAGGATGGCAGGAAACCTGCCAGTTAAAAGAGCGTCAGGGTCACTTGAGATGCAATCTCCGTCCCTAATTCTCCCTCTCCAAACACCCTTGCTTAAGATCAGGCTGTCTGAAGTTTTATTTTGCGTTCTGCCTTGGTGCCTGGTTAGGACCTTCTCTGGAGGCATTAGCTAAAAGGCAGTAACAGGCTCGGGCAGCCAGGGCTGAGAGTGTTTAATACGTATAAGCCATTTAGATGTTGCTTCAACAAGGCTGCCGGATTAACGCATATTAATTCCCATCTTTCAAATCCGACTGCAGACGAGGCCTAAAGACACCGCTGCTGTCTTCTCTCCTGTGTGGGTGTTTCTCTCCCAGAGGGTGCAGTGAGACAGCTTTTGGGGTGCACACGGGATGAGCCTGTGCCTCCACTGAGGGTGTAATAAAATCTACATGATGGCAAATAGAGAGGAAAAGGGAAAAGATGCAGGGCAGTTCAACCTCCTCTCTGCATTAAATGCACCCTCTTGCTGCGTGTGGCAAGGCCACATCTTGGGGTTGCCGTGACTCTGGGCAAAAGTCTGTCACCTCTTCTGGGTCTGAGAGCCCCAGTGCTGGGTGCTGCACAGAGGGGGGATGAAGAGAACCTCCAGGCTCAAGGTGCTGGGATGTCAGGCAGGGGACAGGAGACAGCAGATGGATACTGGCAGACAGAGGAAGTGTGAGTTGATGCTAAGATGTTTTCCGGCAATGTGGCTGGCAGCCATCCCACCCACCCAGCCACTTCAGGTTCCCGGGCAAGAGCCAGGAGTGAGAAGGGGCTTGGGGTTTTGGTCTTGGCTGATTAACCCAGCAAATGGGACCACCATCATGGGATGTCTCCCACCCCTTGTCTGCCTCCCTTCTTGTCTTTCCAGCTCTTCTTTATCCCAACTGAGAAACGTCAGAAGGGAGGTATGTCCTTGGATCTTGCCTGGTCTCACAGCAGTACTAGGGAGATTCCTGGCCTGAAAGGGTCTGTTTTGCTGATGTATCTTCACATAGTAGACACCTCTGCAGCCCTTCACTCCTGCTTTTAAGGAATCAGGAGTTGCAGGTATGAGCAGGGAAAATGGGGGAGCTGGAAGTGTGTGAAAAAGGCTTCAAATATGGCTGAGGAAAATATTCTCCTCCATTTCTTCCCTTTGAGATGACCAAGCCCTCTGCAGCATCAAGGGTCAGTCTCTTGATTTTTCACCCACTGGTGATGGTGGGAACTGTGAGGAGAGCCAGAAGGGATGTTTAGGCACCAGTGTGACATCTTTTGCCCACCAAGCCTGTGGAAGCCGTGGCAGTCCAGAAGATGCCCTCACTGCTACGGGGTGGGAGTAACACTGCGGGGCAGCAGCGGGGAAAGAGCGTCAGGAGCAGCTGCAGATTACAGCGAGTAAAACTGCCTATAACCGGATCCCAAATGAAGGATCAGGCTGCAGAGGTTGAAAAGGACCTGCCATCCTTGGTGACAGTATTCGGTGTAAGTGCCAACCTTATTTTAACCCAATTGATGCTGTTAATGAGAGGATGTAAACGCACCGAGGAAAATTTGCATTCAGTAACTGAGCATGGATTGAATCTTTTGGAGTGAAATTTCTAGTGTGAGACAGTCTTGGTAGATGTTATGAAGAATTAATATTTATAGACCATCTTAGCTGGGAATTTCTACACAGAGGTACATTTGCATTCTTGGAAAAGAACTTTTTATGAACTTTTTTTTCCTTTATCACTAAATAGAAATTACTTGTTGATATACAGCATATAATTTGAAAGGGTGATTACTGTCACATTTACAGATAATTGAGCAAAGTGCATATAATAGATGTATTTTTACATTGTAGTGGTTACATTATCTAGAAAAAACAGAGACATGGACATGACTACATTAAAGATTTAGGGCTCTATCCTGCACCATTTAAGTCAATGGGAGTTTGTCACTGATTTTAATGGAAGTTAGATAGGGGTTTATAAGCCAGAGTAATGCAGCTGCTAAGGAATAAATATTGACACAAGTGGGTCAATATATTGGTGTCTTTTAAGTGCTAAAACTGTACTTTGAGATACCTATTTCAATTTATTTTCTTTTTTTTTCTTTTTTCTTTCTTTTTTTTTTTTTCTTTTTTTTTTGCATATTCATTGTAGCTGCAGTGCAGCCATCCTGCTGCTAAAGAACAGGACATGGTGGGTACCAGTATTCATTGTGTAGTAGTGACACCTTCAGGTTACTACCAAAACCAGTCCCCTCTGTGCAAGGCACTGTACACACACGTGTGGAGAAAGAAATCAGTGAGAGATTTGGTGACTTGACCAAGGACATAGGGCGCATTAGTGACGGAGGTTGCAGTGAAAGCCAGGACTGCAGCTCCAGGGAGAAATCAGAACTGCACACACTTAATCAAGTCTTTCTTGGGTGGTTTGGGATATTTTTCACCATTGGGGATTAAAAAAAAAATTACAAAAAGAAGAAAAATAGTTTAGGTTAACCTCAAAAGTTTGGGGTTTTTTTCTATTAAAAACATCTCAAGTATTTTATTTTTTAACATATCTGTGTTGGGACATCTTCTATACTTTTCAAAAATATAACAACAAAACCATGTCATACCCATTTAAGAGGAAAATATTCCCACAGATAAACTTTTTTTTTAAAGATAATATAAAAAAAAATGTTTTTAATTTATCCTTTTTATGTCCTGCTTGAAACAACTTGCCAAATTTCCTCCAAATCTGCGAACAGATTTCCTTCTTGCTAAGCTATTTTTCCTCTACAAATATCAGCTGACAAAAAAAACTGTGCAAGTCTAGTCATCAAGCTAACAGTCTGCTCTCAGTCTCTCCAAACTAAGCAAACAATATACAAAATAGAAAAGAAATTAGGAAAGAGCCAAAGAGACCAGAACAAAAGCAAAAAGGATTTATTCTCTTAAAGCATCAGCCTGGAGTACGAGGATATTACTCCAAGGCGCACAAGAACCACTAGAAACAGCCACCTCCATATGAACAGAGAGAGTGCTGTACTCTGCCTCCATCTAATACGTGAGATTTATAAGTGCTTCAGCTCCCCAGAGGCACTCAGGCATATTGCTATATATAGGACTGTTCCCAGATTACAGAATGCCTTCCCTTGACTGTAGCATTTTCAGTCCACAGGGATTTTTTTCCTTCTTTTTTATTTTCTTTTAAAACCAGCTCACTCCAAGCTGCTTCCCTTTGTTTGCTCCACCACCAGTGTTAATCATTGCATGGAAATGGGTTCAATGTCCGGTTCAAAAGCAATCCTAGGCAAATATAGATAAACAGCCACTCCCAGGAAGCGACAATATTTGTGCAGCACATAATGTGGACAATAGATTTGTTTTCTGAACAAGTTAGCTGGAAAATCAGTTAGGGCTCTGCCTCGCATTGAGCTGTGCCTTCAGTGAGGCCAGGGCTGGGGGCTGGGGATGCTGGGCTCGGGGCAGATGGAGATCCACATGGGTGGCTAGAAACACCCATGGGTTGGGGCATGCTGCTTGCATCCCATCCACAGCAGATCCATGGAGGATGTGGCTCTGTCCCAGCTCACAGTCAAGCTTTTTGGTTCGGGAAGTCTTTGCTTTAGTCTGAAGCATTCACAGGGACAGCAACCATCACCCTCGCAGGAACGGTGAAGAGGGGAATTGGACGGTGACAGCTGCTGTTCTCATATAGTATGTGATTTTACACAGCGTTGGGGAAGACATGGACAGATCCTGCAAGGGAGTTGAGGTGCCTTGTGCAGAGTTGGTTTCTCTTTCTCTGCAACCTGTAGGGAAATTAGT
This sequence comes from Acanthornis magna, assembly GCA_036785705.1. Classification (NCBI taxonomy): domain Eukaryota; kingdom Metazoa; phylum Chordata; class Aves; order Passeriformes; family Acanthizidae; genus Acanthornis; species Acanthornis magna. The sequence continues at coordinate 916,511 of JAWUZG010000036.1, forward strand.
CTCTTTGCCCTCCTTCACTCTGAAACTGCTGTGTGATTTCCTACATCTCTGCTTCTGCAATCACTGGCCCCTCCTCCATTTCTTACCTTTTTTTTTTTTTGTGCTTTCCTTCCCTGTCATTATTTTTGTCCAACAGCTATTTGTTCAGTAATCTCCCCCAAGAGATTAGCACACTAATAGGCAGTCAACAAAACAAGAAAGAAAGAAAGACACAGTACTTAAAGGATGAATACTTGGGAGAGAGCATCAGTCTTTTGATGTCCTGATTCCAGTCGGGTTTATTTGCTATATATATGTCTATAATAACTATACATCTTCGCACAGCTGTCCTACAGCTCAGACAGAGATTTCTGACTGCCTTGCAGAGCTCATGCCTCTCCTTCACTCGCAGAGAGGAGGAAAATAACAGCATTCCCAGTACCCAAAGGGGTACCCTGGCACAGAGCAACTCAGGAATTTAGGGCAGCAGGACAGTTTAGCTGCAGTCAGTCCACCCATGTTTGCCTGCCCTCTGTAGCAGCAGCCCAAGCCCTGAAAGCATCTCCGCATCTTTCACTTTGACCCCATGCTTGTTCCTGTTCCTGTCTGAGCAGTCGGTGCCTCCTGATGGTGCAGAACCATTTGGAGGTCCCATCTCCAAACATAGAGCTGGGTTTCACCCAGTCGTGGCTGACTAAAAGAATATCACCCAATCTTCCGTGACCCTCTTGTGCTGAGTGGAGAACAGCCAGGCATTTAATACAGATGCAGGAGAATCAGGGGCACTCAGGAAAGAAAAGATGGCTGCAACTGCGTCACATTTTGCAGCATGGCCTGACAAAAGCTGTAAGTACACTTTTCAAAGAAAGTTTAGTTTTTCAGGCATGCTCCATCTTTGGTGGTTGCTCTTGCTTTGTTTTTCTTCAGACAAATTCTTCTTTTAAACTGGCAGTGAAGACTTACTTAGGACTGCATTAGGGGCTCTTGAAAACACCCTGGAAATTGATACCACACACTTGGGCGATTTTATTTTTTTTAACAGATTGGTAGGCATTCTTTTCATTTCCCCCTTGTGATTTTATACAGAACACTTTTTCAGGCAGATCTTTTTGCACCCCTCCAAAGCAGTCAATGAAACCATTTGCATGCATACAATTAAGCACAAGGGAGGGGGGGAAAGCACGAAAAAGCTACAGCTACAACAGCCTAATAATTTCATCTGAAAAATCCTCCAGACTGCTAATATTCTGAAGTAACAAGTCCTTTTGAGAAGAATTTAAAAAATTCATGCATGCTTCAAACAATCATTTCACATACCCACAAATGTGGGAACATATGAAAGCTAATAATTTTAAAGCCAGAATAATATCATACGTTCTGCCCCCAGTTTGCCCCTGATCCCGCACAGCTGAAGATGGTGGGAGCTTTATTGTTGACTTTGTTGAGCATATGATGAAGTAGTCGATGGGGTGCAGCCTCCCTCAAGCCAAATGGACTGCACAGGTGATGCAGAATTTGTCCCCATATTTCTGATCACGTGTAACATAAACCCCCCCACATAGCACACTCCAATACCCAGAAATCACAGAGGGACAGTAGGGGGGCCTGTAACTGGGGAATGAAAGCGTAAGAAGTTGGAACAGCAGGAATAAATCTCAAATCTTCACAGTAATATGGGTATCCTAGGAATCCACCATCATAGGGCTCCTCCCAAAAGATCAGAGCAACACCGTTAGACCCTGTGATTCCCAGTGTACACAGAAGAGGGAGTTACTATAAGAATCTGGAAGGCCATGAATTTCTTAGTCTTGGTTTCAAAGAAAACAAATTGAAATTTGAAGGTTAATAAGGCTTTATTGTAAACTCTGATGCAATCAGAAAAGTGGGAGTGATCATCCAAAATTATAGTCCTGGATTAAAAATCCCTAGACAAGGTACATCCAATCGTTTTAGCTCAAAACTCTATATTGTGAGGTCCATAATTGCTATTTTGCAGTGTTTCAATCTATAAGATTCAGATTTTCTCATCTAACTCACAGGCTGAAAAATGCACATTAGAAAAAAAAAAAAAAAGTTGAGATTCTCATATATTCTCACACGTTCTGGAGCTGGTTGTGAGGAAGCAGAGCAAAGCACACCAGACTTGGAGGAACTAGAAGAGAGTGAAATACCAAAAAAAGAATAGGAATATTTTTCTTTGAGTATGCGCATGGTGCATTTAGTTATTTTCAGGGTCAGATCTCAAAATGATCCTTTAAATTTTGCTTGGCTTGCTATTCATTCCCATTCATCTTCTCCTTGAGTCCGGTGAACACAGGTATCAGCTTTATAAAAAAAGTTGACACCTTTCAACATTAGGGGTACAAAGGCAAAAATAATTAAAATGAAAAGAAAGAAATTGCTTTCTTAAGAATGTAAGTTCAGCCCCCACCCCGAGTCAGACATATGGAGCACACAACGCTGTTTGCCACCAGGCCACAAACACAAGCCCAGGGAAAACGAAGAACAGGGCAAGTGTACGTGACACCTCCCTCAGACATTCTCCCAGGCTCTCACCATTTCCAGCCCAAGGGATTGCCAAAGCTTGATGCTGCTTACTTCTTCATGCAGTGAGCCATAATGAGCTGTTTCATCATCACACAGCTCCAACCCACAATCCTTGATGGCCTTGTACCGTAGGTGCATGGCGTATTCCATCTATGTCTGTGCATCTGGTCAATAGAGAGAGCAAAAGTGATTCAGGGGGCTAAATAATGCCTTGGTCAGAGTCTTCCAATAGGAAATACCAGTCCAGAGACCTGCCTGGAGTACACAAGCCTTGCCTTTTAGGATTGGCATTTTAGGAATAGATACCACTAATATAAGAAAAAGAAAGATCAAATAGCTCCTTGGAGAAGCAATACATCTGGAACCAGATCAAATGTCTGCAATAAAAGCTGAATACATGTAAAATTCACTCCCATTTAATGTTTCACTCTAAGCGTCAGGGTCAGCTAGATTAGAAGTCCATCCAATCTTTCAGATGAACCTAAAGTTTGAGAGAAACAGGAAAGACTTTTGTTTTTGCAACATTACCTTGCAACCAAAACACTGATGAGCCTTTCACTTGGAACCAGTCATCAGTGCTCAAAAAAAACTTTAAAAAATGTGACATGAGAGGACAGAAAAGCATTTATTTTGTTCATATTGTTATCCTGCCTTTACAACATTTCCCAAATGAAAGGCTGGGGTATTAAAACCAGTGACCAAATTTGCCAGCACTTCTGTAACAAGATCTTTAGACCATCCAACATACTACAAGGAAAGATTATATTCTGTCATCACCTCACACAAAATGCTGGCTTAAAAGTTTAATTCCCACTTTGTGCCTGTGAACAATGCAATAACATCCTCCTGATTTTTGTGTTTTCTGGCCCAGGCCAACACAGAAGTCAGCAGTACAAAATTAAGGAGTGCTTTGTATTTCTATTCAAACCACTCTGTATTCCACGCCCAATCCCTTGCCTCCCCTCATCCCAGGTAGACATTTGCATCCTTTAAATGATCTTGTTTATTCTATGTGTTGGAATACAGTTATCTGAATATTAATTATGGTTTTAGTGAAGTTCATTGGTTGAGTGCAGGAATTGAGAATTCTTCCTTCGGTTGCAGCCACCTGCTTAGATTTCTGTGTTTATCTGCTTCACTGAGTTTAAATCAGGTTCTGTAAGTGAAAGTCTGTTGCTTTGAGCAGATGTTAATGCTCAGAAATAGTGTACAGTCTGCCATTAGCATATGTAGCATAACGCTAATAAATAGAGGCATGTACCACCCTTGAAGGTGATTCTGATTTCAATAGAGAAATCTTCCCCCCCCATCCTGCCAGGCCCTTTCCTTAGGGAAGCCTCCAGCATATACAGCTGTTAAAAGTGAAGGATCTTCCTCCCACCCCTGGAAAGACCTTAGCAAATGGTCCATTCTGTTTATGCTACATTTGGATGATTAATGATATTGTATAGTGTAACTAAATTGTACTGCTATTATCATCAGGTCACTGCTGACAATTAGATATATCATCTCTGGGGTTCATATACAGATAACAATTTTAACTATGTGGATAAGTAAAGGTTTGATGGTGTCCTAATGTTAATGTAAATATTACCACATATTGGAAATCAGTAATGCACCGCACACGGGGATCGCGTTACACAACAGCGGCCGCCGGGTAGCTGGAGATGGTGAGATGGTTGCAACAGTGGTTTTCTGCTTTATCCTCCTTGTTCATTTTTTCCCCCTTCCCTAAGGATTTGGAACAATCCATCTGTAAAACATGACAACCATTTAGGCTCAAAGGGACCCAGCAGCTTTCAAGCAAAGCTGTAATCAAACTGATTTGGATGTCTTGGGTTTTGGGAGGGGGGAAGTTCAGTTATTTACCTCGGTGCTGTCCAGGGTGCCTGCTCAATGCAGGGCTTAGAGCTTCAGTACTAAAGCAGAGTCACTGGAAGAAAAGTTGTTGTTTGAGCTTGGCCAGCTCAGCCACAAGAACAAGAAAATCTGAGAAAATTAGGTCCTGAAAGTGTCTTCATGTTTTGTCTCGAGAACAGATCAGTGCTCCTAATCCTGACAGCTGCAAGTAACCATTTGAGAGAGAGGTCGTATTAAGTCAAGATGAAAAATTTGAGAAAGGACTTATTGCAGAAATGCAACATTACAGCTCCTGGCTAAAGTTGAAAGTATATTGAAAAGGTTTGGAGGAGCAAAAATTCAAATTGAGCAAAGCCTCTGCCCCTTTTACTATTCATCCATCAATAACTGGCACATGTCATGTTAGGGCACCGACTAGAAATTAATTTTCTCGCTAATATTAAGAAACTTTATTGCACCAACCCTTATCTTCATAAATCCTGATATATACCAAGAGCAAAGAACATGGAAGTCACTGCAATAATATCAGCAGAAAACTGGAGCATGATAAAAATCAGCTTTACAGGCCTTGCATTTCCATGAGTCTAATTCCCATTTCATAGGGAGGAAAACATAGCAATCTGCACTCAAAAAGAGAAGAGAATCACTGGATCAGAGCCCCCAACTGATTTATACTCACAATTTCCTTCTGAGATAGCAGCAGTGGATGTGAAAAACAAAGACTAACAATAAAATTCTGTTCTCCTCCCGGCATGAGAAGGGAAAGATTTTCCTAAACTCAAGAAATTACTGGACTCAGATCCATTGGACAGTGGTTATTTTTAAGTGGTTTGAGCTACCCACTTCCATCATTTCAGGTGGGTGATATATCCCATTTTCCACAGAGGAAGGAATTAAAAAGGAGAAAGTTTTTGCCCAGAAATAAAGATGCAGGCCTGAGTTCACACTGAAGTAATTATTGCACATCTTGTCTGCTAATTAAATACTGGGGTTTAAATTAAAAAAAAAAAAAAAAAAAAAAAAAAGCAAAATACAAAACCAAAGAAGAAACAATAAAAAATGCAAGACAATGGTGGCTCATCTTCTTAGAGAGCTGAGGGCATGCAGCAGGAGCAAATATCTTGTTGGTAAATTTTTACAGATACGCAGAAAGTGACAAAACAAAACAACAAAAACAAAAAAACAAACAAAAAACCAAACAAAAAACAAAAAAACCCCAACCAAGCAAACAAAAAAACAACAAAAAAAACCCCACCAAAAAAACCCAAAAAAAACCCCACCAAAAAAACCCAAAGCAGAGCCCAGAGCACCCAGGATTGTGCAGTAGGAAAAGGGAGATTGTAGCAAGTGGTGCCTTGTGATATTAGCTCCCTATTAATCATCACAGATCAGAGCATCATTTCACTTGACATCCCGCACTCCTGGGCAAGGGATTAATCTTCAAGACACTGTTTAGGTCTCTGGGTAGAAGTACCCAATTTCTGTGGGTCTCAAAGCAAACAGGCAAATTTCTCCCTCCGCTCCAAGCATACCTCTGCTGTAAAATCAGTCCACTCAACAATTTAAGAGACAGAAAATAAAGAATGAATGGTATAAATTCATTTTTATTCCATTGATGTTCCCTTGCCCACTATTTGCACTTATTGATCTGCAACTAAGGGAGAAGGCCAGAAACAGTAAAGGATGAAGGTAAACCCGAAAAATGCTGCTGTTCTAGAAGCTGGAGGGCAGAGGGGAGACAAGGAAGAAGAGCAGCAAGAGAGAGGGAGAACAGAGAAAGGAAGAGAGAATTAGAGACAGAGCAAACAAGATTAAGTTTCATCTGACTTATTGGATGTACACTTGGAAAGCAAAAGGCAGAGAGAGGAAGGGCAGGGGGAGAGAACATGAACTGCAGCAAGTTCTGTCCTGAGGCTCCATGCAATGGTTTTGTCAGAGACTCTCTGAGGCTGGTGCCACTTCACATGATGTGTAGCTTTAATGAAACAAGGAGGGGGCCAGGAGGAAAGGCAAAAAGAAAAAGTGACTGAGACTCTCTGTCTCTTCCTCGGTCTCTGTTTCAGAGACCTATTGGCCATAACTCTTGCAGGGCAAATAACAAGCGTTCCCCATCCAAATGTAAGCACATTGGCACTTAATCCTATTTTATAAAGGTTATAGTTTTACATAAATCACTCGCTCTAAATGCACTTTAGTCATCCTCCTCATGTTAAGTTTCCCTTTAAGCCTAACTAGGCAAGGAGGATTTCTCCCACTGGCCCTCTGGACATGACGCCACCAAAATTGAACTATGCTCTCCATCTTTAATATCCCTGGAGGGATTCATCTATAATGATGTCAGGGGCTAAGCATATTCCCTTGCCAGGGAGGGGGAATTAAATCCGTCCTTCCCCTGTCTCACTCAGCTCCAGCGCAGCTAAAAACAAGTTGTTTGGAGAGCAGAGAAAACTGGTGACGTTTCAGTTTTGATGTCTTGCTCTCCATGCAGATTCCCTAATGTCTACTAAAGGGTGAGCTTAGTAGCCTTTTCTTCAGTGATTTCACTAGCAGTCATCCCATTAATGAAGTTTATAATAGTCTCTGAGACCTCTCCTCTCTATCATATCATGTTGAATTTATCCAGTGATTTTCAGGGTTACACTGAAAGGACAAACTGACAGACAGAGCCAGCCCTAGGTAGGCAGACAGCATAGTGCTTGAAAAAAAACACATTTCCCTAAGAAATCAGCTTAAAAGTACCACTAACATAATTGCTGCAAGTCATCTTTTACGTGTTCTCACACAGACACATCCCTGATGAAGGTACACTCCATCTCCTGCACATTTTCCTAATGAGTTCTGTGTTTGTTTCATAGCAGGATACGCAGGCTGTTGACTCATCAAGCACTCAAGGAACTTCATGAGCTTGGACTAAGCTAGGTACAATGATTTTAGCAGCCTCAGAGCAGAATTACACTACTCCAGTTGTTGCCTTTACTTTTTTAAGTAAAAGGTTAGTTAGTCCAGCAGGATGAAGTGTCCTGCCATGGACATGGAGATTGATGTGGCCAAAATAGAATTAAGTTCTTCCAGCTAACATGGCTGAGCCATCTCTGTGGTCTCTCACCAAGGCATCTTTAATTTAAATCTATCTTATCTACTCAGATACCAATTTTCCTTGTATTTCTTCCAGCTTAGTCACTCATATTTTTGACGTAGTCAAGTTATCCAAGGCTGAATAACATTTTCAGAAATCATTGAAGTGGAGTAGTGGAGTCAGAGACAGTAACACCACAATCAGCAGCCTTGTCTTCTGAAAATTAATCTAAAAATGCATTCTCTTTCCAAGGAGAGAAGGTAGGTAAGTAATATTAACTCACAGGAATGTTGCCCCTCAAGATGTCTTGATCCCTCTCCACAGATCAGTTTCTGGTAATCTGCAAGGAAACCCTGAATTTCTTGTTAGCAATCCAGAAACCTTTTTCAGTTTTCCACTAGCATACACTTTACCTAGCCTCTGTGTTTGAGAAATGATTCATGAGGTCCAGGTTTAAATGAGTGTCTCTGTCTAACATTAGAAAAGAAGCTGATGCAACAGGAAGCAGCTCTTTTGTTCCTTCTGGCCTTACATCAGGCAGGGGACAGTTTATGTGACTTCCAGTCAACTGATGCAAAACCACGAGTCATTGAACTAAATTCCCAGTGTCTGATTCAGAACACGACTGTAAATAGATGATGCTCCACTGAAATCATTGTTGTTTAACTCTCCCCACCAACTCTTTGACTCTTCACAGCAACTCCAATTCTAGCTCCAAATTAACATTAACAGCACATAATCCTTCTTAACAGAAAACTAAGGACAGATAGGAGAGGAAAAGCTTGAACTCCTCTGCAGAGAACAATCTCACACCTATGAAATCCTTAAGCCCTCTATGTCAGCCTCAGCTTAAATGACTGTATAAGCCTAAACAGGAATGAATTTCACCCACAAACAATATGAAGAAAAATTCTACTTGCCAGTCAGTGAGGATTCATGCATTAGCAAATTCACAGGAAGTTCAAAGCTGCCTAGTTCTGTCACCAGCTTTGCACAGCTGGGAGAAACTCCATTTCCTTGCAATAGTAATGACATTCTACTACAAGAGTAAGAATAAATTTGTTTTCTATCAGACAACCAATAGAAATAATTCATAAGTTTGCCTTATGCAATATGGTTGCGTTTGGAAAGCTCAGCTGCAATCAGTGCCCCACAGTGCAAGGTGCTGTTCATTCTTTAACAAAAACACAAGCCAAAAGAAACAGAAGAGAGGAAGTCATACACTCAAGGCCGTGCAGCAGCTCAGCAGCCAAGGGAAAAATTGAACTTAAGTTTTTTGACCACCAGCCCAGTGTTCCTTATGCTGCACCATTCTCTGTGCCATCAGTGAGGTCAGAGAGAGTTTTATATTTACGCACTTTACACCATCGTCATGCAAAAGCACCTCACAGCCTATATTCTTATTTTGCCCCTAGAAAGTAAAAGCTGCTTCTGTTCCCAGTTACGTAAGAGAAATTGATATATAGGAAAAAGCTGTAACCACAGCCATAAATAAATAAATAAATAAATAAATAATTATGTCTAGACCATAATTTGTGGTGCTTATGTCCCAAACTCAAAGGCCCTGCTCAGTTTCTACTCAACCCAAAAGCACCTATTCCATCAGCATAAATACTCCTTCTCTAACGAATCCATATCTTGGAACAGGGCCCAGATCTGAGGTCTCCTCTGAGTCACATAAATGCCCTTACCAGAGCATCGTTTTCTCAAATCTCTGGTCCAGAATTAAGACACAAGAAGCAGCAAAACATTTTTATCTCCTGCTATTGCAGCATCCAAAGCACCACCTTGATTCTTTTTGGTGCACACTGTTTGTTTTGGGAACAGTGGTAGGTGTCAAATCAAATCACTGCCACGTACTTGGGGCTCTCACTCACCTGCACTGGTCCAGAGAGACACCTCCAGCACCAGCATCCCCCAGCTGTGCTCAGCACACCCAGATCAGCTGCCTGCTCCCCTCTTTGCTTCAGATCCCCAACCAAAAACACTCTCTCTCCACACAAATATACAAGACAAATGTTTATCTGAAATGTTTAGGGCATTGGGTTTTTTGAGGATTTTCTGTTAAAATCTCCTTGGCACTCAAAACCAGGCTAGGTCATGGAAACACAAAGCTTCCAGTTTCTCTAACAGCTGACAGGAAAAAAAAACCAGCATTGCTTCTTTGCAAAGAAAAACAGACTGGGGCCAAGGACAAAGAATCAAGTTGCTGTTTTCTAAAACATTGATTTGAACCTGCCTTACACTTAAAGGAAAACAGAAAGACAATAAATCCTAAGAAAGAATCAGCAAAAAACCCACAAGATATCAAAACTTACATAGTTCTATAGTAAATCTAAACCGCTCACATTAAGGTCTTCCTGCTGAAACATCCTAGGAGGACTTTTCTCCTCAAGGGGATGCCAGAGTCACCAAGGTTAGCTTCCCCCCCCCGCAAACATCTTTGGAAAGTATCACAGCTGGAAGGCTGACGTAGATTTGAGACAGACACACACGCTGGACTGCTCATGCAAGAGACCCCACGCAGTTACAGTGACAGTCACACCTGCTCCATCTTTGCATATGCGAGTCCCAAACTGCATCTGAACCACGAGGAGCTGCTCCCACTTTCTGCTCCCCCGTTTGGCTGCACAGAGCCACAAGGCAGGGCAGAGCAGCACAGATGCTGTTCAGAAAACAGAGCAACAAAAACAAAATGTCATCAGTGGAAAGCAGGAGATTCTTCAGCACTGCTGAAAGGTGAGTGATGAGAGAGTCTTCTTCTTTCTTTGACAGCACCAAAACAACACTGGTTCTCTCAACTGGGAATTTCAATTTTGTGCAGTCTCAGAATGAACACCAGGTTTAGAAGACACTGTCCACATGCTGTCAACAAATATTTCATGTCTATGCTCCTTAACACTAAACACCTGCATGGGCCTTTCTGTTAGATTATTCCTCCAGTCCACGTGTACCCAAATATTTGGGCCATTGCCTTTCTTATTTTCTTTCTTATTTTTTTTTTCTTTTTTTTTTTTTTTTTTTTACCTTCCTTCTTCCCTTTTTTGTTCTTCTGGCAACCCCCCATCATTTCTGGGAAGGTATCAGACAGGCAATTGATGTCTTAGCACTTTCTACTGTTTCTCTTAAAGCCTACCAAGTTAGTTCCTGAAAATCACTCTTCTTCCTATTAGGATTATCTAGAGAAGGCGCAACATAGGACAAAAAGGTGTTCTTTCACATAGTTCAGAGAGGGGATACATTTTTTTTTTGCTCTGAAATGAAGGTGGACTTTGGCAGGCTCCTCTGCAAAGCCCTGTTCCTGTTCCTGACAGCTCTCCAGGCTGAAGTGATTTCACACAGACACAGGAGCTCCTTGCAAGATCAGACCTGGTTCCCACTCACTGCATTTGTCATGCAGGTTCCCAGCTGGTACAAATTCACATTACTTTGCCAAAGTCAATAAAGCTACAGCTCAAGTGTTGGCTGTAAAGCCATTTTCTCTTTTCTGAACTTTTTCTTTAACTTTTTCCTTTTAAGAGTTACTCTACGTGAATTAATGGTCCATCTCCAGTGAGGGTGATGTAGAGTTGCATCTAAAAAGTTATTTACATTGCAGACCTGTTGTTGAAATAACTTTTCATGGTATGCACCTGACTCTGGTTTTGAATTAAGCTCTCAGTCATTAAAAAGGAAATACTTCCTTATTTCTTCATTTATGAACATAAGTTCATATGTTACCCACCTAGAACATGAAAGTCTAACTCTTTTCTTTCAGGAAGAATAGGAATTGGATTTGTCAAGTTAGAGCTATAGCATACTAATTCCTAAATTGTTAAGGAAGATATAAGCTCTGAAATTCACTTTCAATAGAAGCAAACACCACATCAGAGACTTTAGCAAGTGGGAAAAGTATTTGCTGTTTTACTGGCAGTTTTGTTTGAAAAAAGTTTAGCTCCTGGAGTATCCCCTTCCTGTCCACAAGGCTTTGACTCTCTACATAAGAACTTAGGAGAGGTTTCAGAAAACTGTACCAAAAAAGGTATTGCAGCAAGCCCTGCTTATGAGCTTAACATACTTGCTTGCCCTTTGACCCTTTCTTAGTTTTGTCACTTCTGAAGCATTTATTTGTATTCCATGTGGGGGATTATCAAAGCCCAGTCAGGAAAAAAAGCCCAAAATGAAACAAACCGGAACAACAAACCTCAAAACCTTTCCCTCCATTTATTTTATTAGAAATAAAAACAATCATAGCAAATGCTCTTGAGAGCCCTTTAAAATAATCTTTCCAATACTTATTAATTGTTTATTTTTACTTTCCCCTGAAGACACTTGGAAAAGCAATTTACTCAAAAAGCAGGAGCACACAAGTTCAGGACTGCACCAGAAGCATCACATAATAACATCTAAACAAGCCCCAGTGTCCCCTTTTTTTATCATTTCCTACCCACAAGCTGTATCTTCTCAAGGTTTCTCCTCAATGAGAGCACTTTGTAGCCTACTTTTTGGAGGCATGACTCCTTTACACAAAGGGTAGAAGCATTGCAAAGGCCCTAAAAGCTCTATTTTACAGTAGGTAGTGGACTGCTAAATCTCTTTGTTTCAGATTGTGAGTATCCTCATTTCTTGTTAGTGAGCTTTGAGCTGGACTGTGCGTTCTCAGACAAAGCTAGTTATGTGTTTCTCCCCCTTTCTTTAAAGCTTAGTAGTTATGTTTTTCTTTCCTGGCTGATTTTTGTTCTCCTGAAAATTGTTCCTACCTGCCTCCCTAAAAAATCATCTCTAAGCAGACTTCAGCCATGGAGGGTTTTTTTGGGGGGTTTTTGTGTTGGTTTTTTTTTGTTTTTGTTTTTGTTTTTTGGGGTGGTTTTTTTTGTTTTGTTTTTTTTTGTTTGTTTGGTTGGTTGGTTGGTTTTTTTGTTTTGTTTTTTTGGTGGTTTTTTTTTTGTTTGTTTGTTTTTTGGGTTTTTTTTTGTTTTGGGTTTTTTTTTTTTTTTTTTTTTTTTTTTTTGTTTTTTTTTTTGTTTTCTGAACGCTATGGATAGACCAGCTCTTGCACAGCTGCTTGAAAGTAATTCTCATTAATACAATATGTTAAATCCCAGCCTTGAGAAGACTTTGATGTGTAGGCTTAGGAGATGTTCAGGATGGGATCTATCCATTAAGAAGGGCTTGCTTGGGACAATGAGTTTGTGTATTAGGGCCTAGAGCTGTTAGTTTAAACACAAGTAATAAGATGAGGTTATTCCTGGATGTAAGGCTATATATAGCACCACCTTTGCCGGCTTATGCTTTTGCCTGTGCAAATGTCTTACTCCTAAATCCCCATGCCACATTCCTGCACAGTTCTGGGATGCTGTTTTATCCCTCTAGGATGTTAATAAGCCTCACTGGCAAGGAAGAGAGCATTAGTCTTTGATGGGTAGGTAGATTAAATATGCACGCATAATAGTAAATATTTATTTAGGTACCTGAGCTATTCTGATTAATGGCTGCATTTTTCTTTTAAACGATTTGAGTACTTTTTAATGGCAATTAATTAGTATTTATGGCATGATTATTTAATTTATTTCACTCTTCTGCTGCTAGTACTGTCAGGGAAGCTGGAAACTCCAGGTTTTTACAGTTTTTTCAGGTTGGTAAATATTAGAGTTTGCTTCTGTCTTCTGTGTGCCTGGGGATGCACAAACCAGCATGTCTCTGCTCTATTTCCTGGCACTTATTTACCAGCAGCAGAACTACCATCCAGGGAAATAGGACTCTGATCCTGCAAGCACTTCATGAAGTTTTTTAACTTTAAGTACACAAATAAACTTGTTGTGGTCAGCAATGGCACAAGGATTACATGCATAAGTTTCCAGAATTGGGACCTCTAGGTCTCTCTAGTGACCTGCTTAGCTTGCAGTAATAACAGGGCAGCTCTCAAAGGACTATGCACAGAGATGCCCTGTGCCATAATCTGGCTTTGTGGGTCCAATGTAAGTAGTGGCAATATGATTTATTTTTGGCCCTGATTGTTGAAGTGCAAGGAAATAAATGAGGGTTTCAATAAAAAGGACACAAAGAATCCTTCTGTATCAGGGGTATCACTGTATCACTGCAGAAGCTGTGAGCAAAGAGGATATAGCAATATATATCTCCTTTCTTTGTCCTGTCAGGTGAGAGCTGCAGGCACCCAACTCTTGGTCCTGCCTTCATTGTACAGAGGCCTTGTCTTGACTGAACCTGGGAAGAATCTCCAGTGTTATCCTTACAAAAAACTATTGAATTCATAAAACGTTATAATTTCTTCTTTGGGCGAAGTCCTAGAAATTGTATGGGCTTTGCTGTTGGTCACTTAAGCAGCTCGAATTCTCCTTTGGCTTGATTCATGCTTTGGTAGCTTGATTTTTCATTTTTTTTCTTTTCTGAGGCATGTGGGTTTGTAAATGAGACCAAAACCATATTAAGTCAAAATTTTGGAGCGCCCAGCTCTATTCCAGATTTGTCTGAGACAATTTCAGAGACATAGGGCTTTGGAGATGATCTGGGTACAGAAAATCCTGGCAGCCCTGAGGAGACCTTGTCTCCCTACAAAGAGTAAGGAGAGGTTCAGCACCTTTCCTGGATCAGGCAGAGCTGGAGGCCACCAACAGGGACTGAGTTGGTGGGAGAGGTCCTAATGAAGCAGTGGGTGAGACAATTAGTGCCAAGGGATAAATCTTACACAGACGAATCTCTTATTCGCTCATCCCCTACACTCTCCTCCCTTGACAGCCCTGAGTCAAAGCAAAGCAAACAGATGGGGAAAAATACAATTAGTTGCAGAGCCACCAGAAATCCAAACAATATTCCATCACAAATTCTAGGCCAGCACACTAATTTATCGAGTGCGCAGTGCTATTGGAAGTGGCCTGGTGTGCTAACTCGGCAATAGATCATGATAAAAAATGTAAGTGATCCGTTATCGCCAGGTTAATGCGCTTTACTATGCAATTCTGCTAGCTCGACAGAAACATCATTACATAATGATAATGATGCTCTGCAAACAGGAGCTGGAGGAGGGGGAGGAGGGAACGAGACCTCAGGCTCCAGGATTTTGCAGAAATTCCTGGGCAAAATGGGCTGGATTTCCAAATCATTTAAAAACAAAATAGGAAACTGAAGATATTCAAGTCTTAAAAAGCAGAGATGTTAAGGAATCATTAGTTCAAAGTAATGAATGCTTTTTTTTTACAGTTCATCTGCCTGATTAGGAGTGTTGATAACCATGAAATTCACCAGATATTTGCTATTGTTTCATTTCTCAAGAGCTGACAGGGCTGTTCAGATCTGGATGCACTTTGCTGATAATGTGGATGAATCAAAAAACTGTCTTCCCACCTGGCGCATGGGCTCTTGCAAGCTTGGAAGAGAGGCTGGAGGGAGGGAGAGGAAGCAAAAATGGCATGCAGTGCCTGGGACATGGGTGCAGAGAGAGCACATCACTGCGGACAAGTGGCAGAGGCTGAGCTGGGCAGGGTAATAGGAATGGGGAGAAAGGCAAAAATGTGTGTGAAGTGAGGTGAGGCAGCACACACAGGCAGCGCCCTGGGCGAGGAGTCTCCAAGAGTGAGCAGTAACACTTGTGATGGAAAGAGAACACTCTGCCTCTCTGAAGTCGTGGTGTAGTGAGCGACACAGCCATGATTCCAGGGGGTGGGAGTGCGAGAAATTGCTGCATGAGCAGGGGCCAAGAGGGAAGTTCTCCCGCCTTTGAGGCCTCATTGGGTGCTGGGAGAGGGACAGAGACCTCATCTCTGACAAGCTGCACTGCTTTACCCCCATTTTGCTCTGCATCTTCTGGGTGTAACGTGTTTCCCTCTGGTGCTGTGGAAAGATCTTGCAGTTGGTGTGCTTGCCTGGGTATTTTTAGCAGGTGCTTTGCATTATAAATCCTGCTGGCTTTAACATTGCTGGGTAGACTTGGTATAATTTACCTTTGGTTTAGCAAGAAATAGGAGCTGACTCAGGGATTAAGGTGTGTCAAGTCAACACAAATAAAAAATAATGCAGGAAAGGATTAGTCAGAGATGAATGCAACACGGGAGCTGAGTGTTAATTGTGGGAAAAGTGCAGGGAAAAAAGGAATAGAACCTCTTTTATCTACCCCCTACTTCTCTGAAGACACAGCCTGTCTTGGGGTCAGTATTGACCTCGTGTCCTGTTGACATGACTCTCTGTAGTTTGCAGAGGTTACATCCCTTCCTGTGAAACTCATTCTCCTTATAGCCCAGGTTTTGGAGTCGCATATCTTGGATTAGGAAGTTCCTGTTTGGCCTCCTACACAGCAGGCAGGGTGGCAGCCCTCAGCCACATCTCGTGGCTTGCAGCTGCTGTGTGATGTGGCTGTGAGCAGAGGCTGGCTGCTGACAAGATGAATTGGGAGATGCCTGATTTGACACAGATTTCATTCTCTGGCAGAAGGATTTCCCTCACAGGCTCCAAACAACTTAGCCATACTGGGAAGTGGAAATTTCTGAAGCATTAAAATTCTTCACGCGAACCTGTTGTGGGAGGGAGAGTGCTGTTGAGTAAAGATAGTTGCTATTAAATATAGGGTCTGTGACTTTGGTGAAAGGGGAGGGGTGACGTGGCAGCATCAAAAATCTGTGAAAAAATGGGCTGGTCTTCCCTGGCCAATCCCTATTTTTTTTTTTTTTTTTAAAGTAAAAGACCCTGAAGGTTTCAGCACCTGAACAAATTATAAAGCTTCTGTCTTCCCTGAGGGTAGGAGGGGCTGTTCTCTTCAAACTGCTGGGGTCCATGCTTTTGCCATATGGTAAAGGCTCAGCGTTGAATCCTTCAATGACTGTAGGGTAAACTACCTTCCATCATTATTCCATTCAGCACAACTGCCCATACACACGTATGGACTCTACAGTGAATCCACTAGCACAGACTTCTGGCTTAAATGCTGCCCTGCTCATATTCCACATTTCATGGCCAGCATCAGGCTTTGATCAGAAGACAAAAGAAGTAAAAATGGCTCAGTATTCTTTGATCTTTTTGTTACTGTTCTACCTGTGCCCTGCCCTTGACAGAAATAAATGGTTATAACAGACCTTGAAACAATAAATTTCATAGCCTTGGGTTGGTTTCTTATGAATTATTGTCCTCATTGAAAATCTCTTTATATTTCCTTTCAATTCTTTTTCTGCAAAAATATGCAAGGACTAATTTTGGAAGGAGAGGATGAGAGCTGTTGCATGTGCACATGGACATGCACACATTCTCTCTAAAGGTGGTGTAAAATTTGTGATTAGTTGTTTAGATTAGTTATGCTTCAAATTCCCAATCAAAATTAAATGAGTTTTTTGCTAGTCAAAGCCACTTCACAATACCACCCTCAATATTCCTGACACTGTTGTGTGGCAGCAGCCTCTGATAAAGACTGACTGGAGGTAGGAGAAGGCTGAGGGACCCAAAATGCATAAAAATCAGCACAGGACAGTTGGCTTGGATCTCTTCACCCCCAGTGCTGTGGCCCAGGATTGACATCGCCTCACATTGCATGTGCAGAGTCCCAGCAAGCAACAGGCTGAAAATTCGAATCTTGCTGCCAGCCTTCTGAACTCCTGCGAATACAGATCATGAGGTGCACCAGGTGATATGACAGAGTGGGTATCTGTAGGTTGGGATTTTGTGAATATTGGGCTGGAACAGGCAGGGTACTGCTCCAAAATAATGCCTTCATCAGGTCTGCGCTCCTAAATCCTCTGTGGGAGTAGTGTGGCACTGTACAGGGCTAAGAGAGACTCACAGGGTTAAGGACAGCTGGCATCCTGTCTATTAAGTCATTTAATCCTCCTCCTGGGCTAAATACAACCCTCCTGTGTTGAATCATCACCTCTCTGGTAGTATGTGTGAGCCTAAGGGAAGACATTGTTAAGATTCCTTAAGCGAGTACATTTTTTAGATTCATTTTCTGTAAGGAGAGCAGAGCAAAAGTGAAAACACTCGAAATTTTTCCCCATCATGGTGTCATGAAGTGGAGACAGGAAGGAGGGATAATGCTGGTGCCAATGGAATATGAAGCCCCTATCATTGTACTTGAAGACCAAACCAATGAAAATCTCAGTCATACAAAATGCTTTATATCTGATCTTTCACTGTAAATGTCATATAAAGAAAGGATCTCTCTGATATTTCAAGGAGCAGCAAAGTCTATGATGACATGCTGGTATCAAGATTTGCATATTTATTATAGATAAGCTGTCAAAATGTATGTTGTCAATTTCACCTTATACTCAGAATTTAATGATGCACATAAAGGACAGAAAATCTTTAATATTAATATTAATATGATTTTAGATTATAAGACTTCATTGTGGATATCAATCACCTAACCCTTAAGGACATGCCACTCAAGTTGATAGAGTTTATAGAAAATTAATGTGATCCATTCTGTGTGATCTATTGCAGGACGGGGGGCTCAGGGGGTGGCACGGGGAGCAGGCAGGGGGTTGGCCATTCTGAGTTTGCATTACTTTCTTGGGTGTGTTCAGCCCTTTGAGTAGATTAACTCTGCACGACCTGGGGCTCAATTGCTGTCTTTCCTGCAGCTGTGGAGGAGCTGTGCAACCTGTAACCTGGAGGGAAGTTTGCAGCTTTGCTGATGGCCCCGTGTTGGGTCAGTGCCTTCGTAAGGAGGCTGTATTTCATCAGCAAGAGGTGATCTTGGGAAAATATTTCACTTCCTCTTGCTACTTAATAGCTTTAAAGGGGATGGGTATTACAGCTTCCAAGAATCTAAAGGGGAAGGGAACACAGGAAAGTAGTTGAGAAGGCAAGCTACTCCTATGATTGATATCCCAGGATGGGAGCTGTAAGAAGAGTATTGAGGCTGACAGGTTTCTTAAACTTGATTGTACTGATATTCTGGTAAAATCAACCTGATATTTAGATAAGAACTTTGAAAAGCAGTTACAAGCCTTGGTTGAGGTTATTTTTGGTATCTTCTCCCTCATGTCAGAAAAGGTTTGTTCATTTAAGGCACTACCAAATCAACATTCTTACACCTTCTTTGTATGGGCAGAAGTTTCCAGATAGAATTGAGAGAGGAATTTGGAGGTTTTGATCTTTTAGTGCTCTGCAGAGTATCCACTGTTGCAGTCCATTCTCTACAGCATTTGACACCAGCAGCTCCAATGGAGCTCACACACAGGACCCTTATGAGAAAACAAAACTTGGACCAAGCTGCAACAAATAAATCTGTTTTCCTTTGAGCAGCGGGGACTGAACAAGACCATTGCCAGCTCTCTCTAGCAACTCTAGTATGACAAGAAGAAATATTTTGTGGGTGAACAGAATTAGGATCAGTTTCAAGCTCAGTCACAGGTGGGAAAAATCTAAATATCCTAACAATGGTGATCCTTCTTGTGTGCAGCTCTGCTGTCCTGCCCTTCCTTTGCAAGCCTTATGTTCAGGCTGTAGCTATGCTGGTTCTGGGCTTTCATCACAGGTACACACAACACATGGGTGTAGCCACGCAATCTTATTTTAAATTGCTAGTGATGGTGCAGCATGTCTGATTATCTCCCCAGCCCTTAGCTCCCTTGACATTGGTTCCCAGGGAGGAGAGTGTTAAGTTTGATGATGAAACCATGTCTTCAGCTTGCTGTGGTGTTTCTGGGTCAATTTTTTCTACAGGCTAAGGAGAAATCATCCAAATTTAGAAATTATCTGTTTTGTTTCCATCCCTCTTTTGAATTAAGTGGCTGACACTACTTGTATTTGGGACTTTAGGAAGCAAAGCACCTGATACCCACCTTGTGTTATCTCCTGAGCTGTGAGTTCTGAGACACACTTAAATTTGTAGGGATCACCATGGTGGGATGGGGGAGGAAGAACTTGAAACCACCATGCTAATAATATTCCCACCAGCAGAGAATCATAATATGAAAGTTCAAGCATGAAATGAAGACAGCATTAACCGCTCTCCTCTATCCACTTCATAATACCTGCAGAAAACAGGTAGGGGAGCACTTATGTTTAGCACGTGAAAGTACCACGAAGACCTGGCAACACGGACTGGATCAATGTAGTTAGTTACTGCTGGAGTTTACACACATACATGCTCCTCTTATCTCTGAAAGAGACAGTACGCACAGGCTAAATAAAGAAATAATAAAAATAAAAACAAAAAGGGCAGATGGGAATGAGGAAATGAGGAGAGGGGCAAAGATGGCCTGAAATATCCATAGCAGCTTTAAAATCACCTTCCTTTCAATTTGTGGTCTTTAATGGAGCTGAATTCCTACAGATCTTGTGTTAGCAACTTGGTTTCTGTCCCATATTCCAGTGGGGAAGGAGAGATTGCAATGCGTCTTGATAGTATAAATTAATGGGTGAACACCCTGCACATGTTTTCTTATCTTAAATAGTACCAAAGATTCACTAGTACAACTTTCTCTGCATGCTGGCAAAATGCTGAATTGGGAGATCTTTCTCAACATGTTTATGCCTCTAGAGCAACTGTGAAAATGATAAATTCCAAAATCTGTCCTATTTTGACTGCTTTTTATCTCTTTTTTTTTTCCTCTTCCCCCTCTACCCCCCTCTCCAACTCTCTTCTTCTGCTCGCATATTTAGGACACTTACTCATCTGTGTAACTGTCTCATCTATTTCCTGTAGGCCTCCTGCATAGTAGTATAAGCAATGAAATAACCTAATCAACCAAACACGTGTGCTCTTTCTTGCCTTCTGCATTTTCTCCTGGTTGTATCTGTTTATCTCTGTGTCTCCAATATCTGCTTTTATCTATTAGTATGTCTTCTTTCCCATGTTTTATCCATTAATACCTCTTGTTCAGCTGAGGATAAACTCAGTAATAATTGCACTATAAAATGAAGAGTACACTACATGTCTCGTATTGCTCAGGGGTCTGTTAATTGGAATTTATAAAGTTCAATAAACAGTAATCCAATAAGACCTAAACTCTTATTCATTTATCTTAGAGGTAATATCCAGGCTGCCAGCAGCAAGCTGGAAGTGGCTGAGCCACAAGCCTTGGTCACACGTGCAGAATGGATTTGTCTTTTTCCCTCCCTGTACAAGGTACCTGCAGCTGTGAGGCTCCCAGTGTCCGTGTCACTCCCAACAGTGGGAGATGTTTTCCTTCTGTATGGGAACCTTTGAAGGAATGTGGCAATAAGCAACCCATGCAAAGCAGAAGGTAATAGTTTTTTCCCCTTACGTCACTGCCTGGCTAGAAGATCCATGTAGAGGCAGTCATTTCTGTGATTCCGGGTGTTTTTCCCTTTTTTTTCAGTTGGACACTGCTAATTTAGAGCTAATTTAAAACACTATTCCCCACCGCCACCCCTTTGAATTCTGTCTTTTGAACTTTAGTCCTGTACCAGAGGTGTCTGCTCTGCTCTCCTCCTTCACTCTGGCCTAAAGCACTGCTTGTGAATCACACTGGACACCACTGGCTCATTTTCAACTCAGCCTGTGTTTTAATGGAGGGCGAGAGCATGAAGCAGCTCTGTGATATTTTTCAGTGCTGTGCAGAGAGCTCTGTGTGTACAAGTGCTAAGTTTTCTGCAGTCCACTGCAGTGGCAACCAGTAGTGGAATCCAGAAGGCACAGATCAGGCCCTGTCCCTAAAGCAGTCTGGGAAAGCGGTGCAGATATGGGGTGAGATGGGGTCATGTTTTGAGGTCTCTTGTTGACTAGCATGGGGCCAATTGAATAGCCCTACATTTGGCTATGCAAACAATTAAGTGTTCTGTAATACAATCCCTGCAGATGTTGTACCAAATATATCTCGGTGATAATGCAATTTAAATAGCAGCGTATTGGCTGGACAGACTAAACAGATAACATGATACCTGATTACTGGATCAGTTTGGGAGCAAAAAGCAGTAGGACCTGAAAGTGATTTACATGTACTTTTGAAGAGTGTGTTTGCTGCTAGCTGAAAAACAGGCTGTGTAAAAATAATTTTTCAAACAATAGGCTTTCAGTCTATTTTCAGTCTCCTTTTTTTTTTAACCCTATAACAAATTTGTGCCTTTTAACTGAGTTTGATAAAGCTAAATATATTGCTTAGAAACCGTCTTTGAAAATAGCATTTCAGTGTCTCAGTGCTTCCCAGGAAGCCCCACAGAAACCTCTCCAGCATGCAGCAGTGTTTCCTCCTGTTAAATAGTTGCTGTAGATCTGAGAGAAGATGCCTAGATTGGGGATTACACAGCTGAGCTGAGGGTCTCACTGTTTCCTAACTCTTTTTCATCTTGAAGAAGGACACCCTGTCAGCCCCTCACAAGCAAAACACGGTGAATACTGTTGGCTGCTCCTATCAGAAGTGCCTACAGTGTTTCTGCATTTTACCTGGATGCTCAAAGAGGAGTTTGATCCCGGCTCTGTGGCATTTTTACCTCTACTTCCAGAGACTGGACTGTCTCTGGAGGTTTTTTACTGATACCTACTCATATCCTGCCATCTGATATGAGCACCCTGCTAAGGTTTTGAAGCAATGATATTATGGCAGTGGTTTCTACATCATTGCCTATGCACTGGTTTCTACATCATTGCCTATCTTTGCAGCTTGATGTGGTTGGCAGAAGTTTCCCATCTCAAAGTGACTAGGCAAATGTTCACATAACTCCACTTGAGTCTTTTGCTTTCTTTTTTTTTTTTTTTCCCAATCTAGGGTTGTTACTTTGGAGTCAGCAAATCTTTGAGATCCAGATATCAGAGGTTAAGAGAGTATACTAGGAAAAGAGCATACATATTTGTCCTGTTCTTGTGCTTTTTCACTTAATAGCCATTACTGACCACTGCCAGAGATGGGGTACTGGGATAAATAGATATTGGGCCTGACCCAGCAGGCTGTGGTTACAAACAGCCCTCCTGAGACCCCTCTCTCTGCATTCACTGGCTGCATAAATAACTTTGAAGCATCACAGTCTGTTCTGAGAGCCTCAGCCGTGTATCTAAAGTGAAGTGGAAGGAATCTCTGTCTCCCGGTCTACTCTTGTCGAGTCAAAACTAAAACCATAATTGTGAATGACAAACGCTCTCCAAACCCCAGAAGTGATCTTGGGCAAGGCAGTATATTTGCTTTGCCCCCTTTTGGTGATGAAAAACTGTTTACTGAGGAAACTGAACATGTAGAGCCCCTTAGTTCATTAGTGGGGCAACTGCAACAATATACTTGATCCTTTTCATACTTCTCTATTGTAACAGCTTAATATTAAGGTTTAGAACAACATATGTCCCTGTTTTGAGAGTATTCACTTCTTTTAGGACTGTGGGGGGAAAAAAAGCAAGCTCTGTAGTAAGGAGAGGAAAGGGACCTCAATTTTAGCAGTTTTAGTACAGAAATGGACAAAAATCCTACCCTTGATTCAAAGCTTCAAAGGTGTAAAGTGAAGGCTCTTTATGACCTGTTCTGTCAAATGAAGTACAGTGGTTGTTCAGAGGTAATATCCTCATATATTATCATGCTTAAAAACAGGCAATGTCATAAACTTTTTGAAGCACCTAACATACTACAGAAGCTGTGCAGGCTGGTAAAGTCACTAGTTAACATCTCTAAATCACGTAAAGCTGGAAGTGCTATATTCTTTCCTGATGTGTTCAAGGTGACCTGCCATTCTCACTATAAACTGGATTTTAATTTTTTTATTTTTTTTTTTTTATTTAGGAGGGGAAATGCATCCACTCTGAGGTGGTGCATAACAGCTTTTTAACATGGTTGGGGCACTGCTCCTTAGGTAGTAGCTAAGGTCACACGGCCGAGCCAGAACAAAGAACTTTGTTGGTGACCACCATCACTATATTGACATATTTTTCAGCTCTAGAGGCAGGTGCCTTTGTTTCCTCGTTCCTTCAGAACCATGATGCATTTGTTGAGCCTAAACACAGGTAAGCCCTGTGCAGCTTTACAGGTGCAGCAACAGACTGAAGGTTACTCTTTTGAGAAGGGCAGTAGGATTTGTAAAGCCAGTGCAAGTGCTGGCCCCCCGTGGGCTCCAGCTCTTTTCTCAAAGGCAGGAATAGATATTCAAATCTCTGTAGCTTATTTTTAAATATGTGCCTAAAGTTAGACTTTTAATGCTTTATATAGGAACCAAAGTTTGCAGCCTGGCTTTCAGAGATACCAAACACACAGCAGATCCCACCAAAATCAGTGGTGGTGTCTTTGTGCTCAGAAGCTCTGAAATAATACCCTGGGAGTTTCAGAGGGAGTGCTGATTTCTTCCTCTCATAACATGTCATGGCAAAATATACCTAGACCAGGATCATATGGAGCTCAGTGTTTTGAGCAGGAGCTTCTGTCCTGTTTGATTTACTCTCGCCACGCTGTGGTTTGCACCAATCCATCCCTCAAACCCTCCTCCCTCTCTAAATCGCGGTACTGCTTCACTGACCATGTCAAAGGTTCACTTTGCTCCTGTAGAAGTCTTTTCCAGCCTGGTTAATGTCACTTAGCGTTTGGCTACAGTGTTTGTTTTGAATCAGATTAATTAGGTTTCCCATGACTGGTGTGTTAAGAGCTTCTTGATTCATGGGTTCTGAATATTGTCTCTGGATGTGTTTTGTGGACAGTCTTTAGAAATGTTTGTGCTGTGGTGATGTTTGTTGCTAATTGCTGTGATTTGTTGAGACATGGAACAGTTGAGTGATATCACTGTTAGCAAGGGCAGGCAGAAAAATAGATTTTATTCTGAGGTCAGAAAAAAGTAGGAAACAAATTCACTGCAAGTTCCAATGAGACTTCCTCTGTGTAGCAAATAATTACTTTGAAAAGCATCTAAACAAAAGGAACTTTTTGAAAACCAAACAAAAATCTGTTATGTTTTAGAAGTAATAAAGGAACTTACCAAAGAATCATAGCTCTTTCCTGCAGCTATGTTAATTGTGAAAGGTGCCTTTAAGCACCTGCTTCAACAGCGGTGTCCAGTACTTGACAATGTTATTGTTTTTCAAACTCCCCTAGTAAAAATGAATTGTCAGCAAGTTTAAGTACAACATCATTTCTAAAAAGTCGAGTGACTCCCAATGACTTCTAAAACTCTGTATCTAAAGATGTAGATTGTGGCAGCCCTCTCTCCTAAACTTAAATGAACCTGCAAGTTGCGTATTCCCTCTCCTTCTACAAATCCCTTCCCTGATCCTGAGTGGTTTTTAGTAACAACTTTTCCTTATACTGATCAGACTGTCAAAACTTCGTCTAAAGATGAGGTTTATCTCCAAAAATGCACCTATCTTCATCAGTGAGAGGGGTGTGGTTCTCTGTCACGTTTTCTCTTCATGGATCAGTGTTCTCCTTAATATCCAAAAGCCAATGGCTTCTGACTGAACATTTGAGATATAATCTTGATTATAGCAAGAGAATATGGTGGGAAAAATGCTGTTTGTGTAGCATTGGGATAAAGAGTGAGGCTGTGTTCCAAATACCAAGGAAAGCAAACCTAGTATGTTCCAGCTGCTGATAGTCATAGGGATTACGTTCATAATATAATAGATACAGACATGGAGTTGGATATCGGAAGAGTCCAAAATTGCAATTTGGCAGACTGCTTCATATTAGTAGCTTTTTAATTTTGGTCATATTGTTGTCTCCTTGATGTATGTAAATTTGATAGTGTGCATCTTTCACACTCTGCTAGCTCACGGCTGCAGCCAGTGTGGCCAGGGTGACAGGCTGCCATGATGTTCTGGGATAGATGCTATTATGGAATTGGTGTGGAATTCTAGCCTGTCAGCAATTCTTGGGGCTCTTGGTCTTGGCATCTTGCCTAAATTCCACTTTTTTACTGTAGAAATATCAACTCTGTTCAGAGATGCATGCATACACTAGTCATTGTCTGAAGACTATTTCATCCTAATTGTGTTGTGTGAGGGCTGCTCAGTTCTGAGCAAGCCTAAATTGTTTTATAGGTGTCACTTCTCACAATATGAAAGAGGCTTTTCTCCTCCCTTTGTTCAGGAAAACAAAAAATGTTTAACATTTCGGGATTTTCACACCAGATACAGAGCAAGTGAAGGAATCATAGAATTATGGAATGGTTTGAGTTGGGAGGAACCTCTGAAGTTCATCTATTCTAATCGCTCTGCAATGAGCAAGGACATCTTCAATTGGATCAGTTTGTTCAGAGCCCTGTCCAAGCCCATCCTGGATGTTTCCAGGGACGAGGGACCCACCACCTCCTTCGACAACCTAGTCTAGTGTTTTAACAAACATTTAAAAAAACCTTTTCCTTTGTATCTCATCTAAATCTTCCTCTTTTATTTTAAAACCATGACCCCTTGCCCTATCACAATAGACCCTACTAAGAAGTTTATCCCCAGCATTCTTTTAGGCTCCCATCAATTGCTGAAGAGCCACAACAAAGTCTGGAAAGACAGAATTCTGCCCTTTTCTTGAACATTCTTTTTGACTTATAAAAGTTATGCTAGCTTGCAAATTTACCATAACTGCTCTTCCTCCTCTCCCTCTTCTACACGCTTCCTGCAATGTCATCAGGTGCATATGGCCACTGCTCAGGCAGACTGTTACAGTGGAACACACAGTAAATTTCAGCAGTGCTTTGTGGGGTTTTGTCTCTGGAAGAAATTCTAGTGGTAGGATTTGCAAATGTGCTGGGAATATAGGGCGAGCCCCCTTTCCCTTGCCTTTGCTGCACACCTGCATGAAACTTACCCCACCAGAACCCAGATAATCTACAACTCAAATCTCTTCTGTGTATCTGAAACAAATTGTGCTGGCTGTTTGCCATGCAGTGAAATCACACAGTTTTTCATTACACTCTCAGAAGCCTTAATTAGTGAATAAGGCAGCTGTATGCTCTCAAAAATACATCTATCAGTACAAACTGCTGCCTGATGGTCCAAAATAAAACATGCCAACATTTCTTTCATGCTTTCTCTTCTCTTAGAGCTCATGGGCAGGTAATTGGGGAGAGAGGGACCACTGAGGGTTTTGTTACCTTTGTGATTTATGTTCATCCCCAATTAAGAAGAAAAGAAAAAATGCATCTTTAAATTGTCTGTATGATTAAAATTATCTGTCTCTGTATGGAATTACATTCCTTTCTGTCTCGCCTAGGTATTCAACTGGTACCTTGTAACTCCTGATTTTGTGGGCCCTGCATGTTTGAGGAAAAGTTTTCTGATCTTCACCCATTAGTTCCACAGTGCTGTTTATCAGCATAGTGAAAAAAGAATGCTTGTCGTGATGCACCTTAAAAAGAGCAAGGCTCTTACCTGTCTTAGAGAATTGACCAGAACGCACTGTTTTTCTAAATAGGGACAAGAATCTTATTTAAAAAATTGGCATGTGTCTCTTCAAAAGGCTCTTGGTATTTTTGATGAATAAATTGGCCCTGGAGACATGCACAGGTGAAGTTTCTTTCCCTGGAGCTTTTGCTGGAATTTCCTCATTTTTACAGCAAAATTAGAAATGAGTTTGTGGAGGTTTTTTTTGTTTTTTTTTTTTAACTAGCATGGCAGGTAAATAGCTACCATCGGCCAGTTCCAAAGCATTTCTAATAGAAAATTTCCACCAGCTTTGAATTGGAGGTGCTGAAGCATCATTGGGGTTCTATCCTCTCAAATTCCAGGTGGGGCAGTGAAATGAAATGCTTGTTTTGTGGAGGGGAGAAGAAAACCCACCTGACACATAGAAAGTTTTTGGTGAAGATGGGAATTGAACGCAAACCTTTCACATCAGCAGGCACACAGCATAGATGTCATGAATGATTGGCACAAATTCAAGGAGGAAGCAGGTTAGTTTAGGGTGGCATCAAGGGGATGCAAATTCACATTGATTTCTCTCATCTTCCTGAGCCAGGAACCTGCCTAATCATGCAAACTTGCAGAAAGTGACACAAAGCCCATGGGAAAGGTATGGAAATGGTACAACTATTTCAAAATTTCATATAAAGTACAGGAAGGGTGATGAGACATCAGTCCTATCGTGAGTATTTTGTCTTGTTTGTACTGTTTTCTACAGTGGTGGTTCAAACATCCTTCTTGAGAGGCAAGGGGAGAAACCTCTTTTTTCTGAGTCAGGGGTTGATGTGTGGTGGAACGCAGAGTCTGATCTTTCTGCCTGTCTCTATCTAACATGTACCTGTGCACTGTCTTTCTTTCTCCCCTTTGTGCCCTCAGAAGATCCAAGGAATTCTGCTTCATTTCTCATCCAGGTCGCTTCTGATCCGTCTTCAACAAAACTCTAGTACAAGTCTTGGTCTCCTGTGTCTGTCTCAATGCAAGATTCAAGTGTGAGTCAGACCCATCTGGTCACTTCCTGGGTCTTCTGCAGAGGACTCAAGGATCAGTATATGAGTATTGCTAATCTCAGCTGGTGGGATGTCTCTTAGCTAGCTTAAACCTCAGGGTTTCTGCTCCTTCTGGAGATCTGTAGTTGGAAAAATGTTCGCTGAAAGAGTGTTAGTACCAAAAGTTCATCCTTTTTAATTTCTTTTAACCTGTTTTAAGTTTGTACCCCTAGCAACTTCTGACTCACAGCTGCAGATCTGGGAAAATCTAACATTCTTTTGCAGTACAGTGCAGATAGAAAGACATCAAGTAACTTCAGTAACATCAGTAACTTCATAAAAACATGTCAAACGAAGCTAGATTTAGATTTAATTTCCCCTCCTTCACCCCCTTAATTTCTCATACTTCTGCTTTCTGGGCTGTATTGTAAGGTTTTAGTTGTTGTTGTGATATGAACAAAAAGCTTTGGTAGTCAACAGGACTCATAAATAGAGGGCACTGTTAATTGTAAAGCTCTTACCATTGAATTAAATAGTGAAATAAATTCTGTACTTCTGAACTTCCCAAAAAGACAATATTTAGCCTCTGCATTAAAAAACACAATTTCTCGTAAAATCATACTCCAAGCTGAATTTTATCCTCCAGCAAACAGTTGGAAACCAAACAAGAAAAAGTAGTTTCCCAAAAAATGGAACTGAAGGAAATACAGCCTTCTGTCCCTTACCAGACTGGTAACATCTCCCACATTATATGCTCCTACTCTGAGGTCTTCAGTGGTGCTGGGAGGAGATATGCAAGAAGACTTTTCAGACTTCTGTTTTGCCTGCATGTTTGATCCTCCTCCTGCCTGAAAAAGAGGTAATATATAAAATCAGGGTTATTCATGATGGCAGTAATACCATTAACTGCTGCCTTAATAGCCTGCAGGAAATGAGTGGGAGTATGTATCTTACTATTTATGGTGAGCAGAGGGACACCATGAAGAAGCCTTTGACAGCTCCTGTGGTTTCTGCGGTTCATGTTGTCCATGGTGTGTTGATCTGACCTCAAAAAGCACTTTGGCTGGGGCAAGAGATGGAGGTAATGCCTTCCACAAAGGAGGGGATGGAGGGGCCAGCTGGACAGGGAGCTGACCCTGAGGAAGGTGGATTTCTTACACAGCTTTGTTACCCCTCTCCTGGTTGAGTTTGGCCAAGTCACTTCACATTTTTCCAAGTATCTGTCTTCTCATTAGCAAACAGAATAAAGACCTTAAGTGCTTTGGAACTTACTCAGGTAAGATAATTTCCAAGACCATGGTGGGATTAACATGGTATGTTGAGAGCTATGGTTTTCTGTACCCCTTTTCTGGGTAAATAGGATGCAATTCTCTCAGGCTGTCAATCCAGTAGCTGTCACTTGTCAGAAGCACTAAATTCAGATGCAAAATGTATAATTGCAGACAAAGTTAAATGTACCAGGGTCAAAAGGAGGGGGTGGTGGGAAAATGAGATAAGTTGTTTATGTGGAGAGGGAAGGTATGTGTGTGGGGGGAAGTGTTTGGTGAACTTCATAGACCACATCTTCTGAAGGATGGAATCGCACTGCATGAAGATTCCGACTGCTAGTTTCTAGCAAAAAGCATTAGCTGCAGGAGAAGCAAAACCATACATTATGGAGCAGCACTTTCTGTAAATTTTTTTTGAGGCACACATTTGTAAACACGTCTAAAATTAGAGTTCAGCATCAGAACAATGAGTACTAGCTCTTCATATTCTTTGCTCTCAAATTTTGATGTTTTTTTTCCTCTCTCCAGATCATAATATAAGTAGCGCGTGTGTATATAATTTATTTATATTTTTAAAAGGAACTTTCTATATTTCCATCTGTTCCAATTAGACTGAATGGAACAGCTTTTGTAAGTAAATGGAGAGAGGGGGAGGAAGAGAAGGGAGTAAAAAGAACAAAATGGCTTAAAACACAAACCTTGAATGGAAGAAGAGAAAACATTTGTTGCTTAGCACCAAGATGAAAAATATCTTCTCTCTACAAAATTCAGGAAGCAAAATTCTTGTTCCTCCCCCTCCACCTTCCTTTCTCTCTTGAAGAACTTCCAGCCACTAGCAAGGAATAAGAATTGAGAGACTTGAGTCCACAGGGTCACACAGGTCCTGGACACAGCACTGCTCCTGTGGCAGGCGGCATTTTCCTAAATAGAAAATGTCTTGGAATCAGAACAGGCCCTACATCACCTGTCCATGTTTTGAGTGAGTTTATACAACCCAAGCAGAGGGAAGATCTTGGTCACCTTGGAAAACATGATCTCCAGAATCTGTTCCCCATCTCAGCAATTCTGTGACTCAAGATGGCCATCAACATGCACACTTCCTTGGTTTTGAGAGGGTGTAGTTTTGATTTTTGTCCTGGTGACTAGGCCTGTGGAAATTCCTTGCCAGAAACTCTAATTTCATGGTGAAGTATCTAAAAATCAGTTAGTCCACTTGGTTTGTTAAACAATGATGAGAATAGGCCAAGAGTAATCTGAAAGGGTGACTGTTTTGCTACCTATTATTTTCTGCTTGTTTTTGTTTCATTGAGTTTTTGTTTGTTTGTTTGTTTGTTTTCTCTAAATTGAATGCTTTTCAGTTTTTCTGATTGAAAACTTGTACTTATTTGTCTTCAGGCTTATTTGTCTTTGGCTGCTTTGCACGTCCATTTCTGGGTCAACTGAGGTTTCTAGAGCTGGTAGGAGCTTCTCTGAATTTGTCCTCCTTCAAACTTCGTTTGAGGGTCTCAGCAGAAAGCTGAGATATGAGCAAGGGTGAAAGCTGCTCTCGTCCTGTTTCTCTCCTGGGACCCTGCTTTGAAGTGTGTCCCTTGGAAGGTTCATCCATGCTAAATCCTTCTTTCAACCAAGTGGGAAACTCAACCAGGTTGTCTAAGCCCTTTCCACTCCAGAAGAGTGAAAAGGCCCTCTTTAATGGCTGGAAGTTGTATGTAGATGGGAACCCATGCGATTTTTAGGTTCATAACCCCCTCCTTCCTCTTCCCTTTCTTCCCATGTCAGTGTTTTGTTGCCATGGAGACAGTAATTACTCCAGGAGGTTTCTAGACTCTACTGAAGCTCCCATCAGTCTCGCCTCCCACCTGGGGAGCTTCTGACATTGAGTTAAAGGTCAAGTCCTCATGTAAATGTTTTCCTTTCCAAAATGAAATATTTTACCTATTTTGGGTGACTGTGGCGGCAGCACAGAAAACAGTTTGTCAAATCACTTACAAAGCCAGAGCTGGGACACTTAAATTCTATTCCCATCAGGTACATGCGAATATGGGTGGAAATCAACAGCCTCATAAGTCATATTTTAGTCCAAGTTGAATGCTTGATTTTTTTTCCCTACCTAACATTGCACATGTTCTTTGCCATTCCCTTCCATCCCCCTCTTTCCAGCTTTTCTGAGCTTCTTGTTCTCATTAATTTGTTGTTTGCTCTCCTGCCTACACGTAAAAGCTGGGATGAAATCATTTTTATTGACGTTAGTCATAGGCTGACACAGTCCTAGAAAGGATCCCCTGGGTCACTGAGTCTGCCCCCCTGCTATTGCAGCAGGCAACCACGTAATTTAATTCCTTTCATAAACTACCTGTTAAAAGCCAGAATAATCCCTTTTTAAGTGACTGTGAGGGAGGTGGGGGAGAGAAAAGAACCCTCATCTCCTGTTGTTTCTTGTATAGAGGGCAGAGAAATGGAGATGCGTTGCTAGAGCACTTAGAATTAGAAGCAGGAAGATGTGGCTCTCTTGGTTTCTTTTCTCAAATTGACCCATGCAGTCACCTGCTCAGAGGTGTTATCCATGTGTGTCAGACTAGACAGGATCAGGGAAATGATGGTGCTGATGCACTAGTCCTCTCTCAAGAGAAGCACAGCGCTGCACTTTCAGATGCTGCACTGAGATTCACGTGACCAAGTTCTTCTGTCTTTGTCCTGCAGTCTTCCCAAGTAAACCCAAACAATTTCCTTGACAAGGCCTTCACTGTCAGTCCATCCATGCTGCTGATTATTTGCAGCTTTCCAGAGAGGCCAAGGCAGAAAGAAGGGTGTTTGTGATGGCTCCTCCAGAAGGAGTAGCTCTGCTGAGCATTCCTCCATCCAAGCTGTGCCTGTGCTCTGCGCCGCTGGCACGGGTGACACGGAGGTCAACTGTGCTCTTGTCAGAGGCAGACTGGAAAGCAGCAAGTGTAATTTATGGAGGCTTGGCATGCAGTTAAGTGTAAAGTGATGGAAAGTGTGGTGGATCACTGCACTGGTGCACTTGACTTGTGCATCAGGCACATATCTATGCAAGTTCACGTTCAGTTCAAAGACAGTCCTGAAAGCATAAAAAATGGCAGCACTCCCAGCCTACAGCACTGTCAGTGTCAGAAGATGCCATGGGGTTTTGCTCTTGATACCTTTCTGAGCTTCTCGGCAAAGCACACAACTGTAATTAGTTGACAAGCTGGCTGTGAGGAAACTGGGCTTTTATAATATCCTTGCGTTTCACTGACACCTTTGATCCTGAACTGCTTTACAAAACTCTGCATGCGCACAGAGGAGACCTTTAGCCTTGGCATTGACATTCAGCCACTGCTGGAGTGATCTGCAGCAGGTGGGTAAACAAATAGCAGCTGCAGCTGCAGTGAGTGCTGGAGAAAGAAGCAGTAATGCATTGAAGTGGTTGAGGAGTTTTGAGTAGGCAACTTCGGTGAGGTTCAGAACAGGCCTCAGGGAATGCCATTAACTCAGGAAAAAAAAAAAAGGAAGGAGCTTTCAAAGTATGCTAGTGCATTGTTTCTAAACCAATGTGTTGAGCTAGGAAGCTTGCAGTCAGGGAAAGTAATTCTAGAGGATCAAGTGTACTTGGCTATTTTCTTTGAGAGAGGGACTCAAACAACAGAGGGCTTTTTTTTACAGCTAAAACTCAGGATACAGGCTAAGCTCAGCTGGTGAAGTTGAGCTAATGGAGAAAACAACATCCTGCAGGCAGATCAAAGCTGGACTGTATAGACAGCAACTTTAGCATTGGTTGAGTATAAAATGTGCAGGACTGGACTCCCAAAAGTAAATCTGTTTAAGCAGACTTCTTTTTTTTTTTTTCAGTGGGACAAGTGCCCAATTTGCAGTCTCATTTGGCCTCCTCCTTGTGGGACTGTTTACCCTGGAACTTAGCAGCTCTCAGAATGGTTGTGAGCAGGTCAGACCCCTCTCCACACTTGCAAAGCCACATTTAGTATCTATTTGTTCTGGTCACAAGTAGATACGGTGCAAAACAATGTGAAAAGGAGTGCAAATGTCTGTCCTAAGGTGATAATGTGGTCTGACCTACTGGTAACCTGCTATTAAGAGCTTATGTTGCCTGAGTTCAGGGTTTGTTGGTCCAGTCCAGTTGGTGTCATGCTTAGCAGTTAGGGACAAACACTGACTGTCTGTCTGTCTTTCTCCCTGGTTTTTGACGGCCTTTGATCTGTCAGTGTAGGACATAGATGCAGTAATTATTAATAAGTTGTGATTTTCAATGAGTTTTCCAGTCACCACTTGGGTTCCCCATTTAGCAAGCAAAATAATCACCTCTTTTACAACCATGCTCTGAAGAAAGTAAAAAACCTTAGGTATGTTTCCATTGAATTGTGTGATTGATGGAGAGCATCCTTTAACTCAGAAAGATGAATTTAACCCCTGGAGATTTAGCCACAGCATTAATTAAAAGGCCTGAGCAGTGCTGCTGTGGCATAATGCTGCTTCTTGGTACACGAATCAAACACTTTGGGGAGGTGGGCATTGAGGTAGATTGCAACTTTCCCAGATCCAAAGGATGTAATCAGCAGCATTTCTGGCTTGGAGGCTTTTGGGTTCCCAGAGCTGCACTCTGAAATCTTGGTCTCTCCCAAAACACAGTGTAAAGTCATTGGACTGGACACAATATTAAACTTTCCTGCTTCACAAACCGTGATCTTCTCTGTGGTGTGTAGCCACAGTGCAGCACAGCAGCAGGCTGCTGTGCAGTAAATTCATTGTGTATTGTGCAAGGGACCATTAGTTAGCTTATTATTAATACATGTGTGGGCTTTAATATACTGGTACTGTATCTGTCAGCATCTCTACCAGGTTTGCTTTTGTCCTTTGTGTTTTCCCAAAACAAGCTTATACAATTAGTTTCTTCTTGTTTCCTAAATTATTTTTGCTGTTCCTAATTATTTCACACTCCATATAAAAGAATTATTGGGGTGGGTAATGGGAGGCAAGGGATCACCTCACCATTGTACTGCAGGCAATGTGACATTAAGGCAATTTGGATTTGTTTTTGTAGTAGTTTATATTTGGCTGCTTAAGAAACAGGGGGTACTTGGGATCTGATTTTGGAGGTTAGGGTGTGACTTTCCAGTAGAGAATAAGAGGTCTATTGGGTTGGCCTTAGTGCCCAAGTAGGATGTTTGCTGAAATAGGTTTAGACTGAATTACTGTCAATTCTTTCAGAAATTAATGTTCTTGTCTGAACATGTGGTATTATTGGTTATTTCCCTGATTTCTATTCTTTTATAGACAATCCTTCTTTCTTCCCATGTTTAGATATGTGTAAGTAGAATCTCCAGACATCCATAGCTGTTTACATCATGGGCAGAAGACAAGGTTCTGTTGAAGATTGTCTTCTCAGTCTCATGTAGACAGTGGAGAAGAAATGTGTGAGAAAGGTGTGAATAGAATGAAGTTTGCAGCTGGGCAATTAAAACATGCCTACATTTCTGATTGCTGAGAAAGTAGCTATATCCTTAAATACTGGTTGTCTGAGTGTGAACAGGCCAAATATCACTTATTTCTTAAATGATGATGCACCGATCAGCTATCCCAGTTAGGATTAGAATGCAGAACAGCAATGGAGAGAGCCTGGCGAGGCTGTGTACAGAGTGTGCCGCTGACTTGGAGACAGTGCCTCTTGCCCATCCAAGATACTGATCCATGTCCCTCACCAAGCATACCTGTGCTTGAAAATTTCAACCAGAACTGGAGTAGCAGCTGCGCTGTCCAAAGCTCTGGGGTAAACAGGGCCTTGAGTATGCTCATTGCCAAGTCATGCTTGGATTGCGGTGGTTAAATGCTCAAACACCATCTGCTTATATACTTTTGCTGCCTTCCACAGAGCAACACCCTTGCTAACGTTTGCTTTCTGGTAGAGATGAAGCATTTTTGCCTGTTCTTCCCAGGCTGAACTAGAGCAAACACATCCATTTATTTTCCAACACAAAGTTCCTTGCTTAAAATTTGAGGGGTTCTTTCCTCAATGGACCTTTCCCTTTCAGGACATCCTGCCTTCCTCCAGCCTAACCTCATGCAGCAAGACCTTTGAAAAAAATGTAGTTAAATGGGAGGTGGGTTCTGAACTGGGGCTCATGAAGAGCTGGGGATGAAAGTAAACAGCGGGAAACACCGTGGGAAACATTGCAGAGGTCAGGCAGAACACACTAATTAAATCTGATAAATATGTTTCTCTTGGGGAAAAAAAGCATGGCAATTTGTTGATTGGGGTTTTTGTTGTTGATTGATTGGTTTTTGTTTGTTGGGGATTGGATTTTTTTGTTTTGTTGGGGTTTTTTTTTTGTTTTGGGGATTCTTTTTGTATGGTGAGTGGGGAGGTCTTGAAAAGGGGAAATGGGGTTTACCTAGTTATTTATTCCACAAGTGAAGGCTGTGGGCAACAGTTCCACATTAGCAGGGGGTGGTCTGGGCTGGGTTGCAGAGCCCTTCCACTGCAAATTTCGCTAAAACTCTCATATGTTCAATGTGAATGAGTCCTTGCTGCAAGGGAAGGGAATGCCACAGGAAAAACAAGGGCATAAGCAGCCAAAACCTCTCTAAACGGAATATTTGTTAGTTTTCTGTGAGGCACTAGTGGGTTTTTAAGCTCTTCCAAGCTTTGAACAAATTAAGACTGAGTGTAAAGTCTAGATATATTTATATTTGTTCCATCTCTTTTGGGTAAGTTGAGGATCTAGAGGAAGACTCATCAATTCAATGCATGTTCCATTAGAAACTTCTTGGGATTAGATCAGGTTAATGAAAGGAATAAATAGGGCTTTGACATGTTGTTTGGTTTTACAGGACTGTATTGTTTTATGATGTTTTATGAGAAGCACTTATACTACTCTTCAGGCGAGAGATTATTGCACCTTTTATAAAAAGTAAAAGAAAACCCACTTCTCTTTCTTTTTCTCTCTGTTGCTAAGTAGATGCTATGTTTGTTTGCAGTCGTCATTTCCCAGTAGAAGTGCTATGCTCTGGAGCACTGCCTGGAAAGGAATGGCTTCAGAGCACAGATTTCACTAGCAAAAGTTGTGGTGCAGTGGGAGGCACCCAAATCATGAACACCCAAAAAAATCTTGGAGTAAATAAATTGTCTTGGAGAGAAGATGAATGAGCACAGTCCCAGATGTATACACCCAAAGTCCAAAAAAGCCCCCTTGGGTTCCATTCTGAAATATTGCTCCTGTAACATTTTCTATTTCTTTATAACTCTAATATCTCAACAAACAATTGAAAACAGTATTCTGGCATCAAAATTCTGGCTGTGCAGAGAACATCTGAGGGGGTATCAGTGTTCAATTTGAATAGGTTAAGCTCAAGCTCTGAACATTTCTAATGCCTACTTTCAGAGCTGGTCCTTTAGTCTTTCAGCATCCTGGTTAAAATGGGACAGTTGATCTTTTGATTTGCTTTAAGGGTTTGGAGATTGTCATGCCAAATCAACAGGGAGTACTTGTTAAGCTGCTTTGTCTCTGACTTCACACTATTCTGTTAGGGTTTTAATCTTTTCTGTTGGATTTTAAACAAAAACACAGTAAAAGTGTAAAACTGCATCCTAAGCTCCATCTTCTCATGCTACTTTACTCTCCAGCTCAGCTGCTCCATCCCAGTTTTTACATAGAGTGACATCAGTATTCTAGATAGTGTCATTTCCACTTGTAATATCCTCTCCCTTCCCTGATCCTGACAATCCCTAACACTTGGCTTAACTTCCTAACCTTTCCAGCACTAAGGAGATGCACAGAAGTTGCCATCCCCTTGCAGATGGGAGGCAGAGCTAAAGAAACAAAGCAATGTGCACAGAGCTGCGCAAAGTTTGGGAGATGCACACACCTGAGCAGGGTCCTCTCGTAACCTTGGCTTTATAGGAAGCTCTAGGTTGTACTTGCAGACTGTCACTGGTTTTGTGATACAGACAAATGTCTGTTAGACCAGTGTGACCCATTTATGCGTGTAACCTAATGAAGCTTTGAGTACAGACCTTTCCTCAGAGGCAAAAGGCCAATGCACTCGCCTATGAAGTCTCTTCTCATTCACCTTTAATATTTTGGTGTTAATGGATCATGCTAAAAAGGATTAGCCATTTCAATTTACATTCTGCTGCTTTCTGCATTTAACATTCTCACTGTAAGTGATGAATTATTGACTATTTAAATGTGACTACAAACAGTCTGAAAGAGAAGGTCTGCTTTACCATTTGCAATGCTGGACTCATGCAGCACAGGTGAAGGTTTTCCGTTCTCTTTTTAGTTACCCATTGGTGGCCTGCCTTCCCAGCTTTCACCTACTGTCCCAGTACCCCAGGCTGGTGAACTGCCTGGTGTTTAACAGCCCAAGAAGAGGCCCCAGGGTTAAATATTGTTAAGCGTGTGAAATTTAACCTGTATTATTGATATTGGGTTCAGACCAAAGTGTCTGCAAAGTGGCTTAAAAGGAAGAGTTCATTATAGAATAAAGCACTTTGGCAGAGGACCAAATCCACATGCCCTTAAAATTGCTCTTGATTCCCCCCTTCATATTTAATGTACATAATTACAGAATCGGCCACTGTTCGGAAACCAAGATCTGTCCTTTGAAAATAAGTCAGAAGAGATCTAGGAGCAAGAGGGGGTACCATTACTTAGGACTTGAAGTGCTGTCTCCTGAACAGTGGCAGCAATGCAGTGAGGCTGAGAGATCAGTGTTTTTCTGGGCCTGAAATAGTTTTGTAGTGGCACGGGGTATGACTGTGATAACAGCACTGAGTGCAGAGGCTTTGGGAAACAGTTTTTACAGACTGTGGTGAGGTTTCAGACTTCCCCTGGAGAAATGAAGGATTCATCCATACCTTGCTCCCTCCAAATCTCCTGCATGTCAGCTGTCTCCTGCCAGTCAGCAGTCCTTGGCCACCTCAGAGCTTAGAAGTGAATTGCGCAGCTCCAAGGCAGAAACAAGACACTTTTTTCTACCTTTTTATGTTGGATTTTTTGGGGGTGGGAAGGGAATCCAGAGACCTGGCATTAGTTTCCAGGTTACTCATTCTGGGCAAAAATAGAACTTCCTGATAAATGTCCAGTTAATTGTAGATTGTAATGGTGGAAGAACTCGGAAATCTTCTCTTGTTGTGGATATGAATTGTGTCTAACGTGATAGATAATTTTTGTAACTTTGACATGGGTGGTATGTCTGCGGCATCTTTCTTCAGCTGGAGATGGGCAATCAGACTGAGAAAGCTCTAAACTCTCTTTTATCAAGACACTTTTTTTTTGTTTTGTTTTTACTTTCTCAGTTCTACTTCCGCAATTGTTCTCCAGGCTCTGCACCATGAGGGACTGTCCATATCTGCAAATCAGCCATCAAGGGGGAACCAAGGAAACCCCAACTCACATGGGAAAACTGAAGTGCTTTTCTAAAACAGGCTGTAGAAACCCCCAGATAAAAGTGAGAGGTGGGCATGTGTTGGCAGTGTAGGCAAGATTTACCCTTCTGTGTATTTAGCCATTTGAAAATGAAACAACTTTCCCAGAGTAGGTGGTCAGAACAGTATGAAATGGGTAGGTATTTTGCAAACTCTAAACAAACTCAGCCTTATCTGATCTCTTCTTCCCATGCGCCCAGGAGAAACACAAACCCCTGGTTAGAGAAGAAGGTTACATCAACACAACTCTACCCCATCAAATGGCTAAATATGACCTAGCAGTTGGCACTGAACATGGAACTTCTGGCTTGTCTTTCTGCGATAGTTATGATCTAAATCTTCCATCAGCTTTGGGAAGTTTGTTGATTTTTCTTTTTTTTTTTTATTAAAAGGCATTATTTTAGTGTTAAGTATTATTGTTTTGGTATAATATTGTGTATACACATTTCTCCATGAATTCATATGCCTGGAGTATCTTGAATATAAATTCACAGGCATGCAATATTACATGGTACTGTTAATCACAGTTATGCAGATTTGTGCAGGGCCTTTTGTAAAGGAGAACAATACACTTAGAACTTCTCTCATGCACTTAAAGACCTCACATAGGAAGTTAGAAAAATGTTAACAGGGTTTGAAACAACTTTATTCCATCTCTGGCAAGATTTC
The DNA here is from genome assembly GCA_036785705.1 of Acanthornis magna. Lineage (NCBI taxonomy): Eukaryota > Metazoa > Chordata > Aves > Passeriformes > Acanthizidae > Acanthornis > Acanthornis magna. Next base: position 955,587 of record JAWUZG010000036.1, read on the forward strand.
TTTAAAGTTAAAGAAATAACCTCCATTGAAGGCTAATAATGTTTCTTGAAACCCGCTGCAATCAGGTGTTCTATATTCAACAAAATATAGGGGAGGATCTGAGAAAGTGCACTTTTATGTTCAGATTTTATTCGTGTTTTAACCTATCATTTTGGAGTAGTGGTGCACCACCTGAAATCAGTGGACATATTGTACTAGTTACTAAACAAAATGAATTCTGAAACATTGGTAAATGGAAGAGACAGTGAAGAACTAGTCAGAGACATTGCTCAAAGTGTAAAGTGATGAGGGAATGCTTATTGAAATAGAAAAATGGCAGAAGCTGCTCCTGTTGCTGTATGTTTGTGTTTAGTCCCAACTGTATCAAGCAACAGTTAAAAAGAAGGTGAGAATTATCTACATGAATGCACTTTTTTCCAAGAAGAGGAATTGGATCTTCTGGAGGAGGGACATTATTAATTTCAAGAGACATGCTGACAGAAGTGACTCAGTTGTGCAAATTTGCCTTTATTTCTTGTTTCTCAGGTTTATTTAAAATATATGTTCTTTTGGTAATCGAGGTCTTATTTTAAGAATTTTTACAGCTGTGAGAAAGGAAAAATGACAGACCTTCAAATCGTTTTGGGCCTTTCAGACTATGAAGCGTGATTTCTTAGCATATGGCTAGAGGAAGAGGGTCTGGATGTACTCTGGAAAATAATTTTCCACAAGCAATTGCCAACTCTGCAAAAGGATTTCCTGAACAGAGACTGAAAAGACGCTTCTGATTCCACTCAGGGTGTTCTCTTTAATGGAAATGTCTAACTTGCTGCAGTAAACCTTGAAGTCCCCATGAAAAATTCATGGAGGAGAGAAAAAAAAAAAAGCTGAAGGACTTGCGTAGTGTTGCAGGAAGAGGCTGGCACTGAGGCTAGGTGACATGAGAAGTCCTGCGGCTCTGCCAGGTGGCGCCCTGGAAATAGCGAGGAGTCCAACTCCCGTCATGTTCTGGAGCACTGCTGAGCTGGGAGCGAAGTACTGCAGATGAACCCAACCACACCTTGGAATTTAACTTCCCTCTCTCTCTTTTAGCCTTGTTTTCTGTCTTGGGGAAGTCCAGCCATGAGCAGAACTCTGGCAGTGGATGTGAATAGCTTCTTCTCCTTTTGGAAGGAAGACGTACAAAAGTATCTCTTAGCCTCCAACCACACACAGTCCTTGTGCTTGGGAAAGAAAGCTCTCTTTCTTCTCTTCTGGGCAAAATATCTGCTCTGGATTCAGTTCAGTTCATTCAGTGTGAACTCAGTGTAAACTGAATTCTGTTCATTCAGTGTGAATTCGATTCAGATGATTTCACTCTTGGTGCAAGTGAATGGAAGAGAGTCCTTTCTAGTGTAGAATATGACAGACAGTCATTGAATTGAGCTGTTCTTTTCCTTATGAGGAGTGACTATAACTTGTTCTTATTCTGAGAGATGGAGTATTGAAAGCAAAGTAACGATGGTGCAAGGCCCACTGGTTAATGGCAGGTAAATGGCAAAAAGGCAATAAAATTGCTGGAGTAGCAATTTGAGCATTGTCATAGCAAGTATGACCCTTGTGTTAAAGAATTTGCCTATGAAATTAAACCCCCCAAAAAAAAAAAAAAGTAATTGTCAGAGGAGGTGTGGAGTGGGATTTGAAAATAAGCTTAAAATAAGCAAAATATTTGCATTCCATCTCCATTTAGGGGCAGTTGTGGGGGCTGTGCAGGGCTCGCTTGGCAGCAATACGGTTGATGAGGACAATGGCATCCAGAAGCAGAAGGAGGAAGGTTTCCTGTGTGGTGTTATGACACACAAGAAGTTAAGAATATCCCAGAGGTCCAGTGATTGACATCATCAAATGCACTTACTGACTTGTCTGTCTTAGGCCCATTTGGCAGCAGAGCCAAAGGTCAGAGAGAAATTAATCTGCTGTAAATGAAACTAAATGGATTTCAGGGTGCTGTTTGTGACAAGAGTAAGTGGTAGAAGACTTCAGCCTGTAAAGGGCTGCAATTTAGACCTTGCTGGTGAACTGGGTCATTCATCTTTCCCATGTAAAATGAGGTGAACCTAATCTTTCCAACAAATTAAGGATAACAAGCAAGACGGGTGTCTTTAGCAATTTAGCCCCAGGGCTGCTACTATCTAAATAACTAACTATTAATGTACCTCTCCTGCCCCCTATCAAAAGGAATAAAAACAATAATGCTCATATTAATAAAATAGTTAATTGTTGTCATTCTAGATATCTAAGCTCTAACTGAACCCCTGGTACTATATTCTTTGTTCTCTAAAATGACCAATGCTGAAGCAGCAATTATATCTGAGGGGTACTGTGGACCAGTTCCGGGTGACAAAAATTTCTGATCCTGATCCCAGGTGGGTGATTTTGCGTGAGGAAATGTTTCTGTCATAGCATTATGGGACCTGGTGCAAGGATCTCTTTGGCCATTGACTGAGGTCAATCTTCCTGGAGTTCTGATTTCTTCTTACTCACTCTCTCCCTCTTCAATATTTTATTTAATCCTCTGAAAAACAATTAAGACACACATCGATATAAGAAAAATCTCTGTATTCCACCTATCTAAATTTGGTTCCAGGTATGCATGTGCCTCTTGACTTGAAGAAAGTACTGATTCTGGTTGAAATTTCTAGGTATTAGAAGGTATAAATAATCTTCTCTTGAAATGAAGTAAAATAAATGGGTGTACTTGTAGGGGAGCTAGCTTTCTGTTGAGAAACATATAATGATCCCAGCTTCTGAGGCGTCTGAGCCAAAATGTGCGTGTATATAAATGAATGTATATCTCAGTGCTTAGATACTCGAGTGATGGATGCTTTGGGAGAAGATAAAGTAACCAGAAAGGTATGAATAAATGTCTCACCAGTGCCTATCAATAGGCAACGACTGCTGCTGACATGCTGTGTCTCAGTGGGGAAACTGTAAGGGCTTTAAGTAAAAACAATTATTGAATGTATGATGTCTAAGTCTATTAGTTGTATACTATTATTGACTGACATTAGATTAAAAAGCATGTCCCTATTACTCTCTCCTGTCATTAACTTGCCAGAAAAGGTCAGTCAAGAAGTATATTATTACTAAATTGTAGACTCACACATTTGTAGCTGCAGCAGGAATAAAGCCACGGAGGACAAGAGCCAAACTTTGGTCAGGCCCAGAGCCTAGTTTTGTTGTCACTCCCCACACTCTATAACGAGGCCAACTGCTCCCCATCCAGATACGCTGTTGCTTTGTCTATATTCTGGGCTGAAAACAAGCGGATCTGTCTCACTGTAGTTTTTCCCCAAATGCCTCAGGGTACCTCTGCACTGTGTAAGGAACCTGGATCTAAGCCTGCATTCGAGTTCCAACCTGCTGGCCATCAATGCAAGGCATGTGCAAGCCCACGGTGTGCTTGATCTAAGGGATGGAGGGAAAAGAGAGGGAATAAAGGCTTTGTGCTCAAAGTATATATTTATCTGTGTCATGGAGGGACCAGTCTGCTGTGTTCAGCCTGTCTCTTTCTGTTATTTAATGTTTCCTGCAGCCATGGTGGTTGATCCACACCAAATAGTGGAGAAGAGGCTGCCAAATCCTTCCTGAAAGAGCTCGACATCTGCTGCTGCAAAGCAGATGGGATCTGTAAGCAACCTGTCCTAAATCAACTCTCTGTCAGTAGACATCAGGAATCAAAACCTCAAGCCAGAACATGGAAGGGTAGAGAGTGGGCAGGAAAGGAATTGGCCATCAACCTTGTCGCTGACCTAAGCTTCATAAGGCAAATGCATGGTTTCAGTGAGAGAGCATCCTTGTGTCTTCTCTGATTTCAGCAGTAGTTAGTCTGAAATGCCTGAACTTAAGTGCATGAACTCCTTTCTCAGAAATAGCATTGAGCTAAATAGAATGCCACTTTGCAGTGACTTCAGTATTTTGGAAGTCTTTACTTGGTGCTTCATGTCATTGACATAAAATTGCAAGATCAGGTGTGGACTGGAGTCCACTTATTCCTTTTCCAGAGATTTTTTAGAATGGTCCTTCAGCTGCTCAAAACTTCACACTCAGATTTCAGCAGAAATCAGGTTCAGAGGTGAAAATGTAAATTATTCTTTGTCCACAATGTGGACTTACAGATGCAGTAGTAGGTTACTGACACAGACAGGAAAACAACTTGCACAAAAATGAAGCTTTGTTTCGAGATTTTTTTGTCCCTTTGCCTCCTGCCTTGGACAGAGAGATTCATCACAGTCTTTTGATTCACAACAAAGCACCTTAAAAACATCAAATTTTTGACTTTTTTTTCAGGAATAATGTCATTGTTTTGGCCTTGCACCTTCTTCCCTCTCTTTCCCTATTCCCAAGCAACCTCCGCGAAATCATCTGGGTTAGTGTATGTTTTTATTCTTGGACTCTTGCATGCCTAAGGGAATTGAGTCACAAATGGCTTGTGTTCACAAAATCGGTGGAATAAAGCCCAAGCTTTAAAGATGCAGCTTGGCAGCTTTTAAAAGGGCATAAGTAAAGGCATAAAACATTGGGTGAAGTTTCCAGAGCGATCTGAGAAAGTGATTCCTAAGTGAGTTTGGAGAATTTAAAGAAGATTCTGACATTCATTTTTTGTCTTATAAAGATACAGAATGATGAGCCATTACACATACATTTAAGCATCTTTAAGCGTGCTTCAGAATATATGTTATTCTGTTCCTGCAAGAATGGGGAGGGTGTGTGTGTGTGATTCCAGAACAGGCTCATCTTTAAAGTAAAACTCGGGAATGTCATGTGGTAGAAGTAAGAGGGAGTTAGGAAAAGAGTTTGACATTGTAGTGGGAGGGAAGGAAGGAGCTGTGTGCTCTTTATGGAGGAGTTCAAAGGTTCAAGAACTGTTTGGGCTTTTGGAAATATCAGACCTTTTCCACAGACCACAATCAGGGAGACCACAATCAGGGTTAATCTGTTGGCTGAGAGCTGGTCATGCGTCCTGAAAATGAGCTGGAGGACAGGTTTTGCAGGGGAATCCATTGCTGTTTCTTAATATGCAAAACCAAAGCAGGGGGGACAAGGTGTGCACACATTAATGTTTGCCACAGGGTCATTCTGACTCCTTTACATTCATCCTATTCTCTGCACTTCTCTCCATCATATCCATATATCCTTAGGTGTCTTCCTGGCAACTTTGGAAAAAGTTAAGTTTTCGAAGCTAATCTTAAGGATTTTTATCTCTTTTAAATATCCTATCTCTAGTCTGCTGTGTTTCAGAAGTGTCACACCAAATCCTGAAGCGAAGAGTGAGAACACCAAGCTCTGCATAATGCAGGTGCCCAGGAGAGCAGTAGGCAGGCTGGTTGCTATAACAGCTTGTAGCTGTAGAACATCTTCCATTTCAGAAAAGATCCCAAATCTCTTTATGGACTCAGTTGAGAGAAGGTAAAATGCACTATGGACAAGTTGGGAAAAGCTGAAAGAGGCAGAATACTGGGTTTAACTTGGTATCTAGGATAAACAGCCCTGACCTACTAAGTACTCTGTATGCATATATGAGAAAGGTAGTCAGAGTTCTTCTGCTTTTTTCTAGACATTCTTTTAACACCTGTGAAATGGGGATAGCAATTTCCCTCTTTTCAGTAGCACTGGTGCAGAAGAGGGATCGTACAACATGGCTAGAAAACCCTATGGCTTAGGAAGTCTAATACACTGTACTCATCAGCTATCAAGTTTCTCTATAGAGGACAGATATGTTTGGTGAAGGCTGAGATGAGAACTGACACCCTGGACTGTGTCTGTGCGGCCTGATTTTCTTTCAGAAATTGTAGGAATGGGGAGGTTTGTCCCTACGGCTTTAATAGCCGTGACTGAAGTGACCTAACTGGAGAAACATGGATGGGAAGCATTGTTGTGGTCAGGCATGAGCCCACTGTGAATTGTGTGGTGTGTCTATGGCACCCTTAAGATCTGTCAAGACACCTGCGGTACTTGCTCTATATTCTTATCAGAAAATAATTTCCCTTGCAGTGTGGAACTGCTTTGCATATCAAGACTGATCTTTCCTGGGAACTTTATCAGTTATCTTAAGGAAAAAAAAATGGGTAATATCAGGACTGCTGTTGGGGTAATCCTGGGACAGCTTTAACTTTGCAGAAGTATAGCATAAGGCTTTTTTATTGAAAAAGGAGGAGTGGTTATATTCTAAATCTTCTTCACCTGCCACCCTAATACTTAATAGGATTCAGACTGAGGCAATTTATATTGCACTGTGATTCCAAAATGTAGATTCTTTTTTATTTCTGGAGGTTTCTAGGAAAGGATTGGACAAAAAATGTTAAATGCTTTACTTATGCCGTGCATTTTGGTAGCTGGTTGGATGAGCTGACCTCGCAGGCTCCATTTCATAGTAATTGGTGTGAATTGACAGTTCTGTGATTCACCTGAAACTGCTAGGTAGCCAAGAGTGCTGCTCTCAATTTTTAGAGTTGAACAGAAAATATGGTTTGCATGACTAATATGCTTATCTAGATATGTTATCTCTTGCAACAAAACTTACAAATGCATGGACTCATTTTTATTAAATATCAAAATGGTTTCCTGTGTATATGTTTATTTATCAAAATAATGGAGTACTTTGCCCAAGTTTCCAGTAGAAATAATCTTTCCTTTCTTCCCCCACCTTTATTTCAATGACAAATGTCTAGGTTCCTCATTTCCCACCATCTATAAAGATTTCTAGGGGTTTTTTTTCTCCTTCTTTTTTTCTCTCCGCTTTTTTTCTTGCATTTTCAGTAGTAGATGTTCCCTTTCAATGTAAGTTGAAATGTATGATTTTTGGAAAAAAAGAAACCAATCCTGTTTCAGAGTAGGGTGGTCTCTGAGATGCCTGGTAAACCACTGCACTGCAGAGGAGGATTTGAGTTGACAGAATGCAGCCTGGAATACAGGACTGGGGTGAAATTCTGGCTCATCAGGATCTGTTCCCTACCATTGCAGACAACCACATCACATAATCCCTTTCATAAGTTTATCGAGCCTCATCTTTAAACTAATTAGGTCGTTTGCTCTCACTATCCTTGTTGGAAAGCAGTTCCAGAGCATCGCTCCTCTGATGGTTAGAAACCTTTTCCTAATTCCCAAATCAAATTTATTCATGGTCAATTTATACTTATTTGTCCTTGTGCAACATTGTCCTTTATTTTAAATGCTTCTTTTCTCCTTGATATTTACTGTGGGGATGTAGCTAGCAATCCTATCTATGTGGAGCTTTTTTCTATTTTGCCAGGCAGACAGAGCAAGCTCTTATTTCTTGCATAATACAGGAATTTGGTAATATCTCTCTGGCTCCAGGTTTTGTATTCCACTTCTTGGAATATCGGTGTGGGGAATGGTACCCCCTCTTCATTCTGAGCCTTCCCAACAGCCTTGTTTAATGGCAATGGTACCTTTTCCCCTGATTTTTGAACATTCTTCTTGACACAGGCTTTGTTTTTAATTACTGGAAGCAACATTAGAGCAACACACTGAGATTAAGCCACCCTCCTTTCCTTCTTGCACCTGAAGATAGGAATGTAACCATATCTTAAGCAAACAGTTTGGAACAGGGACACCCCTAGATGTGCATTTCAGTGTCACAACCTATTCTGTCACACAACGCTCACTAGATGACCACTACCTTTCCAAGTACTCCCCAAATTTGCAAAGACCTACACAAATCCTGAATGCCGAGCAAAACCAGAACAAGCAGTAGCTGCAAGTTGCTCTGTCTTTGCCCTTCCATTCAAAAAGCGACACACAGTGCAAATCCATGTATAAGAGGAAAGACCAGTGTCATATAGTCCTTCCTGGCGTGGGACGTGAGCTGCAAGAAAAGCCTTCACAAGTGGAGTTCTTCTGGGGACAGAAAGTTCCATGAGTTTGCAGGAATCATAGCCAAAGGGGCAGTGATATGGCTGCAGGGCATCCGCTCAAAAAACTGTGAAAGTCTTAGACATGGAAATGCGGAGTGGATGAAAGACTTTGTGGATACCTGGCTGTACTCCACGGAGGGCAAAGACGAGAGGTAGAGTAACACAGCCATCAGCTAGTCCAGCGTGTCAGCAGGTTGTCACTGAGGAGGGCCTCTCAGCATTTGGACAAACCTGACCATGAGTCATCAAATGTCATGCTAACACACTGCTGCGTTAAATCGCGTGAGGTATCGATGCTAAATTTTATCTGTTTATCTGTTTAAACCCAGTAAGGCAATTTCAAATTGCAGGGTGCATCAGGAGGAGGAGAGGGGAAAGACCAAAGTTCTGCATGGTTAGAGTCTGAGTGGTGTGAGGAAGTGTTGTACACATGTCAGGGGCTGGGAGGAAGCCATGGGCTTTTCAGAGATATTCAGCACTTGGGATACTTAATAGCTGGATGAGAAGTTTCTGGTTTTCCCTCTTTTGTCCCTTTCCCAAGGTAAGAATTCCTACTGCCGTAGCTGTAACGTAACATTCTGCGTATCCTGACAAACCTAATCTGTTGCAATTAAATCGTATGGTAATCATATCACACGGTTCAATTCGGATGGAGAATTACTTCAGTTATACTGGAGAAAGTAGCTGCATGGATTTATTTTGATGAGGATGATGATCTGCTAGGATCTGCACAAGAGTGGAACAAAGACAGTCCAGTGAGAAAAGCTAAAGTACAAGGAATGGAAAAATAGTGTGCAATCATATAACTGACATCTTCTATAAAGCATACTTATATTAATATGGTTTTGCTAGAGAGGCAATTTGGATTCTGCTCTTTTCTAGCTTCTAATTTCCATTTTTAAAAAAAAACCTACCTGAAAATCTTGTATTTTCGCTTTTAAAAATGTAACATAAGGACATTGCAGAGATTTTATAGTCCTTGGCCAGGGAAGGGCGGGGAAAGGATGAAGGGAGTGTATGTAAGCTTTCTTTTTTTTCTGGGGGTTGGGGAAATATTATTTAGCATTCCTGTGGGTATTATCCCATTATCATGCTGAAGGTATTATCATGAGAAATTTGGTTGATCAGCAGAGGCAGATTAGAGAAGAAATTCTGTGATAAATTAGTTCCCTATTGAGCAATGTTGTTTTACAGGAACCAAAATATTTGAGAAATGCTTCAACACAAAGTTTCTGCCAGCTGATGTACTCAGATCTTGCATACTTGTATTTGCAAATGAGTTGGTAAGATACTGGGAGCCCTGTAGGACATTTCTAAAGCTACAACCTCTTGATTCACCTTTTGGAGTGCTCCATAAAACTAGATTAGAGGTGGCTCTGGAAGTAGGATCTTATAATGAATGTTTTTAAGACTGAAGCTTACTATGCAGGGGTCTACTACTTTTACTAGAAAATTTAGTCCCTATAAATCATAACCAAACCCACAAAGCAAACAAACAAGCACCCTAAAATCTGTTTACAGGGAAAAAAGCACAAATGGAAATATTAAAACATAGCAAATGGCTGTGGCAAATGAGAGATTCAGTTTCATCAAGTGATTACTGAATATACAGAGATCACATTTGGACCAGAAGTCCCTCAGCCACAAGGCTGAAATCTGAGGAGAATACCCAGAGGATGCATGGTGCACATCCTCTCCTTATATTCCTTTCAGGGCATCTGCTTCTGGCCGCTGTTGGAGAGAGGATATTGAATGAGGAGGGCTTTGGCTGATCTCGTACCATCATTCTTATATAATGTCCTAGTCCACTACTTTTGAAAACAACAGTAGTTGTTGTTTGGGATTTTTAAACTCATTAAACTCTACTCTTCTACTTTCTGACATCAGCAGGGATTCTCCAGTGAGTTTTATCCTCCCAGAGATGCTCAGCAGCTGGCTCACTATTTTTAGCTTTCTTGATAGAAAAAAAAAATAGTAAAATGTAATGGCGACTTTGATGTGTTTCTGCTTTCAGGCATCCATTATCCACTGATTCATTGACTGGTAACAGGGAAAGTTTTGGTAGGTCACTGTATTCATGAGGTAGCCTAGAAAGGTTCTTTCATCCGTCTTTTAATGTCTTGGTCAAAATGGCTTCCAACAGTCTCCTTTGAGGAGACTGCTCTACAGTCTGAATACTTCCCCACTGGGAACTATTTGCTGGTACTGTGTTGGTACAGACATGCCTTTCTCTTCATTTGTGGCTTAGAACTTCTCCGTCTGTATTAAACCAGTGGCAAAATAAATACCAAGCAAGATGTCATATTAAACTTTTATTAAAAAAAAAACAACTAGTAAAATTATAATTGTGTGTTTGTATGTGTGTATGTGTTATTAATTCTCAGCTTTTTCCCTGAAATTAATCTCTAAAAAAAATAAAAATAACATTATACCACTCAGAAAAACTTGGTGACTGGCTGGCTGCTCAGCTCTGTCCAACCCCTTGAAAATTACTGGCAATTGCCCAGCTGACCATGGATGGAATTGCGTTTTAATGCAAATTTTATCACAGTCAGTTGACATTCTGAATTCTTTTTACCAAGAAAGGCTATTGAAACTGTTTTCTTAAAAAATGAGCTTTTTCTTGGGTTAGAAAATGTGTTAAACTTCTGGATAGAGTCATTAAAGTTAGAAATAGGGAGAAGGGGGAAAATGGAGGCCCTTTGAATGCATTTGCTCTTGGATCTGTATTAGCTTTTGTTTATGGTTTCAAGTCACTTAAGTAATAAAAGTTCCATGAAGGACTGATTTGCTCTAATGGCTGGGAGAGACAGTTAGTAATGTTTACTTTTACCTTCTGTAGGGTCATAAACTTCCATCTTACAGCTTGCAATTGTCCTAAATGGCATAAGAATCTGTGGTCGTGATTCTGTTCCAGGGTTGCAAGAATTTCTCTCTCCTTATGCCTCTTAGCAGAATAAGGAGACAAAAATCTTACAGAACAGTCAGATGGAACAGTGACAAGGAAAGACATTGGAAAATTACTGAGCTAAAAGCTCGCACTGAAAAGCACCCTCTGCCCTTCCGTGTTGATTTAACTCTTCTTCCTTTTTCTTCCCTGCCTTTTCTCCATCCCTGCTTCCAACACGCACAAGACATAGATACCCCTCAATCATGTTTAAGAGATTATTCCACTATTGCCCCTGAAATTGTATGATCTGGAAAACCTTAGCTCATGCACTACACTCATGCAAATAAATGCCAATAAAAATTATATTTAATTTATTCCCGACTAGCAGATTGTTTAGATGCAAAAGCCACTATGAGGCTGTGTGGGAGGAACAAACACCAATATTCCAAACAGTGAGGAAGCATTCCTAAAGCTCAGGCTAAATGTTCTGATGTTGAATTTCCTGTTGTTACCCCCAGTTATTCTCCCCTGCTATCACCCTGAACAACTTTTTTCCAGTCTTTGTGCTTATACCTTCAAGACTTGCAGCCAGTTATCATCTATCCCCCTGAGTCATCATTTACCCAAGTTATACATATTTAGTTAATCTTCCCTCGTAAGTCAGTCCTCCCAGTCCATTACGAACTTCTATTACTCATCTCTGAAATTCATCTTTCCTTTTCAGTTTTTTTCCTTCCATGTGTTTCTGAACTCTTTTAGGTGATTAGAGCTGACAGGATCATTTTAGATGTGGGTTTTCTATTGACACCAAAGTAAGGAGGTGTCTTTATCTGGAAGAGACATACACATTATTCTATGTGATATTGTCCACTGTCATCTGAAAATGTCTTTTGACGTTACTGCCTTTTGGCTTCGTTTGTCCTGTTGAGCATTTGCCTCTGTGGCTATTCTTTACCTGTATTTCAAGAGCTGAATCATGCAAGGTTCTAGGCATGGCTAATCCTCCCCAGCAGGGATTCAGGTGACTGACCATGCTATTAAGGGGCTCAGCTCCCTCTAGGATCTGTTGCAACTTATTCTCCATTCCTCTTGATGTGTGAAATCTTCTTTGCTGTGCTGTTTAAATTTAATATCAGAACTTCTGCTTTGCTAGATAGTTCTTCTACAACTGACATTTATCATGCACATTCCTCCTGCCAGCCCTCAGTGTTTTGTGGTCTACACTGTTCATCATCTCATATGAGCTCGGTTCTCAAAGCAAAAAAAAATTCTGCTATAAGCTGTTTCAAATGTTTGACTGAAACAATTTACTATATACCCAGCGTTCACTAATTTTTAAGTTGATCAACAAAAATTGTGATCAAAATATCTCTCTGATAGTTGATTACTACACACTTTTCCTTCTGTTCTCTACGTGTCAGGAAATTGTACCTCCTTTACTTCAGCCTGACAAGAGCCCTTTTTAAACCCAGTGCACTGAAGCTTTGTAAATTGCACAGATCTTGTTTTAATTAAATTCACTGTTTCTTTTTCACTTCAAAGATTACGTCCTTATACCTTTTGTAAAAATCTGAAGTTTTAGGCTCTAATTCACACAGTTTGTTTTTAACTTGTTACCCAGGAACTTAGTCCCACAGTAGTGGATGGGGAAATGTACTTGGATACCAGGGGCAATAGCATTTTCCCAGTTTGCTACTTTGAGATACTCTACTGAGGAGTGTAATGTATTTGTGAGTCTGTACAGGAATATGTCCATGGTCAAGAAAAGCAGATTGATAGGTGTTCATCGGTCCAGGTAGAATCTTGATAGATTTTTGGTTCAAGTTTGACCTTTACTACAAACTCTTTGTGTGGCTTTGGACAGGTGGTTAAGTCTTCTTTCAGTCTCTGCTTGCCTTGTCTAGTTCCTAAGTAAGTTACTCAGGAGCCAGGCTCTTAAAGAAAGCTTGTACCATGCCATGATGGCTCAACTTAGAGCTTTTTGCCAGAGAGGCAGTGGAGGCCTAGTCCTTGGGACAAACCTCTCTTCTTTTTTGTTATAACTGATTGATAGGGCCTTTGAGAAGCCCTTTCCATCTTTCACCTGCTGCCATGCTCCCAGAGCACCTCATTTCACCTTCTTTTTTCTCTCATGCACACACGCAGAGTATTCCTCATGGTTCTCAGCTCTTTGTAGATAGAGGGCTGTTGATTAAGAAGATTACTTCATCCCTGGCATCTTGCAGAAGAACTTGATCCTACTTCATCCCATTCCACTACCTATACTTAAAGAACAAGCCAAATTGAGAAAGAAGGATAAGGAGAAAGAAATAGGTGATAAGAGACAATACTTATTTGCTCCCAACATCTCTTAGAGGATAGAAGAAGCTATTCAAAGTCAAAACATATGGAAAACAGCATCTGGTTATGGGAGCTTGGATGTTAATTGTTCTGACAGCTGAAATTTGTCTCCAGAAATCTCATGAAGCCAGCTGGTATTGTAGAGTTTTCTCTGGCTCATATTGTGACTCTTACAAGTTTCTGGAGACTTCTAGTCTCAGGGTGATCATCTTTTAGGAGCAGCTGCTGCTTAAAGATTTTCATTTCTATATCAGCTGGAACCAGGAAATACATTCTTTGTGGTTTGGATTTGCTTTTGTAACATAAAAATCCTAAGGTGGCTTCGGATGCACTTCCCTGAATTCAAACTTAACAAAACCTTGTGGAATTTAGCAAAGAGATTCTAATGTTGTCCTGTTTATAGTTCTTGCATATGTGGTGTGGAGAAAAACTCTGTAACTATGAGTAATAAGGTTGATTTTGAGGAGTATTTCAAGGTTCCATTTTGAATCTGAATTTCCTGAATCAGAAAAATGTGGACTGGCAAACTTGGTAAGAGCTGTAACTCTAGAGAGACAATTACAATAGTTTCTTTCTGAATGGGCTAGGAGTTGTCTAATAATAGCTCTTTTCTGCAGTTGTTTTAGTGCCTTTTGCTTTCAACCTTGAGCTGGAAATGTCAGAAATCTATATTGACACTTGTGCCCTGTCTGAGAGAATAAAGAATATGAGGTTGTTTAGAGAGCATACGAGACTGTATTTAGAACAAGCTACTTACATGTTTCTGAGACAAAAGCATAAATAACTAATCATTTGATGATGCTATCACAAGATGTTTGCTGCATGGCCCTGACATTTTTTTTAAGGGTGAAAATACAACTTTTCTTATGCAAAAATACAAACACATTTCCCGCACGTAGTGTTGATGTTATTTTCCAAGAAATGTCTGTTCCTCACCCTTGTGAAAGATAGTGAGCAGTAAAAGAAAAAAAAAAAAAAGGGAGAATAAAAAAGCAACCCAAATCCACTCTATATAGAAGCAGAAAGGAAAGACTTGGACAAAGCTGTAAGTAGCAGAGCAGTCTAATTAGTTTAGAGATGGTTTTGCTTTAGCTTTATTTTGCTAAGATTCAATACATTCAAAGTGATTGTTGTTTAAGAGCAACATAACCCCTGGAGACGAGTTGAGCATTCTTGAAGAAGTCTCCCCAAAAGAAGTGAATCCAAAAATCAAAATAAAATGAAGAAGAGGAAAAGTTTCTGAAACAGCTAAATGTTTTAGAAAATCCACTGAGTTATTCATATGCTGCTAACAATAGAAAGAACTCAAAAGGCAGGACCCAGAACAGCAGGTACAGAGTCTAATTAATGCATGTACTCTAAGGAGGTTTAACCCATAACATTCTGAATGCAAATGGTACTGTTTCAACAGCAGCACTGTTTCCAGTTATATTCCTGACTTTCATTAGTGAATCACAAGACACAAAAATACCCCAAATTCTATATTTTTTTCTTTATCACCATACTGCAAACAAGAAATTTTGAAGATTTCAAGCCATTTTTTCCCCCGAAGTTGCAGCGTATAATGGGTAACACAATTATGTTGGATTTTTCTTTGAAGTAATAGGTAGGTTGAAGTGAGTCAAGATTAGAGGTGATCAGGATTTTAACTCAAAGTTGATGTGTGATTATAGAGTAGAAGATGGAACCTATTTATTCTCATTCCCATTTGAGTGATGTCTAGAGTTTGTTCATGACTCTCTCATCAGTGTCAGAGTTCTGAAATAATGGGAATGCTGTTGCTTGGTCCAGAAAATCACTTGATAATTATTTTCACTTTAATGTCTGTCTGTTTATATTTTAAAATCTAAAGCATGCCCTAATTGTTTAATGAATAGAGCCTGAAAGCATACACCTCTCCTTACAACACGGAGTCCACAGGTCTTGGGCGACAAATGAGAAATTGAAGTGAGGCTGGTCTGTTTAAAAGTAAGTTTACTGCTGTAACTAGAAGCATTAAATATTTGCAGGCCTTATTAGGCACACCAGCACTCTCTGTGGTAGACAACTCTCTTAACCAGGAATCTACATTCTGATTTCTTTAATGGGGAGTATATTCATTGACCATTTCTTGTGTGTATGGAAATTAGACACCTGTTCTGGGCAGAAAATGTTCTGAATAGTTAGAATTGCAGAAACTTGAGCAGTGAGTCCTCTGTTGACTTGGACTGGGATGATCAAAATTATCTCAGAAGTTTCAGGATGAAATTTAAAGCTGAAACATTGGCTGTATTGAGAGAACAGGATCTGGTATATGCTATCTCAAATCAATGGCTCATTCTGCACCTTATTTGAGTGTACCAGTCAGAAAAGGATCGTTCAAAGCAACTTTGCAAGGAACTTTCAAGACCCCAGGAAAGCCCCATCTACGTGTGAATCAGAGACAGAAACTTCCCTCATCCCAGGGTAGAAAGTTTGACAGATCAAAAGCTCTCCAGTTTCACAGTGGTGTGGAGGCAAGGTAACTGTGGTGTTACTTAAAAAATAGACATGAAGCCTTGGGGATCTGCCAGTGACAATGTGCTCTCCTGTGTCAAAGCTCTGCACTCCAGACCCTGTTTGCCTGACCCAGGTTAGAACACAGACTACCGGTTGTCCTGGAATAAATTACTCTTGGTGTAGGCTCTTGTCAGAAATGGCATCATGGGGCTGAGAAACTTGGTGAACTAGTTTGTTGAAAATTTCTGTGACAAATTCTGACTTTTAAAAACCAATGTTGTCACTAAAAAACTACTCGTTATCAAAAAACAGGATGAAACCGTCATCTCTGTTGTTGAAATGCTCACATATACCTACAGTTGCACAAGTCTCTGCTGTCTTCCTGGACACTGCTAAATATAATTAAACTGCTTAGGCTGAGGACCGACTCTGATTTGGACTGTGCATATTAATGTCTCATTTTGAACTATCATAAACGCATTTTAAGCAAGCTAATATTCTGTAAATATAGTTTAGTTTTGCATTTGCAGATTTGGCCTCTTAATTTGTTTTTTTAGTATTGGTTCATGGGTCTTCTGCAGGCTTTTAACACACAGAACCCTATCAAGTTATCTATAGCAGGAATATTACAGCATCATAATAGTTAATGGAAAATAGCATAAGAGGAAAAAGAAAATTAGCATTCTACACAGCAGGGCATTTCGGATGTTAATCTGCCTTGCAATATAATTGACAGGGAAGCTGATATCTGGGAAGATTTTTATTCCTATCTTTTTCTCTAAACAGTTAGTGTTCAGTTGTTGTGCAGCAGGGGAGATGGAGAAAAAGAAAGTTCTAGCCAAGTGAATGTTCTTTACCAGCAAAGATGTTAACTTTTGTCAGAAGGTAGTTAATCACTGAGAGAGAAACAGATGAAGAAATTGGATAAAACATTTCCAGTTCCAAAAGTCTTTATTGATTGTGTCTCCCTCAAGAAAATTCAGCTCAATCTCTGAAACCCTCAAGTGATTAAACCTTGGGCAGTCCACTGTAGACAGAGCAAATGAGAATTGTTTCAAAACCAGACATGCAGAGCTAGGATAGTTAAAGCGAAAAAAGATTTCTTTTTCACTTTGAAATCCTAGCTGGGAGATGCAACCTGAGATGTTGATTTTAAGGCAAGATTTTTCTTAAGTACCATGATCTTTCTCTATATAACTACAACAGATCTCTGAATTATGAAGCAATGAACTTTTTTTCTTTTTTTTTGGAGAAGGAGCTCTATTAAAACACAAACCTAGAGTCTGGAAAATAAGAGACAGATCTCTGGTCCACCACAGATAACTGGTATACCTGGGTTTAATTTTTTCAAAGATAATTAGGGCACAGAGAGACTGAGGCATCACTACATGAGATTCTGAGGCCTGTGACCAGTTTTGAGTTCCTATTTTTTTCCCAGAGATGTGAACCTTTTGCTCTCAAACCAGCTCCTCTAGAAGACTGTGGATCTTCTTCAGTTGGAGAAGGACCCTTAGCCTGTGACCCAAGGTATATTAGCCCACTCCATTTTCAGTATACAGCATGAAGGACTTGTAGAGTTGTGCTTGGATTGCAGTTTGCTTTCTGAAAGTCCATAGTGCTCTGCTGGAGTGAAGCCCTTGGTTCCTCTGCTTTGGGGTTTTGGGGTGTGAGGTACACTAAAGATGGTAAGGGAAAAGGTCCCACAGTTGTAGGCACCATGAGCTGATCCATGTTTCCTCTTCTGTTACAGCAGACGATCTTGTTCATTAGTTCATGTGCTGTGCAGAATTTTAACATAAAACAACACAGGAAGGACAATTTAGGAAATCCTCACTGTTAAAGCTAACTAATACATTTGTAACTAAAAGCGAGAATGTATTTGACTCGAAGAGAAACCAACAAAAACCTGACAGCCCTGTGAAAGTTTTATCTTTTTTTGGGCAATGATTCTGATTTTAGTTACACTCACAAGTATTGGAAGGGCTGTAGTTTCAGAAGTTATCACCTGTCAGCTGAGCTGTGATAACTGGTTGAGTGCATACGCTATAGACACAAAAGTTAGTGAATCAAAAATTGGCTTAGATCACTTGAGCCAGCCTTCTCAATGCCTAGGGTTATTCTAACTGTTTTGGATTATCGTGGCTGAGGTCAGCATCTGAGCCAAGGATGTTTCCAAGAGGAAAATAGATTATGGTTCACATGGATGGGTCAATGGATTGCAGTTCAAATCATGGGCAGGGACACCTTCCACCAAGCCTCATCCGACCTGTCCTTGAACATTTCCAGGCATGAGGCATCCACAACTTCTTTGGGTGACCTGTTCCAGTGCCTCATCACCTTCAAAGTAAAAAATTTCTCGCTAATGTCTGATCCAAATCTACCTTCTTCAAGTTTTAAGTCATCTTCCACCTTGTTCTGTTGCATGGCCTTGTTAATAGTCCCTCCCCAGCTCTCTTGTAGTTCCTTAGGTAAGATATACCCAGAGCTTTGTTTCTCCAAGCTGAACAAGCTCAACTCTCTCAACTTGTTTTCACAAGAGAGGTTCCCCAGGCCCTCTGATCTTTATGGTCTCCTCTGGACTGTCTCCAACAGCTCCATGTCTTTCTTAGGTTCATGGCTCCAGAAATAAAAGCTGTACTCCAAGTGGGCCATCACAAGAGTGGACTAGAGGGGAAAATCATTTCCCTCAGCCTGCTGGCCACTGCTCTTTTGCTGCAGCCCAGGACATGGGTGGCTTTCTGGGCTGTCAGTGCACATTGCCAACATCAACCATCATTCCCAAGGCTTTCTTGGCAGGGCTTCTCTCAAGGCATTCTCTGCCTAGTCTGTGTTTGTGCTTGGGTTTGTCCCAAAATGGGTAAGAGACCTTGCACTTGGTCTTGTTGAACTTCACAAGATTTGCATGGGATCTGGCCTCAAGCCTGTCAAGATCCCTCTTGGGGCCCTCAAGGGATGGCATCCCTTCCTTCCAGGGTGTCAATTGCACCACAAACCAAGTTTCTTTTTGGTAAACCTCTTGAAGGTGCACTCAAACACAGTGTCCATGTTGCCAGCGAAGATGTTAAATGTCACCAATCCAAATACCAGGCCCTGAGGAACAGGAACACCACTCGTCACTGGTCTCCACTTGGACATCAAGCCATTGGCAGCAATGCCATGAGCATGGCCATCCAGCCAATTCCACTGGTCCATCCCTAAGATCCATTTTTCTCCATTTTAGAGACAAGGATGTCATGTGAGACTGTGTCAAATGCTTGTCGTGCAGAAATCCAGGTAGGTGGTGTCAGTTGTTTTTCCCTTTTCCACCAGTGCTGCAACCCTGTTGTAGAAGGCCACAGAGTTTGTCAGGAAAAATTTGTGAAGCCATGTTGACTGTCACCAAGCACATCCTTATTTTCCATGTGCTTTAGCATGTTGTCCAGGAGGCTCTGCTCCCTGATTCTGCCCAACATGGCCTGTAGTTCCCTGGATGTTCCTAGTTTCTGTTTTTAAAAACAGGGATTTTGTCACTGGTCTACCAATCCCAAATATGATGTACAGTGACTCAACCACTTCATCTTCCAGTTACCTCTGGACCCATGGATCCACCTCATCAGGTTCCATGGACTTGTGCACTTTCAGGTTCCTTAGACAGTCTCAGACCTGATCTTCTGCTAAAGTCAGTTGTTCTCCATTCTCCAGTCCCTGCCTTTGTCTTCTTTAATCCAGGCAGTGTGACCAGCCCTCAGTTTTCAGAATTATTCTGTTCAGTTCACGGTGAGTTTACTGACAGTTTTGCCTCCCAGGCTTGTGCAAAATCTTCTGGAGACTTACTGTGAAGTTGAAGTTGCCGTAACCACAATCATTATCCATCTCATACAATTATTATTTACATTATTGAATTCTCTGGAGATAAAATTAAAATAGAGCTTTTGTAACTTTTTCCCATCTCAAGCTTTTGTTTTGTTTCCCACCTTCTCTTTAGCAATCCTGTTTCCCAGGAGACAACTTGATACGTCCTCATGCTTCCAAGAGACTGTAGTTCAGTAGGTTCAGAGTTAATTGGCATGTGGGGGCTTCCAGATGTTTCTCGTGCTTGCCGTAAAAGCTGTCCACTGGTAGGAAATGAACAGCTGGAAAGACACAATCCAAATAAAGCATCTTTTAGCTGATTGACATGTGTCTGGAATGCATGACACATTTGAGGGAAATGTAACTAAAATTAGGAACAGTTTGGAGTCAGTCCTTCATTATCAATAATTAGTCAATTAGAATTTTTGTTCAAATTCAGATATAATTCACAAGCACTGTACTGACTCAGTCATTAACACCTGTAGAAGTGGATGACAGAAACAATGCATTGCCCTCACAGTATTCTTACTTAAGGGATGTGTTTAACGCAGTGGAGGGGTTTATCTCCAAACCCCACGCCGTGGTCTCTTGCCGCAGCTGCACGGCTAGCTCAAGCGTCACTCAGCGGCGATAATACACTGAGCACGCTTATCGCTCAAACTCCGTAAAGCAGCGCTGCAAAGAGACTAGGAGGTGAGACGAGCCGGGAACCGGAACGGTACAGAGCAGATGGACCTCGAGGCTGGGTCTTCGCAGGGAAAGGTTTAATGCAGATGAGACAGGAACACAAGGAAGGGATCGAAGACTAAGGCTCCAAGTGCAGAGCACTGATGGGCAAGGAGTTAAGAGGAAGCAGGGAATGGGAGTGGCCAGCATCGGGAACCAATCAGGGAGAGGGGACGGGGCTGTACCAAGGGGATACAGCGAATGGTGTTTTCAGGGGGAGTAACCGAAACCCAGGGGTTTAGTAAACACAACAGTAAGTTGAACCTTCCCGAAACTTAACCAAATAAGGAGATAAGAGGGGAGAGGGTGCCGGGAATCATGGTTTCTCCCCATGACCAGGAGGGGTGGTGCTTCAAACCCTATTGCCACCAGTTGTCCCCCTGGTTCTGTCTCCTCTGGGGTTGCTCCTCCAAGTCCACCCAGACCTGTGCCACTGCAACATGTGTTGAGAAATGTTCATTATACTGCTGAAAATGGGCAATTCAAAGGGGCTGGATAGTGCAAATGATTTGTAATGGAATATGAAGACTTTCACCCAGAAATCACATTTTGTACCTAGACCAAACAGTTGATGGCAAGTAAGCAGTAAAGCTGAGCTACTTAGTAGTTTGTTATCATAAAACTTTTTTTTTTTCCCAATGAAATAAGTGGTTCTGTGCACAATCATAAGGTTCAGCAGGGAAAATCGACTCTTCTGAAGCTGTGTTCCATCTGGGAAGTCAAAATAAAAAAAATTTAAAAATCCAAACCAAAACAAAACACTTTTTCCCCCCACCATTTTATTTTGTCTGCAAAAACTCCCACATAGCCACTCCATATGACATTATTTCAACACTCCGCTGTTTAGGGTGCTGTATTGCCTAGTGTTAACCTGAGTGTCCAGTGCTGTGTTCTCTAAGCAACATTCTCCGGGAAGGAAGAGTCCTTTGGAGGGGTCATATGGAGGCACATTGAAACTGGTAGCCTAGGAAAAGTAACAGCCGAAAGAAATTTTACAGTTGCCGTTTCATTAAACATCACAATATAAAGTAGAGATCAACTTTGATGTTTCAGGGAGGCAGGCAGCATGGTGCAAGAAAGAGTATGTTTTTCATCCTAATGCAGAAGGAGGTGAAATATAGACATTCTTGCAGGATGGAATAATAGATATGGATTGTTTTATAAGAAGTCACACATTTTTGAAAAGTACTATTTTAGCTGACGGCTAATGCTGCATATATGCCTTACAGAGCAATCTTGTGGTAAGCAAAAGGAAGACAAAAAATCCCCATGAACTGTCCTTTTCAAGTTCAGGTTTGAGGCTCGTTATGAACATTAATCTCTACTTTATTTCATTTGGCCACTGCTGGGATGGAACTTCTTACTGTCTCTAAGCAACCAAGTCTTACTTAAAATAAATGAGATATTATTTTTCATAAAGATATTACTTTTTGCCCAACACATGTGGGATAGATTGTAATTTATGTGCATGATATATGAATGGAAAGGGAAAAAGAAACACTTCCACAGAGCATATTTTTTTTTGTCCCTGGAAAACAGGAGGGGTTGTTTTTTTTCTGATTATATGAGAGAATAGATTTCTTTTCCATTTCAAAGTCTTTTTGTCTGTAACATTGTGTTTGCCATATCAGTGTTAATTGGATACATTCTAAGTACTGTTTTGGGAAGTTTGGCACTTCTACCACTTTTGACAACAGGTCTGGAGAGGACTTAGTGGAGTTTTCTCCCTGGTGAGAACTTTCTTCCACACACACCCTTAGTGTGGATCTTGGAAGGAATATTTGCACCCTCAGAGGAGTGTCATCTCCTGCTCACTCAGTCTGAATTTCAGTCATGGTACAGTAGGAGCTGCAGGACATTGTTACCCTGAACTGTCATCATGGCAATCACAATGAGGAGAAAAATATAGCTATCATTATGAGAGCTTTACACTGCATAGTTTATCTCTGTAACAGTGTGCTATGATGTGCCTAATTAGACTGTATCAGCTGCTCCACGTCTGCTACTAAAGGGAGACTTTCTTATTGTGTCTAGTAAACAGAGAGCTCTCAGCCTGTGATTTAGCACTGAAATTAAATTTAAGCATAGTTTCCCATTTGATTATCAGGCTATAGGTGACTTTTAAGGATCCTTTTCCATCCATTACTTCTGCTAGCTGTAAACCCTCTGCCACAATCTCTTCCTCTTCTTTGGTAGATACAGACTAACTGAAAACTCATCCATTTAAAGTTAGAGGGGAACAAATCAAAATAATTCCAAGCACGCAAACTTTTGATGATGCTCAGCCTCCTGTTTTGATTGTTACCTTCTGCTTCTGAGTCTCAATTATTGAGACATAATAAATGTGATTGGCTTGAATAAACTGAAAGTAACAAGACATCCAAAAAGTAATACAGGGTAAGAAATAGTGAAAAGCTTGTTCTTTTTTTTTCCTTTTTCATGACAGATCATAGTTTCATTGTGAGAGAAGTAGGTAACTTCCACAAGACAATCTTTGAGAAAAAATGAGTATATTTATAGAAAAAAAATCTCCTATTTTCTTGCATGTACTAATCTAATAAAAGCACATAAAATTGTGCATTTTTTCAGTAATATTGTCTAAGGAACCTATTTGGAAAAAACCAGTGAACATTGCATGTAAAAAATGCTCACAATGGCAATCAAAGCTGAAGAAAAGTTTAGAGTCTACTTTTAACTCATATGTTACGTATTTTCTTTATGCTTGCGGAAAGGGTGTGTGGGTCAAGATGAGGTTACGGGACTTGTCTGTTTCTTTGGTAGTCTCTCTCTACCTGTGCTGCTCTCAGACACTCTCAGTTTGAGGGACATGCTGCCTGAACCTTGAAAGATATGATACCTCCATTTCAAGGAGCTGGAGACATTCTGTAGTAATTCCAGAGAAAATGTCTTCTGCATAACAAGCACTTTTTTTTTTTTTTTTTTTTTGCTGCAGGAACTGGCAGGTTTTCAGTATACTGCAGTAAGAAGAAATAATTTGATCACATCAGACATACAACTGGAGTAAGATATTGCAACATCAACCAGTTTTACCAGAAGGAGAGCATGGAGCTGGGGAAAGAAGGCAGAGCAGGGCTCTACCGTGACAGGGCTTCAGCCTTTGTAGTTGATAAGACAACTTTTTGGAAGAATCAGAGATATAACCCATTGCTGTATCTCTGAAGTTCAAATGATGTGTGGATCAGGGATGTTTTGGAGCCATTATTTGGGCTTTGGCATGGTTGTGTTTATGACTGGAAGCCAATGAGTCCTTGCAGCAGCCAGCGCAGGGTGGTGGCTTCCTGGTGTGATGCAAACAGAGCAACTATATTTTGGTGCAAGTCAGGCTAGACAATAGAAGTATTCCTCTGCAGTAGGAAGTCCCAAGTCCTTGTGTGCCCTTTACTTGAAGTACTTGGTACAAAAAAATGGAATGAGACCTTTCAGCACATGGCAGTAAGGGGCTTGTTCTCAGCGCTGCTGCTGGGGCAAGAGTGGGATCCCACGCTCCCCCTCACCATCATTTGAGATCCCTAATCCTGTGCAGCCTTCTGTATCTGACACTTAAGCATGTGTTCAAGGGAAAATGAACACTCACAGGTACATTGTTGCTCGCTTTCCACCAGGGCTCAGAGGAAGCTATGATAGCTTCATTTCTTGACTCTTTACTACTGACATACTAAGGAGAGAATTTTATGATTGATTTACTGGGAATGGGATGATGACAGGAAAGCGGTTTGTTCTATGTCTCAATTTCAGAAGGATCTTCTCTGAAACAGCACTGTTATCGAGGTTTTTCTTTTTGTTTGCAGGCTGTGCCTTCCTAACATACTGCGAAAGGGAGTCTGCTCTAAAGGCCCAGAGCGCACTGCATGAACAGAAGACACTGCCGGGGGTGAGTCCAGACTGATAACTTCTTCTTTTCTTTTTTTTTTTTTTTAAACCTAAAATGGGTTACATATGGTGTTCTCATCTCAGATTTGGAAGCAAAGAGTCTCCGTTTGTTTGGATGATTCATTATTTTCATTGCACTAATAAAATCAAGATACCACCAACCCACCCAAATGATTTCCATGAACAAAACTAAAAGCTTTTTGCCCTTATTGGGTGTCAGGAAAACAGTAATCAGCTGGCTGTGGACTGGATTCTACCAGCCTTAGTCAACTGAGGAAGTGCTTTAAGATTCTGACCTCTACAAGTCCTCACCAGGTGCTTCCTCTTACTATATTTCTTCTTTGAAACAAGGTTTGGTAGCAAGAAATCAAGAAACAGATCACATTATTGAGTTATCACAGAATGAAAACATATTCCTGATGACAAAGTGGTTTGACTCAGTTACTTTAGTATTCAAGCAGCTGTAGCAGATTGGAAAGGCGGTGAGACAAGGAGAAAAGAGAGAGAGGAAAGACTCACACAAGATAATGAGGAAAATTATTCACATGAGCAAGATCTAAGGTTCAGACAACACAAGCAGAACTAAAAATAGAATCAGCATTATGTGGGGAAGACCTGCCCTGCCGGGATGGGTTTCTAGTTTAGCAGTTACCCGGAGGAGAGAGAGAGAGACTATTTAGATTCAGCCAGAGTACGTGGATTGGGAGCAGCCAAGTACTCCTGCAGTTGGAACGGGGCTGGTTTTGCAATGACACGGAAGTCAGCAATCGAGTAACTAAGAGAGGGCTTCTGAGGGTTCCAGGCTGCATCTAAACTGAGAGGAAATCTATGCAAAAGTCTGTCTTTATTAGCAGGTGTTGAATGATTGATTCCTGTGTAGCTATAACTTAACTTTCCACCAGATCTAAGACACACCTCTCGCACTGTGTTCTGAGGAAAGTGTTGATTCTGCTCTTCTTGTTTCCATCATCCTGGGTCTATTTACCTATCTCTTAGCCACCTTGCCAGTATGGAGATGCCCACGCACTTGCTCATCTACATCTATCTTTGCTTAAAAGGCCATACCTTATGCAAATATATACATACTTCATTCCCTAAAAATATTTCTGTCAGCTGACAACTCCCTCTGAATTTTTTTTTCTAGAAACTCCTTAGCAGCAGATTGAAAGTAACTTCAGTCTTGTGGGGGGGGTTAAGATTTTCTTCCCCCTCCCCCTTCCCATGTTTTCTTTTTGCATGTCTCTTTCCTGAATGATAAAAGTTGATGAACAAAAAATGAGCATATGTTGAATAAGGAGGTTTCAGGTAACATTGGAACTGAAATTTTTTGAAATGTGCTTGAAATCATATATGTATTTATCAAAACTAGAGATGTGATGAATAGGGCGTTGTGTATTTAAAAGAGACTAATTGAAATTCCAGATTTTCCACAGAGATTGTTTGCTCTTCTCATTAGGAGCCAGACCATTCACTCGCACATGGAACTCAATCTTCTCTATGAGGTTAAAATCTCATCCTGAAATTGTATGATGGTAATATCTTCAAGAAGAGGGTGGGTCAGTGAGATTGAGGATTCAGAGTTGGAGAGGGAGGGCAAGTGATGATTAGGATTTTGGGTTTTTTTCTAAGCTTTTTATATGTCCACATTTCTGAATCTCATTCTCTGTTTTAGAGACTTCAAATCACAAGAGTCTTAAAGTCAAAACTGTTGTCTTGGACAGTGGAAAAATTCAACCAGCTTTTGTTTTAAGATCAAGACTTTCTTCAAATGCTGCTCTGACTGATTCTAGACTACAGGGAAACTACTTCTTCCTTGTTTTGTGTCATTTCTTTACTCATACTCCATACTAGCCACACTGGCTCTAGCAGGCATTTTTTGCTTCCTTTTACATTTTCAGGAAACACATCAGGATCTGATTGATTTGGGAAGAGTGAATCCTCTTTCTAAAAGAGAAACCAGGTTTCTTAGTGTTCTGAACACTGATTTTCCTGTCCCTTTCATTTCCATTTGTCTCAGGATAAAGGTTTACTTTCCACCAGCAAATCCTCTGCATGCAGCTTTCTGCCAAGTTTCTGAACTCATCCTCTGAATGATGTCACTGTAGTTTATTTAAGGAAACCAGTCTTGTCTCTTGATAAACTATCATGCCTGGATACTGTTTTATGGTTCCTATCTGAGTAGCAGAGAATTATTTATGACTTACCTGACTGTTCTTGATAACATGCACCAAAAATATCAACCATAGTTCATCACCATAAAATAAGAAGCACTTTTAAGGTGAGGGGTCTAAGTCCTTTCTCACGTAAGTTCACAAATGACACATATATAACATCTTCTCTTGACACTCCACTGTATGTGACACAAACAGTATGACTGAGAAGGTATCAGAAACAATTAACAGGCATGGTATAGGAAAAAATAAATAGTACTAGATTAAGCCATTCTCTCCCATCCCCCAGTAAACTGTACATTTTCCTGCTCTTGCAATATTGCTGTTTGTGTTCTTTGTATTGTACCCAGAACTGAGTAATTTTTAATAATATGCACATGAATGTTAATGTATGGAAATGGTGAGGCATGAGGAGGTTTTGTCCACATTCAGATGCCTTGCCTCTCAGCTATGTATCACTTTGTTTTCAGTGGAGTGGCTACATGCACATATTTTACAGTAATTACTTTTTGGATGTGCTTTGTAAGATGACAGAAATATGTTTCACATATTTCTATGTTATATGTAGGACATAAACTCATCTTGTGGAATAATCAAAAGACTTCCTAGCAGGTATGTGTTGATTAATAAAGTCTTTAGGGCACTTTGTTTTTGGGTGGGAAAGAATCATGATAGATATTTTGAAGGAACCAGAATGGAACGTAAAACATAAAACTATCAGTTGGATCCTCTTCTTCTGAGTGAGTGAATTAGGCTCTTTTGGAGAGTTTGAAATTGTTTTGCCTAAAATGGAAGGTTAATGTAGCAGAGTGTGTATGTATGTGTAAAGAGCACTTTGTGATTGTTGGACAATCCAAATTCTAGTGTTTACTTGTGATTGTTTATTTTACATATAATAGAGTAGCTGGATGATGAAGTATATTAGTTCTTTAATAATTTATAGAAATGCTTTGATGTTGCAGTAATTACATTAAAGGTCACATATCAAAGGTAATTTGGTTGAGCAGCTGTGATGGTTTCTCAGAAGCAATCAATATTGCTGTCCATGGCGCTGATTTCACCAAGGGGACTGCCAGATTAAAGGAGGCTTATTACCAGACAGACAGACACGGGGGAAATCAAGAACAGATTGGAGAGATGCACTATTCTTTTTCCTCACCTATAATTAACACTGTTCACCATAATCTGTGCTAATCCTTCATAGTGGGAAACCACTTTTTTTTTTTTTTTTTTTTTTTTTTTTTTTTTTTTTTTTTTTTTTTTTTTTTAGCTAGCATTTAAAAAAGTGGATTAAGGCAAGGAACAGTAATTTTGGGGGAGCAGGAGAGAGAAAGTAGAGAAAGCAAAAGGTAAAAGTTGATTCACCCCTGGGATTTCTGATGCTGATATATCCCTGAATGATAAAATGCAATATCAAAAACACAGCCCACGGTCTTGAGGAAAGCAAGGCGAAGGGGGGGGAAGTGATCTATCTAGACAATGACAGTGAAACGTATGGGAGAATTATCTGCCTGCAGATTTTGTATAATATTATCTATTTGCCCCACAAAGCTCCACAGGAAATGAAATCAGTGAAATAAAATTATGTTTTAAGTGTAGTCATTTTGATTACAAATTATAGTGAAGCGAACTTTTTCTCCCCTTTCTTTTTTCTTTCTGAAGTGAATGGCAGAGGATAATGCTGAGAAATGTAATTACGCTATCAAGATCTACTTTTATTTATAGCACAAATAAACTGAGCTCTTGTATGATAAGCACAGCAGCATTTTTCTTCCTCTAGTTCTTTGTGGCTCTCTCAGGCAATGGGAGTGAACAGTCCATGTATACTTGGTTGGAGGCACTGTCTCTTTGCATAATGTTAAAACCTTCCTGTAAGACTTGCAAAGAGTAACTATGAAATTAAGTATGTACAAAACTGTTAACCTCAGCAATCTGCAGGGCTTATTCAGTCTGGGAAATAGGCTGGGTTTTCTTGCTGTATCTATTCCTCTTGAAAGAGACAGTGGTACTACTGCTATGCTAAATTTCTCAGTGCGTAACATAATTAGTTTTCTCCCTAACTGTTCCGATAGTCTTTGTCTCTTCTTGCCATCTAGAAAAAAATGCATTCTGTTTTATTCATCATATGCAAAAATATGCATCTTTAACATTCGAAGACAGGTGAGCTCATAAAACTCTTATTAAACCCATTTTTAAAGAAACAAAAAAACAAACCCTTCTCTAATTACAGTTCCCCTCAGTTTGTTTGAGTTTTTTTTCTTTTTTAAGATTTTTTCAATATTACTGGTCTTACCTGACTTAAATTCATATGTATATGAGGGGAAAGGCACCTGAGCATAGTGGGGATGAGGGAGGGTACCTTGCAAGGTCTGTCCTCTCTTAAATTCTTGTAATAAGGCTTAAGTGAGACATAAATGTCATGTGGACTTCAGAAGTCCTGCACATATAGCATTGATTTCACTGTTTAAGCGGACCTTGAAATTTTACTGTCTTACTGCCTTTTTTTTTAATGTTTCAAAGCTTTTTCCAAAAGCTTGTTAGAAAACCATTAAACCACATATCACCCTGCATGCTGTGTTGTGCCAAAAATGATATTATATTCCCACAACTTCCCATTTCAAAAGTTTTCTCTACTGATGTAAATTGCAATTTGGTCAGCAGTGGTAGGCTGGATGGGTTCCATTGATTAAAGTAACCTGCTGAACACACAGCCTGCTCACCATGCCCTTTAGATTTTGAAAGAAAACACATTTAATTGTTCCCTTGGGAGAAACATGTCTGTTTTCTGAAGTTAAAAATGAAGATGAAAAGGAATAAAACCAGATTTGAGGTAAGAGACTTGGGGGGAAAAAAAAAAAAGGAAGAAAGAAAAAACAGAAAAAAACACCCAGTCCTTCAGAAATTCTCCAGAAATTCTCCTTTAAGATCTTTGGATGTCAATGTCATGCTTAAAGAGGTTTTTTGGGGTTTTTTTACCCCTTGTTTTCTCCTTCTGAGTGACCAGCCAGTAAAAGGATTTATGGATCTTCTTTGGGTCAAGCAGGGGGAGAGGAGAGGAAGAGGAAGCCATATGCACTTTCCATTTGCTAAAAACCCCTGTAGTTTGACAGTGCTGTTCTGTTCACCAGATGAGATGAAACACCTGGGTCCTAGCTGCTTGGTAAACATTAAAGTTCCATTTCACTAGTTAAAGATTGGCTTCTGTATCCCTATAAGGCAGCCTCCAGAATACAAAGTAAACTCTCTCTCTGCTACCCAGTCCAAAGAGCTTTGCAGAGAAAGAACACAGTGCCAGCATCCTGACAGAACCAGGGTGTTGGATGAATTCTGTTATCTCAGCTGAGACTGGTGTATTCATCACCTTTGTGGTGGCTAATCAAGCTCAACTCGAGATGCAAAATGGGAAAAAGGCTTCCCAGTCGCACCTGAGATTTGGTGGCAATTGAAAAATGATAAGCAAAAAATTAAATTGTAAAGGTAGCATCATCTTGTCTTTTTAATTTGACACCTTTTGGATCTCAAAGGATGATTTCCAAGTTATTCAACAAAAGCTTTTGCTGGACCTTCATTTGCTTTATGTGTTATTCAATGACAACTTTTCTCTCTGACGTGTCTGCCATAGGAGGATCAATCTAATTTTATGTACAACTGTAAAGATGAATGATAAGTAGAAAGGATTCAGGCAAGTACAAGCTGAATAAATTATAAAGGGCAAATGATGACAGGACTGGGGGTCCCAAGAGGCAGTGATATGATAACAGAAACTAAAGACGAATTTATGATGGATGTAGTTAGCATGTACTGAGGCTGTTAATTCTTCAGGGTAGTTTTACAACTTCTTGTGATTGGAGCAATCAAAGTATTTCATTTTAAAGAGATGCTGTATATTTTCACTTGTCTGTTCTGCATATTTGTGTGTATGTCCTCATTTACATGCATAGCAGTAAACTCCCATAGGCTAGTCAAGCTTACCTCCCATCAAAGGACCCCTATTCTCCAAACCATAATGCCACTGTTTATGCATAAATAAATAGATAATGTGTAACGATTTGAGGGCAAAGCTGGATATCAGGGAAAAAAGTTTCCATTTTCATAGAACACAGCAATCAAATTTTTTTAGACCCTGCAAGTAGCTGAGCACCTCCAGCTACCTTCAAAGCCAAGCCTAGGGATTGAGTTAGCTCACAGATCCCTGATGAAAAATTATATATAACAAGCAGGTAGGTCAAATTTTGGGCTTAAGCTGCTTTAAGAGCAGCTGATGCAGCATCATAAAGTTAGAAGCAAATCTGATCTCAGAGCAGTTCTTGATTGCATTTCATTCATACTCTTATTTCTAACTCTTGTTCCTTATTATTAAGGATATTTGCATGAAAATGATCTTTTTTCCTTCCTCTGAAGGGTTGTCTCTTGTCTGTGAGTAATGCTTACTCTGGCCTACATTTGTGAATACCATGGGCTGGATTCTGACTTCATTTACACAAGTGTAAATCAGCAATGATCTGATTGAGGTCAAGGGATTTATATGGCGTAGGAAAGAGCAGACTCAGCTATATTTGTCACTGCTGAGATGATGTCATCGTGAAAAGTACCATAGCTCTAAATGAGGAAACATATTTTTACCAAGAATCTTTGCATGCGAATGCATGATCTCACAAAACACTGAGCATCCCTGACACCTGCTGGGCCTTTCAATAGCTCCCTTGGGCTTTTTGCTAGAGAGAGGTCCCAGCTCCAAACTGGAGGAGTTAAAGATGGTTGGTGTCTTGGTGTTTCAACAGTGTTAGCCATTAGATCCCAATGAACCCCAAACACTTGGATTCCCAGTTGCACGGCCCTGCTGATTCGGCAGCAATGGGATACACCCAGGAATAACTTGCAAGCAGCAAACCTTTGGTCCTCATCCCATGTTCCCCATCACAGAGAGACAGAGGAAGAGAACAGGCACTCTTTACCTTTTCACTTTTTCTGTCATATGGATGATAGTGTGTGACATTACCTGGACCAGGAGTCATAGTTCATAGGTTAACTTTTCCATAAACACCCACTTCCCATATTTGCATTACAAAGTATGTTCTTGTTACATGACCAGTGTACACAAGGCCAGTGTAAGCTTTTAGTAAAGCACTTAGTAGAAGGTCGTGCATAATTATGAGATTTGGAATTCTCCCTGGGGTGATATGCCCACTTATACTATAGCTTTACCAGCTGTACTACTCATAGTCTACCCTGGTGTGAGCTCTCGGCCCTGTGTTTTTCATGCAGAGTACACTTCCCTGAAAATCTTTCAAATACTCAGTGGAAATATATTTTTTTCTAAAGTACTGTGGTTGAAGTCCATGCATGAGAGTAATGGATCATATATATATGTCTGCCACCAAAATCATTATCTTTGAAACCCACAGACCTGTGTCTTGATCTAATTTAATTTGAATAGTCTATGTAATAGCTATGAAAACATGAGAACATGGACTTAAATGCTGTGGAGAAACTACATTCCATGACTGTAATTCCTGGCGGGTGATTCTACAGTAAGAGCTTGAATCTTGCCTGAAACATTATTTCTGGTAGCGTTACTTATGCTATGTAGGTTAAGAACATCTATGCTTGTTGAAAACATTTCAGTTGCAGAGTAGACAGGCTGCCAGCCTTACCATGTGAAATCCATCCACTGGCTGCAAATCTTTAAAAAAAAAAAAAAAAAAAGCCGTGTTTCCCGCATTAAATAATCTTAGAGCATGATTCGTGCATTAAACTTAAAACCGTTCTTTAACTTAAGAACACCTTTTAAAGAGCTATCTGAGCCGGAATGCTTTTGGGAGTGGCAGGAACTGTCCCAGCTCTCCACTTGCGGATAACTTCTGATAGGACTTGACGTGATGTAACCCATTTAGCTCCCGTGTTTTCCTTCTTCTGCGCTCCATCTCTGGCAGGGAGAAAGTGGTGGGGAGTGACTGACCATGAGGCTGCACTCTCAGCGTAGGTGAGCAGGTATCTGAAGTGACTTTGCTCTGCCGAGGAGCTGCAGTGAGAGACTTGCAGTGGCACCGCATGTATGAGTTGCTGCACTTGGCAGGTTCCCAGCAATGTCAAATCGCTCTGATTAGTTTCTGTAAGTACAAGGACAAAATTAAGCCTAACCTATTTTTCAAAGAAGAAATGCGCATTTCCCATTTTTCTCTTTAATGGGAACTTCTTATATCTTGTTTCTCATACTTTTTCTCCCCTCCCCTTCCCACCATGTCACTCCTTTAAAAAAAAAAATCTTGTTAAAATACAATTTCTTGTAAAAACATGGGCCTTCAAATTTCTTTGATTTCTGTAACGTATTTTGACCTTGATATGCATTCATTTTCAGCACCAAATGAATCCTACGGTGCTAGATTGAAGTTGTTCTCTTACTTTCCCCTTAGGTATGGTAAACTACAATCCTAAAATCCTCTGCTACTTTCTAGTGCATATTTGCTTTGACATGTTGCAAAAAATGAGTGTTTTGATCATTGGTTTTGTAGGTAGGTTTTGGCAGAGCAAGTCTTGTCCAGCTATAACTAATCCATTCCAAGCTCAGGTTGCTCCTTCAAACAGATGGAGAAAATTTATTTTTCTCTTGTTCTTAGAATGGCTCAGTAATTTCTATGCTACTATATTGACTTTGCACGGTAAATATGTAACTGATAAGACATGCTGGCGTGAGTTTCTGATTTCATTTACAGCTTTGATCAGTGGAAGAGTATTTTGTTTTCAAGGTGGTAAAACTGGAATCAGTTTTTCTTGGTCTTTTTATTTATGGCTAGCTTGCTGTCACGATCTTCCTTGGTAAACATTTGAGATGTTGCTTCTGTCTTTTACATGATTTTGTAGCGTCCTTTCTCAAGAAAGTCACTCTAGTGTCTCCTGTCTAGCCGAGCATCGTTTTCCCTTTTTCTCCCACATCCCGTCTCATCCTGCATGTCTGTCCTTGCCATCTCTTATCTCCTTGTAGATTTGCTGGAAACATTACCCTGTGTTCCCGTAATGCCTGCTTGGTGAAATGAGTGGAGATTACAGCTGCTGAAGAGGAGCACCGTACTTCCCAGCTGCTTCTGCCTGGGAGGGCACCTATTTTCTCCAGACAAACGGAGAGACTCAGCACTGATCATTTCCATGTTTTGTGATGCCACATGTATATGGATTGCGATGTTGGCTTGTCCTGAATCCGACATCTCTTGAAATTGTGAGGCTTAGTGTGTATGAGCTTTTCAGTGTCTATGTTCGTGTTGCCCAAGAAAAACAAGGCAGTCAGGAGAGGGTTGCACATGCTGTGTTCTCTTTGCTCCTCCTCAGAGCAACTGGGGAGAGACTGGGGATTGGTTTCTGTGTCTGTGCTCATCCTGCACAGGGGAAGGGGTGGGATGTACAGGGGGTGAACCTTTCGAACCTTTCAGGGTACCTGTTCTGTTGGTAGCAGCCTGCTTCTCCCACCTTGGTTTTTTTTTTTTGGCTACCATTGCATCTCCACATTGCTTGACATGACTCACGCTTACACCTGGGACAGGAGAGGCTGGGGAAATTGGGCATTTGTTGCTCACATTCAACAAGCAGAAATCTTCTGAGGGGAGCCTGAGAAAATGCTGATATTTGAGGGCTTTGTATGTTTTTTTGGAAGCTAAAGTACAGGCTCTACAAACGTGGATACACTACAAAAAGTGCAGATGTGACACCCTTCAAAGGCAGTGTCTCATGTCCCAGTGGAGGTACAAAATTTATCCATATTGCTATGTGTTTCTCTTTTATTTTTATTCTATTAAGCCTTAAATCTTTTCCACCAGCACTCTGAACCCAGCCTGCCACAGCACAATCGTAATGCCTCTAAAGTGAGCCTGTCCAAACTAATTTCATTGTCCTTGCTGAGTGAAGTGCAACAATTAAGCAGACAGCACAAATGGGTCCAGATAAATCAAGTATTTACAATTATTTCAGTTTGGATAATCTAATGTGATATTCATTCTGCAGCTAAGAGTTATGTTTCCCAGTGAGGAGGGGCTGTCGTTCAGTACTCTTGTTGGCTGGGTGTAAATTCAGAGTAACTCCATGGGCTCTTGCAGAGTTTAAGCTTCTTTACATCGGTGCAGCTCAAATGAGAATCTCCTCCTCTTTCTTTAGATGCCCTATAAAGCTGCCTCCCTTCAGCTGTGCTTGCATTTTAGAGATACAGCCAGGGGAGCTGGAAGGTCACTTTTTTCCTTTTTTTTTTTTTTTTCCTTGGGCCAGCGTTGTGTTGTAGAACTCACTCACTTTAGGGAATCCTTCTTTCTTTGAGCACCCCTTCACTCTCCAGCACTGAAACAGTGACTGACAACTTGAGTTACCCTCCAGATCTGGCATTGCTGCTGACTTTCTGCATAGCACTGCAATCAGATCTTCTCATTACCAGTGCCTCTCTTTCTTGGAATTAACACCTTGTGGCCGTGTCCTGCTTTTCCACAATTCCAGCTTAAAACTCATAGCAACCCCACTTGAAAGGCAAGGGATTTATACCATTATATCTATGCTAAAAGGCAGATTGATGCTACTTTTTGCTTCATTTCTTTGCAGTTACATTGCTTCTCCTTCCCTCCTCCTGGTCCCCCCTTCTGCTCAAACAACACACTGTGTTGCTGGGCAATTTTCACCAACTTAATCACATTTGGGGCCAGTGTTTTTCCTGCAGACCCTGGAGTGTGCAATGCTTAGGCCTCGGTTATTAGTTTACACAATAAATGAAGCCCATTAGAAGAGGATAATCAGGGCTTGGAGAAGGCCACCTCACTCGTTATCTGAGGAGGTTATGTTAAGCCTCTGTAGTTATTAATCATACTTTCCCATGCAGATAGCTGAAGATTAAGAGTCACATTTATCGTCTTTGCTCCTCATTCTTTCTCACTGATATGCAAGCACTCTTTATAATCGTTGTTATTATGGTTATTCATAGCTCATCCAGTCACCCAGGACTGCTCCTGAGATGTCGCTTGAAGTCTTGCACCTATTGGTGATGGCCTGATGATACAGATCAGAGCCACTGGAGGTCTCTCCGTTTGAAACTCAGAAAACATCCTTGAGAGTCCTAGAAAGTCTGTGCTAGCTGTTATTGAGTTGCAGTATCTTGTCCAGAGGCCAAGAGAATTCTGAACAGAAGCCGACACCATTATAAGAGCCAAGTTTAACAGCAACCCTCTTGATTTCACTTGCTTTGCTTTTTAATACCAGCTCTAACCTTGAACTTTGACTAGGATGATATGCTACCTGGTGGCTTTTTAAAATCCAGCCTAATGCCCTTTTAATCGAAGCGAATGATCCTTTTTCCTTACTTCATTTTTAAAGCACTTGATTCGGATAAAATCAGAACAGTATCAAGTGGACTCAACATTGGTCAAAAAAAAAAAAGTTTAAAAATTAAAACATTTACTCAATTGCAGGGTTTTTTTTTTTTCCTCTAGAAATATGTTTAGGTTTTTATCACTCTCTTTCTAGTATCCTGTGTGCACATGCATGCACACTCTCAATCCACACACAAAGCAGCTCCCCAGAAAAGCTTGTTTAAAACCCAAGAAGTTGAAATACTTTCTCCAATGACCCTAGTCATGGAACATTTGCTTCAATAAAGTGAAAATTAAAATAATTAACAACTAACCCCATTCAGCATTTAGAGACTGCACAACCATCCAGTCACAGAGCATATCAATATACAACCACTTCCAACTGCTTGCACACCTATTCCTTTCCTTTGTGACACTACCAGCTTAACAGAAGCTGTGCTCTAATTTTCTTCTTGTTCCATTCAAAGAAAACTGGTTTTTTGTGAGTGGGTTTAGTTTCTGAAGCAGTAGCTATGTCAGTGACATGCAGAAATCCTAAACCAGGGAGACTATAGTATCTATCATGCAAATTTAAAATCACCAGTTCATCCAGTTGCTAAAACCTGGATTTACCCTTTGAACCTGGAGTGTGAGTTACCATATATGTAAGTTTTTCCATGCCAAAATTATTTCTCAACCTGTGAGGAATAGCAAATTTCCAGAATTAGCACTTCATAACATTTCTCCTTTAACTGAAGCAAATAAAGCTCCAAACCCTGATTTCTCTTTAAATCTGTCTCCTCTCCAAATGCTGTGCTTGTGTACCAATTCTGCATATCTAAGGGAAAGCAACTCTGCTATCTTGACTGAGAGGTCTACTAGTCTCTGTCATCTCATGATCTGGCTTCTCTTTTTTTCCTTATTTTTTTTTCCTCTTCTTTAGCATTTTTATCTTGTCCTAGACAGTGCGCTTGGTAATGCATAAGACCCTTGTTAGGGTCTTATGGTTGTTTTTTTTCTTTTGGCTGGTTGGTTAATTTGGGGTTTGAGGGAGAGTTGTTTGTTTGTGGGGTGGAATTTTTTTAAATTTTTTTAAATTTTATTTTTAATGAAAGTATTTGCTCTAGAAAATGTCAATTCGAGACCTTTTCATTTGAGGGATCATAGTGGATTTGGTCATGTATTTATGTGAGACTGAGTTTTGGATCTGATAGAAAATTCTTGCTCAAATGAAAAGGCCAGAAAAGCAGAAATCAACCCAAACAGGCAGGCATGACATTTGCTTGACATACGTAGCTTCCCTAATACAAATCCCTGCATTACCTAATTCAAACTAAGAAGTGAATGGACATTGGCTTTTCTCTGCCCTCCCTAGTTAAATTTCCTACTCACCTGATCCTTGGCTATTTAAAGATATTTGCACATGTGCCTCATTTATTTTCTCCTCCTCTCCCCCTATTTTTACAGAAATTGTAAGTAATTTTCTGGAAATGCTAAGGACTTTTTGGAGTGGATGAATATTTTGGTGTGGGTTGCTGAGGCACAACACCTGGCTGATTTTAAGATGAATATATAGGTTTTTGACACACAGTGATGAGACAGGACCAGGAACACAGACGGGGTTTGCTGTATATGACCTCTGGTTTCATGAAGATGTTGGCAGATCGTCAGTTGTGTCTATACAAACCAGTCTGCTTTGTCCATTAGGTGGGAAAGTCTGTGAGAGAGTGAATAAACACCTATGATCAAGTGCAGTTTTGAGGGCTGAACCAGAGCCAAGATTTCCAAACTCTAGACTAAATACTTGCCTATGTAACAGAAGTCAAGGAACCTGCCTTTACCTTGATATCCTACCCAGGAAAAGGAGCTAATTAACCTTCCCCCAGTGTTATCTCTTTGATTAGTAGACATTTAGAGTTCTTCAGAGAAGGAATTTTCCTTTCATATGCATCTGTGTTTGTGTACAGTGCTTAGTAGTGACAACTCCTGCTTTTGACTACAGTGTCCTAGACATTCCTGTGATGCTGACAAAGGATGATAACTGTTGGGAGGGAAAAGCTTTCTTCCAATATAAGTTGATGGCTCAGGATGATTCTTGCCTTTCAGAAGGGGGTTGCCTCTCTTCTCTTGCTCATGATTGACCTGAAAATAAATAAGGGAAGAGTGACATTCTTACTATTGCTTTTTTTTTTGTTTTGTTTTTTTGTTTTCTGTTTTTCTTTTTTTAAGCACGGAGAATTTCTCTTAGCCTTATGCTGTACTTGTCCATACTGTATTTGACATCTGTAATAAAATTTGGGTCAGATACACTTGTCGATAAAAAGAGGCATCCTACAAACAGCCCTGTGCTTGCATTAGGGTCATGTCAAGAATAATAGAGACTATTGTCACTGCAGCGAACCTCTGCATCGTATTAAGTATTCCTCACTTCTCTCCTCTCTGCTTCTCTCCAAGACATAATACAAGATGCCTATCATGTTCCACCACATCTCACCAAAGGGCACGGAAAGGGAAGCAGGGAGCAAAGCTCCTCCAAGCTACTCCAGCATCAATGAGCACAGGGAAAAGCAGGGACATCCACATTGTCTTGCTTGATCATATGTCTCCTCTCCGCTTTTGTGGGTGAGAATTGCAGGAGAAAAGGGCTTTTGTCAAGGGGAATTTCAGGTTTTTCTTGTTTTCTTTGGCAGGAAACTGGGTTTGGTTTTTTTTTGGTGAATGAGTAGGATCCTGAGGACAAATGAGGGAATCACACATTGGCATATGAAATAGATGGTCCTAGGCAACTTCCCTTCAGTGCTAAAGGTCTCCCATACTGCTCACAGGTGCACAAATTTCAGACACCCGTGTGTAGAAAAGGTTCCACCTCTTTTGTCTTCTCAATAAGATGTCCTGCTACATCTCTACACTACCCACCAATGCCAGGAAAATTCATGTGCTCTCACAAAAACCCACACCCACTTCTGACCTGTTCACATCTAGGGATAGCCTTTGACCTTAATTGCCTCATACACCTTCCCTAATTGTTCTGGATCAGCACCCAGAGCAGTGTGGTGTCTCAGGTGTAACTTTGTATGACCATCTTTTTGTTTATTCACACCTCTGTAGTGGTCAAGAATACTTTCAGCACTGAGCCTCAGTCAAACTTCTTCCAGTTCTGGTGAGACACCAGTAAAAAAGGAGGAAGGGACACAGATTTCTTTTCACTCATACCTCACAAAAGGCTTAGAAGACAGGTCATGTAAGTAAATGAATTTTTTGCTCTGAATTTAATGCCCAGAGTTGCCCTGATGTGCTTTGGCTGGACCTTTTCTGTTCCTGGATAGGATTTTCTGGAGTAGACAGTGAAATCTAGTTCCCCCCAGAAATGCAACACGTGGCTCTCCCCTGCACAAACCCCACTTTCACTTGACCAATGCATCAATAATTCAGTGTCACCTGCTTTGGCACCACACACCTGCACCTTCCCTCCCTTTCTGTCTCTCCCATCTTTTCCAAAAGCCTAGTGACATCCTTTGCTATATTTTAGGTGCTAGCATAGATCAAAGTCCCCCTAGGATCAAACAACGTGCTGCATACAATCCTTACGGTTACAAACAAGGTCTTTCACTGACAGAAACACGTTTCTGTGCTGAATTTTCAGCAGCCTATCAGACTTGATTCAAGGGTAGCTTTTGATTTCACATGGAAATCTCTTCTGCCCTTCCCCCAAAGTTCTTCAGATGGAGGGGGAAGGGAAAAAAACCCACTCAGTTTGCGTGGAAGAAAAGGGAGAAGGGCTTTCTTGAAACTTTGGTGAGAGATTTAATATTCCCATATTGTATGCTTTATTTGTTGTATCAAGTAGCAGACAGAGACCTTTAATGAAGGATGAACGTATCTAACGTAAAAAGCAAGAAAGGGAGAGGACTGAGACATGGGCCTGAGTGTCTTACATCATTCTAATGGCATTTTTTAATATCTTGTGGTCCTCACTACCCAATAAGGTTCTTCCTGTTCAAATATCCCTTCAATACAACCTTTGATGTCTGAAATGATAGGTGGGTCCAGAGTATGGTTTGAAAGTTGGATAAATGGCTTTCAATATAGGATACTAGTTACTAGGGGCAACTATTTCCTATGAGTCCTGTTTTTGTACAGCTTCAAGTAAACCTTCAAAGCAGATTAAGTGAAAATATAAGTATTAATGTACAGTTTTCTGACTAGCTCGTACCTTTTGTATTCTATCTCTTGGGGCTTCTGAAAAGCTTTCTGAAAATTTAAGTGACGTAGATGCTGAAAATTGAATGCAAATACTAATTTTGCAAATCCCATTTGCAGAGGTTCACTTTAGTTTTCAGTACTCTGAAAACACTCTTTGCTGCACAACTTAGGGTTTTGTTGTGTTTCATTTCTCAGACCATTTGATAAAAATCCCTTTTAAATTATTTTCAAAAGACAATTCTGCTTGGACCTTGGAAAAAAATCCTAGCAACATATTTTCTTTGCCACTTTCTGTACAGTCAGAAAAATGGAAAAGTAAGGAATGTAAACAATAAGTAATACCTCTCTCTACATTAATGGAAGAAAAATCTATATTTTTGCTATGGAAAATAATTGCAGATTAATATTTCTGAACAAATAATCCTTATACTCCATAATTCGCTTTCTATTATTAAAAAATCAATCAGTAGAAAGCTCTTTTTAATAATTAAGTTCAGGACTGTTACTGTTTACTCATAGTGTTACTGGGTTTGGAACTGTTCTGGTTCATCCTGAACCACAGAGATGGAAAAAAGCACTTACTTATAAGTGGCATACAGATGAAACATATTGCTTTCAAGAAGAAAATTAGAAATCCTCCCTTGATGCCCACTTCATCAGGGTCTGTTTATTTGCCAGGAGAGTCTTACTTTCATTCCTAGCTGGTATTTCTTCTCTAATTTTGAACATCCACTCTTCCTAGGGTACAAGTAGCTGGCTCACAGGTCCTCAGAAGATTTGAAAAAATGTAGATGACATGCTCTGAGAAACTGTTTGTCAGGAAGCAAGAACACGAACCCACATCAG
The DNA here is from genome assembly GCA_036785705.1 of Acanthornis magna. Classification (NCBI taxonomy): domain Eukaryota; kingdom Metazoa; phylum Chordata; class Aves; order Passeriformes; family Acanthizidae; genus Acanthornis; species Acanthornis magna. The sequence continues at coordinate 996,172 of JAWUZG010000036.1, forward strand.
CCTGTGATTACCCATTATGGGATCTCACACTCACTGCCTTGCCTCAATGGCCTCTCTTCTGGAGTGCATGCAGGGTAAATAGCTGTTAATTTCCTTGCTACATAGAGAGCATTTTCTGTCTTCTCTGAAGAGAGGAGGTGCTGGTTTCCCCCTGAAGAGTTTCTTTGTTTATTGGTTTGGATGAGACAATCAGGAGAGAAAGATCTCTAATCATCACATACTCAAGTGGGATGCAGTGTGCCTTTCTCTCCCACAGTTAATTCCTTCAAATTCTTTCCTCACAAAGTAAAGTAAGGTCTAAGTTTCTTTCCCAAGACAAATCCCTGCTGGTTATTGCAGATAGCTGATGTGGTAAGTCAGATGCATATGCAACATCACAGAATAAAAAAAAATCAGTAAAATAATTATGAATTCACATATTGGAGTGAAAGTTCAAACCTCCACAAGGCGTGAAATGGTTACACAAAACAAATCATAGAGGGTGTACAGATGCACTTTAATACGAGGACATATGAGTAACACATGGGAGGCATAGACAGATTTGATGTGGATTCCAACAAGTTAATTGAAAATCTAACAAATTTTCAAATCCATTCCAAGTGTGAGTATCCACCTCTGGATCATAATTTCATCTCCTTGCCGACCCTCAAAGAAATAAATACAAAAGGAAACCTAGGAAAACAGTTTTATGGGAATTATGGTATAGTTAAATGGACTTAAAATTTTACATTTTTTGACAGGAATGCATTCATACTTTTTCAGATTCTCTATGAAAATGAGCATTATAGAAACCTCCTTCAAAAGTACACTGAAGCAATTTCATGTAATGAAAACAGCTTCATTTAAATGAAAATACTGATGTAATTTTCATTAAGATTTAAATTTATGAAAAATAACCCAAATAACGATTTTTAACTGATTCAAAAGAAAAGGAGGACCCTTGCTAAGCTGGAAAACATCAAGAGGGGCAGAAACAACTCTCAGTGAGGAAGGGGAAGACATTAACAGGAAGAGATTAAAAATCCTTTTACATTAAGCTCTCTAGATTATGACCCAGACTGTGTGGACCAGCTCAGCACAGTCCTCAAAGTGCAGAAGGTATTGCCAACTTTTCTCTACACCCCTATTCCTCACCACAGGCAAATCTTTCCAGACCTAGAGCTGCTCTGCACAGCTGAGGCTGCTGAGGCATCTTTCCCACCAGTTACCAATTTCCTTGGTGGAGCTCAGGGTGCTGGGCTGGGTGAACCATTCCATAATAGGAATATTGGGGCATTGAGGTGACTCAGGGCTGGAATCCCCATGCCCAGCCCGGGTAGACACACAGCGATGTGAGGCACCGCTCCTCTCCAGGGTGGGTGGAGAGCAGCAGGAACACGCAGGAGCTTGTGGGATCTACTACAGAGGGATGATGCATGGAGCAGCAGATGGCCTGGGTGTGCACAGCGCAGATCTGCTCGCTGCTGACTCACCGGAGCCTCCGCCACCAGAGCTCACGTGGCTCAGGGAGGTTGCCTCTCCGTGTGGCGAAGTCCCACTGGTGTTTATTTGATGTCATCTTGGGAGTCCACAGTTTTTTGAGCAGAAAAACTAGAGGCTTTCTGAAGTTGGAATTAAAGAGCAGTTTTACTGTTCCAAAGGGAAGACAATGAGGAGGCTCTTCAGGCTTTATCTGTTGCTGGTTTTGATCTTTCTCTGCGAATTAGTCAATTACAAATGACTCATTTCAGTGCAGAGAACCCAACTTAGTACGGGGGGAAGGGATGAAGTCGATTGGATTTTCTGTCAGTATGTGGGTAGATTTTTCTTATATATGTGTTCAGCATCTGTTTTGTTCTGCTCTCAGTTGGAACCAGTGAAAAATCTTCATCTGGATTCCCAGAAAGTAGAGCTAAGTCAAGGACACGATAAACCCCCCTTTTCATGTGAGCTATCCATTATGCCCATTCCCAGTATGTGTGGGAGGAGGTGGAACAGGGTTTAGTAAGCTGACGGTAGAGCTCTTTTATTTCCAAGGATGTTGTTTTTCTTATACTGGGAAGCTGGTGGGAGTTGTGCAGTGAGTAGGTGAATACAATTCTCAGAGGCTGGCTTGGTAGTGGCAGACGTGCAAGTTAAACTGGAAAATGCAGTCATGTGATTTGACTTTTAGATTAAGCTAAAGTGGGAGCAATATTCTGGTATTGCAGTGTTTTTGTGTGAGCTCACTGATCTCAGCCTCTTTATCCAGATATTAACCCTTCCCTATCTCAAAAACTCTCTCCCTGCAATTTGGTATTTTAAGTTAGCTGTAGGCAATCTTACAGACAGCCAAGGCCATCCTACAGTTTCCTGAGTGTATTCTCATTGCTTTTTCCCATGGTTCATTGACCTTTTCATAATGTAGAGAGACCTGGTGCATGATCCTACCTGGTATGGACAGTTGTCACCTCTGAAAGCAAAGTGGACAGAGTGAAGGAGATTATTGCCCATTTGCAGTCTCACCTGAGTGTTCCCAAACTGGTTTTGTGCACAATCAGCTGGGTGGTTGAAGTTATTTGCATTGCTGATTTGTACAAACCTGATTAATCTGGGCCTGAAAGGAAGATTACTGCCTCCCTGTAGTGCAGAGATGCCCAGGTGACAGTGGCACTGCTGTCCTGAGCTGGGCAGGGTTTTACGGCTCAGATGCTCAGCCGTAGCCAGTCTGGCTGGAAGATGCTCACCTCAGGTACCACACATACCTGGATGGGATTTCACTGCTCTTTACATCTCCAGAGCAGTTATTAACACTTTGAACTCCAGTTCCCAGACCTATCAGCTCACCTTGACAGGTGACATTGTTTCTTTTGTCAGTGCTTGTCTGTATTTCCCAGGTGGCCTTCTGTGGCGAGGGAAAAGCAGGGACATGCACACATGGACACAGTATTTATTTCAAGCACCTGTATACGGGAAATCTGGAAATGAAAGATTCAAGCCAGACCTTAAGGAAAGCACTCCATGGGAGATGGAAATAAAGCTCTGGGACTTCAGCATTTCTTCTTGTGCTTGGCAACATAAAGTTGGTCATTGTTGTTGTGAAGTAAATAGAAATGGAAAACCCATCCACTAATTTGGTTCCCAGTGATCCTGGGAGGAAATTGTAGCCACAACCTGGGACCTGAGGTTTCAAATTTTTTCCCAGGTTAACTATTAGAAATATAGACTATATTGGGCAAATCGCTTTGCCTCTCTGAATTCTGGGCTTTCACCCATAAATGACAAAGCTCTTGAATTCTTTTGCAAAGGGGCATAAAAAGATCACATATTTATTGCCCAGTCACCTACTACCCCTGCACAGGAGAAATCTCATTTTTTTTCCTTAACCATTTCACTATTGTCAGATCCTGGCAAGAACTGCTAAAACACCAACTGTTTTCCCACCTCTTGGCTTTTAAAAACTGTGAGCCCTTAAAATAAATTTGAAAAACACCAACCCAGCAAAAACCTGAATTTATCATCACCTGGTAGGTCTGGATAGGGCTATTCATGAGAACAATCCAAAGGCCTTCACCTTGACTTCCCAACATAGTTTGATGTGATTTTAATCTGATTATTAGACTCTCGATACATCTTGCAAGCTTGTAAAAGATTCATTGCTGGCAGAAACATTTTTGTTACTGGGGAAACTTTTTGTTGTTGTTGATGTATGTGTTGCCTGCCATAAATACTCATCCGAGAGCCAAAGGTCATTTGGTAGCTGCTTAGCAGCTTCACTTTCTGAAATGAAACTCGAGTGTGTTGGATCTGCAGTGGAAAGCCGGGGGTGTAAAATAGATGAGGGAAGAGCAGTTCCGTAGCATTGAAACAGACAGATTATCATCTGCTTTTTTGTTTGGTTTGGGTTGGGTTTTGGGGTTTGGTTGGGTTTTTTTTTGTTTGTTTGTTTGGGTGGTGGGTTTTTTTGGTTTTTTTTTTTTTTTTTTTTTTTATTGTGGTTTTTTTGTTTGTTTTGGTTTGGAGGTTTTTTTTTGTTTTGTTTTTTTTTTATTTTTAATCTTGATGTTGAGTTTTCTTGTTTCTCACTTTATTCTCTACTCTTAACATTCAAGTTACTGTGCAAAGTGCAAAAGGGACGGCCTTGCTACCCAAACCTTGTGTGTTTATGTACAGAGCTGCACAGGACAGCCTGTGGCATTAAAGGATGCACTCCCAATGCCATGACCTTCTCCTGTGCTAGCCCAGGGGATTTATCAGCAGAGCAGCAGATGCAAATTTGGGCTTGTTTTCTAGGCTAACCAGAATGGTTTGGTAACCAAGGGCAGTGGGTAATCAAGCTTTGACTTCGGAATTTCATTATGTGTACAGAACTGAGGCTGACAACAAAACTGAGATTCCAGCTTACATTTGGTGTGCAACCTAAATGCACCCTGAACAAAAAACAAACAAAAAAAAAATCCATTTAGCTCCATGTTCATTCAGTTCTCAGTTTACTTCTGTAATTCTGTAAAGTCTACTTGTGTAGGTACCAATTTCTGCTAGGGCTTGCAATATCTTTAAAAAACCTCTGTGACCCACATGACACAGCACATCAGATTAGGTGATACAGCAGCAAGTGCTCACTCTAAAATTCTTAATTTATTTTGTTTGGGGCACCACCTTACTTCTCTCTAGATCGCTGTGCTAGCCTCACATAGGATCATCTTTTTTCTGAATCTTCAACAGTCAGGATTTGGCGTCAACATTGAGGCAAAAAAATTGGCACCGCTGTAGCCAACAGATCTGTTTGTCCCTGGCGCTCAAATGCCATTCACTGCAACTTTTTGTGTATATATGTGTGTGTGTGTGTTTGTGTATATGTGTGTGTATATATATGTGTATGTATATATGTATATATGTGTATCTATATACATACATATATATATTTGTATACATAAACAAAAAACAAAAGCAGAAAAGCCTTAAAACTGTCATTGAAAGCAGGTTTTCACCAAGCACTTTTGAGAAGTTAGCAGTTTTGGTCATGAAAACAGGTGCCATCAACAGCAGTGACAGAACTGCCAGAATAACAGCAGTTCCTGGCTGCAGGTCCAACACCTCTCATCTTCCAGCAGTGAGGAGCAACTGGCCTGTGATGAGGAGCTACCTGTGTGCAGGATCTCCAGTGCAGTCAAGCTCACTGTTAAAATTGTGACTGCATCCTGTCTTGTTTAAAACACAAGACTGACAAATTTAATGAGCAGAGATGACGGAAAAATTAGCAGAGAAAACTTATTCTCCTGGAAAGCACTGAAATGTTTTCTGGAACAATATTGCTTTCAGTATATTTCTTACTGGGATGGTCTCTCAGAATCAGAACAGCAGTTTGAATCAATAGTTTGAAACTTTATCCTGTTTTGATGACATCTAGGATGACAAATCTGTAAGTAAACCTGCTCTGAAACTGATAGAAAATTCTCCTCTAACATTGCATCTAATCACTGGATAATACACAGTGATATTTCTCCTCTTAAAATATCAGTTCTCTCTTCACAGGAGAGAAATAAGCTTCCTGGCCTTGAAGTGTGCATTAAATGGAGTCATGTTTTTCTGGCCAACCCTGGCGGTACTTTGTGATCATAGTTATATTTCATCTTCCTAACTTCAGCCTAATGATTGTAAAATATTTGGTTTTATTCTTACAGCCATTGCAGGAAGTAGTTGAATGTGGCCAATCATGTAATCTTTTCTTCTCTGCCTGGAGAGTGACCCAATGGTTGAGACTGCCCAAGTGATGTTAGAAGAAGTTGCTCTGACAGTATGTTTTGTGAATTAATCCCCTGGTCCCAGGCAATGCAGTAGCCAGGTCTTCAAAATGATCTAGTCAGAAAGTAGGTTTTCATCCTATTAACCCACATGCTTAGAAGATTTAGCATTATGCAGCTTGTTATAAGCTCTTCACTGTCTTTATTAAACTATTTATCTGAGGTAACTTCATATTTTCTTTTAGGATAAACTGGAGATAATGCAATGTGCTTGTTTTAATTTGCAAGGTTAACTGATCTAATTATCTGTGTGTGTTTATTTAAATCCTTTTGAGCACTAGGCCCTTGCAGGTGGCTGCTTTGTTTTCCACCAACAGGAAATCTTTTAAAATGAGATGATATAGCTCAGTGGGTCTTCTTGTATAAAGGATTTTCTAATAATGTATGAATTTATTAAAGACAAATAGAGGGCTTATTTACATTAAACAAATTCACAAGGAACTATTTTTCCCCTAACTGGGAAGAACAAATTACATCTACCTTTACTATGTTAAAGGATTGTATATTTTCTACAAATATATTATACATCAGTATTCTGGGTGAGGCCCTTTGACGGACATTTCCATTCTCATATCAGGCAAGTTTTTCAGAGTTAATGTTTTTGCAAAGTCTTTGAATCCTGAAGATTTGGAGACTTCAGTGGCACAGGAAGGAGCATCACAATTCTAAACTTCTGCTTCAGGTTGAATGAGTGCAACCTTTGTGTTGTTCTCTGTCTATATGCCCAGTAATTTAAAGAGAAGAAATATACTCCTGCAGATGTCTAGATAACATTTCAGCAAAATTGAAAGGGGAGAATATTTTTTCCTCTTACATTCCTCATGCATAGCCCTATCCCCTTCTAGCTTTTACATGGCCACATGAAACCTGGATGTTCTACTTGCAAATGCTGATTTGCTATTTGCTGTACCCAGCTGATGGAGTTAAGCTACAAGGGCTGCCATCTGGGGAAGCTTGTCAGCAAAGGTGCTGCATGAATGTGGCCAGACTTCCTCTAGACCAGAGAAGGCTCTGCCCTGGCATCCCCTAATCTTTCAGCCCAGGGATTACTTTGAATAGAGCCAGCTTGTGCCAGCCTGCTCTTTATGTTGTACAGTCACCAAGGTTCCCAAATTTTGCAGGACCAGTAGATTTCTTTTGTTTACGCTGCAGAAGGGTTTCTCCTAGTAACTGTTCATCAACTCTGAATACTCCCTATATTAATGAATTACCATGTTGCTCCTATCAGCTCACAAAGCCACCTTTGATAAACAGACTCATTTGCTTTGTTTCCTGACCAAGCATTAGCTTAGTGGCCCAGTACATCCATCTTATCTTTTGGGAGCTTTGTTCATTATGGCAGAGCCGATATCTTGCTCCAGTTAAGCACCTGCCAGTGATAAACAGAAGAGAGAAAGGTGTTAATCTCCCTGGGCCTGACACTCCCCAGGGAAAGAGCCCATTTGGTCATAGATATGAATTGCTGATGGATCACTCTATTGATGCCACATCTTCCCATAAAGGGAATTGGCTGAAGCCCTTCCCCGATTTTGGATGTTTTTAAATCTTGGCTGGCTGGGACACTGCAGAATGTGCTGCAGTGAACAGTCATGTTTTGGCTAGCATGTAAAACAGCACTGGTTTCAGACAGAGTTGTGCATGAGGAAGGTCTTACTTTTGCTGATCCTGCTTATGCTCCAGCCGGTCTTTTGTAGGCTGTCAAAACACAGAGCCAAACTGAAGCCTTTCCTTGGATTATATGTGGTCTTTACTTGAGCAGAGCCTGCACTAAGTGAGCAAAATCTAAATAAGGCTGTCAAGGCTTTGACCTAGAGTATTTACTCACACAAGTCCCGGTGAGAATTGCAGACTTTATACATCGGTGCAAATGTAAGCGTTTCAGCGCATTCTCCTGTGCTCTGACAAAGTTAATTGTCTAATCTTGACACCAAGTGCCCTGTACTTTTTTAAGAGGTTTATGCATGAGACTAATTATGTGCTGTTAATTTGGCTGCTAGCAGCTTTCTGCTTTTAACATCCATTTGATTTGGGAACCGTACAGGGTGGCATTTGCATGTAAGTAGTGCAAGGGCTGTGAACTGGATGCTGAAAGACAAAGGCAGCATATACCAGTGCAGTACTCAGAAAGAGGAGGAAAGCACTGGTTCCTTTTTCCTGGTGTCCAGAAACACTGAGATGCATGATACACAAGTGCACTGCATAGATAAATTTGCCAGTGTTTATATACTCTTTTCATGCATATAGGGTATGCATGGGAGGATTAGCATCTTTTGTAACTATATTCAAGTGCAAGGAGAAAGAACGTGAGTTACAAGGGCAGGGCAAGGAGCCCCAGGTTGGGATAGGTTAGTTCCATCAGCATGCTCAAAATTCTAGTTCCCTCTACTGCTTTGGAGGAACCTTTAAACTTAGTAATACCTTGGCATTCAAGCTTTGAAATGAGACAGACTTGTGAGTTATCTAAATTCTTGAGGACATCCTAGTCTGTTGTAGATAGAGGTGTCTCAAAATCTGAGGAAAGCCCTTGCACAGTTTCTGGAAATATTCAGCCATATTTTTCCCCCTCCCAATTTTCATCAGATCTTCCAGTGCCTGCAACTGAAAGAGAGGAAAGCGAGAAAATGTGTTCACACAGCTGAATGTGGTTTTTGTTCTGCCTCTAGAAAGTGCTGTGGAAAGCTAATCAACTTTGTACCACAGGACTTCTACCGTACTGTGTCCCCAAAGTAGTTTCTCAATGGTAAAACAAAGCAATGACAGGGCGCTTACAGAATTTCATAACTTAAAAAAAAAAAGTGGGGGAGGCAAACCATTGTGGGAATCAGATTAATGTGACAGAAATTTGTAGGTGTTTGGGGAGGGGGATGGTCTGAGCTCCTACTGTGTTACAATCATGTTTTTCATGTCATTTCTATCTGAAGTGAAACATTATGTCAAAGATCTTAAGACAACATTGAACTAATACAGTGCTTCAGGTGTGGAGAAAATTGGCTGTTCAGATGCTTCTATTCCAAAAGTTTGAGTAGATCAGAGTATCTGTAGCTGATTTTGATTATGAGCCACAAAAACATACATTAATTTTTTGCCAGGGCCGTCTCTGATTTGTAGTTTGGGAAGTGGCAGACTGCAGACTGTCCCATCACGAAATACTGATGGAGTGTTTAATTTTGGTTTAGAGAATGATGAACTTTGATCTTGGGTTTCCAGCAGAAGTTCCCTGGGACTCACAGCTCAGCTCCAAAGGCAGGGCTGATCTCAGCATGGTGCAGCTCTGAGGCAGCTGGTCTTTGTTATCAACCTCAGACCTTCAGACTGCAGACCAAGACCTTTCTGAAACCCAAAGCAACCAAAAGAAAGCAGACTCCATGCGCAAAGAAAATGGTGTGACAAATTTCTTAGGAGATTCTCTGACACTGTATGCCTGATTGTTAAGAGGATCTGTGACTGTGGAGTCTCTGAAATGACTGCTCTTTATATGGCAGTTTCCCATCTGGTATAGAAATCAGGCTGCCAACAGACCTGTTTTGATTAGGAGGGGAAAAAAAAGAAGAAGAAATACAGGTGTCATTAGTAAGGTATTAGGATCCCAAATTTTTATTTAAATCTAGAAGCTGAGAGGTGAAAAATATTTTTTTTCCCTCTGAGACACTATAGTGCCTTAAGGCTGAAGAGTTATCACCACATACCTGTGAACCTTTTGAGGCTTTAAGTGCATTTTATCTGAGCAGGGGACTAAAATAAACACCTAAGTTGATGGATGCATAGCCAGTGAGTTTTTTAAAGGAGCAGGTGTTGCATGAAGCTGGAAAATAAGAGTTTCTGAAGGCAGCTGGGCTGGGAAGGAGAAAATCACAAGCACAGGGGCAGCTGGTAACCTGTGCTGAGAGGAGGAATAAAGAGGAACCTCTGTTGAGGACGGGGGAGAGTGAGCCTGCTCGAGCCGAGTGGGAGGCAGCAGGAGGAGGAAAGTTCACTGCCTGCTTAATTGCAGGGGGTGCCACAGTCCCACTGTGTACACAAAACCCTGTCAATAGCACTGAGGTGCTAGCCTGTTAATTAATGATTTACTTACACTGACCCTTAACCCTGAGGCAAATAAGGGGGATTTGTTTTGCTTCTATTAACTCCTCAGCTTGCTGAGCAGAGGCCCTCCAGTCCCCAGCATCACATGGCCACACAGGAGCTACGTGTCCTTTGTTGTGAGAGGATCCAGCTTGTGACAGAGGGGAGGGACTTCTCATGGGGCTCAGTAAAAGAACAGGGGGCTCTGGGACTCCTTTCCCCCGTGCTTAGCCTAAAAGTGCGTGTTGATGTGTCAGTGTGGGTGGTGGTAAGAAAAACGTGTCTCTTCGGAGCCGGATGTGATTTCCCAGGGGTATAAATGGAGATAGAAGTCCCAATACCTCCTCAGGGACACTTGCTGTAATTATCACAGCCAGTGTGACCAAATGGCTCCCAGCAGAGCCTGGGGTCTGACCTGTGGCTGGTGTCACCGCCAACCTTCTGACACTGCACTTTCTTCCCGTGTGACCACAGCCAAGCCTCAAGCCCACACCACGATTCAGGTCTCCAGCTCCCATGCCATAGGAAATGAAGATCTGAGAAAGCATTGGGAAAGCGAAAGGAGCAGCAATGATCTCTCCTTCCCCTGAGTAGTACGAGGATAAATACATTTCAGAATGTAAAGAGATTGATACTATGGAAATAGGAACTCTATAAGTTACTTAGTTCACACACGTGCAACTCCCCGAGGGTGTAACTAGGGTTGTTCTGGTTTTTTAGTATTATTGCTTCAGGCATTACACCTGAAAATGCCAGATGTACTTAAATCAAGTGTGATGGTGTCACTGCATAGTAATAGTGTTTTATCAGGGGGATGAACTGGTCTGCTTTCTCTCTCAAGAGCGTTTGGAAGAGTATGATGCAGAGTGGATTGGAAGGCAGATGGGTTCCTCTCTACTGGAGAATTACATTTTTATTAAAGTAGCTGGTTGTTGCTTCAGTGGAGGGCCAGTGGCGGCTGCTGTGATCAATATAACTGTGCTTTTTATGTAAGATTTACTCTTGCTTGTCCCAGTTTTGCCGAGAATGTTCAGCTTGCAATCGATAACAAGCTGTGATGACAAAGTAGCTCGTTTCAATTGAATTTGATATCATTAAAAATGTTAAAAAAACTATTGTCTCTTCCACTTTTTTTTTAGAGAAAAGCTTTTCAATGAGAAACTTTGGCGCTGCCCTAGCAACCCAGCAGAGTGAGAATAACCAACCATCTGTCTCGGCCTTGCCAATGCTGGTCTAGGATTATCATGGCTGAATCCAGCATCTTGTAGTACTGTGTTTAGACTGGGTTGTGGCTGTAATTTCCCAGGACCTGGTACATCCCAAGTACTGACTTGTGAAGCAGCCTCCCTGTGCTGCTCAATTTTCCTTCCCAGAAGAAAAAGGTATTTTATTTTCAAATGAAAAGTATTTCTAGGACAAAGGAGGGACAAAAAATTTAAAATCTCTCCTTGGTTTCAGGTGTTCTTCTTCCCCTGTCCACACAGGTTTTGTAGCTGAAACTGATTTTCCGTAAGTTTTAAATATACTTTGTACACTGAAAGAGGCACCCACTGGGGAGGGGAGAAGATTCCTGGTGGTGGGCTGCAGTGTGATACCAGGCAGCTTCCAAAGTAATCTTAGCTGATACTGCTTTTACCTCTGGAATCAGGCTCCTTTTGGCCCTTGGTATTAAGAGTCTGATTTGTAATTAGACAAATGACATTATGATAACTTTAAGCTCTGGAAGGCAACTGTTGCCATGTATCTCATCATTTTCCATTTCCAAAGTCAGAACACATCAAGTAAATATCCCTCTCGTGCCCAGAATGGGTGATTATCTTCTGTTCTGACTTGAGGAAACCCTGATGCAGGGACTAACTTGCTCCAGCTTTTGGAGAGCAGCCACTTCTTCTGACTCTGACTGGAGCACAATTGCATTTAGCAGGCTTGTCTTGCACATTTCAGGTTGTTTAATTTCCTAATAACTTCCTCTTCTTGGGCAGGGGAGTGAAATGACTTCTTGCTCTTCCAGGAAGTCGAATCATCCCTGGCCCAGGTGGTTCAGGTCACAGTGACACAGCACGGGGAGATCCCGGCAGTAACTTTCTGCAGCAAAATAAATGGCTGCGGAATTTAATTCAGCTGGGAAATGTTCTGAGTTGTAGACTTGACTTTTCCTCTCCAGTCTGCAGAATTGTTTCTGCATTTAGGGAACCTGATATATGCTAGGGAAAGCAGCCCTTCAAAATTAGCTTCCAGCTGTTGTGGGGTTTGGTTTTCTGGCTTTGGGGTGGTTTGGGTTTTTTTTTTCCTTTGTCCCACATCCTGCTTTAAAAGCATCCTTGCACCCAGAATATTTACATCAGCAGAAACAAGTATTTTAACATCACAGCCAGGCAGAGAGAGATATGTGTGGCTGCAGAGCTGCCTAATCCTTCCTCCTAGGTGGATCTGCTGGGTTAACTATCTCGTCAGAGCAGGTGGTCCCTCCTTTGAGAGCTTCCCAAAGAGGGGCTGCAACAGCAGAATAAGATGAAGGGGAACGGGATGAAGCACACAAAGGTCCAAACTATCTCGCTACCCGCAGTTGGTACAGGAGAACACTCTCTTTAGATGGGCTTAGAGGTGGATGGAGCTGAAGGCTGACAAATGAGCTTGGAGACCCTGCTCTGCGCTTGGAGCAGGGGGAAGGCAGGATGAAGCGACTGTAGACCAGGCTGACAGACGGACTTTGCGCCGGTTGCTAGGCAAAGGCAACTCATGCCTGAGCCAGCAATCCCCAACCTCTCCCGAGGAGCACCAGAGCTGGAGATGAAGGTTGCTGCTATTCCAGTGCCAAGGAACAACAGTTTCTTTTGTTAAGAGAGTGGTCCTGCTTTATTTGTTTCACCTCCAGCTCCTGGGCATCAGTGGCAAGGTTAACTCTGCCATGTGTGGAGAGAATTCCTCGCTGTGCCCTGCTTCACATCTTTTGTTTTGCTCTGTTATAATTTCATAACCTCAGCAACAAACTTCTCCCCCTCCTCCCTCCTTATTCCCCCTCTCTCCTCCTCCCCTTACTCCAATGGTTTATGAGTTTTGTGCTCTGTGGCCTATTAAGGTTCAGTTCCCAGCCAGTAAAAATGAGGAATTGGTTCCTGCCATTCCACGCAAGGAGTTTTAATGCACTCGGTCTCCTGGAAGCCTAAATGCAATAGTTTTGTATCGGTGATAGTTGTGTAACATAAAGCCTTAATAAAGGTTTATAAGGGAAGGGATATGAAATGGAGCGTGTGGAGTTCAGCTCTGTCTGTGGCTCTGTTGGAGAGTTGAACCAGGGAGAATGTGTTTTTAGAGCAGTTTTACCCACTGCTGTGACCCCATCCCAGCCGCATTGCCTCTTCCCCGAGACAACAAACTCCCCATCCTCTGAACCCCACACAGGAACTGTGTGACACTGGCCTGAAGAGCCATGGTTCAGTTTGTGGTGAGGGCTCCCAGAGAGGACTCCCGTGTCTCATCCTGAGCTGTACTCTGCTGCCCATCTCTCCGGAATCCTTGGAGGAGCACTTCCCTCTACAAGTTCTCCCCAAACTTGTATGTGCCTGTATGTAGAGCCAGAGGGGCACCATCTCTCTAAACACCTTACTCAACTTCGGGCTGAAAAGTTGGGTTTTGCTTCCACTTCATCTTTTGTTTGATCTTTTTGCAGTGGTCCTTGAAAAGCAGCTTGCTGTCACCTCCTTTTGCTGTCACCTCCCTTTGCTGTCACCTCCATTTTGTGTCTCACCTTTTTGGGTTGTAAGCTCTTCAAGACGCTGTCTTCCCCCGTGCAGTGCCTAGCACAATCTTTCTTCAGTGGTCAGTGAGGCATCTAATGCACATATTTAATATTTAATTGTCTTGTGGGACTCAGATGGGAAATACAGAGCCAGCCTCATACCTACCCCTTGTCTTTTCCCCTGTTTCAGGGACAGTGCCACATGCAGTTACAGCTAGCCTGCCCCATCAATTGATACAGCACAAGCTTTTTATGAGCTTTCCCATCAAAAGTGTTGGAAGTAGGTGCATGGGAATGCATTTAGTAGAGTTTGAGGGGTGCCCTTTAGCTGCCTTATGGTATGTAAACATGAAGGTATTTTTTGTGGCTTTGTTCTTTAGCAAAGCAGCAAATCTTTTCCTCTTCATTTTATCGAAATGCCTCATAAACATGAGCTTTTAAAGGGATAGGGATGGCAGGTTTTTGACATATAGGGAGTTTGGTTTTTTCCCCCCTAGATCTTTGAACAAATGGAAACAAAAACATGAGAACGTATATCTTTCTCAGTCAGTCTTGTGTTCTCAATATGTTAAATTTTAACTTTCCAAAAGTCTTAATGGGGGTGGGGAAGGCACTGACTTTTATTTTGCTGTTGCTGTTGTTTTCTGTGTCCTGATCTCTAGATCCCATCCCATTCCCAGTCACCTGAAAATCAGATCTCTGTATGGTTTCTATTTTTATGTAAAGGACTTGAAAGACACACTTAAAAGTTATGATGACTTTGGAGAAAGTTTGTCATCTGATCCTAAGGGTTGTTTCCTATTTCTTCAATACTGTTCTTGCAATCATTTCACAACTTCAGAAATTTAAATTCAGATCTAATTACAACTGATTTTATTGTCATTTTTTAATATACACATTTTTCAGGCTTAAATTTCAAAACCAATAATGCTTAAATACACGTATGGTATTTTGATTTTGTTTGTTTTTTTAACAGGGTGGAGAAAAAAATATGTGAAAATGTACATAAGGGATCAGTGGTCTAGTTCTTAATATTGCAAGAAAAATGCAGGAAGAGTTTAAGAAAGACAGTGAACTGTCGTAAGTGATTAGAAATGGTGCTTCTGTAAGGCGTAAATTCCCCATAAATGTATTAAAGGATATTAACCATAAAGCCTAAAAATGATGTATGAATATTACAATGAACTTTTTCATTGCTGATCAGGTTAATAGATGGGGTGAAGAAGAAGGCTAGTATGAGGCCTTCTAAAGGTCCTCAGGAGTTATTGCAGAGGACAAAAAGCAGAGAGATGAAATGGAGAAAATAGAAATGGATAATAACTGTGCTTCTGAACAGGTGCAGTTTTCTCCTGTGCAACAGAGGTGACAGAGTAATAGCAAGTGATAACTAAATTGGTGTTTCAGTAATTGCAAAGTCTTGGTCCATGCCTTAGCATCCTGCTGCTGTCCTTGGGTTACTCTGATGAGAGGACAAAGTAGTCTTAAATGAATATACTTGTCTAATGATCCAACCCACAAAAAGAACATGGGGTTTTTTGAAGGCTGATAGGCTGCCTCACATGCTGTTCACCAGCAACCAGCACGGGACAGCTGCAGCTCATCCACTTTTGTCTCTGGAGTTGTCTTAAATGACACAATTCGCCTTACTGTGTTTCTCAGAATGGAAGTTGATGACCAAAAAAGTTTTAATCATTCATTGACTGATTTTCTCTGATGGATATCTTTCTTTGGCTTGACATAAACAACGTTTCCAGGGATGTCATATCACAGGTTAGTGTGGGGCACCAGTAGAAAGGATGGTGACCTTAATGTCATGCACAAGTTCACTTCCACTCCTTGAGAAAATTCCCGTTTAGCATAGACTAAACCATTTTGGGTTACACGTAGAAGAGTATTTGAGACGGGTGACTCATACCAAAATCAATATAGATCCATTCTAGATACAATCTCTGGTTCCCTCTTTGCTCCATTTCCATGTATGTAAAATGGTGAGAGTGGCAACCTCTACCTCCCGGAGCAGGAGGACAAAATACATTAAATACTGAGAGCGGCTCGGATGCTTTGGTGATGGGAGGGCACACAAGTACCAAGTTGCAAATGGTTCAGACTAAAATGCCAGCAGGAAGAACAACTTCAGCATTGGAAGTAAGTCATCAGGGTATCTGCAAAGGGAAAAAAAAAAAAGTGCTTGAAAGAATCCCCTGAACAAATTAAATCTTGAGGCCTAAAGACAAAGGGAGAGAGAATTAATTTTTCTACAGATATGAAATGTTCTGAATCAGATAAGTCTTGTCATTAGAAAAGGCACTAAGCAGCAAATGTCTGGATAATACCGCCAGCTCCAAGCTTCTCTTGGAACCTCTAAATACATTAAATCCATAAAACTAAATGAAAGCAGCTGCAGTTTTATAGAAATAAAAGGCTCTCATATTAAAAAGCTAAGAGCTTATGAAATGAAAGAAAAAAATAATAATAAAATTAAAGTGGGGGAGGAGGAGAGGGAGAAGAGTGAAAGTTAGAAATGTAGGTTCCTAGGAAAGGATGATGCAAAAATCTCTAAGTTAATATGTGAGAATCCTTCAGAGACAAAATAGCACACATTCAGTGTTCAGTAAAAAGAATAATTTTTTTTTATCAAAATATTTTTTGGCTTTAAAGAGAAGTTTTCAAGGAAAAATGCCATTTTGCAATAAAACCTTTTAGAGCATTGTACCCTCTGAAATTTTGGGGGAGACCCAGAGGGTTTATCCCTTTTCTCATTTCTGCTTCGGTGTTCTGAACTGCAGCATTTTGACTTTCCACTTTGAAACACTATTCTGCCACTCTTTTAAGCCATAAAAAAAGATAAGTCTTTTTGTCCCCTTCTTCTTTCTCCTTAGACGCATCAGTGCATAGAAATAGCCAAGCACATTTTGTGAGAAATTCTGCTGTTTCTTCTCTTTGTGGGAAATGGAAACAAGGTTTCTGTCCAGCAGTAATTCCTCGTGTCTTATGCATCCTTGAGGTTCTGAGAAAAGAATGAAACTGGAGGTGGGGGAATAGTGCGTGCAAAAATAACTTTCATTTGTATGCAAATTTGCTTTCATTAGGATTTTCAGTTCTTCTTTCTTAGATGTATTACAGCAGTGTTTGGAGGCCTGCTGTACAAACACATGAATTCTGCATTGCTAACATCCCTTTGTGCAGGAGCTGTTGAGCCACATCTGCGTGATTTAAGCAGAGCTGCCACTTGTTGTGCATTGGTTTTTGCAGAGCTGTTCGAGGACATTCGTCTTGCCTGGTCTACAGCATTTGAAAGTCAACTGTCCATGCATGATTGGGCTGTCTTGGACCCATTTTATAGCTAGGAAAGGGACGGGAACCTTCAGAGACACATTGACCTTTGCCTGTTGGTCTGCACCGCCTGTAAAAGAAGTCTAGGTTGAATAACTCGAACTTGGAGCTCAGACCACTGACTCCCACTCTGTGATTCCTCAACTTGCTGGAACCACTCTCACCAGATGGATGCTTTCTGCTGAAGTTGTGCACTACAGGGCTGCTATTTTGCCAGCTATTCAGGAAAACCTGCATGTGAGCCAGATGGCTTAAAGTAGCCTTGATGTCTGGCGATTTTAGTATGCCTTCTCCTGTTTGGCTTGTTTTTATTTTTTATTTTTAAAACATAGAAAGCATGAAGAGGGGGCAGCTGCTTGGACATCTCATTCATAGGAATAATTACTTTTGTAAGGCATTTGAAGGGAAAACAAAGAATTATTTGATTCCCACAAAGAGGAAAGCAAGAGCTGAGACAATGAGACATCAATGAATACATATTAAACCATATTAAATACATATTTAGCTGCCCTAAAGGAGAGCATGAACTTGTAGTTAGAACCTACCTAAGCTCCCTTCCTGACTGTGTCCCTGGTTTGATACAAGATGATGGGTGAAATGGGTAACATCCTTCCCCATTAGCCATCTAACTTGAATAAAAGAAATAAAAGCTCAGATGTTACCACTGATGATTTAATATACCAGACTTATTGACATTAATGATGCCTTAAAAATGTTTAAAAATAGTGATGGTAATACTTTGAAATCTTAGGCTGGATGCTAGTTCTCAGCAAAACAAAGTATTTTAAGTGCCATCATCCTTTAAATTCCTGTACCATTTTGCTTTTTGCCTTGCTGTGATGTGGAGCGATATTCTTTCCTAGTCCTTTTGCCTTGTCAGGAAGACACAAAGGCCAGGGAAAGTTGTGTGATTTATTCTAATTTTCCTTAGAACCTCTCTCTTGGTACGCTGAAACTCCAAGAGGGCAAACGCTCCCATCCAGGAAGGCAAAGCTTGTCAGATGTTACCATGACAACCTGAGTGTAATTAAGGCCCGTTTCAGCTGCTAACAGCTGTGTGCATTTTATCTGTCTTGAAGATTTTATAAATATATATATACATACACACATAGATAAATATATATATACATGCAAGTGTACTGTGAGGATATCTGCATCTATCTAGCTGTACATAAACCCACACCTAAATTGCTGCCCCTGTGCACTTCCACATTAATTGAGTTAATGCAGAAATTTGCAAAGTCCTTGCTGGTCTTAAGGATGCTGAAGCACCAGAGCTTCTCTATTGCCTTTCCTTTTACAACCACCCATTTTTAATGAAGTGTCGGAGAAAAAAAAATCATAGCCAAGAGAAAGAAAACCCTGCTCCAGGGTTAGAGTTTCCAGCATCTTTTCACGGTGGTGAAGGAGACTGTAATTTTTGTTCCTATTAAGGAGGAAATAGGAGCTGTTTCCTAGCATTAAATGTCTCTTGCAAATGCATCAAGTTCTGAAATAAGTCACTTAACCCTTAGGTAACTCTTCCTGTCTTCCTGCAGGAAGCCATCCTCACGTACACTGTTTCTGCACTCAGAATTGTGAGTGTGTGCTGTAGTGGGATTTCTCCTTGGTGTGCCATGTCTCCAGGCTGGGCGTGGACCCTCTGCACCCCAGAGCGGTCAGTGCTGCCCTGCCTGAGGGTCCTTGGTGTGGTGGACAGGAGAGGTCATGAGTTGCTGCACGTAGTCCCCTCACTGGAGAGGGAATGGAATTTTCAAGAATAGGTACTCAGAGCTCAGACTGCTTGGGTGATGTGAAGGCCTTTCATTGTGCCACATTACATAATTATCACTTAATAAACAGGGGTTCACTTGGTTGTGCCGAAGGTAAACACGTTTGCCCTGAGTGTGGCTCTGGAAGAATGTGGGGTTTTGTGAGATGCCACACGTAACTTGTCTGAGGCTGTGAATATATTAGACTCCCACACAGGTTTTTTACACATCTTTCCAGCAGAGGAGTTTAACTCTTCATGGAGCCCACAGTGATGAAGTAAACCACGGGAAACATCGTAATCAATAAAGTCCTTTTCTAATATCTGTGTAAGTTGCCACAGGTGACACCAGTTTCAGTGGGAACTGATGGTCAAGGGTTTAACCATTTGTGGGAGAAACAAGGAAAGATGAGGAGGTAAAAAAATTACAAACTGCTCTTGGGAAAGATGATTCACACAGTAAATGCAGTGTAATGAAGGCAACAATTTTATTCAAAAGACATTAAGCTCTGGACATATCTTCTAAGACCTAGATGTTTCATTGTTGTTTTCTTTTAAAATGTCCTCCAGGTTTGCACCTGCTATAAACCATACAAATGCGGATGTCCAGAGTGTGTTTGGCTGGCCTTTAGGTTTTGTTTTGGTTTTTTTAAACAATTATAATAATCTGAGCTGGTGAGTACAGCTGCGTTCTCCTGCTCTTTCCCTTTGAGTGTCTGAAATTATAGGTGCCAAGGGATCCTGTGAACTTTCTGTTTTGGGAAGGAATCTCATTGCGATCTGCATTTTGGGAATGCAGAATTTCCCCTGAGTAAGTGAATGGGGTTATGTCCCTGAATGGTTTTTGCCTGGGGGAAAAGGTAGAGGGAGGCTGCAGGCAGAGAAGCCAGCAGTGTGTGATTGTGTCCATAAGGTCCTGCGTCTAAGGCACAGTTCTCAGAGGTCAGATAACTCTTTGCAGCTCTATTTTTGAGTGCCTGGCTGCAGCAAGGCAAGTCATCTGGCACCACTTTGCCTGAAATTCGTTATCTCAATCCTCTTCTGATCTCCTTGGTCATAGTGTTTCCACCGAGTGATTGTGTCAGGACACTTCCTTTTTTCTTTTTTTTTTTTTTTCCTTCTTCTTTTTCTATAGGAGGTGATGAAAAGAAAAAGTTAGGGGCTTTGATTAAAAGGTGTTTAAAAACCCACTGAGAATGTGTTGCACATGTGTGCGTATGCCCCGAGGCATGAGTGACTTGGAATGCGCTCAGGTTTGGATACAACAGTGGCCACATCCCAAGTACAGGGATCTGCATTGGGCACTAGTAAGTGTTTAGCTACAGCTGCAAGATAAATTTGGAGTGGTGTGCTACAAGTTAGCCTGAATTCAGAGAAATTAGAACAACCTGAATGCCGTGCTGTACCTTTAGCAGTGGTCTAAACGATTCCTCAGAGAAAAAATACATTCAGCATTTTGTGGTATTTATGTGAAGGAAGTGCTGTTCAGGGAGAAGGGTGAGATGAAGGTTTTAAACAAAATAAATGGAATTTCATGAAGACATTTAAAGGGGGGGAAAAAGTTGGAATGGTGGGAAGATTGGGGTGGCAGGGAGTAGGAGACCTCTGCAGAGTATGGAAATTGTTGTTAGAGGAATTTGTATTGGTTTTGATTTGAAGAATTCTGTGAATGATCAAAACATATTCTCCCCCCACCTCACCCAGTCCCTTTCCTCCAAAAAACCCCACCAAACCAAAGAAAAACTGATTATGAAAACTGTTCATTTTTGCTGAAATAATTCCAAACTCGAGATGTTAAAGAATGATTTTCAGGTCCAACTCTTACCTGTGAATAGCTCCAGTTCCTAATTTCAAGTTGGCATATGCTTTATCAGACTGGAAAATCCATCTCTGAATGGAAGCGGAAGATATAATAAACTGGTAATTGGGATAACATGATACCAAGATTAGCTTCCCACATAACTGCAATGCCTCAAGTCATTTTCTTGGGACTGCGATATACCCTGTTATATCCAAGATTATTTTGTCTTGATATACATATATATATATACATATCTATATATGATATACTTAAATTCCTCACTGATATTTTTATAGCTGGGTAGCCATTTTGTGAAGTGTAAAGTGAATACCTGCAGAACAAAAACATTAGCACCATACTTTTTGTGTGCCATTTTTGGGTTTGTCCTGCTGTTTCCCTACCCCACCAGAGACACCACCATGAGGAAAGTGTTTTGCTGGCAGTTTGTATGGAGAGATGGAGGAAGGTGAGGATGGGATGTGCAAGGGATAGAGAGGTCAAATATTTACAGAACTAGGTCACATTTTCCAAGCTCAACTTCTGGATAGCAATCACAAAGAAAAAACTCATTCCTTCAGAAACCAGGATGTGCCCTGAATAAGGAGGAGTCAGTAAGAAAATGAAAAACACACTTATCACACAGCCAAAGGATCTACTTGGAACTGTGAGATTCAGCAGTTTAAATGTGCCTTTGGACTGTAAATAGACCCAAACCCCTATCTACCAGTCAAACAGACTCCAGTCCTTTTTAACATAAGATTTGCTTTAATTACAAAAGCATATTACCATTTATCACTGCACTCTAATCCCTAACCATACACCTCCTTAGCCTTTCTTATCCAGTAACTTTACTTAGCCTACCTTAACTGATATAAATCTACATCTGCATATCAAACATATTCATGAACCTCTGTCAAAAAAAAAAAAAAAAAAAAAAAAAAAAAGCAAACACCCCCTTCCCCCTCAAGTGCAGGATTAATCCAGTGGAGGTGTGCCTGTGCTAAGACTTGCTTTGCTGCTGCTCAAGCTATAGCTCACCAGAGATGCCTCCATCCCACAATAAGGGACAGTCTCCCTGCCAGCCTTGCACACCAGCCCATAAATCCCTTTTTTTTTTTCAGTGTGTAGGTGTTTGGTGTCACGGTGCTTTACGCATCTCCTCAGTTGCTGCCGAAGCTGCCTGAGGTCTGCGGCGATGGATCAGGGTTTTGATGTTGGTTTGCCTGTCTGTACACTTCGCTAATTAGAATAACAAAACTGGTAGCAAATCTTCAGGCATCAGCCATGCATTGCATCAATTAAAAACATCAAAAACAGAGTCTCTCCTGGTTCCTCTCCTTTCCACTTGATCTCTTACTCCATGGGATGATGTAACTGTTTCCCTAAGTCCTTCTACTAATTACTGTGTTCCTTATTTTCTCTGTGAGTTTTCTTGCAGCCCCAGTTCTCTTCTGACATTTTATTTACTTGCCCTTTCTTTTGCTGCTAGGGGACACCACTACTCTAATAGGGGAAAACATGCATTTGCTGAGCTTACATACTCTGACAGAAATGTAAGCAATAAGATTTTTAACTAAATTTTTCTTCTCGTTCAATTTGATGCTGATGTTTAAAATTTTTCTTTAAAGTACCAATTTTTGCAGCATTTCTTCCAAAGGATAGATAAGTATTGTTATCTCAGCTGAACGTGGGGTATTCAAGACACACAAGACTGAATTAGATGAGCTCATACGTTCTATTGGATAAATCCTAAGCCACTGAGCAAGTAGGTTGATATCTTAGGACATTGACAAAACATGATTGTATGGAATTTAGATAAAACACCCTGAACATTAATTTTGAAAGAGCTTGGATTCAGTTTTGAACTGTTTGCATCTAAACTCACTCCTCATGTTTAACTGATGCAGAAATATAAAATACTTGGAGAAAGACAGAGACACTGCCCTAAATTTTTTCTTAGGCAGTTTAGTATGTGCAAAACAAAGCAGAGGGAGATGCCTCACTCTAAAGATAATTCTTTGTGCAGAGTCTGAAAAATGAGATCATGGTATAAAGAGGCTACTTCTGCACTGATGTAATTTCCTTATGGGCTTCTAATATAATTGTTTATTTTTCTTAGATTAATGTAAAAATAGAAAGAGTGCACTGAATATTTCAGGTGATCCATAAATCATACTATGGCTATTTTGGTCTTGTCATCTCACTTTGTCCAGCTTGAATTATATTGTGACACGTGGTGGAAAAAAAAACCCACTGCACAGTGGAATTCAACACCCAGTGCGCAGGCATGAATGCAATCCCCCCCCCCCCCATACAGATATTAAATGTCCCAAAATTCAGACCATCAATACCTTGTCTTTTTTTCCTCCTATTTAATCTCTCGTTTGTTTTTGATTTTGTGTGTGATTTTTTGCTCTTGCCAATGAAAACTGGGATGGAAAATCTCATCACAGAGTCCAGTGCCTCCCCATCATCTTCTCCTTTTTGCAGACTCAGACAGTTCAGAGAAGCATCTCAAACATGGGGATGTTTCTGAACCTGAACTCTCAGCCTTTCATGCCTCACTTTTCAGTCTCCTTGTTCTACTTTCACAGTGTTTGTTTGCTTGGAATCACATTAAACCTACCTTCCTTGGGACTCCTTTTTAAATCTCCATATCCAATCACAGCAATGCACCTCTTTCCCTTTCCTCCTTCCTCTCACTCTCTTCATCTGTGAATACTCAGAGCTGCTGTTGGGGGAGTGACTTGTACCAGGGCAAACTGCATTTAATTCAAGTCACTCCTTACACCTACAGAGCTGCCTTCCTGCTGTTCAGCATATGTTATGCATCCCCTCTCCGTGCCTGGTCCATCCGCCTTGGCAATTTAATTCAAGTTGCACAGCATCATGCTTAGAGTCTCCAGTTTACTCTCAAGTGTCAGCCAAGATGGCTGCTGTCATATTCACTTAAACATCCCATGTAGATGAGCCCTTTGTATGACAGGAGAAGGGATTTGGTGGGTCAAAACCAGCACGAACCAGGAGACACAGCATTTCCTATTTCTGGCTGAGCTATCCTGACATTTCTGACCAGACTTCACATGCCACAAAGGACTGACTGCAACACACACTTTCCTGACGAGCTCCTTCTTAATTAATTATTTCTCTTCAAAGAAGTTGTGGCGGGCTTGATATGTTGATATATGGTACTTGAAGTCAGCCCAAAAAGGAGCTCTGTCTCGAAAATTTTGGAGAATGCTTTATTTTAAAAAATAAAAAATCAAAATTTGGAAGCAAAGCAAAAGTCCCAAAAGATTGCAGGCCTTATAAACAAAGCACTGGGGACCAGAAAAGGCAAAAAGTGAGCAGTGTTAGTGCATCTGACAACATGTAACAGGATGCCTGCTCCTGCATCCTTTGGCTAAATCAACTCAAAGTTACTGTCTAGGAGGAGGATAAAAGAAGGGGGGACTGGAGGAGATGGAGGATGAAGGTGGATGGGGAACAGGGGGAAAGAAAGAAAAAGAAAAATCAATTGAAGCTGAGTGAGATTTTGTTTGCCAAGTTTCCAGCTGCTGCTCAGAGTGAATTTTTATGGCCAAGTTATAAACCTTTGAAAATAGGAGTTTCTAATGGAAATGCTGACAGACCCTTTATATGGTGACATTAACACTGGCCGCTCTGCAATTGTCCTTGCCTTCTTTTATTTATTTTCCTCTCTTTGTCCTTAAGGTCCTATCACACTTACTGTGATCCTGGTGAAGAAACAAAGAGAAAGAGGTCAAAATCCCTTAGAAACAGGAACTCTTTGTGAGCTGATGAAGCAGGTTGGGGAAGAGCGATTTCACTGTGTGGGGACAGAAATGTTTCAAGTTATTATACCCTCCCACCACAAAGCCTCTTGTGATGCAAAGTAGTGTTCAATCTCTCAATATTTATTGTTTTATCTTTCTTCTTTTTTTTTCTACTCCCAGTAGCTAAATGTCTTGTGAATGGTGTTCCTCCTCACAGCCAATTAATGAGCTAAATTTTTTAGCTAGTAACAAAAGTGAGCTTGAGAGTAAGAGAAAAAAAAAATAATTGTACGCTGTGTTTTCTTTTTGGTATTTTGCGTGTGTATCAAATATTCAGGTCTGTTTCTCAGCTGAAATGAAAGTGGTCTTGTAAGGGAAAATCAGTCTTTCCTACCTGTTTATTGAGAAACTTGGTTATATTCCTACAGGCTTTTGATTTATTTGAGAAAGTTTAAATTTCCTTATGTCTGAATGGCCTTAAAATGAGTCTCAAGCTGTACTTCTGAAGGAGGCAGTCACCTCTGGGTTTCTGAAAAGAAAGTGGTCAGGAATATGACCTTGTCCATATTTGCTGCCACAAGCTTTTCCTTCACGTGTGCAGGTTGGGATGTGGAGCATCCAATGACCTGCAGAAAACAGGCTCTGTGTGAAGCCAGCAAAGGGGTTAACAACTCTGAGGGCACTTGGGCACTCTGCAAAAGATGTGAAACTCTCCCAAAGGAAATGGAGGAGGGGATGTGCAAGGAAGGAAATGAGGACATCAGTTTTGGCCCTCTCATTTCCTTCTGCCGCCCCTTTGACTTGCCAGACTAAAAAGGAAAAGTTTCTGCATCACCTGAGATTTAGCTTGGTCTTATCATTCTTGGAGACATTAAGCATAATGAAGGTCTTCAATTAGAGAGGAGAAAAAAAAACACCTCTGATCTTTTAAACCCTGTTACTCACCTTTTCCGGGCCTTGATGATTTGACTTTCCATCAGCAAGGTGCGGTGTGCAGCACTGCCCCGGTGGCTGTGAGGAGCTGGGATGTCACATTGGTGAGGAGAGGTTTCTTATAAACTGTCCTGCATGCAAAGGCACCTTCCTGCCATGGTGGGTGGGTCCCAGGCTGCTCCCAGAGCGAGAGAGGCTCAAAGGATGAGCAAATGCAGCATCTCTGAGCGTCTTCAGTGAGAAAAGGTGATGGCACCTTCTCCCAAGGGGTGACGGACACTCCTCTCCAGCCAGGCAGCTTGTTTGCCTGGTGGCACGACTCTCTAAATTCTGTGTGCCTGTATTCAGGGTCTGTGCCCTGACTGGAGCCGTATGCACCTGCGGAGCGTTTGGCCATCATTGGATTTAATAGATCTCAGTCATGCCTCCCTGCACTCCCCAGAAGGTGGAAGTCAAATACATGCCGCATGCTTCAGTGCTCTTCAAACACATGTTTAGCATCTTAACTTTATTTCTTGGTTTCCATTTTGATGGTACACAAAGGGTTTGATGTTTTCATTGTTATACACAGTAGCTTAATTTTTTTCCTTGTAGCCTCTGGGCTGTTGCACCACTGTTATGAGATCCCTCCTAGGAACAGCAGGGCAGAAATGTTCTTTATTATGGGCTTGAATTTAACTTTTTTTCCCTCTCCTCCCTTCACTCCCCCCACAGTTTCGTTTGCCTCTCTGGTTTTAATTAGCCTTGCTTTTCCAATTAACATCCTGGTCTGCTGCAGTGAGGCCAAAGGAGGGAACCAGAAAGGCATGGCAAGAACCCCCTTTTCTGAGAAAGGCTCGTGGCTGAGGCTTGGAGACTGAATTTTCCCAAGGTGGAGCTGCATTGACTGATTCTTAATAAAAGGAGAATTTGGGGCCCAGCGGCACTGTGGGTTTGTAACAGGCATTGTTCCTTGAAAATATTAAGCTCGGTAGGAAGCACGTTCCCCCTTGGCCTCTCCTAGTCTCAGGTAGTGATATGGAAACTATCATCACATTTGAACCCCTTGCAACCTGTCCCTAGGTGGTAATGCTTTATGAATACCACTGAGCAAGCAAAAAGAAGAAAGGGAAAAGGAAAATAAAAGATTAAAAGCAAAACCTTTTGGCTTGTCCCCCAGCACAATCAGCTTGGTATTTTCAATACACTAAAACAAAAAACAAAAAAACCCCCCCCAAAAAAAAAGGGGGCTGAGCAAATCCCTTAATTGGGACTTACAGATTTTTTCAGACATTTACCAGGAGTGTCAAACTGCTGTTAGTGCATCACCTAATGTGATACATTTATTCTCTCTAGTCAGGCACTCGCTTTAGATGAAGTGAGTCTGGATTTAATCCCTGATTTTCCTTCTCCTGCACACGTCCAGCAGATGGTGGGGCACAGGCATTGCTGCAGTGGGGTCCCCTTGTCCAGCAGGCCTCCCAAACTGGTTCTACTGGTTCCAGACCTTCCCTAATGGTCCATCCTCCCATAAGGGGTCACAGCAGGTCACAGTCAGGGGAAAAGAGACATGGATCAGGCTGGATCACACCCTGGGGTGCAGTGTAGGGGAAGATGGTAATGGTGACTCCCTGCACAGATGCTCTCTCCAGCTTTCTTTCTCTGTCCAGACTGTGTTCCGTGGCTGGGGGCTGATCTGCAGTCCCAGAGTCCTTGATCCTGGTGTGTCTTAGCAGGAATCAAAGCCTTTCAGAAAAGAATTGTAGGCAGAAGTTATATACATGTGTATTTGTATTCAAATTGTGTATATATTCATTATATTTCTAGATAATACCATCTTGTAAGAAAATCCCTTTCTGGAGAATATTTTTGGTTTGATGCAGCCAATATCTACTTACTGGCACAACCAAAGTGCGAAAAGTGGCTTTGATCCGATAGAGAATATACCTAAATGAGGACAAATCAACATTCTAGAGAACACTTTTCCACTGATGTTCTTGAACAGACTAAACTACCAGAGCTTTAATTTTTTCTCTCTGCCCCTCTTCCTGTCTCTGCTCATTTTTCTAGCTGTGATCATGCATCCTTAATTCCATTCAGATTTCCTTCCTTTGAGAAGATGGTATTAAATTAATAGCTTTGCTGGAAATACAAAAAAAGAATGTAGCCAATATGTAAAGTACCTGGAGATTTAGCATTTTGCTGAAGAAATTAATAATTACAACAATATGAATCTCATTGCTTTGCCCAGCCCACCAAAAAATTAACAAGTCTCTTCCCCTCTAGAGATAAAAATCTTATTTAGATCTGTCAGGAATATACTTTTGTTGCCTTTGCAATATCATTGTCAATGTGGGGATGGGGGGAGGGGAAGAAGATTCTGCGTAATGTAATGGATTTTGAATCTAAATATTTGATCACATCATTCTCTGCTGAGATTTTATTTTTCTTTATCTCTCGTCTAACAGTTTATTTTTCCCTCTTCCCACTAGGATGGTATAGCTTTAGTCACACTTCCAAAGCAGCTCTGTGTTAGACCCTGGATTCAGCCCTGGAAGGGTTATTATTAATAGTGATGTTTCTCAGTAAACTTGCCTCCCAAGGTTGCTCTAGCCAAGATTGTTTAGAAAACTCCACTGGGATACTTGTAAGGGACACCTTGGGTCTAATGTACTAGCGTTTAATGGACAAATCTATTTAGGTCCCTGTGTTAATATAAAACT
The DNA here is from genome assembly GCA_036785705.1 of Acanthornis magna. Classification (NCBI taxonomy): domain Eukaryota; kingdom Metazoa; phylum Chordata; class Aves; order Passeriformes; family Acanthizidae; genus Acanthornis; species Acanthornis magna. Next base: position 1,024,030 of record JAWUZG010000036.1, read on the forward strand.
GTTTTGTTAGTTGTGAAGCAGGCACAAAGCACTACTAATAACAGCTGTGAAACAGAGCTAATTTGAGCATCAGTGGCCACCTGAATACTGGAAATTCAGGGCACTCTAAAAGCCTCTCTTCTTGATGAGCAAAATTGGATTGATGTAAATTTCATTATTAAAACAGAAATGCTTGCTTCCCATGGAATTTCTTTTTCACTTCTTTGAAAGCAAAAATTACATTTTGCTTGAGAGAAGAGCACAATTTGACAGCTAAGGGAAGTATATTCCCTGCTTTTCCATGACTTGTTTTGGAAGGCTGATCCCAGGCTGGTCTTGCAATTCAAAAGGATTTGGAGCCTGTGCTAATGCGATAATGGTAATACTGGTGCCATTAATTTTGTGTTTCCCTCTGCCTTGTCCTGCCACGTTGCAGTTTCAGGACTGCACAGGCTCATCTCACGCTCTGTGGGGAGGAGGAGATGTCATCCAGTCGATCTCCCCAGCTTAGGGTGGTACTTATTTTCCCCTGGTAAAGTGCTGCAGTAACCAGAGCTGCCACAGAAGTGGGGAGTCAATGGAGGTTTCTGAGTAAAGAGAGGCATTTTGTAGCTTCAGTGTTGCAGCTCCCAGTGCGGGATGAAATTGTCCTATATTCCAGCCAGATCCCCAGTTTGCCTTGGTGTGACAGAGAGAAAGGAGGTGAGTGAGAGCAGGGAGGAAGAGGCACCAAACCATGACCCAGCCACTTTCTTCCCATCCCCAGTTGCCTGTGTTTCCCTTCATCTGGCTTTTTAAAAATCATATTTTCCACAGCAGGTCGCAAAAAAAGTGGTCTTTGTGTCTCTCCTTTTCATTCCACATTGAATAATAGAGTGGTTCTAAGCTTCCTCCTTGCAAGACTAAATCCTCACATGCTTGGTTCTGTTTCAGAACCAGGCCTAAATGTTGGTTTGTGTTCACTCTGGGAAGGGAAGTAATGACACTATTTGGAAAAAGTGTGGGGGGAAAAAAATAGAGGGTATTTTTATTAACTATTTCTGAAAGAAACTTTGTAGAAGGGCAGAAAGCTAGTCGATTTAGTATTTTTTTCCCTGGGATAACTGGGTGGAGGTAAGTTTTTGGATAGCAGGGAACTAGAGACTAGTGGGATGCGATGCTAGGAAGGTGTTGGATAGCAACAAAGCAAGAAACAGCACAAGGAGCAAAAGGTGAGCTGACCTGCGCACATCTCCTGTGCCTGCACTGCTGTGCTTTTAAATGATGCATTGCTTTGGTTTTTCTTTCTAGGGCCTGTGGTGGATAATACCCACAGTTTCTGTGCTGCCCTGGTATCCTGTGTGCTCCCGTGTAGCTCACTCTTGCTGTGACCCTGTGAATATCACTTTCAGCAGCACGGATCTGTCCTGTTGCTCTTGACTCTGCGGTGCCGTGCAGGCTCTCCTGTAACTGACAGGTGCATTTCTCCGGGGACTTATTTGTCAACCTGGAATTCCCCTTCCTCTGCTTTAGCAAAAACCTGTCAACACGATTAGCATGGGGACTGCTGATTCACCAAGTGGGAAACAAGAGGAGATTGTTTATTTGCTAATGTCAAACGTCAGTTCAAGGTAATCTCTGACCCTTGGTCAGGTCTCAGGAAATGAAGCTAAGTGATACCTTGGCCAGTTTACTTTGACAGAAGAAGCAAAAATTTATTATAAACTATATAGAGATTTAAAAGAGAAAATATGGAAAAGCGTTCCACCTGGGAGCAATTGGTAGCAAGGAATCCCCAGTGTATCTCTTTGAAGGTATCTTCATCCATCTTTGTGACTTTTTACTCAAAAAACTAGCCTAATCCTAACCTAAACCCCTTCAGTTTTCAAGGAGAATTGGAAGAGGATATAGACAAAAAAAATCCCAACAAACAAAATACCACCAAAACAATGGAAAGGTTTAGTGCTAACAGATGGGTAAAAAGCATGTATAAATTACATTGCCAAAGGCTTACTGCTGGCAAGTTGGTGCTTCCCTAATAAAATAATATGAAAGGTGTTTAATTTGTGGGATAAATTAATGGTTGGCAGCATGAAAAATCCATACTGTATACAGTATCTACCAACTCTCTCCTCTGTTGGATTTCCTATCCCATATTGATAATGAGGAAAAGTAGTGTGGGCTTTTAACAGTGGCTAATACTAAGATTTTACAGAGCTGATTACATTTTTCATGATGTCTGCTCTTCACATAAACTGGATGAGACTGGATATATATTTTTAAGTCTGAGCCAGAAGATGACTGAAGTATCTCCCTAAAACCCCTCTGATTTTAAATTGTTGCCTAAAGTAGGGTCTTAATCAGTCATTGGTGCAAATGACTGGAGAGCAGCTGCCAGCCTGATCCGAACCTCACTGATGTTAGTAGGAACCCTTAACTCCATTGTGAATGGTCCATGAAAGCAAGTAGCCTGAGATTTTCCTTCCCACTTAAAACCCACACAAAAGGACTAGGAAAAAACATCTCAGAGTCGGTTTCCAGTGGAGGACAGTGCTGCTGTCTAAAAATAGTTACTCACCATTTGTTTTTCGTGTCTTTGGCCATTCACATACCCTCCTGCCTCACTGCCTCCCTGTGCTGCCCGTGAATGTGCAGTCCCAAATGGGAGCTTCGTCCTGGTAACCCTCAGAACAGAATTTCCCACCACAGCAGGTGGGAAGAGAAGAAGTCTTGGGCAGACACACAGTGGCAGAATTTGAGGTAAGTGAATCCTTGTCTGCTACAGTTCCCTCCTAAATATCCTTACTAGCATCCTGGTGAGATGAGCCTCCATTTCTGGTCTGATGATAGAAACAGATGATCTTTTAATAGTTCCAGTGGTGGGAATGCTGTTCCCTTGTCTTCCGATGAGGAGTTTAGAAACCGACAGGTAATTAGCAGGAGCAGCTGTTCATATGAGTAGGCCTATGTCCAGCTTCCCCCTCTTCAACTGTTATGCTCTGTGGAAACACAGAAAAATTATATATCAGTGCAAGGGCAACTTCATTTCACGATCTTTTTCCTCTCCTGCACCGTTTACTGTAGCTCCAACAATGCTGCTGTGGTGGCAGGTACCACTTAAAGCTGAGACCTGCACAAGAATGAGACCATTGACATTTGTGTCAATGGATGCATAATTTATCCTTTTTGTTATACTATATGTCACCTAAGTGTTTTCTGATCTATTTCTTGAAATTTAGAATTATAAAATTTCATTTGCAATGGTGGCTTTTTTCAGAAAATGCAACTAAGTGGGTTAAAAAAATCTGTTGCATAGACAGCTTCAAATAGAAGATAAAAGTAAATTTTTTAGGGTTCTTTTGGGGGGATTTTCTGCTTTGGTGTCTTCTAAGTCAACATTTTGTGAGGCGGGTGGGAAAGAAATACGCTAGAGGCTTCAGTATAAATTAAGACGTGCTTTCCAAATCATTAAAGGGAACTGTTAATATTCACAGACACTTCCAGGGGTCAGTTCAGCCTACCTAGGATCTGAATTGCCATCTGGCTATGCCAATCTCTGCTCATTCTATACATAGTGAACTTAGGGACTAGACTCCTAATACCAAGATGCTGTTTCCAATTTTATATTAATATTCCACTCAGATGTGGAAGATTGTACTTCCATTAGAATCATCTAATTCAGAGGGTGTTTTTTGGTTTTTTTTTTTAAATGTGAGCTGCTGCCTTGTCAAAAGGAGCTCTGCTGGTGATGTAGTAATTCAGATTTTAAAGTTATGCGCCAATAATTGCCTGTTGGGCTCAGCGAGAGGCAGGACCCTGCAGGGTTAAGTGTCTCATGAATGTGCTGAGATGCCCTTTGCCTTTGGGAGCTTTCCAGCGTGGGGAAGGAGCAGAGAGGAGTGGCAGAGAAGTGGGGTGAAGGAAGGATTGTTCACCAGCAGCCAGCAGTAGAGCTGTGAAGAGACCTGGAGATTCAGCCTTGTGTCTTTGGCTGCTGGTCCCTGATTCGCTCCAGCTGAGGTGTCAGGTTAGGAGCTAATCTCCTTCAGTTCACTCTGCAGTCAATGAAATCTCTTGAAGCGTTTCTGAAGGACAGGTTACTTAAGAGCCTGAAGTTAATGAGATAAATTGAACAGTTGGTGCCCCTTTAAGTTGCTGTCACTTCTGCCCATTGAAATCTCCAATGTGCATTCGGTATGGCAGCATGACAAATCCTGAGCAACAGTAATGACGACTTCAGTCTCTCCAACACCAGTTAGCCAATATAATATAAACATGTTAGTGGTATAGGTTGTATTTTTGGTTAGATAAGCTATTTCTCTAGCTGGAAGAAGTGTTCCATGCAGAGCCCCATCAACAGCTCTGGAAACCATACTCAGTGTTGCTAATTGGATCCTCTGCATTTTCTAAATTGAGGGAGAAATGCTGGAGCTGAGAAAGAGGCTGGAGCACCTCTTTTCCCTATTCACTCTGCATCACTTCTGCAGCTGCAACCATTGTTTTTCCAAGTAATTTCCAGGAACCCAGACAAAGGAGATTACATGATCACTACAGTGGCCTCTCTAAAGAGAGAGTGTGATTAAATGTGTTGATTAGGAATTTGCTGCTCACCTCTGATAGCAGTGGCATGGATCAAAAAGTCAGCCGTAGGTGGAAAAAAAAAAAAAGCTGTCTTTTAAGAATAACTGAGTACATTTCTGCCAAATGCTTACCTGAGTATAACATAACTAGCAAGTGAGAAATGAGTTGGGAAGTTTTCTAGGTAAGTAATTTACCATACAAAAAACAGATGTGGGACTTTAGATGTTCTGTGTCTATCCTGTGCATGGACATTGTGGTAGCCACAGCCTACTCTGCTTCTGACTTCAGATATTCAAGTATATCAGCTGTCCTAGCCCTGAGCAAGTTTTTGACCTTCATCTCTTCTGCCCCACCTAGTAATATGGTCATTCTGGCAAATTGTAAAGAAACTTAGTTTTCCTTTTAAGAGGAAAGTCTTTTTTACTTAAAAGTGTATATTTAGGATTTTGTACTATCTACTGGAGGAACATGGCTTATGTGGGACAGAGAACTGAGATGAACAGCTAGGGGACCCTGCAGTGCCCATAGAACACAAGAATTAGGTGTCCAACACAGAAGGGCTTCTCCCTTTTTCAGCACATAAGGAATGGTGGAGTAGAGAAGACTGGATGATTTACCTTTGCTCTTATAAAATACAATTCTTTGTGTATTTTCTCAAATATGTGAAATCTAGAAACAGGTGTATATTATCAAAGGCTTCATTGGTAAGAATTGAGAGTATTTGTATTGCTTCGGTGTTGTGATCTGTAGTGCTTGTGGTTCTATAAGCATTCAGTAATAGACAATGTCTGTTCCGATGTTTTGGGGTTTTTTTAAATATGTAGACAAAATCTACAGCAGCATGGGAAGGGAGTGTTTTATACATAACATACTCTTTTGGCATTGTCTCATTTTTCCTTCTTGTTTATCTTCTCCTGATTTTGTACCTTGGACTCAAACTGCAAGATGTTGAGGCATTGCAAGTTTGTTTGCCTGGTGGGGTTCCAGAATGATCCAGAGGGCTGTGCAAGCTAACATATGATGCACATTAAATTTCCTCACATAAATCACAGGTTTTACAGAAAACCTGTGATGAAACCAAGATTTTGAACCTGACTTTCTGATGTCCCAGTGATTTAAGAGCAGAGGTGGATGTTTTGGTTAATTTTTTGGCTTATCAAATGTGTGAGGGGTTAACTAATTTGGATTAGATTTTATGGCTATTTTGGATAATAACAAGATGTGAAATGTGATACTAGGATGCTTATGTCTCCAGAATATTGCTCTTTTTTTGGCCCTAAGAGGCCTCTGTTTCAACAGAAACTTTGCCATTCAGCTACCTGTGAATAAAAGATTCTTCTCTAGGTCAGCAGAGCAGACCATGAGCTTTTGAACAAGATCAGACTAAGTTTGGTCCCCTTGGCCACTGAATAATTGAGCAGACAGGAGATGTCACAAAAAGTGACAAAACAAAACTTTTGAGGCAGCTGTCATTTTTGTTACACTGCACAGGGAAGCAGTGTTTTACTTGAGGAGTTTCATGGAGGGGAGAGAGGCACAGAATTTTTTATTTCTCCTTAGCAATAGAACTTTTTGCTGCCAGTGTGGTGCCACACCCATAGGCACAATCCTTCCCCAGTGTGACCCCACCGAAACTGGGGATGAAGCTGCCCCCACAAGATAAACTCCATTTGTCATGGCAGACCTGAGTGTGGCACTTTGAACTCACTGTGTATGGCCAGAGGCTCTTCTGTCTTGAAAGGAGCTGGATTTCCATCTCAGGCATGCAGAGACCTTTTCATCCTGGGCAGGACTGAGCCCTCCATGCTTTAGTGATGCCGTGACTTTTCCTGTGGCTCTGTCTGCACTCCTGATGCTGCTCCCTAGTGCTTCACAGACAAGGGCAGGGAGAGCCATGGTTATGTATAATGCTGCCACAGCTTGCAAATGAGGCTTGAGAGCTTCAAAAGTATTTAGAAAGTGTGCCAGACCCAGAAGATCAGTGTGTGCAGTAACAAAAGGAGTTGATAAATACACAAGAGTGTGTATAGGAGTCAGAAGACTGCAGTGTCGGGATTCAGGGACTGCCAGTGTATGCAGCTTAACCAGCTAACCAGTGCAACTAGTGATTTTCTTTCAAATTGTCATACATTTTTCTTAATCATATTTTTAATCTATTTGCTTTCTCTATTTTTCTTTTTTTTTTAAACAAGTGTGCAAAATGAGAGTAAATATTATTATACAGTAGAGGTCAAAAGCTACACCTTTGAAATCACCAGAATACTTTTTGATTCTCTCTTAAGCATGAGTTTCTCAGAACATGAGTTTTAAACATTTTTACTGTAGTGGTATTTTCCATTCTTGCCTTCTTTCAATCTGTTGAACTGACTAGCCAAGTCTCTCTCCCCCTCTCTCTCTCTCCCTCTTTTCTTCTCTCTCCCTCCTTTTCTGGAATAACCCATCTAAAATGTATTCATTTCCTACAAATCTAATGAAAATAAGGCTGTGGACAGAGGAGGGAAAGCCTGATTCCCACTGAGGGAAAAGCTTAGTTGGGATTAAGCACATTACTTTGACAACTGAGAATCCAAAATGGGGGGAAGACTGGAAAAGCTTATTGTTCAGTAGTTCCACCATTTGTGCACCTACGTGCCGATTTCCTGGCCGTCTGCTCCTCCAGACAGGTAATATTATTTAAGCAAACAATATAAATAAATGAATAAATAAATAAATAAATAAATATTAAAAAAAAAAAACAAGTGTAAGAACTGTATCCCAGTTTTGGACAAAATATCACACTTTTCACCTGGACAACCAGTTTGGCCTAGCTATTACCACAAACCAGCTCTAAACCAGGACTTTATGTAAACATTTATCCTAGGGCAAACTACTGCACCTTTCCTCAAAGCTCCCTGTGGCCCATGGGTCAGAGAGCAGGAACAAGAAATTTACTGGCACAGAAAAAATACTATTGGAGCTGCATATGAAGTTCTTTCCTTCTTTTTAAACAAATGGGGATTGGTGTCACTGGCCCGAGAGTGCTGCAGAAGTGTGTTCCCCGAGAGCTGATTCTGCAGTCGGGTGTGTGAGCTGTGAGAGGAGCACCCAGCAGCTCTGCACAGAGCTGAAGGAGAGGAGTCCAACCAAAAATGTTAGTGAGGGACCTTTGGAGACCCTTTAAAGGGACAAACTTGTACATGTAACTTGAGCACAGCCCACTGAGGTCCCATCCACCCAATTTGTCCTCCTCAGCCTATCCCCATCCAAACAAATTCGCTTTTATTTAGGAGCTGCCGAGTCCTTTTTCATCCCAAACTTTCACAGAGAGCAGATCTGCTGATCTGACCTGAGTACAAGATACCCTTCACTGCTGCTGCAGTAGGACTGCCAGGATACAGCTGCCATCAACAGAGCCATCCATCCAATCCTTACTGGTAAATTGGAGCACAGATCACATGCTTTTTCTGGCTAATGATGATATAAGGGAGTACAATCCATGGGTTGCCACTGCAGCAGCTCCAGGCAAGCACAGCCTCTGCTATTCAAACAAGAGGGAGGAAGGAAGCTTCCAAAATACACCTAGTCTTTGCCCATCATGAATGATCTTTCTCCTCCTGGCTTCAGGCTTCCTTGGTAATATCAGAGGCAGGTACTGTTGCCAGTGAGACTTGGTAAACCTGGTTCAACATGGCTCAGTTTTCACTTAGTTCCCCTTGGCTCTCACAGGTATTGTCAAAGGTGGGAAAATATCAAATGCTGTTCTGAAATCCTCTGTCCCTCAGCTCTCTGCCCAAGCAATGTTACCTCAGCCTGCCTGGGCAGGGAAGATGGTGCAGGATTTTGTGACTGGTTGAGAGAGACAACACATCACGAATTTGAGTCTGCCTTGTGCTTCTGTTGGATCAAATGGGCATTTTGCCTCTAATTTTATCGAGACCACAACCAGGGCCCTGGTTGACAGAACATAAACATCTTAAACAAAAAGGAGTAAAATGCAAAAATGGATTCCTTTTTATCAAAGTTAAAAAATACTTACTACTTGGAGGTAAAGTATTTGTCTGAATTATGGCACTGAAAGTCACCTTTTCAAAGAGCTCTCTAAATGGATTTGTGTTTTTGTTTCAAAAGTTCACTGCTGAAAGTTAAGAAATTCCCAATAAACACTAAAATTTATTTACAAAGTCATAGGTGTGAATATGAAGCATAAAATGAATATTTAATATACAAGAGCTCTTGCTTAATATGTGTGCAATTGATTCATTTTTTTATTATCCCTGCTGTAATGATCATTGCTTATTTCACACTGAAATCTGTTTCTGATGGTTAGCTCTAAGCAGACACTTTTTCTGCGATTAACATCATTGGACATCTCATTACAAGCAATCAAAGATTTTGATCTTAAATACTTTTTGATAATTAATTTGATGTTTTATTGAGTGTTTTTGGCAATGTGATAGATGCAGGAGACAAATTCTGCATTGCATGACACCGTGAAAAGCTTGGACTAAATAGCATCACAAAGAATATTTACCATTTAGAAAAAAAAAACCAGCTATATTTAGACTAAAGTCTAACTAGTTCTTCTGTAATGTGCAATTTAGGATTGACATGCCATCTAATCTATAACAGTGGATTACACCACTTTCCTTACTGCTGCATTCAAATATTGAGCCTAGTTTGAAGTATTGATCCAGCTGTCTTCAGTCACTAGAAATATGAGAGTTTATACCAGCTATCTGGTTAGTAATGTCTCCATAAAGTGATACATTTAAAAAATACATGTTTAAAAATAATACTTTAATTTTTTGCTTACTTCTTAAAAAGACCATCATAGTTGTCATTAAATGAAAATAAAATGCTCTAGTTTTGAAGGACAAGGTTTATAATTTTTTTTACTGCAGTTGATCAGGTCAGATGTACAGTCCTTGTGCAGCTGATACTCCCTTCACCACCAATGTTGTGGGCACCTTCATTTTATTCTGATTTTTAAACAATTTTGCTCAAGGAAGTTTTGCATTATTGGACCTTTATTCCATCCCTGTGCTGGTTCAGATCTGAGCTCTCACATCCAAGGGGCTGGTCTGTTTAAAAGCTGCTGTGTGTCAAAGCAGAGGAGAAGAATAGAACCATTAAGAATTATTCATACAGTGACAATGAGATTTCAAGGCAAAAAAAAAAAAAAAAAATCTTGCCTCAATTTTTGAACTGTGAGGTGGACACCACGCTGACCTTCCCACCCAAAGTCATTCTGCCTGCTCATGGTTCGTTTCTTCTGTAGCTCTCCTGGCATCATATCTTGCTTCAACCTTCCCTCCATCCCACCTCACTGAAGATAACCCAGATACTGAGGGACAGAGACACCACTGAAGGGAAAATCTTCTGGGGGTGACACTATGCTAATACCAAATAAATAACAAAATTAAACCCAAACTTGTTAGTGGGTAGGTCACACAGCCAACCCTTTTAAGACAACTTCTCGATGCTAGAGGGAAAAGAATATGAATCAACAGGCAGGACAGAGACCCTGCTTCTGCTGAATGACTCATTCTGGGAGTGAATTGTCTTCATTAGCATAGTGTCACCCATTTATTTTCCTCTGTGGAAGGAAAGGGCTTCAGTTTCCTCTCTTCCTCACACGACCTTCTTCAAAGTTATTGTAGAAAACCACTTGGAGATCTAGCACCAGCTCAGTTGCTTTCCTCCTTTCCTCTTTTTTTTTTTTTTTTTTTTTTTGTAGTGTGACAATAAATGCTATTTGAAACCAAAATCTTTGTAGGCTGCTTACTCTCGTTTCTATTTAATTTCCTATATCAGGACTACATTATGACATTCTAATCAGGTTCCCACATCACACCCATCGCTACTGAAGTGACTTTTATTTATTGTTTTTTCCCTTCTCTCTTGTGCCCTCCTTCATAAGAAGGACGTTGGGGCTATCTGGGAAATGAAATGACTCACTCCGTGAGAAATCCATTTGTATCATACAGGAAGGGCAAAACAGATTTGCTCAGTCGCCTGCAGAATGTGAGGGCAAACCTTCTAGGTGGCTTTCCAGTGTCTTGTCTTGTGTTTTGAGCCTGGGAGACAAATAATTTAGAAATTGCTTTTTTCTAACATGGTTTGGGTGTTTTCTCTTACATCTGTCTCGAGGAGGTTTCTTGCTAGAAAGGGAATAGAGGGAAAGAGAGGAAGGCAAAGGGCTGATGATAAAAGGGTAGGATGTAGCCTTGGACAGGATCTGGCGAGGTTATCCAGCACATCTTTCTTATTCCAAAGAGGGATCAACTGTTCTTTTCTGTAGAATTTGAACAGGAGGCTTTGTTGAATTCTGTGGAGCCGAATTTCTGGCCTGATTATTATCTAATCCCAACATGTGAGATTAAAATTGATAGTTCTAAAGCTGAGAAATACATATGTGAGGAATGAAGCTTTTAGCTGTATTGATCAAACTACCAGTTTTATATGAGAATTAGTTGGTATTTAATCTATCTAGCAGCATATATCAAAATTACAACCTAAGGTTTTTAATACTTACAAAAAAAATTGGGAGGGGAGGCTTGGGGAGATATAAATCAATGGGATAAACTGTAATTAGCTTTTTTTCTGATAGATTATAGTTCCTTCCCTGAACGAGAACTCAGTACAGTCACTATATATATTTAAATTGCATTAACTATCCTTAGAGCTGTAAAATACCTGGAGCATGGGAGATGTCTAATATAATAAAGAAAATAGTAACTAACAATATATAACTAGGAGCTAGTGTTGAATTTTTATGGGTCATGTTGTTTATAGGTTTATAACTGTGCTCTTGGTTGGAGCATGCACTAAGGAATACCTAACCAAGAATCAAGGAAAATACTGTGCCAGAAGATTTGCATGAGTCCTTTTCTTTTATAAACTCTATGTATTAACCATGTTCTAAAATGGTAGCCAGCTCATGGAATGTTGGATTAAAAAAAAAAACAAACAAACAAAAGAATAGAAAACTTTTATCAAGATATGCTACGTGTTTGCTTAAATATCTTTCAGTACGAAGTATAAAAGATTAGAGAGAATTACTTAAATTTAAAAAAAATAAAATTAAAAAAAAGAACAACCTAACCTCTGAACATTCCAGAAACACTGAATTTTAAAAATTCATTACTATTCTGCAGAACTTGTAAGTTCTCAGAGCTGAGATTTTGTTGCAACAGAACCTGCAATTTTACTGGCAACTGAAGTTGTGGCCAAACAGAACACAAGCATAGACCTGGAGAATCAAGTTTTGAAGAAGCCTTTTGGCATTAATCAAGCTGACACCTTTAGGATGTTTTTTTCATACACTCTCTCCACCACTAACATTTTCAAGGCTGAGCTCAATCACCTCCAGCACATGTGCTCAGTAGTTTTATAACTGGTGGTTGACTTATCGAGTTGTCCCTCCTCTTCATTGCCACTTTTATTTGGCTTCAGATCCTGAAATCCTCATTCTCCAGTTCAAAGTAACTTTGTCAGAGTACCTGTATGTGACTTGGTCTTACACCTGGGCCTATCTGAGGTGCATTTAGTAACAACTCTTTAAACCTTGGTATAGTCATAAAACCTTCCAAGAAGATTGCAGTCAGCTCATCGCCTTCTAATGGATGTCTTGTACAGCCCTGAAGCAAAGAAAACTCACGTACTGTTCTGAAATGCACCTTGCATTTGCTGTGCTTCTGGTGATCAAACATTAACACCAAACGTTTGCAATTAGACTGCCTATTGTAGAAACTCAGGAGTTCTTTGAATATAGAGCAGCAAATTGTTCTGAGATGAGGGTAGGCATTATCGCCCATAGGAGAGATCCTATTTTCAGTGGCATGGTATCTTAATTCTGTTTTACAGCTGCTATGAAGGGAAAAAAAATAATGCTGTGTTTCAGTGCAACTCTGGGCATTTGGTTGTTGGTCTGAAACACAGTAAAACTTTCTTTAGCCACACTGCTGCTTTCTTTGCTTATGACAGTGCATCTATCAGGATTTTTAGGCTAATTTAGGGATCTGCCTGTTTATATGTTTATTATGAGTCTCAATCAAGTCATCAAGTCTTCTTCAAAAATGGAGAAAGCCTGAAAGTGCTTAGGATGTAATGAAAATATGCAGCTTTATGACCATAAAGGGGGAGGGAAAGGGTGGGTGGCAGATGAGAACAGGCAGGGAGAAGTTTACATTTTGTTCTTTCCTTATGGTCCAATAGACAGAATCTTAATTCCACAAAGACCTGAGTCAACTCTGTAGAATTCCCCGGCTACAATAGACATCCTACATGACTTTAGAAGTTACTTAGCTTCTCTATGGCTCAGTTCCCCTTCCTGCTTACTTGCTCTTAGGCAGCACATTGCTGATAGCGAGATACTCATAATTAGTGTCAGGGTAATAGATAGGAGTTGAACAGATGATCTGAGAGTGGTGACTTACCTCAGGGCCATATGCCAAGCCCTGGCTAGTGCAGGAATAAAGCCAAGTCCTGTGAAGGTTGGTGGCTTCCTGGTGAGACTTTCTGCTCGCTGTGCTGTGCTGATTGACAGGAGAAAGGGGCCACACCGGTTGGTGTGCTTCAGGATTGGATAGCTTATACACACATACCACCACAAACAATCAATTTAAAATATTTCTTGTCATTGCTATTGCTCGGATCTTGATGCAGCAGTGGGTGAAGGCACTGAATATAAACATTGGATGAAGCATGATGGGCAAGAATATCTGATCTGAAAACTGACCTTGGTCTTGGAGGCTAATACAGTTTGGTGCTCAGTGAGTTCATCTCCCCACCAGCTTCACCAGAATATGAGCAAGCTGTGCACCTTGAAGGATCAGCTTCCTTTAGTTCGTATTTTAGCCTTTGGCAATGCATTAATTAAATGAGGATAATGCTTACTTTCCCCTTGAGGATATTGTGAGACTTGGTGTAGAGAGATATTTTGAGCCCTTCTCGTGAAAGACATTGCACAGAGTAAATGCCAAGCGTTATGCACCTCTTGAGAATCAAAAGGTCACCCACTGAAGACCAGGCTAAATTCCCATTGATTTTTATGAGAACTCTGGGTGGAGCCCAGAAAAACAATCCCCAGGGCATGGACTGATCCTTCTGGCCTAGTCAGTGCTGGGATCGTGTAAGCTTTGATACTTTCTGGAATTAAATAATTCACTTCTTTCTTAATTTCATCATCATTAATTTAGCCTATCTTGAAGAGAAGCAATAGGTCAGTTGGATGGGGGGTAAGGAAGCCACATGGAACAAGCGAGGAGGAATTAATTAGGTATGCTGCTGGCAATGTGCTGCTACCCTCTGTGGAAGTCACAGTGCTTAGAGCTATGGAACTATCAGGGAATGAAAAATAAAATAAAAGGCTTCAGATTTACGATTCCCGCTCTTATGTGTTCTTGCCGTCGTTCATATGGATTAGGACTTAAGTTCAAACATTCCCTGTAGAAACGAGGGTTTGCTGACTTAGAACAAACAGCATTAGGAATACAGGTTAGGCAAACCCAGAGATATTCAGGTTCATCTTAAGTTTCAGCTGGAGCTGGTCTGAAGTGTTATGTTTAATTTTTTTTTTTTACTCTGGTGCAGCAATATTTGTAGGATAAACAGAAACTGTGGAATCTTGGTCAGTTTGTCGATGCTGTTTTGGGGAAGAAATTTAAACAAGACCTAACACTCGAATATTTTTATAAATCCGCTTCCTTGTCTGTTTCTGTTTCTAGCTTCTTCCAATATCTGTCCTTTCTACTGTTTACAGATTATTTCAGAGTCACCAACCTGAGAGTGTTAATGTCCAGGTGGACCAGGATAAATTCCTTATATCTGAAAAAAAGATGAGACTGAAATCTTGGTATTCAATTCACTGACGCAGTGAACAGAGGTCAAGAACCAAGGCATCTCCATGCAAATTAGACTTTATATAAACATAGCTTTTGGTATAGACATTGTAAAATTTACATTCATCAGATGAGGGGAAATGAAATAATTAAATATAAGGCTACAGGTAAGCAGTAGGAAAAAAAAAATTAAGAATGACAGACAAACACAGTTTTGGCCTCTATCCCACGGAAGTCAGGCAGATGTGCTTCTGTGGAGGTTCACAGCTCCTATGCTCAGAGAGTTTACAACTACAGGGAAGAGTAAGTTTCAATATATAGGAAAAGAGTTGCAGACATGATGTGTAGCTGTCCAGCCAAGATTTTAAGCACAAGGGTGTTTTAGGATTGTCATGCTGTCTCAGTCTGTAGAAGCTGTGAACATGATGTTAGACAAACACCCATGAACTGCTGGATATTAATATTTCCTTCTGGATCAGCTGATCTTTTGGGATTCCTCACAGCTCTGATCACTAGCTTAAGAAACAGAAACACTGATTCGAGATCTGAACTTTGAAGAAAAGAAGAGGGAGAAGGAAATATTATGTACCTTGTAATAATATTTTAGTTTTTCATCTGGTCTGCACACAAGTCCAGAGTTAAAATCATGTAACAGCTGAAAATGTGACTTAGTCTACATGCACAGTTCAATTCTTTTCCTCGCCTGGGGCCAAGGCTGTCCCCAGGGCTGTTTGATTTTGTTCTACTTGATCCCGAGCACCAGTTCCCTATTTTTCATAAATCCAAAAGACAGAGAAACAGATCATAATGAAGGCGAATCCCATGTTCCAGGAAGCTAAAGGGCTAGAAGGGATCATGAATTGTAAAACCACTCTCTAGTTATCTCCCGGTGAAGTGACTTCTCCTGTCCACTTCTCACCCTGCCTTGCACCCATTCCAACCATCAATTTTCGGCCTGTAGCAGCCTGTGTTGATAGCAAGTCAGAAAGCTAATTTCTTTGTCTCCACATCAGGCAAAACATTCACTGGTGTCATTAAACAAGAAGCCTCTTTCTATAGCATCCCTCCTCTGGAAAGAGCCTTCTGATTTCTGCTTTGGGGAATGCATTAATGATGCCGATAGGGAACTCTCTTGCAGGTTGTTTCTTGCAGTGTATGAGGATTTTACTCTATCAAAGGGTTTCTGGCTGTCTCTTAGGGGCCAGGCAGCATTGCTGCTCTAATTCCTGGGCCTGGTTTTCATTTAGTTTTTTACTACTTCTACCCTGGTGTGACTCCACTGACCTGCAGAGGCTTTTCTCTGATTCATGCTAAAGCAGCAACCTGTAGTTCACTCAGAGATCCAGATTTCACTCTTTCCTATCCTTCATCTCCATTCCAATCACAATGGCCAGATGCTGATCGTGGTTTCATCAACACCTGCCTGAAATAACTCTGTTTGTATACACCTGTTGAAGATGTTTGGGGACAAGCCACCTTGGAGCCTGTCTGTATGAAGGGGGTCAGATGTCACCACTGAGCAGCTCTGGTTGTGAAGGGTCATTCATAAACTTTCACTTGTGTTCTCTTTCCAATTTCACTCCCTCAGATGCAAAATTTTTCCTCCGGGGTCCATGTTTAAAAGCTTATTCTACAAAAGAAGGGTGAAAGGGTGATATTTGCATATGTGCAAAAGCACCAGGTTTTGGGTGAGAATCTTGATAGAGCAAAGATGTCACTTTTAATCAATTCCTCTTTTGTACAAGACTGCTGAAACCTCTCTTACCTGACACAACAAAACCAACATTTTCTCGTACATGCTGTTTGATGTTTGGAGTTCCATTCCGAGCACTTATTTGCTAAAGAAGCAGATTTAGAAGTTGTGAGAACTGACAGCTAATCCCACATCCCAAATGCTGTCACAAATATCAGGTCATTGGAACTCTGTGCCTCAGTTTCCCCTGTTATAAAAGGGGAATAGTTACCATTTTCCTATGCAAAATACATTGGGGATTAGGCAAATTACATAAAGGAAAACACCTGAAATCCAAATGCTATAACAAGAGCTTATTCTCCATATTGCTTCAAACTCTCAGAAGCTAATTCAAAGTAGTAGTGGTGTGTGTGTGTGTTAAGAAGGGAAATAGTAAGACCATTTATGAAAAGATGAGCAGGCTTAAGGTAACTTCACCTGAAAAGCTGTCGTCAGCATAAGGGGTGTCTTGAATTGAATGACAGACTATGAGTACGTTTATTTGTAGAAGTAAATGTAAAACATCTGTTGGACCCGTGTATTTAAACCTCCTGGGAGCAGCTTTGAAGCTATATCCCTCTGTGTCTACGCATTTCCTTTCTCCATGTTGGTGACTAAAGATGAAAAGACATCAAAATATGCCTAAAACAATCTCATGTGCCGATCTGGATGTGGTGTTTCAGGCTTGTGCAGATTGTAAGACTTATTTATGGTTTATTTTGTCACCAGCGATCTCCAGTAAAAACCCTGGCCTTTTATTATGCATTTGGTTCCTGTTATATCCTAGGTAATTAGACGGCAGATCCAGGTATTGAACACACATTTCTTCACTAGCTTTCTAAAATTAAAGGTAATCATAAAGACATTACGGAACACATCAAGATTTCCTTTATTACGACATTAATAAGACATTATGCATCGCACCCCATTTGATTAGCATATGGCGCCTCAGAGCAAATCAGTTAACACTGATGCATCTATTAAAGTGTCCAAGCAATATTCCGCATCTCCTAAGTGATGCACGATAAATATACTGCTGTGTGGCCGCCCTCACCCAGCCTCTGCCAGCCTGACAGGGCTCTAAATCTCCCGTGATGAGCCGGATGCGCTGCAGATGCAACACTGGGATGCCATCACAGGGCTTGGAGGGCCCTTGCCAGGAAGTGAGAAGGAATTTAAGGGCACGTTTTAAGCCTTTGTAACCAAGCTAAGAGTGTTTCAAGAGCAAGCTTCTTTTAAAGTGTGAGTTTAGTGAGTGAGGAGTGAGTAAGGCTTCAGTCCCTCTGAGACACTGCCGTTAAATTACCTGGTTCTGCTGCATCCCAAAAGCCATGAGAGACATTCCCCCATGAAGTTATTGCAGCTCAGTGCCTTCCTCTGCAACTGTGCGAGTGAACCAGTTTCAAAACATTCCTCCCATCCATTGTTAGGGAATTACAGCAGAATTAGTAGTGCATGTATTGTCCTGATCCCTGTTGCAGTCAGTAAAGAATGGAATAAATGCATTAATTTTAGGGTTTGATAAATTTGAGTTTTGCCTTGTGACTCAGTGGTCAGGTTTCTGTCTCAGATTTGGACTCACTTCTCCTGCTCTCAGAGTGTAATTCCTACTGCCTAGTTCTGTCCTTTTACATTTTAAATTATGCCTTTATTTAGAATTTATTTCTCTCTTCTGAAATTCAGAATTTCTATTATTAATCCTGTGCAATATTAGAGACATGAAGGCAGTACTATGAAAAATTCAATTTACTTTTAAAAATTTATATTATTGTAGTAAAAAAAGGAACAAGAATGCTACTCATCCTAGAGTTCAACAGATTTAATTATATTTAACACATTTAATGACATTTAAGAAACAGACTAAAGGCTGGTTTGGGTTTTGGGGCTTTTTTTGTTTTGTTGTTTTTGGGGTTTTTTTCAGAAATGCAACAACAATTCACAGCAAATTCTGTTGGATTGTGTCACATAATAGTGAGATTAAAATAAACAGTAAATAAATTATCCATTTTTTCCAGAATGGGAAAACTGCATCACAGGATAAGTTACATGACACAACAGAGCAACAGTAATAGCCTGGATATTAAATACATAGTCTTGTTTGCCCTAGATAAGGTCCCTGTGCATTTATTTCCAGAGATTGTCTCTTACTGAGCAGCTCCTATTGTTCAGGTATTCCGTCTGCAAGACTTTGTCACTTACTCAATATAGTAAAGTAGGAGCTAAACACCTGAAACATTTTCTCTCTTACTATAACTTTCAGGCACTTCAGGAACATAAAGGACCATTTTTAAGTGTGGCACATCCTATTTCTCTAAGAGAACAAGGCAAAATCTCTGATGTGCTTTTGAACTCCCGCAAAATTCGCACTGCACTTCCTTCACTTGATGACTCTTGCGCTGTGACAAGTTGGGGGAAGGTTGCCTGAGGTCAGCTGAATCAGACAGGAGTAAGCAAAACTATTCCTCGTCTAGTCTGTAGGGAGAGGATCACCCCGATAAGAGAATTAGCCATGTGCAACCACTGGGCTCTTCTGCTATGAGATGACAACTGCCTGTCTTCCTCAAAATCAGATTCTGTAATTTTTCTTTTTTTTATAAAGAGCAATAATAACCTTTCCTGTACTGCTAACATGAATGGGGTTTTTTTTTTCTATTTTTAGTTTATAAAATAAAATCCCTATTGGCAAACAAGAAATACTATCTGGGAAAAGTTCCGTAAACTGTGAATGCTGCAAAGGCTGGGGAAGAAAGAGGAGTGTGAGAGTGGAGAACAGAGAAAGGAAGAGTAGGTGCTTCATTTTGATGAGAATCATGAGTTTCTCTTGATGTCCCTGCAGTTCTGCCTTCCACTGGTGTCTTTCGTCTGTGAAGCTCCAAGTCATGCCACTCAAGCACTCCTGGAATTGTGGGCACGTAGCAAAGTTTTTAAAATAAAAAAGGGGCAGTCTCAGTGTGTGGCACATGCTGTACATGCATTTTTCTTGAGCCCAGTCTAAAAATGCACATATTCAGACACACATACAAGAAGCTGATTCTGGGGCTTAAAAAACACCTTGTTTTTTTACAACATAAAGCTTGCATATAGCTTGAAGAAAGGTGGAAAAGAGAAAATATCCTTTTTAAAAATTTTTTTACAGAAAGCTGTAAACTGCAAGGTATTTATTCAAGAGACAAGAGCTGTTCCCAAGAGCTATTCCAGTTGTTTTTAGAGCTCTCCCTGTGGTTCTCTTTGTGTGGAAGAATTTTAATATTTGTCCCCTTCTTTTTACTTTTAAATATAATGTAAGTGGATCTGTGACAGTTTGAACTCTCTGCTTACATTTTCCCTGATTGAAAGGGCTGCAGGAAGATAGGATAAAATTTAGAGGCATGGGTCATAGTTTTGATAAAACACATTTCAAGAATTGCTGCTACAGGAATGCTACAGCTGAGATTTTCACAGCTAGTAAAATGTAATCTCAAATGTTTTTGCTTGCTTTGCCCAATAAGAAATTCATCAAAATGGGGTTAGGTCCTAATTTAAAAAGCTAAAAAAGATGATTTTCAGAAGCAAGTACAAGATGGTGTGAGTTTTTTCCCCATACCACTCACCCTCCCATAACTTCTTTAACATAAGATCAAGTGAGGCATCTCAGCCACCCATTCCTCTCTGCTGCTGCCACAGCACTGCGCTTGGAAAAGCTGTGTATTAATTCACTTAGGCTCTTCAAGAATTTTATTCCTCTGTGGGCCACAAACCTTCAGGTCTAAAGACGTTTGCAATGTGCTTGCACCCATCAGTTTTTCCCTGATGGTGCTGTCCACAACTGGCCCCGTGAACAGCAGCATCCACCTCCATTACTGTGTCCATTTAAACATCCAGAGGCTCTTCTGATGAGGCTGTTTATATTTGTGTGTAACTTCTCCAGCCACAGAGGTCTCACTGCCACCAGGGCTGCAAAATGCACAGTGATGGTGAGCAGTAGTAGCCAAGGCTTTAGCTGCAGGGTGGTTTATGGTACAGGATGTGAGCTTGAATGTCTAATTCTTTGCTCTGGCACCGATTTCTCTGAAACTATGAGCAATTTGTTTTACCTTTGAATCTTCCTTTCTCTGAATCACAGTGCTTACCTGCTTTGAGGTTTAATCAAGGAAACTGTGCAAGTGCCAGATACCATATAAAAGCAAGAGGCAATTATTAAAAGTGGGCTTTGACTTTCTAAAGGTAGGATAACAGATGCTGGGTAATAAATCTCATTAGCGATGATAGGGAAATTGTCTTACTTTTGAACTCTCATGGTGTTTGTTTCCTAACTTTTGTTACTGCTTAATACTTATTCTGGTTTCTCTGTTTGTTTTGCAAAAGTGCTGGAAACAATTAGATGTCACAATGAGCTATTATTTCCCCAGGGTGTCCTAGCACTTTCAGATCTGTGTTTATGTTTAGGAATTATTGAAGCATATTGTTTTGATATAGCTTTAAGCAAAATGATTGGCTTTCAGATCCAACCAAGGCTGAGATTTGAAATCTGTTGAGCAAAGTTGCAGGGCTTTTAAACAGAGTGTTGCCGTTTGAAATTTATACAAGATATTCCACCGACCTAACATATTTGTGTATGTGTGTGCGTGCTTGTCTACTGACAAGAATTATTGACTTAATAGGTTCTGATTTTTCTCTCTCAATTTGGAATGAGAAAAACATGTCTCTTTCTGGCTCGTGATGGGAAATCTGCTTCCTGTCCACTTATATCAACAGCTCTGAACATGGAGCTGCAAATCCAGCCTGGACTTGATTGCTCAGAAGTGTTTCTGTGGCTAAGAAGCTGCAGTATAGCACTTGGTTCCACATGAGGAGAATCCGATGTGCTTTAGGATTTACTTTGCTGTGCCACTGAATGTGCCTCAATTCTGCAAGTTCAAAATGGTGATGAATTTACAGTTATCTGCTGCTCTTGACTCGCCCACTGTTCTTCTTGGATGATTTCTTTCTTGCAACAAGCAAAGGCACAGGAAATAAAGATCTAAGTTCAGATGATTATTTGTCTTGGGATGATAGGTAAAGCATTCACATTAAGATTTTTTAAAAAAATACCATATAAAACTCTTGCTGTAGTAGGAGACAAAAGTGTCAGTGATAAATTAAGCATCTACTTCAGTTTCCCTTTCCTATACAATTAGGATTTTCATAGAAATGCCTCATGGCATGCTTGAAAGAGAGAAGAAAGCTCTGTACAAGAGTGAAATATCCTTACTCAGGGTCATGAGAAATACTAATCATCAGAAATACTAAAAGTCAAGTGAAACAGAAGTCTGAGAGCATTTATTTGGTTTTGTATTTGTTGGGATTTTTTTTTAGAAAGAGGTGTTGTTCTTGCAGAGGGAAAACTGTGATAAATAGACATGCAGGTGGTGTACTTGTGTAGTCCTGGGCTTGTTGGAGATGCTGACCCACCCAGACATGGGCACATCTATCCATCAGGCAGCTCCTCTCCGAGAAGTGTCCTGTGCTGATTCCCTGACTCATATTGTAAAGAGAGAGGGAGACCAGCCTCGTGCTTAGGATTTTATGATGGAGCGTAAATCAGGTCTGCCTGTACTTGACCAAGGTTGAAACCCACAGTGCTGCATGGTAATTAGATTTTTAAAAGATTTTTTTTTCCCTCTGGTTTATTTATATAGCAGTAATTACCTCCAGCACACAGTCGGAGTGACTGCTTGTCTTTCATGACCATACTTTTACCCTTTCATTTGACTGTCCTGTGCTTTTGTGGCTAATATAGAGCTTCATTCATTATCCCCGAGCCCCTTCCCCTGCCAGCCCTTGCACAGTGGCACAGCGGGAGCACAAGGTTATTCTGTGGCAGCTTAAGTGGGAGTGGACGTGAAGAGAGGAGCAAAGACGTGTCCCTCAGCCCTGAGCCGGCAAGACAGCTCCCACACCTCCCTCAGAGGCATGGCATTCCGAGGGGAGCAGGGCTTGCCTGGGGGCTCTGAGCCCACACGCCCTCTTCTTACTGATATTCCTAGCGATTTTCCCATCCCTGGCTCTTTCTGGTGTAACTTACCTGTGGTGCAGAAATGCTCCTTAATAAACACCTCATTTTCCAGCTCTCCTTAATCATGGAGTAATTAAGGTTGGAAAAGATGTTTAGGACCATCCAGTCCCACCAGCACTGCCAAGCCCACCACTAATCCATGCCCCCAAGTGCCACACCTACCAAGTCTTTTAAATTCCTACAGAGATGGTGACCATCACCGCCCCAGGCAGGCTGCTCCAGTGCTTGACAACCTTTTAAATGAAGAATCTTTGCTAATATCCAATCTAAACCTACCCTGGTGCCCACATGTCTCTTTTTGTCTCTTTCCTCCTTCCATCTCTTCTCATCTTCCCTTCCCAATAAGCATCTTTTGAACTTGTTCCGGGATTTGAGATGGATTTGACAGCACTTGTTTTATTGCTTTTTAAAGTTATTTTGCTCTTACACTTCTCATGCGAGAAGAGGGACCATCAGTTAGCTTCCTGCAGAAAAAACAAACCCTCATTGCTTCAGCCTGGCTCCCATGGTCGCTGGAGAGAGGAGCCCAGGTGGAGCCGCTTTGCTGGCAGGACTTGTGATCCCATGGGGATCCCAGTCCTTGTCTCAACCCATGAGCCTTTTGTTACATGTTCTCCCCCACTGACGAGGAGGAAGGCAGGGACAGAGTGGCTTTGGTGGGCACCTGATGTCCAGCCAGGGTCAACCTACTACAGCCTAACTTCTATCTGGCTGTAGCTAGGGAAGGTGATTCCCATCTGGGTTAGTTTTCCTGTAGCCATAGGAGGATTTTAATCCCAGATTCACTCTGCTAGCATCTGAGGTAGGGAGGACTGAAGTGAATGCCTGAGGAAGCTCTGTGGTGCCATGCTCATCAAGGTAGCCTGCAGAGGGGCACTGTCTTGTCTCCAGAGGCTCCCAGGAGCTCTGGGCATTCCCAGTTATTATTAATGTACTACATCTTGCTCCTGGACCAGCAGAAACGTGGGGTTTCCAGGGGATATCTTTACAGGAGTTGTCAGAAGGCTTGAAGTAGAACAGCTATGAAATGGAGCATTTTCAGTACTCGAACGAGGGAGAAGGAGCTTGCTGAGCCACACGAGATGGTGATGCTGCCATCAGGCCAGAGCAGTCAGTCAAACAAATGCAACTCCCTTTACAGTGTGAAGAAAAATAGGTTTTAAAAGCATCACCAGCCTCCCCAAAAGCAAACAATGTTGGCGAGTCAATAAATGATGGAGTTCATAAAGTGCCATTTACTTCCCCCTCCGTCTGCAGCAGTAAATTCAGATCAGACTTTCAGTAGCTGTCTGGCCTCACAGGGGTCTTGATTTCTTTTTGAAAACCATGGATGACAGTTACTTCTCTTCCCCAAGTTGTCAAGAAGGAGCTGATATGACTGTCAAAGGCACAGTGTACATGATGTAAGCAGCTTTTCTGTTTCCACCTCACGATTGTAAATGTAGCTGCTAACATTTGAATTCAGCTCATTTCTAATGATTACAGTAACACTGAGCTGGCTTTCCCTTTCTGTGGAAGTTTGCACCATTTACCCAGTTTCCTGATAAGATCTGGAGTGAGCAGGATCCATCTGTAGATACCACACAGGTCCTAGGTCCTGGTAGAGGAGATCACTGAGGAGGAAAGATGCTGGAGGTTCACATTCGGGGGTAGGAGGCAGAGAGAGCTCTGCTACAAAGTGTTGGTGTCAGCACCCAGGCCTGTAATCTTCAAACACTCTGACTCGCTGCCACCCAATCTTGATGCCACCAGTTTGACCCAAGAGCTCAGCTGCTTCCAAACCATCACAGTGACCCACCTGGGCATCTCAAGCCTTGTTAATTGTGTGTCTCTGCTGCCTGAGTTACAACACTCACAGCTTAGGAGGAATCAGGTCTGGAGCCACAGAATCACAGAATCATTTGGGTTTGAAGGGACCTTAAAGATCATCTCACCACAAGCACCTGCCATGGGCAGGGACACCTTCCACAAGATGAGGTTGCTCACAGACCCATTCAACATTGAATATTTTCAGGGATGGGGCATCAACAGATTCTCTGGGCAATCTGTGCCAGTGCCTCACCACCCTCACAAGAAAGAATATTTCTGCTCTTTCAGATTAAAGGCATTCCCCCTTGTCCTGCCACTAAATGTCCTTGCAAAAAGTCCCTCTCCATCTTTCTTTTAAACCCCCTCTATGTTATGAAAGGCCACAATAAAGTCACCTTGGAAACTTCTGTTCTCCAGGCTAAACAGCCCTGACTCTCTCAGACTCCTGTTCATAGGAGAGGAGCTCCACCCTTCTGATCATCTTCATGGCCTTCTCTGGACTCCTTCCTATGCTGGGCACCCCAGAGCTGGACAGAGTGCTCCAGCTGGGGTCTCACCCAAGCAGAGCAGAGAGTTCTTTCTCTGTCTTACTCAGGCTTCTCTCTTCCACACCCTTTCACACCTGCATGTGCGTGGCACAGTAGCATTCAGCCTGGCTCTGAATATTAATACACAACTTCTAACCACGGTACCACTGTCAAGTTATCTGAAGAGGAGGTTCATGACTCTCAGCGCACTACAGACCTGTCCCAACACTACTTTCTGATAGTGATTACAGGCAGCACTGGGGTTTTTTGTTTTATTTTGGTTTTCAAGCTACCAAAAGTGTGCCCAATTTGAGTTCCCGGTGTTATTTTTTTACCCTCTGTAAGATAGCGCCTCACATTACCATTCTTCTGCAAAAAGCCATTTTTAACAACTGCAGGTCAGGAGTCTGTTTTTCCTTCCCAGCTTCAGCCCACAGGGATTTTCATGATAACATTTAGTTTCAGAGCTGCGTGCTCTATGGAGAAATGTGATTCAACAGCTGCCCTTCCTGAACTGTGTCCTTAAAGTAGAAGCAAACCTTTCATAAAGCCAGGGATGCAGGGGAACAGGTTTGTGTGTGTGTGGATGGGTTTATGTATATATATAGGGATCACCCATATGAAGAAAACTTTGCTCTGTTTCCTCAGACGACTTCTGATTTCCAAGTACTGTACAAATCTTGGTCTCTGGTCGTTTCTCTGCAGAACCAAGCTGGAGGCAGTGAGGCCAAGCACTGATGCTTTGGTATCTGGAAACATTGGGTCGGGGTGGAGGTGAGGAGGGAGTGAAGCACATCCTATTCTGCATGAGAGTGGAGGTCATTCCCACACCTTGGTAAACTTCCACCTGTTTCAGTGTCAGGGTCTAACGTGGTCTCTGCCCTGGCAGGGCCACATAAGTGTGAAGGGTCTGAGGATGGAAAGCAGTTGAATCCTAGACACAGTGAGGTAGTGCCCAAGTCATGCAACCTGGGTTGTTGCTCAGCCAATTTTCTTTGTCTCCTTGCTCTTACAATCCAAAATTGTGATATCCCTCTTTTGTTTGGTTGTTGGGGTTTTTTTGTTCGATTGTTTGGTTTCATTGTCGTTTGTGTTTTCTCCCCCTAGTCTCCTCCTTCCCATAGATTCTCCTTGCATGTGTTGTTGTCTTAAAGCTAATTTGTTTCCTGTGCCTCCTCCATCTGCCCCCTTAGGGAGGAGCTGGACCTATTCCCTTTTCACCCACAGACTCTACTTCCCGCCGTCATTTGGTGTGTGAGGGTGTTTTAGGGTTCGTTTTAATTATCATTAGTGTCCTGAAATGACCTACACGCATAAGCTGCTTTGCATTCCTGAAAGCTGGTGTGGAGTAATGCCTGGTCGGCTCCTCTCGGGCTGGGTGGGAGCTCTGTGACGGATCACAGCTCAGCTCCTCGCCTCCCTCTCTGCCCTTCACCCACCCGCCCGCACCCTGGGGAGCCCACACAGAGCCGCCTTCCCCTGTCACCCCACAGCTGATTGAAAACCTTGCTCCATGGATTAAGACACAAAAGTCCTAAGTGAATTAAATTGCTCATGCTCAGCTCTTTCCTTCGATGAGAGATTTCGGAGAACAAAAGCCTCTGTAGGTTTTTTTTTTTCACATGGTTCAGCACAATTGGGGCATCTTGCTCTGAACAAAAGAGATGTGAAGCTGAAGGGAAATTGCAGGGCTGTTTGCTGGACCCTGCCCTCCACCGTCCCCTCCCTGCTCTGCACCAAGTGCAAAGAGCCGAGAAGATGCTCCAGCAGTGCACATGGTGTGGATCAGGTGCGAGTTTTTCCCCCTGCACCTTGGCCTTAATGTACAGGGGGTCCAGAATTGCCCTGGCCCCAAGTGTGTACTCCCTGACAGTGTCACTTGAATTAAAGATGGATGATTTTCACATCATTCCTGCCCTGACAACATTAATCTGATGTGGCTTTCACAGCTTTAGTTGCAAATCCAATCACTTGATGGATGGGAATGTTTACCCACCCCAAATCTCAACTTTCCTGCCTTCCCCGCCTCCTAGCTAGTGTCAGCCAAGTCAGCAAGATCTCTGTCTATAAAATATACCAAGCAAGCTGCAACTTTGCAGTCTTACTGGAATTTATGGACAGCCTTAAATGATAGAGGATATTTTTTTGTTTTGTTTTTGTCCTTTTAGGCTTTTATAAACAAACGTTTTCCATGAGTAGCTTTGTTTTCCCGAGGTCCATGTCAACCCAGCTCAGCTGATGCAGAGACCTTGCCCGTCTTTCACAGACACCTTAATTGCAATGACTGTTGTGGAGAACTGAGAGATGAATTTCAGTTTCTGGAGCATGGAATAAAATTCTTGCAAATTACTTTTAAGACTTAAATCTCCTTTTCTTTGTCAAACCAAGAGAGAATTGCAATATTGAAGAATATTGAGACAGGTGTGGGGGGACAAATTAGGACAAAAGAACAAAAAAATGACAAAACAAGCAGCCAGATTTCAATCTGTTTTGTCTGTAATAGGACTGTAGAGGGTTGAGCATTATTTCATTATCAGCCTCCTCATGTGACTATCTCAAATACACTCTTTCTCAGACCAAATCAAGCACTGCAATGTGTATCTGTGTTTGTATTTGGATGTCAGTCCATGTCCTACCTTGTGTGACTGCACCACGTGTGGGGCAGAAATATTGGTTTTGACTGTATAAGATTGATGCCACACCAAGTAATTAATCAAGGCCTCTTAAACCTCTCTTAGTAGACAGAATGGGTCATTTTGTAAAGACTGGTACGATTCTCTAACAATTAGAAGGACTTGGTGTCATCCTCCCTCTGCTATCTCACTGTTATCCATAAAGCATTGGCTTTTCAATGCATTAGTATCCTCTTTATAATCTCTCTCTGTTCCCCTCTCTGACTTTCCTTGAAAGGACAATGTCAAGATAAAAATCAAATATTTACTCTTGTGGGTGTAGACAAATCCTTTCTGTGTTACTTATAACGCCTCAGATTATGAAATCGGACATGATTTCAATCCTCTAATTGACCTGTCATCATTTAGGCTATTTACTTTAGTTCTTGTGGTGCTCACAGCTTGGACAGTGAGTTCAAAGGAGGATGGGGGAGAGAGATTTTATTCGTAAGTTGGATGCCTTTAGTGCTTTTATGGCAGTAGAAACCTTTACATCAGGTGATAACACTGAGAGGAACAGCCTGACATTAGCTGTGAGTAAGCACGGTGTACAATCACCTCCCTGAAAATGTTATTTTGCTCCTCTGGTCTCTCATTAAAGAACTACAAAGCATAATTTGAGGAAATTTTTCATGTAAGTACTATCCTGGAAAACCGAGCTATTAAGGTTTTGTATTGACTCTCAATGTACACTGTACTGAGAGAAATGCAGTTTTGTAGTAAGGATGTGAGTCATATGCCCTGAAAGCTTCATTTGAGGGAGCAGTAAAGTCAATTGGAAGATGTCTGTTGATTTCAGCGTTATCTTACTGGCTTTGTATGTACTGACCTGTGCCACCTGGGTAATTCTGATAATCTGAAGGATGCCAGGATGTTATTGTTAGAGACTGAGTCTCTCTGATAGATACTGGAAGGCCCTTCATTTTCAGCCATCACTGCTGAAGGATGGCCTTATGTCAATGTGCTTCAAAGGCGTGGTACAGAAACTAACATTTTTCTACATTCTGCAAACCAATTTCTCAGTAAACATACACAAGTCCCTTTGAGAGGTCTTGGCTTAGGTTTAACATCAGATCGGTTTTTGTTGTCTTGAAACTTAATCACTTCTGCTGAAACTTTTTTGGTGAGGGATTGAGAAGGGCAGAGTGAAGGAGAAAAAAAAAAACCCTTCAACTTTTTAAAAGGGTTGGGACGTGAGAGGCACTTTCCTATCTAAGAGAACCAGCAAGTTTCAGCAGGCATGTTGGCTCTTGGTGACTATTCACATCATTTATAACACTCTCTGAAGACAGTGGTGTTGAATGATGAACATGAATAGGTTCAAGCTTTCTGAGAGATCCCAGAACACTCATGGGCTGCTGCAATCTCTTCCTTTCCTTAGGGCAAGACATTGCAGCTTGTTGGAATGGACTGGTGGCTACATATTCATCCTTCCCTCGTACAACAGTGACTGTTTTGGTCAACGCTAAGGACTGATTGGTTGTCACCCTGAGGTGACACAGTATGATTTGGAGGACCAGGAATGAAGGTGTGCACCAGGGTGCATCTTGCCTGCATCAGGCAGAAATGGGCCACTGGAATATAGGAGAATTTGAGATAAAAATACTCCTGGCCTGGAGCTTACCTTCTCCTGTCACAATACAAAGGGAGTTTAAGCACAGCTTAGTGCCTAATCACAATATATTTTATTGACAGGAGTTACTATTAAAATGGTTGGTTTTGCCTTCTGCCTAATGGCCATTGAGAGGTAAGCTGTGCTCTGCACATGACGAGAAGTTAATGACTGTCATTTCAATTGCTTTTAATAGGTACTGGGAAGAATTTAGCATGTTCTCTTTTGCTCCTAGCGTTCTCAAATGCAGTAGGGTGACAAAATTCAGATGTGACCATCACTGTCCATGGCAGTAAATCCATGATGGAGCCTTGATTACAGTCCATCTCTTCAAATTTGTTGCCTGGCTCTCTAGCTAGCTGACAGACAGAGTGGTATTAGCTGCAAGCGTGAGATCAGACGGTGTGGGTATTGCTTGTGTCTTTGCTTCTTCTCAGAATTGGTGGCCTTGATTGAGTCCATGATCTTGTCTGTTCCTGTATCTCACCACTGGAGGACAAAATCTGCCATCTGCATGTTTTATTCCAGCAAGCTTTATACCCCAGTGACCAAACACATCAAATCACTTAAGTCTTGCTCCTGCAACTACAGTGGTGAGAACCCAAGAAGCTTCTGATGGAAGGTGGCTTTATTTGTCTGTCTTTTTAACCAGTCTCTTTCACAGATCAAGTCATTACCCAACCAGCTGACTCCTTAGCAATTTGGGTACCAATCTGGTGTGTCAAAAGGGGAGCTTTCCAGAGGAGTGTCTCACAAATAAAAGGAAAGCAGATGGATTTTGTCAAACAAATTTCTGAAATGGAAAGCATCATTCTGTTTCAATACAGATGCTCAGGGAGGGTAAAGACAAGAGGAGAGAAAAGAGAGTTAAAAATGCATTCAGCATGTAGTGGGCACGGTCAGCTGAAGAGTTAAGTGACAGAGCCTTACTCACTCATATGAATTAATAATTGATTCAGTAACAAATCACTAATGTTGCAGTAGTCATGGTGAATAAGATAATAAATGTGTCCTGTCCAGGGAATGCAATGTTGTTAGAATTCAGCTGAAATTATTCATAAATGTGCTACTTTTCCTCATCTCCAACTACTGCTAGTTTAGCTTTTCTTTTTAATCTTCCTAAGCTGTCACATTAGATGGTGGAGCTAGTCACATTCTATATACAGTGGGATATTAAGGAGAACTGTGGAGACATTATGTCAAATTTCAATAGATAATAGACACAAATTCAGAAACAAAGTGCCTCCATACCTTTTTGTGCTCCTCAACTAGCTTAATAAATAAATAAAATAGAACCCAAAGTCTATTTGATAGCTTTTTCATGTGACCCCTGTAGATTTTCTGCCCCCCTCCCTTTTTATCTGCTTGTAGAAGGAGCTCCAAGGACTTTTGGTGAGATGTGCCATCTCCTGACTGAAGGGGCTCCAGGGTACCCAGTATTTGACCTGCAGAGAGGGTTCAAAGGCCCTAAACACCGGTCTGAAACACCACCATCGGTCCTTTTGTGTGTGAATCCACTCTTCACCAGGGCAGCTGCGTGTCTTGGGTGACAGGAAACAAGTGAGGGCTTGTAGTGGTATTTGGAACACGAGGAGAAAGGTGTTAGGGATGGATAATCACTCAGTGAGCAATTAAAGAGAAGGTGAGGCAGACGGAGCAAAAGATGAGAAGTGCTTAGGAGTGTCACAGCTCAGATGATGTGAACAACAAGATTTCTCTAGCTTATCAGGGAAAACGACACCAAGGACTAACACCTGTGAAAGCAAGCCAGACAAAAATGATAACTAAGGTACGCTTTTTATTTTTTGTAATCAATGAGTGTAATTGAACTTTGTCAAAACTTCAAATGGGTGAATTTTTCATTTGCTTGAAGTTTTCAAATCAACATTTGGATTCCTTCCTAGAAAAGATGCTTTAGCCAAGGGCAAAGTGTTCAGTAAGTGAGTGGAAATTGTGGTGCATCATGTTAACGAGGTGAGATTAGAGAAATCTGGCCTTAAACTCTTTGAACACAATCTTTAAATACATCTGGAAAATGGCAACAGTAGGAAACAAAACCCATTGGCGTAAAAAATGAAGAATGCCGGTGAAATTATCAGCGTGTTCAAAGAGGGCAAATAATAGAGATAGGAAACAGCCCAGAACTGAGGGCTAATGGCAAGAAGTCCAGAAGTAAGGACAAGGTAATTTTCAGGACAACAGAGAGATAAGTGGTAGAACATAGAAGATCTCATTTTAAAAGTGAAGAGAACATGGGGAATTCACATGCCTACAATATCTAGGGCTAGTTTGAATTGCAGGGGACAGCTTTGTAGGAATGTAGGTCAGGAAGTCTTCAGTCCTGCTCTGTTCATATTCTCGGTACACAGACAAGCACATCCCTCTGAGCCAGACAGAGGACTAGGGCTGAGTCAAAGACCAGAGACATCGCCAGAGGATTGCTCAGTACTCTTGGAATGCTGTGTTGAGAAAGTGAGGGGAGCACAGGAGAAATAAGTGAGCTCTTTGGAGACTGATCTCAGCTCTCCCTAGCTTGATCGGCATACTTTGCTCATCTATAGCAATTCCATACAAATTGCAAATTTGTTGTTAATTCATCTTTCTGTTGTCTCCCCAAATAACAGAATTTTTGACTTTCACCTCCTGTTAAGACGTAGCTTCCACCAGGAGACTCTTGCTGTGGTGCAGCAACAGAGCGACCCATTTTTGTCTGGAGATGCAGCAGCCAGAGCAGGTTTATCCACACAGCCTGTGATTCCCCGAGCTGGATGCCAGCCAAGATGACGTTGTCAGATTGCTTGTTTTAAAAAAAAAGAAAAAAAAAAAAAAAAAAAAAAAAAAAAAACAACCACTGCCATGGGGGCCACAGTGATCACACAACAAGAGGACCTCCCACCCCTGCCTCCCCATCCCCAGCTCCCTGGGTGCTACCAGGGAACAACAAAGCCCAGCAGAAAGGAGCATCACTCCTGCTGTAATCACAGCGGAGGAGACACGCTGTCTCTGCCTCCCCCCCGGGTTACCTAACCCGCCGTGGTGGCAGGAGCTGTACGTGCCTCCCCGGGAATGATGTCACAGCGAGGCGTAGGGGGCTGGGGCTGTGCCACATGGCGAGTCACATGCGGCGGAGCTGTCTTCACGTCCTCCTCCCCCGAAAGGCTGGGTGTTTACTCGCACTACTCCGCGGTGCCGGGGGGATGGCTGCGGCTCTCGGGGACGCGCGGGGACCGCGGTTCACACGTGTGCGCGCACGTGCCCGCGCAGGGCCGTGCATGTGTGCGCACAGGGACGGGGCTGTCCTCCTCCCGCGCTGCTTCGGTGTCACCTTAGGGACACGCTCTCGCCCGGAGGCTGTGAGGTGCCTTTGAGTGAAGCCTGCGCTCCCCTCCGTGCGGCCAGAGGGACGGATAAAGTGAGGCTGGGGCTGCGGGGATGTGGAGAGGACCCGAGTCCTTGGTGGCCATTCGCCCTGTCCCCTCGCCCTCCCTCCACTTCTTCCTTCCCTCTTCCCCCTGCCACCCGGCCCTCCCCCTCCCTGCATGCACATACACTCCTTTTATTCTCAGTAAGTTATTAAAAATGTAGACATCACTGGCTCCCAGGGTCAATATGTTGTTTTTAAATTTAAACATGAATTTCCATTTCATTGAGCCTTCAGGCCTAATGAGATGTGCTTTGACAGGAGCAGCTAGCTGGAAAAGGCATGATTGAGGGGCGAGCCAATAATATTAACTCACAGCAGAGTGTGCACACACAGCGCTGGAGC
Source organism: Acanthornis magna (assembly GCA_036785705.1). Lineage (NCBI taxonomy): Eukaryota > Metazoa > Chordata > Aves > Passeriformes > Acanthizidae > Acanthornis > Acanthornis magna. The sequence goes on from JAWUZG010000036.1 coordinate 1,056,542, forward strand.
CACGAGCCTTGATTCGCTCCTATCCAGGGCTCCGGATACAGCAGGCAAGGATTTCTGCTGCAGGCCCTGCAGTGAAATGTCAAATGCATTTAACCATCTGTGAGCTCTGCTTGCTCGTGCTGGCCCAAGTTGGACAGCCTGAATGGAGTTCCTTTCAGCTGGGATGACAGACGGGGCCAGGAGGGCTCTGGAAGTTGGGCTTGTCAGTTTAGAGGGCATCAGCTAAAACAAAGGGAAGAGCACGAAGCTGTGGAGAAGGCACTGGGGTGGGACGTGAAGACATAGACTTTCAGTGGCTCACTCTGTGACCTGGGCAGATCACTGTGCCTTTCAAAGAGGGTCAGGAAGGAGTGTTGGCATATCCTGGTGTCTCTTTTCCCTGTACAGGTGCCACATTCTCCCTAAGCAAAGCTTCCAGTGCACAAATTTGGTGGTTTTTCCCGTGGAGAACACAATTTGTCCAACAGAGTTTGTGTAAAGCGTATGTGGGAGTCTCTGTCGGGAATGCACTCTGGGAAGAGACAGCAACCCTAATTCTATTTCCACAGGGATAACCTACTCTCAGTTATGAGGTTGCCCACCCTACCAGCATTTTCTGAGTGCTAAGGGACTGTAGGGTCCTCAGCCTGGCTGTGTCACCAAATAAATTTTTCACTGTAAATGACATTTTCCTGTCTTTCTGAAAGATGGCTCATTTGTGAATATCCATTGCAAACCTCTTACCCTGCTCCAAGCCCCTTGTTTTGTTATTCCTAAGGTGTGTAGGACCACAGATGTGGCAGAGCAGCAAGGCATGCTTGAAAATACAGTGAGAACTCATGTAACATTAGATAGGTAGGTCTGATTTTTCCAGCTTTCTAGCAGAAAAGATATCAGTTGGAAAGAGAGAGCAAAGGCCCTCCAAAATGAAGAAGAGAATTGTGAGTTGTCTCCAAATGAGGATTAGCAAAAATGTGTTATCAGAGCTGTGTTTGGGAGAAATTAGATATTTGACCTTTCTAGTTTTTTATGAAAAAAAAAAGCCAATTCTGAACCATTCCCCCCCCCCCCCCCGGAAAACAGTGACTTAGCATCAATAAATTAAAAGGGGAAGTAGAGAAGAAAATCAAGTTTTGGAAAAAATAAATAATTTTGATTTTCAATGCAAAGTTGATGCTTCCCATAGACCCAATCCAATTAAAATGCTACTTTTTCAATCTTTCTTTTTCTCTGTCTGAGCCTATAGGAAAATCCATTTCCCAGCCAGGCCTAATCCAGACCCCTGGTGACTCAAATCACTTCGGAGGTTTCTGTCAGGTGTGATTTGTAGGGCTTCCTAGGTTTCGTTGATCCAGACTTAAAATCAGGAAGAGTCTTTCTCGTGGTACCTTTTTGGGTTTGCTCCTGCTGAAATCCACAGCGGCAGATGCTGATCTGTGTCTGTGTGTGTGTGTGTGTGTGTGTGTGTGTGTATGTGTGTGTTTATAAAATATGAAGGAGAAATGCAGCATGATATTAAATGAAAAGTAAATCAGAGTAATAATTAATAATAAAGGCTGCTGAATATTCTGAGTCTTTGAAAAGGGTTGCTTTCTTCCCCCCTGAATCCAGTGAGCACTCACTCGTATGAATAACATTACATGCATGAGTAATCCTTTTGAACTCAATGAAACCCAAGTTAAGTATGTGCAGGAGACCCACGCAGGATGGGGACCAGGAGCTTTAGCACTGAGCTGAGGGAGGCTGTAGCATTATGTTTGTACTGTTGCTTAATTGCAAAGCAGATGTAAATAGTAGGTCTCACCAGTTCTGTTCTGTTTGGGCTTGGCTGGGAGAGATTCCCTCTTGGTGCCTAAACCTTTCTGGACTCATGCATTTCTGGCCTTTAAAATGTGATATTTAGCTTTCAGAAAGCAAATAACAACCATTGTACGCTTTTTTCACCTTTCTCCTGAGGGTCTTCCAAAGCACTTTTGACAACATTAACTGTTGAGACCTGACAACTCCTCTGTTGAGGACAGCATTTCAGATTTGCCATTTCTCTTTCTCCCCCTCTCCAAGTCTGCATGTATTTTTCACTTGCATAATGATATTTGGACTTTCCATAAATCTTCACCTGCTAAAAACATGTTTATATAAGAAGCTGAGTTTCCATTCCACATCTTTTCTAGAAATAAATCTCTAACCTCTCCATGCTTAAAATTAAGGAAAAAATATAACTTATAAAAATCTTACATTTCGAGGGAAGCAGTTCAATATGCCTCAGTGTTTGATCTTGAGAGTCATGGGTGCTCAATTCTGATTTTATAGAGAACTAGATAGATAAAGGTGAAGTCTAATTTAGAGCATTGTGCCCAGTATCATATAAATCATCAGTGTGAGGAGCAAGAATAAGAAACCCAGAGTACCAAATCCCTTGCTTTATGTCCTGGCTGACACTTGTAGTAGCAGAGACACGAACTGCAGCAGCTGAGATGGTGTGAGGATTTGCTGCCTTAACATACTGAACGTTTTCCATAAGCTGAGTTTCATGAGTCAGCATTTCAGAGAGCAATAACTTACAGTAATAAACAGGGAAAGAACACCGAGTTTGTGTGGGTAAATTTGATTCTAAAATGAGTGATGTACTTCGTGGTAATCAGGTACAGTTGTGATTTGAACCCCTTAAAGCCTGTGAAATATGTTCTCTGTTGGATTATTCCAGCTTTTTTTTTTTTCCCAATCTTTTATTTTCAGGGTGGGTTGTTGTATTTTTTTTTTTTTCTTCCTCCCCTTTTCTTTAGCTTTAGCTGTCTTTAAGGACAGGTATCTCAGTGGGGTATTGTGCATTGCCACTACAGAAAAAGAGAATAGAGAGTGAGGCATGGAGAGGAAGAATACAAATTTCCCCATTCACTATTGATTTTTGTGATTTGCAGAGGGAAGCTGCTGTGGCTTCTATATGGAGGCTGTAGGTGGGGAAGATGGGGAAAATGATAAAGCAGATTCAGGAACAGTGGTTTCATGTAAATTTTTACCCATGCCTGTCTTTCTGCTCAGCAGAATCTTGGAGCGGATTCAGGCTTTTCATGTTCACAGAGAATTGGAGCTTAGATCTCTGACCTTTTTAAAATCCATTTTGAGTCTCATCTTTCAGAGATTTAAACAAAAGATTTTGACCTAAAGGGCCATTGTTTTACACTTTCTGATAGAGGGGATAAGAAAGACTAAGAGGAAGGAGGGGAGAAACAGAGCTTATCTGAAGCAGGACCTGCTGATTCAGGTGGTAATTTTGCAAGTGGGAGAAGGAGAGAGAAACCTGTGAAAGATGCAAGTTGCTGCTTTAAACCTGTAGCAGGAAATGTGACAAGAGCCTTTGGGGTACAGAGTCACTGTTGGGATAATACAGCTTTCCCTACTACAGCCAGGTTCAGTGCTAGAGGAAAAAGACACTCCTGATTCTTTACTATCACCATAATCAACTGCTTTTATTGCTTTTATTATACTTAGACACTGAAGGAATGTCTCAAATAGCAGAACTTCAGAGAGGGAGAAGGTGTGGGATCCAAGCAGGCATGGTGGGAGTTGAGACCATCTTGGCTTGAAATCTCCACCCTTGATGCTGATTTTTTTTCTGGCTGTCCTTTCAATTTAAAAATTAGTAGTAGCTATTAAAATATATCCATCCCGAGCCTTCTTTACTTTCCTTCTCCCTCCATTTTTCTTCCAAATACATCTGTTTCTGTTTGGAGCAGATTTTGTGGTGCGTTTTGACAAACAGACAGGATTAAATTCTTCATACCCCTTCTTTTTCCTACTCACCCCCCCCCAAATATTTACCCACTCAAAGAATTAAAAATGGGATTGTGCTCGTAGGGAATTCCCTATAGCTAGGAACTTTGAAAGGGGATGTGTTCTTTCCCTAATCACTCTAGGAGGACTTTTGTGATACAGAGATGTGCTGCCACTGGAGTTTCATCTCTGCTCTTCATCTTCAGAAGGAAACATCAGTGGGTCTAGAGAGAGGAGGCATCTGACACACCAGACACATGAGAGGGAGGAAGGATTTGCTCCCTGTTGAGAAGGGGACTCACCCCAGACTTCAGAAAAGGCTAGAGCAAAGCTCTGCCCCCTCTCGCTCTTGCCTGCCTAGCTGCAGTAGGATGTACAGAAGCAAGGGCGTTCTGTAAACATTCAGACTGGCTCCAGCTGTGGTGAGCTCTGTTGGGAAGAATGGATTGAAGCAGATTTTGCCTGGGTTTCAGCTATGTTTTTGGTCTTGCCTCCGAAGAAAACAGAGCCTATTCATTCACACAGCCCACCCACATCTGTTCACCTGCTTTCATGCTACCCCTCTTTGCATCTACACTCCCCCAAGACATTTTTAACATATCACTTGTTTTCAACCACATCTAAAATATCCTAAAAGTCTGGATGATCATTGTGGTTCCAGCGGCTGTGTAAAAATTGGCAGAGGAAAGGGACACCAATGCATTTCCCTTCTGAGGAGGGAGTCCAGAGTCCATCCAGGGCAGCAGCCCCAATCTGCACCCAGGCAGCAGCTGGAAAGTGTCACCCTGCACATGCCACAGAGCTCAGGCTCCTGGACAAAGTGGAACTTACGGAGGAGGCTGGGTTATTGAGATGGGAGAGCACGGGAGGCCTAAGATACAAATCTGTAGCAAGCCAAGCTTCATTAGCTTGGCTTCATACTTTGAGAAAGCAATTATTATTTCCAAAGCTTTCACAGTGTATGGAGGATGTGCCACTTAGCTCAGAAAAAATGCCATGTCCTTGAAAAATACCTGTGTTGTTGAAAGATCCTGGATATGTACAGTCAGTCCTGAATGCATTGAGACAAAGAGAGGAAAAAAATTAGCTAGGCAGCTTTGGAATAGCTTGGAGTGGAGGCATTGAGATCTAAATATGAGGTGAAAGCTCTTCTATTGAAAAGATGAAATCTTCACCAAGGAATAGGAAAAATGTTGAACCAATTGTTTCAGGACATTGTGAAGATCAAGAAGTACTCCTGGAATGGAAGGTTTGCATAGTTAAATAAATAAGAACACTAGGCAAATTTGGTTTAGGAAAACTTCCAGACAAGGCACCTATGGTGACTATCAGATATGGTTACCCATGTAACCCATTTCTGAGAAATTTCCATCAGTGCTGATTTCCAGAGGATAAGAGGCTCTGGCTAGGGGGGATTGACTTGTGTTCTTTCTATTTCTTCATCCAGAAACATCTCCTAATTACTGTCTGAAATAGGTGCTGGACTTGAAGAGTCATTAACGGGGTCTATCACTACTGTATTCATTATTTCATGCTCATTTGTTGGGTATTCTGAGTCCTGCTAAGGGAAAGATTGAAGTGTGAAACAGAATTCATGGGGAAGAAGCCATGGACAGATTGATAAAGCTGCTGTGGGATAAGAAACTGGTAATTGTGGCAGATTTATGATGACCTTTATAAACGGGCATTGGAACCTTCAATTCAAGGAGGAAGCCATTAACCCTTTTGCAGATATTAAAAATAATGTCATGGGGTATTTTAAGTATGCAAAATTTTTCCTCCTGATGACACACTTTCCTTTGGGTCTGATCCGAAAAGCTGTGCATTCTCCCAGGGGCTAAGCTTCAAATAATAGAGAAGTGTGCAGGGAAAGAAGCTACTTTCACACTTCATAAAAGCAGGACAACTTTCCACCAGGGAGCCAGAAAGAAGTGTCCCTGTAGGACCTGTAAAGGTGTGTTTAAAACAAAAGTGAGGCAGGTTAAGAGAAGACTGCAGTGATTACCATGGGGCCAAGTGTTCCCTGTGTATAATAATCTGATTATTGCAACAGTGACATCAACAGTTTTGCTGATTTAGTCTGTGTGTGGTTCCACCCAGTTTTTTCTTTGTGAAAACAAGAAAAATCTGGTAATAAAATTTTCTCACATTATAAAATATTTCAGTACTCCAACGTTATCTGAAATATTAATGCTTTGGGAAAATGTGAAGCATTTTGCTTAAGAAAGGCAACTTGATGAGAACAGTAGCAGATTTCCTTAGGATTTGATGGCAGTTGTAGTCTTCAGTGCACTGAGGCTGCTAAGATTTTGGGGAGAGTGTGGAAATTGTTACTTCTCTAGTGCGTGAGTGGGGACACTGAGGAAATGAGAATTGAAAGGACCCCTTGAAAGAAATCTATGGTGAACTTCCAGGGAAGAAAAATCCCTGCTTTTGCTAATTTTAGAGTCTCTTATACCAGTGTTGTGGCTAAATATAATTTTCAAATTCATGACAAAATTATTTTTATGAGAACTCAGTGGGAGTGGCTTATAACTTGCTGCAGTGATGAGGTAGTGATGAGGAAGTACCAAGTAATTGATCAGCAATATCTTGGGGGGTTATACATCACTAATGGGAAACGTACCAATAATTTTGTCATCTCTGTGCAGGATGGTGGTCACAGCTCCCTATAAACTTTGAACTGATGCCTCCCTTGAAGTCCAGTGGTCCCAACCCACAGGTTTTCCAAGCACCATTCGAAGTCAGGATGACTTTTGCTCCTGTGGCACAGCATACTTCATCCTACCCTTCAGAACACAGTGCTGGTGTGACAAGTGCAGATATTGCCTGGAAAAGATAAAGGAAGGATAATAAAAGCTGTTCCAGGCAGCATTGATTGTATGACCTTATATGAACAGGTTTTTTTTCCTTATTCCCAGGATAAATATACCTGTTATGAGGGTCTGTGTTGGTCAGATGTCTGATAGGACGAATAGACTCTGGCTCATCTCCATTGCTCTCCTGAGCAAAAGTATCGCTTTAATGAACGAAGTGTTCTCTCTGGTTTCAGCATCCAGGGGACAAAAAGTGCACTCTGTCCTTGCAGGCAGGAGCAGCAGGGATGGTTTTCCCCTTTAGGGTTTTGGAATATGGACAACTGCTCTACCCCAGGATGGCTGATCAGTCAGTAGGACACTTTTCTTCCACGGCCACCCACAGAGGTGGTGGGGGGAAAAGGAGACAACAGTGGAGAATAAACCGCTTCCAAATTCTTTACCTTTCCTTGCTCTCCCCTGTTCCTTCGATGTACCTGCTGGGACACATCCACAGGGACAGTGAAAGGCCCAGGCACAGAGGGAACTGCCCTGAGCTCCCCCAGAGCGTGTCAGAGGAGCCACACAAACACATATCCGTGGAGAGCAGGATGTTGCAGCAGCACTGTGGTGCTGGGGCAGAGCAGGTCTTTCCAGCAGCAGCTCTTCTGGTGTGTAAATGAAAATAGAGCTGGTAGTGTGGGACACTGGAGCCTGAAACAGGAGCATATCATGAACACAAAATGAAAGCGAATGACAGTTACTTTTATCTATTTGTCTTCATTTCAGTGGATTCTCCCTTCACCCATTCCCACCCGCCTCCCATCCCTTTTTATTGGGTGAATAGCAGTTTTTGAACAATCTGATAGTAGTTGCTAGCTCAGCTCCTTTGCTTTTGAGCTGTATTTATTACTCATTTCCTGATTTCTTACAAAAGAGCTCTGCTGCCTTTGAGATTTACAGAGGGGTCTCTTCTCTGCAAGGAAAGGAAGAAGAAACACAGGGAAGACTTTGCTCAAATCTGGCAGTGGAAAGAGCTTCCCCTCACCTTGTTGCTCTCACTGACCTTTTTTCCAACACTCCTGCAAATTAAAATCAGTTTTTTCTATCTATCCATCCCTTCTAGCTCAATATATCAGTTTCACATTGCAGATAATAATTATCAAGAAAATCCTCCTACAATGTACTTGTTGGTAGGGATCTGGAAAGTGTGTCTCTGTTCAGCTGCAAGGCAGGGCCAGACGTATCTAATTGATGGACAATTATAACCTATTTGGTCTTCCAAACTGCTGCTGCTGAAGCTTATCTAACCTTAAGAAGGACTGGCTTCAGCTACTGCAGCTGCCACCTCAGGAATGCCTCGCCCAGACCCACGGTCTCTCTGGCTCAGGCTAATAGACATTAACCCCATTGCTCTGGCTTTTGTTTCCAATTCACCACACGTCTGTTTTTGACAGCTGCCCTGCCCTGAGAGGACCTGGATGTGCCCATTAGTGTGGAGTGAGCCCTGGGACTCCAGAGAGCGCAGTGCACAGTGGGGTCTCCTCTGGCGGTTGTAGGATGGAGGCTTTTAGCCACCACCCCCACACAAATGCAGCTCCCAAATGGGGGTTTGGGGGGCTGCAGCTAAGGAGGACAGCAGAGGAAATGTGTGGGAGCTTCATCTCTGAAGAGCAGCATGAGCTGTGGGTTCAAGTGACACCTGGGCAGAGGGCAGCAACACACAGGCCCAAGGAGACACTTGCCCATCCTCATCAGTGGGAAATTCAACTTAATTCCAGCCTTCCCCTTGTCCTGTGGCATGTGTTTAGGAATGTGTTTGAACCCCTACCAAGTCCACATGTGAGCCAAGGAGGAGTACAGGGAGGCATGGAAACACAAGTCGTTCATTTACCTTTCACCCTGCCCTCTTCTAATACATTTGATTTACCTACCTCTAAAAAATTCCGCAGAAGGAAGATCTGCCTGTTTATGTGTGAAATTGCTGAATTCCAAGGATGGTAAATGGCTTAATATTATCACACAGTGACTGAGACATGAAAGAACCCAGGTGACTTGACTTCTCCGACTCTTTATGATTTTCACCCTGTTCTCTCCCTTTCTGCAAAGTGGTTGTGCACTAAAGTGCATGGGAACTGCTGCACTTTATACTCACTGAATACAGCTTTTAAATTTGGGCTGCTAGACCTTTCTCTTGAGTACCTGCAATTTACAGTCCCTCCTCTCCACATTTAATTGTGTTTGTAAATAATCAGTATATCTTTAGGTGGAAAAATAAAAGTGCAAAGGATCTGTTACAAGCTAGATTTGTAAACTAAATCTTTCTTCTGCAAAAAAAGAGATAAAGGGGAGGAGCCCTTTGGTAGTTTATTTCCTGCACAATTAAAAAGCTCTCATACTGCTGTAAATAAAACTCCAGTAACCATAGTCAGCTGGCACCATGTGGAAATCACTGATTTTCAGGCTGAACAAAACTGTCCTTTTGTACACCTCTGCCATTTGCTGGCACTGAGCCGAAACAGTTTGAGTGTGTGTGGAGTGGCAGCTGGCTGTTTGTTCTGTGCCTTGCCTGTATAGCACCCAACACAGATTTTCTGACTCAAAAAGAATATTTTGAGGACGTTGCAGTGGTGAAAATACATAATTATGTGTTGGGTGGTAGGTCATTACTGTGCTGACTGCATTTGTTCCTTAAGCAGCCTGAGAGAAGCCAGTATATCCCAATAGCTAAGAAAGGATTTGCACGCCTGGCTGAGGATCTCAGTGCTTTATCTGCTCTAGTGAACCAAGCCTGCAGCTCCCTAAAATGAAGAGAAATGCAGTCACTCAGGACCTTTTCCTTTGTCACCGACTTGCACAGTCCTGGACCAGAAGGGTATTTAAGTGAAGAAGGGAGGGACAGAGCCGAGGTGTGGTTGTTCCCTAAGACAACTTGCTCATTTGTTCCCATTCCTAACACTAGATGGTCTTTTCTTTTTGGGGGGGCTTTTGTTTCCTTTTGTTTGTTTTTTTTTTAATTGTTGGTTTTTTTGGGGTTTTTTTGTTCATTTTGGTCAGATATGTACACCAATGTTTACAGATTTGAGACTTTGATTATAGGCATATAAGTATAAGCATATTTTCCAGCCTTTTTTCTTTTTTTTTTTTTTATGTGTGATTGGGAGGAAAGAAAAAAAATTATCCCTGACTGGTATAAGACCAAGATAGGTTTATTTTCATGTGAAGTTTCAGAGTGCTATTTCCTGTCAGCTGAATATCTTGATGGAGGAGCCAGTACCCAGGACACCTGTCCGTGCCCCGTGGGCTACGGAGAGATCCTTTTACAGTGTCAGCGGCAAGTCTGCAGTACATTCAGCATAAAGTGGCTTTATCCCATTTTTTCCATTTTGGCATCTTCTCACCAGTAAGATGTGCGCAAATTGAAGGAAGTTCAGACAAGAGCCACAAAAATGATGAAGGGCCTGTGAGGTGTTGACTTACGAGGAGAGATTAAAAAGAATCAAATATGTGTAGCTTGGCTAAGGGATGACTGGGGGTAGGGGGGAGGAAGGGAAGGCGATATTTATCTCCATGTACATACAAGGATGTAAATTCCAAGGCAGGAGATGAACTGCTTATGATAGTACAAAGGAAGATTTATTAGAAGTTGTAGTAGGAAATTAAGCAAAGGAAATTTTCAGCTGAATATCAGGAGAATTTTGTTAAGGCTGTGATAACGATGATAAATATTTATATAGCATTTTAATAGCGAGAAGGTGGCACAATGGTGGCACAATGATTCCTGCATCCAGTGTTTCAAGGCAGTAGGGAAGGATCACTTTCCACCCTGTACTGCTATTTGATGAAAAGCTTAGTGCAGAGAAGGGGAAGTTTTCCCTCCAACAGATGAAGCAGAGATGGCTAAAAGCCATGTCTAACCTTAAATGGCTTTGGTACTCTGGCAATAGCAACTTGGAGAGACCTTGACCATTTTTTCTGGTCAAGTTTTGTGTAAGTCAGTTGTTGGTCAGCTATTGCTGATATTTCTAAAGACAAACAGATTGTTTGAGCTTTTTCCTGGGCAGCTCAAGCAGGAGATGTGGCTGTCTTCGTATGGCAGGGGCTTATATTCAGAAAAAAACATTGGAAAACCTGCCATTTACTTGGTAAATAATCTCTGCTTTCCAGCCTGTGATCGATTAACTTCACAGCTCTGTATTAGTGCTTTCTGAACTTAACAGGAATTTTCCAGCACCAGCCCAAGGAAAGAGATCTTCTTAGTAGGGCGGTGGAAAGCCAGGACTTGAGGTCCTGGAGGCAGGAATACCAGAACGTGCTTTGCAAGTGACAATGCCATACAAATCTGGATGGAGTGTGTAGGATGGAAAGCAGTGGTGTCTTTTGTGTCTCACATCAATTGCAGTGACCCCCATCTGATGCCCCTAAACCCGCACTGGAGTCATTCACTTGGCTTTGTTGAGCAAAGGGGAATCCCAAAGACCTTCTGAGCCTTACGCACTCTTTCAGAGAGAGATTTCACACAATTCAAGGCAAAAGCAGAGTGGCTTTCTTTTTTGCTTTCTTTTTTTTTTTTTTTTTTCTAGTGCAGTGTTCAGTGTCTGGGACACAAAAAAAGGTATTGTCAGATGTGTAAATGCAAATTTAATGAGCGGGTAAAAAAATCCCTTCAAATCAATGCAAAAATATTCCACAGTGGAGTCATTTTGATTAAAAAAAAAAGGGGGGGGGGGAGGAGGAGGTTGCCTGAAATAAGCAAAATTTCAAGCTAATGGGAATCTCATTCATTATTTAATCCACTCCTTATCTGAAATGTACAAAAAATGGAATCTAATATGGCATATGTATGTTGTTGTCTTAGCGAAAAGACAGGGGCAAAGGCCTGCAATTTCACTTAATATATTAAATCCTACTGCAGGCTTTGAGCCAGATTAATAACTCTAGCGAGCTAGAAAATCCCAATATATATTTTTTCTAGCTCCATGCATGATGCGGCTTGATTCATAAGCAGCTCTACTGCTGGGCTTTATTAAATACAAATAAAATATCTCTTCTATTGCAAAAGCCCACAAGGTGACAGAAAGAGGAGAAGCAACTGTCCTTGCTAGTTAAAATGTATTTTCTTTGGCTTCCTACTCCTTAACTCAGCCCCCAAGTCCCAGGTCCCTAGAATATTTATACAGTCATAACCCTGTGCATAGAATCCGGAGGGATAGACTGAAAGGAAAGAATTTGTTCCCGATCACTGGGGCATGCTTGTGCAAAAGACCCTGCAGCATTCCTACCCTGGTGGACACGACTCAATTTTATGTCCGCTCAGGAGAAGAGTTTCAGCAGCCCAGCACGCTTCCTTACAGTCTGGGACAGCTGGTTTGAGGCTGATTTAAGAGTGTTACCCAACGACTTGCTGGCAGCTCTGCCACAAAACCTGGGTTGGTGCTTTGTTTGCCAGGTGGCATATTTGAATCCCCAGCTTGGAAAGCAAGAGCGGTGTCAGGGAGCTCAAAATCACCAGGCTGGTTTAAAAATCATCAGATTGAAACTGTAAAATATATAGGAGAGACCTTGTAGAATTTTAAGGTTGCTTTTCAAGCCTTTCCATGTACATGCAGTGATAGTAAAACAAAGGATTTAGAAGAAAAAAAGAAAATAAAAGTTACATGAACAGCATAGTCCTGCCTATAAATTGTGGCACTGGTTTGGGAAATCAATCCTTTTTTTTGGACAACACTAAACCTCATGCTGCATGCATAGCTAAGGATGCACTTAAATGTTCTGAAAAGAGAAGGTTCTACTCACGTGCAACCTTGATCTAAAGCTGGGCTTCTGTTCTTGGGGGTTCTTCTTCAAGTTTTTGGGGTCAATACTGGAGTAGGTGGACAAGGCTTTCCGGAGAGTCAAATTGGATCCCATTGCAGCTCTTTGCTTTGGTGTCTTATAAAGCCATTAAAAAACTACAGGAATATGCCTTGAGTTTAATGGTGGAAAACCCTGTGTGGGACACCAGCAAAAATCTGGGAACACCAAATTTTCCATGGAGGTAGACCTGCTGAAGCAGATACAGTACAAATATGTAGGGGCGAGATCCTTCTCTGGAAAGGTTGATATGGAAGTAGGAAAGTGAATTAGAGGAGAAAGATATTACCTGCTCTGAAGTGGGCAGAGCTGGCCTGATACAGACCAGGGGAGAGGATACTTGTAAAAGTACTTTGGGGGGGCATGATACCCTCTTCTTAAGGGCTTATTTAAGACATCATTTATTCTTTCTAAAATAAACAGAAGAATAAGATCTTATTTAATTTATTCCTCTGGAGAAAATGGAGCTTTCAATGTACTGGAACAGGATAAAATAACTTCTCCAATGTAATTTCACAACTATTTTTTTATTAGATTTTTTTTTAAAAATCGTAGATGACCGAAGGGGTTTGTTTCATTTTAATTAAAGGAAGAAGAAAAATTGAGACTTAAGTTAGTGCTGCAGGTTTTCAGATATCTGGCAGTGAAATAAGAGAGTAGTGGTTTTTATTGCTGCAGTTGTTTTTAAGGTGGGAAATTAGTGTAAAGTTATTTTTAAATCCACATTAGTAACTTGATGGATTTTTCCACTCACTCCTGGCACAGACCCAAGGGTTCCAGTCCTGACTGCACTGGACTGATGGAAGGGATGTCCAAAGGGACCAAGGACAAGGGCATGGCTCAGGAGGAGGGACAGATTTCTGTCTGTGTCTGTGGGGTGTGTGTCATGCTTCTTGCTGGGGGCTGAAACTGCTCTGGTATCGCTGCCGCATCTCTGCTGTGCTGTGAGCAACAATAAGTGGATAAACTGAAGAAATCTGAGGCTGGCATGGGCTACTCTGGTCGTACTTCACAGCTGGGCCAGTACTCAGGACTGCTGCTCTTGCTGGTTTATTATAGCATGCCTTGCCATGGGCGCAGGAGGTCCTGTTTGAAGGTAAAAGTCCTGGACTACTAAGTGCTTACCACATGCAAAATGAAAAGATGGTCCTTGACCTGAACTGCTCGGAGATGTGAACGCCTGAGAGAGGCCACAGCAAACAGATGGAGGGAGAGCAAGGTAATATAGAGCGGATTATGATTTGGTTGGGAAGTTGCAGTGATAGCACACTGGCTGCCTCGTGGGTGTTGAGTGGTTTGGAAGTGTCACTGCAAAGGTGAGTTTCAAGGAGGGATGACGAGGCGGACTCTGTAGTAGATGCCTCTGATGTTGGCAGGACTTTCACATCCCTGGTACACAAAGGTCTCTGGACAGTAGAAACAGCTGACATAGCTTTGGGGTTAAGCCAACACTATCATGCTGTTAGGATGTTTATCTGAACCAGCCGTCGCAAAAGGCTCTCCCATGCCTACCTCAATATTAAGGACTCAGAGGATTTTGAGGACGGAGCACATCATTTATCCTGACCTTCTGGATGTTGTAGAGGCCATGGGATTACAGTGATTCCTGCACCAGGCCCCACTCACTTGGGCTGAATCACAGCAGCTGTCTCAGAAAGGCGTGCAAGCCTAACAGAGCCTTGAAGGGAGGTGGTGTCTCACTATTATAGGACCTGTGTACGTGTTTGCACAGCATGTGAAATATAGCAAGCATATATTTGTGTATTTTTTTTTAATGTTAAATGGGCTTAAGGGCCTTTCTGAAAAGCTCAGGGGTTTTGAGCACAATTGTGTACTGCAGAGGCAGCAACTGTAGGCTAATTTGAAAAATTCACGCTGGACACTGGGCTGAGATGTGCCCTTTAAATGATGGTCAGTGACCCAGGAAGAATTTCCTGAGTGCAGGAGGACCTCAGCGGAATTGTCTCATGTCTGCAAGTGTGTGCCTAAGCAGTTTAAATGGAAATAGTACTAAGGGCATATTGTTTTCCTTTGGCTTGCACTTAATGTGCTTGTCCTGGGCTTCAAATGATTGTGATTTTACACAAACTTAAGTTCAGCATAAACATTTACAAACTTTAGAAATAGAAAGTCAGTAATATTACAAATCTGTGCTTTAATTTATGGGGCTTTTTTCCTCTTTTTGCCCCAAATTCCATGTTACCTCTTCTTTTTTCATTTCCCTTATACCATCAGCACCATTCAAAAGGTCCACAGATGGCAAAGTTGGCTGTGACCATAAGAAATGAGATTTTAGCTAGAGAAACAGAATTCAGGAATTGGGCTTTGTCTGTGCCACAGAGTTGCTTTAGAAGTCTTGAGTGGGACATGAAAGTGTTATGAAAAGGAGGAGTTAAGGAGAATGGCAATATTTGGTTTCACAAATGCATTAGGTATCTTGTCTAGATATATGATAGTGAATGAAGGGGAATATGTTTTGGTCTGGGAACAGTGTGGAGTACTGATCATTGCTGATAATGTTTTGACACTGTAAATGGAAATGAAAAATAAAAAATTACTGTAAATTACAAGAAAATTTAAAATCTCCCCAGAAATGATGGCATTAACTGAGCCCCATGTTGTTATCAACATTCTTCTAAACTTCCCCCATCCATTACAAACCCTTCTCTCTGCTGAGATCATGTCTGTCTACTTTGTAAGCTCTGAGTATACAGTCCAAAACCACAGTTTCAGGCCCTGCTAAGAAATTGTGTTAGCACTAGGACAGAAAATTGATTAGTCCGTTTTCTCTGTTCCAACTTAAGAGTGAAGCAGTAAATAGTGTTAATGCTGAGAAGTGAATTAGATTTCTAACACTGTTTCTGCTTTAATAGTTTTTTCCATTTGCTAATAGCCCAGATAATAGCAACTGTCCTTCAATAACATGTGTTGTTTTGTTTGTATCTTTCTTCTGACAGCATCTTTTTAAAGCAACATGTTACAGCTCATTCATGAAATAGTTATCAATTCTGTCCTTGTTTGTTTCTCCAGGCAAGCTAAGTATGTCCTTGTTAACACTGGCTGTCGGGCATTGTGTACCTGCAGGCTGTGCTTAGCTCCCTCCTTTTAAGGGTCTCTCAGTCAATTAAAATTGCAGATACAAATTTCAGGTGCTTTGGATTAGGGCTTTCAAATCCAAACGCCGATTTCACACTTTGTTGGAAAGCAGAGCAGCACAGACGTGTGGTGACGGCCGCTCTAGGCAGGACCAGGAGCGTCCCCTGAACACCAAGGATGCTGAGCCAGGTTGGATTATTTCGGTATCACCTTTTCCAAACTTCCTATCTTATTCATCTCAAATTCCTCCTTAAGCATACTTTTACCAGTCATGCTGTTCTTGTCAATTCTAGCTTTCTTATCTACTCATTCCTGTATCTAAAGACTGTCCAATGATATCCAAATACAGCTGTCACTTGTAGCTAATATTCTTTATCATCATTTCCTCAGCAGAGAGATTGGGGTAGTGCTCTGGTAGGGTTTCTTTGGTTTCTGCCTCTGCAACCCATGTGCTGCTCCATATGAACATTTGAGGGAGCAGGTTAAATTTGCTACAAGAAATTGATGTGACCAGAGTGCTCCTTCATTCCTGTGTTTGTTCTGAAATACTATATTTGTCTTGAAAATTATGGTTCCCGGTTAAGTAACACATATGGAGAAAAAGTCTGTCGAGCTTTCAAAGCCTGTCAAACACAGGCCATAAAGCACAGCACTGGGACATTTCCACATGCATAGTCTGTGCCTTTGAGGTGTTCCCCACATGTCCTTTGATGATTAAGTGACAATCTGTAGTTTGGTATTGCCTAGCAAATTCCTTTTCTTTCACTGTACCAGACTTCTCAACCCACCCCATTCTGTTTTGGCCCAGCATTTCAATGCCTAAATTATCAGGAAACTAGGGCAGAGACCATTTACTTTGGGATGTCCATTCAGTAGTTTTCCCAAGCATTTAATCTCAGATTGGTGACTGTAAAGCCACAGTAATTTGTAATTGCAATTACTGAGTGATGACAGTTAAATGGTATGTAATAAGAGCCTTTTAGCTACATACTGAGTTTTATCCTAGTTTATCACTGACATTTCATTCAAAGAAAAAATCTCACAAAGTTTTAGTTTTGTGGATACAGTCAGCTAGAGCAGAAATGTTTGCAGAGGAGTGCTACTCAGTTGGATCTGTCATGCTATCCTTGGCAAAATACATGTTTAATTATAAAATGCTCTCTTAATTTATTTGACACTTCAAAGATCTATGATTTTTCTTTTGTTTTTTAAACTTGGAATTGCTATTTATTTGGATCTCAGAAAACCTATCTAGCTTTTTTGTTAAATTAAATATCCTGGTTGGAATTTTTATCTTAAAAAAAAAAAAAAAAAAAAAAAAAAGAGACTGATGAAATTGGCATGGAAGAATTATTTGATTAGTGTGCTCTCATTCCATTTGAATAGCCAAATTCCTTGTTCTTCAACAGTGTGCAAAGCCTGTACCTAATCCCTGGGTGAGAGAACTCAAAATTATCTGGGTGGAAAGGATCCCTTGCCACATATCCCTGGGAAGCTCTCCTCTCCCCGTCTCCAGGGGAGCTAGCGGAGCTTGCAAGAAGATGAGCTTGGGAAAAAGTTTCTGGAGTGCAAGTGGGATGTTTGATAAATTACTGGCCAGTGTATTATTTGGTGTATTGTGATTGTGATTAGTCAAGACAACACCCTGTTTTTTCTGAGGTTATTTCTTTGAGATTAAGCAAAGCATAATAGTGTGATAGAGTTGAAGTTTATAAGGAAAGAGGTTAGAACATTGATTAAACTTTTCTGTATTTATCTCACTCTTCTTGCAAGACAATTTCTTTTAAAGCCAAAGCCAGATACTTGAATGAAAAATGACCCATCTCCTTAGCTCTCCTATCCACCACTTTTCATGAAAATTGACCTCTCCATTAGATCAACTAATCAGTGGAGCATAACTGAGGTTTAATGGCCATCAAAGAGAAAACCAATTTAGTTTCAGCTTCTTTGACAGGAGTGCATCTGCAGGACTTTGAGCAGACTGATCAGTTGGGGTTTTTTTGGTTGTTATGCCAAGCCTTTACTAAATTTCAAGTAATGATCTCTCACAGCTGTCCCTTTACTTTGTGTTTTGTGCTGAAAATAAGTTCTGGGTGTTTCACAGGAGGCTCTGTCGAGGCCTGGACTCACATGGATGCATGAGGACTATCATGTCACACTGCTGTGGTATGATGAGGGATCTAACCTTCCCTCATTCTGCAGAAAGTCCTGCATTTATGTTCAAGTGCCAAAGAGGCATCACCAGCAGTAATGGGACAAATTTCTCCAAGTATTTCATTTCAGATATATAATCCATTTTCATCAAAGTGAGTTCTAGAGTTAAACAAGGTGTTTCACATGCAGCAATTATTTTATTTATTTATTTAATTGATCTATCTACCTATCTATCTATCTGTTTTTAAGCTATGTCCGTGTTATGGTTCCTCCCTGTGAAACTGATCTTTGCTAACTGGATCCAGTCTTGATTGAGTGTGAGAGCTGCAGTAATATGTTAGGAGGAGTTGGTTGCTTGGTTTCTTTTTTGGTAGAGTGGAGTTAAAACTTAGATGTGGACACAAGACAGTTTGGGAACCTCCAGACTGGTATGATACAGGTAGATCCAGCTGATTAGGATGGTATTTTCCCATGGATTTTTTTCAGCATTCCTCATGAGTAATCTGAATATAACCTTACCTACATCTCCACACCAGTGTAAGGTTTCAGTGCAAATTACTTCTTAATTCAAATTAGCTTGAATTCATAAGAGTTCCTTGTTGGTTTTCCTTCTTCTTTGTTCCTTCTGCTATAACACCTCTTTAAACTTCCAGATGGATTCTGCAACTCCATTGGCTTTGGGAGAGGGTACAGGTTAAAAAATAAAATAAAAACTTTTTATAACACATTTAGAGTAAACATGTTTCCCATTCTTCTTCCAGGGATGTTGTGCCTCTCCAGACTCTGATCCAGTGGAGCTCATTGCTATGCAACAAGTACAGTCAATGAGAATAATTTTTATAGACTTTAAACACAGAAAAGATGAGAAAAATGCATGTAAAAACTAGTAAATTCTAAAAAAAAAAAAAAAAAAAGGAAACATTTTAAGACAGAGTAATGCAAAGCTTTCAAAAGCATGAATTAAACCAACCTTTCAGTGATTAGGCATTAGGATGAAAGTTTCCATGGGAACATATTATCTCATCAGTCTCTACTTCAGTGTTCCTTGTGTCCTCGATTGAAACAGCTGGAACTAGCTAAATTATGCCATTTTGTTTGTTCTCAATTGTATGAAATCTTTTTCTTTCTGTGTTTCAACTGCAACACCAAAAAGTCAGTGTCTCTTTTTCTCCTCCTCCTTCTTTCTTGGCCAATGAATCTTTAATTATTTATACAAGTGGAATATCTCCAAGAGAAGTGAGGGAGAGAAAGAGGGAGTAAAATGAAGAGAAATTGTTTTAGCTTTGCTGGTGTGGAGTTGATCCCAGTCTTGAAATAAATATCAGCCTTTTTGGACTTGATTATTTACCAGTTAGGAAAAAAAAAAAAGAAAGAGAGAAAAATCATGAACCTCTGATAAATAATTCAGGCTCCTCCATCTGTGAAAATGTTGGATTTGGCCTAATTTTTCTTATAAACAAAGACCATCATCTGCTCCAGAAAATAAAATCTGCAAAATTCAGGTTCTGAAGGGGCACTTTTTCCCTGCCAAGATCTGATATATTTTTTTCCCACACACATGCAATTAAAAAGCCAAACCAGGAAATTATAACAGAAAATCAGGCAAGCTATCTTTCATCCCTGTTCTGGTAAAATGTCAGTCGCTTAGGGCTATGTTGTTGAAACACAGGTCAACAAGAAAGGAGTTGTGAACTTTGCCAGGTTCTGCTACTCAGTGCCTAAATCCCTTTGGCAGCATATGTTAGATACCTGGTGCTGATCTGGGAAGGAGACTCTGTCAGCAAGGACTGAGATGGAGCCTGAAGGACAAGGAGTCCTTATTTAAAATAGTTTTAGTAAAACAGCTTCAGTAATTCTGCCCCTCCCAGGGTTTTATTTCTTTAGAACTGTAGAGAGATGCCTGGCTGTGAGTATTTTATTTGCAGGCCACCTGAAATTAATAAATTTACAGAGACCAGCTGCAGCACTGAGGGGTTTCTGAGACAGAGGTTTCAGGTAACAGAAAGCTGAGGTTCAGGGATCTCATCATGGGTCAGTCTGTAACCAAGAAATTGGTGATCTTCTGTCTTCTACATTTGAAGTAGAAGTTGGAGGACAATGGTATGCAGCTGATTTCTCCAGGCTTTGAGAGGACTAAGTGCACAAGGGTGGTTAAATGCCACAGGAAAGATCTGTGGGAAGCTGAGCTGGGAATGGAAGGAAGGCATGTCAGGATGCAGACTTTGATACACAGCCTAGAAAAGAGTGCTCAGACCTGAATCTATAGACTTCAGAAGGAGAAGAAAGTTGCAAGGAAGGGAGCCACATCTTAGAAAAATTCAGCAAGAAAAAAATGGTTGAGTGAACTCTGGGAGGCCTTGAGTAGAAAATGGAGCATAATTCTGGTAAACACATCAGCCCCATGGCAAATCCTTCTTTGCATTTGGCTTCTTCCTTTGATTTCATGGGGGTTCAGAGGGAAAAAAACCACCCAAAAAACTACGCCAAGCCAAATTTGATTACAGCTTGTTTGACAATTTTTGTATTCATGTATGCGTGAAATTTCTGATGGGAACTTCTCAGGGAGAGTTTGTGGCTAAATTATCATCATTTCTCTCCTAAAACTCTAAAAATGTTAATGAGGGCTGGTGCAAAAACTAGTAACTTTAAAATTAGATTAGTCCAATAGAAATGACCTGAAAGTGAGTTTCTTGTGAAAAGCAAACCAGAAATCTCATGAGAGCAGGATGGCAGTTTTCCCTCAAGAGTGGGGGTGGTGAACTCAACTCTGCAAAATCAGAATCAAACCCAACTATCTGGCTCTGTCAGACAGGTGGGATATTTATCTACCTGCCACACATGAACATGTTTCTACTCAGTAGTAAAGAGAAATGACATAGAGGAAGAATCTATCATAAAGTGTTTAGGGAAAAGGAAAAAAAAAGAAACAAATCCAAACCAACAAGCTTTAGCATTTCTCTTCTAGATTCAAATAAAAATATAAAACAAAATATAAAAGCCACATAGTGAAATGAATTTTAAATAGATGTAGACTCTTGGACTACATCCAGCTTGCTGGACAGTGCTCACAAAGCTGTGCTGAGCTATGACATTACTTTAGAGAGGAAAAAAAAAAAAGTCACCATTTTCTGAAATGCTTTTGATGCCTTTATGAAGTGGCATTTGCAGTGCAGGGTGGACAGAAACAGTGCTATCCAGAGGCCAGGCAGCTGGAGTTGAAGTGTCTGTGGCTGAGGACCAGGGTGCCTAAAGAAACGCGCCTGTCCCGAGACTCACACCGAGCAGCCACGGCCGGGCTGGGAGGACAAAGAGGAGCCAAGAAGTGAAGATAGGAAAGGATTATTTGGATAGCAGGATTATTTGGTGGTGTTCAGCCAGGCTGCAGCTTCCACAGCTCTCCCCAGGTAGCAGGTTAGCCTCTGCGCTCCCCTCCTGCTCTGTGGAGGTGCACTGAGCACTGTCTGGAGTTGCTGTACCATGAGAGGAAAGTGTTTATATCATGTGGTTTAGAGCAACAAACCTGATCGAATTCCCCAAAGGGAACTGCACTTTCTGAGGCTTTCAGCAATCTGTTGGGAAGATATTTTTTCCCTTTGTCTTTCCTTCCTGTGTTCCTCACAATCTGAGCAGCATTTTAAAGAGCATTGCACAGACTGCAGAGAGAAGAGGAGAGGTGTTTCTTTGGTGGGTGAGAGGAATGGATGGAGACCTGCCTTTCTCCCTGCCTTGCCGAACCAGACCTGGTCAAGCAGGGAAGAAAGAAAATGAAACTCACTTTTGGGATCAGGGGAGGAAGATGGGAATAACTCCTTTTCACCATTATTTCCAGCCCGAGATTAGCTAATTTCTGAGCGATGACACTCCATTCGGCATTGGGGAATCGGCTGTCCAGCCCTACACTGCCAGAAAATCAGTCCTTTCACAGCGATCAACCTATTTTTAATTCATCAGCAGCCAAATCCTGGGGAGCAGCTCTGTGTACACGTCTATATGTGTGTACGAGATAGTTATGAAAGACCTGTCTTTGACCTCCTCACTTTCAGCAGAAGGTTATTGTCTTAAATAGCACATCCAGCTCGCAATTCCCTTTGATCCTCTGAAACTTCAGCTCAGCCACCTGATATAATTTTCATCCCCCTCTCCAACTCCTTGCAATCCCTCCTCCCCATCCACCTCCCCCCAAACATTCAAAGACATTATAGCAGGAACTAATTTTGTCTGGACTATTATTAGATCATGAGATCAGGGCAACATAGAGGTCGTAAAATGTTTCATTCTCTCAGAATGGCCATCGTGCCCCTATCAGGTACCATAACGTTAGGTTTGCTTATTGTGCAGATTGCTTGAGTTGCAAATTGCACATTATCCAGCTTAAACACCTGGCATTTACATTCATTATAACCCTGACACCCCCCCTTTATGGCCTCCCGTGAGGGTCTTCCAATTGGTCAGAAGCGCAAATGAATGTTTTATGATTATGATGAATAATGTGAGGGGCTGTGGAGGGGAAAAAAAAGGAAAAAGAAGAGAAAGGAGAAACAAGAATGAGACATAGGCAGAGGAAGGGCCTTGTGAAACACTTTGGTGATGCAGAGCTTTTTGTCAGAGGTGTGTAGTGATCTCTGTAGCTGGAAAAGGACTCGATGTCGCTGAATAGAGCTAAAGCAGAAGCAAAGTAGCTTTCAGGAAGGGATAAAGATGTGTCTGCTGAAAGAAGGTTGTAGGTGTTGGCATCCTACAATTGAATTGGAATTCAATTGGAGGGTGGGGGTTGTATTCCTGGTGGTGTTTTTTGTTTCTCAGTGATTTCAGGCCAGTACCTGCACATAGTGCCGTGCCTCAGTTTCCCCTTAAGCACACATCAGGAGTGGATTTAGCAGCCACTTCTTCTCCTCTTCTGCTCCCCACCAGTCTCAGGGCCTTTGCACTGAAAAAATCCCTCCCCCAGCCCTTCCAGAGTTCATTCTTTCCCTGAGAAAAGGACTTGGAGGCTTGCTGGTAACTGGAGTCAGATCTAGATGCAGTTTTGAGATGTGTGACTGTAACATCCAAATCAAGAGCTATTCTTTCACTGTTTTCCTGCCTCATTTGCTGGCATGAGGAAGGGTCATAGCTTTGAATTAGGAAGCTGCAAACTAAATGTATGAAGCCATTTACTGCACTACTTCTTGGGTATTTGGCTTTTTATTGGCTCCTTCGTTTCTGCTGTCAGTGGCTGCTGGGCCAACTCTATCTCAAGAAGTCACACTGCATTTTGAACCTGGGTGTTATATTTTCTATTTTATTTCTCAGACAAGACCTAGTTCCACTACCCTAATGCTGTTATGCCTCAAGATTGTTTTTCAAGGGGCAGCAGAAGGTGGACAGAGTTTATCTCTTGCCTCTGAGGCCATCTTCAAAGTTGAGGAGCCTTGACTATAAGTTGGGTTTTTTTTTTTTTTCCAGGGAAGCTGTAGCTATTTTGCGATTGACTTCAGCAGAGCCAGAACTTCAGGGCTTTTTTCCTAGACTGTGGTCAGACAGAACAGTTGGAAAAAACAGGCTCTGTCTTGTGGGACTTTCATAGCCTAACAAGAGCCTGGAAATTGCCTCTGGGTTTGCTAGTGCCATGTCTTCCCTCAGGAGGCACACAGAGATCATTCCAGGATGCTCCAAGCAAGGAGGAAGGAAAAAAAAAAAAAACCCAGAAAAAAAACCCAAAACAAAACAAAAAGTCTAAATGAGACTCCATGTCTCCAGAGATTGTTTCTGTGGCTTAAATGATTTTAATTAATAAATAAATAAATGGGATTGAAAGTTGCCTGGGAGAGAGACTGAGGTTCTGAGATATTTTTAACCCCTCACTCCTCCCCCCCAATGTTGTTTTGCTTCATCTCTGAGTGGGATCTGCTGGTTGCTGGGTGCTCTTGTGTGCATCTCAGTCTGGACTAATGAGATGTTCGTGTGAAGGAAAGCTCACAGCAAGGGCAAAGATATATTTGACTATTGTGTTCAGGGCTTGTGTGCATTGTAGGGTACCAGCCGGGCAAGGGAGGGTGATTTTAAGGGCTGGTTTTGTTACAGCCTCACAATTTAGAAACAATCAAGCAGCATACTGGTAATGAGAGTTTTTAAATGCAGTCTTGGGGTCTGCACAAAACTGAACTGGTCAAATAGCCAATTGCTCTGTGTTGCTTTCTCTCACTTTGTCGGTGAGACTTATTTATGATATGCACTGAGCTCAGGGAAGGCACATGCCCGGCCTAAATCCATACACAAAAAGCAAGTCAGTCTCATAAGACCCAAGATGAAAAGACAGAAATATTTGCCAAAGACTAGCATGACATTTAGGATGGAGGGAAAAGACACTGCTGGAGAGCCTTCTGCCTGAGCCCTTTTGTGGAACATTGCAGAGAGCAAGGCTTAGAATAATGGGATAAATGTGGGCGGTTGTCCCTTACAAAGGACACATCTCTGTCGGTAGTTTTGTAGTCTATATGGTTCATGGCCTAAGATCACCATGACTAAAACATAAACCTTGCTTGGTTGCAGTGGAGGGTTCATGTCTTTAACAGAAGCAGAAGTGGGCTCAAGCCCAGAAGGTGATTGAATCAGCAAGGAAGCCAAGTGCCCAGTCTTATATGGCTGTCATCATATTGCAACCTTCAAATCTATGCATTCTTTAATTTTTCAAAATAGCCCTTTAATTGAATTATCAGCCATTGATGAAAACATAACCTTTGCCTATTACAGGCATAATGAGACCAATTCCACAGTACTCTTGACATATCAGTTTCTTATGGCAAAGTCCTACAACACTCAATAGGAATGAAATCATCAGGATTTTATAGAAAGAACTCTGAGAGGGCATATAATCCATTTGATGATGTTTTGATCTCACAAACAGATAGCTCTGGATGTTTCAATAAATCCTAAAGATTTCTCTGGGATCATATTCAATTCAATGCCATAGGTGTGTGTGCATGCAAGTTTTCTCTCTCCTATATCTGTGGACAGCGTGGATATCTGTTATACACAAAATAGCTATGTAAGTGAAAATAATTAATCCAGGGAGGAGGGTGCCTTGTGTGTCATCAGTTACTTGAAAATTACACTTGTGTAATTGAATCTTGCTAGAACTTCTTGATTGAGCACGCCATCTCTTTCTACCTCAATTTTTGGTGTTACAGGACAAGCACTAAAATCCACTCAAGGGGTAAGTACAGAATAAACCAAATTTCTTCACAACTTTGTTTCCATGCAGTTGACTTATGCCTGGAAGCGTGAGGGTTATTTCCCTAGCATTTCTTATCCGAGACACTGCAAGTGTGGATGTTCTCATTATGCATATAAATGTCTAATCCTATTTGGAATTACAGTAAGGTCTTGGTTTTTGTGGAACCTTGTGGCAATTTGTTGCACAGGGTAATTATGCAGTGTAGTTAAAAAATAAAAAAAAAAATCTTTTGTCAGCTTCGGATTCATTCCCCCTTTCAGCTTACTGAGACTCTCCCTCAAACTGGTAATATATGCATATATATTTTATGCAGGGTTTTCACAGAAAGACTGCTGATCATGATAATGGTTTCTTGGAAGAATGAGGATTGTGCTTTCTGATCTCATGGGTTTCTTTCTTGGCACCTGTTTCTTCATATTTTGGGAATATATGTTTGCCTGAATATCACTGCTACATTGAAAAAAATAAATAGATTCAGTTACACATTCAGTTTAGGTAACGTGATACTGGAGTTGCAGGTGATTAAATTTAGAAAAAAAAAGAATTGAAAGAGCATGCAAAAGGGTTGATGCTGCTGGGCAGTGTATCTGGAGACCTGATGGATCTTCCATCAGTAGGGGACGTTCAGATGAAAACTGGATTGTGTTTTAAGATGAGCAGTACACTACACAAAATAGAGGAACATGATGCAGACTATATTGTGTAAGATCCTATGAGAATGCTTTATTATGATGTCAGACTAAAAACTACAGTGTCTCCTTGTGTTCCTGGTGTCTTAATCTAGAATAAATATTTTTTCTTATTATTTTTAATTAATTTAATTCCAAGTTGTTGAACCATTTTTTTCCGAGTTGTTAGTGGCTTGTGAATTTTTTGGTTCGTTAAAGATTTTTGGTCATATAACATTATTTTAAATAAAAAGTGTTGCAGAAGATGTTGTTCAGAATATATTCCCCTTGAACTGAGTAGGATGTTATCAAATTTAAATCTTCTATAGGAAATGAGTCAATAAACCTGATGCTACAAAATAGAAAGTAAGATTTTTTCAGGGGGAGTTTTCACTATTCTTATAGGACTTGAGAAACTGAGTGTGAGTCTCTCTTGAATGTTATGATGTGGCTCAAAATATTTAGGGACGGCTGATGGTTTCCTGTTAAGTTCTAACGAGTTGAGAAATGCGACAAAGATGGAGCCTGTGGAAGGAAGTGGAGTTCTTTTTGCCCTTAGTGATTTATGCTAGCTGACGTCTTCAATTATAATTCAAATTTGCAATTTCCTCTTAATTGTTTTATAGAATCATTATCTTCAGACTACTTTTTTCATGGCTACATGTAGGGCAGTTCTCTGACTCCAATCCTCTCTTTAAAGTTTGCCCTTTCTCAGCTGTACTCTTCCCTCACTTTATCTGATTCCTGCCTTGGTATCTACAAGGGGCTGGCGTTGTGTGAAGCTACAGGAGCAGTACAAAGTTGCCACTCATAAAACGATTTTCAAACATGAGAAACATAGCATTCAATTTTCCTGTCCAGAGCTGCATCCTTAAGTTGGCATTGATAAATCAGCTCTTTATTTGGTGTCACAGGAGCCAAGTCCAGGAAGATTTCCTGATGCTTCTGGAACTCTCCCTCTCCATCTGTGTGGTGGACAGATCTCTTCCTGCTGTGAACCACGAAAGGGCTGCACCACAGATGTTGGGGACTGGCACAGAGCTGGTGATGGAAACCAGATCAAGCTGGTGGGGCTGGGACACTTTACACCGGTTGAGGGTCAGCAGGGAGTGGAGGACCTTTTTGGGACTTGCATTTTGGACACATTCAGCTCTTTTCTCCCAGAATTTCTTAGCACCCTCTTATTTCCTCCTCCCTTCAAAAAAAAAAAAAAAAAAAAACCAAACCAAAAAGAAACCAAACAAAAAAAAAAAAAAAAAAACAAAAAAAAAAAAAAAAAAAAACCACACAAAAGTTCAAACTACCAGTGATGGTCTGCTCACCCTGTCCTCCTCCTCCTCCTTGCCCAACCAGATCATGCTGTGAGTCTGCAGAAGTTTAGCAATAATTAGTGCCAACCTCTAGCTGCTCACTGCTTGCTGGGAACCAGGGTTGTCAGCTCCGCCTGTCACAGGGCTGTGAGGAAATGAAGCATTGGGAGGCACAGAGATGTGGGAAGGAGGAGGAGAGATGTCCCTGCGCTACAAAGCACATTGCTATTAAAGTGTCAGTTTTTTGGTTTACTGTTGCAGTTTGTGTGAAGAGTTTATGGATCAGCAGATAACAGTAATTATCACAGAGACTTTTCTGCTAAAGTCTAATCTAACCTTTTATAGTTTTGTACCACAGGGCATCCTTCTCCTCATTCCCCCCCCGCCCCCCCCTTATTTTTTAAGAGCTTATCAGGTGATTTTATTATTTTATTTTTATTTTTTATGGCCTTTAAATCATCAAAGTTGACATCAGACACCTTCACACAAAAAAAGGATGCATAGATTAATTGAATGAGGGGGAGGATGGTAGGGTTTTATTAATAATACCAATCCAGAGAGTTTATTGTAGCAAAACCCAGGAACAGATTAACTGCATTAAAAGAAAAGAGAGGGGGGAGTAGGGAAGAGTGAAAAAACTCGGAAATGTTAGTCAAGGTGAGATGCTGTCCTCAAATTTAAAGCACTTGAAAATTTATTGAATAACATTCAAGCCTTGCAAATACTGGTCCCAGTCTGGAGTCATTCTGTCAAAGGCAATGCCTTCACTCTCAGTTGAGGAACAGAATGGGAAGGCTTATCCAGAAAGTGGCAGAGTGAGGAAGAATTGGAAAAAAATAAAAATCTTTACCAACATTTCTAGAAAGCATAGAAAAAGTACCACAAGGCAACTTTTTAATGGTTCTTTCTTATTTTTTAAAAAAAGGAAAGTGTTTGGGATAGAAGTGTTGTTGAGGCATCTTGTGCTTTTCTTGTGCTGAAACACAATTTTTTCAGTGAAAATATCTGAAGCACTTACAAAACATGGTGTGTCATTTTAACAGAGGGACAAAGATTTTCATTATTTTTATTTCTACCTCCACAGTCTTTGCTGTGCAAGCATTACAAAGAGGTCCTGATGGAGTACAACTCTCACTTTATATTACTTTTCCCCCTCTCTCTCTCTCTCTCTCTCTCACCATTCCCACTTTTCCAGAAGAGCAAAAAGGAAAGAAGTAGCTCTAGAAACTAATAATGCAAGAGAGCAGAGGTGCATTTTCCTTTCCCCCACCCTGTGTGTTATCCTTCAAAACACTTCATAGCTATCAACACAGGATTTTATTCCATTTGTTCACTATTTCATAATATGGTAAAAAACATGCCAAAAACAAGTATTTATTTCTGTTTACTTGAGTATATGTTTTTGGCAAGCTCCTGATTCACAGCTGTAATGTGATGGTTTGCAGACAATATGCCAATAATCAGAGTACAGTAAGCACTGTTCAGGCGTCTAGGAGGAGCAGAGAACTGCCCTAAGGAGCTTTGGTATTCAACAGAGAAGGCTGGAAATACTTCATTTTGAGGTAGAAGGCTGATGCACAATGGGCAAGACACCAGGTCAAGTGTTGATGCTTGCAGAGTGAATGAGACTGACCATCTTGAAAACGGTCATGCCAAAGATGGTCAGTGAACAGCACAATCCACAGCTATCTGAAACTCTTCAGATGTCAGGGAAAATCACATCCTGGCTCTGTCAGTTCTTTGGGACCCTTGAACCTCTGGTCATTTGGCAAACCACCACACTTGGTTTAATTTTTGATCTCATTTCCAACCAGGCAGCTGTTGGTGAGAAGGATGAATCGTGTAGAGATTGGAGCAATATCTTTTGAATGCAAGATGTTTAGCTCTTCCATTCATATATGTTTTCTTTCTTCAATGCTGCCAGCACAGACTACTTATGGCTGGGGGCAACTACTTACTATTTCAGTGGGGAAAAGGAGAAATAACCCAAAATGAGATACACACGTCTACTCGTAAGAAGAATTAATTAATTAATTAATTACAGAGAGGGAACTGAGAAGGAAAATGCTGAAACACCCCTGAGGGTTAAATTGTTTTGTGTTTAAGGTACCCACCTGAGATTTGGGTGATCCCTCCTTTCACTTTGTACTTGGTTTCTATTTATAAAATAAGGGGATGTTTCAGCATGAACTTATCTGTTTTTTAATACCCTAAAGAGCAAAGTTTCCCTGGACAGAGTAAATCTATACTGCAACTCAAGGAGCATCTCTGTTTTGTCTTGTCTCCATGCTGGGCAGGTAGAATTACAGGTCTCCAAAGCTGTTCTGTGGAGGTACAAAGTACCAACTGAAGTGCGATTTCCTGCAGGAACATCAAGGAACAGGGAATACTGAGACAAGCTATAGTCTCTGGAAGACTGTGGTGGGGTATAACATTCTTTTAATTTTTTTATTGTTAAAAAATATAATGGCATTGGGCAGCAATCACTCTTCAGTGTATAAAATACACCAGGGAGATGTGGACGGTGTTTTTATTCCTACCTGAGTAGGAGTGTGGGTAGGTACAGCCTTGGTGCAGAAACCCATTGCTGGTGTAAAACACCTGCTGTGCCCTGCTCATCATCTAATTGATTGGAAATATCCTCAGAGTACAGGTCTTCCCCTGGTGCTCAGCACAAGGATGAACATGCCTTGGAGGAGTATTAGATGCCTAAGTGTAGTATATTTCTGGATGCCAGGCATTTTACTTCTGTATCCATTTTTCTCCTATCGTTCAGAAAGCTCTGGCTCATCAAAATATAAAAGGAAAAAAAAAATCCAAAAACCAAAACCAACAAACGACCACATACAAAAAAACTCCCAGACTTTCACTTTCTTCCTTCAAGTATGTGAGTCCAGCCTTTTTCATCCTAAAACGACAGAGGAATGGCAGGAACAGTGAACATGAAATGTAACAGTTCACTTAGCAGGAGAGCAGGCTCCTGGTGTTTGAGGTCTCTGAGAAGCCTCTGTCAAATGGCAGATGTGGCACTGGTGATCAGGCTTTGCTCTTGCTGGATTTAGCACAGTCAGAGGATTTGGACTGTTCTAGTCAACTGTGAAAACAAAGTTTCCTTTTTCTGTTTTGTTCTAAATCTGAGGAGAGAGGAAAATAAAATGCCCGTCTTCCAGATACACTGAAGGGCACTTTTATTTATGTCATAATGGGAAATATTTTCATCTTGCAGATCCGTCTCTGGATGTCTCAAATTTTGACATTGTTTTTATAATCTCTGTCCCCTTTCTTTGCCCCTTGGCAATATTGACTATTGTTTATCTAAGCCCTTCCTCAGTCACCTGAATATATGTTTTAAAGATTGAATTTCTTCCCCAGAAGTAGCTCTATTCTATTTTCTCTAAAAACTGGAAGGAAATTGCTTCCAGGAGGGTATATGGCAGCTTGGATTGCAAAGGCTACCGGCATCCTCTTTCTCAAGCTCCACAATACCTAGCCGGAGATGCCATTATTGCTACTGGACTTTTCATTTCTGAAATTAACCATGTAACCAGAGGCAGTAGCTCATTTCATGGCTTTGCTGGGAAGCGAAGGAGCCAGGGACAGATATCCAGGCATTTTTACTTTGGCTGCAAATTGATTTTAGCTCTTGCTCTGGAGTTTGCAGCTGGCCTTTGGCATCTGGAATAGCATTTGCTGAGGAGTATCCAGCACAAATTAAGGACTCTAATTTCTTTTTCTTGGGACATTCTCTTTGCAGGAGTTTTTTTTTCACTGTCAGAGAATGCCAAGGAAGGGAGGGAGATTGGCTTCTCAGACCTCTTGGCACTTCCTCCAAAGCCACTTGCAAGCCTTTCAGAGCCCTCCAGAAACCTTTTGGGGGTACAGACTCTTAACCTTCTTTTAAACTTGGGGACAACAGAGCTGCCTAGAGGTGATATCAGAGACATGACATAAATATTTTTATTTATGGTTTGGCACTCACGAGTCACCCAAAAGTCTTAAGTTCGATGATTGGAGATCTCAGAGGACCTGTGGAGGTGTTTGAATTCAAGCACTCTGGTTTTGAAAGTTTTGCCCTATGAGATTTGACAAAACTGGTGCTGCCAGGTTGGTGATGGGAGCAGACACAAAACTTAGGAGTCTGAACCTTCAGATGCTTCCCTTAAACATCAGTTACAGCCCATCTCTTCTGCTATGGTACAATCATTATGATCATGACAGCCTACAGGGTTATGGAGAAGTGCAGGGATTTTCTGGTGAATTTGGCTAAGAGAAATTACATCTTGGGAAGCCCAGAAGATTAAGCAGGTCTTCCTTCCCCCCCCGCCCCCCCCCCCCATTTTAGAGACCATGATGTCTGCTAATAACAAAGAAATCAAAATCGCTTTTTTTTTTTCCCCCAGGGAAACTGGTTTATTTGAAGGTTGAAATGGGACAGTAGAAAAATGAGTGACAAAACAAAACATTGGGGGAAAAACTGGGAATCTGGAGGCTTTTCCCCAGAAAGATTTTTAAATAAATAAATCCATGCCCAAAAGTTCTACATCAACTCTGTTTCCCACCACTCTGAGAAATCTGCGAAGTGATCTCAGCTGTTAAATGTTAAAAGCAGGGACAAGTCAGCCCTATAGTATTGCATCTGCCCTCTCATAGTCAATTCTCTTCTCAGTGCAGGAAGCCATGCAGCATCTTTCTGGGCAGGAGGGAGTATAATTTTCTATAGATAAGCATAATGTTTCAGGAACCTCCCCCTGCAGCGGCATTTAGGAACTGGAAGCCCCTTTAAATACCAGTGCCTCTGAGGACATTCAGTCTGCAAACAGCAGGCAAAAGAGTTCGCTGTTGGCTTTGTGTTCTCTGGCATTCCCTTTCACACCCTCCTTCACACCTGCAGCAGCCGCAGCCCTGAGAAGTCCTCACCTTCACCCTGCTGCTTTCTGCCTCTGCTCACACCCCATCATCCCTCCTGAGCCTGGTATGAGCCACAGCTGCCTCAGCCACAGAGTCCAAAAGGTCAGCGATTTCTCCAGGACTTCATTTTACTGAACCCAGAGCAAATTCATTCCATACAGGGGCAGGTTCCACACTTCCCAACTGATACACCCAACAGGTTTTGTCTAACTCTGAGCTCAGCGTCCTGCCACCATCTCCCCTCTGGAAACTTCCATTAAAAAACAGACAATTTTTGCTCTTAATGCTATTGGTGCCAGTAGTCTGGTTAATTCCTTCTGGCTGCAGGTCCCTACTTCAGTTTGAAGAACACTGGAAAATACTACAGCATGAGAGAGTGTCCTGGAAAAGAACAGGCCTGTTCCAGTTTGGTTGGACAAACAAAGTTATTTGAATCCTTTTCCACCAGTCTAAAATTTCCTGGAGACAGATTACGTTAAAAGGGGAGGGGAGGGAAATAATTCTTGTTTGTGTCTTTCAAGTGTCTTTTTGTAACAATAGTACACTGAGGAAAAAGGCTTTTCCATCACTCCACACCTCTTGATTAGTTTGGATTATCAATACATCCTGATTATCTACATGGAATTGCTTCAAGAATTATCAGAGGTGACATTAAATTGATTAATCTAGTAAAGCTTTTCTTGCAATTAGATTCATCCTATTTCCAATTACCTAAGCACTTGCCTGGTATTTTCTGTGGTGGAAGAGGAATCACTGAGATGCTCTCATGTGCTGGGCGCACTTTTTCCCCCTTTAAAGAGGAGTTTATCTCAGAAATAGAAAATCACAATTCAGCACTGTGTTTCCAACAGTGAGAGGTCACTGCTTCCAGACCTTTCAATGAGAGGGGCAGAGTTGAAAAAAAAGCCAGCTCCAAGTCAAAGTTGTAGAACACAGTCAAAGTTATCTTTTGACAAATCCGATTTCCCTATGGTCTTTTTGGTAATTTCCACTTGGAAAATGCACCAGTCTCCAGGCTTTCCGGTACAAGGTTTTGAAGATGGTCACTGCTGCTTCCCACCAGAGAGGTTCTGTGTTTGACATGCTGGTTTATGATGCAGGAGATTTCTGGCTGCTCCCAGGACAGTGATTCCATGTGAATCACCCTTTTCTGACTCTGCTGTGCCATCTATAAAACATGGGCAACAACATTCCCAATGTTTCCGTGCTTTAATCTGGTCCCTCTTGACAGAAAGTTCTTTGACTTCAGAGGAGCTGTACTGATTTACACCAACAGAAAGTCTGCCTTGGAAAGTTTTTGATGTGTTTTCCAGCTCTGTGGGGGGAAGAACACACTAAGTTTCCCCGGAATTAAAGGCGAGGGTGACTGGTTGGCCGTGTAAGAGCAGAGTTCTTGTGAGATGCCCTTCTGAAAGGGGGGAGAGGAAGCTGTTTTGCCACAACCCCATGATGTGTATCTTGTGTACAAAACAGGACCTGATAGAGTGAGATGCTTTTCAGCAGCAGTGAGAGAAGAGGAAGAGCAGTGTAAGCAGTAGGAGGGAATCTTCACAAAAGCTTTAAAAGAAACACATTTGAAATACAATGAAAGGTCTCATTGGGCTGTAAAAAAATAGAGAAAGGGAAAGGAAACAGCAACCAACCCTGCTGTTGTATTGTCTTGTTAACAGTGTGTCACCAAATTTAGCAGAAGGAAGCTTCTCCCACACATCTCCCCTCGCACAACTGCAACTGTCACAACCTCCCGAGCTCTGAAGCACAGCTTTGATCCTGTGCAGCTCTGCCCCAGTTCTGCAGCACACAGAAAAGAGAAGAAAGGGGAATCACCTAGCAGATTTTCTGGGGGAACGAAGAACACCGTTGCCAAGACAGGGTTAATTGCCATGACAACAGCACTTCCCCAGCATCTTTCCAGTCTCTGTCAGAAGGGCCCCCCTCCTCGTGTCCTCCTCCCCTCGCTGCATGTGTTGTGTTAATCTAATTTGTTCAGCTCAGTGGCTAAACAAATAACTGCAAACCTGGTGCTCATTCAGATGCATGGCAAGAAGGGGCAGCTCTCCGAAATGATATTTACTTGGTTATCTGATGATACACAAGTTGTATAAGAAAGGACAAGGCCTGGGAAGGGAGCAGACGGAGAGCAAGGTGAGATAAAAGTGAAGGGGCTCCTTAAGTGCCGACTGATTTGTGACTGTGTCCTGCTGCGGTTGGGCAGATTGTACAGAGCAAAGTTGGTCACTGGAGCATGATGTGGAAAGGCTGTAGAGGAAATCTGCTTCCAAGGATTTCCACTGAAGTCCCAGCAGCGACTGACAAAACTGCTAGAGAAAGGAGAAAGGTTTTCTGGGATCACTGGGTCCCAGAACAGAACTTAGAACAAAATCTCTTCTAGTCAAGATCTGGGCCTCTTTGTGAGATGTCTGATACAAAGAAGTTTGGCCTTTTCAGTTTATTTCCTCGTTTAATAGTTACTCTTGTGACCATGAAACCTGATTTCCTCCTTTTATGGGATTTTTGAGTACTCAGAAACCCTCAGGAATGCTCAGTCTTTCACAACTATGTTGTTTCGTTGGCCTAAAATTTGAGAATTTTCAATGAAAGGAAAAGGGAGTTTCTTCCCAAAAAGTGTTCTTTGCCTTGATTTGCAGAGAACATGCATGCTTAGATTTAGCTCAGAAAATCAGAAGTTACTGGGTCCCAGCCTGCACATGATTCAAACAGCCTGCGACCATACATCTTACACTGTGTGCATCTTTTATAAAGCATTAATGTTGCCTTCTGGATAGAGCAGATCTCTCCTAAGAAGGAAGGCAGAGAAATACATGGAGGGGCTGGGCATAGAATTGGGCACCTACATGTGCATAGACAGCATAAAAATAAACTGTCTTGCAAATTACTGAGTGCCTTGAGCATCTGTTTCTGGTGTGGAGGGTGCCGGCAGCTCCTCACCTCTCAAAGGCGCTTTCATGTATTCATTTGAAGCAAGACTTTTGCCTATGAACAAAAATCCTTCATAGATTCCGTAGAACCAGTTGTATTTCCAACCAGGCTGGAGAGCCATACTTGAAATCCTCAGATTTCGGATGGTTTTCCTGGTACGTCTGTGCTCCCGGGCTGCAGGGCAATCTGCGGGACAGGGAACAAAACCCTGAGAGTCACCGACTCCACGACCTCTGTGTCAGCTACCTGCACTTTCTGTGCATCTGTTTCTCCTGCCAGCGCTGCCTGCTTGGCTTTTATGCTCAGGATGTGCATTCAATGGGGTCCCAACAGGTGTTGCAGCACAGCCTCATGTATTATTAGCAGTAAATAGCAGACCACTGCTGCAAAATGCTAAATATGTTTTGTTTTCCTCAGCTTCACTAAGCGGAAGGAACACCTATTAGCTCAGGTCTGTTCAGACCTGTAAGCAAGGACTTTCTTAATTTAATGTGAATTCTTCTCCAGTTAAAAATGATGGCTTGTTAGAAACACTGCACATGCATGTAAGATTTGATGCCTCTCTTAGGGCTAACATGTCCACACGCTCAGAGTAGTCTTACATTTTAACAACAAGATCATCCATTCTGTCATTTTCAAAAACAATTAATAAGCTGCAAAACTTTTTGACCTTGGAATGGTTGTTTTTTAGTGCTTGTAGTTTGTTTTTTTTTTTTACCTGCCAGAATTACAGTAGTGCTCTCTGAGACCCTGCTTTGTTTAGAGGTAGGTCTGTTTTCAGGGGAAAGAACCCTGAGATTATAGTTCAGCAGTCCTCCTTTCCTCCTTTCAGCAGGTTGTTTTTTTTTCATTCTCTTCTCTTTCAGTATTTCTCCAATTATGAGAGATTTGGGGAAGATACAAAAACTTCTCTGCAAACCTCCTGCTCCCCTTCCTTCCTTGCAGCATGGGATTTTCCATCTCTGGCTTCATATAGAGAGTGGTGACCAAAACATCAACATGCTAATCTCAGAGCCCCGGGCCATTTTCCTTACTGTTGCTAAAGAACACAGCCCTACTGGCTGTGCCCTGAAGCTCTTATAGCAAGGAGCTGAATTTTGATACTCTCTTTCCTTCTCTTGCCCTTTTTTTTTCCCCTGCCTTATTTTATAATTATATTTATTTGAAATTGAATTTTAAAGGTTCAGTCCCCAAAGCAGTGAGATGTAATTTCTGGTGGATATTAAAACTGTATAAAACTGCTCATATATCCCTTCATGAAGAACAGCTGGTACTCAGAGCGGAGGAGAGAGAAAGAGACTGACTCTAGCCTTCTTGCCAGCTATGCAAAAAACCAATAATAATAAATAAAAACTTATTATTTTCCCTTGGATAAAAAAAAAAAAAAAAAACCAGCCTGAAGTTACATGAGGCATAAAAGTTTGCTGTGTAGATTATAAACAGATATTCAACCATATAATTTAAAGTATTGCCATTGAATTCAGCTCTGTTATACTGCCTTGTGCTGGTGGAAGGTCTAGCATGGAACAGCTCAAGCTGTTCCTTCTGAGAATGCAGTCTAAGGGACAGTCATGGCCTCACAGTGAAATTCAAGACCACATTTCTATTCAGGGTCCAGATTGTGGTTCCTCTATTTATAGTTCATCCCTTTCTCAAAGAAACATTGAAAAAAAAAAAAAAAGCAAAATTGTATTGTGTTAACCTGCATGGAGATGACAATAAGGCCTAGGGTTTACACAGAGACACAGACAAGAACATGAAATACTGGGACAGAGATAAATCAGTGGTGGTGTTCGTTTGATCTACCTTTAGGTCCATTCAGTGTAGGCTTCTATTTCTCAGCTCCCTTCGTAGTTAATGGAGAGGTAGGAAAGACAGATGGTGAGTTTTAGGGCATGACTCGTGTTGGCCTTGAGCAGATACCTGTGTTTAGTTGGATAAATTGCACTCCAGACTGGTGGGGCTCTTGGTTCCATCCCCAGTGGCTGTGAAGAGAGCCGTGGTTGAGCCCAGCAGAGAATGTGCGCTCTCACTGCTGACAGGTAATTACATTGGCTGATACAGTCAGTGACCTGCTCAGTGTTTCAGTGGCAGAGACTAGAAAGGAGCTCAGGTCTCTTGAATTTGAGTCTTGTGTTCATCCTTCACCTCCTTCAACAACGGGGAAATTGTTTTGCTTGTTTGGAGTAGTGGTTATCCTGTACATTTATCCTATACAGATGCATAGTTTTGGGGTTTTTTTCCTTCTTCTGTTGCTTTCCAGCTAAATTAGAGAGACTCAATTTACACTGAGAAAGCAATAGAAAAACAAAAGTGGCCTCAGTGGCCAAATATCCCATTAGTGAAGGGCTGAAACATCTCCACTGGCCCTACTGGGCCAGGGGGCCATGAACACGACTTGGAAAGGACAGATTCCTGGAGGGCTGTGCAGAGGGATACTCACCTGATCAATAATTCATTAGGCACAATTTGTAAATAACTGAGTGGAAAATATCCTTTCTTTTCTTCTAATCATTCCAGCTAATCTGCTGATCCAGAGAACAGACAGGTTGACAGTGAATGTTATCTCACACTCCAAATGTAGGAGGAAGAGGTCAGGCTTCTTTTCCAAGTCTCACCTCATAGACTTTGGATGCATTTTGGTCCAGGTGATGTTACTTGACTACTCATTTGGCTCCAGACACAGCCTGATCTCCTTGACAAAGTGTTTCCAAATCACTGGCAATCTTATTTATTTATTTATTTATTTATTTATTTATTTATTTATTTACTTTTATATCTCTGCTCTTTACTCTTGTACAGAGGCGTGTGGAAATACCATATTCTACCCAATGCAATGATAGGTGAGGGAGGTATGAACAGGTGGAAAATTCGAAGAAAGCAAAGGAAGTCTGTTTAATGTAGTGGGCAAGGGTGTACTCTGTCTCCAATCCACTCTACAGCCACAGTCACATCTCTCGGCTCCTGTTTCACCTTTCCTTTGCCTCATCTATTTTGATGCTATGTTCTTGTATGGAATAGCTCAGTTACCACTACCATCACGATATTGGAAATACAGTCTGCCCCATATTACCCAGGAATAGTAGGACTCCTTTCCTCCTCCACATATACATGCATTTCCTGCTGAAAATGTCAATATTCTGCAGAAACCCGTCTGTTTTCAGGCTAGTCTTGTAGGATTTCATTACTGAAGGACAAAAGGCAGAGGGGAAAAAGAAAGTTTTTGGCTTTCCAGCTAACAAGGTCTGGAAGGAAGATAAGGGTGAGAATTTTGTAGATTGGTGTTGAAAAAAAATGCTCAGTTTTTTGATATTAAGCTGATAATTCAGCTTAGACCAGAGGAGAGTAGTAGGATCTAAGTTGCTTTCCTGGTATTTATGTGGTTCCTCTTTCCAAAAAATTCCATAACAGAGAGCAGCCCTGGAGTCTGGCATGTCAATCCTTCTGGCCCAGCAGTGTTATTCTTTGCCCTGTCTTACAAGGAGGGTGACGATTTAATTTGTGTGCGGTAGTGTCTCTCTACTCCACCACAGAATCGCAGGATCATTTAGGTTAGAAAAGACCTTTAAGATTGAGTTCAACCATTAGAATGGCACTTCCAAGTCTACCACAAAACCATGTCCCTAAGCCCCATATTTACCCAGCAAGGCCATGAAGAGCAGCCTGTGGCTTGCTTTGCCCCTTCCTAGACCCCTGGGAGAGCTCTTTTCCTCCTCCATCATTGAGGTCAGACTGGAAGAGTCAAAGCAGTGTGAAACCTCATGTCCCACCCTCTGCTACCAAACACTAAGACTGAACAGTGTGCAGTGTTCTTGTGTTTAAATATCTGTGTGTTTCCATGCACATGACCAAGTGTACAGTGACACAGATAAGACATCATTTGCCCTTTTGATTCCCATCCCCTGACCTTCTTTTCCATGCAATTGATCTAGAAACACATAATAATATTTGATTAGAAATATACAGGGAAAAATTTTATCATCAGCAATAATACTGAAAATACCAACTTGCTTCTTTATTCCCTTTGTTTTCTTAGAGAAGTTAAACTGTAAATTAATACCAATTTAGGTTTTCTAAGAAATCTTGCTGTGATGTAGATCTCGCAGTGACCCAAAGAAGTTCACACTGGTTTGAACTCTGCAGCCCCCAGTAGAAAATGTTTAATTACCTTTATTTTGCCAAAAGCAGATCTGTTTATCCTGCAGTTCTTGGAGATCTCTTGGACTCCCTCTGGTGGCTCATCTACTACGATGTGAAAGGAAGGGAAAAGAAAAGTTGTTTACTCAGTGCATTACGTCTTGGCAACGTTTGTGCTGCCACTGTGGTTTGCATTAATCTCTCTTAGTATTTCCTAGGACTGTGTCATCCTCTCTCTGCCTAACGCTTTTCAGTCAAAACTCAGTGAGGGTGTGATGGGCTCAAGGTATTTTAATGCCTGGTTAGTGGAAATAACAAACCTAATCCTCAATTCCCCATGGCATTAAAAATAAAGAAATAAGTGTCACCATGCACATGAATGCCCAGATGTTTGCATCAGTGCCTGGGGAAATCTGCTGGATAGCAAACCTGTAAGGCGAGACTCAGGTTACTCCTGCACTTCGCAATCTCTTACTCACTGCCATTGCTCACAGTGGGGTATTTCTGTGGTTTGAACCTCAAATGAAGAGTGTTACCCATGTACTCAGAGAATCTGGGAATTCATCTTGACTAAGGGTACAGACAAATATAATTTTGTTTTGCTGAAAGGAACTTTCTGCATGGAAGCAAAAAACACCAGTGTTATTTGCAGCACAGCTGTTTTCCTTTCCTCGATACTTTTCCTTCCTAGTTTTTAAGTCAGCTCTTTGTTGTTGTTTTTGTTTTTGTTGTTTTTGTTGCTGTTGTCTTGGTTCATTGGTTTTGTGATTTTTTTCTTTTTCCTTCTGTCTCGAAGGAAACATGAAACTGGATGCAGATTTCTGCCAACCCCTCCTGCTTTGTGCATCTGGGCTCAGATATTGGTGAATCTGGCTTGAACCTGGACACAATTCAGTGAGATATTAAAATATTCTTGTGATAACCTCTCTTTAGTTCTATGAATGCCAGTTCAGTCCTATCCATGATAGGAGCCTTTACATGTCTCGGAGACTAGGATAAGTTTTCCTGGTGCAGACACAGATGCAACAGTAAATCTGTTCACAGCACAGAGACAGCCAAAAGCTCCCTGCATGGGCTCGCTGAGCTATCGAGCTGGCTGGAGTAGCTTCATCTGCATCATGGCAAGGAGCAGGGATCTTCTGCTTGTAGTGTTGCCCACGGAATTCTCCAGCACCAAACCAAGCTTTTTCCATGTGCCCACTCAAGCTGAGTTTCAGGGATGGGATTTGTTTAAATGTCTAAAAGGTAGATATTTACTGCTGAGATGATTATCTCCACTCCTTCTGTAGTCAGTGGAGGGAACAACAGCGTGTCAGTCCTTAAAATAATCACACTAAGAACTTGGGTCCAATGACAATCCATTCAAAATTATTTATCTGTAATGGGGTGAGCATCTCAAATTCAGATGTCAAAGGTTTAGGTGTCAAGAGCAAAGTACCTCAGAAGGGCACAATGTTTGTATTTAGGACAAAAAGTGACTTTTCCTTTTTGGTTCAGGATTAAGTTGAAAGTGTAAAATACATTTTTCATTAAATCTGCTCTATATTGCTAGAATTTGAGGTTATGTGATGCATCCTTTAATAAGAGTATGAGCTGGTAAAACAACAAGTGTTCAGGGAAAACACTGAGAAAAAAGAGATCTTCTCAGAATGTGGCTTTCTTGAAGGTCCATTTAGCATGTCCATGACAACACCTTAAGCGCTGAGAAAGAATGGCGCACTGCTATAAAGGACTGTCATACCCTGTGGGATTTGGTCCCAAGAGTAACTCACCCAGGAGCTGACACTTGCAGCACTTTGAATCAGTGCTATTTAAAGAGGTCAGACTGGGCAGTTAATTACATATATGTATTTCCTTAAAATAAGTATTTATAGCTGCAGATTGTGCCCATTGCCACATGTATAGGAGTCCATCTGACCCAAGTAATCTGTAATATGTTTTGTTACAGTAGTACAAAATTTGTTGGGGTTTTATTTGTTTGTTTGTTCTTTTCCAAAAGTGGAGAAATAAGCACTCTGCAAGTGAGGTTCTCATATATGTTCACTGTTCCCTTTTGAGATCAAAACTGGGCAAAGAACTTTGTGGAAGGTATTGGGAAACACAGCAGTGCCTGGACTGAATTTGTTGTCCAGGTGCTGCAGCTTTGTTGTGTTTTTTCCAAAAATACTGTTTTCTTTCATTAATGGAGCTCCTGAAATAGTTATCCATTAACATACTTTGGCCTCATTTAATAGATTTTGGTATCATTGAACTGATTTGTACAGTGAATAATCACTGTACTTGAATAATCAGTCTACTGGCTACAAAAATGACATCTCCTAATGCACCTGATCTGGAGCTCCTGAAGGTAGAGGCGTGACTTCAGAGGACTTAGAGCAAGCCCTTGTTAAGGTGCAGCTCATGGGAAATACCCAGCTCTGCCTTCAGGTGAGCAGGAGCACCATTGGGAAGAGGGCTGAGGTTCGTGCCCTTGATTACTGCCACTGATCGTCTGCTGCCCCTTTCACCTTTCACAGCAAACTCTACAGCTGGGTGTCTCCTCTCAGGGGGCATAACCTCACCCCAGAGGAAGGAAAGGAGGGAGGATGGAGACGCAAGGCCCATGTTCGCAATCTGTAGTCAGAGACATGCGCGTCAAAGTGTTGGAGTCAGCTGGAAATGTTGCTCGCGGCAGTTCCCGGTCACTGGCCACTTGGTAGGTTACAAATGGCCAGTGCAGCGCTGTTTGCCACCCACAGGGCTCCCTCCCTCGCAGCAGGAGGTCCGGGGAACAAAACCAGCTCCCTGTACCAAATATCTGCATGACAATTGAACAGATATATGGAAATGCCAAAATTCCACATGCAGATGCAATCCCTGGGCACAGGCCTGGGGAGCAGAGGAGCAGCCATCCTCTCCGCCCCACTGTCTGCTACAACACAGACCTTGTCTGGTGAATTTTAAAGCATCTGTTGCCTTCAGAGAGGGAGACGTGAGGGGATTTTTTTTCCCCCATTTTCATTTGCTTTTTGGTTTCTCTTGAAGGCACTGAAAAAGGTTTGCCCTGATCCTCACCGTCAAGGCGTTCCCAGTGATTTCCCCCATGGCACATGCCAGTTGTCTTTACCTACCTGTCTGTTAGCACAATGCAGGGAATCTCTTTGGTGTCTGGGGCTAAATCAAGAATAAAAACCCCAATCTTTTCCTGTGTGGCTATCAGAAAATAGATGGTGGGCAAAATACCTCTATTTGCACAGGATTCTCTTCGTTCTGCTGAGTGAGGGATACAGAGGACACTTAGTCATTCTGGGAATTACTGGCTTAAATTCTGCAACCAGGGATTCAAAATTATTATCTAAATGGTCCATTCTGGCTTGAAACACAACACCCAGGACCCATAGCTTTAGGACATTAGAGATGTTAGGTCACAGTATACTCTCTTGAAGACTCTTAAGATCATTCTTTATCAGATTTTCTTTGTACAGTTTTGCATCCTTACTCCAAATGAGCTTAAAATGATCCCTCTCTCTCTTTTTTTTTTTTTTTTTTTCAGTCACCAAAAGGCTTACATCTTCCCCAGTCTGGTCAGATCTCTCTGGAAATACTTGTCAGTCTTTTAACAGGTCTGACTCAATTACAAATCTTTAAGAAACGCCCACAAAGTGAGATGGTCATGGCCTTAAGCTATCTTGCATGCATTTCATTACACCTCCTATCATGGAGAGAATTTCAAGGGTCTCTAGATACCTTTAGGATGAGCACCAGTACTGATTCAGGCATGCAAATAATGTGGGATATTTTGAAGTATTTAATTGCATCTTTGCAGAACTGTTTATGTGTATCCCAGGTGCTCCCAAAGCAAACTTCACCTGCTCCAGCCAAACTTCTTCTCCCTCAGAGTTGTGTTTGTGTGCCAAGTCATAGAGCATCTCAGGTAGCTCAGGTGAATGGAAACCATGGGTGTGATCCAACCCCTGGAAGTGAAACTCAATCCTCTCAGTTTTGGAGAGAAGAATTGAGTTTAACTACATGTGAGCAAGGCTTTCATGCACACAAGGTCAAAGAACAAGCCCATGGCCTGGTTTAGATTTTTAACAAATATGTGAGTGCTCAGAAAAGTAGTTTTGAAAGATTTACAGTGGTTCATTTCTTCCTAAAGCCAGAAATTCAGATTACAAAGTGGTGTGGGCAGGGACACAGCTTCATGGTCAGGAGCATAAAGTCATAGAATGTGAACCTTGACTTGCTGTGTCACCTCAAAGGGTGAACAGAAAGTTCAGCTCAAGACAGGGAAATTTCACTGTTTTCAAAGCCATTTTCAGGGGATCTTGGGAGAAAGAAATTGTCCTGTAACATACCTTGCAAGGGTACCAGGAGCTAGAGACCTCCTATGTGCTTCTGCATAGAAGAGGGAAAAGAGAGGTTTATTGGGTGTTTGGATTTCTGCTCCTGAGGGACATCACCGTAACTTGGCTTCCCTCCCCTGTGCAGCTCTGTCACTCTATACAAGCAGATAGAAACCTCTTAATTCACTGTATGGCCTTCTCTCCCTTTTTCTGGTACAAACATATGTGCATTTACATGCTCTGCTTTCCTGCATCCTCCTCACAGCCCCTGCCCTCTCTCCCACCCACAAGCTCTAAAAATCTGCCATGGATCCAGTTAGTAAAAGGTGAATTTTTCCTGCCATCTGGGTGTTCGGTGGCACAGATTCTCTTGGCCTGCCTACACACACTCGCAGGCGCTTTACGCCCTCCTCTTTCCCCTTCCTCTTTCTCTCCCCCTCCCACGAGCTGGCAGTAAAAACAAAAGGGAAATCTTCAAAACCACAATGTCAGCTGCCTGTGTCAGTGTGGGTTGAGAGGACGGATCACAGCGCACTCATCTCCCAGTAGGCAAAGGGAACTGTATTTCAATAAATTTGCGTACTACAGAAGACTCGGTGAGAGATTGCTTTGGGGATCTCTCTGTCGAGTTGCTTTGGGGACGCCGAGCCCTTGACTCGCTCAGGAGGGGTTTGATGCCACCTGCTCTAAAACTCTCATGTTCTCCATATCCTTTTCATTTCAGTACCAGTGTCCGTTGTTTGCTTCACAGCACAGTTTTGTTTTCTCCCAGTTTGACGAAAGGCTGTTTATTTATAGATGTGGAAATGTTGGCTCTGGGCTCGCTCTCAGGGAAGGGCAATGCTACATTTCCTCTGGTTAGCTCTTGGACACCCCTTGCTCCTGACCTTCCTGGGTCTCACTTAAAAATCATGACCTGTCTTGAGTGGATCATTCAACCTCTCTGCCTTCCTTTAATCTTTGGCTTCTATTTTGATTAAATCCAGTGGAAATATTCCAATTTAGACGAGCAACCTGTGAAAAATATAAGGTGTCACTGAAAACAGCATTTATGTGTTCATCTCACTTTTCTTCAGCATTATGTAT
The DNA here is from genome assembly GCA_036785705.1 of Acanthornis magna. Classification (NCBI taxonomy): domain Eukaryota; kingdom Metazoa; phylum Chordata; class Aves; order Passeriformes; family Acanthizidae; genus Acanthornis; species Acanthornis magna. The sequence goes on from JAWUZG010000036.1 coordinate 1,100,780, forward strand.
AATTTTTTCCTGTGAAAAGATAATATAGAAACACTTTTTGCAACTGGCTGTTCAGTATAGATTATATCTTTTTGTTCAGAAGAGAAGAAGAAATTTTCCTTAGACATTCCTGCATTTGAACATTTCTGAATTGCATATTTCCACAAGGAATGTGTAGTTGTTGCCCTTTTTTTTCTGGCTTCGAGAGAAGTGGCAGCTGTAGAAATAGCAAAATTTGGTGTGTTTTTTGAATCCTTGTACACCTCATGAAAGTTTCTTCCACCAGGACCTTAGCTGGACTGATCATGGACCCAAATCCCATCCCATAACAGAGCAGAACATAGGGACTTCCTTCCAGATGGTTGCTGTTGCATTTTGGAGGGGTTTGGTGTCATTGCCAGACTTTTTATGGTGATCACCTCCAGGTAACCCAGGGAAGACCATGACTGCACAGTTGGCTGAAGGGCAACTCACCTCTGTGCTTAAGATTATCCTTCTCCATAATTCTTCTCCATATCCTTCTCCTCTCCTATGAACTCAGACTGATGCCACAGAAAAGCTGTCCTGCCATACTCTTCAAGCAGATGAAGATAATCCTCACCTAGAGGCTGGAATTCAGAGCTGGGAGGAGCAGGCCAGTTTGAGGAACATAAGGAGAGAGGAGCTAGTCAACACTTCATACACCCGCTGCTGACATGAAAGAAATGGCTTCAAACTCCCTCTTAGGCAGGAGCTTTCTGTGTGACAAGGCAATTAGCCTCCCCATGGCTCCGTTCCCAGTCTATGCAGTGAGGATACAGCACACAGCAGAGCAGCAAAGCACGAATGCACGGAATGCTGGTGAGATGTGCCACGGGAAAGGGGGTGGAGGCATTGCTGAGAACGGATGAGACAGGAGTGAGTGGAAAAGAACCACGAAAACACACACCCAAACAGAAGCAGCAACCTGCTGCTCAGGTGTTAGCGTGGCCCTGGAAGTGCACCAGGTACCCATGGAAGGGCAAAGCCTGGGGCAAGAGGCTCTGAACTGGGTCATTTTAACAGTTTCTGTCAGAGGAGCATTCATTTAATGCAGAGAGGGAACAGCTGAGCAGCTGCGTTTAGAGGGAAACACAGTAATCTATTATGGGGCTTGGGCCACCATTGATCAATATGGCAAAGTCAATAATAGCTTTTGATTCCAGCATATTAGGCTGACTGTCAGATTCATGTTTATTAGAAGTTTTTACAAATAAGTCAGGCTTGAAGGAAAGAGAATAAGTGTCAAAATTCCAGGTGGAAGGCTGATCTTCATTTTTTTCCCCCTCAGGGTTATCATAGAATGATAGTTTAGGTTGGAAGGGACCTCACAGATCATCTAGTTCCAACACCCTGCCATGCTGCACAGCTTTTTAAGGAGGGGAAAAAAACCCCACCTTTCCATATACAGAATGAAATTCAAATAAAATCCATTTGAGTTTTCGTAAAGGAGGATGAGGATTATCTGAGGTTTAAACTTGTAATGACCAAAGCCTCATATCTATTTTTTTCTCCTGAAACTTCCATCTCTGTAAATCAGTCAATTCCATTAGTGCTGAAAACTCTGCTTGAAAAGAAAGAAATACAAACCCAAAGTACTTTAGGCATTCCACATGACATCAAAAAAATGTTATAACTATAACATGAATTTATTTTAAATTTCCAGAAAACATGAGGACTGTTATATAAATAATAATGCAATTAAAACACTACAGTATGTTCTCAAAGAAGAAATTTAGAATAATTTTAGATCCATTACATGTTTCTACCTTTTATGTTTAAAACAATGAATTTAGAATATTTTGACTGAAAAAAATATTTCAAAAATACCAAATATATAAATACTTCAGTTATTATGGCTATTACACTGGCAGACAAAAGTGGAAGTACAAAAGTAAAAATGCAGAACTGCTTGAATTTAATCTCCTATATCTTTTTTAATCAAGCATGTCCCAAAACACTTCCTGGGAGTTAAGCAACACCAGTACAGAGACAGTGTATTAAAGAGAAAGGGGAATTAAAAGGTATAAGGAAAGGAAAGAAAAAAGCTGTAATAGAAACTAATTGGAATAGACAGGAAAAAAGGGAGGATTTGCCTGATGTCTGGAAATATATAACACAGAAACAAGGTCTGAACATAGCAATGACAAGAGTGTTTTAGAGACATACACAAGAGGTCTCTGTCCTGGATGAAACTAGAGTGATAGGAGCTCACAGAGGTAAGTGAGATTTGCATGGCTGGTGGAGAAATACACAGGGTATCATTTTGATTTTTAGTTCTTATTTATTAATCATCAGTGGAGGTCAGCAAAAAGAAATCTCTCCATTAAAAGAGAAAGGCTGAACGAACAAAGAGGTGAACAAACCTGTTGGAGAGTAAGTAAGACTATGTGTCAGAGCTTAGCCTTGAAGGAATATGTAAGAAGAGCTACTTGTGTCCTTATCTGAGTCTCCTCTGAGATGTTAGTGCATCCAATGCATTTTAAAATTTGATGGATTTCTGTGGTCCTTATCTTCTTTGTTCTGCTGGTGCTTTGCCCTTCTGCTTTCCTTTGATCGCTGCTTGGGATCAGTTTTTTGTAGCGCTACTGGGGCAGAGTGTGTTGGCCGCCTTGCTAGTCGATGACCCAGCAAGAGTGGTACAAGGACATTACATGGAGAGGAGTTTTTCAGGAGATGCTGGATGAACAGGTTTATCATAATTAATGAACTTGCAAAGAACAGAGCCTTGAAATCTTCCTGCTCCAGTCCTGTATCCAGCCCTTCAGCATAAAATTCGCTAGCTTCATACGTTTTGGTGGATTTGTGTATTTTGGTAAGAGCTGATGGGTGTGGGGCTCAAATAGCAACCCAGAGAAAAACAAGCACTCACTCATGTGCCAGTGGTGGTTTCAGTCAAGGGACTAAGCCTGTTTGGAGTAACATTATACAGCTGTTTTTTCATTCTTAGGGCAGAATGGCTTTCACCAGATCAGCAATGCCTGTCTTTCCTGGTTGATTTTTCTAACTTTTTACATGCAAACCTTCTAAAAGTTGAGAAACAAAAACCTGGGAAGTTTCTAAACTGCTGATTTCAGACACAAGAGTCCAGCCAGGGGAAAGATCACTCTGTAATTGCCATGGTTTTTATACACTTTCCCCAAACATCTGTTACAGGTCACTGTCAGGAACAGGTTATTTTGTTACAGACGTTTAGTCTGACCCAGGATGACAGTTTTTACGTTCTGATTAATAGCCTTAATCCAACATCACCCACAACTCCTATAAATTCTATAACCTCTTCTTTGGCTCTTGCCTACCAGAACCTCAGGACTGGGAACACTACAAACAAAATGTTCGTTTCCCTTGCAGTGGAATTCAACTTTAAATCCAACCCAGTCTACCAAGTTTGTCATTCATTCTTCTTTAAGCCTTGCCCTGTCTGTTGCTATTCCCTTTCTTGGATCCAGAGCATGTGAAAGGAGAGATGGCCGAAATCTAGGGTGAGGGCCAAGATGGTTTTTGTTCCACCAGCAGAGGAGCACGGAGAGGCTTGCATAACACCACAGTACATTGTGTTTTTATTCCCATGTTGCCATCATAGCACTATTCAGCAGAGGATAATTTCCTTTTTTTTTTTTTTTTTGAGAAAACAAAGGAACATATTATTTTTCAGCCTGCCAAACACATGTACTAAAAACAGGAAAGAGAACATGTTCATAACCTCACAATGCTTACAAGAGTACAACACATATTTTCATACTGGGATGAAAGTTATGTTTGCATCCAAGGCTTATTGCTGTACCTCTACCAGGATGTTTTGAAGTATGTATCTTGTGGGCATAAAACTGTTTTCTGTAACACTAGTGAGGTAAAATGGCTTAGTGCATTTTCCTTTCTTGTGACTCAGATAGAACTGTTCTGTATATTTGCTGTACATACATGAACCTGAAGCCAAGTCCTTCCTGAGTCAGTTTTTCAAAATTATTTAAAGGACTAGTGTAGGTTCCACACTGTGATGTAAAACAAGATCTGGCACTTCTTTTCTTCTTGTTTTAGTTGCAATTCTTTTCTATTCAGTATTTCAGTGGAAAAAAGAAATATGAAGTTTTTGATGGTTTCTCCATGGTGCTGTTATGTTGGATTGGTATGTGTTCATATGACCTTCCTTCTTTTCTTCAAGTTCTACAACCATCTACACGCAGAACAGCCTTTTTTGTGTGTTTAGTGTGACCAAGTCTCAATTTAAGGTCCCCAGCGACTAGCCTACAGACAAGAATGAGAGAGAGAAAGAGAGTCCTTCTTTGTGGTAACTAACTCTTTATATAATGAGCCCTTTGCAAATTCTCCTTGCATACTTACCGACACCCCCGCAGTTACTTAAATGGGCATTATTGGTCACTAGGTCCCAAGGTCATTCAACAGAATGGGGTTGTTAAAAATAGGAATGAGGGTTCAAGGCACGGGGTCAAGAGAGATTAATTGAAAAATCTTCCGCAGGCCTGACATCATCTGTGGAATGGCAGTGCCCAGACACCTCCAGCTGCTGTTGCGTTTCTTGCGAATGTAAATGAATGGCCTCCTTTGTGGCAGTGGGGTGGTTTCCAGGCTGGGTTGTTCATTTTCTTACGTTCTTTGCCTTTCATTTTATTTTTTTTCCCTACAGTTCATCTTCTTAAGTAATCTTTTCCTCAGTGCCTTTTAGTCTTCCTTCCTGCCTTGTCCCCAGCTTTAACCTTTGAACTCTTTGGACAGATCCAATAAAATGTGAAGTTCTCACTAGCTTCGTGGAATCAGGGTCCCAAATGAAGGAAATGTTGTTTCTTTTACTATCTAACTTCATGAAAGGGAAGCCTTAGTAGACTGTGGAGCATGCCCACCATTGCTGGCACATGAAAAAACTTTTCTCAAGCAAAATGCATTACTTCCCTTACAGACAGAATTGCTCATATTTGGAGATGAGTGGGTGCTGCTTTTCTTTATCCTAGGTAAGAAACCAACAGTTGTTGCCTAAAATGGTCTATAAATCCAATTCTTTCACCAGCACACGTTCTTTTCTAACCCTCTGAGCTATTGCAGGTCATGGCAAAAGGTGAGCCCTGATGGGAGTTTCCATAGGTCACTAAGATCCCACTTTTGAGAACTGACCACAAACCCAATCGTGGAAAGTCTAGATGCTTTTCAGAGGGTGTCTTCTGCAGGGTGTCACAACTTGGGATGCATTGATTAATGTGTGTAATGTATACACATCTGACCTCACTGCTTAAACTCTGCAGAGAGAAATAGGCAATTCCAGAGAGTGATTCTCCTGACATCTACATTTGAATTAAATGGATCGTCCTCTAGAATTGACTATTTCTCATGGGTTGTGAAGGTGACCTAGATGACTATCTCAGATGTAAATGCCAATACTGTAGATGACTAAATCTGTACCAATGAATCTACTCCCAGTGTTCTGATGAAGATATGCCAGTCCTGAATTGCTTCTGGCTGTTTATGCTTTAGAGGAGCCTGAGATCAGGACTTGCATTCCAGGAGAACACTCCTTCCCAGTGCTGGGATTTTTCTGTAAAGAAACAAGACAAGCAAAAAACATCCCTTTTCAACAAATGTGACTGAAGTTATGCACCATGCCCACTGTGACTTTGAAATTTTGGAATAGAGTTGGTAATAAGACTGAAGTGTCTTCGATCTTATTCTAGTACCTTAATCTTAAAATTAACTATTTTCAAAACATGTTATTTTCAGAGTTTGAAGTCAGAATCATTTAAATTTGAGGTTTCTTATATAGCTGAACAGATTTTAGTCCATGAAGACTCTAAGAGGTGTTGAATTTATTTCCTCCTCTGGTCAGAGAAAAACTTTACCAGGGCAGAAGTCACATTGCAAATGCCAAGTTCCCATCTAATTAGGGTATGGTGCTCAATCTGCCAGTCACAACTTTTATCAGTCACCTCCTCCTGCTCTGATATGCTGTGCAGGATCACTTCTTTCTCTCTCTCCCTCTTTCTTCTTTAAAGGAAAAAAATATTATTAAGCTTTGAGGGCTTAAAACTGTTGCTGCCTGCACATCTCTAAAAATAATATAAATCAGTGCCGAGGGACCACTTGTATTTTGGCTACATGAGGAACTTTAACAGCAAAAGAAAAAGGGGAAAACTCATCAGTGCGTAGATCTCAAAAACTAGGATGCTGTGTCTGCAGCCTTTCAGAAAGTTCAGAAACCCATTAAAAACTTTATTTTTTATTTTCTTTCCTTTGGCTTTTTCTCTCTGGTAAGTTATTCAGCCTTAACACAGCTCTCCTTCAGACTTTTAACCAGGCTTGTAATACAGCAAACAGGATCATCTCAATCTGACTGCTCCTCTAGAAATAAGTATGAGGCAACTGCAGGAAGAGAGATGCAGGGATGCAGGATGCAGTCCAAATTCTTCTTTGGACTCTGATTTTGCACTTATGTTTTACAATCTCAGATATAGACAGCAATGGTAACACCAGCCAGCAATCGGTGCAGGAGGGATAAATTGTGATTATCAGCATATAAAGAGGAATACCAGAAAAGCAGGTTGAGTGGTAGAGAAGCAGAAGGAAGTCAGCCAGCATCACTAGGACATGAAGAGTTAAGGTCCATTGTTTCACATTTGCCCTCTTCAACTTTTTGCATCTTATCCATAGCTGATGTAGCCTTTGAAAGTCACCTGGAAGAGCTGAAAGGCTCTTCCAGGTATCTTCTTTATAGACTCATTTGTAAACACACATTTAAAAATTTCACGCTGTTAATGATTCCCTTGATAAGCTGCTTGCTGAGGCAGCAGAGTATATTTAATGAATTTGAAATATCCCTCTATCCAACTCCATCCTCTTCCTCAGATGAAATATCAGCATTCAGGATCAGATCTGACCCATGATCTGGTTCTATCAGAGACAACTGTTGAGCCAAGTTCTCCCCTGTTGCCATACCAACTGAAGCAGAGGAATGAATATACTTAACGTGAGCATGTCCACCTAGCTGTTAAAGCACTGATGATATTCTTTCGCACATAAACTTGAGATGGAGAAACAGTGATAAAAGCTAAACAATCCTTGAAGGCCAGATAGCCAAAAAACAGAAGGATCAAGAACAATACTAAGGTTGTCCCAACTCTCTGCCCTGTTTCTTGCCTACAAGACAGACTTACTGACTGGATTTAGAGATCAAAGCCATTCACAGAGCTTCTTAGGGCTGTCTTAACCACACTTCTTGAATATCTTTTCTCATGGCTCCTTGAACATCCCCCCTTCATCCTTTTTTTTTATTCAAATGCACAGACCGTAAATCTGTTTAAGTAACATGATAATGACCAAAGGAATGGTTATGATGTCACTAAAATGAGCTATATATAATCAACCTAGTGTATTATTGGGAGCAGACAAGACAAGGAGATGGGAGAGAAGAGAGGGAGGAAAAGTGCTTGGAGTTAAATACAGATGTTTATTATCTACCTTCTCAGAGGTGCTACTTGAAAGGTAACTGCACAGTTCTTTTGCCCCTTCACCTTCTGTTGCTGATGTATTAGAAGTTTAATTTTGATAGCAGAAGTATTCCCCCCACACTCCCTTTGGTTTACACTAGGCTGTCTGATCTGTTTCACTGACATAGCACAATGGAGATGCTGCTAAGAGATATTAAAGTCAGGTATTATCAGTTCGGTAGTGTAATATTATTTCAATCTCTTCCTCAATAGATTGTCTGCATAGTGACATGCTGCCAAGGTGAAATGAATGAATGAACCTGGGGAGGCTCATTGCATGGTGAGCACAGGAAATGAAACAAACAAAGGGGAAAGAAATCCAGTGTTAAGGAGGAGCAGGGACGTGGGATTTGGAAGGGCTGCCTTCACTGTTCTGCTAGAAATTGACTTAGTGGTGGCACAGGGTTAGATTTGTGTCTGGAGGGCACATGGCAGGAGTTTAAATTCTTCTTGAATAGTGGAAATGATCTGGTTATATGGATGAATTAATGAGAGAAAAGCATTAGCCCTGTTCCTACTGTAAACTGTTACTTGAATGATCTGAGTTTGGTTCAAGGGAAACAAAACCTTATGAAACTCTCGACACAACCCTCCAAGTACTGCAGGATTGTACCAAATACCAAATCACCAATGTTAAAAAGGTGGGATATCATTGAGTGTTGATATGTAGGAGATAAAAGTGGTGTTATGCCACAATCTTCCTTCATTCCTTGGAAAATTTGATGTAACCCACTCTTCCTTTTTTCCTCATTTTACTATCTGCCCCTTGGGGTTAAACCCCAGTTCCTTCCCTAGTGAGACTGTGATATTTCTTAACATTTGCCAGCCATTTCCAAATATTACAGGAGACTAGGTCCTTATACACATAGGCAGGGTCTGACTGAAGGATGGGATCAGACCCCCAGAGAGGGGCAGTTGTTGGTGAGGCATGGCCTAATCAGCTCAGCTGAAGAGTGGTCATGATAATTTTGTTATCTCAACCTGTTCACTGAAGAAATTATATAGTACTGTTATAGAGATCCCTAAGCAGCTCTGACTTAATCTAAAATTATAAATCTGGCTTCAAGGGGAAGGAACACAGTCTGTGTCTGTCCTTCAACTTTTGAACTCAGCTGATTTTGGATAAATTAAGCAATGGAGGTAAAAAGACTCCAATACATTCTGTTTTAATATGAATTTTGGAAACAGGTAAAATGGTGAGAAAAAGGCACTACCACTGCTTCCACTGAAGAAACAGCTAATTGATGTCCTTTATTAAACATCAGAGAATCCAGTCACAAGCAAGCCATTGGCAAACAGTCCTCATTAATTTCACGAAGTCTGAAATCACTTGTTCCTATTTAGGAACTAGGTTAAAATATTAAGGAAGCAACATCCAGCTCTGTCTATCAGTAATCTGAAGTACACCACAGAAAATTAACAGCATTAACAATCAACCTTTTGCTAATGACCAGCACCATAGACAACTGATTTTATGAGCCCCTAGGCAGCACCTCAAGACTGGCTTTGCATATGCACTTGATTGTGCATTGTGATGGATTCAGGCTGACTCTCATTTCAAAGTACTTCTGACTTTCCCTTTGCCTGTCCCACACTTCATGTCTCTCAGCACAACTCTCACAGCCCATTAGAGAGAGCTGTCCGTGGTTCAGATTGCTGCTCTCAGCCAAGATCGACGCAAGCCAGTCCAATTCCCCTTGTTTTCACAGTCCACTCCGGGCACCTGCTGTCCTCACTTGGAAACACTCATCTGCCTGCACACCCCAGACTTGCTGCTTCAGCTGAAACCTGGCAGGAGCAGCACATTAAAGGTCCATCTAGTGGAACCTGCACCCAGAGAAACGCCAGTTGGTGCTTCATCCACTGCAGGCAGGGAAATCAGACAAGGAAGGACCCACTTACCTGATTAGGTCTTGATGAGCTGCTCTACAAGCTTCAGACAAGAGCGCCTTACTCTTGTAACTCATCCAAAACAATGTAAACAAAGAGCACAGTGTTCAACTCCGCACACACTTTTGCATCGTGGGTTCTGTTCAGAAAATTCCGATTAATATTTTCATTTTGTCATAGCTGTAAAACCAGTGAATATCTCAGACAACTCCCCAGGTCCCATGAGAACCTAGCAGCTACTTTACTTCCATTTGATGGTTGGAGATGAAGCAGAGACAGAAACAAAGCTACCTGTGCTGTGTAGGATGAGGATGATGGTCCTGAGCCACAAACATCTGAGCTTGCAAAAGGAGCAGATAGATGTAAAATTTCAACTTCCTTCAGTTGCTTTCAGATTGAGTGTGTTAAGACAGTAAAAAGAGCAGAGTCTGAAGATAGCTGGAGGATCTATTAGAATTATCTATGGGACACCACAGTCCCATATGGGTGTTTATCCCTTTCCTGCTCAGCTCTTCATCTATTTCTACGGCAGTTCATTGCTGCTTCTAAGAGCCAAGTGTTGACTGCAATGAAAGAGTTCTACCCAATGACAGATTTTTGAAGAGTCAACATGTTTCAGTCATTATTGAATGTTAAGATCTCTCATATTTATTGTCCTCAAGGTGGGGCAGGTAAATCCACCCCCATGAGAGAGACTGAGTGCAGCCCAGTGCTCATTGCATTTGTCTAGGTGATAGGAAAGCCTTTCACCTGCTCTTTTCTTCATTTGCTGAAGAAGGATTTGAATCTGTGCCTTCAGTCTTCCTAAATGAGTCCCCCAATGACAGAGCTTTCATGCCTGCACCCCTTTTCCCTGCAAATGTTTCATTATTTATAAAAGATAAAACTGTTCCCACTGTAAGGACTGACAGGTTAAGGTACATAGGATGTTAAAGCCTCAGGCAAAAGTTTCTATTTTGTCTGCTATTGAGGCTTGAACCCAGGGATCTCATGTGAGTACCTTAACTGTCTGTCTATTCAAGGTCTCCCTGACTGCCATCCATTTATTCTGGAATGAATAAAAGCAAGCTAGACATCAGTCACCAAATATGAAAATCCCAGGGGATTTGAAAACAAAACAATACCTGACTGATTTTAGACATTTTCTTCTCTGTGTTTTTGGGGGGTAGAAGGACGAGCTGTATGTTTTTTAATCAATCCTATTGACAGAAAATTAAAACTGTTGCTGAATTCTGTAGCAAAGACTTTAAAATGCATGCACATATTTTGCCTTACAGAATACACACTGACTTTAATAATTTATCTCTCTAGAATTGGTTTTATTTATGTTAAACTCTTCAAAGTCTGAAAGGACTTTTTCTTAAATCAAATGGCGTAAAATCTTTTAAGTTTTATAGATATTTTCCATACAGTTGAAGGACAGATTTCAGGGGTTTAAACCTCTCAAGTCTGTGGAGACTTGCCAATGGGAGCTATTTTTGTGCTACTAGAGCTGGTCCAAAATAAGAAGGACTAGAATAAGACTCCATGACTTTGTTCATTCTTGTTGCCTGCTGCATTATTGATGTAGGGATGGAAAAGAGTAAGAAGTGGTGAGTTAGACAGGGACATATCAGTTGGTCGTGGTCTCTTACAGCCTGTCTTTCTGTCTAGGATTTTCAGCATCAGTCACATACTTTCAAAGAGTTTTAGAGATCTATTCAAGGACACTCTACCACTGGATAATTAAAAAAAAAAAAAAAAAAGCCACCACTATTCAGCACTTTTAGTAGACTTCTGGAGTCACAGTACTTCTAGGAAGTCATTGGATAAATCAAATTATGTTTTATCTTGCAGACAAAGCAAATACATATTTTCATGCTGACAAAACCAGTTACAACTGGTGATCTGCTGGTGCCTAAAGTACCACCTTTTTCTCCGGAATGAGAAATCATCTAGGGCTTGGGAACCTCAGAGGAGAAATTGACTGCAAATACCTTGACCTTGATCCCAGTAAGGTGAAATAAGGTCCAAACAACTGGCTTGGGAATACCGAGAATCATTCCTTGGGGCTGTGCAGAAACGTGGGAGATTCCCACATCTCACAGGGCTCAAAGAATTGAAATTCAGTTCATCCTTGAAAGAAAACGCCAGAGAAAAAACAAACGCCCAAAATCCAGAAACCCCTCAAAAATCACTGCTCTAAAAAAACATTCTTGGCAAGGTGAATTGGATGTTGGTGAGCTGGATGAGCGTGGTTTGAAGAAGAGTGTGCTGCCAGTTGTTGATTGTCTGATGGAGCTGATGGGAATGCTGGCTGAGCCTCTGCCCTCGTTGTGTTCATTAGCATTCACACCATTCACTGGCCACCCCCTTGCACCAAAGACATTTTCTGAGGTTGCTAATTTTCATGAAAGCAAGTGGGGTCACTTTCCACCTTTTTTCCTCATCTCAACAAGGCTCATCCCCTAGAGAGCTGAGAAGAAAGGCGCTTTCTTGTTGTCATCTGTGCAATTATCAGCTTTGAACACGATGGCAATTTGTTGTTGTTGTTGATTTCCTTTGTTATGCAAATGTACCAGCTCATTCTCTGAGTGCTTTTTTCCCCCACACAGCATAAAAAGGAATATTACACATTTAATTTCATGTTATCATTTGTTTCCCTCTGAGATTTCCTCCAGCCATTTTTTGGTCTTCTTCAGGCTAGTGGGAGCTAAGCAGTGGCATTTTGAATTCTGACTTTGTCACTTCTATTTACTTTTTATCATAAAGGGGTATTGTCAATAGGTCTTATGTGGCACCTATAAAACCCATTTAGGAATTTAAATCTCCACTAAAACACAGAATTTATGCTTCCTTTTATGATTTATGAGTAGAAGCCTAAATTCTGCTTTTAATAGTCTACCCATTTATATTCAAAGCAATCAGCTTACGTGCTGCACGAGCCTTAAAGTTGTTAGTGCACAACTAAAGAGAATAAAAGCAGGAGGATGTAGACAGAGGCCTAAGACAGGAAGTTCAGAATAGAATTCAAATTAGGACTTCTCCAGGGCTTTAAGATGCTGTATCTCTCTGACACTTATTATGGTTCAACTCCTCAGTGCATCCTGTATTTCACCCTTTGGGAAGAAAAACAATATTTGAAATCAAGAAGCAGGAATATCTTTTTCCTTTTCCTTTTTTTTTTTTTTTTTAATCACATAACCAAACCTCAACTGATTCACTCACAAGTATAAATCACTCAAGAAGTTGAGCACTTCTCTGACTCAATTGTTCAAAACTTACCAGTCTGTACAGCTAAGGTGGTAAGAGGTCAAAACCAGACTATTTTATGCTAGCTCTGCTTATTCATTTTCAGACAAATTTAATGGTTGTAATATTTAATTTTTTTTTTAAATCAAAGTGAGTAATACCACTGGTAAGACTTGTCGGTAATAATGCTCAGAATAAATGAAAGAGACTGATGAGTACTTAGGTGTTTTCAAGTTTTTTGATTAATTGAATTTCTTTCCTCTGAATTTCGAGAAAGAGTAAGTGGAACAGGACAAAGCTCTTACCTCTTCTGGCCAATTACTGGTAATTTGTACCTATCAATAACTGCAGATTCATATCTCTTGATTTACATATTTGGAAGGCTATTTGTTGGATGTCAGTTTAATTTGTCTTCCTTTTGATCTCACTGGAATAAATCTAAAAGTCTTCAGATAAATGAATGACTCTGGAGTAACACTATCATAACAAAAATTATAATGTGTCTAAGACATGTATAAAATAACCCATATCTCTTAAGGGTTAAAGTATTAACCCAAATTTCTCCTACATCCTGACATCTTTTGCTCTCATGTTATCATCATTGCATGCAGAGGCAATCTCAGAAATCGTACATCAAAAATGGGACTTAGAAGTTATCTATTTATGACAGAATATCTTTTGCTGATGAACTCTGTTGCAAATGATTTTATGCCTGGTGGGTTTTAAAGGAGTTCTCACAGATCATTATAGAGGTTCTGAGGAATGAATATGAGAGAGGATGCATCAAAACGTGGCCAGTTTAAAAATATCTTCTACTATAAGTATTAGTGCTGTCTATTGATGAGCACTGTAGTGTGCATAGCAAGCTTTATCTTCACTGTAGATTTAGCAACATGCTATGCTAGAGCTGAAATGTGTTTCTTGATGCAACTGTGGTTCATCTAGTCAGCATACATAACAGTCTGGTCTGCTTCCCAGTCTGAAGTATGAAAAGCAGAAGCCCGTAGCATGATAGTCCCCCAAGTTCCTTTTAAACTCTCTGCATTTCAGGCCATTCCAAGAAAATATTCAAAAACTGCATGTGGAATATCACGCAGTCAGTCGGGTTCCCTTGTGCTATTTACCAGTAACTGCATGACACTATTTGTGTTTTGTTCTTAGGAGTGAGTATCAAAGTCTAAGGTGAAACTAACGCATTGTTTTATTCACAGCCTTTTATGCCTTTGTTTAAGGTGGATTTTGGGGTTAGGTTTTTTTTCTTCTATGTCTTCTTGGGAAGAAATGTAGAACTCAGCATTTTACATATGTATTTTCATACAGAACTTCCAGTGAGTGTGGACCACAAGAGGCTTTCAGGTATTCTCCTTCCTTAGGCACAGTGATTTTACCAGCGGAATGAGGCTTACATTTCTGGAGAGACAAATGGGAGCCACAGACAGAGCACAGTGGCCAGCCTAAATCCTTAAGGACACCCCAAAATTAAGTTGCTTCTTAAAAAAAAAAAAAGGGTAATGAGGAATCCACCTGTAATTTGGCTGGCACAAGCTCAGAGCATTTCTTGAACAGATCCTAATTTTCTGTTTCCATTGCTCTGCAGACCCCAGTCAGGCACTTCTCCACACCTGCAATGGAACAAGGATGTGGGTCACTGTTTCCAAGATTCACAAAGCATTAGATGAGGTTAGAATTTTACCCATTTCTCATTCCCAGTCATGTGCTGGGTACCAAAAATAGGTCAAAACTTCTACCCTCTTTTTAGAAAGAGGATATTTCTAACAGCATAAACAGGACTTCCCTGGTGAATCTCTGCTTTGGATCTATATTCTCACTCTTCCAATTATGAGTGCTATGATAAAATGTCTTCACAAAGGACAAACTATTTTCATAGCATCAGTCAGTATCATTTAGACTCCAGTGCCCTTGCTGACTAGGTTTATAAAAATGACATCTACATCCCAAACTCTTGGAGCAGAAGAAGCAGCTGCCTCTGTGAATGGCCATTATTTCCTTTATATTATGCTCAGAGTGATAAACAAAGCCTCTTTTGAAATATTCATGCTACTGGCCCACCTGGGGTATAAAATATCCAGAAGGTAAATAATGAGCTAAGGTTTCGCAAAATATATCCCCAGCCAGAATGGATCACACCAATTTCTTCCAAAGTCCCAGAAAAATCAGTCCCTTAAACTTACTCCTGCCTTGGATAACTATGTGCTTGCAGGAACAGGTGATTTCACTCAGTGTCGCAGGAGACTGCAGATCTTTGACCCTGGAGATATAATATTTTAGGGACATATAACCATGAAATATTTTCTATATAAACCACAGTTAGTTCTCACTAAGCAGGTGCTTTAGCAAGGTGCTGAGCTTGGCCTTGTATTCTCTAATATTCACTATAGATATTGAGCTTGGAGTAAACTCTTGATCAGCCATTGCTTGTGTGGCTTTTTTTCAGGAATGTCATGTGTAGGACCTGCCATAGAATAGGCGACAGACATCATATCTACTATCAAACTAGTACATAGATATAAGAAAAATAAGAAATGACCAATTATTCATCACTGCCAGTGTTCAGTCTTCAGCAGAGATCCTATTCAAGGCAAACAAGCAAAAGCAGCCTCTATCTGCAAACTCTTCCTTTTGTACTCCCATGGCTCGTCCTATTGGTCTCCATTTTACAGACATGCTGTCTGTGAACAACGAGTCCCTTTAAAAATCAGCTGATATTGTCCTTCCACACAATCTCCTGTGGTAACAAATTCCAGAGGTTCACCACTTACTGCATAAAGAAGCTTTTCCTTCTGTCAGTTTTAAACAAACTTAGCACTACTTTCATTGTTTCCCTACTTCTTTTATTGCATGTGTTGAACAACATTTCCACATTCAGCTTACCCAGCAGTTTCACCTTTTGTGAATGTTTGCTGTACCACCCCTCAGATTCCTGAATTGTCCCAGCCTTACAATTTCCTTTAAAGAGGCAGCCACCCCATCATACTGATCATAATATTTGCCCTTCATTTTACCTTCCTTAATTCCATATGTCTGTCTTGAGGTGTGTAAGCCAGAAAAGCACACAAATGTTTTCAAGATGTGAGGACAAAACACCTTTTAGATACAAAAATATGTATCCTATCTTGCTATCAATGCATTCATGATGGTGCCCAGCATCTCATTGGCTTTTTCAGCTGCCACTGAGCATTGAGTCAAAGACTTCAGACACCTGACTACATGAAATCAAGATTTCTCACCTGAATTATAACTGCTGGTTTCATATGCAGCATTATGAACCTTCAGTGATTGTTTAGGTAATTTTTTCTTACCTGCATTAGTTTCAGTTTATCCACATTGCAGTTTATTTGCCAACCATTTGTACACTTTTATGAGTTCTGTCTGCAGCTCCTTGCCAACAGAAAAGTGATTATCATATCTACAAAGTTGGATATTCCTCTGCTTATTTTTACTCCAGGTCATGGACAAAGATGTTGAATAAAATTGCTTCCAGGACCAATCCCTATTGACTTGTCTCTTGAAAAGTCTCTTCTCTTTAATATTCCTTTCCTTTCATCCATGCGTTTACAGTCCCCCTGCTAGAACTTCAGCAGGTTATTGAGGAGGGTTTTCCCTTTGCAGCAGCCATGCTGCCCAACAGAAAATACAGTTCATGTACTGTATGATTTTATTGTTTATTATAGACTCTGTCATCTTTCAAGGGATGGAAGTCAGACTCACCAGTCTGTGGTTCCCAAGATTTTCCCTAGAGTCCCATACACTCTGAGTGAGGTCAGTCTTTGATTAGAAGTTATATCCTGTCAGTATTGGTTTTGATAGCTGGGTTAGGAATCTCCTCCCATGGACTTTCTTGCACAGTTAGCCCCCAAAACAGAGTGAGAAAAATGTGCTTCCATTGGAAGAAAACTGACGTTTCACTCTTCTGCAATTTTTTTTTTAAATTAGTGAAATTAAAAGCCAACACTGATTTTATCATTAAAATAGAGTGAAACTAATGTAGCTTTGTGCCATACAAAAGGTAGGGGGAGGGACACAACAAAAAATGTACAAAAAGTCCCTTCTCTCACTAGAGTAGAATATCATGCAAAAATTTATTCACAGGGTGGTTTTTTTGGCTTTGTAGAATAAGGATGTCATTCCTTATTCTGTTTCTGCTTTAGAAATAACATATCTAGGACTTTCAGACTCTTAACACAAATACCATCTCTGTAATAAGATGATGTGAAATATGAATGAGTCATTTCAACTGATTACTACTACAGGGATGAAGAGCCAGGACAGTCCAGCAAGACAGAGATATACCAGTTCTTTGCTAAGTATCTCATTTTGCCGATTCAAATGTCTCTATAGTCAGGGTTGTTTGAACAGAATCAAATTTACTTTTAATGAGCCATGTAGTGATTCTCTTGTCTTTTTTTTTTCCCTTTTTTTTTCTCTTGTCTTCACATTAATTTCTGCAAAAAAGTGCATCTGATTTTGTAATGCGCTAAGCAACTGTTTCTCAATTGCACCAAATTTTACTGCTCCTCAGTTGACTTTTAAAGACATGGCAACTTCAGTATTATCAAAGGTTCTCCTCACAATAAAGACTACAATAATTCTTCATCAGTTTCATAAAACTTTCAGTACCAAATTATTCCATGAATACTTGAGTAAGTAGTACTTTCTACCAAATTCTTAGAGTTGTTTCTAGAACATCATAGATCCATGGCAATGAAATCCAAATTGCCCACAATGGTAAACTGATAATTGCTGCACATGACTGCATTCTTTTTCATAAGTTTTTTCTTCCTAATTCATCTTTCTTAATGTATGATTTCGAAAGAGTGCTACAACTAGCAAGAAGTGGTGCATATATCTTTGGACTGGAAAAGAAAAGTAGTGGGATATGGGAGGTCCAAGGAGAGAAATTATTAAATAAGTACTACTTTATTTATGAATAATTTTTTCACAAAAAAAAAGTTATATTTGTTCTTTCTTTTGGTTTTCCTGTAACTGTGTCCTTTCTAAAGTAGCTGTTTTGGGTCTCTTCTTAGACCCTTTCTGTCTATCCGTCACTCAGTGTGTGTCTTTTCCAGACAGCTCATTCCAGTTTCTAAATCTCTCTCTGTCCTGCCCTCAACCCCCTGCCATGATATTTCCATATGTATGAAGGACACAACTTTATTCCTATAGTTTCTCTCTTTCTTGTGCGTTTTGAGAATCTGGTCTGGGAACTTTATTCCTTGCTGAGGGACTTCAAAGCACCGTGAGATGTTTATATATGAGCCAAGACTCTTACACTCCAATACTTGAGAAATGTGTATGTGAAGGAAGATGGGAGAAAATCCAATATGGTCACAGACCAGAAGGAAAATATCATCATATGTGAAAATATCTCAACATGTCCTTTATTCCCGTCAAGCTCAATAGAGAAAATGGATATTATATATTTAAGTTTCTGTACATGAGAGGCGATAGAAATTGATGTCCCAGTTCCTGCAGCAGGTGGACAATCCACATGGATCAGTCTGTACATATAGAAACTGTTTCATCATTTAGCAATGACCATCAATGACAACAGGCACAGACGGCTTTCTCCCCTCTCCATCAGGTATCCCCAGCCTGAGTAAAATGAGTTTTCTCCTCAAAGCCAAAGTGTGAGACATGTTACTTATAGACAGGGTTGTCTTGCACCTTTGAATTTCCTGTTTAAGCTAGAAGGAAACGTTGCCAGCAACCCCAGCAACTTATGCTACTATTGAGAGCCACCCACCTTAAAACCTTGCACTTTCCTTCTGCTTTTCCCAATATTAAAATTCTTTCCTATGATAAAACGAAGGGCTAAGAGAACCAGGCATTCCGATTATCTCCAGCAGTATGACGACCTATCCATTGACATTGAGGATCAAGGCAATATGCTCTGGGTTGCAGAATCTTCCCAAACACCAACAGCCATTCATCATCTGTCCTGTGGCAGAAGCACTGGTATGAATCTCCACAGCTGGCTGAATGTGGTGGTGCACTCAGTTCTGCTGGGTCTTAAATTGGTTTTCAACACATCTTTGTGAATCATGGGCAACTGGAGAATCAAAAGTTTCTGTTAAAAACACCAAGGTGAAGAAATCACATAATTTTTGTTTATTTATTGGAGGACTAAATTCAGCAGAGACCCAAGTACTCTAAATTACAGCCTGAGACATGTTTGGAAATAGTTTATCCTACCTTCCTCATGGCCTCTTCCCTTTCTGGGACTAAAAGGGACTTGGTGGCCAAAATCAGTACCTGTGCTGCCTTAGGCGGAAATTAAAATCCTGTGAAGCTGCCACAGTGAAAGACGTTTGTCAGTGAAAATACAGTATAGGAATACAGGTTTTTGCCATTCCTGGACGCATAACCCACTCAGCTGTCACAGGAGTAACCAATGCAACAAAGTGAAATTCATCTCCCTCAGCATAAGCTGAATAATGAGAGAGCAGATTCCTGTGAATTCTTTACATTAAGTGTTAGGCGTGACCTGTCAGAGCTCAGATAGTGCTTTCAGTGCAGCTGAGTTCACATGGCTTTTCAGTGCTAAGACACTTTCTAGAATATGACAGGAACTTCCACCAGCACAGCCTGGCTTCAGACATTCCCTGTGGATGTCTGTCAACTCCCTCTATGGCTATGCAGGCTCTATTTAAGACCTTTACAGTGATGACAGTGCTGATGACCATTTTGACCTTTCTTAAGTTATTCATTCCTCCTTTCAGAATTCCTTTTTCCTCGTTTTGCTGTAGCGGTTGCTCTTTTGGTTTAATTATATTAATGTTGTGCAGTGCATCGATTGCCTAGAGATGGGTCCTTTAGAGAACAGCACAAGAACAAGAGTTTGCAGTAAATCCTTTGTTGTAGAAATAGACACAAAATTCCAAACTTTGCCCTGAGGAACTGCCAATGTGACAATTTTCACTTCCCCTGCAACTCATGAAGAAGGTGTCTTTTTGATGCAGCTGATGGCTAGAGGAGGTGTGATCTTTGTGCACATTTTCTCTGCCAAATACGTGATGGAGGCAGCCCTTACAGCAGAAAAGACAGTCTGGTTTACAAGCATTGCAGTGAGGGAGGTGGTCAGGACGTGACAATAGTGTGGACCTTTCTTAAGTTCCTGTCTGACTTGTCCAAATGCAAGAGAAGGAATGAGATGCAATTATGTCTGAGCTTTGACTAACATAGAGTGAGAAGATAGTAACACCTCCAAGTAATTTTAATTGCTTGGGTTTTTACTGCTGAGATGGAGACCCATTCAAGATGAAGTTTCTGACGTTATTTTCAGAATTCTGAACTCCTCATCAAGCTGAAAGCAATGTGAAAGCAGTGAATTCCTTTGGTGGTGTGGTGCTTGGAATCAGAGCATATACAAAAGAGGCAAAAATCCCAAAAATCTACCTGTAGTGGAAGGCAAGAGGAGAGGTTGTGAAATCACCAGTAAAGGGGTCACTAGTAAAGAGCTGAATGTGACAGTGCTTGTTGTGAGTGTGAAGCAAAGGCCTCAACTGATTGTCTTTAATCTAAGACTTTTTCTTCTTTTTTTATCCAACCCTAGATCTCCCTGCTCTGCTCCCCTACTTACTGCTGGAAATTTCTCATGGGAAAGCACTTTCTTGATTGCAATAATGTCATACCAGCACAGCAGAGAAAAAAGGATGAGAGGACAGGAACACTGAAGGCAGACATTTCCTATCCCCTTTCTTCTCTCACCTCCATATTCCTAGGAGTATTTGTTCAGGTCCAGCAATAGTTACACTAGGGCTTACGTCAGACAGCCTCTGAGAAGTCAAAAGGACTTTTGAGGCACTAAAACCACAGTGATACTGTACAATACATCCAGTTTTTCTAGTTCAGGTCTTCTCCTCAGCTATTAACTTTTCATGGAAAATGCAGAAGTATACAGAAAGCATCTCCAAGCAGGGCTTGTTGCAAATTAGGAGTCTCAGTCTTCTGTGCAAAGAAGAGGGTAAATGATAAAAGTGTAATGATGAACAACTTGGATTGGATTGTCTAAGGCATGGGGAGCAGAACGAAACCTTCTGTTAATTTGAGGAAACATTGCAAGTCCTTACTTGGTAAAGTTCCCATTTACTTCACAGACTGCACCAGGTGTCTCCCAACGTTAGAATTTTAGATATTCAGGGCAGACCAGACAAGGCTTAAAACAACCTTCTTCATGTAGCAAAAAACTATATGACAACTTAAAGCATTCTCATGCACCCTGAGAGGGCCCCAATGTTTTCTGACAGCTGACAAACTAAAAAGGACGAGGCTGTCAAATGCAAAGAATGGGTCCCCTCCTTTTGGCTTCTGTCCCTCTGGTCTATTCAATTAGGATTGATCAAGCTGTGTCAAAGGTCTCTCCTCTGTTTCAGTGGCCACCAAAAGCTTTCATGATGACTAATGATAGGCTATCCTTAAAAAGAAAAGGGGAAGAAACAGAAAGGATAGTACAAGCATTTCTTTTCTCCTTTCTTTCTTCTATCCTTATGTTCCAATTAGGCACATTACCTTTACGGTGCACTAAATGAATTTAATGTAATTGTCATTGCTCAATGATACACCAGGACCTTCTGCCTTCCAACATTTGCCTCTCAAGCAGAAACCATCACTTACTCAAGCAAAATAAGATTTAATCATATTTTGGTGAAAGACAAGGTGGAAGATAAATGTTTTTCTTTGTCTGAAAGATATATAAAATATTTGACCTCAAATATGGCTAGCAAATTGAAACTGGTTAATAGTACTGATAAGAAACTTATAGATTTCTTGTGTGTCTTGCATGTTTAAGAACTGCTAAACTGTTCTATCTCTGATACTAGAACTGAGGAAATGACCCAATCAACCTCAAGCAGTTCCCATACCTCTTCATATTTCTCCTAAAATTTTTTCTGGCTTTTTTGTCTGTTTAATACTAATATTCAGGTACCATTTACACTTGAAGGTATATGCCATACTTTTCTTTGGGATCATATGTTAAGTTGTTCCATGGCAGCCATTTGAAAATTTTTCATCTGTCGATCCTAAAATAGGGTGTGATTTGTAACAGATATTTCCCAAACCTTAAATTAGACCAGCACCAGAAAGACAGAAAGATCTGTGCCAAGGAGTTTAGATGAAGGTGATGGGATGACACCATGGACAGAATACAAATTTATGAAGATAATTCTTATTATTGCAATAGCAATATAAAAATTGCATCTATCTCATTATCCTAGAAACTAGACAAGGACTGCCAAAGGCTTCCAGCAAACATCAGTTATGTACAGGATATAGGCCTCTATCTAGTTACAAATCCTTTATTTATTTCTAAGGGTTAATCTTCTCTTAAAGCTAAAATATATAAAAGAAAGGAATAGGGAGATCTTAAGAGATTTGAAAAGCAAATAAAGCCTGAGAGCCAAAATCTGTTAGAGCAACACAGGTCTAGGGATTTTCCTTTCAAGTTCACACAGAACTTCCTGATTTTTCAAAACCTTATTCATGTCTAGTATAAAATCTTTGGAAATTTCTACTTAGTCTTAAGAACAAACGATTTGCTTGGGCAGCTCAGTTCCAGTCAGAACATGCCAGAAGTTGATCATAGTTGAGTATCACTGATCTAAAGATGCTCAATCCAGTGTTTCCCATGCATAAACTGTTCCTTAGAACTGAAAACACCAGTGAATTTCTTAGTGTGGTCATGTTAAAACATTAGTGACAGAAATTTTGTGAAAATCAGTTCTTTCTTTTCACAAAGGGTTATGACATTTTTTGTTAGTTGAGTTCTTTCCTACTCTGACCTGAAAGAAGAATCACTCATTTATTCCCAGAAAGTTTTATCAGCTTAACCATGTTTTTGTAATACTTAACCACGTTCCAAAGGACTAAAATTGAGGGACTTCCCATCTTCTGGTGAAACACAGTGGCCACCTCCTTTCTGTCTTTCCTTGAAGCCATTGAAAATATGCTCCTAGATGAAAAAAAAAAAAAAAAAAATCCTCTAATGTCAGAAACATAAATGAAATTTAAATACTGAGGTTGTGCAATATTCTGATTCTGTAACAACACAACACTACATTTATTCTGAGCCTTTGTACGGAAGGATCCTAAACCATGATGCAAATACTGTAACATTAGCCCTCACAGCCTTGAAGCATCAACTATTATAATTGTTCATCCCATGAGGAAGTGAGGCAGACACAAACTGAATTAATCCAGGTTCACAGACAGTCAGGAAGGGTCCTGACAATTTTGATAATCAAAGGCTACAGGGATCACATGCAGAGATGCCCTGGGAAGGTGAGGCGAAGTGACAACTACCTAATTACTTACACAGATCATCACTTTAGTCACTTATTGTATGCTGTACTGGACCCCAGACGTCATAAGAACCATCATTGGTGAGGAGATGCCATAATTGTGCATACCAAAGACCCTGTCTCACAGAGCTTGCAGTCTAAATCACTGGCTACTGATACTGAAATGTCGCTCACTGGCATTAAAACGAAGTCACAAATTCCAAGCTAATATTTTTTGCCATTATTAACATTAACTCCTCACGGAAACAGAACTGCCAGCCCCACCAGCAGGAGCTGAGGAGGTGGTGTTGCAAGACAAGCAGGTTTTGGGAGCAGCAAAAAGTCATGGAGCAAGGGAAAAGAGGAGGAGGAGAAGATGGTGTCAGGGAGGTCCATCTTAAAAAGAAAAAAGTGGGGAACAACATGTCCAAATGCACAAACAGATGAGGAGTGGGAGGGGAAGGAAAGACAGAGGGGAAGGAGTTGAGCCCAATTACACAATCACAAACAATATTTTTGCCACAGAAGAAGTCACCACCATCCTGGTGAGACACAGCAGCCAGCCAGCCACACTATTATCGCAC
Source organism: Acanthornis magna (assembly GCA_036785705.1). NCBI lineage: Eukaryota > Metazoa > Chordata > Aves > Passeriformes > Acanthizidae > Acanthornis > Acanthornis magna. The sequence continues at coordinate 1,124,270 of JAWUZG010000036.1, forward strand.
AGCAGTAAAAGGTCTGAGCTGAAGGCACGTGTACAACCCTGTGATGGTGACTCAATACATAATGCACTGACTTCTTGGCTCATGACCTTGTGGCCAGCCCTCAGAAGGAAGAAAATATGCAGTAATAAAAGACTCTTCAATCTAAGGGAGCAAGCATCGCAAGAAAAAAGACCAGAAGTTGAAATTAGATAAATGGATTTTTTCTTTTTTAAGCAGTGAGTATAATTGCCTATTGAAAAACAAGGGGTGTAGTTTATAATGCTTTCTTCAAAAAGAGTGCAGGGATCTTTTGGAAGATGAATTTCAACTTAAAAAGTCATTGCACTTAATAAAGAGCTAATGGGGGAAATCAGTGCCCGGTTACATGTGGAGGGTCAGACAAAAACAGTGATGGAGGACTGTTGGCATTGGTGTTATGCCTGGCACTGATAGAGGCCTGGAATGACACCAACTGCTCTGTGTTGCCATGCTTTAAGTAAATTTGGCAAGAAGAACCTGAAAAATTTGCTGTTGAGGTTGAAGGATCTAGAGGTCTTCAGAAGCAAATGCATTTTTGAATGAACACATTTACTTCCTGGAAACATAACTACTGTGTTTTGGTCAGGGTCGTTTTGGAAGGGTGTGGGAAGAGCAGCAGGCTTTATCGACAGAACAACATTTGTAAAACATATATCCACACAAATTGGCAATTACAGCAGAGACATCCTCTCTGAAGATTTAAGTTACATTTATGTCTCTGTTGCATGGTGTCTAGAAAAATTGATTTCTAGCCACAGCCCGTATTGTGGAGTAACTCTAGGGTTCACTCTGCCTAAATAAACAAACAAAAAAAACCCAACCAACCAAATAAATAAATATTGCTCACTAGCTTTTATGGCAGCTAACACTTCTTGTCTAGATTTAGCTTTCCGTTTCTATATGTCATGGGCCTGCACTCAGAATAATGTCAAATGCCTCTAAAATGTACATCAGAAAACCGTAGATCTGTTAAGGTTTATAATCTTCACTGGTGAGAATCAACTTTTCATTGCACACAGAGAAACCAATTCCCATCTCCTCTCCCTCCAGAAATTAGACTGTACAGTGGAAAGGCTCCAAGTCGCTGCTGTTTAATGGCAAATTGGCTTGGGGCACCAGCAGTACTAGCTCTAAAATCATTAAGTGAGCTGCCACCAATACATCTTTCACAGTCAAGCTGCAGATAAATGGATGGTGAGATTGTCAAAGATGGAATTCAAAGTTACTGATGAGTTCTATCCTGAACTTCTTATTTTTTGAAAAATAATATTATTTTCTTCAAGTGCAATGTATTTTTTTCCAGGTGGGAAACAAAGGGCTGTGATAGGAGAAAGCAGAGAATAATTTTCCTCTCTAAAACAATCAACTTCCCTCCCTACTCCCCTTTCTCCAAGACCAAACTCCATTAGTAGTTTACTTTGATAGGAAGGCGTAAGATTTGTAGAAGCTTCTAAGATGAGGAGAAAGGAGACCTGAAAGGAAGAAAAATGATGCATGTTTTTGTTGAGGGGAGGACAGCATGGCAGAGACATTTGTGGCTCCAACAATATTGATCCTGAGACAAAGGTACCCCTCAGAATTCCCAGGTTACAAATGAACATGTCTTTACCCATCCTCATATCCCATTAATCGAAATAAGGTCTCTCCTTGAATCACAGCTTTGTTTCTGCTGCAGGTCAGTAAAAAACATTGACTGAGGGTTGGGGAAAAATCCCTTCCAAGGCAGGTGTGGCATGAGCTCACCTCTCTCCAGTTCCTGTGGATCGCAGTCCAAGAGAGAAAGATTATCAGATTTTTGAGTGGTTGCTACATGAACTGATGAGTCTCTGTATCTCTGATGGCATGGTTTGATGACAATGGCTGTTAGAGGGTTTTCATGTAATTGTGAAATCACTTTAAAAGCTGTGTCCTGCCAGGAAGAGGTTGTTTCCTACAAGAAACACCATGGAATGAAAGAGAGAGATTCAGGGTATAGGTGCCTTTCCTATCTTCCTATGGAACTAAGCTAGGTTTTCTCCTTACTAAAGAGGCCAAGAAATTTATATACCAAATACCTGCATTTCTAAGATATCATCAACTTTAGGATGGAATAAATGTTCTGCAGTGGAAGTACAGATCACTATTCATTGATTAGAGTGTTGCCTTATATGACTAGTGTAGAGGTTAGGCTTAAAATCTGAATATCTTAGAGGAAACACTCTTCCCTGTCTCCTCTGAATCTTGTCAGCCAGGACACCAACCACCCCAGCTCACTTCCCTCCCAGGAGGTTCATAGGAAGAGAATCATTGGTGATTGTATGCGAAAAATAGCTGTACCTACAGCATGATGTTACTGAATGAGGGAATTTCATGGCCAAACATATGGATGAAACTGTGCTATGCATGAGTCACAGGCATGGAAGATAAATATCTGAGACTGTCAACAGAGTGGTCATTTCACGTCCTTACAGATATTAACTCCCACCACAGTTAAAGTCATTGCCTGTATAGAAACACTGTTTATTGGCGGGAAGCACATGGAAAATCTGAGTCATTTTACAGACTCCTGACATATGTACAGACCATGAGGGATAGCAGAGTTATAATAGATGATGCTTCTGCAGCACAAGACATTTTTTATACCATGCACTACATATCACAGGTTCTCAGCATCACCCAGAAACCTTTGATGGTGATTTGTGACTTGTTTGAAAGGTTTTCTTATTTACTGCAGAGAAAAGTTTTTCAGTCTTCTCTAAACTCCAGCATGTTTCTGACCCAAACTGTTCCCAAGAGACATCCAGCTTCTCAAGAATATTATGTTAAACTGTTAGAAGGTTTTTTGCATAATCTTTTGTTAAAAGTCTTTGGGATATTTAATATTTACTCCACATGGATTTGTTCTGTTTTATTGTTAATGGTTAGAATCAATGATATTAAGGGTCTTTTCCAACCTAAATGATTCTGTGATTGCATTTTAATGCTGCCCTTTTGATTAATTGCAAAATGACATTATTAGAGTGCAGATTCACCCCTTTCTTCCTTAGTCAACTCCACCTATGTCAGGGAAACAAGTGATCCTTCTTTTACAAGAAGATAAAATTATGATGAATGTAATATAAGGAATAATTGAATTAGTGTCATAACAGCAGCATAGACTCCAATTAGAAAAAAATATTTCCATAGTGATAAAGTTCTGGCCATAAATTTCAGAAATCATACATTTTTGTAGCCTTATATTTCTTTGCTCAGAAAATGTCTGTCACCGAGAACCTGAGGATGACTGTAGAAATGAAAGGTTTCTCTTCATAGAAGAGCAAAAGGGAAGGGAAAAAAGCCTGTCCTGTAAATGAGATGCCATTTTCAAGAACCAAGTTAAAAGATAAAATATACTTTCCTCCCCAAGTATGCGACTGTTAAGTCAAGGTGTTTAGTTTAACATGACAAAGAGCAAAATGTGATTCTATAGGTCTGTCTTAGCTGTAAAACATTTTCTCCCATTAGTCTAAAAGGAAGGACAGAGATTAACAAATTTTGGAGGGATCAGGCAGTGTAACATCTGAACTTGTTTAGACCATTGCTTAAAATGGAATAAAGCAGTGGGTGTGGATTTGGTTGAAGGTTATCAGTACGTGGTAGTACACTTTTCAGTAAGGTCCTCATTATTATATGGTTTTATCTGAGAAGTAAAAAGGAGAGTGAGCTTTTCTGATGGCAACAAGGTGTTCTACATATAAACCAAAATCCAAAGGAGATTGGTATAAGAGTGGGGAGGGAACATGCATGATGCCCAAGGAAGTCTTAAAAATTTTTTTTCAAGTGTTTATGTGCACATAGATGCGCATTTTGGGACCAGATGGTCCCAGTGGTTAATTACAGTATTAGCTGATCATGGAAAAATAATTGTAGTCCAAGATGGCTGACTTGAGTGACAAAAGAAAAAGGAAAAGACCAAGTCATTTCCATGCCGTTGGTACTTCATTTTCTTGCACATACTAAAGTACATTTACCAACCGGAGAACAGCTTAAGTTTCTTCTGGCAGCACCCAAGCCCATAGCTATTGTGATGGGCTGAAGTATTTCACAAAATTACTTAAAAGAGTTGTTCCCCTTGTCCCTCATATTCTTCTCTCAATTTCTTTCACTAAAAAAGATAAAGAATAAAAATATGTATGTGTGATGTTTCGGTCCTGTTTCATCAGGACAGTAATTATTTATATAACACTGTCACTTTTGGCTGGCAGACGTGGAACTGATACTCTGGGTACCTACTGAGGGAAGACCTGGAGGGACTGTACCCCCTTTTTATCATGGCATTGCCACCGTACAAACACACCATACAGCCCTGGCATTGCTGCGAATAAGTGTCGCTAGTGCCTCTTATTAGTGTTTATTATCATAACTGCTCATTGTACTGCCCATTATGTTAATGAATTAGAACAACAGACCTAAATGTTTGTTGTTGTATAAAGCTCATTAGTCTCTGAGAGGAACTCAATGCAACATGAAGGTTGAGGAGCTGGGTTGCAGGAATATTACCAATTAAGTCCTATATGAACACGCAATTAGGTAGGATGACATGCTTGATTTACGTTGCTTTATGGCTAAGCTGGATAAACAGCGTATCGCTGAAGACGAGAAGCCTGCTCCCCCTTTGCTCATCCCCACCCTGCTGGAATCTATTCTAATGTTTCCAGTGGGAGCTCAGCACACAAGAACGGCTGGGCAAGGTTATTGGTGCCATCCTGAAGCACATTTTACTCTCTCTGTTGAGGTAAAAGGATGGGGGCAGGGTGTGCTCGTGTTGTGGCACTCGTTAGCGTGGTTGCTCGCCCCTCTCTCACCGATGGTTGGTCTTCTTGGGGCGTCTTTCCTCAGCACCTCATGCAAGCCTGCAGTGACTGTCAGTTTAAAATGGCTTTATATCACATCATACTTCTTCAGATACAGCACTGGACTTAATTTAGATTTCTCCATCAGCCCTTGCCTTCTCCGGGAACACACACAGGTATTTATTGTGCAGTGCATAAGGAAGCACACACCACTGTACATCACACATGCATATATTGTACATCAACATGCACCATCGGTTGTGATTCTTGTGAAGCATCACTCTTCCTTAACTTTCTCTTCCCTAAGTATGTATTTGTGTCATTATATACATTTATCACAACTGAGGGGAGATGCAATTGAAAGGCACTTTCAGGAGTTGTCACCTCCAGCTTCTCAGCCATAAATTGTTACCTCCCAACTGAGACTTGGTAACTGATCATATGAGCGCTCCTAATTGTTTCAGAGCAAGGTTAAACTTCAATAATGAATTAAACTATGGAATCAGCAACCATTAAATAGCGACATGTTGACTTTTTTTTTTTACTCTTTTTTTTCCTTCTTTCTTTTTTTTTTTTTTTTTTTTTTTTTTTTTTTCTTCTTTTTTTTTCTTTTTTTTTCCCCAGCATAAGGCATTTTATTTCCAAAATTAGAGGTTACATGTACAGGTAGAAAACTGACAGGAGCCAAGAGACTGCAACTGAAAAACACAGGCAGCTGATCAGCAGTATCTTGCTTCTGTGTGAGGCACCTGTCTCTCACAAATGTGTCTTTCAAAAAGCCACGTCTCCCCAGTCTTCTGGCTTATTCTGTGCTGTCTTTGGCACCTGCACAATCAGTTGTTGACCTCTGTTTTCAATGACGCTGGCTTGGCACTGAAATAAAGCTGGAGAGACGGTGAGGTACAACTGAGAGACATTTTATGATGCTGTTCCTTACTGCCTGAAATGCTGCACACGGAAAGTCTAAATCGTGGACCTGTATGGAGGGCTTCAGTTTGCATCACTTTTTCTAGCTCTTCTAAGCAAATAAGGTGCTGCTACATACTAGGACATGTGATGTGTGAATATCTAATGACTCAGAAATCAAGTTTATTCTTGGTGTTTTATTGACAAGAACAATATAAATGCTCTATAAGTCAGCTTTGGTATCAGAGTAGGGAACCACACACCTTTTGCCCCTTACTTTTCCTGTGCATGCAATACTCATGCACCATTTGCTGTTTCAGCCCTGTGGCAGGCTTTTGCATCCTATCTTTTTGTTGATATTGGGATAGAGGAGGCAAAGTTTTCTCCTGTTCTAAATTATTGATGAATATTACATGCCTCTCATACTCTTTTCCCTCTATTCAGTATGAAGAAATGTGAAACTTTCACTATTTCATTGTTTTAAAGTTTGAAGTTCTGCCATTTCTGATGAAAAAAACCTTAATAACAACAAACTTGGACTCATCAATGGGGAAATGAGTATGCTTTAGAAACAAAGGTAGTAATCAGCTTGGAATTGAGGTGAATGTTTAAAAAGAAACCTGAAAGGCACAAACCACCAGTTTTGAATGGAAGGGAGACGCAACAGTTAAGTGGAGACTGGGAAGATCAGAAATATGATTCATTGGGCATACACACCCTAACAAACAAACAAAAGCCCACAAAAACCAAAACCAGTCCCTTAAAGGGAGAAGAGATGAGGGGACCTGCAGTTATGGAAAGAATTGAAAGGAAATGGAGTGACAGGTTGCTCTGATGTGACGGTATGTTCAGAAAGTCTGTTCTAGGATCTTTCATGGTGCTAGCCTGGAGGCAGAGGAGAAGGACCTGACAGGAGGCAGCTGTACACCTGTACAGCCTTCATGTGACATCAAGAGTATTTATGGAGGGATTTCTAAAGTAGATTTTGCTGCTGTCCCACCTTTTTCTTTCCTAAATATCCTTCCCAAGCATGTACTTTTTGATGAACGGCTTGAGATCATTAGTTTTGGAGACTGGTGTTCGAAACAGGCTGCATTTCTCCAGCCAGATACATTCAGGATATCTCAGCCCCATCCTGAAGGACGTATCTTTAGCTTGGTGGTTACCCAGTTGTCTTCTCTCCCACAGTGCTCCTGGAGCTTTGGCAAGAGTGCAAAGTGATGTGACTTGTTAGGAGCAGAGGCAACTCCAGAGCTCTCCATTACTTTACTCCAGACAGGCCACCCCAATATTCCCATAGACTGTGCTAGGCACTTTAGTCTGGATTCAACCAAGTAATGCATGATTGCAAGTTTCCTAACAAGTTGTGAAATATCCCAAGGTCCCTTGCACTTTCCTCTATTTTATAAAGGAGCTTTCTCATGCAAGAAGGCAGAAAAAGAGACGTTGTTCTCTGATACTTCATGCAAAAGAGTGATGAAAGGTGAGAGGAATGGTTATTAGTAGGAATGAAAAGGAACTATTTTTTTATTTATTTATTTTATTTTCCATCTGCACAGAGTCTTTTCTGAAAGGATTGTTCCAAGCTGATCCTGTAGATGATAGATCAAGTGTCTTATTCCATCTGCCTGCATTGGTTTCCGTTGATTGAGTGGACTGAGGGTGAGAAACCTCTAATGTGGGTTGATGAAAGTGGAGCTGGCACTCCACAGAAATGGGATAAAGCTGGCAGGTCTGATTTTTCAAACTTGTCCAAGAACATCATTCCACTTTGTCTCATTTTTAACCTTCAGTTTCAAAGATGGCCAAAAGGAAGGGGTAAAGGTGCTTAAGGGCTAATCCTGAACAGTGACCTTCACAAGCAGAAACTCTGTGGAGGTCATTTACTGTCAGGTATTTTGAAAATCAGAATTTGTCTTCTACACTGTTGTGTGCAGATTAAGAAAGAGGAAAACATTAAAAAACAAAATTAAAAAACATCATTCTTCCCCACCCCTGATGCTTTTGAAAGACACCATTCTGTAAAGGGCAGAAATTTAGCATCATTTTTGTTTTCAGGCATCATTCATGGGAGCTTGCTGAAAAGTTTTCTGGACCTGCCTTCTATCACTAGTAAATTTTTGTCATCTTTCCTTAGAGTTTGTTAGTTGCTTGATGCTTCTGCAAAACTTAGGTCTTACTTTTTCATTGTCATGTTAACAAACAATTCTAAATGAATAGCTGCTCCTTGTCCCTGTTGAGGGAGCTGTCCCAAGTTTTCTAGGACAAGGGCTCTAAGGAAGACATGAGTAAAACCCATCTGGAATGGAGTCAAGCTGTTTGAAAAGTCTGGTTAATTCTCATAGAGTAGCAGGGGCAAGATAATCACTGCCACGTGCTTCCCAAAAATTTGATGTGAAAGAGGAGTGAATTAAAAAGGGTGCCAAGAAGGTCCAAATATTAAAACTGATGCTGTAGACTGTGAACTCCAGGCTTTCCTGTTTTCCGGAGATCAGGATCATTTGAGCTAGAGGTGGATCCCAGAGGGACTTGTAGCTTAGTCTCAATCTATCTAATTTTAGACGAATACTTGAGAAATTTATACTGGTTGTCTAATAACCAAAGTCTGTTCAAGGTGGGGAGGGGTTATTTTCCAGAGGGAAGACAACCACTTAATACTTGAATTGTTAATTTTTTCTCCACTGACTACAGTGATAGCTCAGGATGGCCACACTCTAAGCTTTACTATCTTAGTTAAATACGTGGAAGGATCTGCCTTACCGTGTCCCACCAAATCACTCTTGAACCTAGACAGATTTTACCCTGGTAGTAATTCAGAACCAAGGCCACTTCCAAATCAAAATCTCTACAAACTGCATGGCAAAGCACAAGGTGTAATTTCCGAGCTGAGCTGAGCAGCAGGATCTTCTGTGGCATCCACCAGTGAGGTGAGAATGCCTTTTAGTCGCAGGACAAATGCACTGGTGGTGAAGTAGAGCAGCTTAGAAAGGAAAGGTCGTCTTCTTCAAAACCAAACTAACGGCGAACAAACTCACTGCCTTAATGCATACCGATTAAAAGGAAATCAGGATGGGTAATTAACTCCTCTCTCAAGTGTTTGTACAATTCACTTTCCCTCTGCTACATTTCCTGAGCACTCCTGGTGCTAAGCTCTGAAGACGTTGAATAATGACTTAGACCACTGAGTTAAAAGTTTATTTTCTTAAAAGATCTGTTCTCCCATTCAATCCATTTCACACATTGCCCTCCACCAAGCAGAACAATAAAATGAACTATAATCATAAATCCACGGGTGTTTTGAGGTAGCCCATTCATAGTTTCTCAAACTAACAATATGAGTCAGCCTGCAGCACCAGGGGAGATGTTAAATTTATGTTGTTAAATTTTCGCTCTTACCTCTATAGTTTCTCTGAATCCTCCATTCTCTATTTAATACAGCCTGCTAATCTGTTTTCTGTTTATTTTTCAAACGCAGGCCTTCTGCCTCCTACACCATTCAGCATCCCGCCCACCTCCCCTCCCCCTCTGACTTTCCCAGAGCAAACAGCGCATTCAGATCGAACCAGATTGACAGGTGTGTGACAGATGGATGGACAGAAAACTGGATCGGTCCAAACTCCTTGGCACTTGAAAAATTGACAACACAACCAAAGCAGCGTAACAGGGAGAGATAGATTGGCAAATGGAATAAATGGTCCCCGGAAAGTTTGCGATTAATCTTTGCCCTGTCAAGTAATGGCCTGATAATGCAGGAATTTAATGGGAACGACTTCTGCTAGTTCAGAGGCATCCATTAGCGTGGAGTAAAGCAGGAGACAGTAGTCGGCATTGTTCTTTCTTCATAGGCTTTGCAAATGAGAGGGGATTATTAAAGCTGTACCATCTGCACCCCAGCTCCACTCTCCTAAATGAAAATCCACACCTTTCCACTCTTCTGTTCATAAGGGGTGCCACTTGAAAGTTTGCCACTCGAGAGAGCTCCCCTCCTGGGAATATGCAGTCTTATTTGACCTGTTACATGCTTCTCCTCTCCAGCATGAGCTCCAAGCTACCTAATGAAGTTGGCACTGGAAGAAAGACATTGTGTTAACTAAAAGGTGTTACTATTCAGAAAGCAATGTGTTCTCAGTCTTGTCTTGAAAAAGGCAGGTTTTCCTATCTTCGTGCATCATTTTTTTCTGTCTCAGTTTCCTTATGTATAATAAGGCTGTTCCCCAGCAATAGGGCACTGTGGAGGATTCTGTTAGGCAAGTCCAGAAGGAAAATTCCATGTCTGATCAAATGCTGGTGTTGTCTCAGGTCTAAATTGTGGCTCACGTGTTATGGGTGCTGGTTTGGAGCATGCTAGCTTCAGGGTAGGTCTGATTAAGGTGAGAACATATCTATCCTAGTATCCTGTTTATAAAAACAGTTGTCGTGACAGGGGATATAACACAAGAGTAGGCAATAACATTTCCACTGAAATTAATGCTGTAAAGACATCCTGTTCTGAAGTAATTTGGCTCAATAGATATTAATTGGCCTGTGAATCTGTTTGGTCTGTCTTTTTGAACTTTTCTGAACTTTGTTGGTTGCCTCAGCATCTCCTGCAACAAGTGATTTAATTCTGTACCACTTCAGGGGGGAAAAAAAATAGCTTTTAGTTTCAGCATGCTTGTCTGCTCACTTCATTAGCTTCAAGTATTCAGAGCAGGTGGTAGCACTTTTGTCTTTAGCCCTTCAATTCCAGTCAGGGGCTTATTGCACAAGATGTCAAGAGTGGAGGGAAGGAGCTGTTGGGCAACGGATCCCAAGAAAGAGCGGGCAGATGTGTTGCATTGGTGCGGTGGTGTTTACTCTCCAAGAAGCCTGGTGCAGACTGAGATACCCCAGGTCTAGCTGAAATGTGTAGCTGAGTCACCTTCACGTTGGCAAGGAGGGGACTGGCTGGGGAGTGAGAGGGGAGCCCAAGTGCTCAGTCACATCAGTGCAGCTGTAGCACTGGGGGAGGGAGGATGCAGGGGGGCGGAAGAAGCTCATTATGACTGATAAATAGAGGGCTCCTGTTGTCAGCAATGTCATTGTGTTCACCTTTTTTTTTTTACAGTCCCCTCTTTCCAGCTGTGTAATTAATTAATGGATTGGAAGTGCTTATTTCCAGTGATCTACAGGTTGACCTTGCACCTAGCCCTGCCTGTCTGTGATTGTTGTCAGTAGGTCCAGCTTTCACTAAAGACACCTCCCTCTCTAAACATCTCTGCATTGGCCCCCATGGTAGCAATAGTTGATCCTGTACTTTCCTCCCCATGCTTGTTTTCATAGTGCTGAGGAAAAGAAAGCAACAACCTTCTTTTTTGCTGTCATTTCCACATTGGCTTTGCACTAGGATAAACATTGGCACAAGGTGCAGGTCCTTACAAACCAAAGGGTAGGATTAAGATCACAGGAGTTTTAGTTCATGGAAGGAGGGATGATCATACCATTGGATTTCAGACTGCCCATAATAATGCATGCAATCCAAACTAGATTTTCTGGTTCTTCTGCAGCCAGTGATGAGAAAGGTGCCTCTATTCTCACATCCACTCAGAATAGGATAAATCTCTTCCAAGAGAGATGTTTTCCTTGTTTAGACAAGGAGGACTATAGAGGTTAAAGTAGATATTTTGTGTTCAAGGTAGCTAAAATTAGGCAAGATGTGTTTAATTCTCATTATCTCTGCCTTGTACTTATAAATGAGATGAGTAGATCCATTTCTTCACCTCTCATTTATATCTTTAAACATATGTGTAAAGTAAAGGCATACAACATTACAGCAGTTTACCAGAAAATTGCGGTTGTTAATGGGGAATGAAGAACTTGTACCAACAGGGACCTCATGGCTTCAGTCCATAACGCAACTCTTATTTTTTTCAGTGTGTGAATAAAATATCGTGAGCTTTACAATCAACACCATGAATGAAAGTCTGGGTAAACACACTTGGTGACCTCGCTGGCAAATCTGCCCGACAATTTCACAAAACAGACTTAGGCTATTGATCAAGTTGGCTGGAAGGGATCTTTTCACCTCAGGGTCTCTGGACTACATTTGACTCAGGGCAGTCAGGAGCAAAAGTGGCTGTTATCAAATGATAGGAGCAAGCTGAAGGTCTCAACCTAGTCTCTAGAGAAATAAGACCAGGGTATGGAGATCTCAATCAATTTAAGTTATACTAGGGGTGACTGACTAGGTTCACATCACAAAACTGATCTTCTCTTTTAGGACTGAATGCATAAGAACACAGTTATTTAATCTTCCAGTTTGACATAAGATTGGAAGAAGGTCTGAAAGATTATTGGAGAATCTGCCAGTCTATTGCTTCATTGTTTTAGTTTCTCTGTAGAAGCAATTTTTTTTAAGGAAACATTTTCCAGCACTGACTGTCTAAGGCATTCAGCTACCTTAATAAAGTATAATAACTAATTCAAGACTTTATTCCCCAGCCTCACCTTCTCCAAGAAGAAACACACTGTACACAGGAGCAGGATTATCTAAGCAAGTTGCAGGAATGTGTCCATAAGTACTGGGTCAACCACATTATTACTCTAGTGTACAGCTCTTATGATTACTCATAGGCTTTGTCATATATTTATTCACCTAAGCAAAACCACATCTTTCCTAAGAGCTTTACTGACTCAGACCAAAACTCCGCCTTGTTCAGCAGCTTCTCCTACAACACTGACTGTAAGTAAAAGTTCAAATAAAGGTATAAGAGGAAGGCAAAAACATTTTATTGGCAGTGTCAGCACCCTTGCAGCAAGTTCAGGGTCAGGCATTTTCTGAGGTGAACTCTTTGCAGTTAGGAGCATTAAGTAGATTTTTCTTTCTTGAATGCTCCATAGCTTTTGGATCTAGAACAATATTTATAACCATGTTGATTCATAAATTAAATAAAGCATCAACTCCCTTTCTGTATTTTGAGCCTACTACATGCTAATTCTGCTACAATCAAATTCCTGGTACTAATTTTTTAAGGAAAGTCTTCCCTCTCTCTCTACTTCCACCTCTCTCCATTCTTCTCCTCCTTAGAGAGATGGCCTTCCCTTCCCTTCCCTTCCCTTCCCTTCCCTTCCCTTCCCTTCCCTTCCCTTCCCTTCCCTTCCCTTCCCTTCCCTTCCCTTCCCTTCCCTTCCCTTCCCTTCCCTTCCCTTCCCTTCCCTTCCCTTCCCACTCCCCCCAGTGTGTGAACTACAGGAAAACCAGACTCAGAAGAAAACCAGGCTACATAAAACACAAATCAGCCTGCAGGAGAGAACAATCAGAACTCCAAAGCCCGTTTCTGAGACCGATTTTATTATGGTGCTTCCTTCTTTGCAGCTCTGGGATTTGGGGGGCTAGCATCTGGCAGTGGGTTCTCTTACACTCTCTCCATTCTCTCTCTGACTGCTCTCCGCACCTGAGTTAGATGGTGTTTGTATTTCTCCTCTTCAAACGTGCATCAGCATTTCAAATGAAACTTTGGACCACCACCGTGGCAGCCTTTTGAAAGGATACAGCACGAGATTCCTCTGTCTCCTCTCCTCTGCTGGAGAGCAAAGGCAAACCAGAAGAGGGATATTAATGTGCAAATTAGCGCAACCTGACTGGCTCCAGATTGCTACTTAGAATTTGCATATTAATAAATGTTTTTGTGACAGCATTTAGCAGATCAAGAAGGGCAGAGATTAAAAAAAGTCAACAAGATTTTTAAGCTTTTCCTTTATATTCCCTTCTCCTCACACTTGGAGCCTCCTGTATATATCTATATCTCCATATACCACATCCATATGTGCTTAGGTTGCATATCTATAGGTCAATGCATGTAAATCTGCCCAGCTCTTGACAGATGTGAGATTTGCAGAACTGCCCTGCGTGAAGTTAGAGAAACAGTTCTGTGCTGGAAGGAGTGGAGGCAGCTTTTCCTGTGTGTGTATTTGAATGAGTGTGTTTTATACACATGCACCCAGAGTTGGAAAGATAGATGTAGGAACTGGACAGTCTCCCTCCCCCACCCCCTTTTCAAATCTTTTTCCAACAGGCGCTTTTATCCCATTCAGCTGAATAAATTGGGACTCTTGAAACTGTGATCTTGACAGATGTGAGCTTTTTTTCTGAGCTGCATTGGAAAAAGATAGATAGTGAAAACCTCCAGGGCATTTGGGCTTAGTGGAGCCAGTGAAAAGGGTTATTTCCAAGTGTGCTGAATAATGCATCCTTCTGAATTCCTTAGTTCTCTCTTTCTGTCCTCCTTTCTGTCTTTCGCTCTCTCTTCCTTTAAATGCTTTGTGGATGAAATGTTGAATGCCCTCCCAGAGTTCTTCCACCACCACAGGAAAGTTGCGATCAAAATCTTACCGAGCAATGGGTCTTTAAAGCGTTTCATGTGAGTAGTCTAGGGGTCAGAAATAGAGGGGGAGAAGATGAACAGATAAATAAACAGAGCAAGTTACACGTGCATAACTGGTGCATTAAAGATATATTTCCCCATTTCAGCTAATTAGTTGTCACATCAGTCTTAAGCAGAGAAACTGGCTGATAGCCAGACTATTTTTTTCAGAAATCTCTGTGTCAAGAACATATGTTCAAAGAGACTCTCACCCCTATTAGATTTATCTTCCTGGCTTATTTTTTGTTTATCTATGACATGTTTATCACAACAATAAACAACTTGAAATTATCTCATTGTCAACTCTTTTCTTTGTTCTCCACAACTTCCTTTATCCTTTCCCAGTTGGAGCTTAAATTTTGCGCTAGCTGGTCAAGGCAGGATTACAGATTGGAACGAGGAGAAACCCACTTTCAGATTGAGCCGAATCAAAATGTACAATTTCTGTATGAAACAAAGAAAAAAATGTAATCTCTTTCAGGGTAAATATGAAATGCTTTGTTCTTGCCTTGCTTCATACAAGGCAGATGTTGGAAAGTTATGCAATTATTGTTTGGGGTTTTTTTTCTTAATTGCCCCCACTTTTTGGCCTTTTCTTTCCTTTTTTTAAACAAAGCAGTTTTGAAAAGAAAAGCCCAATTTCCAAACAGAAAGGTTTTGTTTTTTCCTTTGGCATTTCCACCATGAAGTACTTTGTCTCTGACTGCATTGAAATGCAGTGTTTTGACATTTTGCTATGTGGATGTGGGGCTAAGTGTCTTGCCTGAAACCACAGAGGGAATTAAGACCGCATCTCTTGAGCCTTCGGTTAGCCCTTAACCAGTGGACCATCTTTCCTCCTAGCAGCCCTTAGGAATTTTTGAGCAAAAATGAGCCCATGGACAACAACATGGAGAGGGACACGTTCCCTTATCAGAGGCTCATGAGCAGAGACGACCCCAAGTGATTTGTGGGGAGGAGAGGGGTAGGCACGTACCCCCCACACTGGAGTTGGCATCATCTGTCTTTTTGCTATGCCTCCACTATAAAAACAAAGATTTAAGAGAAGCACAACAGTGGCACACACACCCTTGGGCCACACATCAGTGAGTTTGCTGGCGAGAGCAAAGCTGCCGTGTCTCTGCAATGTTTTTGTCAGGATTATCTGACTCCCAGTCAAGGTGCAAACAAACCTGAGGTCTTCTGTCAATAGCAGTGTGTGAGCTGAGAATCTCAATGTCTTCTGAAGGAAAGTTTGGGAGTTCTTCCAGAAAAAAACAAAAAAGAAAACACGTGTGGGGAAGGAAGCTAGGTTTCTGTCTCAACATTTAGAAAGTCACTAGGAGAGTCATAGTGAAGTGAAGGCAATGTGAGAGTATCTCCTGATGTGTCTCTCCTAATATTTTATTTGGCTTGGTTTTTAACATGTCAAGTAGCCTTCACTGGTTCTCTCAGGAGCCTAATGCATCATCTCATTTCCGTAAGTCTTCCTGCATTTTATCTTCTCATGATGTCCCTCAATCACTCCTTGCATTAAACCATCATTGGTGAAAATTACTTCAGAGCATCCTGGTTCTAGTTTTGGTTCTAGTTCTGGTTCTGGTTCTGGCTATTGTTCTGATTCTGGTTCTGATTCTGGTTCTGGCTCTGGTCCTGGCTCTGGTTCTGGTTCTGGTTCTGGTTCTGAATGGCATTTGTGTGGTTTTGCTCAATCATCCGAGTGCTTCTCTCCTCCAGCCCAATATCCCTCTACACCTGAAAACCAGATACATGAGCCCAGCTCCTGAGAGATGAGAAAACTGGACACCACTCATCCACACTAAGCCTGTGACACAACTGCTGGTTCAGATGACAGCCAAAGACAGCACTGATTTCATTGATCCTAAGCCCATTTATGTGACCCAAACAGAATTAACACATTAACCTTACCACCTAATCCCTTCCTTATTCCCTGTTTTTTGCATCATCTCAGTTTCTACTGCACTTTCTAATTTTTCCTGTTTCCACAGAATCCTAAAGCATTTTGTTCCAACTGCCCTTCATCAGCCCATCATCTACAACAGCCCATTGACCACAAAAATCTTCAGAGCAAAGAACATTTACCACAAAATCTTCAGAGCAAAGTCTTTGCTCTTTACACAGACTTCTCCCTTGGGTGGGGGAGGTAGAAAAGAGAGGGCACAAAATATTTCTGACCAACATCAGTTATGTTGCTTTATTTATTGTTGGAAGGCAATTAAGGGCTGATGGCAAAAATAACGTCTTTGTGCAGCCAAAGGAATGGGGCCCAGCTTCCCATGTTATCCGATCTCCCTCCTTTCCCTCATAACATCCTTTCTGTAGATTCCCCTATGTCTAACATAAAGAGGTGAACATACTTCAGTTTTTTCTCAAAAGAGGTTTACAAAACTTTCCTTCACTCAGCTGTCTAGTCTCATAAACATCCACAGAAAGTAATGTCTTTTTTTTTTGTCTTGAAGAATTTTCTTTCTCTCACTCTGTCAAATTTGGTTAAAATTTCTCAGCTGATATAAGAAATATTGGCAGAGAAAGAATGGGACAAGGAGATAGGTAATGAACATAGCATGGTTCTGTAAATCCTGTTTCCTTAGGAAAACTGGGTAAAACAGGATGTTCAGGATTCAGCCTGGTCCTGTGGTGAGCTTGATCACTGCCTCTACTGATTCCTTGTGTGGAGAGCAGGTGTCAGAGCTTTCCCTTGAAAGTGATCATGGTAACTGGGTATGCTGGACAGGTTCATTCTGTCTGGATGTGCTGAGGGCAACAGCACAAAATATTGTAGCCTTTGTCTTCAGGTCCTTTTTTAAAGTCATAAACCATTTCAGCTGTTCTGAAATGTATGTCTCTATATCCTGAAAAATACAGTATTTCAGTATGTCCTAAAAAGCTGCATAAGCTTTGTCTTCCCACTTTTCGGACTTCACTTCCCCCTTTTTCTGTCTTCTTCCATCCTCAGTCAGCCTCTCTTTCTCGCCTCTCTCTGGTGTTCGTCAATAAATATTCAATTAATGCTTTCCTATGATATAGATCTATGGGTGCCAGATAAGAACATCTTCACAGGATGAATGGTGCTGCTAAGTCTGGCGGCTAATTCTATGCAGATGCAGAAAGTCTGCTGGAAGTGACTTTACAAAATGGAGTGCTCAAGCATCCCTGTTTTATTTTTTAATGCAGATGAGAATTTAAAAGCCTGTGTTTTCTACAATTAATTTTATGTACTATTCTTTTCAATTATTTATGTTCCCTGAATGATAAATGGGCTGGCGGAGAGAAAAAGGAGACTCAAGGTAGTGGGAATCTGTAGAAAGAATCCTTTTTCCTCATTAGTTATTTATTTATTTTAGACTGGAATAGCAGCCTAGATGATAATTACGAGAATGTGGGCCCTAGATCAACAGGTGATAGGAGATCAGTTTATCACCTAGCAAGGCTCAGAGGAAAAAGACAGAAACAGAGGATGGAGGTTTAGTCATAATTTTGCCACAGATTTATTTAATGTACTTTGCCAAATCCCTTAACTTCCCCACTTGCAAATAGGAGGAGATAGCTGTTTTTTACAGAATAGAAACACATAGCACAAGTAAGCACAAATTCTGTAATTGACGAAAAAGCAAAACTTTCATGCATTCAGCTAGACTTTTCTTGCACATACCAGTGTTGATCCTGGTCCAGGTGAAAGCTGTGTTCATTAGAGTCAGCCAGAAAAGTAACCCAGGAGTAGCCTTTGGGATTGGAGGCAGAAGGGAAGTTACAGAACTATAGAATCATGGAATGGTTTGGGTTGGAAGGGATTTTAGACATCATTTCATTCCAACCCTCTGCTGTGGGCAGAGACACTTTCCCCTAGACCAGATTGCTCCAAGCCCCATCCAGCCTGGCCTAGAATGCTTCCAGGGATGGGACATCCGCAGCTTTTCTGGGCAAATTGTGCCAGTGCCTCTCCCCCCTCACAAAGAGAATTTCTTCCTAATATCTAATTTAAATCTACCCTTGTTCAGCTAAAAGCCATTGCCCTCCGTGCCATCTCTACAAGTCCTTATGAAACATCTCTCTCCAGCTTTCTTGCAGTCCCCTTAGGTACTGGAAGATGCTTTAAGGTGTCCCTGGAGTTGTCTTTTTTCCAAGCTGAACAACCTGAGCTCTCTCAGTCTCTCCACAGGAGAGGTGCTCCAGCCCTCTGGTCAATTTAGAGACTCTCCTCTGGACTCACTCCAATAGATCAAGGTCTTTCTCATGTTGGGGGCCCCAGAGCTGGACACAATACTCCATTTATTTTATTTTATATTTCATGCCTTTGTGCAAGTTCTTGGTGTAGCACTTTCACAGAAATATGAATGTGCTGAGGAGAATAACCTTCCTCAATATAGGAAATGCCTGCTTGAATCAGTGGGCGTTTGAAACCTCTGGAGAGAGAGCCTGACCCTCTTTGGTTTCCAGTCCATTTCCGAGGGTTTTGGAGAAGCAACGGGATGGCATTTGGGGCCTTAGAGAAATTGATTCTAAAGATGTAAGGGGATTATTTTAGAGCAAAAGGGAGGAGACCCCATTAAAATATCACTGAAATGGAAAGGAAGCCGAACAAATGGAGATGTGTTAGGCTGAGCGTTGTTTGAAGTGAGACATTTTCCTTGAGATATTGATTGGGTTTTTATGCCATTCTTAACCTAAATCAGATCCTTAAAAACAAACAAAGGCAGCCCTTAGCAAAAACAAAAGCAAAAAAAACAAAAACAAAACAAAAAAAAAAAAAAAACACCCCACCAAAAAAAAAACCCAAAAAAAAAAAAAACCAAAAAAAAAACCAAAAAAAAAACAAAAACAAAAAAACAAAACCCCAAACCATAACCAAACCAAACAAAAAGCCAAAAAAGGGGAAAAAATGAAACAAAAAAAACCAAAAAAAACAACAAAAAAAAGTATATAAAGGGTTATTTTAGGACTGAGAAGAACAGTCAGGATTTTCCTTCCACACATTCTGCTTCCCTAAAATAGTAGTGCTTTCTTGTAAGAGAGACATCTTGGCAGTAATGTATATTATTTTCTTTCAAGTTCATTTATAAGGTTAAAATCAGAAGGTTTGTGAGTTTTGGATGGATTTTTTTTTTCTCCTTTCTAAATTTATTTTAGCATAAAAGAGTTGAGTTGGAAGGAAAACAATGGAGGTAAAAATTATGCACCAGAAAAAACTAGGGATGGAGCCACTTGAAAAATTGCCAACTTTCAGAGACAAATTTGAACTAATTTTAGAAATTTCAAACACTTTCACAAGTGTATTTTTATTCACAGTCATCCCATTGTGCTTTCATGGTTCTTTAAGAAAGCAGGGCAAGGTGGGGGTGGGAGGATGGTATATCACAGCAGAGACCTTCTCTCAGTTTGAGATAAATAAGGTAAGCAATTTCATCAATTTTATAGAGATTAGAGTTTATGAAAGTCACAATTAGAAAAATCAGCTCTCAGTTGAGAACTATAATGCAAATATAAACTTGGTAGTCCTTTACAGGTGTCCACAGGGACATTTGGAGTAATCTCTTCCACCATGACCTTCAGAGATGACTGAAATTATGGCCTTTGATATGCTAGAACAGTTCCTTCAGGAAAAAAAAAAAGACAGGAAGGAGTAGTGAAAAAAAAAAAAAGAAATCCATCAGACTTATAGCATAAATGTTTGTCTTTGTCATAGAGGCTGTTAGATTAGTTCAGCTTCCATAATCTATTTAATTATTGTCTTTAATGGGACAGCCATTAAGCGAACTAGTTACTTTCTGTAAACATAATGAGAAGTATCTGCATTTTTTGCACCAGCCTGCCACCTTCTGAACCAAAATTGTGTACTCATCTCAGTGCCATTCCACTCTTTCCAGAAGAGATGCTGCTATGAGATGGAGAATGGGAACGATTTCACCACTCCATCTATTCCGCTACTGAACTCCATTAGCAGTGGAAGATAACAGCTGGGGAGAAACTGGAGTCTTTTCCCTTTTTTGAGCTTATTGCGCCATTGTCAGTGTAATTTGTGAGTTCTGTGTTGAGGAACATTTGGAAGGTAGGGATCAAACCGAAGATGTGGGCTCATTTTTCTAGTGGCAAGTAAGATGTGTTAAGGAAGCACTATTTCCCTGCTTGTCTCTGTGGCTGAAGAGGCACTTACTCCACTGATAAAGATATCATGTGGCTTGGAGATTCTGTCACTTTCTAGTGAAATAATAATTCAGCAGAGTGAGCAATTACCAAAAGCAAGCTAGGAAATGGAATTAATTTCTGAATTAAGAGCCAAATACATAAAGCTCATTTGAAACTCTTTTTTTCCTCAGTATTGCTTTTAAAATAAATATTTTAAACTTTAAGGAAGGAGAGACTCTAGATCTCAGCAGAAGCTGTGTCTGACCTAAATCCCAGTACTGAATCTACTTATGACTTGTGGCACTTGTTTTTCCCTTCTTTCCAAGTGTTCTCTGTCGTAGTCTCTGCTCTCTTCTTTTCCTGGAGATTTTTTCCTATTTATTGTGCTCCTAGAATAAGGAGTCTGAAAACATTCATCTCCTAGGAAGGGTTTTGACCCAGTGGTTGCTAGGTGATTAGATGTTTTGATGATGGGAAGTCATATAAACCGATAGCAAAAGCAGTATCCAAAATACAGCAAAAGCAAGTGTGAAAATATGTGGGTGATGAGCCTCTAATTTTACACTCTTCATCTTTCTGCATGAGGCTGTGAGTTTACAGTTTGCATGGATACTATCTAGATGTCTGTTGTATGAGGATGAGAGGTGCTGGAAAAAGGTAAGGCTATCTTCAAAAATAAATCCATAAACTCCCCTTAGCTACCAGTTACAGCAAGAAACCAACCATTTCTCCACCCTGTGAAGGTGAAGAAAATTGGAGAAAACAAACTGCTCAAAATGGTTCCCCATGCCCCAAAGTGGTTTCAAACACACTGATAGAAAGTAACTTTCCAGAAATAAACCTTTTTTTTTTTTTTTCCCATCCTCCAGCCCCCCTTCCCCCCATTCCTTCACATGTGATTTGTTCATCCTAATTCAGCATTTAGGAAGCAGGAAGCCATGAGGCTGAAGGAACACTACAATGCCATCCTGCTATTTCTTGCTGAGTAGCAACAGGCTGTGGAGTGGACATACAGCTTTTCCTGGATGTGGCAAAAGGTTTCTTTCAGCCCCTAATTTGCAGTGTCAGAGTAACCCATTATCAAGACGATTAAATTTAAAGAGACTGCAGTAAATGCTAGCATACAGAAGACATCAAGCATCATTAAAATGTAATTGGAAGCAAAGCTTAATGAGGTAAAAGGAAAAAAAAATACCCAGAATCCTGTAGGACTTTCTGCCCCCCCTCCCCCTTAACTTGCTTTGCCTGAGCCAGCAACTACTGTATTGAAAATTATAACATGCAAGCTGCATTATTATTTGCTGTTCTTGCAGCAGCTAAAACGACAGGATGCTTTAGTGTAGCTTTGCACTGAGTGTATAAAGTTATATTCGCTGTAATTTTAGACTAAAGGCGGGAATGCTTTTGCTTTCTCAAAGTCTAAAGTTTCTGGCAGGAGCAAAGCTAATCTGGTTTTGCTCATCTAGAGCAGACAATAATTGACAAATGTAAACATGTGTCTACAGTTTTGCGCTGATCAGTAGACAGCAGTGGGTTTTGAAGATTCCATCTTTCCTGAGGACAGCAGGGACAGCGAGACAGGGGAGCAGAAAAACCGAAAAGGATCGAGAGGGGAGCAGCAGCCATTGTAGCTGGCAAGCCAAAATGAAACTGCAGTGCCTCCGGTAGGGATGTGGATAGTAAATGTAATGTTTGTATAGGAGGTAATAGCTCAATAAGGCAGTGGGCTGGTTTCCCAGGTCCTTAAAGGCTACCTGCTACAAAGCATCTGCAGTTCAGCTGGTACCATTGTGATATGTGCTGGTAGGGCTCTCTGGAGAGGGAGCTGCTCCATTCATCTCTGTCTTGCAGCAAGGTTGAGGCCAAGCCTGGACTTTGTAAAGACTGAGTTGGTGTGAGTCCAGCTTCCTTTATTTTCTTTTTTTTTCTTTTTTTAATTTTTTTTTTTCATTTCTTTTTTGTTTTTCTTTTCTCCTCAAGACACAAAGTCAACACATTTTGTAATTTTTTTTTCCTGGAGGAGGAAACAGACTGGTTCAGTTGGCTGCATATCACTATCTGGGCTTGAGCGAGTTGCTGCATATCACTATCTGGGCTTGAGTGAGTTGTTGTTTTCCTTGTACACAGCTGCATATTTCCTGGAAGCTTTACCATTTCAACTCAAGGCCCACACAGAAGTAGGTTAACAATACAAATGTTTTTCCCAAACCATCTGATCCAGCTAGGGTGCCAAGTCCTGGCCCTTAAACTAGCCAGTTTTATTAGTCTCAGTTGGATCCATGATCATTTTATCATTTTTGTTTTCATGTTGTCCTTTAAATCAAAACTCAGTGGTCTCCAGTGGTGGCTCTAGAAGTCATTTCTGTACCTTTGTTGGAGAACAGAAATCTTTATCCCTGGAGAAAGCTTCCTGAGCTACAAACAGAGCCCCAAGCCTGCAGCTCAGTACTACCAACCATTCACCATCCCTGGCTTCATTTACAAAAATTTATACCCAACCTTGTGCATTTGTTTTTTAAAAAGGCCTCCAAAAGCAACAAAGTGACCTCAGAGTTTGGGAGTGATTTCCAAGCAATGTCTGCACCAGAGGGGGCTCTGAGGTACAAATGCCTGTGCTCATTTGGAGCCAGGATAAATGTCCACACAGCTGCAAACCCAGCTGTCCTGTCCCTTTTTCCAGAATTGGAATTTCCACCAGACTACATTGTCCTCTTCCTGACAATCAAAAGAACTGGCCTCTTAAAGGTTCAAGTATTCAAACCTTCTCTGAAAATGACACCCTTCGACTTTTGTTCTTGCTTTTATTGCTGTTCCTATTCTGTGTCATGTCTCTTTTAATTTAAGTCCTCCAGGGAAAAGACACTGTTCCTTATTAGGAGCTCATATAATGTATAAAACAGCAAGACTCTATCTTTCACTCTCTAGGATCAAGAAAACAACCTGAAGAAAGGAATTTTGTCAAAACATGTCAACAGAAGCTTGACTGAGTAGCACATCTCACTACAGTAGAGGTGGTGTGCCTGATACAAAAGATTACAGATGAATCACTGCTTGTTTTTGTTGAATAAGTTCCTCTTGCTTCCTTGCACTGTCACATTTATTTTTAATTGCAGATACAGTGTCAACTTAATTCAATATGGGGAATGATTAGTAGAGTATAACCTGCAACAACCGGACAGGTAGAGCACTCTTAAGGATCTTAGCTGTGCTGCAATTAAATAGAGGTCGAGTATTTGAATAAGCTTCAGATTAAATTTTCCCTTCATTTTCTGAGTTGCTCTTATTGGCCAACTATTTTACACTGTCTAAAAATGTAAATCTTCAAGTCTCCAGCTGCTCAAACAAGACCTTTCACTGACACAGTGTTGTCTTTAGATTTAAAAAAAATGCATAGTTGCAGGAAGCTGGTCATTGAATTTTTCATTGTCCTGTCTTTACTAGCAGAATATTTGCCTTATCATATAGAAGTAGAGGGCAAATATATATATTGCTACATGCTTTTGATTTAACAGTGAATCTAATTTTTTTAGGTATCACAAAAAGCCTTTGAGTAAGGTCTCCAAATGTTCTTTTCTTCAGTGAATATATGTAAAGTGCCATTGCCCTTTTTAGCCCCAACGTATGTCTATGAAAGACTGAATCAAGTTTTCTGTTATCTGACCTTTCTGTGTCAGCATCTTCTAAATAATTACAAGGGGTTAGGGGAAGTTAGAGCAATCATCCATTTCATAGTATGCCAAAGAACAAAAAAAGGAAACAGCTTGATTTTTTGTTGTATTTTGGCCACACCCTTCACCAAGGTTGATATTGTAATGCCAACACTTATAAAGGTTTGAGTTTTGGATTGTTTGGATTTGGACAATATTAAAAAGTAAAAAGAGGATGAGTTGACATCTTCACTGCCTGCAAAGGGTTCTCTGTTTTCAACAGAGTTTTAAGAAGAAATTGTGTGTCATCAAGTTGAACGTGCTTTTTCTGCATATAATGGAAGAGAGTGTCTCCTTTTTTATACAAATTAGATCCAAAGGATCTCTACAAATAATACAGCAAAGTTCTGTGTCTCAATGTGCTGATTATTTTTACACGTCATGCTTAGCTTTGTAGGGCAATCCTCACTCTACTACGCTTCTTGCTAAAAATAGGAATATTGTGTACTAGAAAACTGTAGCTAATTTTTTCATCATCAAAAATGTGTTTGACTTTTTAAAGGGGGAGGTTGAGGGATGGACCTGAAGGTTTGTTGCCTTTTCAGGAGCAGCTGACACATTTTAGAAGATTTCAGCTTCTTTTTTCATGTCAATTTTCAAAATTTTCATTAGAAAGAGGAATGGAGGGAAAAAGAGACCATAATTTTTGATCAGCTTGGGTGGCAGGGAAATAAGCACTAAAATTAACTACATAGGCATAAATTATAATAGGTTTTCATGCGGTACTACAACGTATAGCTACCTCAAACAAAAAAATGCTGTCAGTTTTGGACAGTCTGCAAAATTATTTGGTTTCATATTGTAACATTTTACAGTTTTATAGGGTGAAACACCAGATTTTCATTTCAATCCCTATTTACTATGTGAACTCTTCGAGAGTGAAATCATTTTACTCCCGGAATTCAGAACCAGAGGTTTTGCTGCAGTTTGAAAGCACTTTGGGATATCTTGGGATTTTCATTTTACCAGCCTAGTCCTTTATAAAAATTAACCATTGTACACTTATGATTTTGCAATGGCAACACTGAGCTTTATACCACTCAGTTATAGATAAAGTCTCAGCCCTTAACAGTGGCCTATCAAAACTGAAGTTGTATAGTAACACCTGGGGCTCTGGGTAGACCATCTAGAAATATTTAGAAGAAAGATCAGAGGTGAAGGAGAAGAAGGAGGATAACAGTTAGGAATTACTCTTGTCTTCCCTTCCCCCTATCCAAAAAAAAAAAAAAAAAAAAAAAAAGATAAAACCTCTGTATACACATTATCATAGAAATAGATTGCCCTGCAGCTGCTCCACTCCAGATACATTAACAGCTCTGGGATTCAAGAAACCATTGTACAAGCATAAGCTTAAAGCCATCAGAGTGACCGCAATGGACTTTTTCATTAACAACAGGATCACAGAGGAAGGATTTACTCAGGCGGAACAATTAAAAAGCATGGGACTGTAATAAAAGGGAATGAGACTTCAACTCTTTCTCTGCCTCTGTCTTTAGGACTCTTTCTCCCTTCCTGTCTCTCTCTTTTTTCCTCGTTCTCTCTTTCATGTTGTTCTTCTAATCCAGGGCTCCCAATGGTCTGGCATTACATCTTCCCTTGAATTAGCATTCCCATTCCCCCGGGAGGGCTGCTGTGGTGATGACTAAGGGAAGGGGTGATAAATGTTAACAGAAACACTTTCGCAGAGTGCTGATTTTTCTGTTTGTAAAGCATGCACCTGCACAAAAGATGCCGAGTGAGAGAAAATAACTCCATCTCGATGGGAGACAAGCGCACCCGGAGACACACACTTACTTAACATACATTACAGGGATGCCCTGTAGTAGTATCACACTGGGACTTGTATGGCAGAGCAGGAAGGGGGGAGAGGGGAGGAGAGGTGCAGGGTAGAGAGGATGTTTGTTTTGGGTTTAAGGCCACAGATCGTGTTTTGTGTCACTGGCACACAGCCCCATCACCCCTTCCTTTCATGACCTTGTCCCCTCTCTTGCTCGGTGTCTCAGTTGTCAGCATCAGTGGGGCTCATGGAGTGTGGGTAGGCAAAGGGACTTTGAGTCCCTGAATATCAGCCACACTCCAATGATGCCCCTTTACAGAGCAGTTCAGACCATTTCTGAACTCCCACATTTTTACACATGGAATTCAAGGAGAAGTAGGGAGCCCACAGGTGGTAAATTAGAAGCTGAAGTGGTTACAGTGCCACTGTGGAGTCTATCTATGGAGGTTAAGATGAACAAACTAAAGCCTAGTCCCACCTAAAACTCCACTCCACTCCTGCCCCACACCACGAGCCATAACACAGAGATGTATCAGTACCTTTCCCATCACACCACCTGAGTAAGGAAAGCAAGGAGAGTGGGATAGTGGCCTCACACTGGAGTGTGCTCATCTTCAAGAAGCTAGCTTGCTGTACAAGCTGTAACTTCTTAAATAAATATAGTGGATTCTGTTTTGGTATTGGAATAAAAATGATAAATATGAGCAACACATCCACATTTGATGAATTGCAGGGCTAAATGTTCTCATGCATATGTCTGAACCACTTCCTGAGTCACCCATTCTTGGCAACATCTACTTTTGGGATCTCTATTATTCATGGCCATACTGTATTTGCAGCATTTTTAGCTGAATGGACAAAGTAAGGCCATGGACATTTTCTGGGAGAAAGGTCAGTACACTCCCCATACTGTAGATTCAGAAAAGAGTAAAAAACTTGTTCAGGCCGGTGGTGGTTGCACAGAAACTTTGGAGAAGTCTAATTTGCTTGTGATTATAACTATGATAAGGTTTTGGTCTAAGGATATTACATTACAAGGAGTTACCAGGCTGCCACAAACTTTGGATTAGTTTGGAAACCTGTGTCAAATTTTTTATGATAGTAATGGACTTTGATCTTTCTCTGGAGTTACTATTGCAAACTATCATATTATAGAATGGGGGGAAATACTGATTATTTTTTTCTTCTGTGTATGAGTCACCAACATTAAAGAACAAACTATGGAGGTGGTTTTACCAATTAACAGATTGCAAAACTAGAAAAGGCTAAATCTTTTCTTCTTTAGCAGAACCTCTTCTGAGTTTACTTTTTCATTGCTCTCAGACAGTGTTGGAGATGGTGTGTACAACCTGATTCTGGTGTCTTTTTAGAGGCAGAGACTCAGCTTCTCAATATTTTTGTATATGTCTAGAGGAAAAAAACGAAAAAGAAAAAAGAAAAAAGAAAAAAGAAAAAAGAAAAAAGAAAAAAGAAAAAAGAAAAAAGAATAGAAAAATTGGAAAAAAAAGAAAAAAGAAAAACAGAAAAAAATAAAGAAAAAAAAACAAATAAAAAGAGAAGGCAGGCAGGAAGGCAGAAAGCAAGGAATATTTTTAATCTATTTACATCTCACTCCATCAGTCTGGTTCTTCAGCAGTGATGGACATGGAGTAATAAGGAGAGGACAGGACAACAAACACCCAATCTCCTTTTACCTAGCAAGGCAGGCTGATCACTCAGTTGGATTGAGCATTCCAAAGTAATGGTGGGTGTTCTGACCCTTCTTTATGTGAAAAGTTGGGATAAAAGAGCAAATTCAGAGCAAGCACTTATTCACTGAACTGTTCCAGCCAACAGATTTGCTTTAGGAGCCTTAATGGCTACACACAGCACATTCCTTCAGAGGTACATGGAGAAAGTTGCACGGACAGGTGTGTGAAAGAGCTTCGGTATGTCTGAGAAGTCCTTGGGCTTTCTAGGAGTCCTAAGAAGAGAAGCCAGGGTTTCAATCTCTGAGCTTCAAACTGCAGATCCTGCTATTGTGAGATGTTGGTAAAGACATCTCAACACTCTGCTTAGAAGGAGCTTCAGTCTTTGATAAATAGCAGGCACTTTGAGCCAGAAAAGCCACTGACTTCATCCAGAGAGGGGAGGGGAAGAGAGGCAAAGGCAATGTTTAATTAGGAAGCTAATTTCATGACATCATGCCTCCTGGCCTTTATTCCATTAATGAAGCTGAAAGTAGGCCACAAACTACAGGGATTTATTCTTCCCTATTGGGACCATGTTATATCTGTCTGTCTGCTTGCATGGAAAATGCAACATCATTCCCAGTTGTTAACTTATTCCATAAACATTCACCATTCACTCCTCTCTTCCTGTAGTCTCATTTGTACTGCATGCCTAATGCCCTGTTTAAATTGCCTCTCTCTGTATACTAATGTGGGCATCTTTTTATTTTTTTCTTATTATATTTTCTTAGAGCAATGGGCAGGGGAAGAGTGGAAACAGCCACCTCTGAGGATTTACCTGTGGGCTAAGCTCAGAGTGTAAGGGCTGTCTCCCAAGATACCGAGAGGTGCTGAAATAGAAATTGTGAGGTGGGAGAGCGAAGAATTAATGTTGGTTTTACCTATACCGTGGGATGAATACTGAGGATCTGATAACTCAGTCCCTATGTGCAGGGGGAAGAGGGAGAAGAGGACAGTGAAAATTAGCTGGAAGCATGCTCGGGATAGCACAGATTAAACGCCTGAGGACCTGGCCCATGCCCTGGCTCTGGGCTCCTGGTGTTTTATGATAACAAATCCGTAGCGGTGCCTGTCTCCCCCTCTCCCCAGCGTCTGCTGCTCCCCACAGACAAGGCAGTGGAGCAGAAGGCACGTCTGCCCCATGCTGCTACAGCTCACAGCCCGGGGTCCTAACGCAACATGCAACAGATGCCAGGTCTGGTTCCTGCTGGAGCCATCCTCTGTCGAGAAATTGGGAAAGGAGGCATCCTCAGCCCTTCTGCCGTCACCGCTGAGGCACTTCGCTGGGTTAGAGGGGAGCGGTGTCTGGAGTCAGCCCCGTATCAATCACCACCGCTCCTGAGACAGGACAGCGAAGGACATGTTTTGATAATATAAGTAAATAGCTCCAATGGCGAGCTGCCACAAGATGGGGCAATGTCATCCCCTGCCCTTATCTGCGTGTCTGTGCTCTGTCTGCTGCACCAGCGGAGCACTCATCAGGCTTGAGGGTTTTATCACCATCACAGAATCAGAGAATATCCAGAGCTGGAAGGGACCGACAAGGATCATTGGGTCCAGCTCCTGAAGAGCTCCTAAGGTGAACCTGCTCATGCAACAGACCAGGCTTGACGTGGGAACCACTGGGGCCAGGCAAACACCAGTGCCACCCTAAGAAAAATGTGGGGAAAAATATTTATATCCTGCTGCCAAGAAATGCTGTCCCAAGGACCTGCAGTGACACTGAAGTCCTGCATCCCTTTTCCAGACTGCACAGAAACCAAAGTGAAGCCTGGGAAAGTAAGTAAAGGCTGGCATGAGAATACAGTGTCTCAGCACTGAAAATTGTGGGTTATACCTAAAGAAATGCAGTCTCTTAGCTCAGGCATGTACCCATCCTCTGTGCCTGAACAGTATCAGCACACATTACACCAAGGCACTCCAAAGGCCTGCTCAGCAATCAGCTGGGTATATTCATAGATGTTAAAGCCCTGAGGACTACTGCGATAATCTGCTTTGACCTACATAACATGGGCTGGAGAAATTCACCCAGTATTTCCTGGAGTGAAAGGAATTGTTCTTCCTGTAGTGATTTCATTCAAAGTAGGACTGAGTTGATTGTCTGTGTGTTTGTGTGTGCTTGTGTTTAGCTATGCATTATGTTGTGTCTCCTTTTAATTCTTTCTCCATCTCCCATTAGTGGCCTTTTCCCTTCTGAATGCTTAAGCCCTTGAGGATTTAACAGTATTCAGAGAATGCAAAATTCAGAGTTGTGAGCATGACAACTGAAAATATCACCACGAAAAAATGTTTCGTTCACCACAGAAGACAGGGCCATAACAGCATGTGTCATTCTCTGACCAACCACAGTGAAAAGCTGTGATTCAAATTTCAGAGCTGCACCCACGATAATGGTTGAATAAACATCACTTTTATTTGGTGCTTGACTGCTTAGGGACGCCAGCAAACACTGATGAAGTCAGCACTGATGCTCTGTGTCATGGATTCCCTGCATGCAGTGAAAAGGGACAGTCTCATCACTGCCAGAGCAGTCACATCTTGTCACAAGCTTCCTTTATGGCTGGCACCTTTGTATCCAAAGCAGAGCACTTTATCTGTCCTGCTCTGTGGGATCAGCTGTCCCACACCTGCATGCAGGATGCAGTCCAGTGTCCCCAGATTTGGGAAAGCTCTGCGTTTCCTAAACTGGCAGGTACCAAGGGATGTATTTAGGCTGTGATGAAAAATATTTCAGTTTGTTCAGGCTCTGACCACGGAGATTGTGTGAGTGGTGTTTGCTGATTGTACTTGATGTTTGTGTGGAGAAGACTCCCTCCTTTGCAAGGATATTTGTTGCCTTGAGAGATTATGAGCTGGGTGCAGCCATCACTAGGTGATAGCTGAAAGAACTAGTTTCTCCATGCCAAGGTATTCCTGTGCATTGTCTATTTTTCAGGAAAGTCTTCTTTAAGCTGCAGCACAGAGCTCTATTCTTCTTCCTTTCACAAAATCTAAGCTACTTTTTGGCTTATGCTTACAAACTGTCCTTCATGTAGGTACTGCCCTGCTGCTTCCTGGACCAAGTAAATTTACAGCACAGTGCTGTTTCCTCTCCCTTTTCCTTGGACTGTCTTCTGTCAGATGGAGGTGTCTGATCACCTTGTGGTCCACTGAGCAGGAAAGTCCCAGAGCAGGAAAAATGACATCTAGAGCTTCTAGTGAGAGCTCTTGAGCTGAATAATCCTTTTTATGTGCTCCCTACGTCACATCAACCCGGACATGTAGGTCCTTCCTCTCCACATGTTCCCAGGGCCCTCTGTCCAAGATCAGGTGCAGAATTCACCTGGTACCTCACACGCATCTCTCTCCAGTGTCCTTACAGCCCTTCATCCCACAGCACATCCCCAGCACTGACTGTCTTCGCCCTTCCCATTCCCAAGTCCAAGCTCTGAGCAGCCTTCTCCTGCCCTGCTCCTGCCTCTGGGAATCAGCCTGGTCCCTCCTGCTCAGCAATGCAGAGCGTTACGACGGGGTCAACCAGCATGACCCTTGCGTGTTGTTTTATAAATACATCCTCCAGTCACCAGGTCAGCTGCATAAAGACTTCTTTCTGAAATATGGGAACCTGACAAGTGCTTAGCAGACGGCCCGACATCCTGAATCCGGTCTCTGTGAGATTCTCCTCTCAGCAGCGCCGGCACATGCTGTTCTGATGGTGCGGTGCCAAGTGACTTCTGGGTCAGTGCTGATCTTTGGAAATAAGTCTCAGTGGGGGATTGATGACAGAGTTCTTCTGACCTGAGGGAAATCGGTAGGAGGAAGGCACCAGACGTGGAGTTGGTCTGCAGGAGGGGGTGAGGGGGGGAAGGGGCGGGCAGAGGGGAAGGGGGGATGGAAGGCTGGCGACTTGAATATTAAATCCTCTTGAGCCAGGGAGCATGGTGAGGCAGCCGAGCCTTTAGCTCCCTTCCTCACGGGCTGTTTTCCAGGGAAGGGAAACAGCTTTAATCTGTTAGAAGAATCCCAATTTGTGTTTGAAAGCATATGTTTGCGCTGGGAATCCAGCAAACGGCACTGCAGTGCTTAACTAGTAGGTCAATGCTGTGGACTGGGAATTCAGCTCTGCCTTCAGTGTGGAGAGTTTATCTACACAGATCTGAGCTGCTGTGGTGGTACTGAGGAGCAGCTTTTGCACGAGGAAGGTCCAGAGAATCCTGGTTCTCCAAAAGGCTCATCTGGACCTGCCTTTGCTCTGAAAGCTCATGGGGTTTGTGGGAACTGTCCTGTCCCTTTTACCAGGGAGCTGGGACCCCCCTTTTGTCTGGCTTGAGGATGCTGGCTGGATTCAACTCTGGCATCAAAGAGTTGTTGGTCAAACAGGTGAAAGGGAAGCAGCCCTTTGGCAATACCAGCAGCAGCCTCAGACGGGACCCTGCACTCCCTCCTCCCAGAACTACAAAGAGTCTGTAGAAGTGTCAGGGGTCATTTTGATACCCCAGATCTGGATCTTGCACACCTTTTGTTGCTGAAAACCAGGAGAGTCCTCAGGAGAGAATAGCACACAACAGCTCCCAGGAAGGCATCCTCTGTGCCAATGCTGCAGTTGTGCTCAGAGCAAACTCATCCTTCACATCCCCACTGCTGCTCCCTTGCCGCCAGCACAGCTTCTGAGGAATTTCCTACAAACCACAGCAATACTTTACCCTGGTCTCTCAATTGGATCAGCAGGGCTCTACAAATGGTTTCTCGAAATGGGGGGACAAGAAACTGAAAGGTTTAGCCTAAGATGTGAATAATGTTAGACCAACCTACAGCACAACCTCCGTGTTGACCTTACTGTTTGTTTTCGACCAGGCTCTTTTAGTTTAGTCACTTAGGGACAGCATTGCCTGTGACAATGAGCAAATGTTTACATTGAGTATTTTTATCAAGCAGGCAAAACCTAGGTTTTTTTAAAAAAAACAACCTGAATAGTATGAATTATCTCATTGTATCTTTGCTCCTGAAAGATAAAGCTGAAGTTATGATTTGCCCCCACATCCTACATGAGAACACAGTGCAGCGCCATACAGGGAAGCACAATAGAATAGTAACTCTTTATTACTCCTCTCTTCTCAAAATTGTCCCTAACTTTGTCCCATAATACCATCCTTTATATTTAAAAGTGTGAGTACAGGAACACATTCTCAGCATTTCCATAAAAATTATATAGACAGGTACAATCTGCTGCAGGCAAGACAAGGAATATGTTATTCTCTCATTCTTTATTTGATTTGTCCAGCTATTTCTCTGCATGTGATGAGACAAGGCAGGAGTTTCCTTCACCTCTCATAGTAAGGAGCAAGCATGCATCAAATAACAGAAGAGTTTGTGGCCATCTCCAGCTTTTCCTCTCTTGAGCACTCCCTAACAATGTATTGGGGAAGACCTTTTGGGGGCAACATCACCCACTGGGAGAGGGAGATTTGCGCTGTGGTTTGACTTCTTCTGCAAAAGCGGAAAGAAGAATATCAGAGATGGAGTGAGATGTTATGGCTGAAATCTAAAGTGACTCCTGCATCTCTCTTGGCTAAATCTCTCTGCAGGGATCAGGAAAATTTTGCTACTTTGGGACATTTGGAAACCAAAATTGTAGCTTAAGCTTCAGGTAATTGATGAGTTCACATCCAGGATACTAAATCTCCTTAATTGCATGGTGAGTTTTAAGGAGTTTGGGCCAAGTCCCATGATATCATGGGAATACGTTAGTTGACAGCTAGAGACAGAGGATTAATCCCAAGGCTTGAAGGCCTGGTGGTGTCTACTCTAAAACTTAGTAGTCAGACTTGGAGTTACTGGTGCTTGGCATTAGGAAAGGTGCGCCAAGACCTAATTGGCTTCTTCTCGCTCCATCCCATAATGGAAGAACAAGGGGTGACTTGGTGAAATTAATGGCTGGTAAATTTCGAATAAATAAAAAGAACCACTATGCCATGTGTCAGTCCCCTGTGGGATTTACAGCCACAGGAGGTCATCGAGACAAATACTGTGGCTATATTATTAAAACAGGCTAGATAATTTTATTACCATTAATAACGTTTACAGTTATGTAAGCTGAGATAATGAGGCTAATCAAATCTCATGCTTCAGGGCATAAACTGATTGCCTGCAGGGGTCAGGAAGAAGTTTCTTTTTCCCCACATGCAGCACTGCACAATTGGCTAAGTGCTGTGTCTGAGGGGGACACCAGCACCGCAGCTATCGCTGCAGTGTGTGACTAAAGCATCATGGCAGCCTCCCCATCCATCTCTTCTTCCTCCGTGTGCTCCCACTGTTTTGGTTCTGACCCCACCTCCTGGTGTGCCTCTCCTCCTCATTTCCTGAGCATCCTCTGTGTTCTCACTCTGTGCCCCAGGTTCCTCTCACTGCCTGCACCTCCCTCTTCCCATGCTCTCTGCGCTTTCCCACCTCCTGCACCACCCACACCTTGCCTCTGCACCCTGCCACCAGCTCCAGCACGCTGGCTGGGAGCCCATGCTAATAAGCCTGGCTCAATTTGTCTGACCCTGTCCAAAGCTGACCCTCTGCAGAACAAGAAAATGTGTTTGTGTGGGGTCTGGGGTTCATGGTACAGGTTATGAACCTGTGATATTTCCTGCAGTTTCTTTGCAGATTTATTTTAATGACTTAGTGCATTCCCTGGTAACACTCAGCATCCTCTGCTGAAAAGTTTTTTTGTAAGCAACCTGACAAAAGTGAGGGCATGTTTGCTGAATGTCCAGAAAAAAATAAAAAACAATCACTTTCTTGGTGCACAGACAGACTCTGAGGAGAAAGGAGAGGTGATAAGTAGACTTATCTAAGTGCTTTTGGATATCTCTTCTGGGGAGCAGGTGAAAATAGCAGTCGTGTCATTGTTATTTTGGGTGAGATGGGGAAAGGAGAAGCGAGGGAGAAAGTGTCATTTAAGTCACATGCAGTGTTTTGGATCTGCAGTGATTACTCATGCAGATATCTGTGCTGGCGTCTGACAGGCAGATGAACGGGCTTTGGGTTTGCAGAGCTGTGAGCAGAGGAGGTCAAACTCCAGGTGAAGAGGTTTGAGGTGTTCACTGCACTGTTATTAATTTGGCCAAAGCAGCTCTGTACCTGATAGCCCCAGGGGCAATTCTCCCTCCCCTGTTGCAGCCAGGGAGGGGCAGAGTGGAATCGAGGGCTGGATCTGACTACGTCCAAGGCTCTCTTCAGCACGATGGTCCAAATTCTTCAGCTGCCCAACACCACAAGTAGTTATCAGGCCCATCTTCTCACAAATTCTGTGACAGTCACTTGATCCACCGATTTCCACTTCAAATGTATAAACAGCCCAGATGAGAACTTGAAAGACTGCTGGGAAAGGACTTTAATAGAGTAAGTTTGCTCCTGTTGCAAGAGTTCAGATGACTCCAGGGCATGCACAGAGCTGTGAGCAGAGCTGATGTACACTTCCTCTTCTCAGTCAGAATGGTGATGCATTTCCTTCTTTAAGAATCCTTCCCATTTAATTCAATTTGGTGGGAAAGACACCCCATGTTAAACACCCTACTCAGATTTCGTCCCTGAAAGTACACATGATGACAGTGAGAAACACATTTTCCTCCTCACTCGTGGCACACCCCCTCACCTCCAGGATCTGTGTTCACCTCAAACAAATTGGGAAGCTACAGGGTTTTTCAAACCCTGTCCTTGTTGTAGCAGAACAACCTGGCGTGTGCACTTTGAAGGGGTCCCTAATATAGGTACAACATCGGAATGACCTCATCACTGAGAAAATCTCTTACTGAACTGCTATTTATTAATGTAGACAGGTGCAGAATGCACCTTTCAATACCCCTTTCTAGCTGAATGCACTGAAAATTACTAGTGCTTTATGTAACTCCACTGGGGGCCACTGAGATTTCAGTTTAGCAATTAGATGCTATAACAGATATGTATAAAAATATATTATGGAGTTGGATTCTTTCCCCCCTTCCTTCTCTTTGATTAATCCTTGTTCCCATAGGTTTCTCTTGCTCTCCTGCCCCCACTGCCTCCACAGCACACTGCCTTCATGTTTGGTTTCACTTGATCATCTCCCAGGAGTGGTACTGCCAGTTCCGAAAATGTGAATTCCAAGAATCATTTGGACTGGGACTGTAGATGTGAGACACTTTCTTCTGCAAGTGAATGATTGTCCCAGGCATTGTTACCACTCACCTGGTAACGTGTTTTTCTTCTTCTTGTCCATATATATCCTTGGGATAGAGATTGTTCTGATAGCTGGTATACCTTGGAGGATTTTGTAGAACATTACCCTGTGAGAAAAAATTATTTGATTTCGGTGTTAAGGTTTACTGATTAATAGAAATATGAGGCTCAGTCTTGGTGCAGTGGGGCTAATTCTTAAATATTTTAAAACCAAGTTTGCTTGTAAGAGTCCTTGATTTAAATTTATGGTCCACTTTCACACATAAAATGGTGGATATGGGATTTTAACACCAAAAATTGGGCTGAAAAGCAGGAGGGCTTGCTTTAGAATTAGAAATTTAGAGAGAGCTGGACAGGAAAGTTATCGTCCCTTAAATAAAAAAGAAAAAAAATTAAAAACGTTGTTTCATAGAGCTGGGGCAGACTAAAGACTTACTGTAAGCAGCAGTAGCAGCAGTTGCCCCACTACAACCCCTAGGTAGACAGCCGAAATTGCTCTCCACAACAATGGTGTTTACTCCAATTTTCAGCTCCACTGGTGCAAATACACCAGAGGTTGCACTGTTGCAGCCATCCTGGTGGCTGCTGAACATACAACCTCTTATCCTCCCCAGGATGGAAAATACTCTTCGCATCCAATCCCACCAAAAGCTCATTTTCTTACTAAACTATCTTCTGAGAAGTTCACTGGAAGATTAAATACCTCCTTCTGCTATCGCCCTCCCCTCTTTATATTTTTATCACTCTGGATGGCCCAACCTTTCCCTCTTAAAGCTGTGCTCAGTGGTAATATAAAACCCAGACGAAAGCACAGAAGCACCGAAGACAGCAGCCAAGTTAGAATTTAGGTTGCGTCCTCTGAGCTCCTTTTCGGAATACTGCAGGCTTAATTTGTTGTTTGAGCATCTCCCATATTTATAATAATACCCTCTATTAAACAACATGCCGTTAGCCATAATTTCCCGTGTGATTTACATATTTATTATTTTTATTTTTATATATACAGAGGGTGATTTTGTCTCTCAGAATCTACTGCTCTCAGATGGCTGTGGTTGTTGCGTTATTATTTTTTTTCCATCCTTTGCCGAGTGATCAGAGACAGATTGCAGGTTTTTTGTTGCTATTTTTTTTAATAGGGTGGCCTGGCTAAAGAAGGGTAGAGTGAAAATGGGTGCAATGCAGTAAACCTGGAATCGACACAAGGAACCCAGAAGGTCTGCTAGGTTCTTGCCTCATTAAGAACTCCATATCTGCTCACTGACTAACCTTGCAAATGAGTTCACGCTCAGTAAAGGAAATTGATTACTTTCCATTGCAATTAACATCTGGTCCTGGGTCAGATCATTAGGATAATTTGTTATAGAAAAAACCAAAGAAGCTAGCTACAGGGTAATAAAGTTTCTTCTGGACCCAATTAAAGATGCATTCTCTGGTTATTTTGCGGGACATCAGCCATCTCTTGGGGGTATTGCCAGGGAGAAGGAAGCATACGGAGTGGACAATAGGTGGTGGAATGCCATATATGAGAAAGAGATATCAGGGGAATCATTTACTCCTGCCTCTAGGAAATGCTCCCATTTGCAGTCTGAGTTTCAGAAATGATGTATGACATCTATTTGGTGAGGAATGCAGGGCTGAAGGGTTAGTAGGGACTGTGAATCTCTAGGGATTCTACTCAGAGAAGGCTATGTTCCAGTTTCGGACAGGTTCATAGATAAAAATAAAAAAAAAATCTCTTTTTTAATTTCACATCCCTGTTTGCTCTGAGACTCATAAAGATGTTGGCTTTCACCAGCAGAGTTTTCCCAATTTGAAACAAAACTCTGAATCTTGCCCAAGAACTAATAAAAGGTTTTCTTGGATCTGAGACCTACTTTTTTTTTTACATGTCTATATATCAAAAATCTAAGAAATCTCTAAACATATAGCAGCCAAATTTCAGCCCCCCGTGTTGATCAAGTTAAAAAACACGCAAACACCACCACCTAAGAAAACTAGTTTCCATTCATTTTTCTCACAACAACAGGTTTTCATGGCTCCAGGGAAAACATTTCAGGGGCCATGCTGCAGTTGGAAAAAGAAACAATGCTGTTCATATTCATAGTAGCAAATGCTTTTGTAACAGACCTATTGGTGTCTGTGACTTCGTGGTGTTCCTTATGCTTCTTGCTGTTGCCCCTTAGAAATTCATGGTGACAGGGAGGCTCAAAAAATATGTCTTCCTGCAGCACAAACACCATCCCCTGCCACTGAGTTAAAGGAAAATCTTCATTAGCAGCTGAATGGATGAATAATGTTATTTTCATTATGTATCTGAAACTGAGAAGTGGCACATCAGAGCTGGGTGGGAATTGTTTTTTTCCCCCATTGGAGAAGAGTCTTCGAGATTTCTTTTTATTAAATATTTTTGTTCCAGTTGTGATGAAAAGTGAAATTGGAAAATGTGGCAAATAAACATTTTCAAAAATCATATTGGATCAGATGAATACATTTAAAAATCACGAGTTTAAATTGTTTCATTTTCATCTTACTATGTTTATTCATCCTTTAGTTATGAACTGTAGTTTTAAAGCAAAAAGCCATTTTCTACTGACATTCACCCAGTATTTCCTGTTTCAAAATCACTGAATCATTATTAATTTGAAAGTATGGGGGGGGGGTTATTATTTTGTTGTCAGAATTTTTACTTTCAATTTTCTCCACAAAATTTGAGGGATTTTCTTTTTTAGCAGATTTTTCTTGCAAGTGTTTTCAGTTCCTCCTGACCAACCAAACACAAAAATGTGATGGAAGGAAAAAATCAGAATATAATTACCCAATGAGGGAATATAATATTGAGGTATAAGACTTTATTGTATGTCACTCTTTTTATTTATTTAGTCATCCTAAGAAATAAGCTGACTCTCAACTATAAAACAAGAGCCAACCTTCAATTTTTTTTTCTTTTTTTCTTTTTTTCTTTTTTTTTTCCTGAAAATTTGAGCCAGACATTGCTGATGGTTACAACAGTTTGGGTTGATCTCATTGCAGCATAGGACATGAGGCAGCAGAGCCCGGCTGAGTGCTTAGGTAGGACTCAAGTGATGCATAGACTTCGTGATGGCTCTGTGCAGGAGATGTAAATATCGGACTCCAGTGGCTTTGAAGCATCTTGCTGATAATTCATATGGCTACAGATCTATAAACCTGCTGGTTCTCAGGCACCTTTGCCACAGCTATCCATGTTAATGGGAATGGGAAATGAAGCATATATTTTTCTAGTAATGGATAAACATCAGGAGGTCCAGGGAGTTTGAATTCTTATTAGAGAAGACTACTCCACTTGTGAAAAGCCCTTCCAACTCTGGAACAGTTTAGACCTAGATCACTGAAATCTGTATAGGTGGTACCTGTTTTTCTGCTGGGCTGGGTCTCCAGTTTCAAAGCCTCTGAAAGCTAGGAGAGGCTGGCATTTTTAAGATCTGGCTGTGGAACTCAGTACTAAAGTCTGACATCAGCTACTGTCCTGATTACCATGTATTTCATGTTTTGTGCTGAGATCAGTTTAAGCCTGTGGTCATTGATGATGAGACCTCAGTCTCAGCACAGTGAAATAGACTAATAGAAGTATTTTTCAAGCACATAAGATGTCCAAGTTATTTATTTAAAGAAACTTTGGCATTGGGTCAGATGGCAGCCAGGCTATCTGGGCTGGGATTTATCTTAGCAAGTGCAGACACCACATTACCTACATCTCTAAACAACCTCTGTGGTCCACAGAGAGAATTAGCACTTGCAAGATGATTTCCATACTAAAGCAGACATCCTGGAAGGTACCTGTTTTCCTCTATTGCCTCTAATGTCACCAGCACAGCAGAAAAAGTTTATGTGTGGTAAAAAGGTCAAGTTGAATGCTATCCAGAAAGAGAAGTCTGCCTACAATCTTCATATATCTTCATGTGACCCAAGGCTGATTTAGACACTGTGGGTAGGTAAACAGGCCGGTTACTGAATTTTACAACACAGTTCATCTCACCCCAAAGTGGACACTCACATTTCATCGTGGGAACAGGCTGAAAAGATTTCCACTGATTAAAGGAAAAGCCTAGACATCTACCTTCCAGATACCTAAACCTGAGTGGCAGGAATCCTACCCAAGGTCATAGACTCATAGAATGATTTAGGTTGGAAGGAACCTTAAAGATCATCTCATTCCAGAGCCCTTGCCGTGGGTAGGGACACCTCCTACTGGACCAGGTTGTTCATCCAGCCCGGCCTTGAATGCTTCCAGGGATGGCACATCCACATCTCCTCTGGGCAACTTGTTCCAATGTCTCATTACTCTTATAGTGAAAAATTTATTCCTAATATCTAATCTAAACCTGCCCACTGTCAGTTTAAAGCCATTCCACCTTGTCCTGTCACTCCAGGCCTTGTCCAAAGCCCCCCTTCAGGTCTCTTGTAAGCTCCCTTTAGGTACTGGAAGGTGCTATAAATTCTCCTGGGAAGCCTTCTGGTCTCCAGGGTGACCAACCCCAAATCTCAGTCTGTCTTCACAGGAGAGGTTCTCCATCCTTCTGGTCATCTTTGTGGCCTCCTCTGGACTCACTCCATCAGGCCCACATCCTCTGGTAATTAAAAATCTTGACCAATTTCGGTGGAAAGTGAGCTAGGTTGTACTTAAATCCCCCACCAGAAGGAGGGGTGTGTGAACTGTCTGTTTCAAAGGGATTTGAACTTGGGTGGGCTACAGAGGCTTGCAAATGAGCTTAGAACAGTTTTATCACTATCTTGGTAATTCCTCAATAAATAAAATTAATGAGTTCTGTTGTCATCCACATACCCACTGAAGAGGATTCAGATCCTCCTATCTCTGAAACCACTCAAGGAGTCTTGCTCCTCATCTGCTTCCTGATGATATTTTCTTTTAAAGAAAGGTCCATTTAATATGTTCCTCCCCAAAAAGTATTTGCAATTAATTCTTATCAAGGGCAACAGCTGATTTGTAAGATTACTTCTAAATTGGTAATTAATTAACCTATTACCAAAGGAGGGAGGGGTGCTCTGATTGTCAAGAGGTTAGAGCAGATAAGTGATGAATGGTTGGGTTATATCAGGACCTTGGCTCCCCTCTCTGATCACTTTGGATGTTACCTAACCATGCATTATATTTGAACATGAATCACAGCTCCTCAGTCTTTATATTTCCTACGCCAAAGCCTGACACACAGAACTATGGGTAGATCTCATTTATTATTGCTTAATTAAAGGCTCAATGCACAAAGAGACGCCTCTTACTTCACTTTAGCTAGCCAGCAAGATCATAATTGTACTGATGTCGAGGCCAGCTTTCTAAGCAGCTATTGGAAGTCACAGTGAGGAAGATCTGAGCTACTCTGTGGGGAATTCTAGACAACAAAAGTTACATTCATAATTTTTAATTAAGAAATTACTCTTTTTTTTTTCCTACCGGGCTGCGACGTTGATTCCTTCTCATTCCTCTCATGGTTCCACACTGGAGCATTACAAGTAGTGAAGAATAATTATTTTTTTCTTGGTTTTAATTTTTGTAAATAGGCAAATATGTTAAAATCTTTGCATTGACCCAAATGGTATCTTACAGCCCTGCTAGTATAACAGCTGTATGTTGTTTCAGCACAATAAAATACATATTTCAGTTTATCTGTGATATAACCTTACAGTTTTCAGGTTTAAATATTTTCATACATAGGGAGCTGTTTATAATATTAAAAAAAAAAAAAGTATCAGGTTTATGCGGCTCAACAGTAAAACATCCACCAAAAAAATTCCCAATTCTTATATTTTTTGTATGTCTTTTAATAA
The DNA here is from genome assembly GCA_036785705.1 of Acanthornis magna. Lineage (NCBI taxonomy): Eukaryota > Metazoa > Chordata > Aves > Passeriformes > Acanthizidae > Acanthornis > Acanthornis magna. The sequence continues at coordinate 1,165,730 of JAWUZG010000036.1, forward strand.
AAATAATTTTCTCTGAGTGAAGTAGATTCAAAGCTGTATTTTATGTAGCCTCACATTGCTGCCTGAAAGAAATTCCATAGGTTTGCAAGGTGACAGACAATGTGTAAGGATGAAAACGATCAAACTGCTTTTTTTTTTTTGGCAGCACTTTTCTCTTCTAAGGTGATGTAAGAGTTAGATAATACATGACCCATCCTTAGGGGGAGTGTGCCAGAGCTGAGTTGGAAATGAAAAAAAAATTATTTTTGACTTAACAAACTCAAGCTGGCAATGTTATGAGAGAGAGAGAGAGAGAGAGAGAATAAAATATGGAAAGCCCAGATGGCATTACAGAGTCACTTTTCCTGACTATGAGTGTGTTTTAAGGAATTGTCCTGCACTCTCGGATGCCATAAATCCAACTTGATATAGTGCTGTACTGCTCAGTTGCTGTCTGAAAACTTGCATCCTCGTCTTTTTCAATGGTGGGGCCTGGGGTTTGGTTTTGTTTTCTATCACAGGGAAATAGGAACATTTTTTGTGTGAGATGGGAAGAAGACAGGCAGGAAGCATCTTCTCTTTGCTTCCCCCCTCTCTGCTATGCTCCTCAGTTAGCAAGATAATCTCTGTTATGTGCAAATAGTGATAGGCCGGTCATTCCTTAGGAAGGCAAGCACAGGACAGAGGTCTGACAAAATAGTAAGCAAGCCTAACTTCATGGAAATCAAGCTGAAAGCTGCTTTCAGATGTAGTTCTCTCCTGCTGACCAGCCATTCCCGTGTGATAGCAGTGCCATTGCAGGCAGGATCTGTCCAGCCAGACAGACCAGGCCAGCAGGAACGGTGTTGTTTCCTTCAAGCACAGGTGGAACACAGTGTCATGATCCCAGAGACTTCTGGCATTCCCCTGCTATCTGTCCTTGATAGCTGTGTTTTGGTTTAGCAGTCACCACAAGCAAGCTCACTGCCTGGGTTGTGGACCTGTCTGCAACTCACAAAACTGCTGGGAGAAAACAACAGAGATTTCCTGCATCTTTGGGTTTCTTATCCTGCTCCCGACCGCAGGGAAGGCTCTCACCAGCTACAAACAGCTCTCCAGCCCATGAAAGCTTTTTCCTTAGGTTTAAAATCGTAGAAATGTGCTTCTTTCTGTGTTTGGGTGTGTATATGTACTAGTGGATGAATATGGATGTACATTGTACATCTGTACATACAAATACTGTCATGATCCAGTTGGTGAATGATGTCCCTGCTCCAATTAAGGTGCAAATGGGACCATATGCCAAAGTAAATGATACAGATTTTATTTAACAATAAATGTTAGGTAGAGAGATAGGAAGAAATAGAAAAGAGGAGGGGGTGAGCGTGAGAGAGAAAGATAAGGCAGAAGGTCCATCAGCATCCCACAGTCCTTCTTCACCATGACTTCTTAGTGGCGGGGGTCCCACCATCATTTTTCTAGGGATATCACCTTTTTACAGCCCAAATTTTGGTTATCCACAGAGTGATGGAGGTATGAACCATTGCTTCCCTTCCTACAGTTTGCCACAGAGGGAATCATTGTCCAGTGTGTTAACCATCGTGTGCTAACCAGATCTTGCTCCCCCCAGGCCTGGAATTAACACCTTCCTGACGCAAATTCCTCCTTCTGTGCTTTTCTCACACTCCTGCTGTGGAGGCTCCTACGGCAAGTTCCGTCTGTGGCCTTGACTGTGTTTGAGAGAGGCAGCCATGCTTTTGAAGTCCTTACAAATGCATATAAATATATTGGGAGATAACAATGTGTTTTCATGATTCCTCTTCTGCTACCCAAAGTCAAGACATCAAGAAGAATATGTACTTAAAATGAATAAATTGAGGTAGTTCTTGAAACGGAAAGTGAAGCATGTCTGTGAGACACTGCAGTGATTAGTGTTGAGACACAAAATAGGACAGGAGTCCTAGTGAATGTCTTACAAAAGAAGTAGTAGTAGTAGTAGTAGTAGTAGTAGTAGTAGTAGTAGTAGTAGTAGTAGTAGTAGTAGTAGTAGTAGTAGTAGTAGTAGTAGTAGTAGTAGTAGTAGTAGTAGTAATAATAATAACAATAATAATAGTACTAATAAAAATAGGAGGGAAATTAGTTGACTACGTGGAGTTGTATCTGCACCATTGTAGAGGTCTCCTCAAGACTTAGAAGTGTTTTTGGAGAGGCAAGTCCCAGCACAGTGTCTCAGGGTGTGGATCTTGCATATCGTTGTGCTAATTTGCAAATCCTAGAGGATTTGCTCCAAATTTTTACCAACCTGTCTCCTATGCAAACAAGGCTTGTGGTTTTGTGTGCTTGCTGTTGTATTCAGTGCTGTAAAACATCCCAACACCAGCTGTGTTGGCAGATTTTAAAGTTGTGCTTCTTGGGATAGGTCACCGTAAGTGTAAGCACATTTTTTAATATTTTCCTTTTTTTTAATTTAAAATGTCATTTATCTCCTCCCACAGAATGTACAAGAATTTTTTTTATACTTTTGTTATTTATCAAGTCAATTTTCAGGAATACTAAGCTTTATTAAGTGTTTTTTTATGTGAGTCAGCAGAAGCCAGCAGGTCTCAGGTGAAAAACACTGACCAGTCTCATGGAAACCCCCTGTCAGCAATAAGCTCTACACAGCCACTTATACACTCCCAAAGCCCAGCAGGATAGGGGAGAGGATCAAAAGAGTAAAACTGAGAAAATTTGTGGTTTAATATGAAGAAAGTTTAACTAGAAAAAAAACCCGCACTGGTGGTAATAGTGATAGCAACAATGACAATGACAATAATAATAATAATAATAATAATAATAATAAGTCCTAATAAAATGGTGTTTTCAGCTTCTGGTAACATCTCTGCAATATCAAGGCACTGCACTACCTCTAACCAAAATTTAGCAAACCTAGCTTCATCACCAAGTGCTTCTAAAAAAGTGTAGAATCTCAAGAGATTATTTTTCTATATGCAAGTGGGGTTTCAATTAGGGCATATTTTCTGTTTGAAGGATTATTTGGTGAGTTGCCACACATTCAAAAACCAACTGAAAATTCTGCTAGCTCTCCCAAAAGCACTCCTCTTGTTGTGCAGGAGGACAACAGCCTTTGAGTGCCCAGGGTTCCCCAGCAGTACACAGCATACTGACCTAGTACCCTGATTTCATTTTAGTGAACATACGAAGCTTTTTTGCAAATCTGGTGTGCTTGAACTGTGCCTGTGGTTACCAACATGCTCTCTGTTTCATTTTCTGGAACTCGGAATAACTAACTTTATGATAGTGATGTTGAGTAGCCATTAATTCTCATTTCTTTCAGCTATTCCTCAACTCCAGCTTATGAGTTCTTCAATAAAAATCTCCCAAAGTTACCTTGGCGACTCATACGTTTGCCAAGCTGACAGATTTATGACAGTTACATATATAAATATTTATATGCTGCGGCAATGCAATTTTTAAAGGCAGATATATACACTCTCACCGAGACTTTCAAACAAGGCAAAACGCACTCAAACAATGTGACATAACCATATGCAAGTCGGTGTGTATCAATACGTGCCTGAACACACAGGCACGCACGCTAATGATCATACAGATTTTCTGACAAGCGTGTGTAGTCTTTGTACTCAAAGACCTTTTGGTGAGCCAGAGCACGCTGATAGATGATTGTAATACCCATCCCGGACACCAGCATAAAACCTCCTACCCTGCTACACATTGCTGGACAGGGCAGCACAGGAACACATATCCCACAGGAACTCCATGCAGTTTATAGACTTAAATTTGGCTTTTGCATAGCAGCACATTCACTACTTCCCAATAAAGTTGGGTATAGGACACCAGAGGATCTCCTGCTTAACAAAGTCAGCTTCAACTGTTTATACAAGGCCATGTGGATACAAGGCATATATCCATTAGTAATTATAGAAGAATTATCCGTTGAAGTAATTCTCTTTAATTTTGCCCTGTCACACACTCATGTGCACATGCTGCTACCTTCTTTTTAGACCTGACTGAATCTCTTTGTGTTGCATTGCCCTAGGCTGGTGACCAGAGCAAATCCTTAGCCTATAAATTCTGGTGATGAGTTCAGCTGTTTTATTGTCTGGCAGAATAGATGGAGATGATACAAAGTCCAAAGTTTAAAAAAAAAAAAGAAAGAAAAAATGAGGAGGTGGCTAAATAGAGAGGAGTCATTTTTATGTAAACGACTCAGCAATTTATAGAATAAGCCAGGAATCTTTTATTTTTGTAAGACTGAGGGGAAGCACAATCAGTATCACGTTAACCTAAGCCGTACTCTGAAGGTACCATTTTACTCGCTCCATCTTCCCTTTCTTTGTCTGAAAGTCTAAATATAAAATCACGTCCCCCCTCCTTCTCTTACTTTAAAAATAGAACTGAGATGAAGTCTTCCTCCTCCCCTGCTTTTGATGGGGAAATCTCAGTGGCTGTTTAGATTTTGCTTGTACATTAATAAAACATTACAGGGAAGTAGTAGGGGAGAGAGCAAAAATCTTTCCTGTGACATCAAAATGCCTTTCTATTCTGCTGTTGCCACTTGAATTCACTGCTGCTTCTTCTAATCTCCAAAACATTGGCTTAGTGTGAAATGTGCACATAGGGAGAGGTTATATATGTGCATGTATTTTTGGATGTGTTGTGTCTCCCAGTCCCTTGGATGCACACTGAGTGGTGTAACAAAGGATCCAAGAGAGCCTTCCCTTGTATAAGGTCTCCTCTTGCCACATCTGGGACGCTGGAGCAACAAAAGTTGCCAAGCTCCTAATTAAAATCCCAGTCGTGGAGATTTTTCCTGTGCTTATGGCAGACTCAAAACTTTGAGCAACATCTGTCAGGGGGGTTTTGGTTTTGAGTGCTTTAAAGAGGGACGCTTGAACTGAAAGGAGCAAACATAAACCACTGCAGAGAAAAGAGAATGTGAGATTCTGAGAAGCAAGGGGAATCTGAGCCAAGAGAGAAGTCAGGACAATCAGTGACTTTAGAACACTCAATCTGGGTGCCCAAAGCTGCAATCAAAACCTGGAAAACCAACTCTCTTGGCCTCATCTTCCCATCTGCAACCTCAGAAGCAGACTTCCCTAACACAGCTATCTACCATGCCTTTAATTCTGTGAGCATGAGCAGTGCTGGAAAAATGAGCTGCTCACTATCCTGACTACTGACAGCAAGCAAAGAGTCACGGCAGTCTGACTGCAAATTCAGCTACCTGGGTAATCCTCAGACTAAGCCAAATCACATGGGACAAGAATTAGACAGTGCTGACATTAAATATTAGTGCCATTTTGTTCTCACCTGCACGTACTTTTGAAGGATTTACAGTACTTCCAAATATCATGGGCAAAACTGTTTTTGCTAGATAATAAATATTTTTGTGATATTTGTAATTTGCTTTTTTGTCGTTTTTCAGGGGTGTTTTTAGCATTCAGTCCATCAAGTATGCAAAGACATCTTCTCATTCTCAGTCTTTTGAATGTCTGAGGTTCATTCACCAGCCTTCTGACTTGTTTCCCAGTTCCGCAGCCACACCTTTCCTTAGGATCTGATTCAAATCCCTTTAATCCCAAGAAAAAGCCTCAATAGGCATGGTCTGTACACTCTGTGCAGACATCTAAGAAAGTTCTTCAGTTTTTCTTCCTAACCTGTATAACATTAGGAAATATCACACTGTATCTCTTCTTTCACTTTTTCCTTTTTTTATTTAAGGGAGACCTTATTCATTTCTTTTCTTTGCCATTACTGAAATATTATACAGTGTGTGTATGTATATTTTTATAATGTATATATATATTTATATATTTTATGTATGTATATATAAATATATATACGTATATACACATACCTACATACATACATACATACATACACATACATATATATATATATAAATATATATATATATATATATGGTCACAGATATACAATTCAGCTACTAACTTCTCCTGGCTTTCTGGCAAAGAATAGTTTTAAAAGTTTAATGCTACTTCATATTAAGTATGGAGCCTCAACAAAGCTACAAGTCTTACCAGTGTGTTCAAATATAGGAACAGGGCCATGTTTGAATGCTTTGTTGGAAGTCATGATTAGGAATGTTCTCATCTTAAATCACTTTCTAGGAATTAAAAATGATCATGCACTGTAAGTGCCCATTGTGCTTTTGAGGTTTGGAAATTAAGGAAGTACAATAAATTTACTGAATGGGGTCTACTGTTTCTTGTCTTATTTTCTTCAGGGTAGTTAATCTTAAAATATACTGCCACGTTTGCTGAATCTGTTTGTGTGTGTGTGTGTATAGCCATTTTGAAGTAGGAACAGAAGTACAGAGAATCCTTTAGGAATTTACTGTAAGTCAGTAATGGATTTTGCTTGTTTTCAGGCCTGGTTTTAAAATGTCTTGTAAAAAAATAATATCCCCAATGCATATTGTGCAGGAATTAATGTGGAACTAGAGCAAAATTACTCTGCCTCTTAGGCATTAAAAAAATCCCAGTGACACCGGGTTCAAAACATTGCAAAAATGTGTTTCTCCCTCCTTCTATCTCTCTAATATTTTAGCAACTCAGTATAATTCTTCATTATTGTGTTGTTTGATATATAGGAAAGGGGACCTTGAACATAGAATAAGTGCTTCTAGTACAGCTGTAAGATATGTGATCTGCAAAGCATAATATTACATAAGCCTGATAAAGCAGAATGTTTTTAAGCCATTAGCCAAAGCAGGTTTTGTAGCGACAAGGGTTTAACTCAGTGGTGCACCACTGAGTTTATACTGGTTTAACACCATCACCCATATAAGGAAAATCCATAGATAAACGTCATCTTTGTAGCTGGACAAGTTTTTTACCTTTGAAGGCTTTAATTTTTTTTTTTCCTTTTATCATGGCATGGTTGCGTTAACAAAATAAGCATTCCATACTTACTGAAAAAACATTTATCAAAGCATTGAAACTAAAAAAAAATTCATCTTTGTATTCCATAAATGTATATATATGTTAAGGAAGGGACCATGATCCCAGTTGGCACTGTTTCAAGTGGAGCTTGGACCAAATGACCCCTTTCCAAACAAAGTGGCTCTGGGATTTTGCAGTCCTGAGGGCTAAATTGTACCATTCTAAGGACTCCCCACTGAATTCTGGAGTCAGCCCACTGTTTATTCACACAATCTAAGCCTGAAGTCACCTACCAGTGTAGGTCCAATTGAAGAACAAGGGCTTTGGATATTTCTTAGAAAATCCTTTCACTCTCTCGATTTTGCTGTTGTCCTTGGTCTCAGGAGATCGAGACTTTATTCTTTCTTGGTTACTGATTTACAATGAAACTCCATGGGAGATACTTCCTCTTCTCTGCTTTACTTTTTCCATCCATAGGAAAGGATTTATTTGAGCCTGGCTTTGAGTGGAACTGAGGAAAAGTTTAAAGTATAATTATTTCAATGGTGCCACTCACAGTTAACTTTGCTTGAACTGAGCCCTGCCAAAATTTGTCAAAATAGAACTCTTGTCACCAACAAGACCCATGGAAGAGGACCCCCTTCTATATCTCCTGTTTTCTTCACACAGGAATAATTCATTTCCTAGAAATATTGTAATTGAGTTAGGCAAACACAGCAGCCACTTTGTGGTTCTGTGGGAGATGGTGTTTAGAGTGGGAGGATGACTAGAGGATATAAGATTAAGTTAAGCGGGGGAAAATTAAGACTGAGCATCAGGAGAAATGTTTTTTCAGTATTAAAGTCTGAGAGGCTGTGATTGCAATTTCATAATCCAAGGGAAGGAGTGGGGGGGTTCACTGTGTCTTTGAATGACAAAGCATAGCAGAAAATCTGTTTCTGTTTCTATTTACTGGACTCCCAAGTATGCTGTGATCTGGTCTGGCTTGAATTACACAATCTAATTAAAACAGACCCTTATTTAATGGGCTAGAGACACAGAACGTTTAGGTACACAAATGCTGGTGTAAGATTTGCATGCAGTTGCATTAATTTGCCTGCCCAGTTACAAGAGTTCTGCGTAGAAATTGGTTAATTGCACCAATTGAATCGCTGATTGGGCATAATACCCTGCACAATAGCCCTATTTGCATATGCATTGATACAGGCTTGCATGTATAGTTATGTGTGCAACGGTGCTCATATTTTGTATATATAAGAGTGCATGTAAATTGCTTGAAAATCTGTCCCTGTAGATCTCTTCCATCTCTACTTTAGATCATTTTTGTTTGCTAAGCAATAGATCATCCCACTCTGATACGAAAATGCGTCAGCTTAGAGAGTGAATATCAATTAAATGGGTAAATAAAATGCTGCCAAAGGTGTATTTTTGTCTTTTATCTACAAAATCCTGTTTTTCAGTTCTCATAACTGAAATTCTGGATTGTTGTGGGGCCCTTTTCTGGCTATGAAAGCCAGATTTTTCTTTCAATAATTTATTTATTAGCCCCCTTTCACATAGATTTATTAACTGTAAGCCTGATTGAATTCCATATAAGGCACACCAATGCTATTCCAACTAAATTCCATAGGATATGGGTTTAATTGGAATGAAGACCTCACAGTTTTGGGAGCTATCAAGCTGCTAATGTGCTCCTCAGGACTAGGATCTGTTTTGAGGCAGTTACATTGCCCTGTAAATATCTTTACTTTGATTTTTTCTTTAGGTAGGGCAACCGAGTCACAGAATGCAAAGGTCACCTAAAATACTATTAAGGAAACCGCACGTCACGGTGAACTAGATCTTTGTTCACTGGTGAGTCTCTTAGCACTCCTTGCCCTCTCCTGTCTCCAAACATCAGCCAGCTGGCCTGCTCAGCCTCTTCTCCTCAGCTCTTCGCTGGCTTTAGGAAGTAATGAGCCCTCCTGTGGCTCTCTTTTGTTGTGTCTCATTCTTCTTTGGCAAAGTAACACATGTTGTCCAAGAAAAAGAAACTGGAGGAGCTTTCTCAAACCTTTAACTTTACACAGTAAAGGCTACAGGATGAACTAACGGAGCACACAGGAATGGTCACTCATTCATTCTCCTGCCTGATTAGGAGCACAGACAGGGATTTGGGAGAGTCCTGAAGAAAACAGAGTTTTCTGAAAAAAGCAGAGTTTCAGAACAGTGATTCCAAAAGGTTTGGTATTATGCATGGGCTTTAGTTTCAGCACACAAACTGAAAGCCCTGATTCTTGTTTTTCCATACTCCCATATTTGGGAAAGAAACCCTGAAGAAGGAATACAGTGCTGGGATTAGGCGGGAGGATGCCTGGAGAAACCTTCCATTGTTTGCTACTTGGGTCCTGCTTTCCACGCCTCCATCAGGAGGTGCATGAGGAGCTGCATGGCCACACTAAATTCCTCCTTCTATCAGAGGTGTGATGTGCTTCTTAGTCAGGAATTTCCACCCTTTGTAAAACTATTTCAGACTTCCAGAGTGGGTTTGACAGGATTGTCAGCAGTTGGATGTGATGGAATAACTGCAGTAAAACAAGACTGCATTCCGTACAAGTAGAATGATATCATGTAAGGGGCCTGATGCTCTTACAAGGAATACATTAATCTAAACGTGAAAATACAAAACAGTTTGCGGAACAGTTTCCAAGCAATGAGTGTCCCAGAATAGCTAAAAATTGTCACACATCAGGTGAATGAAATATCAGCTCCCTAAAGATGGGGGCAGTGAGAAAGTGGAGCATCCTTAACAGATTAAACATAAATTGAGTCTCAGAACCTCCAGGTGTAGTCCCATTATTGAAGGGAAAAATTAAAATCCAAGCGTAATTTGAAGGGAATCTGTGATGCAGAAAGTGAGAGAAACTCTGCTGTTTAGAGAATGCGTCAAAGTTAGAAGGCTCCCTCACCAGTAGAGGAAACCAGTTAGTGTTTGATAAATAGGCAAGTGAGAACAAAGAGGGAATAACCTGGGACCAGCCTTTAATACACACACTCAAAGCAAGCAAAGCTCTTTAAATTAAAAACTGAGATCCAGGGACTGTGGGAAAAGAGCGCCTGTGTAGGCACTGGTATCATCAAAAAAGAAAAGGAGATCAGGCCATTTTATTTCCATTGGAGTTGATGCCTCTAAGGCAGGTAACACCATTTTCCACTACAGTTTGTTATGCTCCCTGTCATGAAAAACAAGTCTACTCCAGCACTGGCCCTCTGTCCTATAAAAAGTCAACTCCTGTCATCCAAGAGCATGTCTTTGAATAATGAATCCTGAAAACAGCCAAGAATTCATAGCAAAGCCTATCTAGCTTTCCCAGATGCCAGGCTTCCAGGTTCAGATTTAGTCAAGACTTTTGAGAAGCTCAGGTAAAGAAATAGGCAGTGGAAAGCTTCATTATTATTGCTTGTTGTGGGTAGAAGTACAGAGAACTAGGCAGCTAGCAGCAGAAAATTGACAGCTTTTCAAATCCCCTCTAAAAAATTGAAGGTGCTTTGCAGGATTTTTTTGTTCATTCCAGTGTTGTCTTCTCTGTTACTCTGTGTGTTTTGCTATTTCCAATTTGACTGGTGCTATAGTAATAGGAATGATTATTCTTGAAGGCCAAGCATTCAGATAGCAGCAAAGTAGGGGAAATATTTCCATCAAGAAAACAGGAAAAAAGGAAATACCTTCATCTCCCAAGATAATGCCATACATGATGAATGCATCTCTTGATCATATTAAAGTGTTTAATTCATGTGAAATTACAAAGGCATGAAAATGAGCAGGATTCCTTTTGAAGTCAAGACAGTTTACGTCATCTTGGTGGTCATTCTCAGGGAGGCAACTCTGAGTTTATTAATAATGAAGCTGAGAACCTAGAGGGAAGGCTCTTTTTGTGGGTGGCTTTTTCCTTTTTTTTTCTTTTTTTTTTTTTTTCATTTCTTAGAAGAAACAACTTAAATCACTTGGAGTACAGAGTATTCTGGCACCTAGAAACACTGGCATTCCTTGAAATAGCCATAAAGCTCCTATCTGCTCAAATAAATTCTTGTCCCAGTCATTTCCTCTAATCACTAGGATAATTTTCTCTCAGCCTACATCACTCTTGCCTCTCAAATCATCAGTCAGGAAGTTGGAACCCTGTGCTTACTACGGTCCACAAGTTTCCACCTAGCCTTTACCTGCTGCCAGCAGCAGTAGTCACATACCAAAAGTTTGGGACTGTTCCATGCTGTTGGGTATTTTCTGAGCCAAAATTGTGGCAATAGTATGATGTGAGTGTCTGAGACACCAGAGACTTTCCGAAATCTTGGTCTGTGGCCTGAATGTCCACAGAAGAAAGGGCTGAGATCAGTGTGGGACAGCCAAGCTTGGCATAAGTGGTGTCAAGGTGAAATTTGCTGTAAAAGAGATGGCAGCATTCAGTATGAGAGATAACAGTGTTGAGTGCTGTTTAAAGGCAGAAAAAGTGGGAAGATGTATTCATCACTGAAAGGATAATTCAAACACAGGTTTGTGACCTACACAGCAGTGGTCCAGTGGTTAAATCAATGAAGCTTTTTCTCTGCAAGTCTTCAGTGGTGGTCAGCAGATCCCATTAGTAAAGCAGAAAATTGATGGATGTATTTAGAAATTACTCAACAATTTCAGTGCCTATGTTAAGTGGATGAGATAAGCTCCATACCAACTCAGTAAGTTTGCAAAAGCTGACTCCAGAGCTTCATTACAGAGCTAGGAAGAAATTGTAAGAGCTCTTGGTCCCATAGTCTCCTTTTCCCCCACCTTAAAGATCTATAATCATTCCACACTAAAAAAATAGTATTACCTGGGATGAGACCCATCTGTCCTAAACTTAGAGGCCAAAAGAGGGACATCAAAGTCCAGACCAGTTATGCTAGACTCCGTTTGTGGACACTGGAGAGAAATAGTCCTCTCCTGAGAGTGATTCATTCCATCCTGAGATACACATCTCAATTAACTCAACCGTGTGTTTACAGGGCTTGCTTGTTTCTTTCCATTGACTACAAACCTAAAGTCACAACTGTCTGAATTCAGATGTCTGAGTGGAAGTGAGATTCTTGTTATCTTGCACCCACCTGAGAAGTCCCCAAAACTTGACCCCTTCAGATACTATGTTTTTAGTCATTTTAGTCTTCTTCACCAACCACTCATCCTAAATTGTGACAGCATTTATGCTTTGAAATGGCATTTGAGTGAGATAACCTACATATATAAGACAAATCGTGTTTGAAAAGTGTCTCACCCACCAACACAGTATTTCTGAGGAGTCTGAGCAGCAGATGTCCTTAGACGGAAGTTCACACTGGACATTTAGGTGAAGCTATTTCCAATTTCTCGGTGTGTGTGTGTGTGTGTGTGTACGTGAGTCCGTCTGTAATGGCACATATGACAATGTGGTGTGTACGGGAAGAATGGGTGAACTTTACCATTTCATCCAAGCATTGTGTGCTACAGTAAATATCAGAGATAATGATATTGACTTTAAGGTATTGCAGCTTCAAATGTCAGTTCTACTCTATCTAACACTCCGTTGGATTTGATTTACATCTCTTCCTCCCACCTCAAAAGCTGCAAAAGGAGCATGTTGGCAAGAAGGGCTTGACACTGACACACTTTGTCTCTGTTTTCTGCCTCTTCTTTTGACAATTTTTGTATTGCAGATTTTTGACCAGGGCTGAAGAATTAACTCCACAGCCCTTTTTCCTATGCTTTAATTCTGATTATAAATAACTGTGCTTCAGGCTCAGGGGTAAATCAAATGGATGAAATACCATCAGCCTTGAAAGTGAGTTCTCTTGCCAGAGGTGCTGCAGCTGAATCAAAAGGTCAAGGAAGTATTAGTGACAGTTTGAACAGAAATTAAACTAGTCCCAAAAACCAAAGAGCTCATAAGAATAACATTTAAACAGCATTTCTTGGTTCTTTACAGGCATTAACTAAGAAATCCTCACTGCACCCTGGTGACATAATGAGAAATATGATGGTGGTATTGATACTGAAGATTCAGTTGCAAAGTGCAACCAAATCTGCACCCTATAATTGAGTTGAAATCCTATATTTTTGATCCTTAGAAATTGCAAAATATTGACTTAAAACTCAAAGTGGGCAGGAAACAGATTTTTCATCCAGCAAGAACTTTGCTTCTTTCTGAGCCTAGATAAGAGAAGCTTCGAAACAGCTAATTTGCAGGAAGGGGACAGCACAGAAAGAACCCAAGTGCTTGATTCAGTGTGGGTGTTTGCTTTAATAGTCCTGAAGTGCTTAATTTTCTTTTCAGGTCCTTGGTTTATTCTATCTCTTAGAGGAGTTTTGCAGCATATCATTCACTGTGTAGGATCAAGTAAAGGTTACTAAGGAGGCCAGTTCAGCGCGGGTCATTTTCCAAAGATTCCACAAGGAAGTAATCCCAGAGAACTCCCCCAGTTATGGTTTTAAGCTTACTAAATGTATTAGGTCACTTTGCTGTAAAACCTTTTCTTTCAGTTTTTTTTTCTAACACTCTTACCCTTCCACTGCATGGTAAAGCTTTTCCATTTTAAGTATTTTGAGTTTATAGGAAAAGCAAATTATCTTGATAAGCTCTGTGGTTTTCAGTACAAGAAGAATTACCCTAACTGGTAGAAGTAGAGACATCTCTTCTGTATCTCAGGGATGAAAGACTGTGTTTTTCTTAAAGGATGATTAAAAGGACAAAAAAATACACAAAACTGAAGGGGAAAGTTGCCAGTGAAGGAAGGAATTATTTAAGATGGACCATGGGGATATAACTAAGAATAATGGGATAAAATTAGGCAAAGAAAAATTCACAATGTATATCAAGAATGAAACACTGTCAGTGAAGTATATCAAGCCATGGTCTCCCAAAGGAAAGGGTGGGAAATCCAAAGCTGAGAAGACCTCAAGGCAAACAGGGGTCAAAACAATGAGCAAAACAAAGAAACTTATGAAGGAAGGAACATTCAGACACTGGCAATAGAAATGGCTGGATGACCTACAAAAAAATAGGTCTTTTTCTTTACTCCTGGTCTTGGCAATTACTGTCCTATAAATCTAACTTCTCTCCCCATTAAAATAATGGAATATAAAGACAGAGAAAATATCACGAAACTTCTAGAGGACAATGGGATCGTGAGCCGTAAGGAAGATGGGGTTGAGAATTAATAACATCAGTGTAAAGACAAAGCAGAGGGAAGGTTATGTGATAAGATTTTAGTAATAAGTTTGATAGAGTACATCTGAAAAATCTTGAACCCAAAAGGTCATTTAGATGCCTAAGAAACCGCCACTTCCTTGTTAGGACTGTCTGTGAGGGAAGGTGATGATAAACAGCAGAGTTTCTAATGATGGAGACTGGTCTGAAAGTACATTGCAGTGCCTTTTCCCTTGTGGTGTCTTCATTCCTGATGCAGAAAAGAACCAGCATGATAATGATGTTTCTTACTAACAGGAAGTTAATCTTAGTCCTAAATGCCTGTCATGGCAGAGAAATGTTTCCAAGGGTTGTATCCAGATTTGCAGTACTATTTGTTTGAGGGAATGGTGTTTCAAAATTGTTCATTTTTAGGCTCCTCACACTTTGAATTATTCCAGACAATGTTAGTCAGAGCTGGTGGCAATATCCTTCTGTAATTGAGAGGAACATAGTTTTTCATATTATTGTTACGCAGTCTTCTTTTTCTTTTTTTTTTTCTATTAGAAAAAGTGAAACACAGAGAGGTCATTTCTCTTAAATATACTGAAGTTGTTATAGCTGGGATCAGACAGCCTGACTTTCAGGGCCCTAAAGGACTTTCGAGATACCCTTATATCATCACAATGGTGCTCAATGGTATGTGTGTAAATAAAGAAGTTGGCGTGGGATTTCTGTGACTGTTCATTACAAATCTAAATGTTTGAAACCTCTGCCCAGCACAGCTATCCAGATTTGTCAGATGTGTGGAATTTTCAGTTTCTTTTCTTTGACTGTAAACTAGGGGCTTAGTTCAAGCACAGACATAGAGGAATGAAGGTAGGTGAGTTGACTTGCAGTCCTGTAACCAAGTCCTGTAAATCATCTGCTTGTTCATGTAGTTCTTCTAGAACAATATCTCCAACCTCCAAATAATGCCTTTAGATGCCCACTATTACCATTTAACTTTGTCATGGGTTTTGTTGGTTTTTTTTTCCAAAGCAGTTGTATTTCTAAAAATGGCATATCACACCCTATCATAACATTTTTTAACAGCTTCCTACAGACGGAGTTCTGCATTTTAGGCATTGTTCTGTGGGACAGAGGAGGTTCTTGTAGTGGGATTCTCAGTCTGGCCATTCCCCAACTCCTCCCACCTTCATGACCTGGAGTTCTTACACTTCTGATAGAGAACTAGACCAGTACAGGCCATCAAGGACACATGTAACCTTGTGAGGGCCCTGCAGTGTAGAGCCTTCAGCCCTTCAAAAGTTGGTTGCTGAGATCACAAACTCCTTAGAGGAGAATTTGGTCTTCCCTACTTACTCTTTGGCCAACTTGATTCTCGTTGTATCTGGGACCTGGATGTATCTTGTGCCCAAGGGGTAGCTGAAACTTCACTGAGAAGAAAAGCTACCTTCCTACTCTTCTGCCGTGACTCCTTCTCCCGATTCCACATGGATCAGGCAGTGGCTCAAGTAGAGAGGGTAACAGGGAGCGTGTTTTAATCTAAGCAGACATTCCTTGTCTTGCTGTGCCACTCTCCAACACTTGCCACTTCCCAGCCTTGGTGGTCTGTGCTGGATTCAGTCGGAAAGGTCAGCCAGAGAGGGGAGACCAGATGGCCACAGAGACACAGCATGTTGGAACACTATGTTTAATTACACACAAATTTACTGCAGCATGTCAGGAGGGAGACAGGGAGCTTGTCCCATGGAAAGGTCAGGCATTGTGTGGTGGCTCTACCTAAATTACACTGGGAGGAATGGAAGTGAGACCCTGACCTTGTATAATGAATGTACAGACAGACCCCAGTGGGCACAGTGCATTCATGTGTTCAGTTCTTGCTTCCTCAGAGAAAGCAAAAATAATTTTTTTTCCATACAGACTAAAAAGCCCTAGATTTTAATTTCTCAAGAAGTTATAGTATTTCAGTCTACATAGCACTACATATATTATGACGTTAAAAAAAAAAAAGAAACAACAAAATAAAAACCAGGGTATTTTTTGGCCATGGAAAGTCATCTGTGTATGATATGGACATCTCAAAGAAGCTGGGAAAACCAATGTGTAGGGAAGAGTTAAACAGTCAGATGCAGAAATTTCTTCTTTTAGGGTAATTTGATGGGGTTATTTCTCTTCAAATTTTAAATTATACAACATGAAGATCTGAAGATCTCCAATAATTTTTTTTTTTATTTTACTTTTCCTGGTATAATAATCTGAACAAGAAACAGATAATGTTTTCAACTTATGCATTTATTTAGCCTGGTTTATTGTTCGTTGGTTTGGTTGTTTGTTTCTGACATTAGAGGAGATGGAGTGAGGGAGGCAGGTGAGTTCTTCTGGCTGTTGCTATTGATCTGAATCTCAGCAATGGTCACCAGGAAGGTGAAGATCCCACTGTGCCAAGTGTTGTGTGGGCTTTTGTTCAAACACAGTCCCCACTGAAAGACAGTCCCATTCCAAGTAAATGCAACTAGGATTTAGACAGGGAATAAATGAAGAAGATGGGAGAAATTTGTTTCCCCAAGATTATAGTTCATAACTGACAAACTGGAAGGGAACTTTGTGGTCCTGATTTCCGGTCTAGTTCTAGTCTTAACATAGGCTTATTCAAAGACGTGAATATGATGTGAACACCTATCTGGGAAGGTGCCGATTAGAAATTCTTGTAGGTGACTCACAGTGGTTAGGTTTCAAATTACATTAAGAGCTTGACATGATTTAACTGTTTCTGTAACTAACCAAATCTGATGGAGCCTATAGATTTCCTTTTCCTTGGAATGAAAAATCATAGACTGATCTCATTTTATTCAAAGCAGTTGCTCTACTACTGCCTTAACCAAGGAGTTTTATATCATTATTTGTCAGTTTGGCCTCCTGGGATATTCCTTTAGTTTTCTTAAATGAGAAATGAAGAACAGATAGCAGTGGTGACACTTACTAGTGCCATATTTCTGTATCCTACCATCTGACTGGTATTTACTCTGCAGAAGAAGTAAGTGAGCTGTCATTTATAAGTGAAAATATTCAGGACCAGTAATTTATTTCTGTGCTTTTGAACTAACACAGCCTATGAACAAATGCTAAGAATTTAGGTAACTCCACGAAGAGAAGCGGCGGTGTGAGAAGCTAAAATTGCACAAAGAGTTAGAATGAATTGCACAGTAAGGGAAAATAAAACAAATAGCAATAAACAGATAGATAGATAGATAGATAGATAGATAGATAGATAGATAGATAGATAGATGCCAATAGATGGGGACTGTATATCCATAGAAAGTACTCACTAAGCACCATCACACAGGCCAGGGACTGTCAAAGCTAGAACTTCAAGCTTTTTATTGCATTGAAATGCCAGTATTACATTTTTGGGGTACAGTTCTGCATTACTTGAAGACTGGACTATGTGACTTCATAGTATGGCTCTGTTTCCTTTACTTGAGATTACTTCTGACTCTCTGTGCCTGATTTTGATTAGTTTTGTGGGGGACTACCTCTTTCCTGACCTTCATATTTTAAGAGGTCAGGGAGATTTTCAGCAACTAAATTCAATACAGTTGCATGCCAACTCTGTGAAAGTATGTTTTCCCATGCAACCACGAAAAGGACATTATGGTGCTGGCATATGAACAAGACAGATATGTGTGTTACGGAGTTATGAAATGTTATCGCAACATTTAGGGGTAGAGATCAAGATGACAGCTCAAAAACCTCTTTGTTAAGGATTATGTGTTTATATAATGGACAGATAACTCCAGCACCATACATTTTTTAATGTCCAGATTCATTCCACTCGACAGAGGAGTCTGACATTCTTGGAGGTTGCTTAAGATCTGGGACTGAATAGCTCCCTGGAGAGGCCTAAACCTCACCATGCCTCTTCATTTTTGATGAAGTCAAATGGTAGAGCCTGTCCTGAACACAGAGTTTAATTTCACACCCTTTCTGTGAGCACAGAATCATAGAATCATGGAATGGTTTGGGTTGGAAAGGATCATGTCATTCCACCCATCCTGCCACAGGCTGGGACGTTACCCACTAGACCAGGTTGCTCAACTGCTCAACTTTTGTTATCTCAGTGGTTGCGCTGATCACTCACAGCCCTTCTCATTCTATTCCAAACTCTGATCAGAAGTCGTCCTTATACCTTCTTGCATGACTGAGGCCACGAGTTCAAATTAGCAGCTGTCTGTATCCATCACCCCCTGGGAGGTTTGTCAGTCTGTCATACACCTGTGCAGTGGTGGTGAGAACGGCCTGAGAGAGATGTCTGTCCTGAATTCAGCTTGCAGCCACTGGGGGTAAATACAGCTAAGCTCTGTGGCTCTTTTCTGGGACTGACATATTGGGGGGAAAAAAAGGAAGAGATCAAAGTTCCTTACACTACTTGACCATTACACTCTGAAAGTTAGAAAAACCAAGTAAAACAAAAAAACTCAAAGCTATCAAAGAAAACAAAGCACAGAAACAACAAAACCAAACATGTTCACAGATATGTGCATAAAATACTTCTCCAACACAGAGTCAAAGCTGAATTTAATATTGAGAACATTTTTCCTTCCTTTTAAACTGAAACCTCCAATAATTGCCTAGTGTTCCTAGGAATGTAAATTACTCTTTTTGGTCTCTATGTGGGAAGCAAGGAGATGAATGGGAGTCTAAATTGGTTTTGCTTCCTGTTCCCTGTAGTGGTTGCAGGATTAGTCCACTGTGCCTCTTTGCCCTTCCATTTCCTTGAAGACATGGGAAAACCTTCATTTTGCCAGGAGTTACTTACTCATTAAAATGAATCAAACAAGCCAGATTGTAGCAGGCATTTGAAAACCTGCTATCTGTCAAGAATTTTAAATTTAAAATTAACATTGAGTCCTCCTTTAAGACAAAAACCTTGACCTTAAGTTGCATAGTGATTGGCAAGCGCTCCCCATCCCCTGACTCGATTAACATTTAAATGCCATTTTGTGTGAATATGAGTAGCGGCTTTGGAACAAACAAATTACTAATGTCTTCCTGCAGGAAAGGAGCATCAGAAGTGTCTTATTAATTTGATGTCTAATTGAAAATCCCTTCCTTTTTCTGGAGAAGTCTGTGTGGCCTAGGAGAGAAAGACATGGAGTACTTTTGGCCCCTACAGATGATATCTCCATTAGCTTATTCTTCCTTTATTTGTGCTTCTGGGCATGGTCTGCAGTGGGACAAAGAGGAATGCAGAGGAAAACTTGTCTTGTATGAGGAAGTGTGTGTTTGGTGTTTGATTATTCTGGGAATGAGCAATAAGGAGAAACTTATGACCATTCAGCTTTACAGTCGGTAGTACAGCACCCAACTGCTGTCCCAATGAATAAAGAAGGCTATTGAGAAATTCCAGTTTTTCAAGCAAATTAACAAAGAAGATCAAAGCTGGAAGCCAAACTCGGAAGTTCTGGTTTTTGCACTATTGAGCAGTTGTGGTGTCAATGTTTTAGATGAACACTTCTCAGCCCTAGCTGCTATTCACACCACATGCTCAGCTCACCTTTGTTTGCTGGACCTCACACACCTCTTTGTAGCCCATGAAGATTAGAGTCTGAAAAAAATCACAGAACACTTAGGGTTTCAAAAGACCCCCAAAGACTAAAAGTCCAACCTTTGACAAAGTCCCAATATTCCCACTAAACAATATCATGAAGTGCCATGTCTACTCATGTTTTGGACAATTCCAGGGACGGTCACTTTATCACTTTCCTGGTAAGCCTGTTTCAAGTTTTTCAATATGTACACCTTGTTTGTGAGTACACATAAGAGTACATCCTACGTCACATGCTACATCACCCACAGAGAAGTTTCATGACAAATTATGACCCAAAATTTGCAGGTTAGCCTATCAGTGATGTGCTCCTATTTTGCATTTCAACAAAATATCTGAGGCCTGTGCCACTGGCAGGGGAAAGGATAGAAGGGAATGCTTCACCAGCCAGCACATTTATCTGCCAGCACTAATTGTGCAAATGGGGAAAAATTTGTAAGATGCAAAGGTGCCGCTCAGAGAACAGCAGAATTTGCTGCTATATCAGATAAATAAATATGCATATGCAAATTAGAAATGGGCTGCTTTTTCTTTTTTTTTTCCTAGGATAATGCCCGCCATCTCCTTCAAATTATGTCAATTTGACATTGTAAATTTGCAAGGTACACACAGGAATCCTGATACACCAAACCCAGTGCTCGTTCTGTTCCAAGTGTTTTCCCCCCCATCTCATTAACTCTGTCAGTTAATTCTTGTTCAGCCACTTTGCCGTATTCTATATTTAAATTTTGAATAAGAAAAGATGAGATTTTATTTAATTACTCCCTTGTCCCACCTTTTCTTACTAGTACTCCCATTACAGTCTGTCTATACACACATGCTGCGCATCATCTCTAGCTACAGAGATTCATATTTTTTCTACATACGCTTGAGCTAATCAGCATGGTCTTCTGTTGTGGTCGGCAGAGAGAAGTACACTCTTTTATGATGTGATTCCTTTCATCCTAATGTTGAGATCTAAAATCAGTCAAATGAATTGTGTCCCAAAAGCACACATTTCTCTTTGTTGATTACAGAGTATATCAAATGTGACTCGCTCAGATGAAGTAATCTGTGTTCAATGACCACATCTGGCTGGATAAACTTAAACTCACTCCATCCTCCTGGAGGAGAAATGTTCTTGAGGTACCAAACCCAAAATATTATGTCCTGTTCCTCAGCAGTTCCTCATTACAACACTGTGATATCCATGATGGCAAAGATTCCTGTTTGCTTGGAAATCACTGAAGGTGCAGTTGCATCCGTATGTGGGGGGAAAAAAAAAAGTGTGCAGAAATTTCCTAGGTACTACCCTGGCTTCTGCTTTACCAAAATGGGATGGAGATGTTTTGTTTGAGCTTGCCCTCATCTTGTAAAAATATCAATCAGATTGTGTGGTGACAGCATGATCATCACTTTAGCATTCAAGTCTCCACCCCCTGCCAGCTCAAGGATCCTTTCTCCAACGCATATTTAATCTCCAGCTATTTTACTCATGGTTTTAAGTAGTAGTGTGATGAAAAGCTCCTCCTGACCTAAGTGTTATGCAAAAGGCTTAGGAGAAATATGTTCTTACAAGATTTTTAGCTCAGTCAAATTGAAACATTTATTTTTGTACAAAGAATGCATCACAACTTTACAGGTGTTCAGTCTTTCAAGCTTACATTTATTTTTTTTCCCATGTTAAAAAAATTATACCAAAAAAAGAAAACATGAACTATATATTGATCTGTGTCCAGCTGGACCATGTGATGTTAAAGTACAGTTAGAGTTCATCTGCCTGTTTTCAGTATATGACTCTTCGTTGCAAGTGCTGAAGAAAATGCTGGTATTTGAGCACTTTGGGGATAGATCTGTCAGCATTTCTATGGTTTTCTTGAAATCTTAAGCTTGTTTGCCTGACACAGGGGTGATAAATAAGTGCACAGAGTGTAGGTGACCTGGTCAAAGGTGTGTGGTTAATGCAGTTAATCACCTGTTCTGCTCTTCATCATGTAGTTGTGCAATTTACAAATATAATTTACATTGAAAACATGCATGCCAGGCCATTGGTGCTATAGACCCACAAAATGTGAGTTACAGAACCTAAAAAAGGTGTTCTGTAAAATTGGCTTTTTATAAGCTGGATATACATGATGTAGCTTAGGATGTTGACTTAGTCTTTTAAGTAAAATATAAACATAAATGGCTCTCTAAGTGGGATAGTTTGGAATAAAGGGGGAAGAGTGTGGTGAGGCTCATAGTTAGTAAATGTCCAGTAGCATGGCTGTGGACAGCCATATTCAGAAGACACCTACAATCTCAACACTGTTGGAAAAAAAAGAACTGGGAGGATGGATGAGGTGATGTAGGATGCAATTTTGCCAATAGTTTTCTGTTATGTATTTCCTCTAGATCTGTCTGAGTGAGTATTCAAGATCCTAAATAAAAGGGCTTTCTTTATTTCCCAGGGTGGTTACAACCTAATATACTTTTCATTTACGAAAATTCTCTTTGGCATCTAAGTCTTTCATTTTTCTTCCTGTATTTGTGTGTAACTCTATCAGCAGATGATCTGTTCAAAACTGATGGCATTTTGGAATCCAGGACAGCATTTTACTCCTGTAGCATGGTCAGCCAGTAGTAAAAAGCTCTGGAACACATCACTGGCTTCCTCTAAGATTTTACTTTTCATCAGTTTCCAAAGGAAAGTGAGAGTAGGCCAGAAGTCTGAGTGGGAAGTATCTTTATGGACTTGGACGCTGTAACTTCATCTGTCTGTGGAATAGCCCATTTTGAAGAATTGCCAGTATATGGGGAACAGCAGAAGAAAATACAAAGCAAATCAGAAAACAGGACACACTGTTCTTTCACTCTCTTTTCAGGAAAATGTATTTTTTCCCCCACAAAATTTTAGCAATTTTATTAAGGATTCCTTTTTAAAAAGAAGGGAGAAAGCCTGATCTCAAAATTATCTTTTTAATAATTGGAAAATTTCTAAAAAATCTTTAAGTTATGTTTACTTTATTTTTATGAAATTTCTTTCAGAGACAGAAACCTGATGGGAAAAAACAATCCTAAACTTTCAGGAAAATAAGGAAACTCCTGTGTTTCTTCAGGTTTAATAAAAAATAAATAGACTTAATACAGTTCCTATCACACCTATTAGCATTTTGATGGCTGGTTGTTCTTAGAAATAACAGAAATTGCTAGGTTTTCAGAGAAGATGAAAATAAAGTAGTGGTATATGCTATGAAATAGAGGGCAGAAATCTGGGTGTGAGCATATCTGCAGAGGGAAGAGAATGAAAGACCAGGGAGGGGTTTTGAAATGAGTTTGCTTTTATTCAATCTCTTGCCCAGGATCTTTCTTAGTGCTTCAGAAAGCTTTCAATAAAAAACAAATAAAATGCATAATAAAATATGGACTCAAAACAAAAATTCAAATGACCATCCCAGTACAAGCCCATAAATAAAAGATTCAGCCAGTGAGACACCCACAAAATACATTTTCAAAACGCTTTTAAACTGATTAAGGAAGTTGGCTTCATGTATATTGATACTGGAGGGTACAATTTCCTACAAAGTGCAGGCAGGCGAGGCTTGGTATACGGAAGGTAACCCAGGACGCAGTTTTGTAAGGCTATAAAACCTGCCCTCCCAACAGGTTGCTCTTAGAAGTAGACTGTCATTAAATCTTAAAGAAAGATTTAGGTATGTGTTCTTCTTCTTTCTTCCTTCTCTATCTATTTTAATTTCAAAAAGTTTTACAGTCCTCAGTGAAATAGCTCATCTATCTGCAAAATAAATAGAATTTATTCTGTTCAGCTGAATCATGCAATAATGTAATCAGGAAAGAGTCATAGGCTAACACACACACAACTTGATGACATTAATTTCATTTTTTTAGAAAACCTAGCTCTACTTACTAAAAAAGGACTCTAGCAATCATTTCAATCTACAGTTGTGTCCAAGAACCAAAGATTTTACTCTGTCTTGGCTTTAAATCTATCTCATGTTTTAGAGAAGATTGATTAGACATTTTAAAATCCCTTAAAATGAAAATGTTGCATTTTTAATGAAGAATAAGGATGGCAATAGAGTATTTCTAGATATTGTTATCCAAAAGTGTCACAATACTGCCAAACTTAATGTATTCCTAACGCCAGTATTAAAGTATTGCTTGTATACAGAGGTGGGGAGGGTTTATCTAAGATGTCGGTCTCTATCCCCTTGGTTAAATTCTCACTCCTGTCCCATCTGATCTTGCTGTAGTGACAAGTTTGGGCTCCATATTTTTAAAAGTCATATTACTGGCAATCACATAGCTGTATGATGAGGTGAGGTTGCCTTGCTTTCCCTGTTTATCATGGGTCCTGTGTGCAGGGATGAACATGGGAATGCAGGGAAGGCTGCTGACTGTACGTAGGCTGAACCTCAAGAACCCTCTGAACTGGAAATTATTGGAGTTTAGGGGATTGCTCAGGATAAATATAATCTTTCTCACCTACTTTAGCCCAGTGCTCCAACTCTGATGAGAGGAACTTTAGCTGGATGAACCTATTGTATGGTCCAATAGAACTGATCTTGTTCCTCAAAAATATTTAGTATCATGACTCTCCTGTGAGAGTGACCCTCTCACTTCAGGACACTTCCTGCCAGATACACACCCAGAGCAGAGCTGCATGCTCTGGCTATGTCCGGGATTGCTGAATGCCCGAAATAAATTGCCCAAATCCTTTAATTCAATGTGTCTCCAATAATGTGGCAGAAACAGATGTGTGCTGGAGACATGATAGCCCTTCCAAAACTCTTTTCTACATCCTCATTCACCCACTGGCTTTCGGTTGTTCAGTGAGAGTTTTTGCTGTGTGAGGTAGCACACTTGCAACCCAGAGAACTCAAAATATGAAATAAGACAGGCACAGAGAGGAGAATTTAAGCACGGGAAGATTAAATGGCTTGCCCACAAGCATCTCAGGAGTCTGTAGCAGAGCCATAGACTAACCCCTGTTTTCCAGCCCTACCTCTTGCTTCAGTCTATCACTTGCTTTTTTTTCTTGTTTTTATCTGGCCCTTCTTTCCCTGAGGGCAGAGAAATTTCCCAACTCACTGGATCATTTTGTCAAGGGAGATAGATAACTTTCCAGTTCCTCCCTCTCCCCACCCTCTTCCCCCCATTAGCCAATCCAATTATAGAAAATCAAATATCTTGCTAGAGCTGGCCAAATTCAATTACACAGGTACTTCTGGGTAAATTTTGGCAGTGAATAGTTTGCTCGCTTTACCCAGACTTTTCTCTTTAATAAAATGCTCCCAGTTAGCCAATACATCTTGTTATAAAATAAAACAAAACCCCACATATACATGCAACCATAGATAAGCAGAGACATATTCTTCAGATGTTTTCTGGGTATAGATTTTCAGGTATCTCCAAGGACCTCTATACCACTCTGGATCTGAACTGTTAAATCCTGTCTACCTCCTTATGATTAAATGGTAGAATGGGAAGTCCTGCCTTTAAAAGCTGTAGCTCAGCAGGCAAATACCAAAACTGCATCTGCTCAAAATATGTTCCCCTTTCACCTGAAAAAAGGGGAACATTTTTTCAAATATTTCAATATTTTTCCAAATATTTCACATACAAGCACATTTTAAAAATAAGGTATTTCATTTGAAAGCTGTAATTTTTTATTAAAGAATGTCAGAGCAACACCAGGTGGAAGTTTGAATGACTCATATTCTTTTATCTCTGTAGGCTTAACTTAGTCTTTAAGTTGCACTGCTTGTCTCCTCTGCTTTAAAAGGGGCAATTCACTGCCAGACATGAAGTCCACCTGGGCATCACTACTCACAGAGGAGAAAGGAGACCTCTGGCAAGTACCCTTTCGCTCATTGGAACAAACTTACCACGATATTTGAGCTCTTCCCTAAAAACTCTAGAAGGAAAAAAAAAAATATTCTTTTCCTTATGAGGAAAATTTCTTTTTATAAGGTTTTACAGGTGACCAATTTAATGGTTCACGAGGTAAAGGACATGCCGCTATAACAAAGTGAACCAACCCAAAAAACTATTGCCTCAAGAAAAGTACCTCACAGTATTTCTTTAGGGATCCCTGAACCAATACTAAAACCTCCACAAACACTTCAAGGTTCTGCGAAATGCAAACAGGAAACATGGGCCAAACAAACCAAACTTCAACTGTCTGGCAGTTATAAAATATTGCCTAAAAACATTTTGTTGTGTTTTTAAACTTTTTGAACCTCTGTGTGGAGAAATACTACCAACATTGTCCCCCTCTGAGCCCTGTGTTTGTATTCTTGACCTTACACAATCATCCACTAAAATGAAACAATGGACTGGCATTTGGAATGAGTCAGAGCTGATGTATCTCCTTTTTCTCTTGGATAACACCTCTTCTTCCTCTCAATAAAACCTTGTATTATTCAAATGGGGTGTAAAGAGAGTGGTCCAGCCAAGAAACATGCACTTAAGATGTCTGAAATACAGAATGCTAAACATGTCCCCTGGATCCCTTCCAAGCTGGTTTAGTTACTAGACTTGTTTCATAAAGGAAATGGGTGCTAAGTGTGAAAAGTGAAAATACATGGAAGGGCATTTTGCAGGCTGCTTTAGTGATCACAGCCAGATAACAAAAAATTGGTCATCTCTGATTTCAGTAATCCTTGTGAAGTAGTTCTTCCTTGTTTGTTCTGAAGTGGGGAGAGCTGCGGTGAGATATTAGACAGGTTTCTCACTCCTGTCCAAGCAAAAGCTTTAATTCAGTTCAAAATAAAAAAACAAACTACTATTTGAGACCAAAATTTTGACAGTTTAGGGGGAGGAGGGGAAGGGGGAGAATGGGATTAGACTTATATTAGGTAGCAAGAACATCCAGATTTAGTATTGTGAGGATTAAAAAAAAAAAAAAAATCCCAGAGCTTCAGAGTGGATAAAAGCTTTCTTGCTTCAGTGCCTAAACCAACTTCTAATTAATGGGGTTTAGGAAGACATTGTCCTTATGAGTGTGTTATCCCCATAGCTGCCCACTGAAGGGTGCCCTGCCTGTTGCAGAGAAGCAGATGGTATTGACCACTGTCTGAGACAGGCTATTGAACAAAGACTGACTGTTGATCTGGTCAGCTATGTCTGCCCTTTTTTAATCTAATCTCATCTAATCTAATCCTAATGCATTTTTCTTCTTTGTCTCAAAAACTCCCAGATAGGTACATAAAACCTTTTTAAACAAACTCCTCAATTTCAACTGAAAATGGCCTTCTGGTTAGAGATACCCTCCCACCGTATCAACCCAGCTATGAAATCTTCACCCCAAAGGGTGATGTCATCCACTTCAGGTATGACATTTTCCCCCAGAACAAACAGCTGTGCAGTGTAAGGATCAATTACAAACACTTCAGGTTTGGAGGAAACCCTCCCATGGCTTGGGGGCTGTGGGGGGGTGGTTTGCCCAGGAAAGGTGCAGGGTCACACACTGAAATGAGTTTCAGTGTTGCAGAGCCAAGATGAGCCATCTGTGATGAGCTGTGCTGACTAGAGATGAGCGATCATTCTGTGGACACAAGATGTAGAGGATTGTCTGTGACTTGTACACCTGGATATAAATCATGCCATGACTTTTTTTTTTCTCTCCCACCAGTCAAACAGTCAGTGTTTTAAAGAAGACTTTGTCATATTTAATAGTGCTGTCAGCCTTGCAGTTTTGCTGGTCTGTTAATAAGAAATTCAAAAATGATACTATTAACTACTATTCTCCCAGAGCTGAGCAAAGCCAGCCACTCCAGAGCCTCACTTGAGGTGAGGTGAAAACCTTCATGGTGCAAAAATTATAAGCTCAATTCAGCCCCAGAGTAACTTCAAGATATTTGGGAAGCCAGTCTGCCACTTGCCTTGCCAACAACAGTTACAGGGGAAGGAATTTTAACCCTTGTGGTCTGATATGGATGTTGAGGCAAACACAGGTTGAAGGCCTTCTCAAAGTAAATAGTTTATATTCTGTATATTGCTGGTGCTTTTTTTTTTTTCTTTTTTTCTCTGGGTGTCATCTCAGTGTGAAGATAAACAGAGCTGGCAGGAAATATCCTCTCAAAACAGAGAAAGAAAAGCCTTAAGGAACTTGATAGATAAAACTGTACTTATATTTCCCAACTCTGCTGAGAGATTTATCCTGCAATAAAAGTTGTGCCAGAAGCTCAGACAGACAAGTCCAGAGTAATGCCAAATTCCTGCCAGAACTACTAAATGATCTGCATGGTCAGAATCTACTTTCCAATATGTGAGAAATGACTGGCCTAACGGAGGACTTAGTTTTAATATTTCTTTAAACGGCTGTAGCAATGAGTTGGTGTGTGTTTGCCCTGTGCATGCAGTCAGTTTCTATTGTGTTTTGGTATGCACTTTCACCTCCTTAAGCAGGTATAAAGAAATAGAGAAAATCTCCAATACAGGAAAAAAAAAAAAGAAAAAATTCCTGTCTGTCCAGATGGTCCCAAAAAGCAACACACAGGTGGTCGGAGTCAAAAAGGTTTGGGCTGTTGATTTTGTTAATCCATTCACTCTCAAACAGAGATTCCTCTCCTTCAAATTCTTCTATTTCAGTCTTTTGATGCAGGTAATTTGACCTTACGTGGGGGACAAAAAGTGTATGTTGAAAGATAAGGATCTTTTCAGAGTCATAGGCACCTGAACAACGGATTTCAACTTGTATGAGGTCTTCCCTGATGCCAGCTTTAATTTTTATTCATCACGGTGTTGACTTGGTTAATTGTGCATTGAAAACAGCACCGTTTGCACCATTAACATTGGGCTGATCTACTCTATCAACAGAGGAACACAGCCCAAATGGATGCACAGCCCCTTGTAGCTGAAACTTGTCACGTGAGGTCTGGTTCCAAAAGGTGTTACCCAGAGTTTTGAAGAATAAAGGTGCAAAAAGGAAAATAATGTTTTCCCCCTTGCAAAGACACAAAACAAGGGGGAAATAATAATAAGTAGAAGAAAGGTAGAGAGTGGAATTTTGCTGCTCTTCAGATAATTCAATAAATGTTTGATGCAGCATTCTCTGAAGTCGGTAGGATTCTTTCCATTCCCTCACTCGTCCAATTGCAGCATCATTAGCCACATTACTTCTAACTGTTGGGCATCTACGTCTAATGTTGCCCTCTCAATTGCAGCAAATAAAAATAGAAAATTAGAGAACTCAGCTTTCCATATCAGCACCTGAGGAAGGGGACTGAGCAAAATTTCCACCCAATTACCTTCACGGCCAGATGCACAAGGTTTTGATCACCTTTCCTTCAGTTTGGGAAGCATTATTTGCTGTGCAGCATTTTCCAGGTGATGCTGTAAATGATAGACGCTCATAGGCAAGGCGCACCATGTATGGATGCTGCTCCTGAAGCTGCAATCTGCACTCCCCATCTTTTTCCGCTTCACATTTGCAACATTAATGTTGCATTAACATGGGGACGGGGTGTTTAATATGGGTGTGCGGTTGTTTGCAAATCAGTTTGCAAAGCACTTTGGGATCCTTCTGGATGAAAGGTACTATACAAGTGTCAGTCATTATTACTATCATTATTATCATTATTATCATTATAAGTTCACAAGGAGACAAACAGCCGCATTAGAATAACACTGGGGGTAGATTTTTCAAAGCCACAGTGGAGATTTGAGCTGCGTGTGAGTGCCCTGAATTCACAGTTCGCGGCAGTTCTAATGGATTACCCAGCAAGGAGAGCTTTGGCCTTGCGAAAAGAAGGGTGCATTCAGAGCCACAACTCCAGTCCTTAAAGCGGCACATCTAGGTAATACCAAGGAATTTCAGCTTCTTTTCCTGCTGTGAAAGATGATTCATATCAGGACAATTGGGGTAATTGATGGGAGGAGGATTTGTGGGAGCCCTGTAAGGTGGCAGCTGCATCAGGATTTGCAGCAGCTTCTGACCCTTTTGCATGACATGAATATTCCAGGACAGTGCCACAGAAGCTCACCTCCTCCATAACTCTGTGCAAATTCATCTTGGGGCAAAACCTTTCATCTGGATAGGTGAGAAAAGGAAAACAAGAAGGAATCTCTCTGGCATTTTGAGAGTGGGAATGTGTGTCAGTAGAAACAACTCTTTTCTGGACTTTCATAAAGAGGTTATATATATAATCACCATACATTACTAATCTGTGTTAGCATCTCCTGTCCTCACCACTGTTCTACAAGAGGCTACTGCCCTTCTCATCTCTACAAACAAAAATTATTGTTTGGATGAACTTTAAATTAAATCCATTTCTGGGGACATTCCTACTTAAAATTGGGGGTTTAGTGTTGTGGATTTCTGAGGGTTTAATCTTTTTGCTTGTTTGTTTTGATACTTATTATTTTGCCAATGGATCATATATCAAACATTTACATTTAGACATTTCTGAGGATTCTGCAGAGGAAGGATATCTGTTATGGAACCATGCCCCAAGTTATGTATAGAAATATAGCTCTGGATTGAGAGCGCATCTATAGATGGCACAGGTTCTGCTTTTAATATCACAATTTCATATCACTGTCTTTCTTTTTCTTGGGAAGGCTAAAAGCCAAGTGTTTGGCTCAAATCAGACATGACATTTTAAAACATAATTATAAAATAATTGACTGAAACAAGAAGTTCTGTTAGCAGGTTGCATGGCTGAAGTGGAAATGGCCATAAAGCATATCTCATCTCATGACATAACAGTCCCTAATGGTATAGCAGCACTGAATTTGGGATATCAGAATGTGGTTTTGACAACACTAACAGAAACAGCTACTGTCCTAACCATATGTGTTAGTATCGAGGCACCTACTTCCAAACAAAATTAACCCTCGATCTGGATTTTAAAACACCTAATTTTAGTCTAGTTTCTTAAGAAACAGAATTTATGCAATCAGCCTCTTTGTGTTCCTGTCCATCTGTTCCTCCTCCTCAGGAACTGTGCAACCACTGAAATTTGACTGATCTGTGGCGTATTTGGGGTCCCCAGTTAGGTCTTGGATTTTGAAGTGGAGCAAAAGCAGCATGAAGTGAGCTGAAGTGGAGGTGGAGTGAAGCAGCATGAAATTTGGCCCTCGTGAGTGGCTTGGCTTGCTTCTTAGTTTAAAGGACAGGCAGATCATGTTATATTCTATGTGAAAATGAAAAGGCAGATGCTACGAATATCCTGCTGCTTTGCTGAGCAGGAGCATCCCAAACTACATTCCTCATAGCCTACACTACAGAATGATAATTTAGGGCAAATGAGACCCATGGCATGAGTCACATGGAAGTAAATCAAGGCTAAATTGAGGGCATACACCCATTTCCTCAGTTTACCAGGAAATTCCTGTGCTTTTCACTAAATCAGGAGCCATTAAGACCCCTATGGGTACCATACAGTCAAAAGAAGGGGAAAGAACAAAGCAAAGTTTATTAATGCTATTTTTTGTGATAATTCACCTGTCCACACTATTATTGTCTTGTAAATAGGGCAAAAGACACTTGAGACAGCAATTCTCTTTTCTTTGTTTTCTTTATGATCCTGATTATAGAAGGATTTTGGTTCATGTCTGCATCTTTGTTTTCTTTTGATACAAATAATTTAGATTTTTTTAAAAACTAGGCTCAATTAACCCTCTGTCCCTCCATTTTCCAATCTGTAACACAGAGCAAATAAATACCTCCCATTTACAGAACTGATATTCAAAATCAAAATTTTTACCACTGATTTGCAAAGAAAAACAATTTTCAAGTGCAAAGTAATTACTGAAGATGCATTTACAGACGTATGATGACAGACAACCGTTCATGAAAATCCAGCTGCAAACCTTAAACACAACTATTTAGCACTAGCATACTTCTCTAGTAAGATTTATGGATTAAGGGACCAAAAGGGATTTGGATTTGGAATGGATCAAGTCCCTCCAAGGTTTCTATTGGCCATGTATTTCCAAAATAATCCCACTATCATCACAGCGTTTTCATGTTCAGCTTGAAAAACAACATTTAATTTCTCATCTCTTCAAAGATTCCTTGACTGCTAAGTTGTTGATTACAATTCAGATGTTAATTGAGGAACTGGAGGATGAGGGTGGGGTGGTTTTTTTGTTGGTTTTTTTGTTGGTTTTTTTTTTCAGTGGAATATTTTTGCTGGAGAAAAGAGGTGCAAAGGATGTTTCTGACAAATAGATGTCAATTTAATGCTGCTACGTACACTATTCCTACTTTCCCCTGCAGGGGCTTCCTTTTACAGTCCCACAATGTGCTAGTTTCCAGAGGCTATGCCTCTGATTATCTCAAAGTTGACAGCATTTCAAACAGTCAGCAACCCTGTTTTAAACGAAGATGTGGTGATTGGTTGAAAAAGACAGCCTGAAGGCCTCCTGATCCAGCAAGCCACTTACACATATGACATCTTCCCCATACCCTTACTTCTTCAGATCCACTCAATACCAGTTTCTACCATGATAGTGCCCTCAGGAAATCAAACAATTAATAATGGCTGAGAAAAATGCAAAGTTAATTGATGCTTGTTCTATTATTCAATGAAAATTGTGGTTGCCCATGATAGATCTGCAATAGTATTTCTCTTCCTGTGTCTTCCCTTTTGACACTGCTAAATCTTTGGGTCAGAGAAAGCGATTTTCATATGTATTTGTTAAGTTTCTGGTCTAAATTAACACTTCTATTGGGAAAACAAAAATTTTCTCCCAAATGTATAATTATTTTTTTTCTTCAGATCTTGAACGTGCCTCATAGAAAATTAAAGTTAATTTAAAGATTTTAGGACTCAGAGAGTTGACTCAATCAAAATAAACCATACTGCAATTTCAGACTTAGTTTGTCTGATATGATATTCTGTGATGTCTTCACTTCCTAAACTAAAATGCCCTCTGCCATCAGACATTTTTTCTTCTGATAGGTACTAATAAAAGGCAACAAATTTTCCGAACTTTCCTTGGTAGAAGCTACATATATAGCATCCCTGCTTTCATTCATTTCCGAAATAAGAGTTTGAAGTCCTCAGCTCTCTTTTTTTCTTTTTCAATTCTTCCAGAGCCTTTGCATTTTATCAGTATTCAGTTTGTAAAATGGGCAATCAGAAGAAGCACTGTTTTGATTTGACAGCCTTGCTAAAACCTTATGGATAAGTCACATTTGTTGTCTTTTCCTCATTAAGCCTTTACTCCTGGAACTCACAATCCTCTTGGTCCAGGAAACCACAGAGGGAATTTGCCATGCTGGCAGAACAACCTGAATTCTTCATGTGTGTTGCTGCTGTTGTGTTCTGGAGATATATATATATATATTCTTGCTTTCTTCCTGTTAGAGTTGTGAGACTGCACTTGGGGAAAGGAGGGAAGGTGAATGCAGGACCTTCAGGAAGAAAAGGAGCATTTGAAGGAGTGGAGCGTGGAGACAGGATGTTCCAAGCATAACAGGGACATAAAAAGGAATGAAACATCATTTTGGACAAGCAGAAAAGGGGAGAGGAGACAAAAATGTTGAGTCGTTGGCAAGCACTAAATCAAGGAGGGGGGCCTTGAAGTCAAGGGCAATGCCTTCCATTATATCAATACAATTAATGGCATCCTTATGTTCAGTTATTTGCATTAACAGCAAAGTTAATGCCGGCAAAGATCAATGCTGAGATTAGTGATGTCCAAATCAACATGCTTTTAAGCAAATTATTTCCACTGTCTGAGTCCCGCTCCTAGTTAGTAGCATGAATCTTTGGTGGTGTCTGCAGCCCCATCAGCAGATGTCTCTTAAGGGCTGCTGTCTCTTAAATATAGTCCTGCTAACATTAGTACCACTTGCACACTAAGCAGGAATATCAGGTCAATAGATCCACTCAGTGTGGATGTCCTGTACATCGGCAACAATGGCCAGAAGCAAAATGTTCCTTTTGTGTTAGTAATTAATATTACCAGTATTATTGAGAATATTTTAATTTCCTTTTTTCTTTGATCCTCTCTCACACAATCTGATTATTGTGCTTATTCCTTCCAATTAAATGAGACTGTTGTCTTGGAACATCGAACCCAAACAAATAAATCACACCAAATCCCATGAACCACCTCTACCATGTTGCAAAGGCAAAGTAATCAGGCAGTTGTGGCAAGTAGCAGTTCCATAATATGATGACAATGTTCTTTATGACAGCAGGAAGCCTGGGAGCTTAAGACTTTCAAAACCAGATTCAAAAAGATGCCTTTGGCTGGGAGCTGGTGGGAATAAACTTAAACCTAAGTACCTCAAAGTGCCCAAAAATTTCTTAAAATATCCTTGACAGCAGTGACCCAAAATATTCCACAGTATTACTTGAGTGGTTGGCTGAGTGTTGATCCCTGTTCAGCTGTTCCTATACAGTCTTCTCTGCCCTTGGGCCCTCTCACAGAAGTTCTCCAGTTGTGGTTCTGCCCCTACAAACATCTAGACTTGACAGACACCGAGTGCCTTTTGGCACTTTGAACACACGCGATCACCAGCGATGGTGCTCTCCGCCGAGACACACCCACATTACTCAATGTAGCTGCTGGCAACTCTGGGCTGGAAACATGTTGGAAAGGACTGATCAAAGTAATTTAGACAACTTTTTTCTACTGAAAAAATCATGGTTTAAAAAAAAATGCTTCTTTTTTTTTTTCTTTTTTTTTTTTTTTTTTTCCCAGAGAGTAATCATCAGGGAAGGCTCTTAGATTCAGGCTTGAATTTCTTTTGAAAATTAGTGACAGTGGGAGAGAGAGAACTCTGGAATAACAGGCTTTCAGGAAAGTATCCAAAAAAATTCCCTTTTTGCTGATCAGTCAGTTATTCTCTAACATTTCTTTCTCTCTTTTTAATCATTACAATAAATCTGTGTACTTTGTAAGTCAAATTTTCAGTTTGCTTAAAACAAGTTAGAAAATTGGAGAGGATTCTATAAGAAACGCCTTTTTAAATACTTTTCTCTTGGAAGGCATGAATTCAAATTAATCTTAAGTGCAGACCATTGGCAAGACAGTTTTGCTGGTAATAATAGAATGAGGTTTTGATGATATAGCAAAGATATGAAAAATACACCCAGAGCCTTGAGACTGTATATGAATGGAGGTATCAGTAGCAGTGGTATGAGTACACTTTCTGATGGCTGGATGGGCAGGTGGACCATGATGTGCAATATTTTTGGTTATCAGTTTGTGCTGGATAAACATTTCACAAACAAATATCTTCTATGATTAAATGCTGTGGTTTTGGCACTTTGAAGAACTGGGTAACCTACTTGGATTCTAATTTCTCTTAATTTCTAGTGATCCTGTCACCTCCCTCACAAAACAGCAATGTTTCCCCCCGAAACATGGTATTTTGTGACACTAAGATAAAGTGTCAGATAAGCACAGTGCTTTCCTGCAACCCTTTTCCTTCCTGATAGCCCTCAGTCCTTGCTAGGCTATTAAGGAAAGCCAGAGGAAGGTGAAGGGAACATCTTTGGGCCCTGGTTTAATTCAGAGCACCTGCTGTCTTCCTGGGTGCCAGAATTGTATAGCCTTGTTGGGAGCCAGGATGTAATAGCTGTGCCTGATAAATAGCAGCACTAAACGTGCTACAGCAAAGGTTTTCTGTACTATAATAATTGTAGGCGCTGACTTGGTGCAATATATCTTTGCCAGCGTGTAGTGACAGAATAAATAGCTGTTTTTAACTATAGGATCAGGAAAAGCTAATGCAGTGATTGAGGGAAAGTATCCAGCTAAATGTAGTCTGTCTTTGTTACGCCGTCCTTCCAGCCCAGTCCTACCTGTGCCGAGGGGGTGACGGATGGACTCCAGCCTGGCTGGCATCCGCTTCTCCTCCTGCACCTGGCGGGGTTGGTTCACACCTGGGGAGCATTTTCAGGGCTGGATCTGCCCCCGTGATGGCTCGTGGGCAAAGAGAAGGAGGAGGCAGAGAGGAGGCTGAGAAACCAAACATTCCAGGAAGCTGTTGGAGGGAAAACAAATCAAGGTCACGAGTTCACAGTCTTTGCAATCTGGTCAGTCTTTGTTGGCCAGGAGAAAATTAATGTGAGCCCAACGCAGCTCCTGGCAGCATTTCCCTCCCACAGAAGGGTGCCAGAATGGTTGGTCACCATGTTGACAGTCCTGCAGGGACCAGGATTGAGAGGGGTCTGGTATCTAAGCTAATGTCAACCATTTTTTCCTGCCCATACCTGGGATATTTTATCTTGCTCAGGTGGTTGTAGGATATTTCACACAGTCACTTTCTTCCGTGCTGTGGTATTTTTCGGAAATAAAATAAGCACAGTGCCAGGGAAGAGATTTCATTGATGCCATGCTTCCAGGCAACAGCCATCAGGAAAAGAAATAAGGTTTTGCAAAGTGTTGTCAAGGAAGAGAATCCCTTGTGGAGGGACTGCTTGGGGTATAAGAGATAAATATTTTCCTTCATGGGCTCTGAAGTTTTATGTAAATTGATTTCTTATGAAACATTAAGGTACAATAGGAGTAACTAGCAAGGGACCTGGGCCTGACTCTCACTGCAGCTGGCAGAGGTCAAACAAAGTGAAGCCTTTTTCTTCCATTTAGGGCTGACCCAAGATGAGGCTTTCCCCCACCATTTCCAGGGCAGTGTTGCATTTTCTCTGCCCTGCTTTGCAGACTATTTTTCCCTTCCACCTCTCTCTTTTCTGTGGCTTTGCCGGCTCTTGCTGCTTGTACTGAGAGTACACTTTGCATAATTTATCTCTTTCCTAATGAGGAGATGAAGTCCTGGCTGCAGCTAATGGCACTGAATTAGCTCACCTGCAGTCTGAGAACTGGATCTCATTTACCAAATCTGCTCTGAGTGTCTGAGAGCTCCTGCCAACCTTGGAGATGTGGCTGGATGGTCAAGAGAGTGTTCAGGGGGGAAGAATCTTTAGTCAGCTGAGACTAAGGTGTTTGAATTTTGAGTCGATTTTTCTGCTGCAGTGAATGCCACACTCTTCTGAGTCTGCCTCAAGTGGAGTTACAAACAAACTACCCTCACCCAGGACTAGCAGACCCAGAAAGAAAAGGTCTGCTTGAACAGCAGATCTGGTAATCACTGTACATGCATCCTTTTTACGCACAAAAGCAGGGTGTTTCAGGCAGGTCAAGAAAGTCTGCACATTGCTAGAGCTTTAATCAGTTTTAGTGAGTTGTAAATGTGTTTCTCCCACAGCAAGGAAAAAGAAGTAACAAAAAAAAAAATCACTGAGGAGAGGCTGGGTTTTGGAACTTTTACAGAAAAAACGCAAAACAAAACAAACCCAAACAAACCAATCTAAAAGGCAACCAAATCCTTCCAGCAACATTTCCTCTGTAAGGGATCAAAACATGGATGATCGTAAGAACATTTGAAAAGATGGAAAATAAATCCATTTCAAACTTGGCGACCACAATTTTATTCTACAAGTCAAACTTTTCATTAATTTGGTAAAAGAGTACAAGAATCCTTGGAATTTTCAGTGTATTTAAAATGTGTCTCTTGATTTTAGGATATAAATTCTACCCTTTACACTGTGAGGCAAGGGATTGTAGGTAAAATACATTCTTGTGTTCATGCTGTACACATCAGTCCAAGATAAATTCAGTGGTATTCTGGTAGGGCTTTTTATGTAAGAACTTGTGTACAATCCTGCTGAGTCAAATTAGGGATTCACAGACTAGCAGAATGTCTTACTGTGGCAAGTGGCACACACTCATTGTAAAGGCACCAAAAAGAAAGTAGCCTGAGAGTGATGGCCCTGATTCATGAAACGCCTGTATTTTGGGCAGTCCTGCCATGCCTGGAAAGCTTTCTCATCACCAAACACAAAAATTAGGGGTGTTGACCAAATTTGTTCCACAAAGAGCGGAGAGAAAGTGACATCTCAGGAAGATGGGAGCTATCTTACCCTAAGACATGAGACCTTTCCAGGCCAAAATCATCTGATGCTTTAACTGAAACTTCTTTGTAACTGAGACAAAGTTTTTCTGAGTGAAGTGCTTTTGTACTATTTTCATGCCTTTACTCATTCTTTTCTTCTGCACTCTAAGTAGGCACAACTCTTTCAAGTCTTTCTTGTGGATAGTGTTTTCTCAGCCTCTAACTCACCCTTCTCTGAATTCACTTATCAAGCCACACATTTCTTCAAGGAGAGTGCCAAACCTTGGTTCATCTGGGGCTTTTTCAGTACAAAAGGAGTGTAAAAACTGTTCACCTTTTTTCTCCCATAGTCTAGTTATAGCCACTTGAGTTAGGAAGCGTAGTGAACAGTGTTAATGCACTGCCTTGTGCTTAAAGACTGCATCAGTGCCGCTAGAGGATATTGAATATTTCATGATTTGTTCTTGTTTCTTTTCTCATCATACTGTATGATCTCAGCATCTTGTGCAGCCTAGCAGAGGTTGCTTTAGACAATAATGACTGGCTAAGGCAAGGCAGAGAAACTCTTGGATCATTCCTGTGGTATTTTCTAGCTTTAACTTTTTTGAATCTTCTGTTGTATTTTCTTGTCTTTCTAATCCATACATACGCATCCACGTGTGTGAGGCATGTTAGTGTAGACTACTACCTGTACAATTATCCTCACAGCAATCATTCCACATGTTTTTGTGATTGCACTTACGCATAAATCCATGTGTGTCTGGGTATGTGAGAAACATCTGTAGAGACAACACTTGGAAGCGCCCAAGTGTTTTCCACTCCAAGTATTAGGGGCTGGGTTTGGCCAGGCTGTTTCAGTCGCAGGAGAGAAGGAATGGAACTGGGGGTAGATCCTTGAAATAAACTGATCTTCCTCTTTACCTCTGCAGTCATCAGAGAGTGATGGATGCAGAATTAGTGTCACATTTTTCCAGCACACCCAGATTGTCCCTAGATGAGAGCAGGCAGGCTGAGGGGCAGAGCCATTTTGCTGCCCCTAGCAGTGTTCTTCTCTGGCCGAGTGAACAGATTTCTGGCCAGAGCCATCCCTCATACACCTGCAAGTGTTTAGATAGGAATTTCATCACACCATATCAGTGAAAACCATCCTCCAGGACAAACATGTGCAGGAGAGCAGCAGTCCCAAAAGCAGCCTAAATACCAGGAAAATTGCCAGACCCTGCTGCACACTAGACATATGCTGAAAGCATCTCTAGACCATGACGAGATCCATGAATCCCTGGGCTTCATTTTCTTGCAGGCCCCTGTTCATATTCATGAGTTCAGTGGCTTTCAACATAGGTTTTGTTCTGTCTTCTGTTCTCCTTTCCAAGGCAAGAGAACCACAGGCACTCTGAATTCACAGATTTCTGTGCATTCTTGAGTTAGAAAGGAAATGTTGGAAAATGCAAACCATTTTTGGTTCTGGATAGTCTCTCTGTTTGATGGGGTTTTTTGGATTCCCTATCACCACTTCCACCCTGCTACTCTCCCCCTCCTCCCTGCCTTTTGGGAGCAAAATCTCTAAGCATGGAGGCAAAAACTGTACTGGAAATCAGCAACTGGGCACTTGCTCTGTAAATTTCACATGCTGATGCATTTCTGTGTTAGCCAAAAATAGCAACAAAACCAACAACAACAACAAAAGAAAAAAAAAATTTAATGCAAATCACTTGCCACTGACTCTTTTCCAAAACAGTAACATTTACTCTATAGTGCAGTGCAGCTGGCTGCTGGCCCCCTGTGGAGATTTCTGACTGAGGTACCATTTAGAAACAATTTGGCTGATCCATCTTATGTATTTTTGGCAGATCTTGTCCCTCATTCCTTCTTTGTTAAGAAATTATGACAGATGAGTCTCAGATACAGATATCATCTGCTAGATTCTCCTAGAGGGTTATTTTAAACCTAGACCACCTGTAGATGTCCTATTCCTTTGGACGCCTGTCCCAAGATCAGACAACCTCTGGCAATCCTATCGGTGAACTCCAGAGCACCTCCTCTGGGATTCTCCAACACTGGTAAAATCCAGGTTCTGCTGAATTCAGTGGCAAAGCTCTGGCAACACTTTGTGCCCAGACCCTGTCCATCCACGAGATGATTCTCAAATTATGGAGATTCCCATTGCATCACTTTTTTATCCATTCATCTGATCTTCACGGAGACTTTCTACTCATCAAACTTGACTCTGTATTTCTAAGTGGGAGTCAGTATTAGGTTTCACTCAGGTTGCAATTCAGTCCCTTGGCAATTTGACTTATTCTCAAAAAAGTGCTATTATTTTGTCACATAACTGCAGAAGGAGCCTGACACAACTAATTTAGGAGTCTTGCCTAATGAAAACCGTGGTTAAATTCAAACCCTTAGGGAAACAAAAGCCTGTGTCCAACACTCTCCATTTCCTCTCCACTGCCCATTGTTGTATTGTCTCTATCTGTACCTTCATAATACTCAGGTGAAAAAAGCATTCATCTATCGTGACCTTCATGTAGTCACTTAATCTCAGTGCTAGAGTTCCTGTAACTTTCCATCCTTTCCTATCCATCATCTCTGCTTACATTGTGCAGTCTTTAGGCAGCTTAAGCTTCCTGGTAGCGCTAAAATATAAATCATAAATTATATTAAGGTCATCTCTCTTCTCCAATATTATATTTAAACAAAACATATATGGTTTTTCAGCTGCTTTTCAACTATTGTTATCTTACCCTTTTCAGGCTAAAATGAGAGCTCTTACTGTATTACATTCAACACACAAAAACTTTAGGTTTCTGGAAGTAAGGT
The DNA here is from genome assembly GCA_036785705.1 of Acanthornis magna. Classification (NCBI taxonomy): domain Eukaryota; kingdom Metazoa; phylum Chordata; class Aves; order Passeriformes; family Acanthizidae; genus Acanthornis; species Acanthornis magna. The sequence continues at coordinate 1,206,059 of JAWUZG010000036.1, forward strand.
GCTAAGGTTAATCTGGTCATCTAGACCTTTCTATAGACAATGGAGGAACAAGACCATCACAAAATAAAATTTGTCTTATGTATTATGACACTATGACTAAGAACAAAAGAAATCACTCTCTGGAGATCTGTGCATCTCTTTATTTGATCATGGAAGGAGTTGGAATGATTAGGTTAAACTAAATACTACACTGTTAAAATTCCACCTGACAGAGATTAAATGAATCATATGCTAAATAGAAACACTTCTTACTGTGTCTGTGTTTTATCCAGTGCCTTGGATAAGCATGGCACTGCTGCTTTTATATTTTCTGATTCAGATGCATTTCTCTTATTGATCATCTTCTCTTTCCCATACAATCACAGGACAGCATTTTTGGAAGCATCATTTTTTAAACAGGTGCTGTCGTAACAGATCCTAAGACACAAAATGCAGCTCTAAAGACGTCATATAAGGCTGGAAATGCCTGTGATTGTGCAATCATGAAACATTTCTTCTCATCCCGAGCTTACCATACATTTCAGTTTCAGTGACAGCCCAAAATTTCTCTGTGCTAACTTTCCTATTAAATGAAAACAACCCACTTACACATCTCTGTTTCCCCCTCAAAGATATTTTTGTTGATGTGTTTGAAACTTTGAGATTACATTGATCTTTCCGAAGGTTGAGAAATTAGCACTGTTTTACCAAAGTCACTCTAAGGATATCTGCTATTTTTGCTTCATTTCACACATCATGTGGTGATTCTTGAAGGTGTAGTCTATGACATATAGTGACATGATTATGCAAAGATTGCCAAATATGTTTTAGACAAAGATTCATTACCAAGAAGCTTGAATAACCTTCTATGATAGACAGTAAGATAAAATATTTTGAAGATTTTGATTTAAAATAATTCTATTTTAGAGGAGGCTGCATATGTATTATACACATAGCATTTTGCACACGGTTCTTTCAATGAACTCAAAAAAGAAGGAATGTATTGTCCAAAATCCACTGACATTAAAGAGAAGCTCTCTGACTTGAAACCTACCTGCCTCAACAAGAATGAACTCAAACATGCTAATTTAACATTTTACTGCTCTGTTTTCTTTCTTTTCTTATCACATGTGCTCTTTCTCTCTCATATTCTAGTTTAAAAAGTACAGTCATAAGATTTACAATTATGGGTTTTTTTGTTTTTCTTCTTCTGTTAACTTATTTTCTGGCTATAAACTCATGATAAATTTCAGACATAAAATGTGCCAAAGTCTACAAACCCAGTGGATCACCACATGGGATGAATAAAAAGCAGAGCTGCTATTTATCTGCCCTTGGAACTAATTAGTAACTGCAGCTCATGGCTCCCTTATACTCTGGATACTCAGGCACAAACAGAAGCTGGTTACATTTCAGGATGTCTACTTATGTCCCACTTATTATTAATTTCTCTCTAAAAAGCTTCTCTTTGCTCCAAACTGTAGATCAAAGTGATTCAGATGTTACCTGGATCCTCCTAAGTTCCAGGCAGTGATATGGGAAGGGTTAACTTCATCCCTGTGCAGGATGCAGACTGACCTCCTGCCCCTCGGCAGAGAAAACACGGCTCTTCACCAGCTGAGCTTGGGTGGATCCTGCTTTGTACTGAGGGAAACCGACCTTTGAAGCTTCCTTCCAGCCCTGTTCTCTCTGATTTCCTTCAGGGAAAAGGAAGCTATCCAAAGCAATTTAGGGTGGGGTCTCTGGAGAATGCAGTATACTTTCTGCAAAGGGCAAAGCAAGGAAGAGCTCATTCTGCTAAAGTTATTCAATGCTATCCCCTGCCAACATTTACTTAATTATCTTTCTGTTCTATAATGGCAATTGAGTTACGGCTCTTTCCTGGAACTTCTATATCCTTCCCTAGTGAATGTGTTTGTGTGTGTGTTTTAAAGAAGAATAAATTGAGTCCAATCAGTTCTGCTTTGCTCAAGGCAGAATTTATGATGGCCTTGTTGGAGAAAGAAGCCATGAGGCAGGACTGGACAGTACTGCTGCTATATTTTAGCTGTTAAATATGCATCATAAACTGAATGCTTTTCTCTCTATACTCTTCAAAAATCTGTCTCAGGGATATTGCCACTTATCAGGATCGTGCACTGCCTAAACATCTTGTCCCTTCGTACTTGCTCAGCTTCTCCAGATCACCTTAGTGCTTGTGGACTGCACTCACCCAGACCTCAGGCACACAGATTTGATGTTTCTACTCCATTTTCTCACTGCTGAGTGGATTTGATGCCCATATAAAAAGGAAGGGTGATCCCCTGCACAGCAGGTCTGCCTGGTGGACTGAAAGCATAATTTTCTCTACTATCCACTTTCTCCTGTGTTACTTTGGAGAAGACAGCTGGATGGGAATCTTCTCAGATAATTTTAGTGCTGGTAAGAGGGAAGGTACTCAGTCTAGGTTACTATTCATAGCTCTCTCTATCGTCAGTAGGGAGACACAGGCACCTTTGAAAGCCAGTGGATGGCACCTCTTGCAGCACAGAATGATTCACTGCGTGGAGCACCTGACTCCCTGCTGATGACACAGCGAGTGGAGGTGCCTGGAACAAACCTGATGTCTGAGTTTTGCTGGGTAGATTTAAGTGAGCTGAATTTATCACTCAGTTGCATACCTGACAAATGAGAACGGGCTGATTTCTCCAGAGAAGTTTGAAGGGCGTGTACACTCCAAGTTGTTGCTCGGTTGGTATTTCAGTGGTACCACAGTAGATGCTGAGGATTTGTACCTCTTTCTCCTCCAAGAGCTTTTCCCAAGATCTCCTAGCTAACATTACTAGTTGCTATCAAAGTCAGTTTACTCTTCACTTTCATAGCCTACCCTGATATAATTACAGAAATACCATTCTTGCAAGAAATCTAGGAAAGCCATCAGCTGAGTGAATGAGTAACAGCACAAAAGAACAAAAACTATCATCTCTTTCCTTGAAAATTAGGACAGATAGAAACCCTAAATTTCTAGGTGTAGAGGGTTCTTCCACTGCTAATTTTCCAAGATGATTTTCATACATTATTGTACACCTCTCTGCAGCATGAGGAGATGCCAGGTTGGGATAAAGGTCTGCTGCGCTGCCCTTTACCAGAAGAGAATGCAGTCATGGCAACATAATGCAAGTAAAGAGAGAGAAGATGAAATATTTTGCCAGTGACTGATTGTGTGATCAGGAAAAAAACTGCCATTTAAAGAAACACTTGACAACATTCCCTCCAACTCCCTAGTAATGAATAGTTTCCAGCTCCCAAACAAGAAGAGACAGAGTGCGACTGCATATAGGCCCAAGGTGCCTTTGCACTAATCCTCATGTCCTAGGGTTATTTGGCTTTGGTTTTATTTAGTGTCAAGTTTAACTTCTATAAAGAGAAAAGAAAAAAAAAAGAAAAGGAAAAATGAAAAGAAAAAAAAGAGCTGATGAATTTTCCTCTTCCTATGGAATGAAATGCCAGCACCTGTTGAGCTGCATCTTCATCGCTGCCTTGGGGGTATTTGATTTCATGAATCTGATTAAATTATTCTGCTTTCAGTATTTCTTTAATATTGCTTTATAAAATATACTCCTAGTGGCTTCAGTAGTGAGAGCACTTGCTGTACTTTCTTTAAAGCTTGCACTGTCCCTCTTGAGACTGGGGGAAGAGCCCTTATTAAAGAGTTCAGTCATAAAAGCTTCTTCCTCTAGGAGAAGTACTTTGAAACAACTGAAACACACACATACTTTTTTGCTATGATTACAGAGGCACCCATACTAATTCCTTTCAGAGTACTGTATGGCCATCTCTGATTTCATTGGCAGAAAACTGCTTTCTGCAGAAATTTCAGGCAATTGTCATCTGAAAAGAGTCACTAACTGATGGGAGACCATTTTCCCCCACAGTGGTGAATACCTGGAATCTGCTCTGTGGTGGAATGTTGCATTTTTGTATCATGGGGGTTTCTGAGGCTCTGACCTTTTGTAGGGTAAGGCACTGCGTGAACATTCAGGGAGGACTGTCCTGGTGGCAAGGACTGTGTAGACCTCATGAGCAGCATGGATAAAATCAAAGCGGATATAAAAAAATGGACAGAGGGGACTAAGAAATACCAAAGTGAGTGCTAAAGGTGAGTGGCAGAGTTGAGGGGGAAAAAACCCTTCCTCTCCCCCTCTTGCCCAGTGCTGCTGTACTGTCACTAGCTAAGGGTCCTGTTCTAGTAGAAAATCAGCTGCCCTCTTGCTGTGCTGTGCCCCTTGATCTGCCATCAGCTCCGGCCGTAGGTGCTTAGGACACTCTGCTTTCCAAATCACATACGAGTTTTAGGAGCAAAAATTCCAAGGCAAGTATTTGAAGCCGAAACTGAAGAACCCAGTGCTTTTCTTTTCTGTGCATTATGCATTGGACACATAGAACATGAACAAAATTTTATACAATACATTGTTAATAGACTATATACCAATATTCTGAAAAGCTCATGAAACAGAAGGAAAAAGTCAAAAATACAAATTCTATGGCTGCTGATCAGTCTCCATACTCTTCAGTCTGATCACATGCTCATAGAAATTTCTGTCCTTTATATCGCTTGGATGCATGTTGCGTGATGTGCAAAGAAACATGGCCCTGTCTTGTACCTGGTTCCTAACTGGGAAATCATCCATCTTATTGCTGCTGATGAAAGCCCTTTACTGCTATTAACTGTCTGCAAATAACACCTAAATTGCATTGCTTCTCTGAGAGGCACTTATTATATACATATATAAATGTATATAATAATTGTTAGGAGCAACTCACACATCTACTGCTGGTTTGCAAGATAAATGACATTAATCAATAGGATGCCTACAGAACTTTTGGTGAGTCATTTGTTATGCTAATTGAACCACTTAAAGTAAACTGTCAATGAATAGAGGTTTTTGACAGCTGAGATGAGACGTGGGGCTAATTAGTCAGTTGCTATTAAAAAAAAAAAAAAAACCTGCCCAATTTTAATAATGTAATGTTTAAGAGTGAAGATAATGTTAATCATCTGACCAGACCTCTCTCCCAGAGGATATAGTAGCAAAAGGCATAGCCCGTCACAAAAATCAAGTTTCTCTAGGAAGCAAACAAAACAAATGGCTGGCTGCGCAGAGATGACAACCTTTGCAAGAGAGCTGATGTGTCCCATAGGTTACAGCGAACTTTTTAATTAATACACAAAAGCCCAACTTCTGCTCTAAATTACCTGTGTCCTTTCAGATCAATCCCCTTGTTTTTGCTCACAGTGTTTTGCATTCATGCTAGCAGCAATGAGATCATTGGGTCTGACTGTGAGGCTTAGTCCTAACCCACAAATCAAATGGATTGATCAGATGCACGCACTGTCTAGAAGGCACGAGCAGCATTTTGGCAGCCCTTTGGAGCTGGGTTGTGGAGGATGTAACCGTATGAAGTTGTGACTGAGATCACAGGAGAAACTTCAGAATGTTGCATCTCTCTCTCTGTGATAGTTTCCAGAGCTTGTAATTGCTTTCTTCCATTGTTTCACAGTGCTGCCACTTTCACTCTTGAAATCGTGGAAGCCGCAACAGCAGAAGGCTTTGGAAAAGAAGCCTTTTCGTCTTAGAGCACAACAGAAACTTTCTAATTCTACCAGACTTAGAAACAATTTGAAAGAAATTACTGTTCCTTCTGTAGCCAGCTGCTGTATGGTATAAATAGTTAATCTTGATTCCACCGAGGATGTGCCAAAACCTCTCTCGGTTTAAACAACAGGGCTGGGACTTACAGCTGCTAGTGCATTCCACCCCAAGGTGGCCACGATTCTGCAGCAGATGAACAGTGACTCTGGTGCTCTAGTGTCAGAAGCAATCACCAGTTACCAACTTCCCTCTAAAATTCACTCTTTTATGCTTGCTGAGAAGGTCCTTAAAAATATTTACCTTTTATTGCAAATTTCCATTCTTAATGACAGCCAGAAGATTGTGTGGATTCAGAGCTGCCTTGTTTGCTCAGGACAAGCACTGGAAGGAAAATAAAATAAGCTAACAAGCCAGTCATCTTAAATGTTGCCATTCAAATTTTCCTTAAAATAATAGGATAAAATAAAGGCAAAATCTTGAATGTGTTGAGGGAAACAAAGCATTTCCATTACTACTGGTGTTAGTTTCTATTAAAAGCAAGTGTGAGCCAGAAACTTCAGTCCTGGTTTCTTTTTGTTTTTTTAACTGTTCTTGGAAATTACTAGACTTCACAAAGCACATTTGGAAAAAAGTTGATTTTCGTACTTTTAAATTTTCAGGCTTTTAAAGCTAACTGCATGATACAGGTACCCAAAGTTAATATTTATCAGTAACCAAGGGAAAAGTATTTAAAGCAGCTTTCCAAAGTACTAAGTAACACAACAAGTACTGGTTAATCTATCACACAAAATACCAGCAGTACTGCAGAATGTCCAAGTCATTTTGTGTTTTTCTTAGTCTCTGTGTGTATATGCACCAATGTCTCTACCATGATAATACCTATATTTTTATGTGCCCTAGCAGTATTAAAAATTAAGGGAATTATTTCTGTGGGTCAGCTGTTGCCACTTTGCTGTCACTCTGGCATCCCTCTTGAACACATTCACACAGTCATGTGTACACACATTACTCAACAGACTTGGACTAAGACACAATGAACTGCATTTCCAGGAACACTAGAAACAACAACCGTTTTTAGTATCAACCCAGGTCAGCCTGTAATTCTGTGAAATAGATGTCACAAACATCACAAATTAGGGGCTGGTATTTTCACAAGCGCACAGAGCTGAGATGTTTTTTGCTGCTGCTTGTGGATGGAGGGAGGGTGACACAGACTTCACCATGAAGGGAATGTTCAGCTTTCTCCAAGGCAATTCAGCTTAAGCAAGCATGAAGCACAAGCCTCGTCACCCAAACCTCCAGACCTACTTAATCTGACAGGTCTGAAATAGATCAAAGCCTACGAGCTCTTTCCTTTTTCTCTGCTTTCTGGTGTCCTGGCACTCAGTGTCTTGCCCTGTCTGGAGCACCGTCTGACTTGGAGTGGGTGATGTCCTGTGAATTGAAGGGTTAGTGAGGGCTGGGAAATGTGAAGTGAACATGGCAAGTCTTTGGATTGAGTTAACAAACTGAGCGATCCGTGAGGCAAAAGAAACCAAAAAAAAAAAAAAAAAAAAAGAGATGGTTTGAGAAGCACTGAAGCCTTTACCTCAAGCTGAGAGCAACTTGCCCCTTTCCCCTCCATGTCAAAATTAAAGAGATGAGAAACCATTGTAGGATGGGTCTCAAGCAGGCACCCAGACACAGGCTCAAAATCTGTCCTGGGTCCACCTGATTTGTTGAGTGTATCCTATGCTGTGGCTGTTTCAGAGTTTGGGCATGGGCTTCAACTGCTTAGGACAGGTTTCTTGCCCATTTCTTGAGCTGATTTCTTGAGGACCTTTCAAATCCAATTTTACATGACTCTGTGCAGGAAGATTTATCTCAGTCAGTGACTCCTACGTTCCCCTTTTAATCAGCAGAAGATACAAATCTTTCAAGGCCTCCTCTGGCCATTTGTCTCTGGTTTTAGGAACATACATTTTCAGTTTTTGACACCTACATTGTGCTTTCCCAAATGACAGCTACCAGAAGAAGGAAGGAAAAACCATGTTTGTTTCAAACTTTCCTTACACCCTTACTCTATGGTATGGCAGCTTTGTGCTTTATTGACCATCAAGAAATTTTTGGGTTTAAAGAGCACTCAAATTTGAGACTTTTCTTTTTCTATCTGCAGAAAAAACCCACACCTTTTGATGCAGGATTTCGATTCAGAGAACTATTAATTTTAGTTTAAAATAAAAAGGCTGATTTGGCTGATCTTTGTTCACAACTGCAAACCTTAACCCTCATCCACAGTTTGTTTCCTTGCTTTTCCACTAATGCTGAGCAACTTTAAAAGAGATTCATGAGTACAGTGAGCTGGGGAATAGGAAACCGAGGGCAGAAGGCAGAGGTGTTCATGTGTGGAGTAGGAAATGAGATTTCCTTCACCTTTACCGAGTACAAGGATTTTAAATCCAAACATTGGCATCTATATGTGTTGAGAGGATCCTGCCTAAGAATAATCTTCTAGAAAACTCCGAATACTTCTTCAACTGAACTCCAGACTTATAATGTATGCATCAGAAGTGAGCCTATGCCTCGAAATTTGGGTGGCGTTGAAATCTGAAGTAGCCTTAATCTCTTTAATGACCTCAACCTTCCCAAATTTTGCTGAGAAAAAAGGAAAAAAAAAAAGGGTGTGAAAAAAAGATCCAGCTTTACAGCCTTGACCTATTTCTAATCCTGTTCTGATTGCTATTTACTGGGCTCCTTTCCAAACATACTGTTTACTTTAGGGCTGATTTTTCTCCATCCAGATTAAAATTCCAGTGAGTTTCCCTCATTCCTTTAGACTGTAACCCCAAATGGGCCATGGTATTTTATTCAGAATATAGTAGCTGGATAATGATGCTCTCAGCAACTCACAGAAACCAGGCAGTTTGTATATGAGGAGCTCGTGTGCACAGAGCAGCACACGGGAGCTCCTGCGTACGGCCCTCAAATTGCCTCGTGCACACACACACACAGACAAATGTGCTCCATGAACATGCCCACAGTTCCTTCCACGCCATGCACATATGGACTAAACAATTACACTCACCTATGAGCCTGTCACAAGGCAACAGAAATGCCAGCTGCCTTTGAAGTTTCCCGAAGAGCAGGAAAACGAGTCAACAGTGCTGGCCAACATCACATCATTAATCATCTATTAGCCGAGGTTGTGTGCTCCTGTCACCTGTCACTTTGTAATGCATGCAAATCACTCCAAGAGTAACATTTTCAGCCTGACATTTCCAGGGCCAGAGCTGGGATCAACCTGCTCTTTGTATTCAAGATTAAAAGGAAGTAGAGAAACAAGTGGTGAGATTGTTGGAAGGAGACAGGAAAAATGAAAGAAATAAGAAAGGTAATGAAAAATTGGTCAGGAGAGATGAGTTTAAAAATAGAAAGCTAAAATTGTGAGGTTTTGCATATGACCAGGAAATACTCATTTTTAAAACATACCTCTGTTCTATAGCTCTTAAAGAAACTGAACCATAAAGATGAACTATTTTCCTGATAAACTGTGTAGAAAGGGAGAATACTTTCTATACTTTTTTCTTTATTTGTTACTTACAAATTTGAGACCTGATCTAGCTTTAGAAATCTCTATCTGAAGTGTTTACTGTAAGTTCCCATTACGGCTGATGTATGGAAATAAGATTCTTTTTTAATACAATTCCCCGATCTCTGTTTTAGATATGTTAGGAAGAAATAAATTGCTGAAGTGCGTGGAAATGTCTAATTCTCTCTTTTGTCTAGCAAGGGAGTTGAGGGTGACTAGGTGAGATATACACAGGTTCTGTAGGTATCTATGTTTACGAAGTTGAATCTCATCCCTATTGATTTTTAACTCAGTTTGATTTCTGATGATTCAGAAGAGATAAAAAGTGTGATACCACACCAACTTCCTCTATTATTTTTTGTCTTGACTCTTGAAAAGGTAGAATAATATAAACTCCTCATATCCTAGATGTGACCAACCTAGAAATGCCACAGTAAGTCTTGAATATATTTATTACGCACTGTGTTCATTAACCAGGAACGTTTTCAGTAAATTAGTGTTTCATGATGAGCTTCTCCAGAAGGACCCACTTTTCTACTTAGAAACCTCCCCTGCCATAGTGAAGACTTCTTAAATTTTCTTTGGGTGGGTTATACTTGAACAAATGTCATTGTTTCAAAAGTCTTTATTGTGCTGATCCTCAACAGACTGTGAAGAGAAAAGGATGAATTTGGGGTAAAATAAATCTCAATGTCAAATAAATACCTGAGATAAATCAGATGGAGATGTCTGGTACTTCAGGTAGAGGTGTTCAGGATTGTATCTCCAGATAGGCAAAAGTTCCCACCTTCACATTTGTCTTTCATCAGACATTCATATTAGCTTTCTCTTCAACCCCCTCCTTTGTTATCATTCCTTTCCTTTTCACTATTGGCATTTCTTCCTCCTTTGGCCTACTTTGGCAAAATGTGTCTGCCCTTTTCCATGTCCATCCTTATATGGATGAACATGTTAAAAAACAAAAATTCTCACATGGGTGAGCATTGCTTCAGTGTGAGCAAAGGACACCTTCTGACTGAAAAAAAAAAAAAAAAAAGAAGGGGTCACAGTCTTCCCCGCTGTGGCTCCCCTGTGGCAGGGATGGTGGTGCTCTCTCCCTCACCATATCTCATCTCCCCAAGAAGGCAGACACAGATTAAACCTGCACACACTGGTGGGGAACACACTGGGAAACCAGAATAAGGCATCAGCAGTCCTCACCAAGATTCAGCTACCTGTTCCCTTTGTCTTCTGAGGAAGCAGAGTACAGAAATTTTCTTTCCCACTTAAAGCCTACATTTCCTTTCTCTTCTCTACTGAGATAAATCAGCTTTATTCTTTAATTCCTTTGCTGGGTGTGAAAGGATATACCTTTCTGCAGGGACCAGCAGGGAAACATCTTGTCTGTGGAGTCTAAATTAGAGTGCAACACTCCAAGGATGGAGGGGCAATACCCTCAGCTAGACCACAGGATATGTATTTGCAGGAGATTTTGAGGCTTATTTCTTTGGATAGATAAACTGCAGATCATGAAGGCAATTAATCATTGACTCATGGACGAGTACATCTGGAAGGGACCTCAAGAGGTCATCTCATCCATCCCCCAGCACGGAGGCAGGATAAATGTGCACAGACCATCCCTGACAGATGTGTGTCTGCTTCTCTCTGCTTCCACTCTGGATGCTTGCACACCATTATCCATCTAGAGAAGAAGCAGATTTAAAGTTACGAGGAGAAGCAGCAAATATCACTTTTTAAGCCTGAAGATTTCCCCCCTTACTGTCTCCTGGGGCCTGAATCCAGTTTTTGGCAAGAGGAAGATCCAATCCTCACTGTAAAATCTTATGAAGGGAAGGAGGTGTGAGCAATTTGCTCGTTTTGTAGCCCAGGTTCTGTTCCAAGATGTAAGACCTTTTTGATTGCTAGTTCAGGAGAAAAGCTCAAAATTAAATCTTATCTGGATGTGTGCATGTGTAAAAAAAAAAAAAAAAAAAGGAAAGAAGAGAGCAAAGGAGGAGGAAAAATTAAGTAAAAGAAGAGTGAAGAGAAAGAAAGAGACAGAAAGGAGAGAAGAAGATAAAATGTGTGAGACGAAAGGGAAAATGCAGAGAGGGGCAGGGACTGACTTGAAAGGAGAATGAAGATGCAGGAGGAACAGAGGACATACAGGTTGAAGTGAGAATGTAGAGAGATGCAGGTTTTTAAGCCGGCCATTTCTAACAGAGAGATCAGAAAGACTTTTTGTTGTTGTTGTCCTTAAGTGACTTCTCCCACTGGCTAACATCTCATTTTATGGCAGGTAAATAAGCCTGCCTAATTGGTCCCTTGTTCAAGAATGGGAATATTGAGCTGAGCCTGCTCCTTCTGAAGTGGGATCTTGTCCAATTTATGGTCTTAGCAGATGTGATCTCTTCAGGGTTCCACTGTAATGATAAATTGAAACATTTGAATGCTGCGTTCCCAGGTCTGGGCATCCAGCTTTGCGAGTGGGGAGAGAGGATCTGATCAACTTTCCTTCTGAAATGACAAATTGTGGTTTCCAGAAACATTACTTAGTCCCATTTGCAAGCCTAACAGTTGTGGAGGCCAAGAGTGGGCTGGGCGAAGAAGGATGCACCAAGGTCACTTGAGTCTGAAGGACTCTGGTCTGGGAGAAAAGATCTCCTTTGAAAAGGAAACTCGGGAAGTGCACCTTGACTCAGAAGCACTTTAAATTAAGGTGACACTTACAAACACTTTATTAATAATTAATAAGTGATTAATGAAAATTACTTTTTAGCTGATAAATTGCTTGAAGACACATTAGAGCATGTTTCAGAAAGACGTGGATAAATATTTTTATGCATTCCCATTTATAAATGCTTAGTAATGGGCTCTCAACTTTCAGGTGTCTCGGCATCATTTATCCCCATCATCCTGGTGGCATGCTATAGAGACATCTTATAATCATTTATTTTCAAAATTTGTTCCTATTAATCATGTATTAATTATTATTAAGAAAACATTTGTGCACACTTCTCTTAATCTGAATTCTCACTTGACTGGTTTTCCTAGAAGTGTGGAGGAACACCCAGCTTGCACAGTTCATCATGTACTCCAGAGCCAGGCAGGTGTAAAATGGCACTTCATGAGACTACCTCATCCTACTCCAGCTAAGAATTGAGTCTAGCCTGCTCTGCCTTCGCTTTATTTCTCCCTGTGGAGGAAGGGGAGGATCCACAAGGATGCACATGCACGGCTGCCAGGGCTAAGCAGCACTGCCATTTCTGTAGCATCCGGGCATTACAGGATGGGAGCTCATTGCTGAAATCCATCCTCCTGTGAACAGACCAGGGTGTTTTCCTCCTGTCTGGTGGGTGGCAAACCAAAGAGCAGATGCACAGAAGTCCGGATCTTGGAAATTTTTTAGGCACCTATAGGAATTAATGAGCTTGCAGCTGAAAATGGCTAATGAGTTACCCACAGCTCAGTCCCACGCTGGTTCTTCATCTACTGGGTTGTTCTGCTGCAAGGTCAGGATTGTTCTGTCAGTGAAGTGTGCACAAAGAGAGGCAGAAGATGGGCTGTGTAAGTTCCTTACACTGGGCTCTGACTGAACCTCTTCCTCCATAAAAGTTAGAGCAGCATGAAGGCTACTGTTATTTATACCAGCCTTAAGGAATGAAATGACATAGGGAGACAGACCTGAGTCGGTCATGAGGATGACTTTAAAATTGTCCCTAAATCACTGTTTCGGGAGCCAGACTGATTATTTCACTAACTAGTAGTAGAGCAGTAGACAGGACTACCTAACTGATGATTTTCTGAGGAGTTTAAGCCAGTGGTTCCTGAGTTCAGAGTCCCTTGCCTTTAAGACCCCTCAGCATCAGCCTGAGTGATGGGAGACTAAAGGATGTTGAGACCAAGTCCTGGAGACAGCACTCGCTCCATATGTTGATCTTCCAATCTGCAAAGGGCTGGAGGATCTCTGCTCTGCCCTACATGGACCAGGTAAATCACAAAAAGAATCTGTCTTAGCTTAGAACTTTCTTCAAATGAGGATCTCAATTTATTCACTATGTATTTAATGGTGAGAGAAGTCAATATTCAAAAACACCTCCACTCTTCCAGGACAGTTTTTTTCAAAAACACACATTCCTTGGAAAATGAAAAAACAGCAGAACCTATTTCCCTGCAGCTTTTTGTGATTACTTTCTCTCATGTCTATCAAGCTGCAAATGAAACCTCCTGTGCCAATTGGTTCAAAGTTATTGAGGGAAGAGGAAAAGAGAGAGAGAGAGACATAAATAGACATTAAGATACAGAATAATCTCGAAATCCTTCATTTCTTTAGGAAACCAAACTAAAAATAATTTGAAAATTAAGTCAAAGTTTCCTACGTCTGTCCCTGGTGCCTATGCAGAGCTCTGTGACAACAAACCATTGTGCAGGACACAATAGCCCTGTGACTCCTGAATTGAATTTGTTCTGCCTGTTCATGGCCAGTTTGCACTCAATTTTTATGCCTGTTGCATAGAAGAATCATTTTTCACAGACAATGATTTTTCCATGAGCTGCTGTGGAATATGCACAGTGCAGTGACTTGCTGAATTCATAATTACCAATGCTCCTACTGGAAACACACAACTGCAAAAGTTATGCTCTTCCAGGCAGAGAACACAAACAATTTATCTGCCTGCCTAGGTGCTTATATTCCCTGTGCCAGGCTGTGGAGTGCCTCTTGATCATTACTTGACCTACTGCCTCAAAAACTTTGGAAAATCAGAAAAATACTAACTCAGTGGCCAGTTGTGGGGAATTAGAGAGAGGGCAAGTGGACTTGGTGGAGCTAGGAACTGAACTAAGCTCTAAAAGCTAGTACCCATCCTGGCAGCTAAACTCTGATCAACATCATCCACTACAACAGGGTATTGAATGTTTTGCCTTGATGAGAAATGGCTGCCACTTGGCTGTAATCCAAGATATGTCCCTCCCATGCACCTGTGTGAAGAGCTCTTAAAAAAATTAGTCAGTACTTACTTAAAAAATAATTCTGAGATAGCATATGTATGAGACAAAAAAAAAAATCTCAGAAAGTCTCTCAGTCTTTTTCTCAACTCCCCTGCTGTGACTGATTTTAAAAATATCAGTAATACATATAATACCAATATTACAGGACACAGTGTTGCCTTGTTGTCAGAAAGTAAAGCAAAAAAATATAAGAAGAGGCAAATCTGCATTCTGTTCCCATTTTTTTTCCTTTTTTCCATTGGGGGTGCTGTATGGCTTGTGTTATTCACTTTCCCTCTGCCTACCTGTAAAATTAAAGCAATTTGGGGAAATTTGCTGATAACTGCTTCCCACAGAAGGTGTGTAAGGCCTGTGTGTTTTTAATCACACCCATCTGGAGCTGTTATGAAAGGATGAGGGAAGGGCGGGCGCACACAGAGAAAGAAATGCACATGGTGCCTACACGTGGAGAGCTTGGGAGGCACAGGAGTCTGGGGTTTGTCTCAGTGCAGAAGCTGCAAGGAGCAAGAGTGGAACACCAGGCAAAAGGGAGAGATTTAGAGGTCTCTGGGAGCTGCACAGGTCAGTCAGACCAGGGCTGCTGACACTGTGATCCCTCCTGTAGAGTCACCATCACACATTCCTGCTCCGGGCAAACACTGGAAGTGCCTGGTCTGAGCTCCCTCCTCTTTATCAGGGCTGACATGTGCTCCAGTCCAACACCACCTGAGTGCCGGAGGCTGGAAAAACCCTTGCATTCTTTATAAGATGCTCTGGGGGTAGCTAGCAGTATGTCATGTCTCCGCAGGTATTATGAGAAAAGAAGCAGAGACACAGGTGATTACAAATAGATTCAGAGATATAACTTTCCATCCAATTCCATCAGCCCCATCTCTCTTTAATATTTAGCTATTTCTCAATAAACTAAATTGACAGCAGAGCCTCTCCTGCTGCGCATTTAAAATATATGTGTATACATTATATACAGATTGCTCCTTATTTCTTTCCCTCCTTATATCATTAAACTGGTGTTGTGTCTGCTGCTCTGCAAATGTGTAAATGGCAGCTTCTCTTACTGATAGTGGAGAAGTTTGAATAGTGTGGTTTTGCCGTAGATGAAGTAAGGGAGAGGGAAGAGGAGGACTGTCTGCATGTCTACTGGGTGATGAGTGCGTGGTTGCGGGTGTTAAAGCAGAAACTATTTCCTCAGAGTCTTGGTGGTATGTTCTTTGACAGCCTCCTACACCCATGAAAATGTTTATGTGTTTAAATTCTTCTTTAGGACCCTAATCTTCTTGCCTTATATTGGGCATAAAATATCTAAATGGAAGTTAGGGACCTTTATGTCTTTTCAGATGACTCAGGTTTCTCCCTTCCCAGTGTGTTAATTTTTATGCATGGGGTTTTATCATGGATCAGGGGTACATAACTGCCTAAGGAGCACACAAATGTACAGAGGGATGTGTGATTGTTCTGCTGAGGCACATCACAAGAGCAGCAGCCTGTGCACAGCATCACTCCTGCCCAGCACAGGAGCTCCTCCAAGCAAGGAGTCAGTCTGGGAGATACATCACCTTGCAGGGGTTCTGGGGGTCTCACACAGACGCAGACACACCCCACAGTCACAGCAGGTCAGTCTCTGACACAACACACAGGAACACTGAGCAGGACAGGGTTTGGGGCACTTCAGTGTGCAGGCAAAATGCAGCAGGCAGCAGGAGAGCACCCACTGCAAGTGAGAGGGATGAGTCACCTGGGCAGGGACCGAGAGTGGGTTGGCCTGGCCTTTGGGAATCCAGGCATGTCTCTTCTTCATAAAAACTGCAGGACCCTCCCAAATCAAGGGGATGTTGTCTGTACTTCTGGGATGCTGTAATTCCACACGTGTAGATACCTACATGTGCTTCAAATGGAGAGAAAACAACATACAGACAAGATCTCCCCAAAAAATAAAGTCCACAATAAGCTATAAATCAATTCAGAAAATCATACCTGTTCAGCCTCCTTGGGAGAGACATACCCAAGACCCATCTGTTCAATGATCTAAAAGTGAATGCTTGGAAGAAGCATTTAAGAAACAAATGTAGCATGGAGTGACTCCTCCCTGCGTTAACCCACTCCAAGGTTCTGGCAAACACAAAACCACAGGGTGTCCAAAACCTCTTCTGTTTAAAGTGTACCGGAAATAAAGTAAATATTTCTTGTGAGATCATCAAGAAACACTGCTCATACCTTTTAAGCTTCATAGCATTTGTCGTTTAACCTATGAGCATGGACTGAAATTTGCTTTTAAAGTAGACTTGCTTTGTCTGTGCAAGTATATACTTAGAGCCATGATAGAACTTCTCCGCTTCTACTAAAAGCCTGTGATTGCCAAAAAAAGTGGTGTGAATTCAGGTGATAGGAAGAGGTTTTGCAGAAACAGGTGCTCAAAGGAGAAGCTGAAGAAGTCACTCTGTCCTGGGGCAGGATTCTGAGGCTGGAGTGACTTGCATTTCATCTGCACTCTTATGTTGCATTTTTGATTCCAGGAAGCTTTCCTAATATTCCACCTTTGCCTGTTCATTATAGGAGCTCTAGTTATAATTAAACTCTTCTTTTAACAAGATATCAAATACAGCCTGCAAAAAAAAATGTTCATCAACGATTTCCATCTGTGTTAGCAAAGACTTCCATTCACTTTGTCTCCTGCCTCACCCCACCCCCTCTGAACACGTCTTTGGGAAGTCTAGTGCGCTCACGAGGAGGTTTCATCTTCCTCTGGGTAAATGTAATTTTTGCCTCATGGCAGCTGAGAACCACGAATATTGAAGGGGCTGTGGTTGTTTCGGGGACTGCTGTGGGGGAAGAAGCCTGATGTGGGCCAGAGAAGAGCTGTGTGCCAGGTGGTCTCGTGGTTTAACCCTTTCACATGCTCGATCACAAGGTGTCTGCAGAGCCCTTCTGACCAAGCAGCCGCTGGCACTGCTCTACTGAAGTCTGTTTATTTGCTAAAGGCAAAGCTGAGGGGCAGCCTCACTGGCAGTAGTTCTCCAGGCATGGACTGCCTGGTTGCACTTAGGAAGGTATCCAGGGATGCTGGCTGCCCTTTTCCCTCAAAGCCGAATATGCTCATCCTCGTGCTGACATTGTCCATTATGCAGTTGGCAGTAGCGCTCCCAAAGGCTTGCAGTGAAACACCTGATCCTCAGGTGGGGGTAAAAAACCCCAACAGAATAATTCCACTGACTTCAACAGGGCTGTGTCATTCCACGCCAGATGAGCAACGACATCGAGAGACCTGAGTCACTTGAGAGGCTGGGAAATCACAAACTCTTAATTCTGTCTGAATAGTTCAGCAGCCCAAGAGGAAGACTGTCATTGTCTCCAGAGCCAGGATATTTACCCATTTCCAGGGATAAGCAGTGCTGTCTGTATCAGGACGAGGGCACCACGGCGTTGTCACCCATGGTAGGAGATGTGATCTCCCTGCTTTCATCAGGGTGTGTCAGGCACTCAGAGATGTGTTAGTTTTGTGGTGAGAGTCACACTCCATGTCCACCCGGCCTGGTCGTGCACATCCCTGCTCCTGTGCTCCTGTGTTTCTCTCTGGGAAAGGAGTACTCCTCATACCTCATCAAGGGGAGGGGTAATAAAGAGAGGGAGAAATATAAATCCGTGTAAATAAGTTGTGCTTCCAGCTCCATTGCCAAATAGGATAGGGCTAATTTGCCTTTCTTCTAACACTGTGATTCACTGCCTTTAGAAGCACTTTTTGCACTGTTTTCAGAAACTTCTTAAGGTTTTCTCGGGTCTGGTAATAATTTTGGCCCCCGGAAGATTCTGTGGCAAAGAATTCCTCCAGTAAAATACACATGGCATAAATAAGCAATAATTCTTTGATTTCAAATATAGTTTAACTTTTTTTTTTTTTTTTATATTACAATAAGCAACTCTTAACTGTCTGTCTAAAAATCCTTTTGACATTTCATTTATGTTTTTTATTAAATCAATTTGATTTCCACTCTGTTTTGTCATTTCTGCTGGGGTATCTAGACCACTTCATCTTCCCCATCCTATTGAAAATATGCTTTCCCTCTGATCTTTAAAGCCATCTTTTTCTCTGCCCTATCTAGTTTTACTTTACTCTTTTTCTATTTTCCTGGTGAATTCTGTGCACTATCATAGGAGACAGAGTCAAACTCATTTAAGGATCATGACTTTGGAATATAATTTTGTTGTCTTTCTAATTCTATTAAAGGACTCTGTGCTCATAGTTCACCTTCCAAAAGGAGGGGGGGGAATGGCAGAAAAAGATATGGGGTTTATTTTTGTTTTCAATCAGTTCTTTAAAAGAAAAGAGAAAATAAAACCAACCAAAAGCAAAACCCACCCCAAAAATGTAACCCCAACTTCTGTCTTGGATGGATGGGTGTTTTTGCTGTCAGGCTAAAGCTGAATGCACAGCTCCAGGGCATTGTTCCAATATTTCAGTTCTTCAGCTAGGTGATACTTCTCGAGTGTTTGAACAAGAGATGCATCACGGAGTGGGGGAAGGAGGGGTGGAGAGGGAAGAGTCTGTCAGCAAGAGGCCCCATGCTAATCTTCTCCTTCAAGACGGGAGCCTTTTGGAAACCTGTTTTAATATTCATGGTCTTTAGGTAAATAGTCTCTGAGTCAGGCTGTCAGTTTCTGCAAATGTGGCTGTCTTGCTGAAGCTACTGCACATTTATCAGTGAGTAAACAGTGACAGGAGTAGGGGGATTAGAGAATTAAATTAGTGTGTAACCACTCTCCTTCTCAAGTTTTTGGCATTACCTCGTGTGTGTTTTGTTCCAAGAAGTTTTTTCTAGGCTGGGTTTTTTTTTTTAATCTCCGTCTCTCTCCTTTTCCCTTCCTTCCTTCACACACACCCATGTCACAAACTTACTTGAAATCTCTGAGATTTAGTTTGTTCTCCATTTTTTTAAATCGTAAGGTTTTTAATTTAATTTTCTATCAAAATGAGGTTTTTAAAATAGCAATGAGGTAGGCTGCAAGAAAGGATCAGGAGGCGCTTGCTGATGCTGACCAGTTCTGTTTTCTCCCGTCCTGGTCCTTTTAAGTTTCTCTGGCTGGGTTTCCCAACCGAAAAGCTCTGTTCCAGCGAGAAGAGCTGGCACTTCCCATCTGCACCAGTCTTATTTTTTCCTCCTTTCTTTCCCTTCCCTCTCCACCCCCCACAGGGCATGACATAGACTCTGCCACCTGCCTTGTACTCATCAGGTTATAAGCCAAATATGCAAGCCCCTTGGCAGCGCCGCGTTCCTGACATCCTTTGTTGCCATCCCCTGACACCGACACGCAGACACGCGGTGGTCACCCCTTCCCCCATCCCATCTGTGAAAGGAGGAGACGCTTTACTCTCTCCTGGCAGCCGGAGCCAGACCGGTCGCAGAGGATGCCAATTAGGCCTCGGAGACACTAACCAGGTCATGTCCAGCAAATTCCACACCGGCCCTCGCAGGGGTGTTGGCTCTCGTGTGGGTGCTGGCTGCTCCCCGTGGAAACACTCCTGGTGCCCGAGCAGTGGGAGCTCGGCTCGGCCGTGTCCTGAGTCACCGTGGGCGATTTGGGGTGCCAGCGTCACAGGTAGTGCTTACATCAGTCCCACAACGCCTGCCCCTGTGTCACAGCACAGGCAGAGCATATGTTGAGCATCCTCTTCTGTTTGCTGTATCAAAGCCAGTCTATTGGGAGCACTGTGGACACGGCACTGACTTCCAGACTCCCTTCCCGGCTCAGAGCAGAAAAAAGGTGGGAAGGAAGGAGAAAAGCGACTGCTTCCCTGTGTATCTGCTCGCCTTGTGTTAGGCTGATATCCACTGGCATGTACAGTGCTACAGATGGGACAACAGTACCTTGTTGTGTATCCAGCCCACAGAGTTTGTCTTGTACGTGCGTCTGCTCGGTTCAGCCGGGTTCGCCAAGGTGGGTGGCGGGGAGCCAGTGCTGTAGCTCTCCGGATTTATTATTAACACCCAGCTTGAATCAATGCAGGCTCCTTTTACAAACCTCATAGTAAGCTTTCTCAGGCAAAGGTTTCTTTACTAAGCAGAAGCTCTTCCCCGTGCTGTGCAAGCTCTTGCTTCAAATTTGGGGAGTGATGATGCTGGGGCTGCTCTTGCACACCAGTCATTTGGACTAAACCCCACAATAGCCGCTGCATATGGTAGTTTGTGTATGATCTGTCCTTTAGCTGTAAGGGCTGGCCCACTTTCTGTTCTGTTGGAGGGCTGGGGTGGCAGATGGGGCAGTTAAATTTGCTGCTGATGGGCAGAGGAGACTGCTGCAGGTCTCCGTGGGGCTCCTGATCCTTTACAAGAGGTAGGATAGGGTGAACTACTTCATCTGCCTCCACTCACCCTATAAATGTGAGCATTTTACAAATTGCTAGGAGACATTTCTGCAGGAAAAATGCAAAGATGGCATAAGGAGAACACAGTGCAAATAAATAGGGCTGTTTTGGCATTTCCATCCTTGTGAACACCTACCAAAGTGTTAAGAGCTGCGTAACAAGCCTCTGAAATAGACAGAAATCCCATTTTGGCAAATTTGCTACTGACCATGTGGACATCCCTGTGACTTTTCCTACACTCCCTCTCCATCACCATCAACCTCCTGCAGGGCAGGTCATCACTGAGGGGGAGGAAAAGATGGTCCCACAGATGGCCTGAGTTCAGAGGGTCTGTGGGAGCAAGATAACTCTCATTTCCAGATGTCAGTGGAAGAAATAAAATAAAATAAGATAAAGTGCAAGCCACCCATGAAGCCCTCTCCCTCCACACCCTCCCTTGCACACACATTACCCTGTTAATGACAACCACCCTTGGGGGCTTTACCATTTGGAAATTCCACAGTAGATGGAGAATGCAGCTGCTGCCCCCAAGCAAGTGCCCAGGCCAAACAAATGGACCTGCTGCCATGGTGTAAAGGCCTCCAAGATGTGCATGTGCTCCCTGCCCAGGATGCACCCCTGCTCGTGACACATGGCACAACTCGCTAACAGCAAACACTCAGAGATGCCATCCAGCTGGGATGGGAACAGGAGCAGATGCTCCTATTAAAAAGGCTGTAAGACTCAGTGCCCCTGTGCCCTGTTGAAAGGGAAAGTCCAAAGTGGCTTGTACAAACAGAGGCTCTTTTCCTTCTGTCGCCTCCTCCTCTCTGGGGTTGAGTGCGAAAACTAGCCATCCCCAAAGTTATTTTTGCTTAGTTTCATGCTTTGCAGGGCATCATTTATTGTCACAGATCTTGTCCCTGTGTTTGTAATGGTTGAAGCTGCTGACAGGACTTCTCATGCTCGAGATGGTGTGATTTTTATTTTTATTTTTTTAATTTGGTTGTTGGATCTCTAAAACTGACCTAGTTGGGAAAGGACAGGGTTTTTTGGGGGTGTGCAGGTCCTGCTTTTTCAGAAGACCAGTCATGTGAGCATGAACCTCAACTATAAACAAAGAACAAGAACTTTCCTGTAGCATCAGAAGCAAAGCCTTTATTCCTTGGCGCAGAGAAGTGTCTTTCCCACAGGTGTTCTGGGAGAGGGGACTGAGATCAGGTGCACTGTGTGTCATCCCAGAGGACGTGTGTATTTCTCACGTGCTCCCCTGGGCTTCCTATGGAGGGGCTGTGTCAACAAGACAGTTTCTTTCTTTCCCTGAACACTCCCATAATGGCCCCAGGGAAGAGTTACAGATTCCCAAAGCTCCACATCTCCCAAGTGGATATGGTCTCAGAGAGTTTGTTTTCCTCTCGTTAATGACCAGCCTTGATGCACAGGGAGAGAATGAGGTTGTAGGGATGCCCTAGGATTGAACTGTGCCTTCAAAAAGGGCTTGAAGGTGCAGACAGCAATTCTCCCTGTGAAAGTCTTTCTTCATGTCAGGGTGGAAAAGCAGAGTAGAAGAGGAGAGAGACAGTGCACTGCTTCCCATTTCATGTGTGGTGTCAGCTCTTCCACACTCATGCTTTTGGAGCAAGCAGCAAAGGAGGATTAGAAGCAAGGCTCTTCTTCACGGATTCTTTGTATTTCCCTTGGATATGGGAATTGATAAAATACCGCTTTTGTCTTCAGTGGAAAACTTCCTCACTGCTTGTGGTTATGTGAAGGTCAGCCACAACACAGCCAGTCGCCCCCTAAAACAAAGCCAGAATGAAAAAGCCTGTATGTAGTGCTGCAACCTGAAAAATAGCCTGGGATGGTGCTGTAGCCCAGGGATGGCTCTTAATGTGATGCATTTGAGAGAAAACAGACCTTTGGCATAACCAGCAATATGATTAAGGGGTTTCTTTGCTTCCAGTAATGCAATATTCCAGCCTAACACATGCAGGATTAATCAGCCTCTTCCTGTAGACTGGGAGCAGGACATGTGTAAGAAGTTACAGCCCTCGTTTTAAACCCAACTGCAGAGGATTTTGCGGGGCTTTTGCTCGTTCTCCTCATCTGCAAAATGCCACTTTGTGGTTTATGTCAGTCGTAACAGCACCACATAATGTTTTCTGAGCCCAGCTGGCCCTTATTTAGAGATCAGGAGGTAATGAAGGCACAGTGGAATGATATCGATGCGGCTGCTGAAAATTTTCAGGGCTGGATTGCAATTTGCTGGAGTGGGGGCCCCAGGGAGGGGATAACGGTGTGTTAACCCTTTCCATCTCATCGTCCTCCTCCCAGGCAGGCTCCGGTCCCTAGCAGTCAGAGTGAGCTGGTGAGAAGCTTGTTTGCGATATTTCACAGAGGCTGTAAGGGGAGCATTGACTTTTGGCTTGTTGCTGTTTTGCCACACGGAGTCAAGGCCAGTTTGTAGGAGATACTCACAGTGCCAGGACTGGACCTGCCGGACACACCCAGCCAGCTCCATGTGCCTTTAGTCCTCCCGTAACTTCCTGGGATTTTGAGAGAGCAAGATGACCACACTTGGAAAACAATGACTGCAGCTCCTCCAGTCGATTGGATTAGCAGGAGCGATTGGATTAGCTGCTAATGAGTAGGTGTCACTCGAGTTTATGCTACCTCACCGCATTACTAAACCAGCATCAGCTGCCCTCTGCACACCTTCCCTGGCTTAAGCTCCATTTACATCCTAAAGCACAGTTTAAGCAAGACTAGTAATTTTTGGGGTTTGGAGGGTGTAAATGTGGGTGCAAAATTTGGTGCAACTCCAGAGGGGTGCTGATGACTGCACAAACCTGAAGGCTGAGTGAAATCCTTAGGAAGAAAAGGTAAAGCAGCACATGCCATTGCATATTTCTGGGTATTGGACATTAATATGTTGGGAAGGAAACCATGTAATACACAGGAACTAGCACATTTCCTGCAGTTCTGGGGTTTGGGATTCCTTTGGATTTTTTTTTATTGATTTCTCAATAGCTGCCTAACCTTGTCTTTCCTGTAATTCAGCTCATTCTGATGGTGATTCAATTGGAAAAAAAAAAAAAAAGAAGAAAAGAAAAGAAATCTTTCCTCTAGCTAAAGGGGGGAATCAGAGGGTTGTGTGTGTGAGTTGTCAGAAGCCCTGCATATGAGCTCACAATTCACATACATCCTCCTCTTTGGTACAAGCATCTAAATCTCGTAATTAGCATGACAGATAAGATTAGGGGGAACTGTTGGGTAGACATAATCTGTAGTTTTTTCCCTGCTGTAACTCTTTGCTCTTTCCACACTTCTGGAGATTTTTATTTTTTTTTTCACACCTTCAATATATTTTTCACTCTGCCTGATTTTTCACTGTGCTAGTTTTTATTCTTTTACCTTCTTCCCCAACACACTCTCTACTCTTTTGTTCACTGCCTCTCTTAATCAGAACACGAACTCAATATCTTCAGAGATTGAGCTGAAATGTTAAAACTGTGATATTTAGTGGCTTCAAAATTAAGAAAAAATTGTCCCCACCTCCCAAACACTTTAGCAGGTCTGGTAGATTTTTGTATCACAACAAGCCAAGAAGTTCTTTTCCAGCATCATTTTGAGTGACTATTTATTAGGAAAAAAAATGCTGATTATCTTTTATTTGTTCTGTGTTGTCTCCACCCATAGAACTGAAATTCCCATATCTTCTTTCTCATGGTAAAAGCCTTATAGAGAAACTTGGATTTGCAGATATCCAGACACCAAAGGAGAGATAATAAGGCAGGCAAATGGAGAGAGATTCCATCAGCTTCCAGAAAAAAAAAAGAAAGAAACACCAAAAAACTGTCTTCTCATTTCCCTTCTGAAATGAAAGACTACAGCTACAGCAAAGCATCTTGCAAGGCAAACAGGTGGCCAAATGTGTTGGCTGGACCAAAAAGGAGCGTAGGAAGTGTTGCAAGCCTGGTTATAATTATTTCCTTGCTCTTTCCTGCTTACAGTGCTTCACTTACGTATGGTCTAGTTTTCCAAGCCTCCCTCTACCTGCTCAGCCTTGCACATTTATTGGGACCTAGGATGCAGAGTGTGACAACACAATCGTACTCACCAACACAGGGCCTCTACAAATTGCAGGGACTGCTCCATGGGGGTCTGGGTGCCCAGTTTTGTCATCTTGTGACACTAATCTCTGCCCCTACTTGTGAAATTAAAGGGGGGAAAAAAAAAGTCACATTTCAGTCATCTCTTTCCTTATCGGATTCATGCACAAATTCCAGGTTTGCATGATTGCCCTGTAGAGGAAGAGGCCTTTGGTGCAAAGTGATAAGGGTTTGGCCCATATTAAGGGAGAGCAAGGGAGGCAAGATAAGGTCAGGAAGGGGAACTAAACATAAACACCACGGTTACTGTTTCTGAAGCACTATTTGCCCAGATTAATACAATTTGTGAAATGACAATCCCTGCGGTGGCTTTGTCCCAGCAAACGTTTGCTTTTCGGATTAAGCCTCATTTGATTTTATTTTCTATTTCCTTCTCCAAGAGCCCTGTGCCCACCTCTGAATCCTGCTGACAGACACAGGGACTCTTTGTGCTGCTTCTTCCTCACTGAAGTGGAACAGGGAGAATTGCATTTCTTTGCTTTTCCTCCTGCTGCCCTGGAAGAGAAGAGCAGATGGAGGGGGCTGGGGCTGCCTTTTTCCACTCAGATATCAGTGGCCTTTGTGGTCCTTTCTAGTTTGTGGGAATTTGAAGAAAAGACCCTCGCACCTATTGATTCTCTTTTTGTGCACATATATATACACACCACATATATGTATTTAAATGAAACACCTCTATGAAAGGTAACTATGTAAATACATACACATTTTAATCTCAGTCTTACAAAGCGAGACATGGAATTTGTTCTTATAAAGCAGCAGCCCAAATGAGTTCTTTGAAACTGTAGAAGTACTCCTCCTCTCACCAGTCACTGTCCTTTTAAGATCTGTCTTTCCTTCTCCCTTCCCTATACAAATTTCTAGCCTGGACATACCCATTCTTGTGAAATAAATTCATCGCTCCCATTCGTCCCTAGACCTTTTCTTCCGCTTCATCTTTTGGGTGTCGCAAGTGTGACACACCATTTAAGATCAGTCCTTATCCCCTTATTCCTATCTCATTCCCCTGACTAGTCAGATTCATCTTAGCTCCATCAGGCCACCTCGCTTTTAGGCTGGAAGCCACACAGCAGCTGTTAGTCAGAAAATCACAGAAGATGATGGAGAAAGGAAAGGAAAGGAAAGGAAAGGAAAGGAAAGGAAAGGAAAGGAAAGGAAAGGAAGGAAAGGAAAGGAAAGGAAAGGAAAGGAAAGGAAAGGAAAGGAAAGGAAAGGAAAGGAAAGGAAAGGAAAGGAAAGGAAAGGAAAGGAAAGGAAAGGAAAGGAAAGGAAAGGAAAGGAAAGGAAAGGAAAGGAAAGGAAAGGAAAGGAAAGGGGAAAGGAAAGGAGGGAGTGCAGCCCTAGTGAGGCTGTGCTGCTCGTAGGAACCAGAGGGGAGGAGGTGCTTAATAATACTTCTAACCCTTCCCAAGAAGACCTTTTCCCTCCAGGAGGGACTTCAGGGACACTCATCCCCCTCACCTTGGCTTTGCCCATGCCTGGAGGCTGATGCCTCTTCCCTGCTGCAGAGCTGTCTCAGGGAGGGCACCACGCTGCTGTGTCAGCAAGGCCTGAACCTCTGTCCCAGCGAGGCTGCTGGAAGCTGGCATCCAGGGCACAGGCTGGGAGGCAGGCAGAGAGGAGAGGAGAGAGCTGGGCGGCGATTTCTGCCCCATTAACTCCCTCTCCCTGCAGTGGGGATTTACGTAAGAGGGGACGGCGTGTGCCCGCGTAGGATGGGCAGGACATCTGGACTCCTCTGCCTCTGGAATGGTATTGTTTTGAACAAAGTAACCAGGTAAACGCCTTGATAGGCCGGACCACATCGCCAAGATAGCATTACTAATTTGATTATGTCACTGTGACATTATTAACCCACTCAACCATCCTTTAGATGCTTCGCTGCATCCTGAACTTGCGCTGCTTTTCCTTCCCAGTGACAGGCTAAGGGTTCTTTCTCCCTAATCTATTGTTCTACATGACTACTACTTTACACAATAATTTCTCATAATACTCAGCTCTCCTAAGAGCTAGCAAGCTCCCTGGCTTTTTCTTTTGTATTTCTACCTGTCTGCCTCTTTCTGTCTTTCTCTGCCTGTCTAATCATACTCTCTTCTATAATAATTTCATAAAACATTTCTTTCTTATTTTGTAACAGTATACATAGGGTATGTTCTTGAAGAGTAAGCCCTACCTCTCTCACTCTTCTTCAAAAAATAAATCTCTGGATGTATTTGCATTAAATCAGCATTGGATAAAAGGCAAATGCATTAACTTTCCCACTCAAAAGGTATGCTCTCTAATCTCTGAGCTGTGGAGATATACCCCTGTCACTCCCCTTTCTTCTGCTCTATATATTCTTTCTGTCTTTTCTCACCAATTTCACAGTATTAGGAGGCACGGGGTGCAACTCTCTCTCCTCTCCCACAGTGTAGCTGATAGCCTGGTGGAAAGGAACTTTTCCCAAGAATAGAGCCAAGGGAACAGACGCGGCAGAAATCTCCCCTACGAGGGTGATCATCTCATCCTTGTACCGTCTGGGCTCTTCCAGCCCGAAGCAGATGATACCGTCCTAGAAAGGTCTCCCCACGCCGTGTGTAGCAAAGGGGCAGCCACTGAAGGGAAGGCTCTCAGTCAGCCTGCATCTGCAGCCTCAGTAATTGTGTTGTGCCTACGTCTGCTCTCTCCTCGGGTGTACGCTGAGCTCCGGCGCAGCCGCTCAGAGCCATGGTGTACGCACACGAGCGAGCGTCACTCGAGGTAGTGAGACTCAAATGCATTTTTAAGTCTGTGCTAAATCAGGACCTTAGAGTGTTCCTGGGAGGGGATTTCTTCTCTAAGGCGTTGTGCAGAGCTGTCTCTTCGTATCACATGAATAACCGGGATATTGGGCTCTTAGTGCTAGAGATGCCTTCCTCTTTTAGTTATGCCGAGGAATCATTTCACTGGAACCTCAGCTCCCCAGACATCTCCCTTTTTGCTCTGTTTCTCTACGTCACATCTGTGTTTTGCTGCAGCAGGAGCAGAACTGTAGCCATAGCAGTAGTAGCACAGGGTCTGGGATTCCACAGAAGAACCTGATCCTCCTACTTTTGGGGTGGAGGTGTCACAAAGTAAACAATTCACTCCATTTGCAGTAGCTCCCTGTGGTTCTTTGCATTGTAGTTTGTTCTTCAACTGTCCTGCAGTATGTTTTCCTTGCATTTAAGTATTGACTTTCCCTTGTCCATCCCATGTTAACTCTCTGTTGCCCTTGTGTCCTTGTGCCCATGGCAGGAGATGTCTTTGTCTTTCCCTTAACGGGACATGGGCGCACTCCAAGGGCTCAATCTCATACACCTATTCTCATGAACCTTTCCAGAAACCAGTCTCTTGGAAGCTGGTGCCACTCTGCCTCTCTCATCTGGGCAAAATCAGCACACTGAACTGATAGAAATTACCAGGACCAGTGGGTGAAAAAAACTAAAAAGAGAGGATAGATTTTACAGGCTTTTAGTTTGAATTGTCTTTGTGTCTTACAAGCACCAAAACTGGTTTAGATGAGGGTGGCAGGATCCCACAGGAGCAAATTGGTGGGGAACAGGGACTGGCCTTACCCAGGCAGGGATTTGAAATCCCGGATCAACTCCTCTGTGCAGGTGCACTCTAAAACAGAGGGGTTCAGGCATGAAAGGGAAAGCAAAGGAGCAACACTGTGGCACAGACTGCAATGAAAAATAACACCTCAGTACACCAAAAGCCTCACCCCTGTGCACTTTTCTGCCTGTAAGCTTTTCGGAGCTTTATGTTTAAGGAAATGCAGAGCTGAAATGAGCCCTGACTGGAGCACAATGCAAATACAAAACAATGATGAGTAATATTAAAATTAAGCTGGACAAAGCACTGAGAGAGTAATCCATAAGGGAATAATCTCTCATCAATTCCTTGGAGCCCCAATGCGGCAATTTATTAGCTCTTTTATAGCTGGGGGAAAAAAAGAAAAGGGGAAAAATCTAAGATTCCCTTAGCCAATTTGACTATGAAGTAATTTAATAATAGTAACAATTATAAACATAGTGGTAGGAGTAATAAAAATAACAATACTAAGATGACTTCTAAGAAAAAGGAAAACAGTTTCTTTACACATTCCTTCAAATAGCACTGCTTGTAAAACAGCAACATTTGTACCCCTGCATCTCTTTGTTCACCAGCTGCCACCAAGTAAAGTACCTGCCCTCAGTGACCATAAGAAAAAGAAAGGAAACACTGGAGTGGTCTGTTGATCCCAGCTTTTATTTTGAATAGCTGATTTCTCAAGCATGTGCAGCCTGAGCTCTGTCTCATTTGCAGGATACTCTGAGGAATCAGCCCTAATGCATTCAGTGACCTGGCCCGTAACAATGCACGATGCGAAATAAAGGGGACTTCATATTATTTACAAAAACAAGCTAGTCTGTGTCAGGTATTGGTGAGCAGCTGTTTCTGCAGGTGCTGCACTCTCGCTGAGCTGCAAGGAAAGTCAGCAAAGGGGTTTGATTTCTTTTCATCCCTGTTTTTCCCCCTCAACGCTGACAAGTGCTGCAGGATCAGGCTGAATGTTCCCGGCTCCCCCTCCCCACTCCCGCTGCTGCAGTGGGCTGTGGCTGCCCAAAACCAGCTGTCTGTGCCCTCCACCATGCCTGTGCACACGTAAATCACACTCTCCACAGAAGCACCGAACACGGGAGCTCTGCTGCACCGCAGAGCCAGCACAGCTGTGTCCGGGATGGCCACGCAGGAACAGTTTTCCCGGAGGATGAACACCCCACCACAGCACAGGCACACTCTGTTCCGTGCCACCAGGCCCGCCAGCCACCGGAGAGTGTGCTGTGATAGCCACAGAGCTTGCCATGGCACAACAAAAATAGTACACCCTGCACCTACAACCATTTCCCAGGATCACTTCCCCCCGGAATTTTTTGCTGTTTGACAGAGAGGTGGCCACAGCACAGCCCCAGCGCCTGTGTGCCGCAGCCACATCACCCCTGGGTGTTGGCGTGAGCTGTGTGTGCTCTCGCTGCTCACACACACCCCACGCACTGCCTCGCTTCCCCCTGCCCTCCATCCATCAGGCCCACAGCCTGCCTCCACACACCTTTGGCACACACTGGGGCCAAGCAGGCAGCTGATATCATACCCAAAGAGCCAAGGGACAGTGGGCTGATCTGCCACACACACCCCAAAAAGAGCAGCACGTACACCTGTGAATAAGGGGGGGGAAGGAGCAAAAAAAAAGCAGTCCACTTATAGGAAAATAACACTAGCAAATGCTAGCTGAAGAGGCATGTGCTCCCCTTTGCTTCCTGAAGGGCTTTAATTTGAAATCTTGGAAATGTTAGTAAGAGTTAACCAGGTGAGACCGTCAACAGAAGGGATAGTGGCTGTGTTGGAGGCTGCTCCAAACACCTGTCCCCTCTTACGACGAGCACTGCTCCCTGCTCCTCATCCTTCCTCCGCCGGAGAGGGGGAAAGCAGATTCCAGCACAGATTTCTCGTTTAATTGCTCTATAATGCCATCTTGTGGCTTCTCCACTCATGAAGCCGGATTTTTGTTACATTTTCCCCAAATGAGGTGATTACCCTGTGAAGACAGGGATGGACAGGGAAAGAAGGAAAAGTAAAAGGAGCAACTTATGAGCATCTACCCATGTGTCAGGGGCATGAATGGCTATGGGTGATAGCATAATTTAAATTGTGAATGGACCCAATCGATACTCTGAAACCACCTGCATCCAGTAAACCTCGTCAGACTTCTAAATAGTTTTTGCATCACTTGGAGTACCAGGTGATACACTACTATATTATTATTATTATTATTATTACTACTGTTATTTAGTAGAAGGCCAAGATCAGATAATTGAGGTCCTCATTTTGATGGAAGTGTAGAAAGATTCCATTTCCTATGAAAACCTGGTGTTTGATTCATCTCATTTGTGGCAGTACTGATGCTAGCATGGGGCTTTCAGAACAGGTGGAGTCAGAAAGGAGCCATGCTCAGAGCATGCTGGTCACTATTGTGAAAGATGAAAGAGGTGTGGGGGAATCTGCAGGAAATCTGAAATGCTGGACAAGCCAGGCAGCACACGCAGATTTCTTTGTTAACACTAGATACACAGCAGACTGAGGAAAAAATATGAGTAAGGAAATGATCATAGCAAGAAAATACGTCACTCAGTTGTAGGTTTCATGATCTGCTCACACAAGTGATGATGCCAAACTCTGAACAAAAGCACTCGGCTACAGATGCAAGCTTAGAGTGCTTGGGATGTTTGTGCCAGGGGTCCTCCACATGTGATTGTGGCATCTTGTGAATTGAGGCAAAGATTCTCTAAAAATACAATTCTCGAGCTGTTGGAAAAATTCACCCTTCATTTCCAAACTAAGAGCAAGAACTAGAGCCAGGTTCAACACAGAGACACCAAGCACAGAATACATGGGCCAGATCTGAGATGCTGCCTCACGCTAAGAAAAACCCAACAAACACTGCTGTTATAAGTGAGATTTAATTCTGTTAACTCCTAGCAAAAGCAGGAAGACAGGACCTCATTCTGGGTGGGAGAAGGTACCAATACCTTCGGAACCATGTGTTCTGGCTCCTTTTATGGGAGTTAATTTATCAGTTAACTCGTACCTGTTCTGGGATGGACTGCGGGGATCCACTGCTCTCTGCACTGTGGATCCAAGCTGCACCAGAGGCCCTGGTGTTCTTTCGTAAAAACAGACGCTGTGGTTTTGCTAAAAAGAGCCACTCAGAACACAAAAGCTTCTCCATCTTTCCTCTGCATCACCTACCACTGTTTCCCATTAGTTTTGGCAAGTGAAGCCTCTCATAAGCAATAGAGTTTCTTTATGAGATTTGAGGCAGCAATGGTAGCAGGAATCACCATGTGGAAAGTTGGCTTTATTCAAGGGGAAAGGAGTTTTGGAAGGTGATATTTGAGACAAATTAGAGGGAAAGAGTATAAAGAGAGCCGTCACTCCTGAATAAGTGTCTGCTTCTTCCTTATTTAAACAAAACCCTTGACTCACCTCTGTTCATTGCAAGAATATTGGATAAAAATAGATTAATTAAGACAGAAGACAAATGCTGTCATCTTTAGGCTTTAAATTCAAATTAACAGGGAAGATGCAGTTCTTCACTACCCTGATATAAACCAAGAACTGCTGTTTTGGTTTCAAAGGGAAGTATCTGTATTTTTATAGCAGTAGTTATAAGCAGTTTCTATCAAGGAAGTTTTTTATTAACAGATTGTTGCAAGAGTTGTCCCATTTGACCTGCAGTGGACTCCTTGCATCATCTCATTCAATTATATCCTTTTGTGTCAGATAACCTTCATGCAAGTGTTCTCTTGCACCTAAAAACTCTTAGGGATTTGTTGTTGATGATTTTTTTTCTTTTTTTTCTTTTTTTTTTCAATTCATCTCACCAAACTTTAACCACCTACAGTGTAAATGTCTCTGTCTCAGTTACCTTGGGCTCTCACAGCACGGGGAGAAAAATAGGTGTTTCTGGACTGTGATTCATCTGGTCTATTTTGGATGCCTCATTAGGGTGAGATGATTCATAAGTGATGCTTCATTCTCTCCATTGAATAGAAGGGGCCTGGCTCTGTTATAGGCATCTGCATTTGTTCAGATCCCTCCCATTCTTTGTTCTGCTTTGGAAGGCTTTTCCACATCTCCGTCTCCTCTTCATTTCTAGACTAAATTTACTCACAGCCAGTCCAAGCCCATTAGTTTAAACAGAGAGAGTTGTTAAATAACACCCTCCCTCACTTTGGGCAGCCCAGGAGCTCCAATTTGCTGTCAGCCTTTGTCAGCTTTGGGGCGGGTCAAGGGAGAAATGCTGTCAAGAGCTTGGGAGAGGCCATGGCCAAGGACAAGTGTGATTCCCTGTACGCTACATGCCCATAAAACCTCACAGAATCTTTATTGCTCAGATTGGGTGCTTTGCTAAAAACCTGCAAGGTTCGGGACATCATCTGTTGTGGCTAAATGGGGAGAAAGTATGATGAACTGAAGAGTTAACCTCAGGACACAGGTTTTTTTAAAAGATTTTGTTTTCTCATTGGGTCCAAACCTGGCTTTCCCTAGCAAACTAGCAGTGAATTACCTCTGAACCAGCCAAAAAGCCTATTCACCACCTGTACCTAACCACATGAGCAAAGAGTTTGGCACCTCTCCAGTGAGAACAAACATTGAGGACAAAATCATTTATAGGGTAGCTCTAGTCAGAGCTGTCTTGGTCTCTTGTTTGCAACTGAGAGATTATACGGTGTTGAAACCAAACACAGGCTGGGAAGTAATAGGCCTTGTTATCAGCAGCAGCAGAAGAAAGGGTTTTGTTGTTGTTGGGTTGGGGTTTTTTTTAAGTGTTTTTCTCATGCAGATCTTACTATGGGATTTATTGGGAACCTGCTCAATCCTTCAAATTAAACGCAAGATAAACCAAAACGCTGTTCAAATGGAATAAAATAAAATACCACCCATGAAATAGTCTGACTATATTTTAGTATTTCTTTTCATTCCAAACCAGGCCCAGTATCACAGCCCAGCAGACTGAAGCTGTCTGGTGCAGCCACAGTAACTATAAATGCTCCATTGCACTGGCTTTTAAATGCTCCTTTACAAGGTGGAAGATGGTGCAGCTCTCTGTGCTTTATCTAATCCTTCTCCCTGTGGTGTGCCTGCCAGCAGCAATCCTCGTTGTTAGTAAATGTAAGAGTGATTTTGGCCTCTTGTGTACCTTGTCCATGAGGTCCTAGTAATGGCAATCAAACTCCTGCCTTTGCTACTGAAAACTTACCAGGGAAAAATGGTACCCTTATTTCTGGCCAGTTTTTGTAGTCAGAGGAGGGAGAACTGTGTAGAAGCCCTTCTTGGGACATGAAGTTTCTGGAATTTAGCTCCACGCTCTTCTTGCCTGTCTTAGGGTGGCTGGTCCTGCTGCCCGCAGGTGCACAGTTTTATTTTTTCAGCCTACGTGTTGCTTGCCTTTATGTCTGCTTCAGTTTGCACAGCTACAGCATCAGCTGTCACTGCCCACCTTGCTGACCTCCCCTGTGGTCAATCCATTCACTGAAACGAGTCCTGCATTGTAAGCTGTGCATTACTGCACTGAAATTCCACGTTTCAGATGCGGTCCCTCCTTTTCTGCAGTGAGCAGAGAGAAAAGGGAGGCAACCCATGGGTGAAACAATGAGTGTAAAGCCTTTGCTGAATTATTCCAGTGGGATAAGAGCTGCAGAGAGGAAAATGTATTGCTTAGCCCTGCCCTATTTGTTGGCATCTTGCTGCGTTCTCAGAGATTTTTGGACTTGGTAGTGTGAATATAGACTCAGAGTAGAGGTCCAAATTGGTTAGTCAGCACTGCCTTCGATTGCAGCGAGCCTTGAGGAGTGGCAGAGCACAGCACATATTTTGGGTGGGTCTGGCTGCAGCAGCAAGGCACCAGGTACATTTTCACGGGAGGTTGCTGGTAGGATCACCAGTGAGTCTGGTGAACTCAAACTGATCACAGTTCGATTCACCCAAACAAGGTGAGCAAGTAGAATGGTTTAGTCCAATTTTAAGGATATATCTTTTGTCACAGGACACACTGTCTTTGCAAACCCACATTTGCAGCAGGGATGTGGCAGGGTTGCTGGATTTCCCAGATGACTCATGCCCTAAGAGAAAGCACCTCTTTAGGGACTTACATGAATAATAAAGACATGGACCTTGCAAAGGCAGCATCCTGAGGGTGTTTTTATTTTTGAGACTCCTCTGGAAGTGCAGGATGTTCCCTTCATACCCTGAAGAGCACTGCCTGCTTCACTGCCTCCTTCTTCCCTCTTAAATTTGTTCTCCTCCCCACTTACTGCATTTAGCATCCCGTGAAGTAGGCACTCCAGCGCTGCCGGAGAAATAAACTGCCTGCCACCTGCCTACCTAGCTGCAGGTCCATTTTTTCCCCTTCTCCTGGCTGTAAATATGTTGGTCAGAATCAGAGCTGGCCCCTACCATCTGTATCAGGCTGTATTTCAGCATTGCCCAGCCTTGTTGCAGTGAGGGCTTCTGACTTAGGGCTGAGAAGAACAAAAACAGCTGAGCTCCAGAGAAAGGAACATGAACCAGGATATTAGTTATCCCTCTGCTTTTCTGGAACCTAGGGCATGAAGAAAGATACCTGCTTTCTTTCAGATGAATCCCACCATCACACTTTTAGCTAATGAGCTGCAATTTTACAGCTTGAGATGAAACAAGAATCTGTAACTGTTGTTTGCCTGAATGCACAAATGGTGGCAGGTGCTAAGCAGCTCCTTCAGAAAGTCTCACCCATCAGGGCAAATCATGAGAAAAACAGAGTAAAGAATCAAGGTGTGCTTTTTTCCATTGGAGTGTCTCTGTGTGTAGGTGATTTCCCAAACCAGAACTCCTGAGAACTTCTGCACTGCTTTGAGTCAGAATGATTTCCAAGGGCTGCCTCCTGCTGAAGCAGACTCTGCCCAGGCTCCTCTGTGGGGGATTTCGGTCACTCAGTCGAGTAACAAACAAAAACCACTCCGGCAGGTATGGTCTGGTCAACGGCAGGACCAGAGCAGAGAGGCACTTATGTGCTTACAAGCCACACAGGAAGCATAAGATTTATTGATCCATGCTCCAAATCAGGGACAGAGCACTAGTGAGGGACACAGGATACAGAGTTATACAGGGCTACCCCTGTAAGGCACCGCAATGAAATGGCAAAATGCCTCCCTTTACAGCGGCTGAAGAACAAGCAAGTAATGGATTTGGCCTCCCTCAGCTTCTCTCCTGAAGGTCACTGTTCCCAGAATCTATACCCTCCGGAGCATGGGACACTCTCCTTCAGGCCTGATTACACAGACTGAATTCCCCTCAGACAAAAGTGGGAAGGTGACCTGCTTAGTAGTAGCTTCAAAAAATGAGAATCATTTTATACCAGTAAGACACCACCTGAGACTGAAGCCTGAGTAGAGATACTAATATTGGGTCAGGCTTAGTTCAGTTTCATCCTAGTCCATTGTGGGACAGCTGAAATTCTGCAGGAATATTGTAATAGTTTGTCTGAGGCCTTTCTGAGATGAGATGATTTGGCAGGGAACAGTCCTGTAAGAAGGCAGGGGTGAAATCTGATGCACACAGCTGTGGTTCTGCAAGCATGCAGTGCTTGTGCTCGTCTGTGGGGCCAGCTCTGCTCCTAAACACACACAGCTCGTGGCAGGCTGGCTAGCACTTCACTGTGTGCATTATATAATTCTCCTTATTTCCTTTTCCCCCCATGGTTCCATTTCTTCTATTCCTTATTCTTGCCTTCTTCCTTTCTCCCTTTTTTCTTCTTACCTTCTCTCCCTTTTCTCCTCCTTCTAGTTGATTATCTTCCATTCCTCCATTCGTATTTTCCTCTTTTCTCTCATTTATTTGTTTAGAGCAAATTTTCAAATCTATAAACCCATTACAGCAAAGAGACTGTGTTGAGGCAGCCTCTGAGCCTGCAGATGTGGTGGGTCCTGGATTCCAATAACAGAACTTATTTGGAAAAAAACATTATCTGTAATGTGGAAATGGTTTGGCTTGAGGCTAAAATTTATCATCATTACCCTAATATCATCTCAAGCCTCAGCTCTGGCAGCAGCTAAAGAAAACACCAAGGCTTAATTCAGTCAGTGCAAGGAAAGAGAGACAGAGGATGGAAAATATGATTTATGATGGAAATCAATGCAATCATAATACTTTATGCTTGTAAAATTGGGCTGTTCCAACAGTGCTCACAGATTGTATAGGCAGCTCTCCACCAAAAAAATCATGGCAAGACAGAATGCAGTAGTGTGATGGTGCAGCTGGCACAAAGGGATGATATTCAAGGTTTGGGGTGTGAATGGGAACACGTTTTGTTTTGCTGGGGGTTTGTTTTCCTTCCTTCCTTCTCCAGGGATCAGGCAACTTCACTCAACCGAGGTCTATCTCCGCAGGACAATAGAAAGATGCTGTCCTGCAGCTCCCAGAGGGTGGAGGAAGGGGGAAAGGGAAGGGAAGGATGACAATCTGGAATATGAAAGGAACACTGACTAGTTTTCCAAGTAAATGGCAAGATCTGGCAGGAGCAGTATCCCCAGTGTAAAAGTGAAAGCAACAACGTGACTCATTCCTCTGCAGTGCGGAGTACCTCTCAGAGACCAGCTGAAGTATATTTACAAAAATCTGAATCAGGCTGTTAACCTCAGCTAAAGACAGACAAAAGTGATGAGGCCTGGGAGGTTTGTTTCTAATGCAGAAAACTAAAAAGCATCTGAACTTTCAAATTTGACCAAATCATGACTCCCTTCATCCCATAAATAAAATAAAAGTTGCAGAGATCATGGACGAATTGCTGATGTAAAGTTGGGTTAGCTCATATGTAGTGTAAAGAACATGACTTTTCAAAATGCTATATGCAATTTCCCTGAACAGTTCTTGAAGGATGTTCTGCACTTTGGTTGTATGGGTGGGAATGTACCCCTGCAGCACTGCCTGTCCCCATAAAAGCAGGACAGCTTAGCATCCCCAGCAGCCAGAATGAGGGAATGCAGTTATTCTTAGGCAATGCAAAGGAAAATGCTCATTTATTTATATAGTTTCATCAAAGGTGAAATACATGATATCTAGGACTTGCAATTCAATGCAAACTCTGTCCAAAAGATGGCCAAAAGAGAGCATTTGCATTATGCTTTATCAATGGAAAATATCTTTCCAAACAAACTTGTATTTAGTAAGATGTTTTTGAAATTTATTTTTCCTGATATCTCAAAAAAGCTTTGTGTCTAAATGTTGGGGGGAAAAAAATTTGGGGATTCCTCTATAAAAGTAATCAAAATTTCCTGATTATCAATTTATGATTCGTCCCTCTTCCTCTCCCTCTCCTCGGGCAGAGTAGATGCATACTGTGATTTAGATCCATAGCCTCAATAGAGGAATACATTGTAGTGTGGAGTTGTGAGCACCACACTTACACAGAAAGAGGGGACACGCTGGAGCACACCACTCACCTCACAGCAGAAAATCCCAACAAGCTCAGGACTCACAGTACGAACAATTAGGAAGACAGGCTTCCTTGTCTTCAGAGCTCACGGGAAATTGGGTTTTTTTTGGTTTTTTTTTTTTGGTAAATGCTGTAGCGAAACAAGGCAGAGTGTCCCTGTTCATTTCCAGCTCTCAGTAACTCCATGGGAGTTTCACGGTGGCCAACAGCACTGGACCAGCTGAGAGAAAACGCTGCTCAGGGGGAGTCCATACCTGAACTTTCATCAGCCACACTGAGGAGTGCCTGGTGTCACAGAGGGCTCCAGAAATATGCAGCTTCAGGCAGGTTTGCGTTCCCAGAAGGACCATCACAATGAAAAGACCATCACTGTACAAAAGCAATACAGTTCACCTTCCACTCCCAGGGCCAGAGCTAGGGTTACCAAGGACTTTGCCTTCTGCTGACAGGGACATCTCCCTCTGTAACTTTAAATGCTTAAAGCTTTCAAGCACTGTGCTCTTTGCAGGAATGGATAAAGAAAGGAAAGTACAAAGGAGCCTTTAGTCTATTCTTCTCCATCTCATCCACTTCCACAAGGACATTGACAGACGAGGCTCTGTGGTGCCAGAGAACTTGTGTCCCTCTCTGATCTGAAGTTTTCAAACGAAACCAAGAGGAGGCTGGTTTTTAGCAGACATTATGTCTTACTCTTATGGATACCCAGTTACATCCCATCAGTACCTGGCTGTCATTTCTGCCACGTCCCAGCCCAGAGATCACCAGCTAGTCCTCTTCTTTTTCCCCTCCCTGTATCCACAGCTTTCCCCCACTACCCCACATATCCACGCACACAGAGCACACACACCTGTTTCCCGGAGATCTGTCTGTGAAGCAGGTTGTTGTCTGATGGCCTAATTTCCCCGATGGATTAACAAATGACTCCACCACCTTCTGTAATTCTATCACATTGTCCCCACACTCTTTCTTGCTTCTGGAAAAGTTTGACAGCGGTAGCAAGGGATTGGAGAGCAAAAGGTCCACGGAATGAAACCGAATTAAAAGTCTTGAACACCTGCAGTGTCAGTGTTGGACAGCCATCTGTCCCCCATTTGAGAGCGCCGTTACTGTCTGCCATACCTAATGTTGCTTGTCCCAGACAAATGTTAAGATGCTGCATGGACTGGGTTGATGTACAGGGCCTTGCTTTGCAAGTTTATCGCTATATGTCTATTTTAAAGACAGAAGGGAAGATATTCCACTGGTTTGTCTTCTGGTATATCACCGAGATCAAAGAGTTACACTACACATTAACTCCTTTTGCTGTTCAGGGATGTTGCCTCAAAATAAACATTCTTCTTTAACTCACATCACTTTCTATCTACACACTGCCTAAAGTACAGAAACACCCAGACCAGGTACAAGAGTATTTCCTCTTCACAAATGCATATATATATATACATATAAAATTATTTAAAATATGCTAGACTTATGCATATGCATACCCTCACACACACACACATGCTTCACACACATAAGTGATGAAACTTTTCATCAGACCAATATGCTGGGAGCAAAAAAGAGCAAGAAAAAGCTTGTTTGATGCTAAATTCTTGAGCATGCTGTCCATCCAAGAATAAAAGAAATAAGTCTTTAAGGACCTGATAGGTCTGAACAGTTTGTCCTCTAACAAAATCAGTTCAGTGAGAAAAAATCTTCAAGGGCCTTTAGAAGAAGCAGAGAGGGATATAACTTTTGTTTTCTAGTATATTCCTAATTTAAAGAAAAACTGATTATCCATCTTCTCCCAGACTTATTTTTCTGTATGTCAGTTGAATTGGCAGAAGAACCACACTTTGTGTGTAGGAGACAGAAAAACAGATTTTATTTGCCCGTGTGCTTGCGAACTGTCTTCTGCTACTTAAGCAGATAATGTTTCCTAGTCTGTGATGATATTGAAACCAAGAGATCTCAAAAGCTAGGAGAAATGGCAGTTGCCAACTCATCTACAAATACTGTAAGGCCTTTGCTGTAAACTGGAAAATGCATGTTGCAAAGCAAAATTTACTAGTAGTCACTGTTTCTTTCTTCAGAGAACTTGCTGGGCTTCAACAAACTTGTCCAGACACCAGTCAGAATCAGAATGGGAGTAAGTGGGGAAGTTTCATCATCTTTGCCATGTAAAAAGCCAGACTATGTAGATCCAGACAATTTGACAAGTCAGTGGCATTGAGTCAAAGCATATCCTTGGTAAATAAATGCCCACATCACATAACCATCACCATGTTCAGCATTTAACAGTGAAATTTGTTTACTTCTACACACAGGGGTTAAGATTGAAGGTTCAGAGAAGCTGTTACATCCTTGGAGATTGATGTTCAGCCATGGCAGAAAGGGGAGGAACATGAAGGCCTCATTGGTTAATCGAGACCCAGAGATTTTGTCAGTTTAACATTTTTCTCTACTGAAAGTCATGGAAATAGAGACCATTTGAGCAGCTAATATTTCATTTTCCATCACTTCAGTTACATATTAAAATCGTTTCCCAGCAGCTCAGGAGCGGCAATCAGCAAAACCAGATATAAGGTGACTCTCGATGTCACCACTGCTCTCGCAGGGATCTCTTGGGGAGGAAACAACAGCATCAACATGGCTGAGCAAAGAGGGGCGTGACAGCGTTCGGAGAAGATTTTCTCGGGAGGGGGTGTTTGGTTTTTTTGTTGGTATAGGCAGGAAGCTTAAGATGTTATCTGCAGGCTACAATGTGTGCCATTTTAAACACACTGCTCTTAATAAATACAGACAGCAAATCAGGACAAGAACAGACGCAAGTTGTTTCAGGCGACTTCTGTCAAGTGAACAGTAATGCGCCAGGATTAGTGGCAATCCTCTCCATATTGAAGAGAGCAAGTCGCCTGCAGATGAAGTGCTCCAGGCATTGCAGTGGGTTTATCAAGGGGTCCTTGATATTCTGGAGCAGACGTGCAGGCTGCAACATTATCAGTAGCTTTTCAATTCAGCCATCTCCTGCTGAAAACTGGGTGGCAGTAGTGGTGGGAGTGGGAGGCAGTTGTTTTTAATTCCAGATGCATCCTAAAGAACCCACATCCCAGTGGTTCCCAGACCGCTGACTTCCCCCCAGTGATGTCGCTAATGCAACTAGACTTGCTCTTAATAACTAAAATGTTAAAAGCACAGTATTGGCAGGGCAACAGTTTGAGCCAGTGAACCATTAACTTCCATCCCATCGTGTGCAATCAAAGTCAAAGTTCACTGGGGCTCAAAAAGGCAATGGCAACCATGCTCAGTGTCACCATCCTCCCTTACACAGGGTGTCTCTTGAAAATACCAGCCCAGAGGACAGCCATTTCTGTTATGATTTTATTAAATAAGGGCTAATATCTAAGGCACGTTATTCTCTTCTCCACTCTGAGAGAGGGAGTAGGTACATGGTTTAGCTCTTTGTATATGAAGAAGATACACCTCTTGTGTATTCCTGAATAAGGATCTCCTTGGTCTAACAGTGTTGAAGTACTACCAGGCCTATTCTTCCTTTACCTTTCAGCAGCTTTATGCCATCCTGCTAGCTTAAAACTAGAATTAACAAATTTTATTGAGTTACCATGAGGGAACCCTCATAACAGAGCCAGCTGTGTTGTTTTACTAATAACGCCATCAAGGCTGGTTTCCAGAAGAATCTATCTGATCACTGGCATCTGGTTTGAATTACTCTGTACATTAGCACTGAGAGCTGACTCAGTCTCTGGGCACCTCAAAGGTCTCTTTCAGGCACAGACTGGTTTGCTTGCTAGATCCTTGTCCACAGCTGAGCACCTAAATTTGTATTTCCAATCCAATTTAAAGGAAGCACCCTGAGAAAAATCTGTCCCTGTAAGACCTGTAGACTGGAAAATACTGAAAAGCCGGAAAATTAGGATAAAAGCAGCATCTCATATTCCATGGAAGTCATTTCTAAAAAACCTGTCACCACTTCTGGGATTTAGCTGTGCAGAACTTCTTGCTAAGGGTTTTAAAAGAGGTAATTAACAAAATACATATTATGGTCTCTTTGAAGCTGCATGGCAGGGTCTCGCTCTAATAAATTTCACTTCAGAGCTCCTGTCTTGACCCACCTCCATCTTGAGCTCAGGAAACACAAGTAAAGGGAATCCAGCTTGG
This sequence comes from Acanthornis magna, assembly GCA_036785705.1. Lineage (NCBI taxonomy): Eukaryota > Metazoa > Chordata > Aves > Passeriformes > Acanthizidae > Acanthornis > Acanthornis magna. The sequence goes on from JAWUZG010000036.1 coordinate 1,247,904, forward strand.
AATTCCTCCCTAAATGAGATTCTAGAACAGTAAAAGGGTTTGTATGATCTTGGAAGTTTTTCCCCTGCTCATTCTGAGTTTACAGCTAACAGGAACTTTTCTTGCCCTTTTTTTTAAAAACCTCCCCCCCCCTTTTTTTTCTTTTTTCCTCTCATTAGCCTTCCAGCAAAAATGCTGCATTACACATGATTCTGAAAGGGTCTGTATTCTCCATGCAGATTTTATGCAGTATATAAAATAGCTTAATCAGACACACAGCAAAAGAAGCATACAGACACACACACAGAGTGAGAGACAGCAGGCGCACCTGAGGCTGAAGAGCATCCTGTTCATAAAGGGAGATATAGTGCTGATGGCATTTCACACTGAGGTATCCAGGGACCATCACATGGCTTGATGAGACCAAGGAAGCTCAATAGACTTTCCAAACCTAATTAGTACTTAATGATCTGGAGAGACACGGATGTCCATCACCTCTGCTTCAGCCCCTCTGTTCTTCCTCAAATTCTTAATTAACCTTTAAGGAGATGATGTGCTGATGAGTTTCCTAGGATATTGCATTGATTTTTTTTTTCACACACGCACACATACACACTTGTGCACACGCTCAGCCACGCCACACACGCCAGCTCACATATTAAAGGAGCTCTGGTACAATTTCTCAGCTCTAATGCACTCCACACAAGGGCTCTGCTGATCAGTGTTTATTAATGAAGCGCTGCCTCGAAAATTGTTAATTGATGGCAATGTACAGAACATTGTCTGGAATTTAACCTTATTCATCATTTAAGTATGTGGGAAACTAGAGCGTGGTGTTAATTAATAGTGTAAGAACAAAGTTGGATCGTTATGCTGTGGATTTGAAAAACAAAATCGTAAGTGCAAAGAGAGGGAGAAAAAAGCTGTGATTAAATGTAAAACCAGAGCAAAAAACTGAGAGAAAATGGAGCCAAAGCCAGTGTCATATTCAGGATGACTCACTTTGTGCTGATAATGAAATAAAAATTTTCTTGTGAGCTTATGTAATATTTTACTGTTGTGTCATATTTAATCAACTCTGAGTTTTAACAAGCTAAGTGGAGGGTGGGGGGAAGCTGCTACCAATGAAGTGAAAACAGATTAATAAGTTTTGAAAAGTTAATAGACAAATTTTCAGATTAAAAAAAAAAAAAAAAAAAGAAAAAGAATCAATGTTGGTAGCTGAATTCACCAGGGGGAAAATGACAAATGGAGAATGCCTTACTTCAAGTTCACTTAATAACAATCTAAATATATGGTGATAATGTAGTGTGCAATGCTAGCAGCTGCACTCTTCCAGGGCTGTCTAGATGTTTTCAAAGACCGTTTGTTCTCCAAGTCATATTCTTGATTAATGAAAACCTATCTGCCCAGATATTCATTTAGATGACTTATTACCATGGGGTCAATGCACTGCGCTTTGAGTGTGACATTGCCTTCCATGGGACTGTTGCCCTTGCCGAGCTAGGGCACTTGATCCACTTGAGTTTGGGCTAAAAATCTCCCCGTACAGGCTTTAGCCAGTTGTATTAGGACAAGTGGACCACAGTAGTGGACCAGTCTTCTGCTCCATGGAGGAATTTCTCTGCCACAAAGATATTTGTCCTGCTCCAGTTCATACCCATCACAAAGGATAACAGGGGGACAGCATGGATATTCCTGGCTGTGCTGAAAAGTCGTGGTACTGTGCTCTTATAGACTAAAGCCCAGTTTCTGCCTGTGATCACACAAAAAAGTCTGTGTGGAGCAGGGAATGAAGCATCGCATTTCATTGGGCCTCTCTTCTTCTGCAATTTCTGTGTTTACATCAACTTGGGGTCTTAACCCTTAAAGAGATATTTCAGTGACTCTTAGGTTTGAAAATGTGGAGGATGGTGTGAACATGTGGTGTGCTCCCCACTCCAGAAATCCTGTCATGTAAAGAGAGATGATGGTCTGAGGAAAGAGAGGTAATGAAAGGGAAAAAAAAAAAATCAAGGGAAAAGTAAAAGTACTGCCAGATTTTCCTGAATTTCAGAGAAATATTCTGCTGGGGTTAGTCCAGTCCTTTCAGTTTAAAAGAAAAAACATGTCATTATGAAACAAGGATAAATCCCATCATTTTTTTTATTTCCAAAGCTCTTTTCTCCCTTTTTTTTCCAGAAAGTATTCTGGATGTTGACCAAATTTCTGACTTATCCAGATCTTCCTAAAACTTGATTTTCAATTGACTTTTCTGTTTATTTGAAATAATATTTCTTAATTTCTGTTTGGGAGGATAAGGCATGAAATGATGAAATGTGGAGCTACACAAAGGTTGTTTAACCTATCTTCAGGCACCAAATCAGGATTAGTTCTGCCTGTGCCATTCCTTGAGCCTGTAACCCTTGAGTCACTTGGCTACTGTGGTGGTGGGGCTGGATGAGCACATAAAGCCTGGAGGAGAATGGGAAAGTGATGATGTGATGTGTAGAGCACAGGAGAGGACAGTGCAGAGCACCAGGGACCATGGAGGAGGTCAGTGACCACCAGATGCCATGAGAAGGTGGAGATATTATTTTGCACAGCTATCCAAAGACGAGAAGAAAGGTCCCGACATTACATGTGCAATTCGAATTAAGCTCAGATTTCCTCTGATGTAATTAGTGGCTGTTCGTGTGCAGCACGCCCTAATGGTTGGTAATGGGAAAGTATCCAAAGGACATGGAAAGCTTCGGAGGTATCTGGACTATGTCAGACGCAGGATGGTGTTTTGCAGAAAGTAGAAGAGAACATTTCCTATTCTGCACTTCATGACCTCTGAGGTCTGATTGTCCTGATATCACTCTACTTTGTGCTTTCCCTGAAAGCTGATTCAGTCTTTATTCTCTCTGCTCTCATCACATGCCTGGGGGCATAAAGGACACCCCCCCACCCACACTAGTCATGTAAGCTGACATGCAAGTCAGGTAAAGCAAGTCATGTAAGAGCAAATACCCAATCTCTCAGCCGGGAAATGCCTGGTGAGGGTAGTAAGAGTGCTCTCTTATTAGTGGCTGTTGAGTGAACTCTTCATTATTTAAGTCAGGTGGCTTGACTGTTCTTGTGAAAGCAAAAAGCAAAAAAATGTCCTACAGACCAAGCTCATTTTATTTCCTATCATATGGGTAACCCTTACTACAGTACCTGGCAGGAACTGGACAAGAAGACAGCAGCTATTTTCTCCATCTTTCACTATTTCCTTTCTTCTAGTTCTTACTGTGAAGGAAGCTTTTTTCTAGCCTGTAAAATTTTGTTTAGATGAGCAATGAGAGGGAGAATATGCTGCCTAAATCTAGGACAATAGCTGAGTAGTTAAAAAGAACAATGGTCTTACATCTAGGAAGACTGTTCAATGGCAGAGCAGAGCAGCTTTTAGTTCTAGAAAATAAAATAAATAAAAGAATAAACACAAAAAGTAAAAGAAAGGAAACTCACCTCCTCGCTCTCTAGAATCTCAGTGTTTTTAGGGAGCCAGGTGTGGCCATCTAGATCACCAAAGGCAACCCAAAGCTGGCGGCTTACTGACTGTGTTCTTAGCAATGCTTACACCCAGCCCTGGACATTAGAATCTGTTTAACTGAGCAAAATAAACATGTTAATCATGATCCTGGGGATTAGCTTGTAGTCTGCTTGAAAATCGCTGCATCATTTTTGGCCACCGGAGTTACTCTTTATCAGAGCCGGTTTCACGCAGAGATTAGGCACCAGCAGGGCTCTCCAAAGTGTACCCAGCACACTCCCAGGGGCTTTTGGGGTCAGTGGTGAAGTACCTTGCAAACAAGCTCCTGGCATGTGTCTCTCAAAGAGTCCCCTCCTGATCTAGCAGTGAGAGTGTTAAATTGTGGATTGCTGCGCTTGGTTTAGTTCCTTTCTCCGCCCCTATGAGAGACATGAATGTGAAGGGGTCGGCTGTGTCCCCCATGCTTCTCTCTCTCCTCCCTACTATCACTATCAATTTAGGTTACATAATTTTTTGCATCAATATTTGTTTCTTGTATTTAACACTCTTCTCTTGGCAAGGGGAAGGTACGACCTTGGTGGGAGTTTGTTTCTGGGGCACAGAAACAAATCAGAACCAGTTCAGTCTTACCCCCAGCATGAGTCAACCCCACCAGAAAAGCCCTGCAGAAGAGAGTGCTCAGCATGTGCCAGGAGCTACAGGAGCTGGAGGGTGGTGAGGCACTGGCACAGACTGCCCAGAGAAGTTGTGGTTGCCCCAACCCTGGAAGTGTTCAAGGCCTGGTTGGAGGGGGCCCTGAGCAGCATAGTCTAGTGGTAGGACCCCCTGCCCACAACACAGAGGTTGGAATGAAATTATTTTAATGTCCCCTCCAGCCCAAAACATTTTATGATTCTGCGATTCTAAGGTGCATAGTGGGATACTCATTGTCTTCTTACCCTCAGAGAGATGTCCTCCCTACTTGCCTCTGTTAAATCCTGCACTATTAATCTTTGTTTTCCACCTTGGGTGAGCAAGAAGTAACTTTTGATTCCATGACTAGGTGAACTACCAATGATGGTGTCAACATTCATCGTTCACTGGCTTTGCTAGGGACTGTGTCTTTACACGGCATGAGGTCAGAATCCATTCTCAAGTAACTCAGTGTCACCACTTAGTCTTGGAAAGGCAGAACACTGAAGGCGTTGTTTGTCTCCTCGACCTGGGGAAGCTGTGCACAGTGGGGATCAGAGTGGAATTGTGAGGCAGATGATTGCAGCTCCTGTCCTGTTTTGCTCACAAATATGCTTTAATCAGATAGCACCAGTGGTGGTGAGTGTGGCACTGCCTGTTTTGTGCACAGCAGGATGCACTCAGCTTTCTGGGAGACATTCACATACTAGTTTGAGTATCTCACTTGTCTCTAGCAGGTGCTTATTATGAAACAGGGTTTTTTTCCACATATTATAGTTAGTTTTGCTCGAACAGTGTCATCCACAAAAGACATTCTCTCCATCCTTCCTAATCTTTAGTGTCTCCTTCTAGTGACTAAACTTCTGCAGGTCTATTGGCAAACAGCCTCAGCATCTCATTGTATTATTTGAATTACACTATCATTAAAAATAAAAAATTCCTAAATCTGACTGGGAAATCTTTAGGGAACTTTTCTCAATCCTTCCCCTTTGGCATGGAATGTGTTGATTTCATGCCTTTCCTCCTGTCATTTCTGTGTCTGCTTCCCCCTTTTTCCCTCATGCCCTCCCCACTCATCCCTACAGGTATAAATAACCCAAAAACCACGTAGCTCTGTCTGTGACATAGCCATGCTGTGTCAGTCTCTGCTGTGCCGGTTTCCCCATCTGCTGCCTCCTTGCCCCACACCGCACGTCCAACACATGCTCTCACCATGCTGAGTTGAGTAAGTTGGACGCCCACGCCGAATCCGAGACTGAGGTCGTGACTTTGGTGGTGAACAGGCAATTGTGCCTTTACAAGGTGGGCGCAGAATCCATTTCACAAGGCAAATGCTGAGTATTAATGAGTCTAATAGACACAGGTGTGAAACTGCAGTGTCCAGTGCTGGCTGTCAGTGCAGAAAGAGGTCTCTGCCTGATCTTCCTGCGGCCAGGCTAAAGGCTGCTGCCTTGCATGAGCCCAAAATGCACATTGATTCAATTTCCCTCTCTATCTTGGAGATCCTTTGGAAATGGAACATTTGCTGAAAAGAAATAAAGCAATCATTACAAATGCTAGTCATTAACGGTGTGAACCTTCATATTCACCTGCCAAGACATTGGTAGCGACTCAGCAATGTTGTTCCCTGAGCACTGACTGTTGGGTTTTAATTACATTATTCTATTAGAGCTGTTCAAATCAACCATTTGAGAGCTGTCTGCCTGCTGTAGTAAAAAAAAAAAAAACTAAAAATTTGACCTTGACATCCTCTTCCTTCCCTTTGTCTTAGTACTCTTCGGAGGCAATCATTCATACAGCATATATCTTGTATATAGTCTGTCACTCTTCCTCCTGCACTCCTTGTGGGATCAAAGTAGCTTTTCTGGGTGTTCAAGCTCCTTTATACTGCACTGGCTTTACTCAGCACCTAAATTGTGCTATTCCTGTGGGTTCTCTGTGAATGTTCTCATGCTGGTGTTTCCTACCACGGGACTGCGCCTGTGAGAATTAGACCATCATACATGTTACTTTCTTCATGCTTTACTACTTTGAATATAACACTTCTATAACACTTCTAAGTTAACACTTAGAATCTGTCTTCTCTCCCATCTACTTGTGTGCCATAGAGTCCCCTAGCCGTCAAATGCAAAAATGTTCCAAAATGTCAAGACCAGACCACCCGTGTAGCTCCCTCATTATCAGAATAGGTCTGCTTTTCCCCATTCCATCCCTAAGCCAGGGCTAATGAAAGGCAGATGGACAGGTTTTTAGAAGTCAAAAGACAAGTTCATGCTGGTCTCTCGTGGCAGACCTCCCTGAGAAGTTACTGTCTTCATCTCAGCTGACATCATCTTGACAGTTAATGAGACTGTCCAAGTTTTGAAAATGAAATGAAGATTTGAGTGCACTGATCCCCAAGCCCCAAAAGATGGGTTTTTAAGTAGTGGCCAATTCTGTTACAAGTCCTCCAAGATACTGCAGCTGGAAATTGAATTTGAGCACAGAAAGAGCCTATTGCAACATTATCTCTTAGCAAGGGTATAAATACCACGTCAGTAGCAACACAAATAGAGAGAAACTAGGTCTGTAGTAAAAATGTAAACAATTTAATTTATGCTCCCTTTCCTCATCAAAAAAAAATAAGTCGGCAAAAACAATTATATGAGGTCCTTAAAATTTATCCATGGAATATTCTGATTCCATGGACAAATAATAAGTGAATGCATAAATATTTATTTATACTTTAAAAGGCCACCATGCTGTGAATAGCAATTGGGGTAACTGATGCTTATATCTTCTTCCATACACCATAATCCTAAATTAGACTCCATGGATATGGTACATATAATAGTCTCTAGTCTTAGTGGAAAAAAGGAGTTCATCATGGGAACTTTTGCCTACAAAGTATCCCGAGAGGCTTAGTACGTCTGGGGAAGCCATCTCACAGCAGAGTACGGTGGCAGCATAGGAAATGAAAATACACTTCCTCTGGCAGCATCTCCAGACTGAAATCTTTGGGGCGTTCGGGATTTGAAGGGAAAAAACAAAAAAAAAAAAGGGAAGATTCTCCATAGACACCACATTTGTTTCATGAAAAAAACATAGAGCTCAAACACTAAATTTCTCTGAAGAAGCAGCTTGTTTTCACACTAAGTGGTGATTAAGACCCAAGAGGAGAGGCTTTCTCCAGAATGCAGCCACCCACCTGTCCCCCAGATTTCTTTAGCCAAAGAAGTGCTGTGAGGAATAAGATCGTCACGACCTTGTGGAGGAGTCTCAATGAGATCCTTGTGATCATCCTGTTTGGCTCCAAGTCATATGCAGGAGCAATATCTCCCAGTTTCTTCCACAGTCGCACTCCCAAGGACAGTCAGGGAAACCACAAGGAAAATGAACATTTTGTGTAACTGCTGCCCGTGTCCAATATCCACACATGGCACCCCTTGTCACCAGAACGGTGATCTATTTTTTCATTTGTTACCAACACGAATTTAATTCCATGTAGTGCCCCTGAGGGGAGGAAAAAAGCCAGAACCCACCACAAAAATAACCTATGCCTCTCCCATTACCATCGCTTTAGTTATCCTATCCCCTACTGCTGCAAGAGACCTGCCATTAGCAAATTCCCAAAACACTCATTTATTTCCAGGGCTGTACTGTGAAGCCTCATTCTTCAAACATAACAAATCCAAGAGCTTCATGAGTTGAGCTATTGTGGATTTTTCCCTGTGACTGCAAATGGGAATGGTCTGTACAAATAAAAGCCCAGATCTCTCTGCTATTACAAGTAAAAGAGTCTGGGTGAAATATCTGCTGAGGAATATATTTTATGTGTTTTCTTTAACTGTCCACCCAAAAAGTGCTGAGTGATGGTCGGGTGCTGTTAGGAGGCACTGATAATGGCCTTACATTTATAAAGCACCATCCATCCAGATGGACTCCCAAAGTACTTTATAAACTTTACTAACTGGTTGTTCCAGCTCCACACGTCACCTTATATCTATCCATCTGTTCACAGCTATAGCCATGTACAGAGCACTTCTCTCACCACTGAAGGGTGGCTATTCCAGATTTGGGATGTTGCTGATGTTTAAGAGCTCACATCAATGAGGAGTAAGAACCCCGTGGCTTAGCCCTGAGTCTCTCCCATGGCTCTGTTGACTTCAGCATGAATTAAAACTAGGGAGCAGAAAATGAAGCTGCTGAGGAATCAGGTAAAAAGAGACAAGGTGATTTTTGCCTAGTAAAGCAGAGCAAGGCACCTCATTGCCAGCAGCTGCTTGGATGTCAAAAGTTTACACAGATGTAGGGAAGCTCACAAGTTCACGGAAAATCTTGATTCCACCTAGGCAACAGAGATATACAAAGGCTCTGGGGAGATTACTGTCAGCAGAGCTAGACCCCCTTATGTCACAGCTGAATTTGGGTTGTTTGTGTAAGTTTTCCTATAACAATGCCCACACAGAGAACCTAGCAGCAGGACTCCTGATCTGGGCAGTGACATCCCCAATGGGACATCATCAGGGGATGTTGGCTCCGTAATCTCTCACTGCCTCATTGCAAGAAATTGCACTTTACTACCTGTATCGCTGTAAAGTCCTGAGCTGAAGCCACAATTCCACCACCAACACGGAACTGGAATTTGGTATTTGGGGCTACCAGCTTGCAGTTAAAATAGCTAACCAAGGAATAGTGAAGGTAAAGCCACAGTGAAGGGAGAAGGAGGCAGTGAGGGGTGTGCTGCAAGCTGCTGTGAGCCCCAGGGCACTACTCCTCTCCTCAGGTGAAATGGGAAAGGTTTATGCAGTGCTTCCTCATTGCAGCAATTTTTTAAACAAGGAGCACATGTGTCACTTTACACACATCTTTCAGAGTTCAGTTCACATTTTGGTTGGGGTTTAGATCAAAATTAGATTCTCTTAAATTCCAGTTTGCATTTGGCTATAGGAGGCATTTAGATTAGACAGCCTCTGCTCTCCTGAAATACACACAAAGATCCAACATAATAGTGACTCGTTAGGCTATGGTTTTTTTCTCCTTTTTAGTCCAGAGGATATGTTCAGACAACAATCTACATTTGCGTGAAATTAAGATCCATCCAGCACCCTGTAAAAAATCTAAACTAAAAGATTAATTGTTAGCCATGATTACCATATTATTTATTGTTATTGTGTGATGTTGAGACTATGTTTGTAACAGATGGGAATCCAATTAGCTTAGTTCTGCCTTTGTCCGTTGGATGAGACATTAATTTCAGGGCCACTCTCCACCTTGTCTGAATAGCTATGAGAAAAGAAATATGCTCATGGAACTTTGTGTTTTTGAGACTGTTTGTCATATATTTTGTTTTCTCATGAAAGAACACCACTGGCTGCTAAGCAACAGAATAGCTGTGTTTACATGTACATTTATCTATATATATATGCACATACATACGCAGACACAGGGAGTTGTTTACTCAAGGACAAGAGTCCTCAACAGACTGGCTTTCAACTGAGAGTAATTCTATTAATTAGGGCTGCAGATACCATCCCCCTTCTGCTTCCCCCACCTTACCCCTCCTTTTCTTTCCTCTGTTGCAACTATTACTATTTTTAATTAACGTGCCAAAATGTTCACTTCTAACTATAACAAGAAAAGAGAAAGACAAAAGGGCAGAAGCAGGGAGAGGAGCTCTGGAGAGAAAGACAATTTGTTTGACTAACCCTTTTAGAAAAAGACAGGCTTGTCAATGATTTCTCTTCAGGATGGTATCCCATAACCAGGGGAGGGAGCAGAAAAGCTTTTTAATGGGGCTTTTCTCCCAGCCAGGAATAATCATGCCTACAGAGAAGTCTTGAAGCAGCCTTCTGCTTGGGGGCAGTTCTGTTATACATCTCAGTGGTATTTCTTTTTTGCCTTTTTAACATCTCCGTTTTTTTCCTATTTTTTTTAAAGTGAATCCTTAGTCTAGGAATTATCTCTCAATCCATCTATATTTTTTGTGCTGCATTGATCATTAGGTTATTTCTCCACCACAAATCTCTATCCCTGGGTTTTAAATGTTACAACATTTGATGTAATCCCCACATTTCAAAACTGATATCCAGACACAAAAGTAAATATTTAGGGTTTGAGGTTGCCTCTCCGTTCTTCTTCTTTGAAACAGTTTGTGATTAACTGAATACCTGTGGAAGAGGAATGTGATTAAGATGTTCATTTTAGAGAAACAGAGGTATAAAAGACAATACTGGGATTGAGATACAAACAAAGCATCAGCACTGGAAAAAGTGTTGATTGAAATTGGGCGTGTATGGGTATGAAACCTGGCTTTTCATACACAATAAACACTATGAAATACATGCCTTTATGTTGCTGTTTTATTTAAGTTGAAGTTGTCTGGGTGTTGATAAAATATCAGGGAAGGTGAATTCAGGAAAGAAAATCAGCTTTTAACTAAAAGAATAATGGCTTTGCATTTACAAATGTTATCATTCTTTATGGATAATATTAATAATCTAAAGGTTTGCCAGAAACTGGAAAAAATAGATTTCTCATTTTAGGTTTTTTGTTGAATCTTTTTCCTCCTAAGCCTCCTCCTCCCTGTCCATTCCCAAAATATGTGTGAGAAATTAAAAGCATCAGAAACTGGTGTGTTATGAGCCCCGTCCCTCCCAGTTCTGAGGAGATGTGAGCTTTTAAAGCCTCCAGCTGGCATCTACCAGCCTTTCAAGACAAGCTGTGGATCTGGAGCTCCAGAGGCCCCTGATTCAAACTCAGTGGCTTTGTCAGGAGGGTGGTGACTACTTTTGCACGCACACAAATTGGCAGTTTTCTGAACCACTGTGCGCAGAAATCCTTGACTCCTATTCATATGCGTCAGGCAGTGTCTCTCATTTCAAATGACATCGGCTTATTTGACTTTCAAATGAGAAAACTAAGTATCGTGAACAGATGAAGAGATAATCAAAACATCTTTGTTCAGGTTTTTGGAAACTGGTTTTGAAAACTGAAACTCCTGAGCCATTCTGCCAGTTCTCACAATATTTTTATCATTAGAAAAACAACAACAACAACATTTGCTAATCGGTTTCCTAAATCTCCTGCCTTTAGAGGCATGTGAATTGGTGCTGATTCACCTTAATAATAATTAAACGTAACTTATGTTTCTATCAACCCGTATTTGTAGGAAAGCTTGAACAACATTTACTCTCAAATGAAGAAGAATTCAAAATCTGAGCTATTTCTAAGCCAAGCCTCAGCGCTGACAACAGTATTGCAGGAGCCACCCTTGCTTTGAAAGCACTGGCGTAAAATCAAAAGTAATATAAAAATGAGGGAAATACACGATAGTCAAAAAGCTTCCTGGATCAGCAACTTTGATCCCTTACCACCGCATGAACTTCTCAAGGTCCATTTTGAACATTATCTTGGATCTTGCTCCTCACTTTTCCAGCTAGGCTAGGACTGCATATTGTTGATGAGAGATAATCCTCTTCCTAATTTCTAGGCTAAATATATTCATAGCTGGTCGGTCTATTTCCTCATCCCAAAGAATTTATATTAATGACTGGCTAATTGTTAATGCAACCTTTGTAATTATTCTTAACTATAAGTTGCATTTTCTCTCCCTTTTTGCATATTTGAATTGTTATCTATGCATATTCTCTCTCCAGGCTGTTTTGGTGAGTTGTGATTGATCAGCAAAATCATATAGTGAATGTGTTTCATTTTCCCAATTCAATAAGCAGACACATCTCTTTGTGAAAATGGAGCGCTCATCTTCCTTTAATATTTGAATATATGTCTTGGAAATTTGAGGTTTTCTTGAATATTCATTGTTATAGAGAACAACTGTTTGACTGTTCACAGAAAGTGCACAAAATAGTAAAGAAAATTATATAAGCAATTCAGTCCGGTCCTCTGAAAAGGGAATTTACATTCTCACATGGCTCTTGCGTTACCTTCTAGAAATGGCTGCATTTCAGCAATGCCACACACAAATTTCTTTTCAATTCAGTGTATTGCAGAGTACCACAAGACATTTTGGGTTGTGGGTGTAGCTTGGTTATGTCTAGACTGGTATTTTTTAGACAGACACCAGGGAACAGAATATCCTCAAGAGAATGGCATTTCATAAGGATGGGTGCATGCTGCCTAGATGAGAAGGCCTAGCAGCATTTCCTAAGGGATTTCAGGGTCTTTGCCAGGCAATTCCAGAACTTCAGGCCTTGTTTGCATATGTTTTGGTTTAATTATCTGGAGTGAAAGGACATCTTTGCTTTGTATTTGAACAGCGACACATCACCTGCCCTCTCTAACCTCAGCTAACAGCATTATCTCCTCAGGTCAAGTGAGAAAGGCCAGTGCTCTTGTTGCTGTGGGTGACAGGTTCAAACCCTTATAATCATCCATGACAGCACTTGTTATACTTCTTTTTTTATGCGAGTTTTTCAATCTCTCTCTTTCAGCTCCTTTGTACTGCAAGCCTTTGGTTCTTAGCTTTCCTTTTACATCATTTCCCTTATCCTTCATCAGCAGCCTTGCATTTTAATGTTTTCATGGCTTCAACAGTTTTCCTTCAGGATTTAACTCACATGCTCATGGTCAAACTTTCAAATCCATGGTTTTAATCTGGATTTGAAGTAAAACCAGAAGCATGTTACAGTCCAGTGCAAGCACACGCACATCTCTGCTGCTTAGCCTCTTTTTCTCCAGCCAGTGAGCTGGAGAAAGACACACAAACACAAATGCACACACCCCCAGGGCACAGACATATCCTGTTCCTTCAGCTCTATCTTCACCATTATCAAAATTAACAAGTAGCCACTTTAATCCTGCTCACTCATCACAAAGCCCTCTTGTTCCTGCGGATCCGGATCCACAGCTATTGGCTTCTTATCTCGGAAGCGAAGTAAATAAAAGAAAGGCAAAGGAAAAGAAAAAAAAAGGACACCTTTCTACTCTTGCATAAGCTTCACACCAACCTTCTTGTTATTGATAAGTGGCTTAAAGTGCTGTTTGGAAATGAAAAAGTCACCCTGATAAGATAACCTCTGGCCTTGGCAATTCCTGGCAAATTACTGTGCATCTCTGACTGGACACAGCTTCTCTTACTTTCGGCTTAGACTGGGGCAAGTTGACGCCCTGGATCACAGAGTGAGGTACTCCAGGGTAATCCCTTGCACTCACTAGTAGTGTTTTTTTAATTGATAGTGGGCCTTCTCCCCGAGTTTCTCCCCTGCCATCACTTCTGGGGGACTGGCATTTCCTCTACCAAGAGCAGAGAGCAGCATACAGCGTGAGGTTTGATATTTTCTAGCCAGGGAAGAAAGGATATCTCAGGAGCTGCACTGGCTGACAGAGCTCCACTCGCTGGTACCTGCCCTGAGCTGCTGGACGGAGAGACACCAAGGAGGACGTCAGTGCAGAGCACACAGGTGATGCTGTAGGCTATGAGGGCAGTGGAGAAATGGCAGAGGAGCTCTGGTAAAGGTTCTTCCCAGGATAGAGTGGCAGCATAGTCCTCTTGGGAATGAATGTGATGCAATCTTCCTGTGGAACAGGAAGTTTGACCACATGAATAAAGGCTGCTACTCGGCAGCAGATGAGGAGATTTCGTTGCCTATGCCACGACTCCGTATTTTTTCTCAGGAGGTAGTGTGTTGCGTTATTGTTGTTCCTGCTGCTGTTGTTTTAATCTTTCATGGGAGATTATATAAAACAGCCTCTCCATGAACCAGAACACATCTCTGGGGAATATGATGACAGCATCCATATCTTAAAAAGCCATAAAGTAGAGACGCACTGTAGAAAGTAGTCGTTCCCAGTAATAAGTGCAGTATGACATCCAGGAAAGATACCCTATTGTGACAAGTTTGAACACTAGTGCAAATCTGGAGAAAAGTACATTTAAAACCACAGATGTTGCCGTGCTTGTTATTTTAAAGGACTTTCCTTCACCTAAATTACTCCTGCAGCCAGAACAAAGCCCTTTAACCCTTGGCAGACCATAGTCATTTCCTGATGCTCCCTGGCAGTGAATCTTAAAACTGATTCTTCTTGAAGCCTGTATCATAGACACCCTCCCTTAAAATAGCAGCTCCCCCACATTTTGCAGAACTCATACTTTGGTGTACTCCAGCCCATGTGGACCCTGACCTTGATGGGTGAACAAGCTGATAAAGGGTTTTCTTCTTCCCTGATCTCACACAGAGATTAATTTCTGGTCTATATATAGTAGATGTGAAGCCTGATAACAGGCTTGTTTCAGGTCTTGCAGGAGCTGAGGCAGGAAGAGAGGGTAACCAGTTCCCAGTCACAGAGGGGCAGAAACAGTCTTCAACTTTATATTTTCAAAGCGTGCTGTACCCCAGAGCAGGACACTCATTAGGAATTGCTGTATTCATACCTGGAGGTTCAACCCTGCTGCATCACCCATACTGCAGCCCTCAAGACGGAGTGGGGAAGAGTTTATTTGCTGTGGTACTCTACTAATCTCTTAGGAGAATTCAGGCCACTGAGCTTTAACTACCTTGGGCCACACTCTCAGAGCTGAAATGCCACCTATATCCCCACAGCTAGTTAGTGAAAGAACAAGAAACTCCCGAGCGTGATTGAGACTGCCTGAGCAAGGTGACGTGCAGGGTCCTGTTTAGAGTAAGTGAATGGAAAGCCCCAGGCACAGTGCAGGTCAGCCTTTCCAAATATGATTCTGCGTGCCTCAGTTTCCCCTCTCTGATCAGTGTGCAAATTATGCCAGCAGCCACTGCCCTCACTTAGGTTTTATTAATGAACTCCAGGACCAATAAGTCAATAGATCCTGGAGAAGTGTCACTATTACAACCATCCACGACAAGGGAAAGCACATTCCCAAGCAGGGACAGTGTGGAAGGCCTAATGAACATTAAGCAGAGTACTTGTTCTGCACTGGCTTTGTCGCTGCTGGGCAGCCGTGTCCTGACAGAGCTCCTGTCCAACCAGAGACGTACATCCATTCATCATTAGTCCTAATGCAAGCTTGGGAGTTTTAAAGCCAGGGCTAAATCAGACCATCTTAATTTGCAGGCTTAATGCATTGCATATTATCCATATCCTTCCTATGGGATTTATCTTGATTAAGTGCTAATTTGTAACTGGTGGTATACCCAATGAAGTGACTGATGAGAAGGGTGCCTGGGTTGAGAGTCTGTGTTTTGGCAGCAGTGCAGACTGGGGATGGAAACTGCTGTTCCCACTGCAGACACTCAGGCAGAGAGCACATTTTATGCACATCCCCATCAGCCTCACAGGCAAAGTGTCCGGAAGGGTTTAGCTTGAGTTATTCTTCACCTGCGATGGAAGCCAGAGGCTTGCAGTGGGAGAGAGGACCAGTCCTATGAAGGTTTTTTTGCTGTACTTAAAAAGTCTATCCCTGTGTGGGCAGAAAAGAGCAGTCAGAACAGCCACAGATGATTCAGATATCCAAGGGCAGGCAGCCGTTCACACACCCAGGTTTCACATCTTTGGTCGCACATTGGGCTCCTCCCATCCATGCCCAGAGCTCAGCTTCCTGCCCCAGCCCCTGCAGTGACCCTGCCCAGCCCTGCCTGGCTCACTGCTTCCACTCTGTGACCGCCAAGAACCAGCTGGAGTAAAATGTTGAGTGGATGAGACCATTTTAGTCACAATCACAGTCCTGATTTGACCACAAAAGACTGGCAGAGCCTAACAGCAACATTAAAATGTCTCTTTGAGATGGGCAGAGCTTTTCCAAGGAGCTAGGAAGCTCCTATTTCAGGATAGTTTTACTCTGTTGACCTTCATTTCGGAATCAGAAACAAACTTTCCACCTTCACCAGACACACCAAATCTCAGATCAATCTACATCAGCATGTAAATTTTACAGGGTTTGAGGAGAAGTGACCTTTAAGCAGAAATGGGTTCTCAACTTCTGCTATCACAGCACTGGCATTTCACTAAAATAAAAACCTTTATTTCATCTGGCACTTTGGTATCTAAAACTGTGTCTGATTCTGTAACCACCTGCCAACCTCCACCAAATCATAAATGCACACTGAATATATGCCTGAAACAAGTCTTATACGCAGAAACACACACACAGAATTCAGGTCAAGCTGTTTCATAGTCCTATTTTACAGAGGAGTGAAACGAAACTTCACTCAAATTTCTCTGATGTGGTAATAGTAAACCCAGGGAAGGCATCCAAAAGTCTTAATTTATGTTTTATGCTGTACAGAGGTGTTCCCAAATAGCATTTCTCCTTTCGGTTGTTTTTCCTAATGCTGAAAATAGTGGACAGTTTCTCAGCTGATGGGTACTGCTTCCTTTTACTTGAGTAACTAATGACAGTTGAGGAGGAAGGGGGGCTTTGTGTAAAAAAGAAGTTAATTAATTTCGGGGGTTTTAATCTCTTTTCTTTTGTACCAAACTATAAAACAAAAATTCTTCGGGAGCCAGAACATGTACCTCCAGTAATCGAAAGAGAGGCAAGGATCTGACTAATAGATATTACGTTCCATTATATGGTCTTGAAGTCAATAAACATTAGGTTACCTTCATGCAGTGAAAAAAGACCAGATTTATTAAAAAATCTTATCTGGAGGGTTTGCATTTCAATAGGATGTGAATTTGCATATTTTAACAATAACCTCCCATCATTCTGTCTGATCTGTGCTCAGTTGGCCATACAGATCACTTTATCTTGAATAGATTATCACCGGTTTAATAAACCCTTCATAATATGCAGGTATAACAATGGTACTTCATTGGATAAAGAAGGTATTAAAGTTCTTTTTCTGGAAATAGGGGTGGCCCAGCTAGTGATTAACTTTATACCTCTGTACATCCCTGTGCTGAATACCGATTGAAGGAGAGTATTCCCATTATTCACATTCAAAATGGACCAGCTCTTCAGAGCTCCTGTTAACTCCTCCTTGCCCATGGCAGCTGTGCAGATGTGGGAGTTAAAACAGCCAAGGCTGCCAGGGATGGTATCTCCAGCAGTGGCCACTACCTGGAACATCAGGAAAAGCCCACACTCTTCCCCCAGGCTGAGTGTCTCCCATGTGCAGTGAGATCAGTGCCAGGATGTTTCACGGAGGAGGCACCATCTCAGTGCTAGATGGAAGTAGGGTCAATGCACTGCTCAGCAAAGGGCCAGAAAGGCTTCTAGGCAAAAAACCTTAGTTAACCTGCTTTTCCAGTGAAAAAGCAGCATTATTCTTCCTTGTCTCCTCTCACGGGCTTTTACTTACTGACCACTTCAACTTTGCACGCAGACGCTCATTTTCCACTGGTTGCCCTTTACAAGGGATGAGTCCATCCCACAGCTCCCATGTCCTGGCTCGTCATCTCAAACTGTTTGCTTGGGAGCTGCGCACTCAGACCCTCGTCAGGAGCACCAAGGAGCCTCTGCCAAACCACAGGGCTGGCTTTTGCCTCCTGCAGTTTCCAGGGAGACAGACTATTATTTACATATGCCTGCAGTTCCAAGCTCCTGACCACCCTTCTCATGAGACACAGGGCAGAGCATTAGTACCAGTGCGGCAGCGACGGGGGCAAATATAATTTTCATGTTGTCCTGCAGTTTTTGATTTCTTCATTTTTGTTTCTTTGCTGACATTTGCACCCTGACTTGAAGAAAAAAACTGATACTCTTCCTCTCCTGGGTACCCAGTACAAAGCAGGCAGCTGTGAGCGTTATCAGTCCACACACAGAGCTTAGACAACCCGCAGGCTACTGTGGCATTAAGCCCGAGCTTGTAGACCTTAATGAGAGATAATGTTTGCTCAGGACCAGCTCTGTGGTCAAGCAGCCTTGGGATCTGGGCTGCCTCACATCTGACCAGCTGGGAGCATAGGAATAATGAATTTGGGGTCTGAGTGTGCACGCATGCATGAGAAGGAGAGTGTATGTCACACACGCATTCCCCAAGACACTCCTGAGAGCAACTAGAACTTTTCACACTCTCTCCCTCCCCTGTTTTCTTTTTCTCTGCTCAAGCTGTGTTCGTGCTTGCTTTTCCAAAGCTCCCATCAGGAGCTTTTTGCTTCACAAGAGCCAACATGCCGTTGTGCTGCCTGACAGTGGGAGCACAGCAAGGCTAGTGAATAATGGAAAGTTATTGACCTATAATAACCTGGCATTATTGACCATAAATGATTTAGTTAAAGCGCACACACACACACACACACGCACACTCACACACCATCTCACGTGAAGGAGCTGAATTTTGAATTTCCTTTGTTCAGCACTGGCTCAACGGAGCTTGTCACAGGGGCGTTTTGGCCTGGCATGAAATTAATGTTAATCAAAACATCTCTGAGGATCCTCTAAATAAGATTCTTGTGGGGAACAAGCACAACACCTGGAGCCAAAAGCAGATTGTCCTGAGTCTTTTCTTGAGGCTCCATGAGTGCACAAACCTTTCAGGAACTTCAGCAGAGTTCACAGATTTTAAGGCTGAAGAGGACAATTTTCATCAAGCAGCTTGACCCCTGCCATAAGGCAGTCTAGAGACTAACAACTGCCAGGACCAATAACCTGCCACTGAACCAGAGCACAACACTTAGGGAGAAGGAAAAGCATCCACTTTTGATGTCAGACTTCCCAATTTCCTATTATTTTTTCTTTCTGCTGAGGCAGCTGTTCCCCTCCGAAGTGCTGACATCAGGTCCTTTGGAGTCACAAAGTGTCGGTCGCCCTTCTGGAAAGCATGCTCAGGGCTCGTGGCTGCCCTTAGGTGCCCCTCTGGATCCACAAGGTCAGGCACCACCCCCCACCTTCCCTGATGAAACCCCAACACCTTCCTGTGCCTGTGAAAGTGCAGATATCTGAGCTGGTGAGCTTGGCTGGATCAGCTGAAGATGTGAGCTGTTCAGCTGTGCCAGATTTCTGAAGGAGGTGTAACCCCAGCCACTGGCACAATTGCCATATGCCCTCCTGAGATGGCTGTGTTTGTGTCAGCATCTGAATTTTGTGGCTGCCCCTTATTATGGAAAGTTTCTGCCCAGCTTTTAACAGGTGAAACTTTGCAGCTTGGACCTGTTTCTGATTATCTATCAGTGTTCCACAAAGAGCCATAAGCTGCTCATTAGCTTTGTGGGTATTGTTCTTTATATACAAAATAGCCATGCTTGCTGTGCTTGGCTTGCTTTGTTTTCTCAGGGTCAGGTGGATGAAAGAAAGGATTGCTTTGGTTTCAGATTTGCCTGACTGGGAGCTCTTGAGAGATGATGCAAGAACAAAATTTTAACTCTCAGTGGTGTTGACCCGTGGTATGGAAGCAGCTATGAATTGGCACTTACAGCACATAAAAGCATCAGGATGTAGGGATTCTTTCCCTTGCTTTTCCAAGATCAGTGTAGTTTTTTCCTACTGACTCCAGCAGGCAGTGGAAGCACCTGGAGCTGCTCCCGCAGCCCAAAATCACTCCAGACAGGCAATCTGGAGTCAGAGGTGTGATCCAGTCTGTGTACTGAAGTAACTAACTTTTGAGTACATTTTAAGTACCTAATGAAGCAAGCTTCCCGGAGTAAATCCTTAGTTTCTCCATCTAGGAAATTGGGTTTGCATAATTTAGTTGTTTAAATTTAGGCAGCCAAGAGCTCCCTCTGGAGGTCTCCAAGCAGCCCATTCCTCTGCATGGGCACGGGCAGGCACTTGCTTCAGAAAATCACATTTCAAGATGTATCTGTGATTTCAGTGCAAACTAAGTCCTTCCATTAAAGACATAGGCTCTCCCCCAAATTTTCCAATTTTTCCTCTAGCATTAGAGCTAAGCTAGGGGGCAAGGCCAGCAGGAAAGAAGCAACTGAATTTCTCCCTGGAGTCAGGCAAGGCGCATGATATCCTAGGGTGGAGCTCCTTGTCACAGCGAGCAGAGCAGAAGCTCAGCGCCTCACCTGTGTGTGCACACCATCACACACTTGTGCACAGCCCTGAGACCAGCCCAGGATATCTGACCCTAGCAGGGTGTGACACAGGCCCACAACTTTTCTAAGAGGGGGAAAAGGACAGGGGTGTTGATGTCCTCATTCCTCAGTGGAACAAAGCTGTGTCAGGGGAATTTTGGCCGAAACGTTGGGAAAAGGTTCTTCTCTGAGCAGGTGCCTGCTCACGGGAGCGGGCTCAAAAGAGCACCAAGCTTGTCAGAGTTAATGGAGAATCTATACAATGCTCCAAAGTCATACAGACAAGTGTTAGGTACACTAAAATGATCATTATAGGTCCCTTACAACTCGAGATTTTCCACGATTCCATAGCTCTCTGCTCTGTCCTTCCTTCCTCTCTGTAAAATGGGCTGTTATACCAGCATTATCTGTGCCTTGATACCTTGGATTCATGGAGCTTCTAACAAATATAAATTCCCCTTTGTACACACTCCATTTAATCAAAACTTTGCTGGTTTAAGCAGTCTGTTTTATTAAATTACCAACCTATGAAGCCATTAACTCAATTAAAAGCAGCAGTTCTGTAGTCTTGAACAACCAAGGGGTAATATTGCAGTGGTAGACGTTATGCAGGTATGGCACGTTATAATAACAGTGAGAGCTCGTATAGCATCTTAGAATTTTACAATTTTGTAGGAATAATATCTAATTAATCCTCACAATGGGCCCTGAAGGTAAAGATTACTGTCTAACCCTTTTTTCCATGGAGGAAACTTAGTGGGGAAGGCGATGATAGGTAATAGACTTCAGAAAAGAGTAAAAGGCTGTATCTTTTCTTAGTCTGCACTCACAGTAAGAAGAGTCCCCAAATGGCTGCTTTCCTTCTGAGCAAATCAACACCAAGTGACCATTATCTCCCTTTCTTGTCTCCATATTGTGGTGTGTGCCAGGCTGAGTTAATTTTAAAACATATCTTTTTGCTTTGGAAGGTGTAGGGGTAGGAGTGTAAAAGTAAATATCACCAAAGTATTACTAAAATTTAATATTATTATTAAAAGTAAATCATACAGAAATAGAGATGATAAATAGGAAAAGGAACTGGACTTTATTTGGATTTGAAAAGAAAGTGACAGATTTGGGATCTGTATGTGCTTTTAGCAAAGTACAGAGAGGAAAGAAACAGCTTAAAACAGTGAAAATCAAACAATGTTGCTAATAATTAACATTGCTGACTGTAAAGATGCATCATAATCATAATCATAAATTATCTCAAGCAATCATGTATATATGATAATATAAATAAAAGAAATTTTATTTTCACGTAGTTTTCTTTGAACTATATTTCGAGCATTAAGTATTTTCTTTTATTTTTGGAATTGAAATTCTTGTTAAAAAGTTGCTTGGGTCCAGAAGGTGAGGATTTAAGGAAAGCACCATATGTCAGGAGACTAATGGTAAAACCCCAAAAGCTAGAGACTCTGGCAGTGCTTGTAAGCAGGTCTAGATCAGGGTTACCTTTAAATGCAGAGACTTTCGCATTATACCCTTATAAAAGAATTAATGAGTAGCTTATTTAAAGTAGATGATTAAAAAAAAAAGCCCTATGATTGTTCTCAGTGGTGATGGCTCCATTTTATCTCCTTTCATATTTACACCATGTAGCACCCAATTCACACTGCAGAGAGAGAAAGTACAATCTGGCCCAAATTTTCAAATATGCTCAGCACCCAGTGGACCAAAATCTTTTAATTATCTGTCTGTGCATTTGAGAACATCCTGCGTTTGAAACAGAAGGCTCCTTAAATAGTGTGATTTCTTGCTCGGTTTCCCCCTCTGCATTTTTTTTTTTTACTCTCAGCATCACATCTTGAGACTATCTCTGCGCTGTGATTTCAGACACATCCTGCCAGGAAGCAGCAAGCCTTGTTCTCCTCAGAGCTGGTTCAGACATGTCAGTGCTGCTTGGGCTTGCAGCCCATCCACGCAGGAGCCCCAGAGCCTGGGAGCTGAAACACGCACACTGCAAAAGGTTAATGGCCACGGCCGCCGGAAAGTTAAGCGCTGAACTTCTCGTGGCCCTGAGCAGCGCTCCCTCTCCAGTCAGGGGCCGCAGCACAAGAAGGGGAAGGGAGGAAGGAGGAGAGTGCAGCTGGATGCAGTTCCCAGTGAGGCCTCTCTTCTTTGCCTCTTCCAGCTTTATCCAAAATGCACATTCTATGAG
This sequence comes from Acanthornis magna, assembly GCA_036785705.1. Lineage (NCBI taxonomy): Eukaryota > Metazoa > Chordata > Aves > Passeriformes > Acanthizidae > Acanthornis > Acanthornis magna. The sequence continues at coordinate 1,270,130 of JAWUZG010000036.1, forward strand.
AGAGAGAGTGAGGGGGTCAAGCTCGCAAGTGAGGAGCAAGTGGGGAGTGATGAGGGAGGGAGTAAATAACTTTAAACAACTTGGAGCTATTGGCTGTGATGCCAGAGGTGGCATGCTTCTTCCGGCCACTAACACGTGTGGACAGGTGAACCTTTACACCAAATCAATCATCATATTTATTCTAATTGTATCGTAATAGTCCCCCAGGAGCTCAGTTCAAATGAGCTTGACATTATTAAAATTTTAATGCCCAGTTTTCATAGCTGAATGAATATTTAAAGGGTATGTCCCAGGCTTAAGTTATGATGATGAAGAAATTAATGGAATGTCTTGTTTAATGCTTTGGTACATGTTGATGCAAAAAAAAAAAAAAAAGGAAAAAGAAAGAAAGAAAGAAAAAGAAAAAAGTGGTTGTTCAAGGAAGAAAAGAAAGAAAGGCAATGTTTAGGCACAATTAGAGGAGGAAAGCATCAGTAATGCATTAGTATCAGACACCAGTCTTGTTGGATAGCTCTCAGCAGAGGGGAAATATTTATCATTCAGGAGGGGGGAATTCAGGGTGCAGTCAAGGACCAGAAGGGAAGCAGCTCCACATAAATGACAGATCAGAAATGAATCCCTGAGAGTCTCTGACCACATCCCTACATAGTGGGATGAGCTTGCTAGCCTTTGTTGGCTGGAACAGACAGGGAAAATCACCTTTGTTACCCAACCAGGGTGTTTGTTTATTTTAAGTACCCAGATCAACTTTGAAGGATGGCATAATTAATCAGCAAGACTCATCAGTCTGGTAATTATGTTACAGATAATTGTCAAAACACAGGACCAGATGATACCAGTTATACATAGATGGGAGTGAGGGTAGCTCCTTTTGCACTGGAGGTCCTGGTACAGGCTGAATCTGATAAAGAGAATTGCACTGAGGGTCTGAAATCTCAAATAATTGTGGGGTTTTGTTTCATTGTTTGTGTTTGGGATTTTTTCAAGCCCTCTGTTCTTTTCCCAATTCAAGAAATATTTGGGGATCTGTGGATTTTTTGTTTTCCCCTTTTTGAAGGCTCTACTAATATTTGCAAGTTTCCAGCTTGTGCTTAGTCATTTACTGCTAGAAACTGAGGGCTAACTTGAGCAGCTGGATGGGCTTAAAATCACACCCTGTATGCATTTCCTAGCTGTTAAGGAAGGCAGAAGAAAAAGTTAATACTCTAAGCCCCTTCATAGAAGATTTTCTCTAAAGGGGCACTATCAAGATTAAGATAATCTTATTCTTTCTCTGAGTCTTTCCTTGTTTGTTTTCTTTTTTTATAAAATTATTTTTTATTTTCCTTTTGCCAGCTCAGGAGGCGCAGCCCTGATCCAGGGGGCTTATCATCAGAACAAAGGGTTCACACATCTGATTTGAGGTGTGATTTCAAACCAGTTCAGACAAATCAGCGGATAAGGTGGCATGGCTGCTGGGGGTTCTTTAGCTCAAATGGAACTTGTTTCACATTGTCTAAAAAAAAATTAGACTATATGTGTTAGTTAATAGAATTGGAAGAAGAACAAAACCATAACACTGACAAAGGATAGGGATATACCTTGAGAAGGAAGCTCTTGTGATTCAGAAATGCCTCAGCATCCTACTTGAAATAGGTTTAGGTCTGGGCCTCCTGGGGTTCAGAGATGAGATAATGGACTGCTCTCTGTTATACAGCAGCAAGCAGGTGACTTTAACCTTTGGAAGAGGGAAAATTAGGATAGGAGGAAAAGAGTGAACACTCTAACCTTAAAAACAGGACCAGTGGTGGGGGAAAAACATTTTCTGGCTCAGGGTGGATCTAACCCAGTACCGAGGAAAACCCTGCCTGCAATCCTAACCTGGTGACAGCCTCTCAATTCCTGGGGAGGCTGTGCTTAAAGTCATGCTCTGAGGCTACCTGTACATTTAGATCAGTGAGAGAGCCTGTATTTCATGGTCTTGGCAGTGGGTGAAAGCAGCTAGTTAATTTACACAGCTTACTCAGTTGTTTGTTAAATGGCAGTGCTGTGGAAAGCATTTCTCCATAGGCAAAAGGGCTGGCTGTGGTTCTTATCTTTGTGGCCAGACATACAAAGCTACAAGCACAGAAGGTCTAATCTTCTTGGATGGACGGTGGCCAAGGTCTTTTTGCACTCAAAGCACTGAAGTCAATGGAGCCTGGCCTTGCCTAAAGTCTGCAGAGTCAAGCCAAGCAACCATTAGTGGCAGAGGCAACGTTTGGGTCTTGCTTCAGAAGAAGAGATAAAGCCCAGAGAGTGAAGAGCACGGCAGGAAAGTTCCAATAGCCAGAGGTCATGGGCTCAGGATAAGGGAGAGGCAAGAGCAGATGTTCATCTCTTAGCGAGGGGACAGGGGTTATGTCTACAGTGCCCTCAGGGATACATCTGTCTCTCTGACCTGCGTGCTGCCCTGCTCATGTCCCTCCTGAGGAGTCCCCCAGGCTCCGTGTGACCATGATGTTCCCCACAAGCAGAGGACACCCCACCTGCCCAACAGACAGCAGCAGAACAGCGTTGAGAGCACGTGTGGGACCACTGGGAGGTGAGGTCTGAGGGGAGGCTTTCAGCTGAGCTGTGCAGGAGGAGAGAGAGGCCCACAACCACAAACACCTGAGCTGAGGACATGCTCCAAAACTGATTCAGGACCCTCAGCACAAGTTCTCATCACTCATTTAAATTCTGTGATGTCTCATACATGCATTTAGCCATCATGAGTGTAAGGATCCACCCTTGTTAGTGTAAGGTTGTCTTTCTTGTACCTGTATGGACTACCTTTGTATGCTGTGGGAACTGGAGTGCTCAGCCTGGAGGAAAGGAGGCTCAGGGGAGACCTTGTCACTCTCTAAAACCACCTGGAAGGAGGTCCTTGCCAGGCGGAGGTTGGTCCCTTCTTCCACACAGCAAGTGATAGGACAAGAGGAAATGGTCTAAGTTGTGCCAGGGAAGGTTGAAGTTGGATATTAGGAAAAGTTTCTTCACTAAAAGGGTGGTCAAGCACTGGAACAGGCTGCAAAGGGAAGTGATGGAGTCACCATCCCTGGAAGTGTTCAAAAAACTTGTAGATGGAACATTTGGGAACATGGTTTAGTGGTGGACTTGTCCCTGTTTTATTAACAGCTGGACATGATGACCCTAGAGGTTTTCTCCAACATTAATGATTCTATCATTCTATGATTATGCTGTTCCTCTGCCTGGAAGGAGTTTGGGATCAGAGTGTCTAGGCTGAAAAAGAGATCTCTCTCTACTCAGTGTGTGCTAGGTTGGCTAATAGAAAAAGTTAGGGATAGAGAAGAACGATTTTCAATAAAAAGTGTATGGGCACATTTTAAAACTGGATGTAAGTTATTTTGAAATAAACTCCAGAGGGAAATTAGAAGAAAGATGGGATTCTGGACAAACTTCTCCCTACTGATATAAGGAAGAAGGGAGGAAAGGACAGCAAAAGACTGACTTAGTTTTATATTAGAATTTTTTATGTTTATGAACAGAATTTCACATTGTGATTGCTCATGGTAGCAGCAGGGAACTAGATTTAATGAGCAACATGTCCACGCAAGAGTTATGCCTCTGCTGTCAGGATACACAGACAAATAGACCCTTTTATATAGGTTAGCATCACCAGAGGGCCAGTCCTGGGACTCTTTACATGCTCTAATGTACTCACTAAATGTTCAAGGACTTCTTACTTATGTAAGGGGTCTGGGGCTACAGACACATTTTCAAAAGTCATCATCTACAAGACCCCCTTCTTTTCCAGGAAATAAAGGTCAAGTGCAAGAACCAAGCAAGATCCATGGGTGCAATAAATACCCATCTGGGTGATCAGGGCATCACCTTCTGTCTTTAGGCACTCAGGTACTGCCTGTGTGGAGGCACAGTCTGGTGACTGAAAATAGACCTATTGGACGCCAGTTTTACCATGTGACTGCCCAAAACTTTAAGGGAATCTCCTGCTTTCTCTTTCACATGCAGATTTGCATATGAAACAATATTTTACTGAAAACAGAAACAAGAAAAAGGGCATTCCCGTGTCTCTCATTTTGGAAAATGAGTCTTTGTTCCAAGCATCCTGCTGAGGACTCAGTCCTCCCTTTACCCTACCCCACTTCATTTAAACCCAGAGACACTGTAAGGTTGAACACTACATGCTCAGCTACCCCAGGGGCAAACAAAATGATTTGTTGTATTGGAAAATTTCTTTTTGGCTATTGACAAGATTAGCAGTTTCTTCAAACTCAAGTCCAAGCTGTTCTGTGGGGAAGAAGTTTTGTATTTGAAGCCATAGGCTTGTGCACGTGAGCCTGAACTGAACTGAAGCCCCTCTAGGTTTATCTATACACAGGAGAAAAGGAGGAAGATTAATCAATAGTTAGACAGATGGATTATAATGTGCTTTATGTGATATATAGAAAATACTCTCAGCGAGCAGGGATGGCCGGTAGCAATCATTCTCAGGGGTAGGCACCAGAGCATTGACTGATTTGTAAAGGTCAGACCCTTCAGTGGGTTTTTTTTCATATTTCACACATTGCCATTTCAGGTCTTCTCATCAGTTTGTGTACGTATCTATGGCACACATCTCAACAGGTGGGGAAGAGGATGGTGGGGAGGAATAAAGAGTCTTTTACCCAGATAAGGTTTGAGATAGTCATTTCAGAGGCAATGCACTACTGGCGAGGCAAACCAATATGATTTGTTTTGTTTTTTTTAAACAAACTTTCTAAAATACTTCCTCTCCTTACTCTTTCATTAATCCAACATTGTTTCAATTCATAGTGCCCACAGTAAATGTGGTTAATGTGTAATTACACATCAATCCATGCAAACATAACACTTACCTCTATTCCCATGGGGACAGATTGTTGCTCTACAAATTACAGCTGAAATATCCAAATAGAGGTTGTGTGGCTAACCTATGCTGAAGAAGCCTTTCTGATTCTGTAGCATTTGGAGAAATTTCCCTGAGCTGACCACCTGAGCCCTGACTTTGTTTTTTTCTTAAGAGAAAGAAGATTGCTTTGGATTCACACTTATGGCTATCTAGTTTAGATCACTGTAATTCAATTATGTCACTCAGAATCAGGTACAGAGTGATTTACTTGAACTTTGCAATTACACATACACAATTCAATTGTAGGTGATTTTCTTGGCTTTTCCAACTTTGACACTAATATACTTTGCATTTCCTTAGGGCCCTCTATCAGGGCAGATTTTGTTCAATGCTTTAAAAATTATGACCCACTCCTACAAACACATTCCTGCCAATACTTTTGCTCACATAAATAGCTGTATTGAATTCAGAGGAATTACTATTGTGTGCATGGCAGACTCAAAAAAGACTTATGGCAGACTCAGTTGGCAGAAGTGGTAAAATGAAATTCCTCTTAGTGTTTTGGAGAGAGGTTTTAAACAGAAAAAACTGTCTCACCAAAGAAATAAAGAGCAAACATATTTTTCTGAACATTTCAAAGCAGTTATTTAACTATTCATACCTCCAAATAACATCTGGGGTATGTTATGAGATCATCAAGAGCTACATATTATTTTTAGGAAGGAAGTTGCTCTGGGATGGGATGATTTTATTTTTTCCATGAGGCTAACCATCATCTACAGAGATGCAGGAGTGCCCAATAAGCATTTGCTAAGACCTGCTAGCTCACATCCTTCATGATTAGGTCAAAGCTGTTTCATCATTGATTTAGGGGGATGATGCCTGGACAATACCAAAGACAGCAGAACAACAGTGAGCAAGAACAGTTTATTATTTGCCATTGTATCTGTCCACATAATTCAAGCATAGAAATGACTGGATCTTTGTTTGTTTGTTTAACACCAGAATTTAGATACCTTTTTTCATCAGCAACCTTCATTGTACATTATGATATCTTTATCATATTCCAGAAGAAAATGGTGAATTTATGTAGAAGAAAAAGGTGAGAAAGAGGCAGATGTAAAGAAGTGTCCAAAATCATCCAGAAAGACAGTGCAGAGCCTGAAACAGGCCTTATCAGAGGTTAGCACCTCTACATTTTACATTCTTTGGGAACTTCCAGAAACATGGGCAGCAGAATTCCTTTCATCACTGTTTTTGATACAAACCAAAGCCCCCAATATGTCCTCAAGGACTATTCAATTTTTTAAAGACCTCTGAGGAGGGTGGAAAGAGTAATACTATTATTTAGATGATCACCAGGATAATCTTCCATGGTCTTATAGAACATACAAGCTCCAGAATAACCTTTTGTCTCCTGAAGTGACGTCATCCTTAAGCACAGCCAGCAGATTATCTCTGACATACCTGTCTTCTGCTTGGACATGATCTTCCTAACTATTAGTGACATTTCCCTCATCTTCAGTAATCTCTTCATCTTTTCCCTTTTTCTTCCAGTCTCAGAGCACATTTTAAGCTATTCAGGATATCTCCATATTTTGGCGTGGGTTTTTTTTTTTTTCATTTCTTCTCTTTTTTATCTCAGGATTTGTCCATTCTCAAGTAGAGTTTTAGATCTCCTTAGGAACACAAGGTATATTGATGAGCAATGAACAAGTGGGTGAGACAAGAAAGAAAAGGGTAGTAGGAACAGTGATAGGAAGAAAGATAGAGACAGTGAGAAATCAGCTGTCTCTGCTTTCTACTCTTCTTTCCCAGGTGATCCTTCTACCTGCTCTAAATTAATATCAAAGCCAGAGGGAGCAGAAAAAGGTTGGTGGGGGAAAAAACGACAACCTTAGGAAAAGAAAAATCATGATGCAGAAAAGCGTCTGTCCCCTGTCTAATTCCTGCAGTGGCCTGTAGCTGATGGTGCTGAGAAAAATACAGCAGCAAGCTCTGACATTTCATTTCTGTGGAGAATTGAAAAAGGGCTTGCTATAATTCATCGCTTCTTGTAACTCAAACCCTTTTTGACAGGGGTACCTGCGCTGTCTTTTAACAGTGGCACCACAGTGGCTGTAATTGGACATGAAAAATGATGTGTTTCTACTTGCTGGGAGAATTGGGGTGGGGGTAGGTGGGGCCATGGCAATTTGGTGTGAGATGGTGACATGTGGTACAATTTGGATGGGTTGGTTTTAGGCAACCAAAGGAAAGACAGCCCAAAATGAAGGCTATGAAGCATAGCAAGTATGGTCACCTTGCCTAAGTTGTGTAAAGGTGATAGTGAAGGTGGCATTCAGCAGAGATGAACATGCAAAGAATCACAGGAAAATGAAAAGTGTGATGCACATGAAGTTTTAACTCCACCATCAACACAAATATTTATAGCATTTGTGCGAAAAGAATACACAACCCCTCTTCCTAAAATAGGCCTATTCACAGCTGCAGGGGTACTACTTCCCAGTACAGACAGAGAACACGAGCCACAGGATTTTCCTGACTCCACACTGGGAACACAGTTGTGAATAAAACCCCGGTGTGCCACTCTCCTGCCACCTCTTTGAAAACTGTGTCTATATATGTAACCACAAATCCAAATTAAATTATTTCGCTCTTGCCTAAATCTTTGCACCTCAGTGGTCCCCAGCCCATCTTTGCTACAAAATTGCTGTTGAGTGAGGCACCTCAAAGTAAATTTTTGGCAAAATGGGGCTCTTAATCATGAATGAAGATAAACATTGTCCTGATTTATAATTGTCTTATAACTATAGAGCATTCTGGTACCATAAAAGTGAGACATCTTCACATCATGAAGAGAATAAAAAATTTTAGTCAGGTCCTGAAGGATAGTAGATAAGCTAAAGAGTAGATGAACACTTTTGAGACTTAGGAATGGTAAAACAGTTTACTCCTTTCACAGTGGCATCCCAACAGGGATAACACAGAACAAGGAAGCATGGTCATATTTCAAAGGAGAGCACAAAAAGTATCCATGGGCAGAGGAAAGAAGGATCATTAAATGAGCACGAGTGTAGCACATCCTAGAGGAAAGCCTAGCAGAGTACACCCATTCCATCGACCAGTTCAATGTTGGGCCAGCCTGCCAAGGTCGTTTTCTGTGTTGCCAAATCCCTTTTGAAGCCTTCTGGTGAGAGGGTTCAATAACACCTTACAGCCACGTCTGAAGCTCCGATGATCCCACGTGGATTTCCTAATGGTATTGAGCAGATTTGCTGTCTGGCAAATATTCCTTCTCCGGTCACACTCTCAGGGCCCACCAAGACAGGACAGATATTAAAGGTGTCCATATCAGTATTTCCCCAAACACTCTTTGGAAGGCTGCATTTTGGAGTAAAAACTTTGGTTTCATTCCAATTAACTTATGGCAATTTCCAGATAAAGAATAAGCAGAGAACTTCAATGTCTGAATTCCCTTCTCCCCAAGAAGGCATTTCTCCAGACTGGGGAATCTACATCTTTCTGCCATTTTATTTCCCCACTTAGCCTTTTTCTGGTCCCCATGACAGGTCCTTGCTCCCAGAGTGTCTGTGTAAAAAAAAAATTCCATAGATGGAGAGAGGAAACTTAATTATTTTCCTCTCAGTGTTTCTCCCTATAATTGGTGTCTTTCATGTCAAGATGATCTCAATTTGTATTATGGGCTCCGTGCAGGCAGCACTTTCTCTTTGGTCTATAAAGAAATTGTCAAGTGTATAAATCATAGTGTACATTAAATTACACTAGCCTTTTACTTATTAATTTCCCCAGTCTTTTTTTCCTCTGTTGGATGCTCATTCCCTCACTCTTTTTTTTTAACTTTCTTGGGGATCGACTTCTTCTTCTCACTCCTCAATCTCAGGAAAAGAAAAAAACAAAACAAAACAAACCAGCAACCGAAGCCCAAACAAATATTTGTGTCCTTTCATTTTTGCCAAGGGGTCTGATAATGTCTTGTGCAAACTGACTCCATCCAACTCAAGAAGAAGGAAGAACTCTGTCTAGTTTTTCTAAAGGCTGGGTCCAAAAGTTACTTGAGTTCAGTGGAAATTTTAATGGATTTTAGCATGCTTCAGATCAGAACCTATGTTGGTAGATTTATGGTATGTTCTGAGTCTCAAGGCTGTGTCCCTTTGGACTCCAGACTTTGCCTCTTGAGGCTGTGTGCTGCTCACCTCCTATAAATTCCTGGCTATTTCCCTTCCTGACTGCTTGGGATAAAGGTTCTGGCTGTCATGGAGTGAGCACCAAGGACCTCTGACCACAGGGTTAGATTAGCCATAGAGTCCACACAAGGAACCCATCATACATAACAAGCAATCAGGTCTCAAGTCAGAACTTTCTGGATGGAGACAGCACCAACCTGCTGCAAACACAAACTGTCACAGAGGTTGAGCAGCTGAGGGAAGAAACTGTGTAATTCAGCTTCATTATCCTGCACATGAGCAGCAAGATGTGCTTCATCTCACTTAAGTGCATGAAATATCTTTATGATCAGTAGGGAGAACAGGCACTGCAGAAGACCACTGTTTTTATCTCAAACACCAAGCTTAAGAGTGGCTTAAAAATTACACTTTCTGTACATTTGGAGTTACACAACATAAGTTACTCTCCTCACCTGTGCGATGTCAGATCTTTGAATGCCTGTCACAGCCAGCTGCTCACATGTGGCAGGATGTCTGTCCTGCTGCTTCATACATTGCCTCTGGCCCTGCTAATATCTTGTGGTACCTCTGTGGGCAACAGGTCTTTGCAGTGGCAGAAGCAAGGGCTGATACAAGGTTTATCTATTTCCAAATTCTTTGTAGGTTTTAGGACTTCAGCTGTTTGGATTTTGTTGGATGATACAGGATAGAAGAGAGCAGAAACTGCTCAGTAGCATCTGTAGCCATTGATCCTTCTCTTCCAGAATGTGAGTCTAACTGTAGTCAGTTTATGGATAAGTACATTTTCCTCTAGAGACAACAATACAGCAGGGTCTGCTAGGCTCTTCATCATCTTAACCTACTTGTCAGCCAACTTGATAACTTGTTATTACTAAATATGTGTGCAGAGCAATTAGAATAAATCTAAGTTATTATGAACCACTTTCCAGAAAAAAAAAAAAAAAGGAAAATTAGGGAAAAAAAAGAAAAATAAAACTAATGGCCTTGCTGCCCGACTGTGATTAGGTACAAAAAAGGGTTAGATAGTATTCCCTGAAGGCATCCTGTGACATTCATCAGCCAGTTTGTGGTCTGACTTTATTGGAAAGACATATGTTGGGAGATTCCTATTGCCTTCTGACCTCCTGCTCCTTGTGATGCTTGTTTGAACTTGTACTTTCTTTGTTGGTTGACAAATCAAAGAGATATTTTCATTCTTCTCAGAGATGGCCCCACATATTTTGAATAGTCCATCTGCACAGTGTATTGATTGCTTTATATGACAAAGAGTATGAGACAGGGAAAGGCTTTCAGATTAAAATCTCAGCTGGTTCTGATCAAATCTGCATCTCTGAGTATTGACAGGAGGGGTATATCCTCATCTCTGATTTTCAGACACCCACACCATGTTAGGCACTGCCAATGATGAAAATTGTGAACATCTGTTGTGAGCATCTCTCCTGGGAGTGAGCAGCTCTGGGGATAGTGATGGTCCCCAATGCTTTTGTTGAGTGAAAGAGGGATAATTTGGATATCAGAAAACCTATTCACTGCACAGTGGCAAGCTTTTTATATATGCTTACATTGTGATATGAGAAAGGAAAAAGATATCTGAAAAAGCAACAGAAGGAACATCCTGTCCTCTGCTCCCAGAAAATTGTCAGCATCCAACAGTCTTGCAGCACATGGACAAATTAGAACCAAATCCCAGTCCCCAGGTTTGAAATGGAGGCTGCTATGTTACACCTGACTATCCTACTGAGCTTACAGTAGAAGCAGAATTAGCTTCTCAATTTCCTTTTCATCATGCCAATCTCAAGAAATTTTTGCAATTTAGGTTTCACTGATCCTGGTGTTCTGACAAAGCGTTTTTGCTCTCACGCACCAGTGTTTCCAGAGGAAACTATTAGAAATTTTAAAAGTTATGTTTAAAATTTCATGACCTGTGTGAAATGAGTCAGATCCCTCTCCCAATGTGATTCAACAAAGCCACTGTCAGGTAAGAGGAGTGACACATTTATTTACCTCAGACCAAGCAGCAGCCTGCACTCCATGGTTAGTTCTTTGTTTACTAATTGCTTTTCTCCCCACCTTGTGGAGTAAATTCTGATGCTAATTATGGCGCGTGGTAAAGAAGCAAAGCAAGCCTCTGTATATGAATGTCTGACTCCTCCATTAATTACATGTCTGTCTTTGTTCTTCCTTACAGATGAACAGACCGATCCAGGTGAAGCCAGCGGACAGCGAAAGCCGAGGAGGTAGTTGACTGCATTGCTTTCAGCCACAGTGCTAAATATAATTGTTGTCTCTGGCTTCTCTCAGGCAATGTGCTGATCAATTAGTAACGTAATCACTGCCAAAGAAATTCCCTCTGCAGCAAAGATTCTCTTTATTAAATCTCCTTTACTTCGTCTCACTTTCCTCATATTCAATTATTATTTGATTTTAAAAGGCAGGCAGGTGCCAGCGATTGCCTGAGAAACAAATAACTGCCTCGTTAAGAAGTAAAGCATCAGGCACTGACTTAACAAAGTTTAACAGCAACGGACAGCAATGGGGGTTTTTTCAGACCTATGTCAGGTTGAGCTGTGGAGGTGTTTAATTTGGTTAGGATAAAGTAGATATTTTATGGTTTCTCTAACCACGCTGTTTCTGCTTGCACTGAAGCAACTCTACTTTTGGAAAAAGCAAATTCTGAGCTGGCAGAGTTTTCTGCACCTGTATCAGCTTATCTGGATAAACCTGTTGTGGAAACTGAAGACTTCTCTCAGACCCAGGGAGTTATTCAGGATTTGCACAGGTGTAGCTGAAATCAGGAGCTGGTGTTTTGCTTTTCCATTCTACACAGTGGATTTGGAAGGCTTTGTTAAGTTATTGTTCAATAGATCACCAGTGATGAGGTGTTTCCTGTAAAAGGTTTTTTACCTGAACTGATGTGGTGATACTTCACCATACTCTTCTAATAGGAGTCTGTTTGTCAGATCAAACACATAGCTCACTGAGAAAGTGTAAGATGGTCTGTTATGCTGGATAAATTACCATTCTGCTATTTTTTTCTTGCGTCTGTACATTTATATATATACACACACATATATATAATGACATGTTCTCTTCCTCTCTATCCCCATCTCTTTGGGAATAGAATAGAATAGAGAGCCTTTTCCTCATCTATTCAGTAAAAACCTCTAGTGCTTATGTATAAGATAAATGTGGGAGTAGATTTTGTCATTTAGTAATGATGTGGCTCTTACATGTCTGAAAACTCTTCAATTTCCACCATAAATATAAACTCTTCTTCATTTGTGGGATGGCTATCTTTGTGCTGGCATTAGTGGAAATCTCCAGCAACAGCTACTTAAAAGGAGAAAAATGCCTTACAGACAAAAGGCACCATGTTCTCTTTTCATTTGAAAGCTGTGGATTTCAGGGACTTTGGCAGTGTCAGTGTGAGGCTGAAACTCTCCAGTGACTCAAGTCATCAGAAGACTTTGTAGGTAGCTTGTAGTTAAAGGGGTGGTGAAACCACAGGTCGAGAGAGGCTCTGCAAGGAAGGGCTGTGGTGTTGTAATTGCAGAACAGGAGAACAGAGTGCTGGAAAAACACTAGGAATCTCAGCCATAAATATTGCTCTTTCAGAGCCTCTCTAAAGAAAATTTGGGGGAATTTGGTTAATACTGGACAGAAAGTGTCTGATGGGATCTGGCGAGTTCTGCTATCAAGGGCCAGGGCACAACTCCGACTTGCAACAAAGGCATGTCACACCCTACAGCATTGTCCGGTGGTTTTTAACAGAACCAGGTCAATTTCCTCCCCTTTGCCTCCCTGTCTGATGATCTGGCTCTGTGTCTGAGTAGGACTGGGTAAGCCATGGGCAGTTGTCAATGCCAATCTCCTAGGGGAAAACGGAAAGGCTCAGCTGCCTGGGCAAATGAGGGGACATTATGCACATTCCAGTGGAGTTCGTGCCGACAGCGAGAGTGAAGGGAGGGCCTTTTGTCTATTTAATTAGACATACCAAAAAATAATAATTAGGCTGGCCAATTTGCTTAGTGCGCCTACAGGGTATGTAGCTCCCAATCATTCTTTTTTTTTTTTTTTTAAATGCAAATCAGTAATAGAGAACACATGCCTGGCTTTCTGGGAAGGGTTTTCAAACTCCTTTGCTAGGAGCAGCTGCTTTCAGGAGCAGAGGTTTGAACTGCAAAGGGCTCCAGTGGCAGCTTGATTCCACATTATCTGTCACACCAGCGGTCCCCTCCCCATTGTATTTTAGCTAATTATCTCCCCATCTCGCACAGACCTCATCTTTTCCCATCCAGTCTGCTCCCATATTTCTTCCGTCGGTGGTGATCATAATGCAGAGGCCAAGCGGGTGCACTCATCATTGGTGTGAAAGACACGTTGTCCTAATTCCCCACTGACAAGCTGCTGCTGGGCTGGTGATGTTTCAGGACGGCATGACTCAAGGGCAACTATGGGAGAAAAGAACAATTGGCACCCAAGGGAGGCATTGTATGAAAACTTACGTTCTTCAAGAGCCCACCGGTTAAAGCAGGCGCAACAAACAGAATGCTAAAAAGGAGGCCGTGTATCTTAGGAGCACATCAAAAGACTTCATTAGGGCTGCAAGATAAAGGTCAACTTCAACAACAAAGAAACTTAAGTTGTAGCTTATTATACCCCGTCCGTGTATGGGGATGGGACAGAGGGAGGAGGGAGGTTTGGAAGATGAAGCAACTCTTCTCTACGGCACAAGCCTTTGGTCTGCCCAAAGTCCACACTCTGAATGCGGGTCCTGGATTACAGGGAATTCTGGTGCCAGGCCACAGTGTTAATGGAAAAATGCAGTGCTGTCTGAAACTGCAGTTTGCAAGGAGGCTTTTACTGAAAAAGGTGAGCAGTATTCTTGCGGCAGTGAGAGTGTGTTTTCTTTAGGGACAAATACTTGCATTTTGTTAACACATGAATCTTGAATTTACCAGCAAGTTCTTCCACAACTAAAGATTGTTGTGGAACAATATTTAACTTATGAGAGTCACAAATTTATTCTCTCCCGCAACCAGATTTCACTCAGCACTTTTTCCTGTTGTTCTGGAATCTGGAATTTTTTGCTCTTTAACCCTCCCTGTGTCCTAATTCTCAGCTGAACTAAGTGTTAGCATTTATTGTGTGTGAGAAAGAATTTAGATCATCTAAGTTTGGGGAAGAATTCAATATATTGTTTGGCATAAATTACACTCATCCCACCAAAATGGAAATGCTGAGTGCCCCTTATTAGTTTTCCTGGGTTTATTATTTTGTTTGTTAATCTACATATTGGACTAGGAGCAAGACAAAGCATGAAAACCTTTTCAGCAAAAACGGCATTATTTACATTTGCCTAATCTCATGGGAAATAGAAATGAATGTGTCCTCAATATATTTCTCGAGGGAAATTGTCTAAATTAATGGAAAAATTTTGCATTTTACATTCCCTCCTGTTTGTGCATGTATGTGCATAGTCAAGCTACAAAATGTTCTGTAGGGGTACTCCTGGAAAATGATTCATGAAGCTTCAAATACCTGATCAGAAGGTGAGAGTCCTTTGAGAGGAGTCCTTACAGAGATTTTAATGCTAGTGGAATTGACAGAATAGGATAGAAAGGGAACAAGTCATTATTTCATCCTGAAAAATCAGAGTGTAAGTCTAGCTCTATTAAGAATTTCTTAAAAACACTCATTGGCCTTTGCTTTTGCCAAATTTTTTCTTGACTATATGAAAAGTTCTTTTCCAGAGACTAGTTATTCCAACATAGTTTTAGGGATGTAAGTTATAGCCCTACATCAAAATTTTGGCCTTAACAAATCCCAATTAAACTGTTAGAATTTTCTATGATTTCCATCTTGGTGGAGGTGGTTTTCCTTGGCCCTTTGTCTGATACTCATCTCTAAAAATAGCCTGTAGATATCCATCACTTAAAGTTTCTCAAACTTGGAGAAAGATTTCAAGTCTGTTTTGTGGTTTGGGGAAAAAGTTTGGAGCCATTTCTAATTTCATCCACAATATCTGCAGCTCTCGCTGGGCAACTCTCACTGCAGCTGGCAGGGTTAACCTGTGATAAACGCAGCCCCGAGGTCCCACTACATTGTGCAGGCAGTAACATTTTTTAAAAGGAAAGGACTCTCCTGCTGCTCCAGTTGCAGTCCGTTAGTGATGCTTAGATGCTCCACTGCTCCCACACTCCTCTCAAAGGACAGAGGAACGTCCGTGAAGGAAAGAATGCAAAGATGTACATGGTGTGCTACCCTGGCTCACTGTTAATGTCACTACCAAGAAGTTTTTCACTGTGGTTTTGGGGTCCTCCAGCGTTTTATGGAAGAGAAACAGAAGGCTCTTGGACTAAAGAAAGGAAATGTAGGAAGGGGTTTAGAGATGAAAGGGTGCAGGGTCTGCAGAGAGGGTGTTAAGAGGTTTGCCAGAGAGGCTGTGGTGAAGTGTATTGCATAGTATTTCTGCATGCAGGAAATCTGCTAAAGTTCCTGTCTATGTTAGAGCTTTCAAGCAGATTGTCTTTTGTGCGTGTTGGAGGGAGACTTGTACACTGCTTCATTTTCTGCTGTATGGCAGCTGGAAGGCTTGGGCTTCATATTTCAACTGACTTGCAGCATTTCTCTACCCCTTACTTGAAGTGCAGGGTCTGAAACTATCTGTTTCGTCGTGGTTTATTCCAGATTCAGAGCAAAATGCTCAAGAACTGAATTACAGTTAATAGCAAAACAGTGTGCCTTGCTCATGCATGGTGATTTTCTTCTTTTTATACCCTTCCATCAGCTTAGTAATGATGATGGGGTCAGAACGGCCTCTCCACATTTTCTAAGCCCTATTTTCGTTTGAGACAAAAGTCTGGGTCTAATTCTTACTTCATCCAGGTAATTTCAAACTTGCTAGCTCTCTGCTGCAGGTGGCAGGGTAGCCTGTCTGAGGTCCCAGTTAAGTATTTATTATTTAGTTGTTTTCCATTTAACTGATCAGAATCATGCAGCTTGTGCAGATGGCCAAAACCTTTCAGGAAGCTTCTCATCCTAGTCAGGGAAGCTAGGTGCTAGTCAGATCTAGGCCTATTTAGGTGCTTCAATCAAGCAAGACTGGTAGCCTTCAGCTTAGCTTTGCTTCACACTGGTATAACAATGTCACATGGAATGACTTCCTTCCTCCTCGAAAGCCCTTTTTAAAGAGCAGGTTGGCTGCTCAGACCTTTAGACCGGAAAAGTCCAAAGAAGAGAGTTAAGTGTGAGAAAGGAGAGAGCAATCTTGACAGATCTCAGCGCCTTCTTTTCTGCCCTGTTGAAGGCTGGGCTGTGCCCGTGTGTGAGGAGTCCTGAAGTCTGGGGCTAGGCACGTGCCAGAGTTGCACCTTTGCAACTCTCATCTCTTCCATATTTCTGACCCACACATGTTGCCTGTACCATCAAGCTCTTTGGAAGACACTTTGCTAGCTGTTCCTAAACTTTTACCTTAAAAGACTTCCCACTCGAGAGGCTGAAGAAATATCCTCTTCCAAGGTGGTAATCCTTACAACCTCCCTTTATATGGCCTGCCACAGCATTTTCTTCAATTGTTCATCTTTTTCTTCTTTTATGATCTACACACCCATTCAGCAGGAGTAAGCAGGTGGCACTGGCACACGATTTAGGGAAAAAGATAACGTTCTCCCGTCTCAGAGTTGGGGAAAAGATCTCAATGAACACATCTCCATCAACTCTTTCAACATTACATTGAGTGCAGTGTGGCTCATGTTGATCTTTTATAGCTCAGGCAGACCATGGCACAGACAGGGACTTGCAGAGGTCACACAACACATGAATCCCAGCCTTTGCTGAAAATGTTGCAATGGAGATGCTGACTACCAGTTGTATAGCAACATTTTCAAATTGTATGAAATCTGGACTCAAGACCTCTGCAAAAATAATTTTCCACACCCAGGGTCTCATATTCCCCTGTCTTCGCCTTAGTGTTCACAACAGTTTAAAGAGCGCCTCTCTCTCTTCTTGTCAATTCTTGCAGTTTGAGAGATTTTCAGCTCCATGTGAAAGTCTGCTCCTAAGTCTCATACACCTCCTCTTCCAGAGTTTTGTCCCAAACCTGATCAGCTGGTTTTGACTTTTCTTTCGGGAGGCATTTAAAAAATACTCCCACACCTAAATCTAAATACTTCTTTCTTTATTAATTACATATCAAATATTACCCACTAGTGCTGAATTGCAGTATATCTGTGTGGAGGGTAAAGAGAAGGAATGACTGGTTAAAAATAAACCAATGTTCTGTTAAAAAGTCTATCAGAAGTGAAGATGAGCTCATTAGTCAAAGGGAAAAAAAGAAAAAGAAAAAAAAAAAAAGGCAAGAACCTAGGCAAAGGTCTTGATATTAAACTGGGAGGCAGCTTTCTTGCCTCAGAGGCTGGGAACATGTCCATTGGCTTTTATTTCAGGTCTGAACAGCTATTAAAATCTGTAGTGTCTTTCCTTCAGCCCTAAGACAAACCTGATCTAGAAAGAACATTTTTAGTACTTGTGGAAATCTCTTTCTAGCTATAGCTGGTTGTGGGACTGATTAGAGTCAATGGGAAATCCAAATCTCTTGGTTTACTGTGGAATTTCAGCACTATGTGACCCTAGTGACAGCTGACACCCTGTTGTCCTCAGAAAGCTGTATTTTCAAGCAGAGAGAATGTACCAGCATGCAAATGGATCAGTTAATTCAAAGTGGCCCTGGGTGACCCCATTCATGCTCTTCTCTCTCTGGTAAAACTTAATTCTGGGTGAGAAAAAGGGCTTCAGCAGGTCCTCATGTGTAGTGTTTTATATTTGATGACTCTGCTGAAGGCTGATGCGCTCCATTCCATAGTCAAATGCTGAAAGAATATAAGGGACATCAAACTTTTGTTCACGTCTGCCCTTCCCAACGTGATTGAAATCGATGGAAGTGTGCCCATCAATAGGAACTGGAAAAGATCCACAGGACATTGTGTTCTAGCACATGTCCTAAGGACAACCTTTTAAAATCAAGTATTAAGGGAATAAAAGGGGAAAAAAAACAAAAACCAAAACCACACTGCACATTTTTCGTAAAACATCTGTAACCTAACAATTTACTGATGAGAAGGAGGAGAGAAAGGCTGGGGAGCTTATCTCCTCGAGGTTTTGATATTAGTTCTGTTTCTTGCTATGACAGAACTTTTGATCAATTATGTAACTTTGATTCCCTTCTCCTTCACACCCTTCCTTTATTGTCTGCTTAGGCTGTGATATGCTTTTATTTGCTCATTTCTTGTAGATAGTGCCTTTGGCATTCATGCACAGGCTGTCAGTGTCAAAGGGTTAAGGCAGCAACGAAAGCCTGTAGCTGTGCCCGGAATGATGTGTACAGGGCCAAAAATCAGCTGCAGTTGGTGATCAAGGGCCCTCATACTGCAGAGTGATATTTAGAGGGTTTTTTTAAATAACAGGGCAAAAATGGAAGAAGCAGTGGGAGGAGAACAGTAGAGGAAATAAAAAATATAATCCCGTAAAAAATCCTACCTTTGTAAATACAGTTCAGCCTCCTAGGTGAACTCGGGGACACATAACAATCCCTGTATCTTTTTCTTAATGTAAAGGTTGCTTGTCAATGGGGTTTTATACAGCATTAATAATACATTTATATATACACTCCACAATTAATTGCAAAGCATTTATGGCACTGAACAGTTAGAATGCATTATGATAATCACTCCTCGTGCATTGACTTTATTGTAAAGGTTTTGCTGATCACTGTAATTGGCTTGTTATTACACAGGAATATAATAACACCTCTCTGTATAGTAGTTTATAGCACATCAATAGCAAATGCATTCCCTTTATTGGAAGCAATGTGCATTTTATTAGAATACAGCTGAATAAGTGCAATCTGTGTAGAAAATGAAGTTTCTAATGACCTGTCTCACAAAAGAGTCGAAATAACAAGCCATTTATTATGTATTTTTTCCACTGATGAACTTGTAGTTACGGTTACAGAGGCATTTCTTTAAAAAAAATAAGGCATGTTTTGCTGTTCTTTCAAAGAAACATTTGGAGGAAAAGAAACATATGGGCCATTTTTGTGCTTATGTTGAATAAAGTAAGGGTGACTGGTGATCACACCTTAGAGATTTCATTTGCTTTTCGAGATTTTCCAACCTTCTTCCTTGAGTATTTGGTCTGACATTCACAAAGAATTAAAATGTTCTTACACTGAGTCCAAATCCATCTCTTGGAGCAGTTCTGTACGAACAACCCCTATGCAGTCACCTACACATTAGGTGTGAGAGGCTTGGTGTTGTCCTCACTCCTTTTGTATGGGTTCTTTTCCTTCACTTTAAAAAGAGGCATGTTTTATAGTCAGCAACAAAAAAACCTAAGAAGGTACCCAGAGCTTTCTTTCCTGCCTGCCACCATGGTTCTAGGTCTGAATTTCAGATCTTTCGGTGAACTTAGGGTGGCATGCATGGTGGTGGTGAGCGGTGGTTTTCTGTCATAAGCTCAGATGGTTAGAGGGTGGTGCTAATAATGCCAAGGTTGTTGGTTTGATGTCTGTATGGGCAATCCACTTAATAGCTGGACACAAGGATGGTCCTTTTGGGTCCCTTCCAACCCAGAATATTCTGTGGTTCTCTAATATGTGCCTGCTTTTTCTCAACTACCACTCGTTTATTGTAGACTTGCAAATACCCTTCAGTCTGGAGTAATTCAGGGTCTTTCTGGAAAGCAGGAGGCAGGAAATGTCTGGGCTATGGGCAGTACCCTCAGCTGTTGGCACACACACTGGCTCAACCCAGTTTTGATGCAGAATGAATTCTCTTCTCTGAGTGGGAGTTTCAGTGAGGAGGGTTTTGCCTCTTGCCTGCTGAGATCCCAGATTAGAGTGTCACAGCTTGTAGGAAGTTTCCAGACTCTGGAAATAGTGGAGGTCAAGAAAACTTTTCTTCGTGACATACACAGCATTTTCCAATTGCTATATATATTTTGCAGTATGTACATGAAATCAGCTTGGGAGGCAGAAAATCTCTCTATGTAAATAATTTAGCTCTCTGAGTAAACTCTATCTAGTGCTTTTACTCAGAATCTGAGCCTCTTAGGAGCCTTAGACTTAGGGACAGAAGAAATTTTAAGCATGGCTACTGTGCCACTGTTCTTAGAATGGTATTTCAGGCAGAATTCACGGTTTTTCTAGGTTTAGCACATAAACATTAAGCATAATCTAATGTTAGTCATCTGGCCTCCTTCTGTGGACAGTGGAGAGAGGTGCTTCCAAATTATGATTCATCCTGTCCTAAGACAGGTGGGATAAATGGTACTTCAAAGTTTCTCTTCTCCCTCTCTCTTCACTGAATCAGGAATGAACCTATGGCAATTAACTTAGATTTAGATATCTCACTTTTAGACACCTAAAGAGAGGTAAGATGAATCGCAACTTTCACCTTTTCAGGCCACAGTTTTCTATCTGTATCATATGAAGGATGGTACTTGATATTTTTTTCTGAAACCCTAGGGAAGATCTATGAATAAAAATTGCTATATAAAAACTATGGATTATAGAAGTTGGGGGTTTGTCCTAAAAAGAAAAGGTATCTTTCTCCATTAATGTGTTTGCTTCATAATATCAGGGGAAGAATAGGAGGGGTTGCATCCCCCTCAGCCTGAGCAATAGAGATAGTCTGATCAGTTTTAATTCCTCTTTAAAGTCAATTTCCGTTTTAATTTATGTATTTTGGTTTGCTACCACTCACATGCTCAGGACAGAAAGTGAACCAAACCCCCCCCAAAAAACCTTAAAATTAAAAGTAGTGTGTCACATCAGTGTCTTTAAAATGTGTTTTCATAATTAAGAAAAGTATTTTTATCTTTAAAACCAGCTTGTTTTGGAATCTGAGATAGAAAATGAATATGGCTCCTTGTAATATCATTTGTAGAGAGGTAATTTTCAAGGCAGCACTGCACTGAAACATTTTCCCCCAGGGAGGATAAACAGTTGGCTTCAATTAGTGAGGGCCTGTTTCCTTTCTTTTCAATTTTAAGGACAGTCTTGCAGCCTGATCCTGCACAGAGGAAGAGAAAACTCTACACAGGGCAATAGACTGCAGCTTGGAAGACTGAGGCTAAAATTCTTGCCTTGCCACAGATATTCTCAACCTTGAGGAGGTTACTTAGGATCAGGCTATTATTTTCACTCTATTTCTATCTGGTGACTATTATTACCTTTGACTGTCTGAATATACACGTAAAATTGGCCGAACATCTTGCTCTGACTCCAGTTTCCTTCTATAAAATAATATTGGTGCTGCAAGGATACATGCATTAAAGATTATTAGGTTCTCAGGTTCTCTAATCATTAGTTCCACAGAAATAACTTGGTTAGACAAATAGAGGTGTTCAAAAGTGTCAAATGTGTTTCACTGCTCAAATCTCACATAAAGTCAATGGGCCTTGGGTGTCTAAATATTCCCTTTGAAAATCTCCCCAAATAATGATGTTCTTCCAAATAGTTGGAGCCAGCTTTGTGGGGCTGATTCCTTACAATTTTACAGTGGAATCAGCTCAACATTTTTCCCGTAGGAGAAGCTGCCTATGGAAGCTTGTGGAAAATGAGGAGGACATGTTCCATGCCAGGGCAGGTTTGTTTCATAAAACACATTGAGACTGCCCAATGGGCAGGACTGGAAGAGTGTTACAAATAAGGGAAAAGTAACTTAAATATCTTGGGACTGGCCTTAGTGAGGGAATGCTTTCTTGTAGCATCAAACCTGCAATGCAGGAATTGATAGTAATATACTTCCTGCCCATGAACTGCTATATGAATGGCAATTAATTCCCAAAAATCTTTATTTTATCCATCTCTGGAGTCACTGATGAATGGCCAGATGCATTGATTATAAACCACAAAATACTAACACTTCCAAGCAGACAGCCAATTAACATGAAATTATATTGCCACAATGTAATGTACATTGGATGAGTTGCTTTCTTGTAGGTTTTATTGGTTTGTTGGGTTTTTTTGGTTTTTTCCCCCCCAAGTGACTATGACTATTATTATGAAGAATCGCTAATGAAAAAGAGATGTGGAAGAGTGGGCCAGAACCACAGGCAAGGGAAAATGAAGATAGTGTGAGTTTAATGACCTTAGATATTGGACTAAACCAAAACAGTCTCTCTACTCCCTAGATGAGAAATCTAATTATTTATTATTTTTCTTGTGGTACTGCCTGGAAGACCAGCTAGGAGCCATCACACCATATTCACTGCACACCACAGAACAGGCAGAGGTCATCTTTTCCAAAAAGATTACTCTCCAAAGGCAACCAGATGGGGTGTCTGGATGCAGAACTGTCATAGAGTGTCTTCTGAGGTGTGACAAAAGGTATAGTGCTGGGTTGCACAGTTGGGAGTGAAATTAGTAGATTGGGTCAGGGGCTGTGGAGTTAGGGTCTTCCTGGGGCAAGAAAAGAATAAGATGGCCTTCAAGCAAAGCTCCTTTTGGTGACACATCTGACACAAAGCAAGTATCATTCTGAATGACACAGACAAGAGCTGAAGTCCTTCTTGGCAAGGACCCTTCTCCTGCACTGTCACACCGCTGTCACACCACATGAGGATGGGATCACACGCAAGGCCAAACTGCTGCCTTGGTGTCCAAATATGTTAGCAGAAGAACCTGAGGTTCAGCAGATACCTGAGGGACACTGACAAGGAGCCTGTTATGCACCATGCTACTCACGGAGGAGGCAGGTCTGTGGGCTCTGTGGTAGAAAAAAAGGGTGCAAGGACATAGATGTCCCTAAATACCAACTGCATCTTTACAGAGAGCTCTTCAAAGGGACCAGGGCCACCCAAAACAAATCAGAGGTCAGAAATCATGTGTCACAACAGAAATTCAAATCCAGTGTCTGCAATGAACTGAATTTATCCCTGTCTCTCCTTGACCTCAGTATGTGATCCCACACTTTTCCCTGGTATTACAGGCAATGGGGTTTTTATTAGGCCTCTAATGTTCCCCTTTTGAAGTTTGGACTTTGAGAGGAAAGGCCAAAACACTGGAACACTAGCCATTCTTCTGGTGTTTTTGTCTAGATAAAAAGGAAATGAATAGGGTTTAGATCTAGATGGAATCGTTAGATCACGTTTAACCTCTTGCATAAACTCACTGTAAAATTTCACCCAGTGCTGAGACTTCTGACTTGTATTTGACTGAAGAAAAAAGAAATTTAGCCAGAGAATGACTCTTTTGAGGCTTCAGTACAACTTTGATATCAAACAGGTTGGAATTGCAGAGATAAACCTTCTAAAAAGCCTTTAATAGTTTTCCAAATCAGTTCAATTAGTAAGGATACATTTTGGCAATCAATTAAGTCTAACAAGTAGAGACAGTAGGATGTATTTTCCCATCAAATACTTAAATACATATGCCTTCCCCAGTTTCCCCCACAAAAAGAAAGGGGCTATCTTTTCCTGGGGCAAAATTTTCCAGATTTTTCTAAAGAGACCCTTGAAAAGACACAACAGGGTAATTCTCCTAAAACTGGATAGGTAGAAATATTCATGTCTATGGACAATGGAGTTCATTCAGAACAATAAGAGGGAAGTCTCCTGGAAAGCAGATATTCCCATGCCTAGGAAGATCTGCATGGCTCCTCCTATGTGGTCCCAGTGCTGTAATTTCCTTCTTGCCACATTTCCATGCCAACACAAATGTTTCTTCAGCTTCTATCTTCCTAGCCTGACCCATGTGCCAAAGAGGTGAGATATGTCCAGTGCTTTTCAGAAAGTTGTGCTGTCCCCAACTCCAAAGAAATATATCGTCTGCCTTAGCCAGTGACCACAGGAATGGTTGTTACTGCATGTCCACAGACATCGTGGAGCGACAGAATTTCCATGGGCAACTAATCAGGAAAGAGACATCCTCCATTTTTCAGCCATTAGTAACATGGTGACCTTTAACAACATTGCAAGCTTTCACTCTCTCTTTAAAGTATTATATCCGTCCTTAGGGAGAAAAACTTGTAGCTAAGGATTGAAATCAGAAGTGGATCATAATGCTGGCTGTGCTATTCAATTGCCCTGCTGTATTTAGGATCCACTTATTTCTGGCTGCGTTTGGCTTTTTTTCCATCTTGAATCTAAAAAAAGAAGTGACCAGGCTGGCAGTGACATGTGATTAATAGATTGCACCTTTAGAAAAAGTTAGCAGAAGGAGATTAGCATTGCAGCCTATTATTTATTAATTAAATGCAGACACCCTATTTATACCAATGCTGATGACATTAGTTCACGTCCGTGCTTTGGGACTGCATTATCCATCCGGTCTCCTAGCATAGTAATGATTGTTATTAAGCTGGTGGATGTTGCTGGGCTCCTTCTGTCACTTGCTTCTGTTATCAGCAGGAAAGGACAGCCAAGAAGTTAAAGATCCAACCTGAACATTTTGTTCAAGTGTCTGCTCTGTCTCTAACAGCCTGAGTTACCTTGGCCGTATCTCTGGGCTCCTTTGGGACATCACTGCTTGCTTTTTACATCTGTACCTCCCTGTAGCTCAGTGTGCAGTGAAGATTAAGCATGCAAGGCAGTATGCTGTGTGAGACCTTTTCCATTGCCTACAGGAGAAAGAATTACATTAGTGGGCATATAGGTACCTGCTGCTGCTATTTCAGTCAGCAGAATGGGAAAGAGTTATCAGAGGTGTTGTTATTTATCAGAGCCAGGGTAGAATATTATACTTCTCATGACTCTTGTTTGATAAGCTTGTCCTCCTGCCTACAAAGCATTCAAAGGGAAGTTCTGAAGCAAATCCAGCCCTGAGGTTTCCGTTGTTCCTCGTGGTTGTTTTCATAGATCCTGCAGGAAAAGCTACAAATGGGTTGCAGGACTCTTCCTGATCCCACCCCAGGGGGATGCCATGGGCTTCTCTGTCACACCCTGAGCTTGGGGCAAGCAGATTATTATGAAACTGCCCTCTCCTGCGCCTTGAAAAAGAGAAAGCCTTGGTGGTGCAGGACACGCTTGTGCTGGTTTTAAACCAGGAAATAGCTCTTTACTGCCTCATAAACAAACCCATGGCCTTTGATTGGATTGTCTGCAGTTGCATGAGCCAGCAGAGCCAATAGACCATATATGCTTTGCCTTCAGAATGAAGATGGGAATCCAGGGAATCCTTACATTCACCAGTTGGTATCCTTCAAAAATTGCAGTTTGGGTGTCCATAATCCAATTGATGAGTTACTCCAGCAGAAGCATGTCATAAATGGTTAGACTTGGTAGGGTTCCTTGACAAGCCGTGATGTGCACACTCTCTTGTGACGGTGTCTGGCTCTTCTTCCACATATTAAAGGACAAGTTAGATACATGAATTAGTCTCTTAACAGTGTCTTCTACTTATAAGCCACTGCAGGACATTGACTGCAGAATGTCAGCAGGACATTCTGCAACAAGGGCAGGCAGTGTGGTCATGAGCGGGTTTAAGATTTTCTATCTACTCTGGAAAAATTTCTAAGTCTACAGAGGGGAAAAGATTAGTTTGAAACCAGTGTGCACTCATGAAACTATGGAGGATTTCGTTCAAACCCCACTCAGACTTCTGGAGTTTGAGTAGGGTTTGGACCAACACCACCATGGAAGTGTTGCTTCAGAACAGTTTGAGGACCTGAGCCTTAGGCATCCTCTCACCATCATTTTGGTGTTTGCTTATTTGAATTTTTGTCAGCTATCATGTTCCCTCATGTTCCCTCACTGGAAGCTGAGCACTGTAACAACCACTAATTAAAAGAGAATATTGAAGAGTCTTTCAGCATTATCTACACCATGATACAATCTGAACACATGCAAAAGACATTAAAAGATGAATGAAGAGAGTGAATGGGCTGATTTATCCTGGACTGTTTCTCACGGTGTGAAGTCTGCCTTTCACAGCCTGATGAAGTGCAGAGACAGTTAGTGGATTTGCTACCAGGAAGGGCACACATTCATTTCCCTTCCTGCAAATGTATTTAGAGCTGAAATTGAGCATAGGAAAAGTTAGAGCCAAAAAAGCAACCACTGAAAATGCAAACTATCGTTTATTTTGGCAAGTTGGTGTTAAAGAGAATAAGTTGAGGGTAGTAGAAACTGGCATAGAAATTTTGCAGAAGGGTTTCTCCCTGTGTGTGTATGCTTCAACTAGTTGATTTTTTTCTTCTTTTCTTTTTTCTGTGCTGCATTTCGTGTAGCTTTCCACAATTAGGCATTGCTTCCTATGGGCGTTTCTTAAATACGATACCAATGGTGAACACACCCATTCCTAACTTTAGACAAAAAAAGAGTTGGATACAAAGTGAAACTGCAGTTTCTTCCCATCCCCATTGTTGTCGCAGTAACGTAAAGCACCTCATCTTTACCCAGATAGTGAAGAAGGGCAGAAAGATGGATTTAAAATGGATGCTGCTCTGCTGGATGATGCAGATAATATTAACACTTCTGCATGTCTGTCAGTGACTCTCAAAGCCTCCTTCAGATGTAATCAGCCTCTTCACCTTGCTCAGTGTATGAATAAGGAAACTGAGGAACTGTGACTAATGTGGTTGGGAACAGCACATCACTACACCGCTTGGAGCTGAAGTCATGTCTTCTAAAACCTGTTCAGTGCCCTACTTAAATTTGGTCTTCTTTATTCATTTTGTCCTCCTTCCTCCCCTCAGCTTTGCATGAGTCTTATGGCTTTTTTAAATGTGCTAGAAAGTGAATCAGAGGGCATAGGAGTGCATAGGGGTGGGGAGTTTGCAGGGGAGTTCCCTGTGGGCCCAGCCTGTCAGCACCTTAGCACCCACCCGTGTGCATCCCCCCAAGGATGGGGGGCTCCTTGCTGCTGGCATCACAGGAAAAAAATAGGAAAAGGTGGTGCTATCATGCCGGAGAGGATGTAGCCCCGTTCCTGACCTCCCTACATGCTCTGTGCCGTAGGAATTCATCATCACTCTCCTGTCAGTTGTATTATCTCCTGCGTGCAGCCACGCAAACATACAGTGTAACACGTACAAATATCTGGTCACAAAAGGCTCAGCAGCAGTCCTGACCAAATAAAATCCCCCAAACAGACAGTGAGTTTGGATATTGTCCTTTTAAATCTCCTTTGAAGGTTTGAATTTTTCCCCCCTTTTTATGTAAATCTGTTCTACCTACACCACCCAAATGCCAAGAAGTCTTAGAACAGTAAATACCCCTGCAGCACAAACAAAAATCGTGCTTCAGAGAAATTGTTCGGCTTCTCAAAGCCACAGTCTTGCCCTTTAAAGTGAAGGACATGCTTCTGAAAAGCTCTCCTTCTTTTCCAGACCTTTGTTTTCAGCACGTTTGCAGCTGTACCACCTTTGCCAGTGATGGTATCATAGCTTCTCAAGTTCAGCAAGGACACTCAACCCAGGGAGACATTACAGTGATGTCTTAAAACTTAGAAAGTGTTTTGCCATAGAGTTGATATTAAAGCAACGTCTTCAGAAGGCAACATGAAGCAATTTGCTGTAAGTTACCCAGTCTGTTGGCTAGGACCAATAAAATCCCTGCTCCTTCTTGCCAAAGGAAGTCAGACTTGTACAGTCAAGTGTTTGTACATGTGTGTCTGGGCCCATCTATCAGTCAATCTGTCAAGGGTCCTTCCTCTGAGCGTTGAACCCACTGGGTAATTTAACCTATCGTCGATGGGGTGGAAGAGGTCCCAAAGCTACTGTGTTCCTATAAATTTCATGAAAATAGGCAGCCAAGCAGAGCAGAGGGTTCTCATTAGTGTTCATAAGCCCATCTTTTATGAGACATCAATGAACTCACGGGGGTAGGGACACTGGAAGAGGGTTTACACATTCGGCTGCCCATGAAGCAACTTGTTTCAGTGTGTGAGCTCTGATACCCTGTCAAGAGGCCTCCTGTAGTAACAGCTTCTTGGTTTTAACAGGATGTCAGACAGATTTCTTAGCTCCTTTCTGCTGATTTCAACAATGCTTCACACGGCAGAAAAGTCAGCCTGCTGGTTGCATTTCCCTTCCTTCCTCAGCCAGAGCCACTGGGGAGAGTTTCTGCGCAATGTTTAACAAGTAGCACAACATCAGAGGTGGCTGCTTTTCAGTGAGGAGTACCTGAAGGAAACAAGAAAAACAGCACAGTCTTTTGAAATTTTTCCTTTCTATCATTATAAACAGGTATCTGTTACACAATCATATCTTCATGTTGTCTAAAACAGACCTCAAGATTAAGAAAAGTGTGCGAATAAATCTTAATTTCATTTAACATTGTCCAGACTGTCTCAATTCCTCTTCCAAACTCTTTTGCATTAGTAGTGTTGGTTTTTTTTTTCTTTGTTCTGTGGAATAAAGAACTCTGAGCTGTAGCTCAAAGCATCTAGCTTTAAAACAGGAAAGCACACTCTGAAGCAGACCTCAAAAGCTCCAGACGTAAGGCAGTGCGTGTAACAACAGGAGAGATGGTTCTTGAGCTTTAGTTCTGAAATCCCTGCATTTTCCTCGGTGGAAGGCAAATCTCTGGCCATTACCCAAGCATGCCTGTGGACAGAGGTATGTGGATTGAGGTGTTTATAGCACATAGGGTAATGTACTACAGACAAACTATGGGTCTTTGTTTCTAACAAAGATTTTTGAAGTAGATTTGATGTAACTTGGCTAAAAAGTGCAAGGAATAAATGACAAAAAGACATTTATATATATATATATGTGTATATATATACATATATATATATATGTAAAATTTTTTGTAAGAACAGCATTGAATGACAACTGGAATATACCCCCAACTGGTACCAGTCATATGGAAACCTATGTTTCAAAGAAAGACAACTTAAAATTAACGTCATGTCAGAGTTACTGCTTTTCATGAGCACCAGAAAATGCTCTGTCCTATTATTTCTGTAGATCAAGATTTTTTACGTGTGTACTTACATTATTTGTTCTCATTGTAGCATTCTGGATAAAAGAAAAGTCAGTTTAATTCCTCCTTTCAAAGAAAATCACACTAATTTGAATAGGTGGATTGCACATAACTAGGTACTCTGTGGGCTGTGTGTGCACATGTATTGTTCAGGTCCTATGTCTTTTTAAAGTTTTTTAAAAGTCAGTGGCAATTTTACAGAAAAATTATTGGGTTTATTTTCGATTTGTCAAAGTATTGGGGTTTTTTTCTTAGACTTCATTTCTATATTATTTTTGCTGGAAGTACAGTATCTTATTTTCTTTCTTACCTTCTTTATTTCTTTTGGTTTTGGCTTTCTTTCTTTCTTCCTCTCCTTTACCTTCCTGCCTGCCTCTCTCTTAGGTAATATCACCATAATTTCTAGAAGCTATAACAAGCAGGCAAAAGAATAGGACCAGCCTTTCTTCTTTTTAAATGGTGGTGACTAAGCAGTAACTCCACACAAGTTCTTAAAAGTCAGTTTGATTTACTGTGGGGTACATTAGAGCGGGCTCTGGTATACATTATCCTGCCAGAGAAGTTGTTTATATGTGTGGAAGACCAATAGGATGAAGCTGAAAAAAAGCTGGTTTCTGTCCCGTCTAAATGAATGGAAGCAGAAAACAGGAGAAGAGAGGAGACAGGGAGTGAGGAAGAGACAATTCCCCCAGCAGGAAATTTCTGCTCACAAGGGCTCTGCACAGTGCTCTCTCCTGGCATGGACCACCCTCTTTATAGCTGGGTGAGTGCCAAGTGATGAACCAGACCAGAAAGAGCAGCTTGGCAGCAGGAGGTGTTGCCAATGTGGTCTTATGCAGAAGCTCAGGTTCATTTTCTGAAGGCAAGCCCCTTTCTATGACCATTATTCACCCCTACCCTTGCAATTTAATTTTTTGGCCCTAAAAATGTTGTTTTCCTCCTGTGAAACATCAAGCTGGGAATGCCTGTCTAATGTATCTCTAGTACTTCCTGACTTGCTGAGGAAACAAGTCAAGAGGAGGACACGGGCTCACTGTGTGGACGCAGAGTTACTTCCAGTTATCAAAACCTTTTGAATATTCCTTTGAGCTTAGCCTCCCAGTGGGCAGAGTGACCTCAGAGCAATGTCCGGGCCAAGCAGGATCAGATTGTCACCTTTGCCATGCAGAAGCACAGCCAACACAAGGGGAAATCACCTTTGCACTCAGCTGATGTTAGAACAGAAATGTTACTTGACTTGTTCTCTGATATGCCACGAGGGTAATGTCTACCACTGCGACTGTCCAGCACCATTAATGTCCACCCTGTGAGATGTTCTGTGGTAAAACCATAAAAGAACCATAAAAGCATCTGGGCCCATACAGAAGTTCCTATGCAGTTCAGTACCTGGCAGAGCTTTCTGAAATAATAGAGGGGGAAATAGATGTCTGGAACCTTGGGAAGCTTTTGTAGACCTCCTTTATACATTTCATGCAAGTCCCTCTTCCTAGTTCCCAATCTTACAGTGAGTCTTTAAAAATGTCACTGAGATAGGAAACCAGGGGCAGCACTGCAGAGGCCACATTCCCTCAGGCCATGCTTGGCTGTTCCTGCTCTGATGTTGGATTGAGCACATCATTTTTTTAGTGGGAATACTTATTTCCCAAGCTTAAATTTTCCTTAGTGTTTTTGAGACTAGATTTTTTCAGGTCAGGCTTTAGTATGGTCTTAGCCTCCAATAAATTTTATTCAGATTGCCTGAACAACTTCTAATAGTTCTTATTTTTCACTCCTGGCAGAAGCCCTGCAGAAGTAGTTTGTTCTCTAACTCAAGTGCTGAAGTCCTAGCTTGCAGCTCCAGACCCTACACACTCCTCCATGGTGACCTGTAATAGGTATCTTTGCAGTTGAAGGTTATAGTTATTTCCAGGTCTCTTGCTTTATTAAGGATGAAATTCAGCTGGGACTTGGAAAAAATTATTTTGCTCACTTGTCACTTGGTGGGTTTGCTCAGACTTACACGTAAGGTCTGGAATCAGTGAGAAGTTTGAATCTGGGATGGGCAGCTTTCCTTGATTTGGACAGCAAATTGGCTTTTTGTCTTCTGGTGGTGTAAGCAATGAGCTAGAGAGATAAAGAAATTTCTGGAGTGATCTATCCTAGTAATGATCTTTATTTCTTTATTTTTGAATGTAAAATGCATAGTTCTCTCCCTCCTCCAAATTGCTCAATTTCTATAATCCACCAGAAAAGTGTTCCATCTGTGTGGGCTGAGGATTTGTCTCTCTTGCCAGGATCAGGCTTTCATTTTAATATTCTTTTTAATTTTTCTCATGGGCAAGGATGGAAAACAAACCTGAAGGTCTCACCTGACACCCAGAACAGATCATGTTAACATTGCTGTGACTATCAGTGAGCCTGCAAAGTTTTACAAAATGTCTGGGTGCACACATGCCTGCTGGAGTTGAAAGGACAATCCTGGGCAATTTTGATCTTGTTATTGATAAAATGCAATAAACTATTATTACTGAAGTGGAACCCTCTCAACTGTCAGAGAAGTTACTAGTAAAGAGCTTGCTAAGGATTAATATCTATGTGTGTGTGTGAGTGTGTATCAAGGTGAATAATAATAACCACTTTAGTCAGGTGTTCTTTTCAATCCTTTCCTTTATGTCTGCTGTAGGTTTTAATATTTTTTTCCCTTCAGGGGATATTTAAGTGTGTTAGCTAAAAAGAAGTAAAGCAAATGCAAAACCAAATATTACTTGAAAACGGCATTCATTCCCAATGGGTTGCTGTGCATGGAATTTACCTAGCTTTTCTGTGTGTCTTCAATTATTATTATTTTGTAGAATTTAAACAGGGACATTCGCTCCAAGAAAAATAATATCAAAGATGATCCTATGACTCTGCTGTTCATAAGAAATGTCTTTATCCTCATTTCCTCCGAGGGGGAAATAAGGGTCTGAGAGCCACTGAGCTTGGATGAATCTGGATTGAATGCTTTCTCCTTCCATTCTCCTGTGCTCATTTCCCTTCTTCCCTTCCCACACACTCAGCTACTGCAATACATAACAACAACCCATTGAAAGTGTGACTCTGGGCTTCCAGCCACACTCATCCCTGAACCCAGCTTAATCATGCTGAGGGAACATCATCAGGACTGTGCATTTCCATTCTCTGGAGGTTTTCCACCCTCTACACCCCCAAGACCAATTTCTTTTTGTCTTAAACAAAGCAACTACCAGATAACTGTTTCTCAACAGTGTGAATTCCAGTTTTGCCTCTGTGGTCCATCAGAAGTTGCATACCAGATCTGAAAATGTCATCTGGACACAAAAACAAAACCCATGGGCAAAATAGAGAGTGCTGGTCCACATATGATTGCTGGCTGGAGGGTTAACCCATGCCTCGAGGAGCCATGTGGTGAATGCTCTACAAGGAGAATGTTTGTTTCGCCCCCTCCCCAAATAAATTTTATTCTTTCAAGTATGGGAGTTAATCAGTCTGAGAGAGGCATTAGTCAATGCAACAGTTTTCTGAAGGCATCCTCATTGTCCAAGATGTTTAAAAATTGGCTGGACAATGAACTGCTTGAGTATGGGGATTCATTTTGCTCCATCCAGGGAGCAGAGTGAGAATGTGGGATAGAAGAATTAATAAGTCTTTTCTGTTGTTAATTGCCATAATTCTGAGAAAGAAAATGGGGTGAGAGCACTGCAGTAGGAGAGCCAAGAGACCCCAGGACAGGAGGGGTTAACACTCGTCATTCTTAATCACACACTCACAGTCTCGTGGCAGAGGACTGCTCAGGGTACAGACGCAGACAGCTCACCCAAATCCACTTTCCCCACTGGCACCATCTCTTTATGAGTTATTGTGTTAATTAGCTCGCCTGCTCCGATCCACAGCGGAGCTAAACGTGCAGCGATTGCCACGGGGGGCAGAGGGGATTCTGTGCCCAGCGCCAGCGACTTCGCTGTGCTGCACGAGAGGCGCTTTTCGGTCATCCCCAGGGGAGCAGAGTCTGTGCAGCTGGCAAACAGAAGGGTCCTCCCCTCCCCTCTGGTTTTCTGAGACTCTTCCTGGGGCTTGCTGGTCTCCACTGGAGCCTGGGGAGCTGCAGTCCAGTCTCGGAATTTGTCCCTGCAGCCACCTGGGCACTGGTTCCCCAGAGATGTTGTCAGCTTCAGACTGATGTGTTATAGGCCTGGAAGGTGGGGGGAGATTGTTTCTTTGTTTAGTTTTAAAGTAAAGCTAATGTCATGAAAATCAACATTTCCTCATTAAAATAAAAATAAAATGTATTTTTTCCCCATGCTGTTTTTCAAAAAAGAAAAAAAAAAGCATTTCAGACTCAACCGAACTGAGTCCTGTCCTTAGGAGGGAGGATGTGTCAGCTTAGTACAGGAATAAGTGTGGCTCAAGGGAAGGAGTGTCCCAGCCAGAGGATTGAAGGTTGTTATACAAATTAATGTGGTAATTACAGTATCATCTGGAGAAAGCAACTGTGACTGTGTCCCTGTTCTGCTAAGTACTGTAAGCACTGTAATAGAAGAGAAGTCCTGGCATGGTTATAATCTCAGCAGACAATTCAGGGGAAAAAAAAAAAAAGGGCTTTTATTACTGTGTCATAGATAAGAAGCCAAGGCCCAGAGACATTTTGAAGGTATTATATTCACCAAGTCACCATCATCCCTGGCATCATTTTGGCTACACCATGTGCAAGACTAAACTGAAATTTTTGACAGGGGAAAGGGACATCCACAAATGCTATGGGTTAAAGCCATTCTTCATTTAAAAATTAAAATTTTTTCCAAATTACTTTTTCTTTCAAGTTTCCTAATAATTACTGAAAAGGATAAGAAAAGCTCTTTCTTCTTCATTTATCCTTTGTTTTGGAGAGAAGGGATTATATCTTGAATTCTAGAAGGAAGACTACATAGAAATTATTTTTTATAAATACAAACACAAATCCTAATGGGAAAGAAAAAAATCAGAGCTAAGAAAAGACCCCCAAAATCTGATATATGTGTCTTGGTTAGGTCCAAATGTGCCCCTTCAAAACATCTGCCTAAGAGTAATTTGCAAAAAGTCATACGAAGAGGCTTTAGCAGAGAAGTCTTATTTCAACTCTGTTTTAATAAAGGAAATAATGTTAATAAACTATCAAATGAGAAGTCATAAGCACATGTTAGCAGCAAGACAAAAAGTGTATGTGAGAAAGGCAAGGATCAAAAGCAACTTCTTCCCATGCCAAAATAACCCTACTACAAACAAAAGGACATTAGGCAGAGATTATTAAAAAATAGTCCATTGTTCAGTAATAGCAAACATTTCACACCTCACAAGGCAGAAGCAATAAATCCCATTGATTCCTCTGAGACAATCCACAATTAAATACTGATTTGCAAATAAATAAATAAATAAATAAAGGCAGAATTCATTGTGGCACCTTGCACCGCCAAATCAAAGCAATTGGAGTGGAATTGAGAATAATTACCAGATGTGTTGCTTTGTGCTCAAAACGGCATCCATTATTTACAACTACCAGTGATGTTCCTTATTTATTCCTCCTGCTGGTCTAATGACTATTGCCATTCAGCGTTCTTTTATTTAATCATCAACATCCAAAAAAAGAAGTATTTTTTTTCTCTCTCTTTTTTTTTTTCCTTTTGGCAGCAGCAGGAAGGGAGAATTTTTCTAAACCCCAGCAATAGCAAATTGCTCTGGAGGAATACATCATTTTTTTCAGATTGGCCTGTAATATAATTATGTGCATTGCCTTCAATTTATTGGACTTTTACAGATGTGCAATCCAAATGGATGTTACTTTAACTCCTGGAGTAATGAATATTTGTTTTCTCCTTGCCTATTTCTCATCTTTTCTATGGAGGGTATTTCTGGATGGAAATTGACTGGTGGTCATGAGCATTAAGAGAGTCTGAAGCTCCCCAGGGGAACCCGGTGCAGTCATAAAGTTGTAGTACATGTAGCCATGCACACACAGAAAGAAAAGTGTTCGCAGGTGAAGAGACTCCAGGGACATGGATTTCCTTTTTTCCTTATTCTTCTGTTTGTTACAAAGCCATTTGCAGGCAGGGTGCCTTCCAGGCTCATTCTAGGTATGGACAAAGGGGAAATATCCCTTCAGGAATGAAGAATTGATAGGCAGATATTAGCAGACAGTTAAACAATCTGTCCCTTCATATGCTATGTCCATAATAGGTCACTTAATGAGTATCTCCTCACTTTTTCTAGTATGTATTTGCATGGATCTCTCTACTGATATAGTGAGAGAAGAATTTCTGAAAGAATAGGTCAAGATGTACTGAATTGTCTCAGTTGCAGGCTGTACTAGAAAACACCACTCTTCTCTTGGCATTTCATCATTTCCAGAGGTAAAACTTTCAGGAAATCCTTTTCCCCTCCACAGTTAACAATTTGAACATTATTTCTTTAATTTCTCCTCTCTTCTTGGCTGTTCAGAATGGATCCTAGTGATTATATAGGGGATGGCATACTTTTCGGCCCTTACGCACATTTCAAGAAAATCACATATTAAATGAAGAGTTTTTATCACCGTTAATCATCTCCAGGGTGCTCTGCAGGAGAAGAAAGTCCTGGCATGTCTAGTTTCACACAACAGTGAGTGAACACACAGGACAAAAACTTTTTTCCCTCATTTCAAATGGAATCTGGCAGGTTCTCCGCACTCGTCACTGCACTTCCTCTACCAGACAAGTATGACCGCAACACCCCTGCAAAAGTGCTCACCCTGTATACCAGTAAAAGGGTTAGAGTGAACTGGAAGCCAGAAAATACTGGGGAAAGACACTAGGTAGCAGAAAATAATGCTACTTCTGCTACTTCCAGTCTTCTTCCAGGAATACTCAAGGTGAAAAGAGTATGAAATTTTGTAGGGAATACAGAAGGCGTCACAGAAAAGCTCACATTTGAGCAGCATTGCTATGTCCCTGTTAGTGTCCAAATTCTTCACAATGAGATCTCTGAAGAGCCAAGGGTGCACACCCCAGGATCTGTGCCCTTTGGTGGTATCTTGCAAGAGTAAAAAGTTATCGAAGCAGGGCAGTCTAAGAAAGGTACAGCAAATTTCAGTGTACATATACCCACACACACACAGATTCCTGAATGGCTCAAAATCTCCTGTCAGTTGGGTACTCTCAGTGAAGACAGACACCACTGCTCCTTGTTCTGTGCCTTTAATCTTCCGTTTTGCTCATTCTGCTCTTTAATCATCAGACGACTCCTGACAGTAATTGTGGATGTCCCTGGATAGCTCAGTAATAAATGTATCCTGAACAAACATGCCTGTCAGACTCTATTTAGCCTAGAGCATCAAGTTTATGACCTCATGAAAGAGAATCTTTCTTAAGTTCTCTAAACACCTCTCAAAGTTAATCT
Organism: Acanthornis magna; assembly: GCA_036785705.1. NCBI lineage: Eukaryota > Metazoa > Chordata > Aves > Passeriformes > Acanthizidae > Acanthornis > Acanthornis magna. The sequence continues at coordinate 1,306,523 of JAWUZG010000036.1, forward strand.
CTACTTGTTCTAACCATTAACTATTTTTTGCCATTTCCCTCAAGAATTAGGGATAGCACCCTGAAAATTACACAGGTCCCAGACTTGGGACCACAGACAAAATCTCTGTGTCCAAGTCTTAATGCCTGGCCCATTCTGCCACCTCAAATCTGCCTTTTGGGAAGAGCAGTAGCAACAGAACAACATTGCAGGATATTGTTAATAGAAGTACACTTCTCCCCCCAAAGATTGCTGCTGCAGGAGCGTGGAGGACAAGGTCTTTTTCTGTATGCAGCTTTGAGCATTGTACATCTGCTGTGAGAGTTTCACAGAGTAAAGAAGTGGAGTTGGAGAGGGGTTTCTTTCATTGTTAATTATTTGTGCTTCTGGTCTAGTGACCCAACCTATATTTAGCTCCCCATCAAAACCAAAACCTGAAAATTAAATGGACTGGAATGGAAAGGTGGTCTCTGTGTCACTCTCTGGATTCTGTTTCACAAGATGCAATCTTCCTCGATTTCCAAAACCAATTTTCTCCCATCATCTTATGAAAGTAGAGGTCATCCTGTGAAATGTGATAGCTCACCAGTTTTTATAAAGGAATGTGCCCTTCCCCACGAAAGCAGGGTTCATTAAATCATGCAGCTGATCAGATTGCTGAAGCCTTGATTGGCCGGCAGCCAGGGTGAAGAAATCCATGGGGAAGAGGCACATGGCACCATCCAAATAGGCTGGACCTGAACTACGGTATTTTAATCACACTGCTATAGAGAGGAAAGAGGAGTCTCAAAGAAGGGCAGTACGGGAGCTTTATTGACTTTTAGGGTCAACAGGAGATGGGAAATAATCATCCAGCCGCATCTGAGTTCCACAGTTAGCGTTTATTCCCAGGCACTGCTTTACCGCTAATCAGAGTTCAAAAATAATTCACAGTCTACCTCTGCCTTTGTTGCACACCTTCTCTCCACACTGTCCTTACAGCAGCTGGCAAAATGCTGTTTGGAGCTGGTACCAGAAGGAAGCTGCTTCTGGAGAAGGGCATAACAACGATGAGCAATACTTCCTGCAGTAAGTTCTGAGAACAAGTCCACGGTCTAAGACAAACTTCTGGCAAAATGATGCCTTGGACTAGCAGATGAGACAAAAATCCTTGTGTGTGCTGGTTAGAATATGAAAAATTGTGCAGGAATAAGTGAGATTAGGAAGGTATAGCTTATGTTCAAACTGGACATGGGGGCTAGATGTCCTAAATGTAAGATGATTTACAGTGAGTGTTATCTTGAGTTATGGGATTCATTTGTTGCCCAAACTCCATGTGGAATGAAAATGGACTGGATTTAAGCAATGCTCTAATTTTTCGAGGTGGTGAAATAAAATGCAGAGCCATAGCTGGTGACTCAAAGAGTAGCCAGGTCTGAATCAAAACAGGAGTCTGTCTGTCTGTCTGGGATTTGCAAGGCATGGATAACCTGCCCCTCTGAAAGGATAAAGGGAGCAAAAGGAACTGTCCCAATATTCGTCATAGCTGTCTGGAGCTCTTAGACAAAATATGCTGGGGATTTTCTTTATATCAGCCAAGAAGAGGGGAGTTGGCAGGTCATTCTCCGTTCAGACACCCATTCCTCAGGCCTGAGGGTTTTGCATAGTTCAGATGAGCGGCCACGCTTCTGGCTTTAGCCCCAACACTAAGCTTTGTAGGGAAACTATTACATACACTATTAATGCTTTGAGGTTTTGCCACTGCTAGAAGACATTTTACATTGGTTTTTTAGGACATGTTTGTGCAGGTCCTCTGAAAATCAAGCTGTTCATTCTGAGACTTAAAATTTGAAAATATGGATGGTGCAATCAACTAATTCCCATAAACAACCAATGCATTGTTTTACGCCCATCCATTTTTACAAGTGAGGAAACTGAGGCAGAGAAAGGCATAGGACTTAGACTAAGGTGTACAACTGAAAGGTAAGAGTCTCTGATAGCTGGTAAGAGCTGCCAAAGAGTCCTGCTCAACCAGGGAAGTCGAAAACTGTAAATTCAGGGTAGCTGACCCTTCATTCCTGGGAATCAGCACATCCCTCCTCTTGGGTGAGCCATTCAAAGGCCAAATGCCTTGCTCACCAGCTGTTGTCTGAGAAGTTTTTCAGCCCTTTGGAGAATATTGATATTGATTGTGGAAAGCAAGAGTTAATCTGAAAAGACAGACAAACACACATAAATAAAGTGCATTTGAGTTTTAAAAAAAAAGTTAGCGTCATGCCATTGAACTATTGACAAGGCTGTCACAAATATCATCTTGTCTCAGTGTAAATAAACAAGCTTAGTGCTGTTATTTTAGAATAAAAGGCCGGAATAGGTTTTGTATTGACTTTCTAATACCCACTCAAGGGTTGGAAGAAGAAAATTAAAGATAATAAAGTAAAAGTGCAAACCATAAAAGTGGAGACAGCTGGTGCATAGTAAACTGCAAATCCGAGTCCTCTTCAGTTCAGGAAACCAATTGTGCAACTCAGTAAAGGTCAGCAGCAGAGATAAGAAGTTGAGTTTGTCAGTGAATCCCCTTCTATATTTGGAAGGATGACGACTGCAGGGTGATACAATCTCAGTCTGCACTGATTCAAAGAATGGTGCTCGTGTCCTACCCTTTCTCACTGTGTGCACTTGAGAGCTGGGTGGTGTTCCTGAGCCCTGCCACATTTGTTTGAGGTTGAGCTGCTCTTGGGTAGCTTATCCAATCCACTGGGCAACAGCGATAGTGTAAATTGGTAGTACCGTCTTAACTCCGTTCAGTGACAGGGACATTTGTAACTTCCTACAACAGAAACAGGTGTGATGCCAAGCTCTCTGCATTTGCCTTTCTTGCAAAAACATGCACTGATGACACTTGGTATCATTTTTGGACCTCATCGCTCTGCATCTTGGTTAAACTCAGGCCTCTTTTTGGGAAAGGGTTGTTCTTAGAAAAACTATGACATCTTTATCAGGTTCTTCTTAGACCTTCTTTTATTTTCCAAGCTTCTGTGATACTTTTGTGGACTTTCTCACTTTGTTTTTTCATCCTAAGTGAAAGAGGATAGAGGGATTAAAAAACTTAGGAGAGGACTAAAAAGAGAAATCTGATCCTCTTAGTCCAGCAGGTTTCTCAGGAAGGACAATTGTATTTTCCTTTGTGTCATCTGAGCACGCTTTGGGCAAATTATGAATGAGATGTTAGATCTGCAGGCCCAAGATGCTCCATTTAGGGATGGCAAGTCGTGTGGGAGCCCACACTTTCCACTTGGCAAGTAATGTACTGCTAAATGAGTGGAGTTAGAGGTGAATGAGTGGTGATAGCTGGAGGGGTAAAAAGAGATTGCGTAAGGGGCTGACAAGATGATGAGGATTTTGAATGATGGCGAATTTGATGAAGATGACAATATGAGGAAGAACTTCTTTACTTACAAAGGGCAGTTGAGGAAGATATTAACACTAATGACTGTAGGCTGCTGCTCCAAGGACATGAAAGCCATTCCTGCCCAAACATCCCTTCATCCAAGTGACCAAGGGATGAACAACACTTTCCATGACCATGACTGCTATCCATGATTCCAAACCAAACTAAAACATCCTCTACATCTGATGTATTTCAGACCTCAGGTTCTGCCTTGTTCAGCTCCATGAGTTTTCAATGATGTTGCCTCATAACATCCAGCATATCAAACACATACAATTAGAGGTGTAATGGCCCATGAGTTATTGAATACATGCAAAGCATTCATGCAATCATTTAGTTTGAATCAGATTGGTTATCGTGTCCAAATAATACCATTTAAATGGGTTTATTTGACATTCCTTCCTAGTTTCCTTTGAGATGGAGAGTCAAACGTGAGGCAGGGAGGAGTTATTTTATTTGTTTTCTGTTTCAAGGGAGAAAATTTGGATGGACAACTCAGAAAATCCAAATCTATGTAGAAGCTGCAACTCCTTAGTCAGAACAGAGATGGAGCTGCAATTGTATGGATAAACTCTTGTCTCTTGTACCAAGAGTATAAAGCAAAGGGTTGATACTTCCAACTTTTGCACTTATTCCTTGGAAGTTTGAAGGCAGGAGTAGCCTTTGACACTTCTGCGTGGCCTCACACACTGGGAATTTCAGACAGTGACTCTTGCATCTGTCCCACAGTGTATGGCTCCGCCAGAGGTATCTGATTGCCTTGAAAAGTCTCATAGCAAGGGAGAGGTTTACCCATCCCTAGCCTCAGTCGTTAATTACCCCCCCCCCCAGTTAATTATACTTACTAATTCTCTTCAGTGACAACAAGGCGGCTGTAGGGTTTTTTCCTACTGAATTTAGTTTCTCTGAGCCTCAGCCTCACCTTTGTTAAAGTGGAAGTAATAAAGGAAGGGCCAGATCATCCCCGGATGTAAATTAACAGCACTGAGCACAAAAACACCTTTCCTAGCTGTTTCCAAACAGCCTTTGCACTGTGAATTTAATTGCCTTCTTGGACTTCCCAATTCGTATTTAAATCTATCTGGTTTGGGGTTAAAGTCCTTTGAAAATCCTGCCTGTGTCACTCTGTACTTTTGGTAGACAGGATACAAAAGTCCTGAACATGACATTGCCTGTGAAATGATGCAAGCCCACTATCTCTGCAGCATTGTTCTTACAAGCGTGTATCATATCAATAAAAGATTATCCAAGTTCAGGAATGAAAAAATAAAAATGAAGGAGAAAAGGATTGGGAATCATTCACAGCAGGTCATTTTGGTTGGACTGCAATCAACTTGCCAGGCGTGATAAGACAGGTATTTGAGAGAGTATTGATCTCAGATCTTTTCTCTTTTTAATTTCATTTTTTGTATTTGTTTATACTTAAAGTTTAATAAGCATCTTGCCTGCTGGTTACATGCAGCCTCAGGCTTGTGTATTTGCTGCTCCTTGAAAGTTTTGTAGAATTTCTGTAGCTTTTGGACCAACTTCCATTTTTGTACGGCAGGTAAGGGCTCAGCTCAGCTTTTCCTCCATCCCTCCAGTTTGCATATACATGATTAGTTAAATCCCAGTTTTCCCAAGACCAGTGCGATTCCCTCAATACATTGCCCCTCTGAAAGATTTTTACAATGGGAGTCATGCCTCGGTGCTGTGGCTTCCCCTGCCTTTTTGCGCACGTGCGGGCTCAGCACCACCATTTGCCTACTGATTGCAATTCCAGGTGCCCTCTGCAGGTGGTTTCTGGGCCCCAAGCAACAATTTGCACCCAATAATATGCAGTAGTTCTTGATCTGCAGCTTCTGCCAGGCCATACAGAGAAGATGAGAGGGAAACAAAGGCGCAGAGGTGAAAATGACTTTTCCAAGGTCATATTGCTGACCGTGTCAGAGCCTGCCTAGACCCCAGTGCTCTCAGTCGCTCTTTAGTGAGTTATCCCCAGCACCAGAAAACCTCTCCAGGGTGATTTAAAAGGGTGTGATTTTAACCAAGCTCAAGGCCCAGCAGTAAAATGAATCTTCTCCCAACGACTGGCATGCACATAATTTGTCTCGTCTTTCAGGCTTTTGTGACTAATACAAGAGTTGTTCACCCTAACCTGCCTGTATGATTCATCTGTGTTTTGCACAGCTTTTGTTACTCAAATTGTAACTCTCAAGTGCAAGGGGTAAAAACAAAATTAAAGAGTGATATCTGACAGCAGATGGAGATTTGTTAATACGAAGAGTAAGGGTTTTTCCTGGATCTTGTTCCAAGTTGTACCAGTGTTGAAGATGGTTAGACTTGGGCCAAAAATAAGAAAAGCATTGAAATGAGAACTCAGATCTGAACTTTTTTTTTTTTTACTGGGTTTGTATCCAAGATTTCAGGTATTGTGTCAGAATAGATTCATAGAATCATAGAATTTGTTTACATTGGAAAAGGTTTTAAAATCATTGAGTCCAACTGTCAACCCAGCACTGCCAATTCCACTACTAAACAATTTCCCTGAGCACCACATCTACACATTTTTTGAATACCTCCGGGCATGGTGACTCCAGAACTTCCCTGGGCTTTCCTGGGAAGGCATGCTTGACAGTCTTTTATGTGAAGAAGTTCTTCCTGATGTCCAACTGAATCTCCCCCGCCACAGCCTGAGGCTTTGTCCTCTCGTCCTGTCACTTCTTCTCTGGGAGAAGAGACCAACACCCACCTGGCTACAGCCTCCTTTCAGGGAGTTGTGGACAGTGAGAAGGTCCCTCTGAGCCTCCTTTTCTCCAGGCTGAGCCCTCCCAGCTCCCTCAGCTGTTCCTCATAGGACTTGTGTTCCAGACCCTTCCCCAGCTCTGTTGCCCTCCTCTGCAGCCACTCCAGCGCCTCTGATAGTGAGAAGAGACAGATAATTCAATTCCACTGTGAATTAAACCTTGTTTCATTTGCAGATTTGGGATCTGTTCACAATAAGGGACTGCAGGTTGGATAGAAACAAGGTAGTCCAATGGAACATAGAGCTATACCTCCTTCCCTAGCTGATTTTTGGTCTTTTATCACATCCAATCCTTGAATGTGTTTAGAGTTTCCCTGTCACCTTCCTTCTTCAACCAAATAAATCACCTCTTTCTTTGTTTATTTAATCAGCCTGATAGGATGATTAAAAGTTAAAATATGTGAGCAGTCTATTCTGCTTTAAAGTTCTGGGATTTTTTGTTTAGACCCTGTTTTCATAAGGTGTTGGCTTAAAGGAATGTATGCAATGCACCTGCATGATTTTAAATGTTCCCTTTTGTAAAGGAGATTCCCATGAACACTGCTTTTTTTTCATTGTTGTTGCTGTTGTTATAATTATTATTATTATTATTATTATTATTGTTATCAATTATTATTATTAGTAACCAAAGAAAGTCAGTTTGGTTTTGAATCAACTGTTTCACTCTACAGGAAAGTCAAGCTCTGATCAGTCTGAATGCTAAAGATGTAGGAAAACACAATTCAAACACTCAGTGACTTTTTCTATTACTAAGTATGAAGCTGTCCACTCCAAATAGGAACACTGAGCTCAGCTTTCCTATCCTCCACCAGCTGCCCTTTCCAATAATGGCTCCATGACTGGTAGTTAGCAGAAGGAATTTTATTTAGGACTCATGTTTTGATAAGATTTAAGACTATTTAAAAAAAAAAAACCAAATTTCCCAAATGACAAGCTAAGTAGGTGGTTAACCAGCTCCAAAGCACAGATCTAAAGCAATACACATTTTCAGAGAAACTGCACGACGTTAGCCCTTGGGGGACAGGCTCAAGTAAAACGAAATGGGGTTTGCAAATTCATTGAAATTAGGTAAAGCATTCGAGAACCATCACCATTTAAAGATATTGATGAACCCTTGTCTGTACGTGCCAGTCCGTAGCATTAATCATTCACACCAACAGGAATGGACTGTAGTTTTCAAACAAGATTTGCTGAGGGTGGTTGGGCACTTTGGAAGATGTGTTGCTGTAGCTGGTGCTGCTTATATTGAGGTAGAGGTGCAGAGGTGGCTCTCCTACACCCTGATATTCCAGTGCTCGTCTCTCACCCCTCAGGCAGTCCTGCTGGGACTGACCAGCTCTTGAGACTCCAGACAGACCACCTGGCACCTTCCCGTGCCAGGGTTGAGCTTAAAATCAGTCTGGATCCAAGCTCTCTGGAGAAAGTCATGCCCCTCTTCTTCTTGCCTGTGCCTCAGTTCCCTGACCTAGGCAACGTACAAGAGATATGTATTGATCCGTCTTTTAGAATTGTCACGAGAGAGAGGAAAAGAAACTTTTGCATGATAAAATGAGGAAAAAGTGCCCCTGGATTTCATTTATTATTGGATTTGTGGGAAGTCCAGACCAGTTGTTTTGTTTGGAGCTTTCAACTCCAGCACGAAATTCTTGACTCGTTCCTCTCCTGTCATTAAGGTCTGATCCTGCCACTTTTTACTAGCAAGAGTAAACACTGCCCTTTGAAAATATCTCAGTGATTGACATGTAAAAACTTCCCATTACATCGGGTATTGGGAGTGAATAAAGATTTCAGGCTCAGCTTTACGCAGGCTGCAGTGAGGACAGCTCAGCGAGAGGTGTCTGCTCCTGTCCCTCGACCCCTGACTGCCCCGAGCGTAGGTCTACATCCTCAGGGCTGGTGTCCTTCAGGCAAGCCATTCACCAGTGCTCCCTCATCCTGCCTGTCTCTGGTGGCTGCTGCTCAAAATGAGCTTTAAAAATCCCAGTGTAACTTTCCCAGAAGAGATATCAGCTCAATGTCTTTGGCAAAGTTCCCCTCTTGCTGTGACACAAGGCCCAGGTGTGAGCCGAGCATATGATGACAGCAGGGTTTAACTATGCAGGGGCAGATTGTGTCCTTGGTTTAGTGGCTCTGCAGGAACAATCTTCTTCCCTGCCACCATTGTCACCAAACACCACTCCATGCAGGGTCTGGGTGGTGATCCATGGCAGGAAGCTCATCCTCAAAGCCAGGGCTTCTCTGGCACCTATTTGAGAATCCTCTACATTGAGTGTGCTTTAAGATGTTTCTTGATTACAATGCCTGGACATCTCCCTCTGCACAATAAAAAAGAAAAGGTTTACTGGGGATGTATACCAGGTAACTCAGCATTGGCCTAAATTTTAATCCTTATCCCTGTGACTTCTGTGTACTGAAATTGTTCCATCCTATGCTTCTCACTGTTTCACTCACACAGCTCTTCCTCAGCATGGCTGAGCTCTGGAGTAGAAAGCAAAGATAAGGCAGATCTCATGCTCAGTTCTCCCCTTCACCATGCAGCGCTGGTGTAGCCTACCAGTACTGGGTGTAGGCTACTAAATTTGCACCTTTGTAGTCCTGCTTTGGTGTAGCTTAGTACTGGTAAAATGCAGGAGGACATCTTAAAGACAGTCACCGATTCCCCTGTTCTCTCCCAAAGTCTGAGATCCCCTCCCTGCTGCCCCTCCCTCAGCCAAGGGGATGGGTGTCTGTCTCCAGAACCGCAGCAGTTGGCTGTTCATTCACAGATTAACTGCTCCAGCTCTCTGCCTTATTACTATTCATATTCGTTTCCCCATCCCATCAGGCAGTAATCCAGCAAAAGATGTCAGCTGGTTAGCAGAATCATCTGGGAAAATTTGGGAGACCCTTAACAGACTTCCCTTTCCCATTGCCAGCCCCCTGCTACTAATTCAAATAGTCCCCAAAGCACTGGGAGTTTATTTTAGTTTCCTTTCTCTTTGCCTGTTTCCTTCATTTGGTTGTTGTTTTGTGGGGTTCTTTTGGGTTTGTTTTTCTTTTTTTCCTCCTGGACCCAGCTGCATCTCTGCAAATTCGATCTCCAAAATGGAAGCTTGGCTGAGCTGGAAGCTGTCAGCGCCGATGGTTAGTAGCTGGCTGCGGCCACTTGCCAGCGAAGGGGGAAGATGAGTCCCTAGGCATCAAGGCAGCATGAAAAGTGACTATATCTAAATACTTCAGCACATGATTTCTTTCCCATTACTTTGATTCAAATCTCCCTTAATCCTCAGCTGCGTTAATGCAGTTAGTAGGTTATGAGTGCCGCATGTGGATGCCACTGGATTTGAGTCCTTCACACAATTGGTTGGTAAATAATTTAGTACCAGTTTCGCCTGGAACAGAACCTGAAAATAGCCAGGCTGCTTATAGCTCCTGCTTTCTCTCTTCCCACTTTTGTCCCCTTCACAAGCGCTGGGGGGGTTGTTTGTGCAACCACAGCCTGGCAGGGACTGCCATTTTACATGTCACAGCTTCCTCCTGTCCCTGCTCATCGGAATTTCTTTTCATTTATTTTCTAGAAGAGAGGGGAGGGGAAGAGTGGGGTCAGGCCAGAGAGCTGGAACTACAAACAAAAAAGCAACTGAACATTTCTGCCTCAGAGTCCGCAAATAGCAATAATTTGCCCAAGTTTCTGCCACCAAACTCAGATTTTCCTTTACATCTGGTGTTTTTGAAATAGGGGTGTAGTATATTCACTTATTTGATGTTCCTGAACCTCTTAAACTCGGATTAAGGTCGACTTGGCAATGGCAGACAGAAAATGGTAATATCAAGGAAAGAATTAATGAGTTTAAGAAAAAGTCCTGGATGAGCAAGGAAACGAGAATCCCACTGAAATTGTCAGGCAGCCTCGGACAAACCAAATTCAAGTGTTATGATTCTTCTTTGGGCCGTAATAATATCCCTAATCGTGTCCCTCGTCCCATTTTTATTTCTTGCCACAATACTTTGTCTTCTTACCTGCTACTGACCGTGGTGCACCTCACTATCTACTGTACCCCATATTCCTTCTTCATAGCAGACACCCTCACCCACACTGGACTGAGCTTCATCCGGCAGATGTGGAGCAGACTCTAAATCCCTGCTGCTTGTCATTGCCCCCAATTCAGCTGAGGTTCTTCTTGACCTGAGCCATGGAGCATTTTCACTCTCCTGAGCCTATAAAAGACGTAAAGACAGGGGGTGACCTCACAGCTGTTTTTGTGAGATCCTCTTGATTGATATCTGGGGCAGCTGTGGGGGGACAGAGGAAACCATGGACAAAATTTGGCATTGAATGTTCTCCTACAGAGAGGCAAACCAGTTGCGCACAGGAGCTGACGGGTGAAATATTTAATCTTGTTTTAATCAGGAGATTGCACTAGATGAAAGATGCCCCAATTCTTGACTTTCTGGTGGTTGTTAAAATAAATGTTGCTGTGATCTCCCTCAATCACTGAGGGAAACCAACACAGAGCACCTTGTGCCACCAAAGTCCAGACCGCGACCACTTTGATCCTGAGACAGGTATTTAGGGCGACAGACAAATGTATTCTTGTTTACACACCCTCACACAACCCCCAAAGCAGGCTGGGGGCCATACTCCCTCCCTCAGACACCAACTGTCTTAGCACACTGCATTTTGGTCAGTCTTCCTGCCCAGCTGCAAATAAACCCATTAGCCAGACCCCAGACTCTTCATCCCCACACCAGATGTTTTTTTGGAATCTCTTTGAATGTCATAGCGGCTTGTGAGCCCCCACCTCCCCACCCCAGCCTCCCATACACATCTTTTGAAACACCAATTACAGGGCCCTGCATCAGCATATGAATTTAGCAGGGTTTTGTCTGTGAGGTGTCATTTATTAACTCGAGGATTTAATTATATATCATAGCCAAAGAAATAATGAAAGGTGCTTGTGCCCTGCACTGCCCCAGTGCTGCATTTTTGTGTGTCAGGGCTTTCACTTGCTCTTGCCTGCTTTCCCTGCTGTTCTGACTCTTTCCTATTGCGGTTTCTTTTACCCAAGCAGTCTGGGGTGTTTTGCAGACTCACTACAGGTGAGGTCTCCATGCTCAGTGAGGTGACATAGTATTCCATAAAAGGGAAGACTGAGGCACAAAGAATTTCAGGTCAGAAAGTTCATCCTCAGGTGCTTAAGGCAGCAAATCTCTTCAGTATTTAGGGGCCAGAGGAGTGACCTGGTTGCCAGAGGTTGTATCAGTGCGTGTTTGGTGACGCTGCCTCGGTGTATTTGCATGTCCCGTCGGCTCCAATATGAGCAACGGTTGCTTAGCAACTTTGAGATGATGGCCAACTATTCTGATGTCTGAGTAAGGATTCAAACATTTAATTTTGGGGACCCACATTTGAAAACACTGGTTTAGGCAAGAGGATGAAGACCACATGCAGAGACGGTGGCTGAGCAGTGGGGGCAGAATCAAGCTTGGTCCTCAGTGCCCATTTCAATCAGGAGCAACCACTTCCTTCCCCTCCAGTGATGTTTTGGACCTTTGGTATTAGGAATTGCCCTTTCTGTCTCGGCATGGCTAAAGCTGGCTCCTGGGAGTGGAGCAGCTGTGGAAATGGATGAGGTGAGGGTTTGGAATGACTGTCCACCCTAAGCATCCACAGCCAAAGCTGTCATCCTCACCGATGCTGTGGTGACCAGGGGGTGTAGGGCTGGTGGGGCACTCAGCTGCTCTCTGGGAGTCTCCAGCTTGGCTCACAGACCCTGTTTGAGGGCCACGCTTCTGCCCAGTCTGCAAAATGGGAATAGTGGTGCTTCAACCACCTTTGCCAAGAGCTTTGAGAGGCTTGTTTCCCTCCCACAAATGCTACGCAAGATCTAAATAGCAGTGTTATTTCTAGTGTGTTATCCTGATAGCGTGAGAGGCATAAACAAGATCCGCATTTGCTGATGGTGACTCACTGTGAGCCTTTGAGGGTTGTGTGGAAGGGCTTGCTCTGATGTTTTTGCTGCTCTGAGATAGATTATTGATTCTCTTTATCTGGTGTTCGTCTTACAAACCCAAGGTGATGAGCATCCTGTTAGTTTCAAGAGCACTGGTGCTATTTTTCTGCTGCTTCAAGGGACACAGAATATGATCCAAGTACCCTCAGATGAGCAAAAAAAAACAGGTCAACCTGGTTCACATCAATTAAACTGCCAACTCCAAGGGAAGGCTGAAAAGTAAGATTGGATAACAAAAGCAGACCTTGTCCAGTGAGAGGGTTGGGAATTTTCCATTAAATTGTATTTTGCTTGGCTTGGGTTGGCTTCTGTTGTTACTAAGTTTGCTAGAAAATGCCAGATCATTTAAAATAGTGTCTTTCATCTGGGGAAAAAGAAAAAAAAAACAGGGAAAAATCTCAGAAAATTGTCAAAATGTTGTATTTTGACACTGCTGCCTAAGAAAAAAAAAATGCTCTTTCCCATTACAATAGAATTTGTTATTTTAGAAATGTTATTTTAGTTATCTTATTCCCAGGTAATTAATACAAGAAAATGTGTGGAATCTAACAGATTTGTATATACAGCTGTCAAGATACAAAAATAAGGATTTGGCTTTAACACAATAGGGATTTTGCTGTTCTTCTCAATCCATAGCAGAAAAAGGTCTCTCCAGCAGCAGCTGCAACATCAACATTCCTTTCTTTGCAGCAAACCCTCCAGCCAAAAAATGCTAGATGCAAAATTTACCACATTCTTTACAAAAAAACCTTTCTTGGTTCTCTCCCTCACCCCACCTTCTGCCTTCCTTGAAAGCCATAAATATGAAGAGGCCAGCTGAAGTTAACTGCAAAATACCCACTTGCAAACAGGTGTAACAAAAGAGTGAGTCTGAAATGAGTGCTCTGCAGAAAAGAGAGGGAGAGAGGAGGTGGGGTGGGAGGCGGGAAGTGGGGAAAGGGGAAAAAAATAAAACCACTACATGATTGAAGGCCTTATAAATGTAAATGGTTTGACAGAAAGGGTTTAGCAGCCCTGGGTAGAAGATTGCACTTGCTGTTTCAAGGCCCTTATTTTCAAAATCGTAGCACTGGATCCCTTTCAAAGCTGGTCCCTGTGTTTGCTTTTTCAATCAGTGAATATCAGGTTGTCTCTTTTTTTTTTCTTTTTTTTTTTTATTCTCTGCACTCAGATGTGCCAGGCTTAAATGAAACCTTAGAGAGAGAGAGAATACGAGCAGTGTTCCAGACCTTTGAAAAAGCTCATCCCTGCTGCCTTTATTGCTACTTATTTATGAATCTCCCATCTCCCCCTCCCAATCCCCCCTTCCTCACCAACCTCCATCTCTTGTTTTCCCCCAGCAAATCCCACCTTCCCCTTTGGATGTTTTTTACTTTTCTTTTTCCTCTACATTTATCTATATATTTTATACCCAGTAAGTCAATCAGTTTCAAATTATTGGTCCCTGAGACAGATGTTTGGTGAGTCATTTAGCTGCGCGAAGTTCTTTAGACGGCTTGCTCTTCCACCTCCTGTTCATTTAAAGCATCTTTTGAGGCTGATTTTTCCTTTTCAAAATGTCTTTAACTGCCGAACGTTTGCTCCCACCGGGCAGTCTAATGATGTTGGACACAATATGTGTGAACATCTCTTTAGAGGCCATCTCCCCTAGGCTACATTCTTGCCTATAAAATCATTGTTTATTTAGTCCTTAGGCCTAGGAACCATCTGCAGTCCCCATGGCTCCTGTTGTTTTTAAAGTCCTATTAAGTTTCTGCACTTCTCGTCAGAGCATTATTTTATTTCTAAATAACCACAGACAACTTCTTGTCAACGCAGCTTCTGCCAGGCAAATTAGAGATGACAGTTTCATTCTTCTGACTATGGTGAGCTCTCATCTGATGTTATTTAATGTGAAAAACAACTGTTATATAGGGAGTGATTTAAAAACAATGAGAAAAAAAATAATAATAGTAATAATAATAATTTTAGAAGATGGAAAGGGTGGCCAAGAGACTCTGGGTTAAGATGCTCACAGAGTGTTTGCCAGTCAGGAAAATATAAGGAATTGGAAGGCTCTATATAATGGTTATAACAAAAGAGAATCAATGAGTGCTGACTTGATGTCATTTTCAATCTTTCTTTTCCTGACTGGAACTGAAAACATTTTTGTTTGGTTTGGTCGAGTTTATTTTTTCTTTCCCTCCTTGCTGTCTTTCCCCACCCCACCATCCCCTCCTCTGCTGAGTAAGCACTCAAAGCCAAGGACAGTTCCCCACAGGGAGGGGAGTGTCCCTCCTGCTCAGCCCCTCCTGGCCTCTCCATCCAGGAGCTGGGAGCTGGCAGCAGGGACACCAACCCCCTTGGGTGAGCAGCACCTCAGAAGCAGGATGCTCCCAGCATCAGGAGGCACCTCCCCCTTGCAGATCACTCTGTGTGGGACTTTTTCCCCATGTCTTTGTAGAGACTTGAACCACTTTGTACTTCACTTAAACCGCTCTGGCTGAAAAGAGGCGAAGTCACTAAAATGATGTCAGTGCCAGGAGAGAGATGTCTGAGCAGCTACCTCTGCTCTAGCCACAGACTTGCTCTGCACGCAGGTGAACCAGCGTAACACATGCGCACAATTCTAGAAATATTCTTCTCCCTAAAGCCAGATGGCACCATCCTTTTTTTCTGCAGGGAAAGGCTCCTGGCTCGTGGTACACCCCAAGCCGTGCCCAGGTATTGACTGTGAGTGCTTACTGGCATTGTGCCAGCCTACATCAGTAACAAAACAATAGGGACGGCGAGCAAAACACCTGAGCCCAAACTGTCTCCTTGGACAACGAGATGGCCATGGTATTTTGACCTCCCCTGGCTTACGAACAACAAGCTGCTGGCTCTGGCTTCATGCTGACTGTTGCTGATAAAAGTGTAATCAGGGAGAAAGTGAAAAATCAGTAAGAGAAAGAGGTAAACCTGTGTGATGTCTGTGAACCAGCCAACATCTTACTGCATCAGTTTTGCCACCTGCTGATCAGCTGTGATATTTGGGCAGGAAGGCTGCGTTTGGTTGTGGTCAAAAGGCTCTTCAAGACATGCAGGGAGAGGGCTGTAAATGGGAATGGTTAGGAGGGGTTGATGTGGTTTGGGAGAACACCTCAGTGTAGTAATGCTGTAGATCTGCAGTCAAACACTCAGACATCAGGGAAGGAGGTTGAGGTGGCTTCTGTCATCTTAACACTGTCCTCTCCTGAACATTCAGCATCAGGCTGCCAACCAAGCCCTCACTCGGTGGAAGTCATGAAGCTCCACTGAAGTTTTAAAAAGTCTGAAATTTTATTGCATGATATGAGCAAAGAAACAGCACATTACACTACCGAGAAAAAAGGCTGCCATCAATGGATCTATGCTGATTGACACCAGATGAATACCTGCCTTTTACAGCAATCACAGGTTGGTTTTTCACGTAGTATGGTATCACTTCAGGTGAGTGTTTCTTCAAACCTTAGCTGTTGCCATACCTCTACAACCCATTTGTCTCCTTCAATGCCCACACTGGTTTTGCTCTGTCAGAGCAGTCTACGCTATCCTTATCAACTTAGATGGTTTATCTTCTCACTATGGCTTGTATTTTAATCACCTAGGCACCTACCATCCAGTCTGAATTTGCTTTTGAAACAGCAGGGTAGCCTCACGGAGGTACAGTTCGGGGGATATGGCAATTCTATTACTGTGAAGCTCATTTGCTGCATACTTGGGTGGTCTATATATTTTAGTAAATTTTCTCTGTTTATGCTGCAGCTGTGAATAATCTCCTGAGTGCTGCTCTGTTCCAAATAGGTTTTCATCCCATCCTCAGCACCAGCATGCTAGAGGGCCTTCCAGTCACGCATTAAGCAATATGACCAGCTTCTCTCCAGTGCAGCCTCTTCTGATATTCTTTTCTTAGGGGGGGATGAATTTAGTACATGATCGCTTTTGTTTGGTTGGTTTTATTTTTGATGTCTGCCTCAATGCCTGCACTTGAGTGTACAGTAGTGGAGGCAAGATGAGGAAGTGTCCCTAGCTCTACAACTAAAATATGTCTGCAGTCTATGATGGACATATTTTTCTGTGAGAGCTGCTTCAACGAAGCCCCTTAGAAACTTTTTGGGCTGTATCAGACCTGACACTGTCATTCAGTGTCTCTTACTCCAGTGGGAAGTTGTTGTTCATATGGCTCCAGGGGATTATGCAGGATATTTGAAGAGGTGAAACACGTAAAGGCTAAGGAGTGCAATAATGGGGTTCTCCCCTTGTGCTCCTTAGAAGAATTGGGGACTTTTGGCTCAAGTGGTCAGATTCACAAAAAGCTGATCATTCCACAGGAAGAGATAATGAGGTGGAGATAACCTGCACAATTAACTCTCTGTCTCCACTCCTTGTTCCTCCATCCCAAAGACGCAGGGACCATTTACAGGAACAAAGTGGGCCCAGTGAAGGTGAGGTGTGCTCACATTGAATCTTTCCTTCAGCAACAGCCTCGTCAAAAGGCCCTGACAAGTCTCTTAAGTTCTGCTTTCATTTGTGCATTGCGAAAGATTATTTGGGACTGAGCTAATCATCCATGGTTCCTTTAAAAGCCAGCAGAGAGGAAATGTCATTCCAGGTGGCTATTCATCTCCTTGAAAAAAAGACAGAGCAATTGACTTCTGGAGGAGCCTGTTTCGCTCTGCAGAGCTGTGGGACACAAATTGTGGCTTGGAGATGAAAGGCTGAATCACAGCTGTGGCCCCTTTTGTGGGAACTACAAGCTGGAGAGAGGATGCCAGGGTTCTACCTCAGGCAAGGTTTAAGAAGAAGAAATTCTTTAGAGAGGAAAAGGGGTGCATTCCCATCCTGGGATGGAGCTGTGGAGAGGATGAATTTGTGTGCCCCCATCCAACAGAGCTGAGGTATTTTGGGAGCAGCCGAGTGCATTTTTCCCACTGCACAGCCAAAGAGTGGATGTGTCCTTCTCCACACAACAGTGATGTCTCCCCACAGGACATCCAGCTGTTCCTTTTATATGGGGAGGGGGAAAGAAGGGGGGAAATGGGAAGTGAAGGAAATTAGTTTGAGCCATTACAATTGAACCCAGACAGTATTTGGATGTGGCTGAGATTAAAATGGAAGGTCTTTTAGATGTAAGAAAGAAATCCTGGCTCTTAGAGTCCGTGGAGAATGCAGTATTCAGTAACCACAGAGGCAGGCATACATTATAAATACATCTGTAACTACTGAGATAGGTGTGAAAATGTAATTAACTGGAAACCTACTGAGTTTAAATGGACTTTTAGTTGTTTCAGGTTTTTTTTTTCTTCTTCTTTAGCCCTCCCTCCTCCCATTTTAAAGTTAAGTTTAGACTTGTGGGTCCTCTAACTCCCACTGGCACAGTGTAATTTAGCAAAGGTTGTTCCAGCCGAATTTGAAATTAATAATTTCAAATAGGCAAATCAATGATATTTAAAAGCTCCCTCCTGTGTGTTTGTACAATCTGCACAGGTATAAAAGCTAATCACATCTTGCTGGGGAAGAACATTTGTTATCGGTTTTAAGTAGAGCTTGGCAGTTTGGCGGGATCAAACACCATGTTTCTTTCCAAAGTGTGTGTGTGCCTCTGTAATTTAATATTTCTCATTAACTTATTGCTGGGAAAAGGTGTCAGTGCCGACAGGGAGAGGCCAGACAGCCCCCTGAGAGACCATCTATTTTGTGTCACCATGAGATTTGCAAGTAGAAGGAAGGGGACATAGAAGGGATCGTGTGGGATCAGAAAAAGGAAGTTAAAAAATAAAGTTGCTGAGGGTATTGCTTGTTTGGACGGTGATGAGCTAGGTTTGGCTCACCTAGAAGACATACAGATGGATGCCAAAACACAGACTTCCTTCAAATATCCCTGAAAATGCCATATTAGCTCAGCTCCAGCGGCACTTGTTGTCCTTTGTCATGATCATAGCACTTTCAAATATCATACACCTCACAAAAAATATCAGAAAAAAATTGCAGACTCTACATTTTTCATAACAGAATTTCTTCCTAACACCAGTAATTTACTTTTACTACCCACCTGGAAATGAGATATTGTAAAACCACTCCTCACATTTTCTCTGTTTAGTATAATTTTGAATGCTATTACTATCTGCAAATCAGAGAATCATACAATCATAAAATGGTTTGGGTTCGAAGGGACCTTAAAGATCATCTGGTTCTGAATACTATCCCCTTTCTAAGTCCTTGAAGACCTTCAGCTGAAATAATTTCTTGCAGCAAGGGGTTCCATAGGTCAGCTCTAGAGAAGGCAAAATATATGCTATTTCTATGCCAACTCCAATGTATAATTTATTTTCTGGATTAGTATTTTGCCTGTGCTTCTACATGAAAAGATCCTATTCAGCCCAGTGCTGTCTCATACGGAGAAGAAAAGCCAGCTGGCTGTGCTGAAATACTCTTTCAAAAAGTTCCAAGAAGGAGGAAGAGTCTCACATTTGTATTCTCCTTGCAACATCTCTTAATAATTTAATTCCCATTAGAAGTGCCTGTGTTGTAGGGGGGAAAGATTTATAGAGAGATTTCACTCCAGGTTGGGTTTTTGTCTTTCTGTGTTTTCTTGGCATTTATCATGCATGTTTTAATTTGGATCTGAGTCTTGCTACCATCTGGTCATTATTGCAAAGAAATATTCATTTTCTCTGAGTGACATGGGCTTCATTCATCATGGAACTAGCTGATTGCCCCTCGGTTTTTTTTTCCTATTACTTGGAATGAAGTCTGAAGATACTTAACACCAGACACAGCAGTAGTCAATAAAGTTTGCAAAGTTAGTGGCAGCTGGTAACTGGGCATAGGAAAAATTAGAAGACACTTTTTAGGCTCTGATTCTTCCACTTTTTTCCATACGTCATGCATGGGAAGTGCACAATTAGAGACCAAGGCAGCATTGCAATGGATGGGTAGTGAACTGACGACTCCATTCCCGTTCTGCTATTGAACCGTGGAGTGCTGTCACCATCAGAGTGAAACTTGGAGGTTTTTGCTGTCACCTAAACACAGGGAAGAAAAAAGGAGACAATTTACCCCAGAGGAATGTTGCAACAGCTATGCTCTGTTTCTCTCACAAAAGGAAAATACTTCCAAGAGTGACAGCCTCAGAAGGAGTGCGAGTTCTTCATGAAAAGGTCTCAAAAGCCGTAACTCACACTTTGAAGGGAAATTAGATATGATCATTTTTAGGCTTCTACGATGCCAGAGCCTCCCCTGGATGCCTGTCACTGCAGACAATGGCACAGGAAGTGGGGAGCAAACAGAGGGACTCTTAACTAGTTTTAGGGTTATTTGCCATGTGCAGTGACCCACAACTGCATCTGCACACACTTTGCAAATAAATTGCTTGTGACTATTCTTTCCCTTCCCTCATACTTACCACATCCTGTTGTGTAGATCCCTGGACTAAACCTTCTTTGGTTCCTTTTGCTGGCAAACATTCCTTTGTGCCAGGTACCGCAAAGAGGGAGGCTGCATGTGTGATGGGGTGGGCTGTGCCTCAGCCTCTGCAGGCTGTGAAAGCCAGGTGTCCATCAGGGGACTGGACTGGACTGTCTGAAGGACTGACATCCTTCAGCATCATCATTTATCTACCTCTCCAAATGGGGTATAGCTAAAAAAAGGCCGGCCAGGGGCAGATGGCAACTTGGGATCAGTCAGGAGCAGAGACAGATGGCAACGTGCAACCGGTTGGAAGACAAGTTATTGCGTGAGATTAGCTGGAAATGGATGGGAATTGCAAAATGGGACTGGTTGGGAATGTAATTCTGTACAGTCATTTGCAAAGAGCTGAAAATTAGACCACCGTCCTAGCTCCCCTGGCAGTCTTGGACCTACTTATGTTTCCAAGCCATGCAGAACCACACAGATCTGCAGGAAGCAAAGTGATCTCCCAGGGATAAGATCTGGCCAACATGATCTCACTATGACCTCTGGACTTGGTCCTAGAGATTAGCTTCTTTTTTGGAGAGAACAGGACAACTGGTAGCAAGCATTGCAGTTTAGTGTTCATCAACAGTTGTCACTGTGCCCAAGGAAATATGTTTAACAGTTTTTGGACACACAGCACATTCTGTTGCACCATGTCGAGGGTGGTTTCAAATGGAGCAGCCAACAACTGGAGAAGGTGATAGAACAGCTTGCTTCAATTTGGACCATCTGTGACAGTGAGATTTTGGGGTTATGAATACTCAGCCTTTCCTCCAACCTAGCAAGGCAGAGGGAGAGAGAGAAAGAAAGTGGGAACATCTGTGAATTTGCTGGAGGGTACAACTAAGCTCTGTATCGGGCAGAGCATCATCAAAACACTGAAATGACCAGAAAAAAAAATTGTTCTTGGTCAAAATTAATTTTTACTCTTCCTAATAGGTGGCTTGTTTGGAGGCTTTGCTCCTGCTCGAAGTGATTTGAAGCTGGTCAGGTCCCATTACTCCTAGTGAAATCTGTCATGGTCTATTCTAACACAGGCAGGAGGCTAAGCAGGGTATTAATTAATTTATTTATTTATTTATTTATTTATTTATTTATTTGACATCAAAGAAGAGGAGCAACACAATCATCCAGCGGTAAGGGTAGATGAGTAGGAGAGAACAGGGGTGAGAGAGGCAATAAAAATAGAAGGCAGTCCAGATGTTTACTGCACACTAAAATACTGCCTTTCCTCTCTACTGATAGCACCGAATGTTATTTTGTTTCTTTGGAATTCGTTTTCCGAAAGTGTCTGCATGAGGAACATCTGCTCCCTCAAATCCAGACCTACAATTTGAATAAATTATCAATATCTGGCAGAGCCCGTTATTAATGGCTAGAGTTTTATAAGATTCTCCAGTATAATAATAGCAAAACTAGCGGCTGGCATTCCTCCCAGAGGGACTCTTATTTGTCCCATTTTATTCTGTTCTGTTTTCTTTTCTTTTCTCTTTTACTGTCTGAATCTGAGCATCATCAGTTGATTTTTACCATAGCTCTTGGCTCAAAACAAAAAAAAAAAAAAAAAGGGAAGAAAAGGAGAAAAGCCATTAGTATCCTATAAATCAAGAAGAAAAATGACATCCTCAGATATAAAAGACTCCCTTGAGTGTTTTGTTATTATTACCTGTACAAGGTTGCACATGTGGCTTCAGAAACATCTTCTTCCATCAGAAATTATCAGGTAGCAAGATTTCTCACTTCCATGCAAGAGATGAGTTTTATTAACTTCCTCTTCAGCATATACCCTGGTAATTAATGATGCAACACACCTTTGAGGTACCCTAATGCAGGCCGTTTATCAAAAAGTGCAACTGCATAGAAAGAGGACTATGCTCCTTCAATATGATAAATCCAAGCGCGTGCTTGGGTGTTCTACATCTCTCTTTTAAGTACAGCCACTCCTTATAATTACAGGGTTTGACTTTCATTGCAAGATCTGAAAAATCGCCTTCTGGCAGAGAGGTCCTCCCATGCACGTGCGGGTGGCCACACACCAGGAAAAAACTCATCACTTCCCACAGTCAGCAGAGCACTAAACCCATGGGGAGATCATGCAGCCTAAGTTTTGGTGCCATTCTGCGGTGCCTGTGACAAAAGTCATTTGTCTGTGAGTCTTCTTTGTCAATGGGGATGAAGGAGAATCCAGCAGGGTCCCTGCAGGGACTTTCTGCCCTCTGCTGTCCCCTGAAACTAGCTTCTCCTCCTTTGCTCTGTTTGTTCCCCGGAGTTTAGCAGAGGTTAGCCTGTTATGAGCCTTAGTGCATGATCAGGACCTGTGCCACTGAAGCCACCACTGCATGTCCGAGCTCTTGGCAGGATTCATTCTCCCTAACTGTTTGCAGGGAGGATAAAGGTATTTGGCCCATAGGTATGCTCACTGCAAAAAAGGGCAGAAGAGCAGAATTCAGGGTGCTTTGGATACAGTTCTAAGGCAAAAGCTCTGTCATCACATAAGAAAACGAAAAATATAGAAGATAACATAATCATGTCAGCAAATACGTGGAGCCTCCAGAGATGTCCCCAGGTTGCCCTTTGCCACTGTGATTTGTTTAAAAAGGCTGGTGCCAACCTAAACACAAGGAAAGGCAGATTTTACAGGAGTCTTCCTCATGTGTGGGTCCTGCAAACAGACCTGAATCAAGCAGCATCGTTTCCCACAGCTGCCACTGATGACAGAGAATGGCTCTGAATGGACATGTAGATCCTGTAGGTGTGGATAAACTGATGGCAACCAATCCCCAGGTACCCTCCAGGGTCTCAGAGAGCTGGGGACTCACCAGGACACAGGGACAGTCCT
Organism: Acanthornis magna; assembly: GCA_036785705.1. Classification (NCBI taxonomy): domain Eukaryota; kingdom Metazoa; phylum Chordata; class Aves; order Passeriformes; family Acanthizidae; genus Acanthornis; species Acanthornis magna. The sequence goes on from JAWUZG010000036.1 coordinate 1,329,004, forward strand.
GGAGAGCAGTGCCACTAGAACAGACCCTGCACAGTCCCCCTCTCCAGGTGGGTAAGCAGAGCTTTGGGGTGTCTCTTGGGATACTGCATGCCAATATTTTAATGGAAAATGTTCTTTTAATCAAACAGTGGTGGTCCCAATACTGACCCCAGGGGAACACCATCACTGCTCTTCAACTGGGCATTGGGACATTGACTTCAAGTCTTTTAGTGCAACCGTCCAGCCAATTCCTTATTCACTGAGTGTTCCATTGGTCAAATCCATGGCTCTGCAGTCTAGACAAAGATGTTCAGAGGAACATTGTCAAATTCTTTGCACAAATCCAGGTACACCATGTCAGTCACTCTTCCCTTACCCACCAGAACTCTAATCCAGCTGTAGAAGGCCTTGAAATATGTCAGGCACAATTTACGCTCAGTGAAGCCATGGTGGCTGTCACTTATCACCTCATTATTTTCCAAGTGCCTTAGCATGGTTTCCAGGAGTATCTGCTCCATGATCTTTCTGGACACAGAGATGAGCCTTCCTTTTTTCCCTTTTTAAATGGGGGATATGTTTACCCTTTTTGAGTCCCTGGGAATTTCACCAGGCTACCACAGCTTCTCAAAAATGAGACACAGTGGCTTAGCTACTTTACCTACCAGTTCCCTCCAGCCCTAGAGATGTACCTCATCAGGTCCCATTGACCTGTACACAGTCAGGTTCCTTAGATGATCTCAAACCTCCACATATCCATGCACAAGCTCCTAAGACACTCCTGTCCTTAGGACAAGTCAGCTGTTTTCCACCCAAAATTGGTCCCTGTGAGCAATGAACACATGAGCTGCTGTGCTGCCTCAGTGAAAAGCTCCACCTCATGCAGGGATGGTGAAAATGAATTACTTAATTATGTAAAGTGCTTTGGAGATGAAAAGTGACATCTGAGTGCCAAGTATTACTATTAATAACAAAACATATACCACCTACCAGGCATTATTTCTTCTTTTCCCCCTAAAAAATATAGTTCTGAAGTTCAGGTTACACCAGCATAAGCCAGAAGGGAAGCATAAGATTTTCAGCAAAGAAGTATTTCAATCTAAGCCATCCAAAATTCAGAGGAGCCCATTTTCTTTGGTCTGCCTGTATTACCACCTCTATATGATGATGTCCCAGTGCTGATATGAAATCCTAACAGATTGAGGACAAAAATCAGCCCTTCCTTATTCCAGTATTTTGTGTAGACACCTGAAGCACTTTGTTCAAATTCAAGGAAAATATCTCTGTAAGGTTAACAATACTCTTGATTCCTCCTCAGCAAAGCACATACATACCTACTTAAATTAAAGCACAGGTTTTAGGCTTAAGAAAGCTGGGTGCCAGCTTCTTGGTGGAGCCCCAGTTTTACTGAGAGCCAGAGGGAATGGGAAGGAGAGAGAGAGGACAAATTTTCCCTGAAAATTCATTCTCACATGAATTCCAGATTGTGGCATGTGGAATGAGAGGAAAAGACTGCAAAATAGCAAATTTTGTACTGCACCAAGCAGGGTATAAACTACATTTCAGACTTGTGTTAATATTTAAACCTGTTCGGTATGTTTCTACTGAGTCACTTAGAAACTGGACCTCGGTGGAAAAAGCAGCTGGCCATTATTGATTTTGGTCTATTACAATATTTCAAGATAAAGACCCCAGAAGTGTTTCGTGAGACAGCAGTTAAGTTACGAACTCTGCTGTAGCAATGTGTCTTATTAAAAAAAGGATTCATATATGGCAACCAAGGCCAATATTAATTAAACAACTCCAAACACTGCAGTGTGTTTCTGCAGGGGGGAAGGAGTTTTCTTTTCATGCACCATACAGCCAGCCAAATGTAAGATATTTTGAGAATGAAGCAATTTGTTGAATACACATCTTTGTCCTCTTCTCTCCCCCTCCTTTTCCTCTCTCTCCTTGCACAAAATTTGAAGGCATTCATGTAAAATGGCTCTTAGGAATTTCACACACAGTTTTATTTATGGTAAATTTATTATAATAGGGATGTTCTCTGTCATTGTCTGAGAGATTTATTTATTGTATCACACTTTTGAAACTGCTGATATTGATTGTTTCAAGAGTTTGCCTTAAAGGAAGAGGGGGAGAAAAACAACAACAAAAAAAGCCTCACGAATGAAAAGAAATGGCCATGTTGCTATCAATTATTTCATAATGAGATATGAGGAGAGAATTTTAAACATTATCTCTAGCAATACAGTTGAACAAACAATATATTTACTGGAAATTATACTCCGATGATGAATGGCTTGTTTTAAAATAGAGGCTTCTCTAATGGGGGCCTTTCAGAGAAGCAGTGACACACAGTCCAACTCACAATTATTATTGCATTTTAATCGAAACTGAATTCCGTATTTCTGCCAGAGAGTGAGAAGAGTGAATCCCATTTGCAAATATCTCTGTCCCGATGATCCCCAAACAATAACAAATTCTAAGCTGTCCAAAAATATTCTAGTGATAACTCCATTTACCAGTAATTCATCCTTTTCCTCCTTCTACAACCCCCCCTTTTGCTTTCTTTCTCAGTGTCCAGGTACATTTTCAATCGCGAAGATTCAAAAAAAGTCAGCTTTTCCCACCACCACCAAACGAGTGCGCCCTTCCCCCGCCACCACCTCGTCTTATGTAGAATAGGGAATTGAATATTACTCACTGCAGTTTCTAGCTATGACAGACAGTAATTTACCATTTTATTGTGATTCAGTGCTTTGGACAGAGGCACACATTGCCTGTCATGCTGTGTTCATCACCGACTGTAGAGACAAGCATTGCTTGTCAAATAGTAGAGCCCTTATAATGAGGACACCTAGGTGTAACATAAAAGATTCACAGGCAAAAGGACTTCTTATGGAGGGCTTAAAGCCTCTAAAGCAGTGTGAGCTAGTTAGATAATACACAAACTTTAGAAGTGCTACAGACAGATCTTTCCCCCTTACATCTATTAGGAATACCAAAAACGTTATCAACAGAACAATATGTAAACCTTTGTGCAAAGTAGTCAGAGCAATTTATTTGCATTATCTCACCACCCCGTGGAAGGGATGAAAGAGAAGGGAGTGTGTGTGTGAGTGTGGGACACGCAAACAAAACCGCACAACCTAACCAGGTGTGTGCAAGGCAAAGCAAAAACCTTCTACCTTTCACCGGAGCTGTTGGATGGTCACTAATGAGATTTCCAATGATTTTCATTTGTCTTCATTTCTACCAAGGTTGACTCTGCATGGCATTTCTTTCATAAAGCGAGAGGCAAGGTGGGCCAGCGGGTTACAGCACACGCGTCACGCCATAAGCAGCTGTCAGGGGGCAGAACACTGACACTTGAGATTGGATTAATCCTCCATCAAACCTAATTGGAAATAATGGACTGGATCCTCAGCTGGGGCAAATGGACACAAACCCAGTGTTTTCCAGTGAGGCTGTCCTCTTTTATGTCCGTCACAGAGGTGCACAGCCCATGTGTGATTGTCTGCCTGTCATTGCCCACATGGCTCCCAAGGTTGGAGCTGGACGCCTGAAGTTGCATCCCTTTGGCATGTCAGCAGGAAAAGGTCGGAAAAGGTCTGCACAAAACTTGATGCTGCTGAGACACTGGAGCATGTTTTCCAGAGAAGCTGTGGCTGCCCCATCCCTGGAAGTGTTTAAGGACACATTGGAAGGGGCTTGGAGCAATGTGGGAGAGTGGAAGGTGTCCCTTCCCATGGCAAGTGGAGTGAAATGAGATGACTTTTAAGATCGATTCCTACCCAAATCATTCTCTGATTCCGTGAAGGTTTGCAGTGCACGCAGGCAATACCTTGTCTCCTCTGCCAGGTGTGGTTGAGGCCCAAGGTTTGCTCAGGGTTGCAGGAAGGTTTGTCAGAGCAGAGACGACGCAAGGGGCCTGTGCAGCTGAGTGTAAAGGCAGAGCTGTGCCTGTCTTCAGACACGGCCCCAAAGTGTGCTAGAAACAGCCCCTTGAGAGCAGCAAGCTCTTCACAGGCTGGGGACCTCTGTGGGTACAGCTGCCTCTTGCTTTTTATCCTTCCCTCCCACCCCAGTCTAAATGATCTTTTTTAGCTAGAGATTGCAAAGCATCCTTTGAGTGTTCGCTTCCAAGGGTGAGCAGAGGCACATCTGCATACGTGGTCCTGTGTGAAGACCATACACTGATCCGCTTGGGATAAGACAAGGTGAGAGGTTCATGAGCCACCTTTTCCAGGTAGGTTTTGTCCAGGCTAGCCCACAACTGAAAACCATAAACCCATGTCAGCTTTTCTCTGGCCAAAGGAAAAATGCCCTTCCTCAGCAGTCCTTCCCCAGGATACCCCACGGGAGGTGGGAGTTTTGTCCCCTCTCCTCTACGTCCTCTACCCTCCCTTTCCTGGGACAGGGAGATGGAAGGAACAAAGCTGGATGCAAATGCTTCTGGGTGGAAGTTGCACCGTGTGTTTTTACATTTTCTTATTTGCACAGTAATGTGAGCACACAAGTTCATCAGTGCATTATAATATGCACATTTTCAGTCTTAGATGCTGTGTTGCACAAATCTGCCTCCACACACAGTTCATCTCATTTTCAGGCAAGGTTATGTTTTCCTTTAAGGGTAGTTAGAAACACAACCAATTTTAGGTACTAATACTAATTTAGGAAAGTGCATGTTCTAATAAAGGTAGTTTAAATGTATTTAGAGGCTGAGGAGTACTTGAACTTTAATATTGCCAGTTTCAGATAACATTTGAATATTAGTGAAGCTAAATTGATTGATTGAATTACTTTAGGGAAGGGTAAGACACAAATGCAACATTTTAGTTAGTCTTATTACATTTTCATTTAGCTTAAGGGAAATTGTAACTGCTTGAAGATTGGATATTAGAATGCCCAGGTAAATTTTTGCAAGATTTTGCTTTATCACCACGTGCATATGTCACATGCTGACATTCATTTTCTAATGCTCTTTCCCATCTTTTGTCCCACTTCTCCTAAAAAAGAAAACAATATGTGAAATTGAAAAATGGTGCTCACTGAGGGGTTTAAAGACATTTGAAATTTGGAATATATTTTAAAGGTCAATTTCAGCAGTAATTATGTTATAATGGTGAAGCTTTTAGAGAATGTGAAACGCAAGATTAATATGTTGCCAGATAAAAAGTGGCAGAAGACTCTATCTTGTGTGAGTGTGTGTAAGTACGTGTGCGCACGTCGCACGTGTTGAAGCTTAAAGGCTCCACCAACACACCAGAGCAGCTTAACCGAGCACAAGGAGCACCACCACACTTTGTACAGAGAGGAATTAGGGATTTAATTAGATAAAATGGAACATTCTGGTTTACAGTGTGTATGTGTGTAAATCTCAGGTGGGTGCTTTAACTACATGATCATCTATGCAGCTTTATGTTTTGTCAGGTGTTCTATTGGCTCATTATGTGCTTCTTGTTGCCTCATAACCTGATGTTCCTTAGTGTACTCGATCAAAAAAAGAAACCTCTGAGTCATGACAATGCCAAACATCACATGAGTTTTCAGCTCTACTAGAGTGAGATGTGTAAGAAGTTTCAGATCCTCTGATGGAAATTACTGCACAAAACATGGTGAGAACTTACTCAGTGCAGCCAACAAACTTATTTATTACAAATTCTTCTCTGGATGCAATCCTACCACCCCAGGAGTGGCATTATCCTGAAAACTCAGTCCTGGCTTTTCGCTGGTATGGATAGGCACTTTCATCCCCACAAAGTTTTTCAGTCTTCAGGCTTCTTTTTGGAAATCCGAGCATGACAGCAGATTTCTAAGATGAGCCACAGGGGTGGATCAAAGCCTGATCAGAGGGACTGCTCATACTGTCTAGCTGCAGCTATGTGAAGAAAATCCTGTGAAATTTGGAGGCTCCTGTGTATCTATTCATTATATAGGAGTAGGATTCCTATTCCTCTTATTTTTATCGTTTACAAGTCAGGGGAAGAGGTCTGAGCTGCCTTTCTTTTAGGGCCAGTAGAGAAAAACTGGCAGGCTATGAATGTGTACCCAAGCAGTCCTAGGTGGATATCCAGGTTTTTGCTGCTCTCCTCTCGCTGCATAGGGAGGCTAAGTGACAAGCTCAGGGTAGGCATCTAACACTTAGGCACTTAATCCTTAGATGAACCTCAATTGCATGCTATTCACTCCATTTGCATTTAAATTAGGTGCCTAAAGACCCCGGGAAGATGGTAAGCTCCCATCTCTCCAGTGCTGGAGTGAATAGGAAGGCAGAGCCCCCACAGCAAGGGCTGTGATTGCTCTGGAAACTGTGAGGCACCTGGCCACTGCAGCAAGGCAAAGTAAAACAATAAACCAGAATATGATGTATAACAAGAGAACTAGTCATTTCCCAAAGCACATCGTAAATAGTATATTTATAACATTAATTAAATGTCTGCAACTGAAATTATTTATAATAGAGATGTGAGAACTCAATAGACTATTAGTGAAGTCAACTTGTTTCATTCCAGAAGGACTGGACAAAGACTTATTACACTGTATATGAAAGTCTTAAAGAGTTGCTGGCTTAGAAAAGTTTCTTTCCAAGATGTCTTCATAAAAATAATGAATGTGTTATAGAGCATAGCTTATGAGATAAAGCCTAGTTTGTCTTGACTCCTCTCTGACATATTTCCCATATAAACAAGCAGAAAAAAATATGTACTTGTATCCTAATGAAATAATAGCATACAATGTTAAAGAGAGTCCCAGAAAACCTACACAGTAGTATCTTCAGTCTTTGAGTTTCTCCACAGTATAAACCTAAGAGCGACTGAAAGCCAACAGGTTGCTATCTTTACAGTCAGCAATTCCTACATCTCTACCTGTGAATAAAACAGGATGTTGGCATGTGCCCTGCCCTGCAGTTTCCCACACTGATGAACCATTAACTGACATTTTTGTGGCACACGTCATTCTTCCAAGGACCAGTCCCAAAAGCCACATGAACAAATTCCTGCCAGGCTTGTCTCCTTCCATCCTGCTCTGCTCTCCGCTGAGTTTCCAGCAGGTTCTGCATGCTCAGGGGTGCTGATGTGTCCTTGTGCCACACCTCAGGGCAGTGGCACATCCCCTCATTTCTAGGTTTTGTAAGCACTGCTCTGTGGGGTTTCTTTCCTGCAACTCTGATTCACAGACCTATTTACTGTGAGTGCTGTTAGACCACATCAGCTGGCTGTGGTGCTAGAGAATGGTCCCTAGCCCTGTTTTATTTAGCTGTGAAGACATGCCCAGAGCCTCTGCTGCTTTTAGGAGGGAAGGGACAGTTTCCATCAGCTGAAAATCCACATCTTTGAGCATTGATAAGCTTCCCTACTCCTTCTCCAACTGTGATCTTGAGCTTGGACACTCAGGAACTGGCTATAGAGAGCTGGTCTGTTCTTTCCTTTTTCACACAGCAGTATTTACTCAGAGTCCACTCAGCTGGACCATCCAACAAATGACCAGGGAAACAAAGAGGATGTGCAAGGGCAGTTATTATCACCTCGTGTTTTTGTGATTTGGATCCCATTTTATGAGGATGTGAACACCTACCAGCCAACTAAAATTAAAAATATAGCAAGTACCAAACTCCACTATTATTGTGTTTAATTTTGACTTTCCTCTTCTTTTACCCTCCTTTCTGAGTTTTCATGGAGGTGATCGTACCCACTTCTCTTTTCTTCCTTGTCCTCAAGGTCATGCAGTATGAAGATTTCTTTTCACTTAATACACTGAAGGCTGAATAAATCAGGCGAAATCAAATCCCTCCATCCTCCCCAAGGAAGGAGTTTGCCCCCTGCAACTTCTCCTGGTCCTCTTCACTGCTATTGTCCACTTAATAAACATCGTAGCAAGGCAGTGTCTCTTTGTCATCTCCCTTCAGATTCCAAGACTGTTATGCATTAAAGGTCTGGAGCCACAGGGTGTGCCAAAAGCTGGGTCATATGTTTTGCTGTGATGTTTCCACTATTTCAGCTCTGTCTAGAAAGGGCAAATGGTCAATCATCTTCCTGAGAGTTAATGGAGCATTTCTGCAGCAAGAGGAAAAAGTGAAAAAGTTTAAAAAGAGTGGCTTATTATCTCAGTCAGCCAAAATTCACCTGGCCTGTCACCCGCCTAGAAGTCTTCATTTTCTTTTCTTTATTCTTCCAGATTTTTCTTCCTTTGCTTTCTTTCACTTTCTAAGCTTTCCTGTAATTCTGTTTCAGATGCACACCCCTTTTCAGTTCTCCAATTATAATATTTTGAACTTTAACATTAAAACCAGGATACCTGTCTAACATCTTTCCTGTACGTTTCTATGCTCTTTGCAGACAGTAATTAACTGAATCTGACAACAATTCTGAAAGTTTAGGTGAGTGGAGGCACGGAGTGCCTGAGCGTTCAGCTGTTTAATTAGTGGCAGAGCGAGAAAGGGAGCCCGAGAGTCCTGACTCCTCATTCCTTGATTTGACCATCTGATTTTGTCTCACACAAGGCATAGGAAAATATGGATTGGTCTCTCTCTCTCCTCATCCTTCTTCATCTTATTCTAATTATCCATATTAAATCCACTTTATCAATGCCAGATACCCCACCAAACTGCTCTGGGTAATGTTCTGTGATACTCTGATTACTCTGTAATACTCTGTCTTCTGGTCCTAACATTTCGCTTAAGATATCCCCCCTTATCTGCTGTAGCAGATCCTATTAATGATATTAAAGGTTCAGCTACCTCAACCAGTGAATCCAGCCAAATAACTTAATACTTTCCCTTTCTCCATCAGCAGGGACATAGAATCATAGAATCATGGAATCACAGAAGACTTTGTGCGGAAAGGGACCTTTAAAGGTCATTCAGTCCCACACCCCTGCAATGACCAGAGGCATCTTCAACTAGATCTGGTTGTTCAGAGCCCAGTCCAGCCTGACCCTGAATGTGTCCTGGGAGGTGACTGGCTGGACTTTTTGCTCGTGCTGAGGTTTACAAGCCCATCTGAGCTGATTCCCCCCACATGTTCCCAAAGTTTACACCTTTCCTTAACCACTGCTAAACACACTCCTTTATCATTCATCCTGACAAGTTTAAATTTGTCTCTGACTTCAGGTACGGAAAATACCTTAAGACAGGTAATACACACATCCCACTCCTAACATATTGCTTTCTGGATTAAGTTTTTGTGCTCCTTTTTGTGTGCTGGGAAGGGCTGGGGGCCAGAGGGAGGGACGGGCAGATGGTGCTGCTGTGTTGGGAAGAGCACAGGTCAGGGGGTTCAACACATTCTTCACGTCTCCACAAAGACATATTTCAAATTTCCTTACCCACAGCTGCAGAGGGAGCTGTGGCTGAGTTTGTGGCTGTTCCCCTGCCACTGTTTCTCGAGGTGTCTCATTCCTGGTGGGGCCAACCTTCACCTGCTCTGTTCAGGTATTTTGGTACAGCTGGGGGCAGCCAATCCTTGCACGTACTGAATCCACCTGTCCCAGACTCCGCACTGTATCTAGTGTTCATCATCCTGCCCCATGCTGCCATCTCCCTGACTAATTAATAAGTGAGTCATCTTCTCCTGTGGCCTCAAAATGCATTCAAGCTGTCAGTGGGACATTTATTTATTTATTTTGTTGTGGTTAAAGGCATACTCTCCTAAACAGGGAAAGGATAAATAAAATCAACTCAGACAAGGTTATTTCACATTCCTAATTTCCAACACTTTTTTTTTTTTTGCTTAAGTCCCACAATGCTTGTTTGTGTTTCTCCCCTATCCTTCTCCCACCTGCTACAAAAAAACAAAATACATTTTTGAATCAAGATAAAGCCATCAAAGAACTAACTAAACATGATTAGAAAGGACCTCTCCTTAATGGGAAAAAAATCATGATTTAGACCTGGCTGCTTTCCAAATATCCCTGTGCAATCAACCAAAGAAACACATTTTAGAAAACAGAATTGTAAAAGTAACTTTGAAGAATCGGTTGCCATGGAAACAGATCTGTAAATACTTAACTGCAAACATTAAGTGACACAGTGATATTCCAGAGCTCAGGATGCTTTAAAAGGATGGCAAATTTCACCCAGCTCTTTAAATAATCAACTCGGCTGTGCTTTGATTTTTCTTATTTTTTCCCCTTCTCCTTTCTTTTTTTCACACTATTCAGTGCAATCGCATCCCTGTTCTCAGGCATGTGTGATAATGGAAATGCCAGAACTATTTTATAAAAGAGAGTCCTGATCTTTTATAACATGGAAGCAGAGAGGGAGGATGCAGCACCAAATACAGAGTCAGAGCAACCTGTGGAGTCTGAAAATATAGCTCAAATTCATTCTGTTTCCCTATAACTGCAGGGTCAGAAGAAAGCGTGATTGATTGTGGCTTTTCACTGCAAGAAAAACCGCAAACGACCAGCAATTTCTTGTCATCTGCCAGGGAAGAATCACATGCAAGGAAATAAAAGGGTTATGGGCAATTTTAATTTAAACAAGTGGGCACATTTATGTTGTGCCCTAGCCTTAAATCTTGGCTCAGAGTTAACTCGCTCCTAGGCTTCCCAGTGGATTTCAAGACCCAACTGCTGTTGAATTCAGTGCAGTAAGAGCTCCTGGATCCCTTGGGGAGTCAGGGCCCCTCTCCTTTCTTGTCGTGGAGCATCCATGCCTCACATACTCATCTGGTCCAGTCAAGCAGGTGACTTCTGAAAACTCAGGTGTTTGAGGGGCAAAACCTCCCTCCCCTTGCTAAGATCAGAAGAGCCAACAATGTTGGTGTTTCCTCCTGGGAGAACAACAAGGGGCAGCTGCTGACAGACCTTTCCCTGGCTGCAGGCACTGATTATGGGAGAGTTTTTCAAGCCTGCTTTCCCGAGATTTTGAATGATTGAATTTTCAGATGTACTTCAAAAGGTCTGCAAGTCCTCCCCAGCCCCAGGGGAGGTGAGATGGGTCATCAGTACCACAGTGGGAAGGATAACTTTAGGATGGCCACGACCCAGTACATGATAACAGAGTGAACTGTGGTTATATACCCTGTCCCATCAGATGCCTCTTAACAGCTTTGCTCATCTGCTTGAAGTTTTGGCAATATAGGTTTTGCTGCGGTTTTAAATCCTAACGTGGGCAGGTTAATTTAACTTGTAGAAATCTTTTGGGCAAGGTGATTCCTCTTTGGCTTCTGACAGATTGTGCTCAGAGCCTCCCTACACTGCTGAAATAGCATATGGCTTTTCCAGAGTAAGGGACTGGAAGAGAGGAGAGGTTATTTTCCCACTACAACTCTGCTGTTGGCAAGCATTTGGATTTGAACCAGAGATCCTCACTGCTGAGCAACAGCCTGTGAGTATCTGCAAACACGGGTTTAGCTGTTGCTTTAGGAGGACCTTTAATAACCTGCTTGTTTTCATCGTTCTGGTTGGGTTTGAGGTTTTCTCTTCCCTGTGGGCTGGCTGTGTTATCCTACTGAAAGCTGAGCAGTATTATCCTTTAAGCTGATTTTTCTGCCCAGCTTAGGAAAAGAAGGGACAGGCAGAAGAAGGAAAAAACATAGAGGCCAAGGATGCAGAAAAAAAAAACAGGAGGGGACAGAGAAAATCAGTTTGAAAGAAACCCTGATCTCCAGAGTGATCACCTTTTCCTTACACATTTTATTTGCTGGAAGTCTGTACGACTATAAGAAACTTGTCTATTCCCTATCTAGTCTAGGGGTTACTAAAATGGACAGTGAAACACAGATAGAGAGATATAGGGGATATCTTAGACAGAGATAAGTTGGCAATCAATTTATATATATAGGTGTATATTTTTTTTTATTTTTTTAAGAGGTGTCTTTATCTCATATAGCTGAAAAGTTCCCACCTGGATCTCTACTCTGCACAGCTTGCCTATCTCTGTATCTCACATATATGCCATCTGTCTGGGAACCTCTGAGAGAAACCTGTGTGATCTTTGTGGAAGGAAAGTGAGGAAAAGCACATTTTCCTTTGCCTTTCTCCACTCCCTCCTGCTCCCTCCTCTGGATGCATGTTTCAAGGAGATGTGTGCGTGTCAGGCAGAACTCAGCCCAGGGCAGGGAGAGAAGAGGTGGCTCTCATTTGCAAAATCTGCAGTGTTTTCATCCTTGGCATGGTGGTGATGGGGTGGGGGAGAAGAAGGGGGTATGGCATGTCACTTCACTTTATCACTGCCTGGGCTCTCGCCTTGTCATTCGGCACTTGCCATGAATCTAAAGAGAGTTTGGCCTTAATAACTTCACACAAGTACTGCATTGCCAGTGACTTTAGAGACGGGTGACAGCAAGCAAGGAATTATAATGAATTGCTGCAAATGCCTTCTTCACACAAATTACAGTTATTTTCCTCTGAGCCTGCAAGCCTTCCAACATCAGGATTTTGGTTCAGAAGATAGGGTAGGGTGTTTTTGTGTCTAGGGAGGCATACATTTTTCCATTGCACTTGGACCCCTTCACCCCTTTTTTCCTTACTGCCTCCCTGGGGTTTTTTTGCTGTTGGTTTGTTTCAGAATTTTTTTTCTCTTATGCAGTCTGAAAACCGATTTTCCCACTGAAAGCAGAACAGTGCTCACAAGCCACCTTGTTTTTTAACAAAGAATGGAGGGAAGCCTGGCCTTTTTTGAGACTGCAATGATTTAATTTGGGGTTAACTTCTTTCCTTGTCACTGCGGTTATCTAGATTGGACTGTGAAGGTCCCCCTCACTAAGGGCCATGTCAGGCTGGCTGTTTGTCCATCCTGATAGGTGTGCCCTGCTGGAGATGCTCTCAAACAACACTTCTGCCTTCATTAGGGCAGCTGTTTCGGTCTCAGCAGGGTGGACTATGTTCCTGCAAGCTTTGCTTGACTGTTCAACACCCAAAGTGCAGGTTGACTGTCACTGCTGTCTGTAAGTAGATCTAGCTTTGTCAGTCTGTGATGCATTTGGGTACTGGCTGTTGAAGAAAAGAGGGTAAATGTCACCCAAATACAGCATGACTTCTTGTAGACTGATGTTAATGGCCAGTACTTGGCCAGAACATGGCTCATAACCATTTTTCATTTCTCCATCAGTCTCCATCATTTCCTTCAACAGATATTTTTAGCAGTAGTGAAGTGATGCAGTCCTTGGCGTTTCTAAGAAGAAATTGTCTGCACAGACAGGTAAATTGCCCTAAAGTCCCCTTGGTGCTAACACACAACCAAACCGCCCATCTTAATGCTCATCCTGGAGACATCTTCACCAGGGTTCAGACCATAGCTATTCCTGGGCTGACGACAGAAGATTGTCTTCTTTTGTCACCCTCTGTGCTGAGCAGAAGACTGGAGGTGGCACTGTCTTCTCTGTGCATGAGTTCAGGTGATTCAGTGGTGGTCTGCAGAGAGCAGAGGATACATGCCACGCAGAATCCAGAGCAGCCTCCCCCAAGGTGGAGAGGACTGTTAGGCAGTCACTTTGTGCAGCTCTGCAAAGGTCACTTCTGTTCTGGCAGAGCATCACTGGAGTAAATGGAAAGATTTATTTTCCCTTCCCTGCTTTTTGTACAGACTGGTAACGCAAGCTAGCTTCTCCACGAGAGTCAAAAGTGTAACTCTAAGTGCACTTTAAACTCATCAACTTTAGGTATTTAAAAGGCTCCCTAAAGAGTTTTGATTGAGACCACAGGTCAGCTGAACTCTGTGCAGTTCAGGCAGCTCTTCACTCCTTCTCAGCATAATCATCCATACAACGAGGCCTTGCTTCAGCTGCTCAGTTCCTAGATTGGTTTTAAAACACATTATTTGTGCTATTGCCCGTGTTACTTGTTTAGTTAGCAGCTGTCATATGTCAGGATCAACTGAGCGATGATAATGCGTGGCAGAAATATTTCAATTATACATGGAGCTATTCTTAAGCATTTAAAAAAAAAAGGATGTCTGTCATCCAAGCCCATGTTATCCTGGAGGTGCACACCTGCTGCTGCTGGGTCTCAGGTGCATTCAGGACAGGTTTTTGATCTGTTTTCGTTGGAAATGGGTTAGATTTTCTGAGGGGTGCTGAGGGAGCAGAGGAAGTCTAGTTACAAAGTTCTCTGAGAAACAGGGGGGCTGGAGAGCAATATTGTTAAAGAGGGAGCTGTTTCGGTGAAGGCTCTGGGAGCAGCCCTCCTGCCTTTTCCCTAATCCAGTGTGTCTTTGAATCGCCACTGACTTGGTTACTGGCAGGGAGAGTCTGCTGCTGCCAGGCTCTGCGGTGTCAATGCAGTTAAAGGGACACTGCCAACATGCTCTACCTCCTCAGGAACAAAATGTGAATTACAAGTAGTTTCAGGTGCTATGTTTGCCCTTGAGTATCCTTTGCTGATTTTGTTGTCTCACAAACATGTTTTGAAATGCCTTCCCCTCCCCTGCTGCAATGTGAAAGCCCAATGACGGACTGTCAGTCGCCGAGGGAGGGTTGCAAAGTCCATCCCTGGGAGAAGGGTGATAGTTTCACTTTGTCAGTCTCCCTGCAAAAAAGGTGTGTGATGATGGTACCCTGGATCATGTGCCTTGTCAATAAATTTATCAATTAAGTTTCAAGGCTAGGAAGACATCCCCAGGCAGCATCAGCACCTGCTCTTATGGAGTTTTTCCACACATCCACTGCTGGCCTTTGTGAGAGATAGGACATGCTGCCTGCATCTACAGGCTCTCTCTGAGCAGCCATTTGCAGGTTGTAAAGCATGGCATGTTTATTTTTTTATAGTTATGTCAAAAATTGAGCCGGGTTCTTTAGCGTTCCAATCACAATTGAATTGGGCAGGGTTAGCAGTTATGAAAATATATAATTAACTTGGAGGTGACTAAACATTACTGGTGCCATCTCACAGGTATCTGATATTGCAGTTACTTTTGTCCCTGACTCTAAAATTAGGAATGAACCTGCAACAGCCTTGTACTAGTGTAATCATACTGGGTGGAAGTGTGGACCTGTGGTCTGAAGTTATCCAGCTACTAATGCTTGAGTTGCCGTCCACATTTTGGGTTTCTCATGGCTTCTTCTTCCTTCAGGGATGGCAGATCTAAGGACACCTATTTGATGAGTTACATCAGGTCAATTGAAAGAGGAAAATTGATTATGTATAGCACAAAAATCTCTAATATAGGAGCTGTGCATTAAACACTGTAGTGTTAATATATCCAGATCAGGTGTGAGCATACAGTCAAATTACATCACTGAAACAGCTAGCTCTCCTACAATCTTCAAGTTTTAACATTAGTTTTATGTAGAAGAATAGTAGATTTTCTGCAACTGGGCATTAATCCCAGATTCTATCTGAACCCAAGGTTGAGTCTGAAACTTTTTGAAACAGTGTTAAAGCATCAAAAGCATCAAAGACATTTGAAGTAGCAGTATCTAAGACCAGCACTTTATTTCATGTGCCCCAAGCTTTTGTGATCCTTTAGCTGGTGCCATGTACCTGGATAACATTTAACCACAGCCTTACTTAAAATAGTTAAACTGAACACTAATATTCCTTTAAGAGGGCAACAGATTCCACCTTATTTTAAAACTTCCTGAGTGAACTAAGGAAAAGTGGAAATGTCCTCACAGCCTTCTGCCTTTAACAAAACGAATCTAAATAGGAAAGCTGACTTAAGCAATTACAGTTTTGTCAACATTTGGTTTTGTTCTGGCTTGGAATGAAAAGGCAGAATATCAAAACCCATCTTGGCACAAGGAGTTCTGGAAACACTGAAACTTTTTTAGTCTGACATCTTTGATTGAAGAAAAACATTTAGACTTTTCTCAAATTGAAATTCAATTTCCAAGAGGCCAGACCTGAGCTGTCGCGGTGCCTCAGGCAAATGCTGTGGATGGGGGGCACCGTGGGATTTGTAGCCTGGCAGGGGAGCCCAGCCCTGTGAAGGATGGGGATGTAAGACAGCTAAACTATTGCTCTCACAAGAAATGGCTTTCAGCACTATTATTTGAATTGTGGGAAGATTCAGCTTTCATCAGAAGTCCTTCAATTACCTTTTTTTCAAACAACAGATAATTATCCCTATTTAAAGGAGAAAATGATCTGTGGGTTTAGCAGAGAAAAGGGGAAATTTGACCTCAAACACATTCTTGAAAGGTAGAATTAAGTGTTCTGTGAATAATTTTGAAGAGGAAAGGGGAAAAAAAACCCACAAAAGAACCCAAAACAAAAACACATCCCTCCTTCTCCTCCCACCCCAACTCACACAAACAGTTTATTTGATGTGATATTTGTGATTTCAGTGAGTTTCAGTGAGATCTTCATTAACAATCTACTAGTCTACAGGATTTTGAGACATTTATGGCAGGGATCACGACTTATTTTCTGTTGCATAATTTATGATTATATATTATTACTAATTAAATGCAATAATAGTAATGAATGCAGTCCTCAGGCCTGAGCAAACTCAGTGACTTGAGCAATTCAGGTTGCTTTGTTTAGTAAGACTTTGTAAAAAAAATCAAAAACAAAAGCAAAAGCAAAGCCAAAAAACCCCAAAACTCAAAAAATAACAGACAAAAAACAGACAAAAAAAAAACCACAGAAAACCCACCCTGATGTTTCATAAACAAAAAAATTGAAGTGATTATTATTCTTTACAAGGTGAGGGGCTTCAGAATTGTAGATGTGCATCATGGCACCATGCACAATTGCAAGTCCTGAATGCATTAGTTCAGGAGGGGAGAGGAGCTGTATGTCATGTCTGTGAGAATCCTGGCTCCAGCAAAAGAGAAGTAGTTGCAATTGGATTATCGCAGCTCTCTGGTTAAACACCTCTCTTCTTTGTAGAGAAACTTTCTCTATGCTTCTTTTAATTCTTTCACTATTTCTTTTTCATTTGCTATTTCCAACTGCACATTGTCCTCTTCTACCTTCTCCATGTTGGGTCATCACACAGTCAGTTTGGTAGGACCAGTGGTGCTAGTGGTGATTGGAAATTTTGTGAGAAGGAAAAAAGACAGTGAAATATATAATTTTGTGAACTTCACCTCATTCCTCTAGTACCACAGAGAAGGAGAGGAAAGAAAATAAAAAAGACTGTGTGAAGGGGTTTTAAGGAAATGGGAAGGGAAATGGCAAAGAGCTGGGTGGAATGGAAAACATTTTTAGGAACACATTGAAACACGGATTTGTGAAAGAAGCTGAGAGGTGTACTGGGTGTTTCAAGAGAAACAAGTGCGTGAGATCAGTTTTCTCTCCACCTTCTTCTCTACTGTTCTGCTGAAGTCCCATCATTGGTGAGGACTGGAGAAAGATGAGGGAATCAGCAGAGGAAATGCTTGTTCAGCTTAGCTTTGAATGAGGAAGAGAAAAGCCAAGAGGCAGAGGGAGGAGGAGAGACAATCTTGGATGCTTTGTTAATTTAAAAGTGCAGTAGCACCACAGACCCTGTACTTGATGTCACAGATATGAATTTCAGGCCTTTTCTTCTCAGAGAGCATCGGGGAAGGAAGCAAGAAAGGCAGAGATGACCTCCAACCTTTCCCTCCCTAAAGAGCAGGGGGAAAGGGCTGTCAGATGCAAAGAGGTCAGAGGAGCTCTGACTGTTTCCACCCACCTCTGGGAGAAAGGCTCATCCTGGCTTGTGTTTCCAACAACACAAAGACATCTTGATGGAAAGAAAACTTACTACGTATCTTGCTGTAATGGGTTTTAAATGTCTTTATTTACCATCATTTGCAATAACTTTCTGCTGGTATCAAGACATCACCAGCTAAAGATAAAGGAATCTTTCAACTGACAGTGCATGGGGCCAGGAAATAATTCTCCTGCTCTCTCTGTTTAGCCCTGCATAATTGACCCTGTGAATTATGGGGGTGAAATGGGGAAAACACCATCTTCCAAGGCAGCAAGCACTATCTGGCAGAAGACAAGGACCAACACTATAAAGTCCAGTGCAGCAAATTCTGTTGTCTCTTTAAATATCCACAATATTTCACATGGAGACACACCCACCAAAACCCAAAATGTTTAATGCTAAAGTAGATAAATCTACTGTTCTTTGCCATGCTTTATCTCGTCCTTGGCTAGAATGAAATCTGATCAGTGGTGTAAATCCAAATTCCTTTTCTTCAGAACACTTGCTGACAAACTGGACAAGAAATTAACGCAATAGATAATTTTTATTTCTAGCCAGCTTTATGTGCTGAGGTGCTATGGAAACATATCTAGCTGGCTAGTTCCTTGTCCCACCACTCTCCACACATGTTTTCTGAAGGTAGTACAACTAGGTTCAGTTTATTACAGAATAGTTGGGGTTGGAAATGGTATCTGAAGTTCATCTAGTTCAGCACCAGGAGGGGTTGGAGGTATTTTTGATTTATGAGATAAACTGCCAGAACAAAGAGGAGACAGCTAAACTCTGCTGTTTTTATTTGTGGTCAGTAAAGAGCAGATTTCTGTGTCATATATCCCACACTTCCTTAGAAAAGGAAAGCTCCGGCTTTACCAAAAAGTTTCTGCCTCCTGTTAAATGTGGGATCCTAAAAGTCAGTGGCAGACAGAAGTGGAATTATTGCTTCAGACGCTGAAGTACAAGATTTTTCAAACCAAGGCCAGAGGGCTCAGAGAGACAGTTTTGGTGTGGTGTGCAGGAGCTCATATCTGAATACACAATCTTCATTTTGGTTTTGGCTGAGGTACAAGACGGTGTACATCTCAGCAGTTAGTGAAATCTGCTCCCGGAGAGGATGATCGCATCTTCCCAAACCCTTTCCTACTTTTGGGAATGTAGCTAGGTGCTTCACTAGAGGCAGCTGTCACCACAACCACATCTTCTGCACTTGTATGATCTTTCCCAAATCCGCCTGTAGGGTTCAAAGAGAGCATTTGTCCCTTTGTCTTCCTTGGCGGTCTTTTAATGTCCTAGAGGACATGGTGTCCTCTAGATCTCCTCACATTAAGCTTTTGTCTTGGACGCCCTTAGGAACCTGTAAAGATCCTGATACCAGTTCTGTGCTTCACCATCAGTGTTGTTTTCACTGACCATATGAATTCCCTAACTATGGTTCAGTCAACAAGAGGAAATTGCACAAATCTTGGTTTTTTACAAAAAAAATGTTCCAAAGCATTTCATAGTTTCAAAACTGTACCGACATACAAATCTTCAAAAGTGATGAATAAGACTGCCAAAAAATCATAACACTGATAAGCTTAAAAACATTTTTTTTTTCTTTCTCAGTGGTTAAATTTGTGGCTTCTTATCACTTCTCTTGTAGTTTTCAAGTCTTCAGGGCTCAGGACTTAGTTCATATTTTCAAGCTTTTGTTGTTCACGGTAATTCGTGTCTGGAAAGGTATTTATTTTTTAACTGAAACCTGTGATTTGTACACATAACTGCAGAACTGTGAGAGGAGTCATGGATCAACACAAAATATTCTGACACTCAAAGCAATTGCTGGAGTTGGTAATATGGATTCATTACTGCTGTTCTAGTGGCTTCTTTGAAACTAGTAAGTGTGGTTTTAAGGATGTTAGAAATTCAAGCAGGAAAAAAAAAAAAAACTTGATAAAAGAAGCCAGTAGTAAATAGCTGGTCTGCTATGACAAAGATGGCTCTCAAACTGTGTAAGGATTTGTGGGAAATTATTTTTCATGAGGTGTGTGCTAGTGATCTCTTTGATGCTTGCATCCCTGAGGAGGATATGTACATCTTCTAAAGTGTTCCTGGAGATATTCCCTGTGAATTCATGCAAGAATTCACAAAGTTTAGCATCAATTTTCTTTAGCTCTAAGCAACCTCTCAGATGTATTTCTCTTGCATTCCAAGTATAAAAGGTAGTGGCCACTCAGTGAACCTGGAAGGTGGGGGTCTTGGATATATATTTTTTTTTACCATTTACTGCAAAAGAGAAGGGTTTACTCATGTAAATGGGACCAAAAAAGCTGAGGAAGATAAGACAAAACCTGTGCAACGTGCAGCAAAGATTCATCTGAGAGGACCCAGTGGCTTAAGGAAGACCCTTTGAATGATCAATTCCCTTATGTTGTTCATTGATTTTCTCCTCGTTTTCCCTTATCTTTCCTTTCCTGTTGATATCTCTTTAATTGATTCCTGATTACAGATTACACCAGTTACAAACTGTTATTTGTCAAACAATGAAGCCAGGTTTCTCTCTGCAGCTCGGGAAAGCACATGAAGCTTTTGATAGTTTCAGGAGTTTCAAACTGAACAGACTGGAGAGAACATGAGATGATCTGGTGGTAATTGGCAAAGAAGGAATCTGTATAGACTCTTCTTCAAGCAACTACCTTGTTTACACTCCCAGGCCTTTATACCGCTAGGAAATCCTGTATCCTGCAAGAATTACAATGCAGTAGAATCTGCAACTGAGTTCAAAATGTGCTTCTCAGACTCATTATCAACTTCAGCTCTGTTTGCAATGCTTAGCATATAAATTATTTAAATTAAACTAACTACATAAATTATTCAAGTTTCTTTTCCCCCCCCTTATCTTTAACAGACACTGCAGAACTTCAGTGCTAGTGGTGTCACACTTCACTGCCAATCAGATAGGAGTGTTAAAGGCATCTCACAACATTGGCAGTGCCTAAATGACCATGAGACTCTCAGGAGACAGCCACCAAAAGTTGAATGATAGTGACCCTGGAACAACTCACCACCAGTGATGGGCTGCATTCTGCTCCCCAGGGTAAACAAAGAGGGAGTTACAAAGGGAATCACAAGAGGGAAGGCTGTTCTGGAATAGGTACAATCTAATCTTGTTAAATTCTTCATTTCAATGGACTCCATCTGAACTGCTCTTTATGCACAGGTCTTTTCTCTCATGCTTTGTTCTCGCTATTTTCTTAATTCCACATTTCAAATATGATTTAAGAAAGCAGCCTCCACCATGTCCCCTGATTTTGCTCTGATTGATTTGTAAATCTGTGAGGACATGGTTGAGTTAGATTTCTGAGTATGTCCAGACGTTGTGATACATCACAGCTGTGGGGTTTGTGGGGGCCATATTTCAGCTGTAGGGAAACAAATAAATTCTTTTGTTCATCACAATCCCCATGGACCATCCATGTAAAGGCTCAATACAGGTCTGAATAATAGAAGACAAAATCCAAGATATTGATGACTACCTGTTTAGCCTTGACTTAGTGTAGCTATCAAGGACTGATATCAATCCAGGCTGGAGGGGAGTGAGACAGATAAACTTATAATAAATATATAAATCTTTTTAAGGCTGTAAGGATGGGCATGGCATGATCCTTGTTGAAGGGAGAGGGCAGTGCAGTTCATACAGCAGGAGGACATGACGCAAAGAGCTCTCTGCTGAGACATGTGGTAAAGAGTCAGAGCAGCATCCTCTTCTTTGCACAGCTTGAGCATCCCTAAAGAAGAGGCAGCAGAGCCAAAGAGGAAGGGTAAGGCCTTTTTGCCACTTCAGAGAGTTTGAACGTGCTAGAAAGGCAGGCTCAAGGCTCAAATGATTTGAGTGTGATGGAGAGCACACTGCCACCCTCGTGACTTCAGAGTGACTCTCGTGATGCTCAGGGCTTCCCAATTATCCACAGCTCTTACAAGTATTTGTGCATATGACAAACTGTTTTTCTTTGATTTAAAAAGAGCAAAAGATTGCATCTTGATCATAAGTTCTGGAGAGCTGATGACAAACCTGAACCCTGAAAGCACAGAATTGCAGAAAGAAAAAAAAATTACCCAGAGAAATCATTGAAAAACAGAGCAGAACAAGAGCCATTTTAATCCATCCTCATGATTCAGGGCAAGCAAGGAGAACATACTCTCCTATCTCATTTTTCAGCAGTTTGGGGTTGCTGAAATACAAGCAGGTGAGAGATATGTTGTATTCATTAAAGATGGATGTGGCACTCTTCTTTCTTTTTAGGCCACCAAGAGATGACATTCTGTGTGTGGTGATAACTAAGAGGATAAGATGGTGTTTCTATTGGTTTCATGGTCGCCTGTATTGGAGTAGATAGATGTAATCACCCTGGAGATACTGTATTTACTTCTCTTTACTTATTTACTTTGTTTCTTTTATTTCACTTTAGGGGACTAGGCTGGAATTGACATTTCTTTCTCTTCAGCAGCAGCCTCCTCTCTCAATGCAGAGTCTCTGGGCACTGAGTTAAGCCAGACAGTGGAATGGACCTGCTGTAAATAGTGTTGATAAATTGGGTAGATAACACAGCGTGGCCTGGTTTACCCCAGTGCACAGAGTAATAAAAAGGAGCTTCCGCCTCGGAAAGGTCACGGTATTGACAAGGGGAGCGATTGTGGGATGGCAGTGGTGAGATGCCTGTCGCGAAAGTCACTTTTCCACACAAGATGCTGAAGGCTCTTCCTCACTGCCCTCACCCTGAGGGTGTTTGATTCAGTGGTGCTGGGAAGTCTGTGAGGCTGAGAATCCCTGGTGCCAAAGGGAACTGAGCTGCAAGGCTCCCCAAACCTCTCGTGATCCTGCTCATCCCAAAATGGCCAAACATGCAGGGACTATTCCAACTTAGCCAAAATGGGACAGACCTCACAGGGCTGGCCCGGGTGTCTTTAGAGGATTTGTCACCTTGTCCTGTGCAGCCACAAAGGCTTAGTCAGAGGGATGGAATGGTGCCACCCATCAGTCACCATTCTCCCAAGTAGTTCAGTGGTTTCATGTGGTAATAATAAAAATGGTCCTCTTTTATCCAGTGCTCACATTTCTCAGCTCTTACACAGGAGAGAAATACAACAACCAACAGCAGACCAACCTAACAGACATCACTGAAACATAATTTTGAAGGTAGATCACTTGTGGGTGACAGACATTGAGCAGAGCTTGGGTCAGGTGTGCCTGGCACAGTGGAGATCAGCCAAAGTAATAGCTCCAATGGATATTTAGATGTCTCAGACTACTCTGAGGAAACCTACACCCAAAAATCTGCTCCTGAAAAGCCCTGCCTTCCCCTTTGAGCAGTCAAAGCAAATGTTGTGCACTCAAAGGCACCAAATCAGAGATGATAGAACAGAGAGTGCAGTGGGGTTGACATGCATCCACAAATAACAGCAAATTGAATAATCTCTAAGGTCTTGCCTGGACTTGCAGTCCTCTTCATGTCACAGCACTTTTAAATAGCTTTCCAATTAACATACCCAATATCAGGACTGGAAATTCAGGTCTAATAAGGTCTCATTAAAAAACAAGGCATACAGCCCACCAACCGAATTCCATGGACCATGCCAATTGGCACTGGGATGTGATACGATTATATAATAGCAGCCATTCTGTGTCACATCAAAGGTCCTTGTAGTCCAGCCACCTTCCCAGACGCTGGCCAGCAAAGCATGCTTAAAAAATCAAAATTGAGAGCAAAGTGCTTGTTAAAATGATTTTTGCCCCAGTTATTCCTCCAGCACTCCAGAGCTTATGGGATTCCTAAATCAAACTTGTACATAAAGCCCTTTGTACATCAATGAGAAAGTATACACAAAGTGAAGGCATTGCTGAGTGGTGGGGAAAAACATTTGTTCTCCCCAAAGAAGCTAAACAAGTATGACAAAATATTGATTCCATCATTTTATTTCAAGAGTGATGCCCGTGGTGTATTAGGAAAGGGAGTGTTTCCACAGCAGAGTGAGTTTCTTAGCTCTATAATGTTTCTTAGCTCTGTAATGGTATTATAAGGGATGTGGTTTTCTGGAAGGGAGGAGCAATGGTTTTGGCCACTTCCTCTGTCTTTTGACTATTTACTTACTAAAATATTGGCTTAATAGTAGTTTCCAACAGCACTCATGGCCAAGTCCCAGCTAAATGTTGAACTCTTGTGAGTTTCTTATAAATGAGAATGAGGTTTTGGGGACATTCCTATTTTGCATTGAGAATTGGCCCACACCGAGGACTAGAGTTTGATGTATCATCAATTTGTGTCACTTACCACCATTCCAAATTCAAAGTGACATGGATTTGGAAACCTCGCTGGATGCGGAACTGTGGCGAAAGGGCCGAGTTTGGCCAGAGTGTGAAATTGTAATGCCTTGAGAAGGTGACAGTAAACTGGCTCAGGGGAAGCTTAAGCAAGGCCCAAACGATGTCCTGTGCAAAGGCGATCTAATGATTTAATACCCCCGTTCTTGGAGAGCAGTGTCGTGGAGCCCAGAATGGCAATCCTTGCTTTGGCCACGCAGCACAGTCTTCCAGGGAGCCAAGATCAGCTCATTAGACTGCAAGAACTGCGCTCCTTGCAAGAAGCTGGTCCCCATCCAGTTTTGACAGTCTCAGCCAACCTGTGCCATCTGTCTGGGACAGCTCCCCAAACACACAGCAAAGCCCTTCTCAGAGCTCCAGCCACATGGAGGGAATATTTCAGAGGGCTGGAAATAGTGGTCACTGTCAAGTGCAGGAGCTTTTGGCCCCAGTGGTCACTTTGTCACAGATGTTGTTGAGGTCTGTTGTAATTTCCAGGCACTTCTGGAAGTAAGTAATTCAGTAATAACAAAATTAGAGCAGAAGTGGAAAACTAAAATTGGTAAGCACTCACTTAATGATTAATATTCTGCCCCTCCCCTACCCCTGACTGCAAACCTCCACCCTCTCTTGGCAGAATGACCTGGACCTGGGTTCCTATGAAGTGAAGATAGTTTGGGTTAGTCTTGCAGGAGGCTCTGGGCTCTGAGTGATGATGGGAAGTGAGATAATAGGGCCCTCAGCAACTCACCCTCACCTTAGCCTCGTCCACTGGGCACATATGGGCTAATGCATTCGGCTCCTATTGCTAAGCGAGTCGGGGTTATAAACATGATTTTCATAATTGGGTTTTAACATACATAGAAACCATCCAACAGCGTTGATAGCTTTGCACCAGAAGAGCCTTAAGACAGAGAACAGCTTCTCTGAAGTGTTAAGAATCCCAGCATATTTATCTTAATAAGTTTTATTACAGCCTGCCAGTTTAAACCTAATGACTAATTTATCGTATAAAATACCAGCAATATATTTTTTGGTTTTGCTAATTAATTATCTCAAACAAAGGTGATATTTATAAAACTGTCCAGAAATGGTATGTGCATTAAAATTGCCTTGCAGCAGGAGATGAAATTATTACTAATATGGGATCAAATTATTACTGTATTGACTTAGTTATTTTATTACCTCATAATGGATTTCTTCATTATTTTCCCTGGGATTGTAGCATTCATGATTGCATTAAAGTCTGTTAATCTATGCAAATATCATTAGGAGCTACTAATAACCATGGCAACTTTCTTCAATTTCAAGGAATGTGGTAAGTACTCCCAACGCATTGTTACGTTCTGTTAGCGTGATGAGATTAACTCAGCCCCCAAGTCCTTGGGACAGTGGGTGGGCAGCAGATCCCTGTGAGCCTTTCTTCCTTTACAGATAGATGAAGTGGAGGGTGGGAATTTGTTCTTCTGCTTGAGCGGTGGCACCATTTTCAGCTCCACCCCTGCAACCCTGCCTGATGTCAACCAAGTCACCTGTGAGTTTAGAAAAGGGCCATGCCATATGACTTTCCTCTGCATTTCCAGCCCTGCTGTTTATCCTCAAAAACCATAACCCACCCCCTGGCCCCATGTTTTAACACTGCAGTGGGAATCAGATATTTTCCAATGGTCAGGTCATAGGGTGGTGGCTTTTCTACATGCAGGACGAGGTAGAAGCTAATGAGGAAGGTGAATTTCTAACACTGGGCACAGCTTTCAAGTGTCCTTTGTGTGATCTAATGCCTTGACACTGATGTTTCAGAGGCACTCAATGAACCATTTTTGAGAGGACTGAGATGGCTGCAGAGCTGTGAGTGTGTCAGTGTTTGTATTGACCACTTCCAAAAAATGCAGACAAATATTAAACCTTGAATATTTCCCTTTTCAACACCTCTGAAAACTGAAAGATGTAGGTAGGGATAGATAGGTAAGGGAAAATACACAGCTGCTGAATGGTATAACTATTTATCTCTATTACCTATTAGTCTAATTTCACATTTCCCATGCTTAGGTAATGAGGTTACAGACACCTTTGTAGTAACGCACACAAAATTAAATAGATGAAAATCAGGTTAAATTGGATCACCGAGTGACAAGGATGGAATTTCATCTCCTTACCCAGATCTGTCTCTCTGACTATCTGTCTCTCTAAATAATCTAGATCAGTAGCTTATATGCAAGCAAGACAATCCCAACAGAAACTTCCCAGCAGTGATTTCCAGCTGATCAGTGCTGCACAATTCCTGCAATATTAGGGCTTACATCAGGGTCTCCTGTCATTTCTGAATGGCACCTGAAGCCTCCTCTTTGAATTGACCTTAGACTGAAATCAGTTTAGGTCCAATTATAAGAGCTACTGAACTCTGGGTGCCCTTGTTTTGCTCCATCAGCATGTGCACCACAACTGAGAGGAAGACAGGCTTTGAAAATGTTAAAGGCTTCAGTTTTTGACACAAAAGCTGCATTCTGAACTATAAACAAGCAAAACGGACTTGAGATGTTGGTGAGCAATCCCACAGCCCCAGGGATTCACAGGAACCCTGTCTTCACCCTTAAACAGTAACAAGAGTCTCCCTCCCAAAAATCTCAGGGAGAAAAAAAAAAGAGACAACCCAACAACATTGCTGTGGTGTCAGAGCAAAGTGGTGTTGGATTAGGCATTTACACCTCTGTAAATGAATTAACAAAATGTGATTGTTTTATGTTTGGCTGTCAATCTGCATTTGGCTCAGAGGGGATAATTTTTACTCAGAATGTGTTAAAAAGTAATTCCATAGATGGAAGCAGTCTTGGACCCTGTGAAACTCTCAGCTTTTTTGCTGATGAGCTGACCTTGTTTTGTTAAATAAAAAGAGACCCAAAACAGTGTTCAGGAAAGGAAAAAGCAGGGTGAATCCAGGGAAAACAAACAAATAAAAAGAGAAATAAAAAAATACCTCACACAAAACAAAACATAAAAACACCACCACATTATTTTTTCTGTATTCTTTCTTCCTTCTTTTTTTTTTTTTTTTTTTTTTAAGAGCAGTGGCTATCCTTCATAATGAGAGGTAAAAATAAAGGGAAAAGCAAGCCCAGAAAAAATGCAGGCATTAAATTAGATGGATTGGCTGAAGCTGTTGTACATTAATTGCATTTCAGGATCAGCTGGGCCCCCTCTCCACCAGGCAGCAGAGTCGTGGTCTGCTGTGGGGCTGAACAAAGGGCAGCAACAAAGCAGCATTAAGGGTCCTATCAAGGGTCCCTTCAGGTCTCTTGGGCTGATTTCCTTTCACAGCCTGTTGCAGAATAAAAGCTTATTAATTCCTTGAGTTTAGACAGATTCTGTCAGAAAGGACTCTCTTGCAAAACCGCTGAATTAACCTCCCAACTTGAACTGCTTGGGAGTTCTGGGTCTGGAAACACGGGGAGTTGGTCTGCTTTGGTTCTTCACAAGACCAGGGTCCTAATTCGGCAAAATTCTTAGGTCAGCCCTGCTGAGGGGTCACAGTAGATTTAGATCTGACGAACAAAATACTGTAGGGGGATAAATATCTGCCCATTTCTACCCAAAGCATTAATTTAGAAGGATGTGGGTCCCACCAGAGTAATCTGGCCCTCCTGTGCTCAACATTCCTTTTAGGCCAGGCAGAGAGTGCAAGGGTTTAACTTAAAACGGGGGGTGTAAAAGCATATGCTTTGGACAGATGTGAAAGTGGGAGGCAAGGCTTTCTCCTTATTACTTAATTCAGGGGGTTTTGGAGTGTCTGGCATTGGCTCTGACTGGCTGATATCTGCTAATAAAAGGTTTGCTTTCAGTCCAACTGGGTGGCTTTAATGTAATTTGGAACTTAGAAGAAGTCTGTATTCCAGTGGTGATCCCAATGCTGTTATCTTGAGCCCATCTCAAACAGTGGTGGGGGACATAATTACACGGTGTAAATCAGGAGGGCTTCATGGTGGTGCTGATTTACACCATCTGAGGACCTGGCTTAGCTGTGTTGTGGCAGTGAGCTGCACTGCCTAACCTCCCTGAATTCCCTGCATGGATTCTACACATCGCTTAACTTCAGGCAAGACTTTCTCACATTGTCTGAATGCTAATTGCACTTCTGTGCTGCAGCTTATATTAAAATTAATATATAATTCCAAAAAAATAGAGATAATTGAACTGACCCAAAATATAACCCCTTTCCTTATTTCTTAAGCACTTGAGTTTTAGCACAAATCTCTTTTACTGCAGGGGCTTATGTTGTGCCGTCAGCAAATGCAAAGACCAATTAAACATTTAACATGATCACAAGGAGAAGAGGAAAGCTGCTGTTTAAATGCATCAAGGGGAAAAAAAAAAAAAAGCCCAGGAAAACAGCCTCTTGGGTCTAATGTAAGACAGAAAAAAATGCACTACGGTCAGTTCAATTCAAGAGCTTTGTTTATTTGGGATCTAGTATATTATTTTTAAAAGTAAAATTCCTACTTTTCTGAGCTTCTTAGAAGGAATTTCAAACAATCCTATGCCACAGAGATGCTAGGTTGAAGCAAATGCTTTCTGGAGTGTAAGTATTGTGATTTTCACCTTCTCTTTGTTGTCCTTACTTGGGAGGGTTACCTGGAGCTTGGAGAATATCTGCTTCTGGAAAGAGCTGCACTGCATTTCCTCAAAAGAAGAAAAGAAACAACAGACTTCAAAACTCCGCATCCCTACTGACATTTCTCATTTCTCTGTTTCGCACATTTTCCTGTTCTGCTAAAAGCACGTAATCTAACCTATGAGTCATCTTGGTCAGTGCTGCTGCCTATACCCAAAGTATTAATAAGAGGAATTAGTCCTGTTTGTCAGTCTGTCTGTGAATGAGAGATGTGGGATTAAGTCGCTAGATGATATTTGTTTTCTGTAGCTTTTAGAGAATGTTTATTCAGTTGCCATAAGGACACCGGGGTCGTGCAGCCTGATATGCAGCTCGAGCAGGCAGCCGCAGTGTGCAGCCCCACTTGGAGGGGAGTCGAGTCCCTATCAGGGAAAGCAGCCCTGGTTTGACATTCTGGATGTCTGAGCGGCCTGCCTTAAAAATGCCCTTGGAGTCTGTTTCCCCAGCACGAAGGGAGGCACAGCAAAAGTGCTCAAAAAGTCCTCGCTCCTGTTAAGGGCTGGATGGGGAGAGCATGTAAGTGATGGGACTCCAGGGCTGCTGAGAGCCTGAGAGCAACCTGAGAGCACCTTAACAAAGATACAGAGGGATTTTGGGGGCTTTAATTTAATAGGATTTGTCAGGTCTTTTCATGGGACTCTACTGTTTTCAATTAAGTGTTTCTCAGGACAGTCTTCTCCATTCTGGTGGGTGGTTCAGGAAAGGGGGCCAATGCCAGAAAGACAAGGAAACAGGTAGTCAGGTTGCTCACCAGTTCTGTGGGGTATTCGGGGTATGAGCTGCTGAGGCATTCTTTTTGGGAGGGTCTGACACAGGGAGATTCTGAAATGGGGTGCTGGTCACCAGGAAGACCGTCAGGTCCCTAGAGCAGACTTCCCCCCGAATGTAAAACAGTGGGAGAGCAACAATCTGGACATACTTCCCTACATTTTAGGTGGACATCTGACTGCCAGAAAATGGAATCTATTTCTTCCTGCTCTGAGATTTTCAAGAGTTTTGGATTTAGAGTTTTTTGGGGTTTTTTTAATGGGAACAGCTTTAAAAGTGTTTAGGTTGAATTCAGAAAAAGTGGAAAAACTACTCAAATATCAACTGCTTTCTGCCTGAAAAAGCATTTTCTTCTCAGCGGTTGGATTAACACCTAGACTCAGTCATGCCTGTGACACAGAGAGGCTCTTTATTTGCCAATCTCAATTTTTTCTGGCATTGCAATATCAGACACAAAGCAACATTTTCTCTAGTAGATTGTGCCACTAATACAATAAGGGTCTAATATATTAATGAATAAGGATCTATAATATGCTAATATTTCTGCACCACATTAATATTCTATTAGACTAATGTATTATTATGCTAATAAGCCTATTAAAAATGCAAAATATAATTATACGTTCTGTATGGCTCCACTGTTGAAATCTGATTCCTGCCCTAGACACACTTGTGTGTGTATTTCTAGAAATTGTATTACCTGCTGTGCAAAGTTAGCTTGATCTACACCTGATGTCTTTCATCACGCACCCCAAGCAGCCGAGACAGGATTTCATACCCCCAAAGCCATTAACAGGTGAAACAGATTAAGTGCTTCAGCAGGTCTGCATTTCAGCTGTGGGAGAGACAGGCTGACAGCCATGCTTTACACTCGCCTCACTCTCTCGTGCTTTAGAGCCTGGAATTTACCTTTCCTTTCACGGAGCTGCTGATTGAGAGGGGACCCTCATCTGGGTGGGTGTGTTGTGCCAGAAGGAGGCAACACACCTAAATCCTGGCAAGCCAATCCCCTGGGAGAGGGTGCTGTCTGAGCTGCGTTGAGAGACATCCCTTTCTCTGCAGCCTTTTCTTTTGCCAAGTTTAGGCAGCTCCCTATTTGGTGTGCTGTTTATCTAGTTTATTCTTTAATGCCTAATTTCCCCTGACACCATCAAAGGAGCCTAAGCCACAGGCAGAGCAGGCTGTGACTTCCCCTGGACACCAATCTCCAGCACCGGGGCACTGTAATGTGTTTTTCCCACCCTGGTCCCAGCCCTGGCTATGCTCCTGCTCTTCTGTCACTGTTGAGAGAGAATTTTCAGAGTGCCTCCCACTCTCCATAAATATATCCACACTCCTGCTCACTCCTGAATAATGGCATTTGGAGGAGAGGTCTCCTGCAGTTCTTTCTACCACAGCTAAATGTTCACTTGATTGCTTTTAGATGGGCCAATTAAGAATGAAAAGGGAAAGTGAACAGCATGGTTTTGTTTTGTTTTAAAAATGTCATGTTTGCCAAGTTTATTAAGCAGGAGCTTAGAACGAATATTGAATTTTCAAAGACTGCCTCTGATAAAGTTTGGAAAAAGAAAGTGGAAGGACACGTCCTTCCCCTTGTCCCTGTCAGGATAACTCGCTGCCCTGTATCAGTGTCTGCATCTCGTGGCACCAGCCATTTAATGGATGTTACAACAGACATCTTTAATGAAAGAGCAGGGTTTCTGTTACTTGTCTGGAGATCTATTCACTTCCTTATTGCCACTGGAAAAAGGTAGGGAATTGAATGGAGAAGGATTCTGACTAAGAGAAATCCTTTCTAACGGGGAGGAAAGAAACTATGTTGGCAGAACTGGTAGTCTGGGGAGGCTGAGGCTGTCTGTCGCTGGAGGCCTGTTAAAAATGAGGGAAATGCATGTATCTGTCAGTAATAACTCAGTTGAAGGTGGTTCTGCACGAGTTGAGCTAGAGAGCTTCTCCAGGTTCCTGCCCAGCCTTTGCTCTTGTTCTGGCCCTTCTTTCACAGGCAGCAGACCCAAAGTTTTGTGAAGACCCTCACAGCGCTCCGGGTCTGTTTGGTATCCTAAGAGCAATGAAGTTGGGATGGAATGGAATTGTCCTTAAGTGTGAAATAGGAGGAACAGTTTATAAGTGCGTCATAAAACTGGGAAGTGTGCTCAATTTCACAAGATTTAAGGGTTCCATAGGTATCTACATGATTCACACAGCCCACCTGTATTGTATTCCCTTGTGCATGAATAACTTTGTTGTGTGGTGGCTGTTTTTCTGTCTCAGTAAGGACCCAACTGTCCTTAACAGTGACTGGATTTCTCTCTTAGAGCAAGAGAAATAGATCCAGGGCTGTGGAAGTGAAAATCTCACCATTTCATGTTATTTTCCGTAGGTATTCAGTATGATAGATATGCATGGGTGATAATGAACTTAAGTGACTCCCCGACTTGAATTTGTCCCAGCACACATAGTCAATGAGTTAGGGACTCGATTACACAATATTTGAAATAGTTTTATTTTTACTATATTATATTCCTCATCTTTCTTTGAAATTTCACCATTCTCAAGACAGCAGCAGTATGATTATATACTGTGTGAAGATACATAAAGAACAGAATTCTCAAGTCTGGTCTAGAAAACAGGAAGCTCATACTAAAATCTTTACACTGTCCATGTTTTCAACTTGCTGGCGGTGTTCCAGAGGCCCCACAGCAAATTCCATTTATGTTATTGTCATTATTGCCGTTATTATTTTAATACGTAACTTGTGCACCAACATTTCCTGTGGATTCTCCAAGATGATTGTCAAGTGGTTTCAATCTGCTTTATCAACTTGAAGTTCAGTGGAGCTCCACTGATTTACATGAGCTGAGACTTTAGCCCGACGTCCCTATTGAAAGTGACAGAAAGCTTTTTGCTGGTCTGTCTCTCCCTGGGAAAGATAACGCTTTTCACAGAAAAGCTGTTATTTGGTGTGTTCCCTTATGTAACAGCACTGCTGGCAAAGTAGAGAGACCAAAAATCCACGAGGACACTAATACCCATGGAACAGCTCAGGGTGCTGAAGTGATCAGCCTCTCCACGGTACAGTGCTGTGCTGTTGTCAAACGAGTCCTCAGAAGGAGGATTTTATCAAAATCTGCAAAATTCTGCAAATATCTTCCATCTAAGTTTGTGTGGAACAAAGGTTTAAGTGTAAATTATTACTCCAGCCTTTTGTTTTGCTTGAGTAAATCTGCTTAACAAAATTCTTCCTGTCCTGCCACCCATTTATATTTCTGTGTCAATACATATCTAAAGCATTTCTTTTTCTTCTCCTTGACCTCTAAGTGGTCCATCCACAAAGGGGGATAAAAGTACCCCTACGTGCTTCAGATATAACCCTAGATCTACTGGATAAGTTCAGGTATTTCAGTGCTGATACTTATTGAACCAGCACCATCTTTAAGAAGTGTGTGGGCTAAAAAGCAAGAAAAGCCTTGCACAGGGAAGGTTATGTTGCACGTCTCTGTGTTAAAGACCGACCCAGACGTTCCTGTGCAAGCCCCTGGAATGAGAGTTTGCTGCAGGAATCCTGAGCTGCAGAAGCCTGGGAGCTCACCATCTATCTGCGAGTGTGTTTTCTCCTCTTGGGCTTGCTTCATACCAGGATTAATAAGCAAAGATTGGCCTGTAAATCTTACACAGACTGCAATTCTCTCTCTACATAATGCTCCTCCTTTTGACAGAGAAGCTTCTTTTCCCCTCTAACTTTTTCCGTTTTTCCTCTCTCTTGATCTCACTTTTCTGCAGTCTGAATGCAGGCATGTGTAAAAAATCGGGGTGAGAGGATTTGGTCTCTAGGCAAAGAAAACACCAGAGGTTAATTAAAAACAAAAGGAAGCATAACAAGCAATTCCCTCTCTCTCCTTCTCTCTCCCCACACGGACCCTTCAAGCCCAGAGTTTCATGCAGGAGTGGAGTTAGCCAGGACCAGGGTGGAGGCAAGAGCCCTGGAGGAGAAAAAGGTTTTGCAATCTTTGAATGAAAGTAAAGGTGGGGGAAGACCACCCCATCAGTGTAATCCCAGGGGCAATTTCATCTTGGCCTGTTGTTTCTTAATGAGTTTTTATTCATCTTTAATTTGACAGGTCTTCTTTCCCAAAGGAGGGCTAAGAAAGCAAGGGAAAGGGGAAACACAACAGTAGAGAGTGAAATCTCTAACAATATTTTTTAAATTTGTCTCTTTTTCTCTTAACTGATAGCTAAAGTGTCTTTCTAATGCATTTCTCTGTCCTTTTACTAATGTATTTAGCACAAAATTGGGTTTTGAAATACCAAATGAAATAAAGAAATTAAGAAAGCAGATTGCAAAGATTTGATATGGTGCTCAAAATTTCCTTCCTTCCTTCCTTCCTTCCTTCCTTCCTTCCTTCCTTCCTTCCTTCCTTCCTTCCTTCCTTCCTTCCTTCCTTCCTTCCTTCCTTCCTTCCTTCCTTCCTTCCTTCCCCTTTTAAATTTCTCAGAGCTAGGAAATTCAGCAAGAACAGAAGCCTATCTTGATTTTCTGGGTTATATCTCTTGGATCACATCTAACCAGTTAGATCGAGCCATAATATTATATAAGGGGCAAAGTCCTGGAGTTCTTACACCAAGGAACAGGAATGTCAGGGGCAGGATGAGCTTAGGGGATATCCAGTCTTGCTGGCATGGCTTAAATGGGATCTGGTCCTTTTGATAAAGAGTGGGGCGACTTTCCACCGAAGTGTTCATCACAGACTGGAGCCCAAGATAAAGTAAGGAGAAGGCTTGTCCAGTTTGGCTGCTGGGGTTTCACATCTCACTTCCACTCCCTCTTTCCCTCTCTTTCATCCATACATACACAGGTAAACTTTGAATGCAATATTTTGCACATATCCTACCACTGCATTGCATCCTGCTGGCCATATCTTGACAGGCTGCATCAGTCAATAATGATGTAATATTAAAGGGTAATGACACAGCCATGCAGAGTAATGAGAGAAAGCAATTTCTCTCACTATTTATCCATTTACCAATCGATTGAATTCATCATGTCAAAAACACAGGGATAAGTCCATAAGAGGCTGACATATGTTCCTATTGTGTAGTGGTTCTGCTCAGCCGGCTGACAAAAAAAGTCTAGGTAAACATATTAAGTTAAATTCTGCTCAGGGTGTGAAGATAGAGAGAAAGGAAACAAGTCTGGACATGAACTTGGACTTGGAGAGTAAAAAAATACTAGTAAGAAATAAGGAGATGAAAGAAGGTAAAAGAGTGCAGTTTGGGTCCATGCAGTGAGCATCAGTTGAGGCATGTGTGCTATTTCATCAGAGTAATTAATTAATTAATACAGGTGTGTCTATTACTATAAACTCTCAAGACTGCAACTCCACTTTGCAATCCTTCCTTCGAGAGTCTCTACAGGCTTAGGAAACACCTGTGCTTCTCATGAGCTGCCCCCAGAGAAGATTAGGATGGACAAACTTCATTTACAATCAGGCAGAAAGTGAAACCCAGATAAATCCTTAGATTAAGCAGAACAAGGACAGGACCTGCATTCTCTCCTGGTGGCAAATCATGGGAAGGGCTTGGATCTGCCACAAGCAAAGCTTGACAACCAGATGTGTCCAGGAAAATTACATTTGGAAAAAGTGTGAGGCAGATTTTATGCATAAGTTGGTAAGGAATTCCTGGGACTTCCAGGAAGCAGAGTCTTCCAGCAGTGCTGTCACTATTTTGGCTTCTTCCACCAGGCAATTTGAGGCTGATGTGACAGGACCCTTCTGCACCTTCATTGCCTCTGATTTCCATTTGGAGGTATTGATATTCCCTCCTCTGAGAAGCAAACTGGAAGTACCTTTCTAACAGAGCTGCTCACATTTGCAAGGATATTTACAAAACAGACCTTGCAAAAGTTGTATAGCTCTTGGAGCAGCCCATTAGAAACAAAGGTGTCAAACTCTGCATCTGGCTGATTGCCACGTGATGAAGCATTTGGCTTTATTAAATCACAGGCATTCTGCGCAAGCTGTGGGGCAAAAGGCAAATACACAGAAAAAGGCAAATATACCCAGAGCAGTCATTTATGAAGTGCTGCCCTGAAACACTGTGCTCCAGTAACTGAACAAGGCTGCGGGAGAAGAACAGGGTGGAGAGAGGAGTTAAAATCACTGAGACTCCATCAAAGATGGGTATTCACAGGTCCTGGGACAGGGAGGTGTGGAACTCAGAGCATGGAGAAAGGACAGGGATAAGGATTTTGCAAAGTATGTTTTCTTTTTATTTTCTTTCTCAGAGCTGTTTATAGATGTAATCCTACAACTGCAGAGTGTAAATCCTACACAAGCCCAAGCGATTATTGCAGCTGGAGGCTCTGGGTGGTTTTGTAACCTCTCTGCTCTGCTTCAGCTGCTGAAAACCCAGGAGAGAAGGGGAGGGAAGGGAGGAAAGCTAGAGGAAGGAGGAGAGCTGGGCTCTAGCAAAAATCTTGATCCAAAAGCCCAGCTATTTTCTCAGCACTTAATGCCTCACAGATGCTGTCCAAACGGGGGAAGGAGGCACTGGCTTCTGGGCTGCATCAGAAGCAGTGTGATCAGCAGGTGGGAAGAGTTGATTCTCCTCCTTTGTTCTTGTGAGACTCCACCTGAAATGATGAATTCATCTCTGGGACCCTCAATACAGGGAAGACCTGTTAGAGCAGGTCCAGAGATGCTCAGAGTGCTGAGGCACCCCTGCTACAGAGACAGGCTGAGCCAGTCGGGATTGTTCAGCCAGGGGAAGAGAAGGATCCAGTGTGACCTTCTAGCACCTTCTAGTCTAAAAAAGAACAGGAGAGGGACTTTTTACATGGGCAGGTACTGGCAGGACAAGAGGTGATATCTTTAAACTAAAAGACAACAGGTTTAGATCAGACATTAGGTAGAAATTCTTGACTGTGAGGGTGGTGAGGCAGTGTCAGAGGCTGCCCAGAGAAGCCGTGGGTGCCCCACCCCTGGCAGTGTTCAAGGCCAGGCTGGATGGGGCTTTGTTCAGCCTGGTTTAGTGGGAGGTGTCCCTGCCCTGCCGTGGGGTGTTACGAGATGATCAAGGTCTCTTCCAACCCGAACCATTCCGTGATTCCATGCTTCCTCCAAAACTCCTCTCCCTTCGTGTTGTCCCCCCGTACTGGGTGTGCAGGAAAATGAAGTGTAGTGTGATCCAGCACCAAATGCTGTAGAATGGCCCAGGTTGCTGTCAGCAGGAGCTGGCTGCAGCGTTTATCTCCAGCTGTCCCAGCTCACGGGCATGCCCACCTGGCACACAGCAGCACATTTGCCTGCAGCACGGCAGAGACAGCCCCGGCTGGGACCAGCCTGTGCCTTGCCATGCAGGGAGATGGACCAGCCTGTCAGACACAGTAAACCACAGTCAGGAGTCAAATGGCTCTTTCTGGCCTGATAGTTTCAAGCCTCAATCATATGTATGCTTAAAAAAACATTTTGTTTCCATTTTGCTTTCTTTATTTTTTTCTTTATCGGAATCCATTAATTATAGAAGAGGGTGGCAATCTTTGGGACTTGCTCGCAGAGTGTCCCCAGTGCCTTGACCACACAAGGGCACCTCTGCTGCTCTCTCTGTCTGCTCTGGCGGAGCTTCCAAAGGAAGGCAGGGGATATGCGAGCCGAGGGAGGGCATTTTTTAGTCAGCGGAGTGTGATGATTTCTTCAAGTGATGCAAATGAAGAACGCAGGAGCAGTCTTCTGCCAGCATTGCCGCATGCAGAGCGTGGCTGTGCCCATGGAGCTGTGCCAGCTCGGAGAGGAGAGGACACGAGCACATCCCCGCAGTCTCCATAGCTAAATGGGCTGCTCATGCCTTGGGACGAATCCGTGCTGCACCTAGCCAAGTGGGGCTCCTCACAGCGTGCATAATGGAAATAACTTACAATAATAGAGTAAATAGACAGTAAAGCTGTCTTCTGTAATGTTATTCTCCAGGTGAAATGAGATGCCAAAAATGAACAAACAGACTCCAAATGATATTAAAATGTCTTTCACTTTTAATAATTTAAGGGACATGCTAATGAGAAAGATAAGGAAACTTAAAAATATATTGTCTTTCAGGCTGATGGTCTCTTCCTCAGACTCTCTCCTGTCTGATCCACGGAGGACTCGTTGACATATCCTAGGCTCAAGTAGAGCATTATAATAAGTTATTGGGACAAAAAGTTTTCCTCTTTAATTTTATTTACTAAGTTTGCTTTTAGAAAAGCTGGTTTAGCCTTGGGGGTTTTGCTTCCAAAAAATAAATTTCCTTCCTCCCTCTTTCCCTCCTTCCATTTTTCATCCCTCTCTCCCATCCCTTTCTTCCCTCCTCTCCCCCTTTCCCTCCCACCCCTTCCATCCTTCCATCTCTCTTTCTCCCTTTCTCTCGTTCTCTCATTCTTTTTCCTGGTTCAAAAAGCCCTAGACTGTCTCCTTGAGTGTTAAGGACAAACTGGCAATAATTTATGTTATAGCGTGATATGAAAAAAATTACATTACACTATAAATTATAATATGAAGGGTGAAATGCCAGGAAGGATGCCAAATGCTGGTAGAAGTCCCATTAGACAACAGAGTTCTATTGCCTACCACTCCCCACAGAAATCTTAGAAGGTTTGCATGAAACTGTTTGCTGTGAGGGGAGAGAGGCTGGAGGGGGGAGGAAGAAGAAATACAATATAAAAGATAAAACATATAATCAATCAGCTGCAAGTGGGAATTTTTTACTAATGCCCAAAAAGAAAGGTGACTTTTGTAAAAACCTATAGAAATTTCAAATCTGGCCACCTGGGATTTTGTGATGCTGCCTCAAGCTGCAACAGAGGCTGTGGGGAGGAGCTGTGTTTTGTGTGTGTGTGTGTGTAGTGCTGTAATCTGAGGGGCTCTTGGATTTTATCCTCCCAGAAAAGTCCCTGTGGAAGTCACAGAGGTTCCTTAGGTTTTCAGGTATCCCTGCCCATCGCTGCAGGCCCAGAAGCTGCTTGAGGTTGTGCCAGGGGCTGTCTGAAACCACACCACGCTCTGGTGGCTCCTCTCAGAGAACAGGACTAGTCAGGGGTGAAATTAAGAAGGGCTCTTGAAGAAAAATGGCAGCAAGGAGAGATAAGCATCCAGAGTCCATCTCCGACCTCTTGGTGGACCATTGTTCCTGGAGTCAGGGGGCTGGACGGGAGCAGGAGAAGGGTGATTTCATACCTGTGGGTACATCCTTGTTTTAACACTCACCAGCACCTGAGAAGATCCCTGTGGAGTCATCCTCATCTCCTTGTGTGCTGCCTGCCCTCAATTATTATTTAATTCCTAAAAATCTTCATATGCTGTCCATTCCACTGAGTCTCAGCTATCTCTCTCTTAGATTTGATGGCACCAAAAATAGAAGTCGGAACTAATGAATTATTTTGTGCAACAGGCTGCAGGTCGTAAAAACAGAGGGGACAATTTACCCTGGGGTAGAACGGTCAGTGAAGCTGTTGTTTTGTTCCTGTCTCATGTCTGGTCAAAATAATGGCTTGAATCTGCAACTATCAGTCAAATTTTATAACACTGCAGTGTTAGTGAAGGAAACTAGAGTCCTCTCTGGATATCAGGTAACAAAAGAGGATAAGTTCATTGTGAGAAAGGGAATATTTTTATGATGGACCAAGAATGAGAAAATGTCTATTTTTCTTTAAAGATAAAAGAAATATGAGACAAAAAAGGGTAGAGAGAAAAAAAAAAAAAAAAAAAAAGAAACCAAAACCATAGATTATTATTATACTTTCAAAAAAAAAAAAAAAGACAGAAAACTAAAACCATACGAAACACCCCAATCAATGGAGAGAAAAGCAGCTTTGAGCGCCTTATTGAACTGACCTACAGAAAAAGCTTCAGAGTTTCAAGCCCAAACAAGTCCCTGATAAGATGTGAAATGCAATGGAAAAATCATTTAGGGGAAACAACAGAGAAGCTGATTTTGCTCTAGTTTTACAGGTCGGTTCAATAAAGGTTCCTGAACTCTCTTTTCTGTGTAATTCTAAGGAAGGGTCATTTAATTAATATATTTATCTGAAGGAAGAAAAAAAGAAGAGTAAGGGAGGGAGGAAAACAAACTTAAAACAAAGACTGTATTTCACATTGAGCATTGCAGGTTTTGGTTGAGTCTGTCTAGCACATCAGCTCTCTGGGTACCCACAACCCTTTCTTCCACACGGTTGCTCTCTTAGCTTCATCTTTTAATTTGGTGTATAAATTATCACAAAAATGATGGAATCCAGAGAGGAAAAACACATCCAAACACATTTCTTACTCATGTTTTCCTTCTTTAGCTCTTTGTGATTCATTTACTGCACTTTCAACCAGCCCTCCTGGTTTTATGAGAAGTTGAAAGACAGCTCAAGCATTTTATTATCTCCCTGCCAGCCTCCAGAAGAGTATCTGGCAGTGTTCAGGGTACCCCCTGCGGTGGGACTCATGAATGTAGAGCTGTGAGGCTCAGTCCTCGGCGCTGCAGCATCGCTCATTCCCTGCTCCTGCCTTCGCTGCGCATCCTCCCGGGCATGGCACAGCTGTGCCAACCTCAGCACACCACAGACTCCCAGGCTGGGAGCAACTCCACGGCCTCTGGTGGACACACCTCAGGCTGGAGCTGTCTCGACAGCCCTTGACAGCTCCATTTCTCATGCAGGCAGGGCTGCTGAGGGGGCAATGCAGCAAAAGGGTTCATCCATCCCTAGGCTGCAGAAGGGGAGTCCATGCCCATGTCTCAGTGCTCAGCCTAGGGCACCGAACGGGTGAGTTTGGTGGCAAAGACCTCGTGTCTGCAGAAGACTCTGCTTAACACGGGCACTAAAACCCTTTCACAGCTCTGTAGGTCCAGCCCTGCTTCCAAGAGACAGAAACTTTACACAGCCTCGAGCATCCTGTGAGCTGTGCCCTGTGAGCTGCCTAGAGCACTGCAGCTAGGATCTGCAGTAATGCCACACCAGGAAGGTTTTGTGTGCAAGAATAGGGCAAAAACCCTTCCAATGGTGTGCAGGCCCTCTGGTGCTGCTCCCCACCCGAGAGCCACGCTGGGGAAGGCAGCAGTGCATCTGGAGCTGGGGCTGTCGTGTTTGCACGCATGTTATACACAGAGTCATTGCTGCCATCTGTGTCTCTACAGCTTCTCCATGGTACTTCCTTATCGCTGAAAGATGGAGAGAATTTCCCCCTGCCCCTTTCCTAACAGGGTGTTCTGTGCAGAGGGAGGAGAAGGGTTAACAGAAAAACTTTTCAAGGTGAGACAGAGAGTTAAGCCTCCATGCTCTCGAGAAATTGAACTGTGGAGAAGTGTGGGAAAAGGCTTTCTTCCCCCACCCCGCCACAATGCGGTCTGTCTCAAGAAAAAAAAAAAAAAAAAAAAGAACTGTAAGATTTTTTTTTCATGTTCTTCCAAATATCACTTCTGCTTGTCACAATATTTATAAAAACCCTCTTGCTATCTCAAGCTGCACAGCCTTTGGCTCAGGTTCCTGCTTATGCAAAACAGGGTCATAAACATGTCACTGTGTATTTGATAAATCCATCTTCCTCTTGTCATTGTCACCAAGAAGCTGAGATGACAGGAGATTACTCCGTCAAATCGCCGTAGAAACGCCTGCAGAGTTTATGAATTTTCATAGGATGTAAGTCCTCTTTAATGGGAAGTGAGGCCCAGTGAAAGCTTGCTATTTTTAAGGAAAAGTACGTGCATCTGTGTGTCTTCATCGGTGTGTGGGAACACACTGCGTGGCCAAAACTTTACCCACCACACATTAGGAGCTGTGCCAATGCATCCCACTTGAGAACATCGTCGTGAGTTTGTGCCCATTTCCTTGTGCCTACTTCTCTTGCTGTGACCCCAATTCACATTTATATTAAGGCTTCCCTAAGCCGTACTGGATGTGTAAAAGAGATGTTAAATAAGTGCAAATGCCATTAGACGGTATTTACTGATCTAACATATTTCCTGTGAGCGTTTTCATTACCACGTCTTGACATGCTTGTCTCTGCCCTCATCTCCTCCTTTTTCTGCAATCTAGTGAAGAAATCAACCCATCTTCAGTGAGAATTGCCTCTGTGTCAGGGTTCAAAGGCCAGCTGGGTTTGTCTTTCTGTAGCAAAACTTAAAAGCAAATGCATTTCACAGTTTTCCAGACAGGAAAAATGTCCTTTTGTCACTCCTTACAAGAATAAAAAAATGGCTGACAGTATTATCATCAAATTTTAGTAAAATGGGAGAAAACAGATAAATGTGGATGTTAACCTTCAGGTTTGAAGTTCTGCTGAGCCAGGTGCTGAGCTCTGCTGAGGACATCCTAAAACCTGGTGACACCTTCAGCAGTTTGGGGGGATTTTTTGCAACTTTCCCCTGGCATTCATGCTGCTGCAATTAAACAGCTAATGCCCAGCCTGGGAAGATTACAGCTATGTCTTCTATGTAGACTCTTCTTTGTGAGTTAAATTTTTATTTATGATCTATGGTAATGACTCCTGTGATGCTGGGGCATTCTCTTTGCATTGAAGTTGTCTTGTCTTCATTTTCGAGCACATCCATGTACTTCAGCCTCCTGCTGGGATGTTGTGGCTTAAGCCTAGCCAGCAACTCATCCCCACAGAGCTGCTCATTCGCTCCCTGCCCTGAGTGGCATGGAGGAGAGAATCAGAAGAGTAAAAGTGAGAAAACTCAAGGGTTAGGATAAAGACAGTTTTAATAAGTAAAGCAAAAGCTGTGCACAGAAATGAAGCAAAGCAAGGAATCCATCCAGCATTCCCATGGTATTCCATCATTTCCCAAGAGCAAGGCTCCGTCATGCCTAACGTTGACTCGGGGAGACAAACACCGTCACTCCAAAGGTGGCCCCTTTCCTTCTTCCTCCCAAACCTTCACAAGAATTATCCCTGTGGGCAGTTGGGGTCAGCTGTCCTGGCTGTGTCCCCTCCCAACTTCTTGTGCATCCTCAGCCGCCTCGCTGGTGGGGTGGGGTAAGAAGCAGAAGAGGGCTCGATATTGTGCAGTGCCCACGCAGCAGTAACTAACACATGCTGTACTGTCAGTGTCACCTCCAGCACAAATGAAAAACACAACCACTATGAGGAAAATAACTCCGCCCCAGCCAAAACAAGCACATGGAACAAGAGTACAGAAGCTTTTAAGACAGTACCATGTGCATTAGCCCCCATGGCTTAATAAAAAACATGATTGTTACAGTGCAAACAAGAGCAGGA
Source organism: Acanthornis magna (assembly GCA_036785705.1). Lineage (NCBI taxonomy): Eukaryota > Metazoa > Chordata > Aves > Passeriformes > Acanthizidae > Acanthornis > Acanthornis magna. The sequence continues at coordinate 1,371,555 of JAWUZG010000036.1, forward strand.
CCCTCCCCTAATAGCTGCCCACGTATGAAACTGCAAAAAGAGGGGAGGACCTCTCTGTTTCTCAGCATCCCAAAGCTTAAAGGGAGACAATAATATGCTTTTGATCCTCATGGCAGCAGTTACTGCAGTAACTGCCTCAATGTTTTGGTGCATTTAGCCAAACTGGGGGTGAAGAAGCAACTCTGGCTCAGACTTGACCAAAGTGACCATTTTTTATAACCTGTCTGCCCTGTGTACAGCTCTGCCTGTGTGTTTGTAAACAAGTCCAGGAGAGCTGGACTTCAGTGGGGTCTTCATCCAAGTGATCCCACAAGGGCAGGGGCACCAATGTGCTCTTGGTCAGGACCTTCAGTGAGCAATTTCCCCACACAGTGACACCAGGGGATGATGTCACCTGTGCTCGGTCATGGATTACACCACCTGGGCTTCTCTGTGATGCATTTTGCTCGCTATCACAGATTTCCTGCAAAAACCAGGAATCTTGACCATTAGAAGTAAACTCCAATGGGCACATTGAACAAAATTTCTTCCCTGGTATCTTAAGATAGTGCTGTGCACTTCAGCAGTCATCAAAATGTTTCAGAGGTCATGCACACTGAACTGCATTAACAAGTCATTAGCAAGCAGAGCAAAACTAAGAGGAAAAGAATGAAAATCTGGCAAACCATCACCAGATACCAAAATTCCATATATTTGCTAGAAGCATCTGACCACTTTATATTTTTCGTTTAGTGAGAGGGCACACAGCATAAGGAAGTCTAATAAAAGCAGAAATATAGCCCTGGTTTGGTTATTTAAAAATTAATTTTCTGCTTTACAATGAAGGGATTCTGTCTTATTGTTTTGCAAGCAAACAGCGGCTTATTCTTCTGAAACTCAGCATTCTTACTTTTGGAGGATGAAAGAAACTTTAAGAGAATTTACAAGAGAAACCTGTTCATTAGATTATAAGTTAAAATTAATTAAAAATTGGATTTTCTAAGAAATGTATCATCTGTGCTCACATTCTCTTCATCCAAATGATGTCAATAAAAGAATAGCTCAGACTTCAAACTTTCTGTATAGTTGCAGTTAATTGAATTCTTATGCTTGGGGTATTCTTGAAGAAATTAGGAAGTAATTAGGCTATGCTATTAACCATTGTATATAATTGATCTGATGATATAGCCAACAAACAGGCCAAGGTCAACAGCTTATTCAGCTCTTAAGCTTGATGTGTTCTCAGAGATGATGCTCCATTCCTTCCTCTGTTATGGATTTGCTTGCTGGGGTTCTACTGGCTGCACTGGTAGCTATGACTTTATTTTTTTTTGAGGCGGGGGGTTAAATCTACCTTCTGCCATACAAAACATTCCAGGTTGGGCACCTGTGCTTGGGGTAATTCATATGGCTTTAGACCTCATTAGGCAACACTGCTTCATGTCCTCAACACTACCCAGAGCAGGGTATCCCACAGCAGGGTATCCCACAGCAGGATATCCCACAGCCCCTCCGGACAGCTCTGAATCTCGTTCCTGCTCACAGGGCTAAACCAAGCGGGTCACTCCCAACGCATAAACAGACTGGGTGGGTGTGGAAAGGGATGTCCCAGGCCTTCACATACCTCTAACACACATTACCCAGCCATTAAAAGGGCATCCAAAAAGTAAACGCCAAATTCAGCAGAGCAGTTTGGCTCCTTGCACGGCTGTAGCTCTGAGCAGCAGTTACAAATCCAGTTTAACAGGCCAGTGCTCTGACTCTTTGCATTGATTCAGCACACCGGTGGATTTGTTCTTAAAGAATGAAGTCAAAACTCCCTTTGGCTTTGCCAAGGTCTGGCTTTCACCCTGCAGAGCTACAAATCAATAGAAAAAATGGAAGGCAGAACTCACTGTAAATGCCTCTGAAGGGGGAGGTATGGAAAATGCAATTACCCAGAGAAGGAAATAACAAGACAAGCTTTTTTTATTTACCCTTTTCTTTTTCCTCTCCTTTTCCTCTCTTGGTGAGGAGTACTATTGCAGCAATAGTCAAGAAAATACATTTTGAACATTTTATAATTCTTCTAAGCTGAATGCTGGAAATTTACTTACAGACAGAAATGCAAAGATGCGACAACATAGAATTTTTCAGTCTGTTCAGAAATAGCATTATTAGAAAACACATGTATCTGTAAAAACTGTCAGGAACTAGAAGAACATGACTCAGTTACTTCATGGTGCCACTGATAACCAAGCTTCAGTGTTAGCAGTGTTAGTAGTGGGTATAGCACAATACTTGTCTTCAGGGGCCTTAAAAATTATTTACTGCTAGGATTGTGATGGCACCCCTTTAAGAATATTAATGTGAAGTTTCACATAAGAATAGATATATTTCTGTGCATATATTCTGGTGCATATACCCTTAACATTTAAAATAATTTCAGGAGGGATCTTGGCTCCCTGGGTGCTGTTCTGCTTTGCCTTTGTACACAGATTGCAGAGAGCTGCTCTGGTGCTGCTGTTCCTCATCCAGGGGTAGCCCTTTTTTGGTCCCTCTGGGAAAGGAAGGAGCACAGGAGATGGTTTTCTGTAGATGCACAGCTCCGTTCCTGTGTTTAAAATGCAGCTACCTCTGGGGTTAAACACGACAGCATTTTAACAACTTTCAGTCGTGAAGGATAGCTTCTGCAAGTCAAACTGATTGAGGGCTATCTGACAAGGGGAAGGGGGAAGCAAACACCATGAATTATAGATGGCAATCTGTCTATTTTACCATTACATACCCACAGTAGGAGCAGATTCATTCCTCTTGCACCTCCCATTGTGCAGCCATCCCCATTGTACATTCATTTCCATTGTTTCTCCTTCCATGTATTGTACATTCAGACCCTGTCTCAACTGTACATTCAAGCTCCGTGGCAGGAGATCCATCCATGGGCTCAGCTGTTTCACAAACAGATCTAATAGCTGTAGTGTGCTCAGATGAGCATGATGGGTAATAGCAGAGCAGATTGAACTATATTGTCCCAGGAGTTCATATATTTTTATACACTCGTAGGGTACACATCATCTTGCTATGACAATGAGGCTAAGTCAAGCATCTCGGGATGCAATAAAGCAGATTACAATACTGTTCTTTCACTCATTTTCACTACACTTCCCCTCCCACTTTCTTTTAACAATGCCAGGCTACTTTACACGCAATTCCCAAGCTGTGGCTTGCTTTATGTTCTCCTCCTTCCCCCCAAAAAATATTTAGCTCTTATTCCTCCTGAAACAGTCTTCCATGGAGATAAAACTAAGAATTTATTAAATATCAAAGAAAGTTAAAGACATGAATTTCAGCAGAAAAGCACCCAGCAATTCAGGCTTTAAAATGGCAAGGTTAATAATTTTTTCCCTCCCCAAGCCATGTCACATTATTAAGTGAAATAAAGCTGACAAAGGAAGTGATATTCAAATAGCCGGTGTTCTCATTTACTGCATTATTATTACCATACACCTTCCTCGTGCAGACATGCTAGGCAATTAAGAGCCCAATTAGCCCCTCAGACACAGGCAAAGGGCTCCCCAGCATCTCAGTATGAGCTATGGATGTTCTTTCAGAGGGTGAAGACGTGACCCCGGATGGGTTTGAATCACAAACTTAGCCAAAAGCTGGAGAACACTTGTGTCCTCTTCCCAGTGCATGGCCGCGTACCCAAATGACAGCTGAATTCATCTCTTGTCACCTGAAGCTTTGTTCAGCTTCTCCACTTCCAGTTTGGGCAGGATAACACTCAGTGCTCGTGGGCATCAAGCAGGTAAAATTGCCCATGGCTTTCTTTGCTGATTCCCACTGTAGAATTCCTGATCCCAAACATTCACAATCAGGATTCCAGCTTTACTGAATTGCTCAAATTCTTGAGGGCCTTTTTAACAGGCACATATGTCATTCTTCGAGTTCGCATTGTGTCTGGCCTTATATGTTCATTTTTTTTTCATTCCCCCAAGAGCTGACAGGTGGGATGAGATCCAGTGATTAGGGTTCTTCAAAACTTCATGCCAAAATAAGTATATACTGCTCTCTTTATTACAGGATTCCAGGTACTAGTGTTTAAAAAAAAAAAAAAAAAAAAAAAAAAAAAGAAAGAAAGAAGTAACATTTATGATAAGGTAAAATTTACTTATGCCAACTGTGAAATGGTAAAGTCCATGAAATCTGAAATCCTTTGTTCACACAACCGCTCCAGGACTACAGACCCAAAAGAGCAGGATAAACAAACTCTTGTCTATAACCACACAGATATGGCTGATTCTGTCTCCTCACAAGAAAAATGAGCTCTTTCTGGGTGCCTTCAAGCCCAACAGTTGTGACAGTCTGTGAACTCAATTCCACTTTGTATTCAGATAGTTCTTCCCACCTTGAAATATCCCACTGAGTGCAGCAAACCATATATAAGGAAACACATCTTCCCAACACTGACATCCGTCCGTCCCGAGGTAGCCACAAGCATCTATCTTAATGACCCGCAACACCACCAGACAACAAATATCAGAGAGAGAGTCTGAGATGATGGGCTGGTGTAAAATGAGCCAGAGCAGGCTCTGTATAGATTTACACCACTGGAAAGTCGGAGCCAGGGACAGAAAATCATTACTACATGCTTTGGAAAGTAAATGTGTACCTTGGAAGGCCAAATACTGGACTGGAACTGGAGATTAATTGTGGCATAGATGGGGCATTAGGAAACGTATCGTAAGGTACAGTCGTCCTTAATGATATTGACTCCTCTCACAAGGGTGCTGTGAAGCTTCGTGAGATTGTACCTGCAAGAGGTTCAGAGGTGCTCCCCAAGCAGGAGCCATGGGAGTACAGCCCAGAAAGGACACTGCCTTCATCTTTGTGGCCACAGTAACAAAGGGAGAAAAAGATAAATCTTAGATGGATGGAGAAATAGGCTAGTTTGACAAGGTGGCTGTGATTTCGCCTTTCATTTCTGCTTTCTCTTTACTCCGCTACTCATTTTCTGCTTCTAGACCAAATGGGACAAGCACAAAAGTATCAATTCCCCTGTCATATCTCTCTTTTTCTCCCTTTATTAAAATGAGGTCTTTGTGTTCATGGTAAAACATATAAAAATCTATAGCTAGCAATTAAACCCTATCCAGATTCAGGAGAACTCAAAGCTGAGCCAGAACTTCACAAATTTACTCCTGAAAAGTTTTGCCAAAATCTTGTAAATCTCTCTCTGAAGTGACAGAAACTCCACAATATCCATTCAGTTTTTGTGAGACTTTTACAGGATACACAGAAAATGGATACAAATAAACAGGCCAGTGCCTCTTTGCCTGTCTCTGATTCAGGCCACATTTGTGACACTCTGTGTGGGCTTGGAATGCTGCTTTATCCCAACTCCAGTCAATAAAGTCAAATATGTCAATAAAGAAAATAGAGCCAATAAAGAAGTCAAATATGAAGATTTGAGACAGATAAATGCAAATACTTTTCAATATAATTTCCCTCGCCTTCCCCTCCTCTCAGTCAGCCCTCCCCACATGTTATTATAGTTTATTTCATTAGCAATTAGAGATACATTGGAATTCTGGGGGAAAAAACAGCAGCAACAACAACAAAAATCTTTATTTATTTAGTGGCAAATTCAGTGTATGTTCAAGACCTGCATTCCCTAATCCCTTGTGTCTCACACAGCTTAGCCAGGCCTGGATCCCAGCCCCTGGTCAGAGCTTCCTTCATAACACTCTGCACACCAGTTTTATGGACCCATTTCTGCCCCTCACCAGCCTCCCTGTAACCAGGCTGAGTCTAGCTTACTGACATCGAGGTATTTAGGCTCCTTGTATATATTGGACATGGATTTCCATTTGGTCTGATGTGCCTGAGATGGATGTGCTGGCTGCACTGCTTCAATATTCTCCTCTGATTGTTAATGTTTCAGTTCCAACACAGAATTACAGGTTATGCTATTTCTTTTTTTTTTTTTTTTTTTTTGTTTTTTTAAGGTCATCTGACTTTGTTTCCTAAATCAGATGTGACAGGCAGGGATTGCATCATGGTTTTACAAGCACTCGTTCTCTCACTCACTGTGCCGCTGGATGTTTAGCTGGCCTGGAGCAGAGGCAGCACCGAAGAGACCCAAGCCCTACAGTTCCTCTAAGCAAAGAACCCACCTCCTTCCAAATCCATTTCCAGGCACTCAGTAAGAAGCTACAGAATGCATATTAACAGGGGTTTGGGAAGGAGGGGAGATACAGTAGAGAAATAGGAAAGTGAACTGCAAGATACAGGAGAGTCACAGAGCTGTTAGCAGGACTGAGGAAGATACTCTTATCTTTAAACTTTCATGTCTCGCTGTCCTGTTATCATTACCACATGATGCAATCTTAAAACATATATCTACTCTAGCAAATTAAACCAGCCAAGGCCCATTTTCTGGCCCACAGGACAAGAGACATAACACGGCTTTTATCCAGTTGTCTAAAATCTCTTCCACCCAGAACAGAGCAAGTGAAATAAAAATTACCTCCTGGAAAGGATGCCTGACTTATAAAAATCTGTAAGGCCGCAGCAAAGTGCCTGGGTCTGTGTCTTCTTTTGGTTTAGCTGATAGATAGAGACAAAGTCCAGTGCCCATTTCAAAATTTGGGAAAGGAGAAAAAACACATCCAGCTGCCTTTTACATCAGTAAACTCCTTCCGAGCTCCTACCCCAACATTTGGCTGTAAACTCAAGAAAACCCTAAACTTCATATGAGAACAGTTTCAAGGGGTTGAAATTGTCATGGAAGGAAAGGATTTGTGTTGTGCTTCAATTTTGATTATTAAAAGAAGAGAGGAGCCTAATTCATATCTAGACAGAGATTTGAACTCCCTACCTATGGGTACCCTGGGCTTTATGCTTCTTCCTTTTATAAAGAACTGAGAGCAGAATGGGACTGCAGCCCAGAAATATGCATATCTAGTGAAGATCAGAGATGTTTGATCCTGAAAAATGTCTCTTTTATCAAAATCACCCTGCATAAGAAAAGCCACTGTATGTGAACATCACGCTGTGCCTTGCTCCTGTGCAGAAGAGCTTTCGGAAAAGGGCAGATGCCTGCAAATCTGTCAATGGGCAAAAAGAATGAATGGTAGTGGAGGGGCTGAGGTAAGAGTAAATTCAGAACAAGGGAAAACATTATTATGGCAAAAGCAGTTCAGGCAATGGACTAATGTGTGAGGGAATGGAAGAACCTCTTGGCTGGACAGACAATAGATTTTCAGCTGGGGATTGTCATCATGTCTACACAAATCCTGCCACTGCAGGCAAGAGATGTGCTCAGGTGAGGAGCACCTGACCCTGCCAGCCCTGACCTCTGCCCGAGCTGCTCCCAGGTGCTGCAACTTTGCACCCTTGCGGAGCTGTCCATTTCCCAAAAAAGTGCAGAATTTACTACAAAGAGAAAAAAATGGAGCCTGAGTGCCATTAATAGGATGTATGGCAGCATTCTGTAATACATCAGTCCTACTTATAACATAATAGCTGTATAACTCATACCAGGCTCTGGCTCATGTGAGGCATGGAGGTCTACATTCCACAGGGGAGGAATAAGCAGCACAGTTACACACCCTGTAGCTGGGTAAGATTACAGCACAAGCAGCAAGATTTCCAGGCCTTAAACGCTGGAGGGAAGAACAAGGCATAGGAACAGTTTGATCCCTGATTTTTATGAAAGTTAGAGCATTTTCACTGCAGAACTGCAGCAATTCTCTGCAAATCTCTCTCTGTGTGTGTGCGTGTGTGTGTGTGGTCAGCAGTAATTTTTAGTTGCCTTAGCAGTGAAAGTAAGGAATGAATCGGTGATGGGAATTAAATTTGCCTTCTTACTCTCTCAAGAGGTGATGCCATCAGTGTCAGTGAATGGAGAGGTGGAATGAAACACATTCTCAGATGAGGTAAATTACTACAGCTCAGATGAAGTAAAGGGAACTGTGCTCCTTTATACCAGCTGAGTATATATTAGAGAACAAAAATACGAGGAAAACTTCATGGCTAGAGACCAGGTTTCTTTAAGGAATTAGAGAGCTCTGGACTTGCAGTATGACAGCTCTTTTGCAGCCCTCAATTCACATGGTTAGGCATAGCAGGGTGACAAACTTCAGATCAGCCACAAAATAGTCTGAATCAAATCCTTGATTTTTTAATTTTTTCTGTAAGACCCGAATTCAAAGCTTTAGTCTTCCACTACAGCAGGTGATGAACATCACAAGAAGCTACAAGTAAACCTTTAAAATGCTTCAGCCTTTCAGCAAAAGCAACCTTTGCCTTGGAGAGTCAGTATCAGACCTCAATAATTCATGTATTTTAAGCCCAGTACAGACTGGTGTGACAATCTAAGCTAGACTGCTACATATAACAGGCCTTCAGACTTCTCTGAATTATTTCCCATTTCAAGTCCAAGAGCTACTGTCAAAGTAAAATATGTATTTTAGAAAAATATCCAATCCCATTTTAAAGTATCTAGTGACAGGTTATCTTCTATAGTCCTTGGTAAAGGACTATAGTTAATTACTCTTAAAAAGGGGCACCTTCTTTCTTCTTTACATGTCAGACTTTGTCTTCTAGGATTTGGTTCTTTCAACCTCCCCACCTGCTAAAATAAAGGGCCTTGTATTCCCATATTTCTGTTCCACAGAAAATTATTAAATAAATGCTTAATTTTCATTTTGAGGAGCTAACCGGCGCCTTTAGTCTCTTCAGATAAAACTGAATTATGACAGATGTATGTAAAACTGAGTGTCTCAGGGAAGACGAAGAGAGAATAGTCATTCACTGCTTGTCCCAGCGTAACAGCTGGGGGACATCGAAAAAATTATCAGCCAGCACGCTTAAAATGGATCCAGGGAAATTCAGTTTTAATGGGACCCAGTCAGGTGGTGCAACTTTTTTCTGCAGAGCATAGAAATAGTCCCAAAAAGTCATTGGATGTGTTCTCCTTGCCCCATTTTCTTCCCTTATCCCATACATCTGTTCCCGCCAGTTCCACATCAGTGTTACACGTGCCTCCATTTATCCCTAGGTTTAGAAGTGTCATGGGTCAGGTCCAAGCCTGGAATTGGGACATACTTTAATAATAGATAATGAAAAAAAGGGTCAGTGTCTTTAACAGGATTAGTTCTAGCATTTTCCAAATGTTTATGGTACAAACAGGAATGGAGAGAGGCTCCTTTCCACGCTCAGAATTTCATGGCTCAGGTCAAGCCGCCAAGATCTGAGTAGAGGTTCCAGCGTCAGTTTGAGGTGCTGAGTAAGAAGTGAGAATTGTGCACCTTCATGGACATGAGCTTCAGAGCCTGTCCAAAAAGATAATGTTTGTGAATTTTCTTCTGCAGCACGAGGTTTACCCTGAGGGCCCCAGGACCTGTTCACAGGGAACCAGGTGTGAACACTGCAGCTGGCCAGAGGGAACATGCACTTTTCATTCCCAGCCTGGATCATGGGGAGGGTGGATTAGAGCAACAGAGGTTAAAAACTAGAATGCCTACACTGGAATTAAGCCATAAGGTCTGACTGGACAGGGAGAGGAAGAGGGGGGTATCGATAATTGCACCCATAGGGCAATTAGAGTTACAAGGAGCAGTGGAGCTACACTTGAGTCCCAAGAGTGTGATTAATTGGCACTAACAACCCCTCTGGAGTTGCCTTATTGCTATTATGAAGACAAGTCTTTATTTTTTATTTTATTACTTTTTATTTATAAATGAAATATTTAAGTGCATGACTTTGATCGCCAGGATCTGCTAGTTAGTGCCGGCTTCAGCCACAAGGTGCCAAGATTAAAGATTCATCAAAGGCAAAGGATTAACCCACCCTGCTGGAATGCCAAGTAGCTAGTCAGGAAGAGGATGCTGCATTAAAGCCCTGAGAAGTCCCTCTTTACTTAGCTTGTTCTCTAGGGCTGTGGATTTGGAGTCTCCCCCTCAGTCCCTGCTTAGTTCATATACCCTTCTATACCTGTAAATTGCCCAGGAGGAAGAGGATGGCAACATTAAAAAATACAAATATTCTGCTAACATGGAGAATTCTCCTTTTAAAGAGAGGTAGCTGCAAAGGGGACATCTCTAATATCTAGGGTTGGGGCGTAACTTCTTCTGTCTCGATGTCTCATGGAGAAATGGCTCAGATGAATCTGCAACTGCTGGTCTTTTCAAAAGCAGCCAGAAAGGCTCCAAAAACCTTCCAAAAACATCATCTCTCTTTAGGTAGAATCAGCACACATTCACATTTTCCCCTAGAGATCTTCTTTGTTTCTGTGTGGAGGTAGAACCTGAAGCTGCTCTACATTTGTCTGAGATTTCTGAGAGCCTTTTTTTTGAGCATGTGCTGTGACATGATCATACCAATTGTGGATCAACGTTGAGGTGAACAGCAAAGCTCCACAGCTGTACAGCAGTCCATGACAGAGGAATGGCCATCTGTTTAGCAGCCTAAATCTATTTTAATTCCTTATTCCTATCTTAGGGCCTATGGTTTAGAGGACATACATTTACACACCAAGGCTAATAAAGCAGACTAGTAATTTTTCTGTTCTTTTTATTCTCAGGCATATTAAAGTGGCATCACTATTAGAAGAGTGTGTTTTGTGACTTTTGGAAGTCCAAACCATTACCAGGGTCTTGAATCGCAAATCTGAAATTATTCTCCCTCCTTTAAATATCCAACTGTTAAGTCCAAGCAAACACTAAATTGTTCCAACACCCCCTCCCACTCCCAGAAGGGACCCCTGGAAAGCAGAGCTGTGTAAGGATCCCCTCCCGTGTAACAAGGCTCTGCAAATCAGTTCGTTCACTGTTCATTTAATGGGATCTGTCAACAGGTGAAACAAATGGGGCAGGAGAGGATCTGCCTTGGACTTACACAAGTTCATCCCTGTAATCTTGGTCTGTCTGACTAGTGCCTGCCTGTCCTCCTGCACTGCTGGGGCTCATTCCAGGAGAGGATAAATATATCTGCTTCTTCTTTCTCATGTGACAGTGCTTTTCCTTTTTTCTTTTCTTTTCTTTTCTTTTCTTTTCTTTTCTTTTCTTTTCTTTTCTTTTCTTTTCTTTTCTTTTCTTTTCTTTTCTTTTCTTTTCTTTTCTTTTCTTTTCTTTTCTTTTCTTTTCTTTTTTTCTTTTCTTTTTTCTTTTCCTTTCTTTTCGTTTTCTTCCTCTCCTCTCCTCTCCTCTCCTCTCCTCTCCTCTCCTCTCCTCTCCTCTCCTCTCCTCTCCTCTCCTCTCCTCTCCTCTCCTCTCCTCTCCTCTCCTCTCCTCTCCTCTCCTCTCCTCTCCTCTCCTCTCTCCTCTCCTGCTGCTGCCAAAATAAAGTAATTGGTAGGCTTTGGGAAGACTTGAAATTCTTCTGGCATCTGGCTAGATAAGGTTTCCTTCTCTGTTGCGCTTCCCATCTCTCTTCTATGATGTAGCTAAGGAGCCCAGCAATCTGCCTTCCCTGCCAGATACCATCGTTCAATTGGAAATACTATTGTTTTCTTTAGGCAGATGGTTAGATCCTTTGATCCCTTCACTAAACTCATTAGAAAACCTGGCCTCAGATCAAACCTTGAAAAGAAGAAAAATTCAGAGGGAAAAATAAATACTGTGGTGATGAAGGTGGTGTGTAAGATGCTGGGTAGAACAGAATAGAAGAACTTATTTTCTCTCTGCCTTTGAACCAGGGCTTTTTACTCTCTGAGGTCTGCAACTGTCTCTAATACTAATCAGATCACACCGGCCTTTGTACACATGCACACACACACATATATTCATGTTCATGTGAACTTTTGTATGTGCTTTTGCATGTGGAAGCAACCCAAGGCATCTCCACTTGCTTCAATGCGTGTGTGGACTACAAGAGCCTGGTATGGGACTGGCTGCACTGGAACCTGTACTCCTTGGTACACCTTGCTGTGTGTTGATAAGGCCTCTGCTGTATTTCCCATTTTGAAAATAAAGGGTATTTTCAGTGATTTAGGCCATAAGAAGCGGGATGAATCCCAGCCAAGTGGCAGCTGACACGGCCTCTGCACTTATCAACCTGAGTCCAATCCCTCCAACACCTGGCAGTGCAGAAAGGGCACAAAGAGAGTGCCCAGCCATGAGTTATCAGCACAGCTCAGTGCCCCTCCCCTGTGTGGAGATAGATTTATTGTGCTGTGCAGGGAAAAGGTCCCAGGTGTGTATTTGAGAGAGGAGGATGGAAACAGGGGCAAGTCCAGCAGCACAATTCTGCTCTTCCTTTCGTCTGTTGGGACAGACATCCAAGGATCCCCTACAAGACAGGACCACTGTGAGGTGACAGTAATGCCCAACAGCACAAAGGGACACAGTGAGGTCAAAGCAGGAGGTGTGGCAGCACAGCCTACTTTGAGCACAGCCCATTGACACAAAGTGAGGTGGATTGTTGTGACTTTTGGATTTGAGCTATGTGAGAGGAGTGATCTCCACACTTTCTCTATTCTACTGAAGTAGGGAGAGAAATATGAAGGAGTTTCCTCAGATCCCCTAAGAGTAAACAAAACCACCCCTCCCAGAGCAGTCAGGGGTTATCTGTATGGTACTCCATCTCCCAGGCTGAATTAAGAGGGGCTGGACATCCACAGATTCCATCAGTGGGAGCACAGCCACGTCATTCATCCAAAATACCAACACAGTGCGTTTTTCTCTGTAGCACAGGACTGGAGTCAAATACTGTGACTGGACTTTTTTTTTTATTTTTTAATGGATTGTATAATTTTATGACTGTCAAGATGAACAAATAATTTGCAATGAATAATTTATCCAACAGATTTTGATTCTTTTGCAGCTTACTGAATATCCATGAGCAGACCTCGATTTCAGCTGGCTTATTTATTGTTTGAATTTATTTGACATGTTCCCCTTTCTCTTTTTTTTTTTCCAAAAACACTATCAACTAATCAGAGACATCTCCTGAAAAAGTCTGATAGTCTGCAGTTGAAAGTAGTTGTAGCAGCCATGAATCAGGGAGTGGACAGTCCAACGTGCAGAAATTTCACTTGAGATATTCAGATTTAATTCTCCTTCACAGACTTCCAATGTGACCTTGATAAAGGAAGTTGGGAGCAACGTTGCCACTAAAAAGCTGTCCCTAAGTGACTAATCCAAGCGATAGGGAGGAACACAAGAATGACCAGACTGGTGCAGCGCATCTGTCTTGCCTGGTGTTCTGTCTTGACTGTGGCCAGGACTATGTGTCTAAGACAAAATGTAAAATCAGGGCAAGCAGGCAGTGATTCTTCCCTAAAGCATTTATCCCACCTCCCTCAATTTGTAGTTCAAAAGACCACTGAGACAAAGGTGATATTTTCCTGTTTGGTAGTCCTTGATGTATTTTTGTTTCACATTAGGGGCACGAACCCGGGGCTGGGGAGAACATAGATTCCTGGTGTAAACTCTGTTTTATTCAGTCACAGACTACCTGAGTTACCTTGATCCAGTCAATTAAGGTGAGATTTATTTACCTTACCCAACATTATCTATTTGAAAGAAAGGTCTCGCTGTGAGCTACCCTGCTAGCTAAAGATGGGGCTGTGTTCGCGTGCCGTGGGTAGGGGACCACCACAAACCGTGACAGTGGTGACTGGGCACCACCACAAACCCGTGAGAGTGGTGAGTGTCTGGGAAGAACAGGGTGCAGGCAGAGCTCCACTGATTACAACAGGGAAGATGCTCCCCTCCTCCAGAGATTTTGATTATCCTTGTGTCAGGGGTACACAACAAGTAAGAGGAACAAACAAGCAAGGCAAGATAACACACTGAACAATACTGGGAGGGAACTGAATCCAGGATTACGTCTGGTTTTGCCCATGAGAGGCACCAGTGTTTTGAAGGCACTGAAGCAAAAGGTAGATTTTAATTCAGGTTCCTTCCATACACGGACTCTCTGCTGAGATGAAGGAGGTACTTTAATCCCCTGGGAGCAGAGCTATCAAATTGGCTGGATGGCTCCCTCTGTCACAAACAGCATATTTTATGCAATGTACCCACACTCTGCTCCGTTACGGTAAATCAGCTTTTCCTTCTCTGATGTTGTGTGCGGTTTTGCATAGCTGGGCGGAGGGAAGGAGGGAGGAATGACCCTGGTGGACAGAGATGTAAAACGGTTTCTTGTCCAAAAGACAGGAAGAGCTGCTTGTGAACAGGTGGGATCGAGTAACTCTTGATGTTAGATGGCTACACTGGCTGTTCAGGGTGGCCCTGAGAGCTCCAGACCGGGAAATCACCCTCTGTGCAGATAATGAGCCTGCAAGAGTGGCCCAAGGTGTGTCAAGTACACTCCACTCGCACTGCACAAGACCTCCCACTCCCAGGGGCTCCTGGAGGGCTGGTGTCTTATCAGGCAGGCCCAAACAAACTCTCCACAGGCAGGCAGGCTGCAAGAGCTGGAGTGTGCCATGTTTCCTGCTGCTCCAGATGGTGCCCTTTCAGAGTAATGTAGATATAGCCACGGAGGTCCTGCCGAGAGACAGCCCTGTCCTGCTGGGCAGCTGAGCATGAGATCGGCAGTGCTTTCCAAAGAGCTTCAGCGCTGGCCACTCTGTCCTTGTGCCGTTCAGGAGGACTTGCTGTGAGCTCTGTCCCTGGGAGCAGGATCAGGGTGGCACAGGGTGCTCCTGAGAGATGAAATGCAAAGCAAGCGATCCTCTCATTCAGCGGTCTGTTTCCACAAGGTTGCTCCTCCCTGCTGCAGAAGGAGGAGGGAAATAGCAGATTTCATTCCTATCTAGGGACAGAAGGCTTGGGGGGTTTCTTGAGGTGTAAATGCCAATGTGGAAGTACTGGCCATTGCTTTCTGTCCCTTCTGCACTGACAGTGAGGCACACTCTGCTCCAGAGTCATGGCTGAAGTTCTCCAGTCTGGGTCTTGTTTCCAGACTCACTGCAGGTTCAACTGAGATCACAGATGCCAAACTCACTGTGCTTTCCTCTCTCATTCGCTGTCTTTCTGGACTCCCACTAGGCTTTCTTTTAAGATCTCAACAGGTTAAAGCACCTCAGGTGTTCTCAGCACCTCCCTCTACACCCTTCTTATCCCTGGACCATATAAGGTCTCCCTGCTTATCCTTCTTCTTACGTTTTTCTGTCTCTAAGGAGTACAGCTGTTGTCAGTGACCCAATCATCCCTCCAGAACCAGAAGGTGCTTTTCTTCCGGGCTGGAGTATTTGTTTTGGAGGTTGTCTTGATTCAGGTGAAAGTGTTTGAGGCCTGAATCTATCAGCTACTCAGAGTTGCTCAAATTACTTTCAAAAAGTAATTTGTCGCTGATTCCCACATCCAAAAACTTATTGTCAATCTCATGTTCTTGGTGACTGTCTCAGTAAAAGATAGTCACGTATCCAAAATTAGAACCCGGCTGTTGCAAGCTCTGGGGAAATAAACCTGAGGTGCAAATGAAAGAGAGGTGTTTAGCGATAAATGTGGTTTGGTTTCCAGTGTTCTCTTTGATGGCTTGCTAGAAAGCAGTTTCCAAATTTTCTGGGCCTTCAGCAGCACTTCTAAGCGAGTTGTGCACTGCAAGTGACATCCTGTGGTTTTCTCCCCTCAGAATAAAGACATGGTCTCTTTTGCCAATGAGCAATGTCCAGGAGCCAGCAGATACCAGGGGACCAGACAGAAGGATGGCCATAGATATGTCCGTAACAGGGCTTGAGGGCATCTTCTGCCAATCCAGTTGAGGATCCTTCTTAACTTAGGTGTCCTAAAAGCCAGATGTGTAATTGGGGTTTGTCAAACCAGGCTTTTCTTACAATAAATACAGAAGAACAGGCATCTCCTGAGGTCACGTCATTTCAGCCAAAGATAAATGTGTAAGAAATGCCAGATGAATTGCCCTCAGGAGGTGTTTATAAATCCAAAACAAAAATAAAGTAACCTTAGGATGACCGGCTTAAACATCCAACTTTTGGACATCCTCAGTTGGAGAAGATTTCCCACACTCTGTTGGGAAATTTAGTTGTCCAAACGAGAGCAGTTCAAGGCAAAATGTTGCTTTCTATATCTATCACAATGCAAAAGATACCAAGTGGAAATTAAGCCAGTTTCTATTTTCAGAATTGAAATATATATATATATATGTTTGAATTGTCTTTGGTTGTTGAATGAAGCATAGACTATTGCACTAGAAATGTGCTAGAAATGTGTGAAATGCAGGCAAAGCTGTAAGGAAGCAGAGAAGAAAGGGTTATCATAAAAAGGGCAAAATACGTAAAATATTAATATTGTAGCATAGCATTACGGTGTTCACATGGCTAGGGACATGGAAAGTCTCATGAGCCTGAGCTAAGAAACAGTTCTTGTTTGTTCCTCAGATTTGTTCTCAGAAGAGAAGTTTAGCAAAAATAGTGCACCTTGACCCCAGTTCAGAAAAAGGAAAATATATCAGAAATTTCTAGGGCTTATCTCATTCCTAATTTTCCTGATTTTCTTTGAAAATTACCTGTGTTCACACAGGGAAGCAGACAAACTGCCTTATAGGACATTTCTGGATAAAGAGCAGAGCACAGATAGATGATGTGTATTATGCTTTCTACTAGTGATACAAATTTTCAATTAAAGCAGGGTCTTTTTGACAGCATAAGATTAAGATGTTTTCCTCAAAATCACATTTATTTTCTGGAGGAAGGGAAATGTCTCTCCAACAACATTTAGGCACTTTGCCGGAAAAAAATTTTCTCCATTAAAAGGCTGGATTTTGATTGAAAAAACATGAGTGAAAATGGCAAAAACATGAACACGGAGCCTGAGCTGAGGGAATTGCAGCAGTAAACTGCAAAGCTGAAGCAATGTAGACCCAAAGTCCCTCACTTACGCTTAGCTTGTCATGCTGACGTGCTGGAGGTATTTAAATATATCACAGGGGCCAACATGGAAGGGGGAAATGCCTTCCCTTCCTCTTTCATCTCAAAACCCAATAGGTCATTCCTGCTCATTCTGACATCAGTTCTGAGAGGAAGCAGAATGAAAACCCCTTTGAAGGGCAGCGCCCGGCGCTCTCTGCCACAGCCGAAATCCAGATCTGTGTGTTCTCCCAGCAAGAATCCTCCTTGTCATGTAAGAATCACAGCTTTTTTAATCCATCCATGGCATTTACACTGCCATATCCAACCATGGCAGGGATCAGTCATTGATAGCACTGATCTGCTTAACCTCTGGTAATGCAAAGCAGAGACGTGAGTACCAAAAATAAGGTTGGTTCTCACTGACAACGAAGCAGTTAAAATTGCAGGGTGCAAAGAGTATGAGGTAAAAAGCAGAGCACACTTGGCCATTGAGGAGTCACCCAGTTTGTCATAGGCTGTGTGCTCTTTTGCAGCTGATGAAGTTTTTTTGGCCTTATCCGATGTACTGACTCAAACCTACTGTTTAATTTGCCTCAAAGGAAGCCCCACTGCCTGCAGCCCTAATTCCAGGGCTGCCCATTTCTGCAGCCAGCCCGTGTGCAACAGGCAAGTGAGGAGCCATAGCATTTGGGAGGGAACCAAAGCAGCTTTGAGGCTAAGCAGGATTTATGTGAGTCAAAGAGAAGTAAGATACTGTACCCCATAGTAACCCCTTAAAAATGTTCCCATAGCCAAAACTGCCAGTGGAATTCTTCTTACTGATCAGAAAAAGTACTTTTCTCAGACTGGACTGTTTAGTCAGCCTCACAAGAAAGTCACCCTTCCTCTGTGATATCCCTTACTCACACACTGAGAGAAACATGTTATTTATGTTTCCAAAAATGTGGAAGTGTGTACATATATGTATCTTGCACAGTATCATCTCCCCTGAATATGAAGAAGCCTAAGATTGGCCTTGTTCCAAATCATGTTGAACACGCCACCTGGAAGGAACAGAGACATCTGGAAAATCATTCCACAATCTCTGAGGAAATTACAGGAGAAATACCGGATGATTGGAAGAACAGCCCTTTGTGGGATTCTTACTTTATCAGCCAATTTCACTTAGTTTTTTTTTCATAAGTAGCATATGTTCAGAACTTTAATAAGAAATCTTTGAGTTCTGGGGGTTTATTTATTTGTTTATTTAATTTTCCTCATAAATGAAAAGAAGTTTTAGAAATTTCAGAAGTGGCAGGGCAGAGGGTGAGGAAAACAAAAAAAAACAAAAAAAAAGGAGGAAAGAAATAACTGATAATTCAGACTTTAGGGTGCAACAGTGGAAAGGTTCACTCCCTTGCCTGGAATGTGGTGCAAGTTAAATGAGACCGTAAGGAGTCTTAGCATGCCTGGACAGCCCCAGTTCTAGCTGCAGAAGGAAGAATCACTCGTTAGTGCTTCTCAAAGTCCTCCAGCAGACAGGAATGGCTGTTTTAGAAAAACAAGCCAGTTATCTCTGGTAAGGATGAAGGTCTGGGTAAAGCTGAGCTTCTGTGTGCCCATATGAAACATTGACTGCACTGTGCTCCGGATATGGGGGAACGAGGAGAAGAGAGCACCTTCTTCTTCTAGCCCATGTGCAATGCCTCTGCTGAAGAGCTGCTCTGTCCTCATGTTTACAAGCCCCCTTTGGATTTCATACAATAAAGAAACCAAACAAGGAGGGATAGAGCACACATTCCACCAAAATTCACACAATACTCACCCACTTAAGCACTTCATCCTAAATATTTCTAATGGAATTAGGTATTCTCTCTGTAAAAATATTGCTAAATGTAGATGTGCAATCCCTTCTCAGTTACTTAGTTAAATATGGGGAATTGCATGGTGTTGACTTTAAATGCCCCCTGGAGAGAACAGAAAAACTGAGCTCTTCCCACTGCTATTGTGTGGTGAACAGCAGAGAAAACATTACTGAGGTCATGGAGATTTTTGGGGAAAGTAAGCCATATAAAATGCAAGAAAATCACAGGCATCTCCACTTGAGCCTCACATTCATTCTGCACTTAACAGAAATACTTAAAATTTGTGCATTGTGTCTATGCAGCTCTCCTCAAGATGTAACTAATACTCCAATTTCTGAAGTTTCTGATTGACTCACAATGCTGTTCTTGTTTGCATATACTTCTCCTGTAACCTGGATAAATTTCTCACATGAAGTTTGTGCTATACCTCTATATCTGCTGTTGAAATCACATTCAGGGATGAGGAGTCTAGATCTTTCCATTGGTAATAGAGAGTTTGCATGGTTCAGTTTAGCTTTACTCCAAATCTTCAGGTGAAATGAGTTTCAGAGATTCTCACCCAAAGGGTTTGGACTTCTCTTTAAAACCAATAAGGAGGGAAAGATTCCATTAACTACACCTGTAGTATCACATCTAACCCCTCAGAAAAATCAAGCTTCAGTTTCCTCCTCCAAGTAGCCCATCACTTACACATCACCCCCTCAAACCCTAACCAGGTTCAGGGCACATCTAAGGAACCAGGAGCCATATCCACCCCCAGCACTGTCAGGGGATGTGTTTGTACTAGCAGCAAGCACAGGCACCTGCTCCAGGAGAAGAGACGATCCCTGGGAGTGCAGCTCTGCTCAGTGCCCACTGCGTTCCTTGCAAAGTCTGAAGCCTGGCAGAGCAGAGTGTGGATCAGGACAGACACTAATCCCTGTGTGCCACGCAGCTGCCGACACACGACTGTGGAGAGGGGAATCTGGTGTGCACAGCTAGGGAATCGTGGCACAGCGGTGCCTTGGCTTTTCCTTGGACAAGAAAAACACATCAGGCTCCTAACCCTGCCATAAAATCCAGAAGTATGGGAAAGAATGTTAGCTGAACAACTCATCCAAAGGAAGGTTTTCTCCGTGCACGGGGACCCCTCCAGTGCCAGGGTGTGAACCCATTTAAGATAGCAGCAGCCATTGAGCTACACACTCCTTTTGAAAAAACTCTTCTCTCCCTTCTGTTTTTCCTTGGCTTTATCATTCAGTTCCTTGTGAAACAATCTGAAGGCATGTGTGATCCTCTTTCATTTAATTTGTAAATACACTCCCAAAGGGCTGGCAGAGACCCTGTGTCAGTCTTTGCTTCCAAAGGCAAGGAGTGAAGGCTCCTGTCCTCAGAGGACATGCCCTCCATCCTCACAGGAGCCTGCTCACTGTACATCAGCTGGAAAGATGTTTACTAACAGGTTTGGGTGGTTTCTGCACATACCTGGTGTGTGGAGGTGGGTAAGGGGCAGAGGGGAGCTGTAGAAATGCCTCAGGTGTCCCTTCCACAGCTGGCCACAGAGGCTAACAGACACCTCCACAGGAGCCAAATGTGTGTGTCAGACATATTTGCCCCAACAAGCTGTTACATGTTCTATGAAGTACAGTCTTATCTGTCTTTTGGACAAAATTAGTAAGAAAAACCCCACTCTTCTGTTCTAATGAGCTTTCATGCTAAAGATCACTAAGTATGGAGGGAAGGGAGAAGACAAAATTTTGGAGTACCTAAGCACTTACTCAGATGTATTAGCTAAAGCAAGGAAGGTCTTTGCATTCCCTTCGCCATACTATTACTTCAGATAGTCCTTGGACTGCAGCTCAGTCATTTACAGAGTCCTTGAGACCACAAACTTGTCACCAGTTTATGTGGTCGTTCTGCCCCACAGCAGACTGTCAGAGGCCTCAAGGTTTCACCGGTGATTGTTATGATTACTATAAATTATCTTTTTATTGCACGTTGAAATCCTCAGGCACTGAGCACCTACAAAATCATGTTTCTTTCAGCAGCAGGTGCAGGCTTTCAGTTCCTGAACACCCTCTTACGGCTGAGAAGACAGCTGAGACAGCCATCTGGAGACTTGGGAAGCAGCATACCTGGTTCTCCAGCTCCTCAGCTCTCTCACTGTCTTCATGCCTGACAGAAACAAGTCTTTCCTCTGCCTGGCAGCACACAGACTTCGTGGGTGACATGGTTTGTTCTGCTGGGTGAATTCCCCGCCAGAAATCCAGAGGCAGCATCTCACACGCACAAGATGCACTGACCAAAAATGGAGCCAGAAATCTGGTTTCCCATTCTCTAACTAGCAAACACTTGGAAAATTAGCCTCTTTCTTCGGATATCAGTATAGACTGGTAGCTAAATAGCCATTTAAGTCTTGATCATTTCCCCTGAGTAAAATTATATTTAATGGAGGGTATGAAGTGCCCATGGGACATTTTAAAAGAACCATGTTAATCTTCCTTATTGACAATGTTGTAACATGTTTCATGTCATCTTACCATGTTTGGTGTGCTTTGGGATTAATCTTCATTCCTCAATCCTGGCACAAGGCAGATGACTGAGGCATAGAAGCGTGGGCCCAAGCTGAGCTAGTTTTAAAAGTCAGGAGTTCAGACTTGGTCCAGCACTTCGGTTCCCTAAGCTCTCATCTGTTTTTGTCAGTCTCTAACCTGTCTGCCAGTCCCACCAAAGCCAGAAGCCCAGCTGGGGTGGGAGGAATCTCTCCAGGCAGCTGTATATTCACTGCCCTCTCCCTCCTTGCACCTGGAAAACATATTGCAATAAACAGAGACAATCAGCACATTTACAGACAGGCCTCCATACCAAGAGGGATTTCATCCTTGTCTGCTGCTCTAGATTGGGCTGATTGGCAAAGACGGGTAAATCCCTACCCTTTGTTTAACAAGATGGGAGAATGATGGAAAGCAAGAAACACCCACAGCCCTCCCAGGTACCAATGTTCAGGCTGATTCAATCCCTTTCAAGTGGTTTTGTCTCCAGCGATTTGCACTTTCCTGCCTCCCAGCCCTTCCCCACATTCCCATTCCCGCTCCCAACTCTGTCTTGCCAAGTTCTTCCACCGCTGTTATTATTTGTGAAGCGTGAGGAGAGTTATGACAAGGGAGGGATGTCATTAAACCACGCCGGGAGGAGATGTCAGCCGCCATGCAAACATCTTCCTGACACTCCACTTTCAAACGATTTCAGAAACTGCACTCAGATGATTTCAGGTTGGGTAGGCCTGTCAACTTGGATGGACGACACGCGTTGCTTTGGTGCCGGAGACAGCTCCGGAGCCTCTCAGCCGGCTGTTGCACACACGCGTACACAGCCCCGTCCCCACACACACAGCTGCACATCATTATTTTTATGCCACTCCAAGACAGATATCCTTGAATGCCGCTGGAAGCGTCAAACTTTCACTGCAAGAGAAAGCTTTAACATTTAGAAGGTTCCTGTGTAATGCAAATGAACCAGAAAGGTAGGAAGGCATCCCAAATGCCACTCAATGCATTTATAAAAAGATAAGGTGACTTTGTCCTACCCTACCATATCACTTCATTACCAAGTGTCAGCAAAGAGCCTGGCAGCTCGATTGGTTGATGAAATCACATGACCCAAGTGTTATCTTGCAAAAACACATGAAATTACTAAGCTTGAATAGCAAAGAAGTGTAAATTTCCCTACAGTTTATTCCCATCAACCAATAAAAGACTATGTATCTCTTTATTTCCTTTCATTTTTTCCTCCCACTGGGGGGAAAAAAGAAATTCCCCATCTAATTTATAATTCAACATATTTTGCTATCTAATATATTTATATTATTTTCTTCAATATCTAATTGAAGTGCTTTGTTTATGCATTATTCATTTGATCTTTGTTTTCCATCCTTATTGTTAACTTCCAATGCAATTTTAATGGGCTCATGGTCAGAGATCAGGGTGGCAGACACTTTGATGCCATGTTAACTCACTGACAAAAGGGCAGGAAGAAAATGTGAGTAAGGAAGCCTTTAAAGCCATCATTTCTCATCCAGATCTGAGCTGTACCATGTTGGTATGCGCCTAACTTTCATGGGGGCAGATTTCCTGGCTTTGCTGTGGTAGTCAGTTAGGTGTTTGGGTGTCACCCTACCAGCAAGCAAGAAGAAAAATGTAATTGCTTGAGCTTCTGCAGAAGTAGGACATTAACCAGTGCCTGCTGAGGTCTGTGGAAATAACGCATTCTGTTGCTCTTCAACCTTTCAACGCCTCTGCTGAATTGCTCACACAAGTAAACAGAGGTGAAGGTGATGGATGTGGCATGTTAGACAGGAAAATGGGTTGGTGTTCAAGATTTTCGTGTACCTAGGGCAGTGCTGCTCAACCAGGAGTGCACACCAGACTCAAGTAACCTGGTGTTCTGTAGGCTGTGACTAAACCACTGGACAGCACAGTCTGCCTTGTGCCTGACCAGGTACCAGGTATGGCCTTTTCATTCAAGGCTTTGGGGTCTCAGATTCATCTCCACCTCTTTAATGTCCTCTGGGCATAAATTTTGTTGCGCAGTCACTCATTGAACTCACAGTTAAGCTGTCTTCCACAAGCAAAAATTCAGCATTCCTCCTGCAGCTGAAATATTGCAGCCCAGCCCCACTGAGATGTGAAAGATTCAGGTTCACTGCTCACTCCAGCCCAAAGCTTACTTTCCTTTTTATTCCTTTCTTCTCAGCTGATCTCAACAAAGAGATTTTGCAGCAGACAAAGAGTTAATAATGGTGTAGGAACTATAATTCAGCCTAGGGAAATAACGTATAGGTATTCTTGGCATTTCTGGATATCGGCACAGCTGTAGCCCTGTCTCACCCATGAACAAATATTCTTGGCCAAGACACCGGCTCTCACAGCCCGATAAAAGGCTTCTGTAGGAAGGAGAGCACACAGCAAACAATGCTAACCTGAGCTTACAACTGCTGCCCATTGAAAGTTGGCATGGACAGGTAGTGGAACTATTAAGTGATAGAAGACATAGAGCATTGAAAGTGACAGGCAGCAGATGTAAATAGAGGTAATTTTGTGCAATAACCCACCAAATTCCATTTTAATGAACTTAGCTCTCCAGTCTCCACAAGACGAGACGTTACTAGACAAGAGAGAGTGAGAGAGAGGTCCAAAAATAGTGCCATGAAGACAGGGGCTGCTAAAAAGTTGCAGCAGCAATCCCACAGGGAGCAGACTCCGGGGAGTAAACCCACGAGCCAATTTCGGTTTGCACCCGCAACAGGAATGGCAGGGGCACCAGGGATGCCTAAGGAAGAATCTGTACTCACAGGATGATGGAAGGAAAGACATGAGGAGTAAATTATGCATTGCGCATTCCAACAAGAAACCTGGCAGCGGATGGTGGAAATAAGGGAGATTTGTGGGATCGATGTTAGTCTGGGACCAGTGTGCCTTTGACTTCCTTCTTTCCTTTGTTTTGCACATTTATTCCCCATGAATTAACTCATGGAAGAGGAACAGATGCCATCAGGATTGAAAACAGCATTTTCAGTAGCTTGAAACTAGTGCTTGAATGGAGGATGTCAGCATTTCCTCTGAATTGTACAAATCAGTGGCATTGTAACAGGGCTATTGTTTAAAGACGATTTTTTTTTTTATTAGAGATTCTTAAGGTCAGTTGCTGACAAATGTTTTTCAGAAAAATTGGGGATGATTTCAGGAATTCTCTCTTGCCTAATGATACATCATTTTCAGAAGCTGGAAATAATATCTGCCAGGTGTTCTGGATTTTCACAGTGAAATAAATCTCCATGTTTTCTGGAGCAGAAACTCCTGACTTTGATTCCCTTTCCCTCATATTTGACTGACAACCATTGACACACTGTTGTGAATGAAATGTTGCTGTCTATCTGAACTCAATGGCCTCAGACTTTCCCCTAGATGATTCATGTTATTCAAATGATCAGAAATCTATAAATCTCAGAACGTAAAAGTGCAGAAATGGCATCTTCATTATTCTTCTGGTTCTTTTTTCTCATCAAGGATATAAGAGACAGCTTTTCCTATGTAGTTGCTGCTTTAGATTCAACATTCTCATCCTCAGAGTTTGAAATTACTTCATGTTAGTCTTCGCATGTGGTTAGAAGAGATGACCATCACTGTTAGAACATATTTTTGTACAAAATCCATCAAATGCAAATAAAATATCCTCATATAAACTCTTGCTAGCTACTTTAGAACCACGCTAGCAAGTTTATTTCTGAACACAGGAAAGAAGCACAGTATAGCTGATGGGCTTACCATGGGGGAAAAAAGCAAACAAAATGAAAACATCAGTGAAAATATTACCCTTGTCTGTACAAAATGTAATTTCAACTCATCTTCTATCTGTTGTGAAATCAACTCCTTTAATAAGGCTGCATTCTTCCAGAACCTAGACAGCACTGGAAATTAAATTTCCTATCTCAAAACAGTTCAAGTGTGGTGAGACAGCTTCCCAGTCAAGCCTCTGGTTGTACTTGGTCGTTCCTAAAAGCCGTTAATGGCAATGTGAAACAGTCCTATGCTTGACTGTGTAAAAATGTAAAAATCACCAGAGGCACCTTGTATGAACAGAACAGGGATTTCCTCCCTTTCCCCACGGATCTGGTCCTTTCTCAGGGTTCAAAAGAATCTGAGTGCATGGTGGGGAAATATGTTTCTAGCATGAGAGAAGGAGTAAAGGGCAGAACAAAAAGAGAGAGAAAAGGAAAAGAAAATTCTACTTGATTAGCTTCTTAGCATCAGTTGGATGTGACAACTCTTTGAATATGGATGAAGTCTACAAGAGGGATCATCTGCCAGCAGTAGTTGTTACCAAGGAAGTAAGTGATGCTGGAGGTCGGAGGGCACCTGTCTCGCCAGCTAATGAAAGAATTGTGGGAGACAGAGCTTTTCTATCTGATTAGTATAAGGGCTGTAATTCCTGTCCTTCCCACCCCCACACCTTCTCTGCTCTCTCTTTTAAAATGATACCAAGGCTATTGTTGTTATTGTAAGTGGGATGTGAAAGAGACCATCCTGAGAAGAGCTTTGCCTCTCTTAAGTGATATTTTGGCCAACAACTTTTGCGTATCTCATCATCCCACACAGATTCTGGAAGGGAAAAGCAACTCTTTTCTTTATGCCACACTTTTTTCCCAATTATGCTAGTAGCTGAAAGACACTCTTGATTTTCAAGGGGAAGAAATGCAGTTGTTGGAAGGGACTGATTAAGCAGGAATGAATATATGGGAGTGGGAGTGTTGGAAGAAATAACTCAGGACTGCTTTATCCATAAGACCAACAAAGAAAAAGAAGATATTTTATAATCACAGGCTATTGCCTCAACCCACTTTTCTTACCCAATTTAGTGCAGCAATAACCTAAATAATCATACAGCTAGTCCTCCTTTTGGTTGTCCTGAGAACTCCATCCTCACCCTCCCAAAAACCCCACAGTGCAAACAGACCTTTAGGCAGAACCATGGACACAGACTGAAAATGGGCAATTTGAGGGTAAAGTCTCTGAAAGTCTGATTTGAAAGCAGATTTAGGCATGCAGCATTGTACATCAACCAGGGCACTGCAAACTCACGAAGGCAGGACACATAAAGGAAAAGGTACAGAAAAGGGACTGAGGACTCATAAGGATCACCCTGTGTTTTCCAAGGCACGGCATAAACCAGAGCCTCCTCATTTCCAGGCAGAAGGTCCCTCTGGTTATCTAATCACTGTTACTCTCTGGCTCAGACTTTCTCTTACCTGAGAATTAGTTACAGAAGTTTATCCTTTCATGGCATAAATCAGCAACTTTCAGGAACGCTTTGGTGGTTTTGAAGAGCAAATAATTTGGCCCATGCATTTCACAGACAGACCAAAGATTTTGCTTGACCTTTCTAAAGCAGTGCTGGTCTAATCCTCTTATTTATTTACCAAGTAAATGCAAGTCAGTGAATTTAAGATGTTGTCAGAGAGTATGAATCTACACACAGGTCTTCCATAGCCAGGATCAGGTTTCGCAGAGTTTAATTAATGCTGAGTGTAAGACATTTTCCCTTCAACTAGCAAAGGAAAGGGAGCGGGAGTCTGGAACTTCTTCATTGTTGAGCTATCACTCAAAAACTTTGCTACACCATCAATCGATACCATGCAATTGGGAAAAGATGGATATAGCGAGGCAGCTACTCCCATGATAACACCCAAACATGGATAGTTATTCGAGGCTGCAGTGAAAGACACATCCATACCAAAGCACTGTGATTGAAGTGTCCTACTTCAGATCACTGTGAAAGGTAGAGAGAAATGCCTAAAAACCCCTTGCCCTAAACAAGATCCTCCAAAAGGTTTTCACTGCTGCTTGGTTGAGGGTGGGTATAAGTTAATTTTCAGGTATAATAACTTGTTGGCTCACACTTTCTAACATATTAATTCGCAGAATTTACTAACAGAATTTACACTCCATTGGTGTGAAAGTCTTTACTTGCCACTTGACAAAAACAAAAGCACAGTCATGATTGTGGGTTGCATTTATAAGTGGAATTTATCGTTTGCATTGGTACATATATAAATATATACATATATATGTGTATGCGTATATACATACATACACATACTTACATATATGCAGTTTACCTCTTTTGAGCGTGTTTTCTTATGTAAGTGTGGGTGGTAGGAAGAAGGGAAGCAGTCTATATCCCAATTCTCATTTTTCTGTGCATTTTAAAGTCTTGATAATATTAAAAGAATGAAGATGAGTTCAGCAGAGATGGGACAGAGCTAATAGTGTTTCCTCTACAGAGTGAGTATTTGCAATTGCAAATAAATTGTGCACTATTGTGCACATTTGGTGCCTCTGCCCATAGGCAGTCAATCTGAAATTAGAAGTATTTACTTTCATGTGCTGTTGCACAGCCAGCTTTAGGGAAACCATGGCCTTGTTAGGTTCTGCATAATCCTGTTAGCATCCTGAACAGCTTTAAGGAACAAACTCACTTTTAAACTAGTTGGTCAGGTTTAACGTTCCCTAAATTTACCCACATCTAAGACATCTAATTAAAATGCAGATCCTTCCAAGGATTCTTCCTAGTCAGTCAAGACTTGCAATATAGAACATGATGAGAAAAGTGCTTTTTTAGGAGAAGTGTGATTTGGCTGAAAGCAGATTACTATACTGTGAGGAGAGTCGTGCCCTCAACTTTGCAGAGCAGATCCCTCTTAACTACAGAAGAGAGGCATGGGTGATTATCTCAGATAGAGGCATGTCTTGTAGTAAACATTTAAATTTCTCCAAATGGATCCCACCCTTTTAAAACTAAAACTCTAAATCTGCATATTATTGAAGTCAATATTTGGTTTTCTTTTCAGACCTAGGAAAAATGCTATTCCAGATTACATGTGAGGAAGGATTTTGGACAAATACTTTATTCATTGGGGAAAAGAATAGTTAAGCACTGAATGGAAATATATGCATGCTCCTATCAAATAATAAGATACCACAATCAGTTTACTTGATTGAAAATGTGAAAAATTTGCTGATGAGGTATTTTTTAAACAAAGCTATTTCTTTTCCTTTTTCTCAATTTCCTTTATTAATCTTCTTGTTTTTAATGAAAAGGAAACAAAACAAAATAAAAAGTTGTTACATTTTGGGTCAGGAGAGACATTCTTGTAAACTGGAATTTTATTATTGTTGTTATTATTATTATTATTATTATTATTATTATTATTTGGTTGATGTGCATTTTGGACAGTAAATAGTATTCAGGCATGCCTCAGTCCACGTGTATGACTGCCAGCACCTGCCCCCAGACCTGGGGAAGAGCTGCCCAGAGCAGTCTTTAAGGATAGTGAAGGTCAGGGATGTGCGGGGTATGGGAAGTCAGACTCAAACAGATATATTTGATATAATATTTAGATAGGATATTAGGAAAAAAGTCTTCCTTGAAAGAGTGACCAGGCATTGGAACCACCAGCCCAGGGCAGTGGTGTAACCACTATCCTTGGAAGTGCTCACAAGGTGTGGCCCTTGGGGGACATGATTTGGCAGTGTTGGGTTAACAGCTGGACTGGAAGATCTCAAAGGTCTTTTCCAACCTAAATGATTCTGTGATCCCCTATGGATCCTAGGTTCATTCACATAGACATAAATGAAAGAAAAAACACACCCTGGGCAGTTTTAGCTCTCGGTTTCCGTCCCCATGCGAAGATGCAGTTTGGCACAGCAGATGGGACCGGTGATCCATCCCGTCAGGTACAGTGCCTCCAGCAGTGGCCTGTGCCTGGTGCCTGTGAATTCCTCCCTCCTGGCAGCACCTGGACAAATGCACGGTGCTGGACAGAAAGGACAAACTTCTCCCCAGGCCCTGCAGCACTGCCCTGGTGTACTATTGACACACACAAAGACAAATGCTCTGTCCAAACCCTGGGCTGTTGCAGGTCACCTTTGCACCTGCGGAGTCAAGACAGCCCCTCAGGTTATGTCTGGGTACAGCACATGAGAGAAGTCAATGAGCTCCAGAGACAAATGGCATCTGTGGGACAGAAATGTGGCTTGCAGGAAGGGCCTGCAGCAGAGGACAGCCCAGGCCCAGGACATCGCCTTCCATCATGGCCTGATCATCGCTCATAGCAGATTTTCACAGAGAGGATGAACCTAACCTTGATTTAGATTGTCTAAGGCACCATCTCTCTGTGTTAGATTTTAGGATGACTGAAATACCTGGGTACTGACAGTCATTTTCAGCAAATTAACCCCTGCCTCTATGCACTTATCTGATTTTTAAGATAAAAGGTCCTGGGACCTGTGTAGACATCAGGCAGAGCACCAGAGAGGGAAAGGAGATGGGTCATGCACTCCATGCTGCCCAAACCATTAGAACCCAGCACCAGACCAGCTGTGGCAGGCTGGGAGCACAGGTTTGTCTTGGATATTCATTATGAAAGCCTTGCTAGGAACCCCTTGGTCTCGTGAGGAATGGGAGCAGCTGGGGAAGGGTTTGAAGTAGGGAGAATCAGGGAATCTCCTGAGTTGGAAGGGACCCATGAGGATCATGGAGTCCAACTCCTGTCCCTGCACAGGACAGACGAAGGAGATTTGAGATTCAGATCTGCTAGGTAAGGAAGAAGGGTGAATGCTTCAGGAAATGGCATTCTTGGTCATTTTATCAGAGTCCTAAATTAGCGGGATTTTCTGAAAAAAAATTTTAAAGGTATTTGAAGAAAAAGAAGGAAAGCTCGCCATTCAGCCGTTCGGCTCCAGATCTCCATAACACTTTCAAATGAAGGCATTACCACAGAGCACATTTTATTCCCAGAGACACTCTTGAGCTTGAGCAGAGGGGATTTGCATCTGTAAAAAGGACGGAGAGAAGGAGACAGCAAGGCTTAGCCTTTGTATCCATCCCCAGAGCTGGAGGAGGGGAAAGCCCAAGGAAGGGGGTGTTTGACCCTCACCTGGGTAGCAAAGAGATTGGAGACAAAAACATTTTATTCCAACAGTCCCACCTTCTTTTTGTTCCCCTAACTCTGGCAGAGAGATCAGAGCTGCAATCTCCTGTTGTCAGGGGCTAATACATAAATAAATAAAGGCCCAGATAAGATAACAACAGCCACAACAACAACAAAACATGTAGCAGCATCAGGGGCAGGAAGGATCAGCATCTGCTTTAATTAAAAATCTGCCTTCATTGATTTTTTTTTTAAAGGAACACATTTGTAGGGATATGAAGAAAATGCTTCCACTCCATCTTAGTTCAATGAGTGTTGTACGTCTGCTGTTAGCTACAAATAAGCCTTTGATCATTTTACTGCTGTCTGTAAAAAAATAATTTTCCTGTGTATTTTCCTTTTTTTTTTTCTCCTTTAAATTGGGAGCTTAAGAAGGGGAGTGGCAATAGACAGATCTACTTGGGAAACCTCCGAATGAGGGTGGGAGAGAGAGCAAGGCGAGGAGAAATGAGAATAAATACACAAAGCTGCATCTAGCAAGGAGGGATCAGGTTGCCAGAGCCCAGGGGCTGAAACAACCAACTGTACCAGCCCCAGCTCAGAAAACCCAAAATACTGTGCCTGCTGCTCCAAGCTGCCTACACTCCTCTCCAAACACAACAATTAGAAGCATGCTGGTGTATTAAAATTGTAGGAAAGCATGCATTTGAGCCCAAATTTTACTGGAGTGCTTCGTTGTGCTCACCCTCAGAGGAAAACTGAGGGCTGAGGGAGGAGGCAGTGTGGGAACTGCTGGTCCACGTGGAGGTGGGACATGAAGGGCAGAATTTTCCTTGCCAGAGATGGCACTTAACAGTGCAAAGCCACACGTGAAGATGGAGGAGAGCGGCCAAGGGCTGCCCTCCAACGCAGGGAGAGAGCTGTGGTGGAGGCAGTGTGGGTCCCACCTCTGCTGCCAACTTGAGCAGTATTTGTATGGAAATCACTCGTATTCCCCGCTGTAAAATGAGCTTAAGACCACTTTGCCTGCCTCCCAGGGCTTCCTGAGGGTAAGCAGATTAAAGGTTTGGAAGCGTGTGGGCGCCACAGCAGTGGCGAGCAGAGGCCAGCGCGGCACAGCCGGGGCTCAGGGGATGCAGAGCCAATTGCAGCCACCAGGATTGGGTCCTGCTGCCTCCACGTGTCCCACAAGTGTGAGGAGCCCTTGCAGGTGGTGGCACTAAGGCAAAGTAGGCTCATTGCCTGGTCAAGAAGGGATTTTCATGCAGCTTCTATCCGCCTCCCTCCTCCTGCTCCAGCAATAGAAGCTGGCTTAGCATGATGGGGCTCTCTGCTGCTTTGTGCAAAATCCCTCCCCACGCTCCTGACAGCATCAGTGACCCATCCTAGGGCTGGCCGTGCTCCCTTATGAGAAGGGAAGAAAAAAATCAGTTTCTCCTAAAGGGCTGGAGCAGAAAAAAATCAGTTTCTCCTAAAGGGCTGAGGAGTCTGGAGCTGGCTTTGGGGGGAAGGCAAGGGGAGCAGTCAGGAGACAGGAGGGGACAAAGTGGGACATCTCTCCTGGGAGATGTGTGGTGGCACAAACTGCTCCAGGATCCCACTGAGCTGATGAGTCCCTTTTGGCTGTGGGTGTCTTTTTGCACAGTCTCTGAGAGGCATTTTTCCATGGTTGTACATCATCACCATGACCATCAGCCCATGGGTTTGGGAGGTGCACAGTGCAGGACTCTGTGTCACCAAAGAGCTGCAGCTTCCTACCTTTAATCTGTGAGCCTCGGTGCTCAGTTTCTTCTCATGGTTCCTGCCGAGGAGAGGAAGCAGGAAGGTTTTTCCATCCCCAGGGGCACCATGGCATGGGACGTACATGACAGGGTCAGGGCTCTGGAGCTTGCTCCTCTGTGGCCTCACCTCCGCTGGCTCTGCACATCGCTCTCACACACAGCAGGGACAGCGTGAGAGGGTCCCTGCATGTGCATGTGTACCCACCGTATTAATACATATGTATGTGTATTTTTACATATCAGTTCTATAGGGCTCAGCAACATCAAAAGGAACCTGGATAATCAGAGCAGAAGATATAAAAGATCAAACAGAATATCTTTTAAACAGATCTGAGAAGCTTAATTTTCATCCAATGTTACTGCAGGAGCTTTTCCTTCTTTTTTTTTCTCCCTCTCTCCATTTTTTTTCCCACTTCCATGAGTTTCTTTGATCTGTTTTGATGTCTTTTTCAGCTCCTCTTTCAAAAAAACTCTTTTAAAACCCTTTTTTTTTTTTTTTTTTTTGCTTTTCCTTTCCCCGAAAGTCATGGAGGTTTCTAAGAGTAAGAAACTAGCTACATGCAACATCTCCCCACACACTTTCCTCCCCACAATGCACATGCACTCCACAGTCCCTGTTCTGCTCAGAAACCTCTGACTCCAGGGCAGAGGGATGAAATTAAAACTGCACTGAGTGAAATGTTATTTCCTTCATGTCAAGGGTTTTCAACTCGGTCACTTTTGAGTCTTGTTCAGGGTTTGAATTGGACTACGTTTGTGGCAAAAGCTGTTCCCTCAGTTGTATGTCTAGCAAAAGGCCAACTTCACAGAGAGAAACCCGGCAGGCTTCATTTCAGACCTGTGCTATCAGTTCGCATTGACAAGGATGTGAGCGTAGGGTCAGGTCACCTGAGTTTTCCCTTTGATTTCCTCAAGGCCTGGGCAAAGTTACTTAACTTTTCAGCCTAACTACTGAAGAAATTACTAACTTCTGCAAATCTGCTGTGCCTATAGGCAAAAAGGAAAAATTAAATTTCACCCATGGATGAAAATCACCGGAGAGGAAATGCTCTCCTCACAGCTCTATGGCACAGTTTTCACTCTGGTTAGGGGCACACCAGAGCATCTCCCCTTAGTTCTCCCAGGTGGTTTGAGGTCTGCTGTCCCTTCCATACCCTGCAGAACCAAACTCCCACACACAGCACTGCCCCGTGCCATGCTCAGATGTGCCACCCCAACACTGACACCCTGGCATTGCATCCCAGCAGCTCTCCACAGCTCACCTGGCCACACGTGGGGCAGCTGACACTCCCCACATGCTCCCTACAGCCTCAACTCTCCCAGCTGCCTATCCCACTCCTGCCTTTGCTCCTCTTTCTGCAGCAGACACACTTTCAAAAAGCCCTTCTCCCGTGAAAGGAGCACTCACCAGCACTTCAGAGCCGGCTCTCCACAGCAGGCACCAAGCACAGGCAAGAGCTAAACAATATCAGTTGAGTGAAGTGAGGTGAATATATGTGGCAGGGCACTACAGGGGACGGCTGTCTGCTGGGCACAGTGCAGATAAAGCCAAAACTCTTTTTACGCTAGCCTTAAGCAGGCTGCAAGCAACTTCTCAGGATGCCAAGGCTCACATTCCTGCATTAAGGCTCTCCCTCCCTCAACAGCTAGTGCCAAAGCAGTAGGAATGCTGGTCCTGTTCTTCTAATTAATATGATTTCGATCTCTGAGAGTGTCCTCAGAGCCCAGATAAAATGTAGAAAGTGTAAATACTGTACAGAGACACACAGGCTCACAAGACTGCCTCGTCTTTCAAGCCGAGTTAGCCTTTCTTGCAGCAAGCAGATGAGCTCAGAGGAATGGAAAAAAAAGACTGAACTATTACAGCAGAAGTTTTGTGTGAAACCAAAACTGCCCTGCAGATTGGAAATCTATTTTCAGTCATTCCAGTTCCTTCCAAAATACTAATAATAATAATTGAAGTTCTGAGGCTTTTCAAGTAATTTTTATCCACCAGCCTCCTCTGAAGTACAAAGCCAGCTCATGCCTGTCAGGCCAGCTGGGCTGAGCTCAATCCGAGACACAGGGTGCCAGAAATTTAATCCTGAATTTCCCAAATCTAATCGAAATGGCACAAGCCGTGATTAATAATTCACTACTTTATTACTGATACGATGCCTCGGACTATCACAGCGTCTGAATAATTGATTTGCCAAGAGGGGCGACATGTCCTTTCCTAAAGCAGAGAAAGTTTGACCAAAGAGTTGCTGTGTAAAGCTGGCTAAATGTTTTTAAATAGTTTGAGACTAGATCTCTGACATTCACTTGGTGTCTAAGGACAAGCTGGGAAGAGGCAGATGGGAAGTTTTATACCATCCTCCACTGTACTGATCGGTCTGCACACGGTCTAGAAGCAAAGGGAAAAGAAAGGTGAAATAAGACTGAAAGAGAAGGAAATGAAGCTACCAGAAGAAACAATCCTTATCCCACAAACTATGCATAGTATGAATACTAGCTGCTTTTAGATTTGATTCATTAGGTGTATGTCCCTTTTCTCCCACACTGACCCTTGCTTTGACTAATGATGGTTCAGATCTGTTGAGTCTAAGGGATGATGAATGTCCATAGAAGAGCTGAGCAAAATTTGGCGTAGCACAGCCAGACTTTGTATTTTCTCATCCTGGAAGGCTGACAAAAATCTGGATGACAGTCCTACTGTGCCTTAGGATTAGAGGCAAATTTGGGCAAGAAATGGTGTTTCAAGTTCTCCAGAACTGACAGCCCCATGTCTGGGCCTTGAAAACCCCTAGAGGTTAATAGTCAGTATTTTGGTTTGAACAGTGAACAAAATTTCCTTGTCCCATCAAAACTGGACCTCAATTTTCCCGTTTGTAAAATAGAGCTATTGAGAGCTGGTGCACTGTTTTCTCCATGTTCCTTTGGATGGAGAAGAACTCAGAGTATTTTAAACCGCTGCTATCATCTCGATTGGTGTGGGATGGTGACAATACCATACAGGTGCAGTCCTGAAGGGTCAGAGGGACCTTGGTGAGGGCACGCTGTGACCCTGCATTTAGAAAAATCGTGATATGGACAGTTCATCTCCTACCATATATTCAAGGTGACAAGTCCACTGGGAAGCAATCCCATCTACATGCAGTTTTGTTGAAATTTTCAGAGCAAATGGCAGCCTCTGGCACTTTCAGGGAGCAAAACACAGCAAAACAAAGCATTTTAACTGCTAGCTGATAAAGCAGTCCTCTGCCTTTTTTCTTCTCCATTTTAATACAGAATTTTGTACTTATAAAACAAGTCACCTATGGAGCTAGTAGCAAAGGGGTTAACATAATTGGGGCTGTTTTCTCCCCCTCTCCACTTTGCCTTTGGTAGTTAAATCGAAAGCAAGTGGTACTGCCTTATTACTATCATTGTGCTGAGATATTGCATTAAAGGAGTTTAGGGTTTCAAATTGAATGTCAAATATAATATCACAGTGGAAACTTGAAGTGCGCAGCTGAGCTGCTCAGCTCCAGAGGGTTAACGCCGCCCGCCCGTCTGCCCAATAGCACCGCGAGACACTGATCTCCATTTCAGCCCACTGAGCTATCTTCAGATGCTCACCACGACTTGCAGGCAGGAGAAGGGGGCCCTGATGGATGTCAGGCAGCTGCAGACGGAGAGAAAGAGAGTTCAGTGTAACGAATTGATTGCTGGGGAATTGATTGGAGTTCTGTATTGCCTCAGCTGTAGCAGCCGATCATAACTAATCAACCCTTTGTCACTTCAGACTGGAGCAGCGTCATGCATGGACCAGGGATGGGGAGAATGTCTTTCATTTTCCTTGGTAGAAAAGTTCCTTGTTGGAAAAGAACCGTGGCCATTGCCGTATGATTTTTCTACCTCAGTGCTTAGAAGCTGAATAGTTTTAGGTTTGGAGTAATTTTCTAGGGGCATAGACACAATATTGCCAATGTTTTCCTCTAGTTCTTTTTTTTTTTTCTTTTTTCTTTTTTTATTCACTTTCTTGGTCTGATTTATCCTTTTTCTGCTGAGAACATTAATGAAGTATGCTGTATGATGGAAAAATGCATAGTACCACATACAGGCTTAATACTGGAAACATGTTTTTATCCTCTTGTTAATGTGAACTAAAGTGTATTAAATCAAATCACTGAGAAAAGCAGATTAGACCTATTCACAGTTTGGAGGAATCCATATGTAGCTCAGAGAACAAATTCCCACTGAAGCAAATTTTCATTCAGTGCAATGAGTTGTCACAGTAATGAGTTCTTGGGGTAAATACTTTATTCTGGTACCTTTTCTTAAGTGGTTGGAGGACTGCCAGTGTTGTTCATCTTTCCAGCCTCACTGACATCATTGCAGTTATGTCCTCCTTGTACCAAAACTAGAGTTGTTTAGAAAACTGACCTGACACCGCAAAATTGTCTTTCAAGTGCTGTGAAAATCTTAGACCTAACCTATGCTTTTAGTCTGCTGAAATAACTTGAAAGTGCCCTAGAAATCTTGTTCATAATCTTTGTGCATGATTGGTTTGAGGATCAAGAAAACTCTCTTCTCATCCTCCTTCTCTCCCTACATTCCTTATAAACCATCCCTGAGCATAGCCTGAGTATGAATAAAGGTGCCTCACTTTCTGATTCCCTAAAGGACTGCATCCTGGGATCTCAGGCCCAGTCTCAAACTGGCATCTCAGACTGCCCAGAGGAGCTGGTTCACCATTTAGCGTGGGTAGGAGCTCGTTAGCTGCTCGTCCTGATAGCTGAGACAGGAACTGCAGGGCACACACCACCCACCACATCATTCTAGTGAGCACGGCAAGAACTCCTGCTGTGCCTGTGCATTACTTTCAGAAAGGTCAAGAGAGGCTTCGCCTCTCCAGATTCACTGGTCAGCAAGGAATTTACACGTGTCCATGCAGCTCTCTGCTCTGCAGAGAGCTGTGACATGTGCTGGACTTAACATGTATATTACTTCACCCACGGTTTTAGGACAGGGTTCAAGTCACCCAAGTGCGTCAATGCTTTGCTGGCCAGGAATGGATCAAGCCAGGCTTCCCTTTGGAAGGAGCACTGTTAATTATCAAGTAATGCTTTTGCACTTGGCATCATCTTTTGGTTACAAAAATATCAGGAGCAGTTATCGAAAAAGTCCACTCATCACAATTGAATTGTGGTATATGCAATGTTAACCCATTGCAAATGAAAAGAGAATTTTGTCCGTATAAATGTCTGAAAGAGATAAACCATCCCCAAAGCAGATGGAAATGTATAGAGAGAGCTACAGAGCAAGTCCACTGAGAGTGAGAACACCTCATGTAGGAAAGTCTTGGATTAATTCCACAAGTGTGATACAGATATTTCCTTTTCATTTCTCCACATCCTTGGAGTACAGTGAAGAAAGATGGTAACTTTAGTTGATGCTGTGTCTTTGTGTTTGTTTACTGTGTTGCACATTGTATTGTAAAAGATTAAAGAGAAAAGAAATGTAAAAACCTGCGGGGTTAAGTTAGAATTTTATAGCCCTGTTGGGAAATAACATGGCAGGAGCAGCAGGCTCATCCTACAGATGCATTATATTTTGTGACAAACTCTGGTGCAT
Organism: Acanthornis magna; assembly: GCA_036785705.1. Classification (NCBI taxonomy): domain Eukaryota; kingdom Metazoa; phylum Chordata; class Aves; order Passeriformes; family Acanthizidae; genus Acanthornis; species Acanthornis magna. Next base: position 1,409,025 of record JAWUZG010000036.1, read on the forward strand.
GCAGAACATCCATCAATCATTGAGATAATTTTCCATCTCATCAATTATGCAAATTAAACCAGAAAAACTATGTTCAAATAATGCTAAGGGCCTGACATAAACCCAGGAAAGCGAGGCAGCTTGGAGCGAAGGTTGAAATCCTACCTTTCCTCTGCCCTGCCGTGTTCTGGCTTTTCAGGAGACAGGCTGCGCATGACCGCCGTGGCAGAGCGGTCTTTTTGTTCCTGCCAGCAGCGCCAAGATCAGTAAAGCATGCCATGGCTGCTAACAGGAGCCTGAGGGACAGACCTTCGGATTCCTCTGGCTGATATTCAATATCCATTCTTTCCAGACTGATTAGGGCCAGGACCCACCTAAGCTGGGTGTGCGGCTGTCCCATGGCCTTCAGCACCGTGGCCCTGAATGCTGTGATGCTGATGGACAGGCTGAGCTGTGATCCCCTCACTGAGTGTGTGAGGTCAGAGGATGGAGAGAGAAGCCTCACCTCTCAGCGACCGAGTTCATGTCCCACAGAAGTGCCATCACAAGGAAACTCCTACGGTGGCAGTCCTGCATCTCTCACATGATTTAATCCAACTTTTCTGGTTTTTCTCTACCATGACATGACTTAATGAACAGAGCCACAACTGGGGAGAGGAAATCCATCCCTTTTGAAAGAGTGTCATGGGGCTCACACGGGTGGCAGACGCTGCCCATGTGAAGATATTGTCATTCTCCCAGCAGATCTTCCTCAAAGGCAGAGCAGCACAGTGTGAGTTAAATGCCTCAGAGCACAAAGCTCAAAGTGACAGGAATGACAGTGGATTAGACATTTGTTAGCTTTTAGGGCTTTGGAGCAATCTTGCAATCAAAACTGCTGTCTTCTCATTGATGCCGTGTTGTCACCATGAAGCCTTGAGGAACTACAAACATCAATGTGGATAACGTAAAGCAACTGCTAAGTCATGGAATAAGAAAGACTCTCCAATATGCTGGTTATTTATTATTACTATTGTATAATAATAATAACAACAACAATAACCACCTGCACAGTGCTGGGCTTCATCTTCTTCAGTTTTGTTTACTTCAAAATCGAGGCAGCGATTGCTCTGACTGAGTGTGTATCTGCAGGGTATACATCTGTACCAGAGCAAATCTCTCTTGGCTGCCTCTGTAGTCAACAGGGAGTTAGGCAATATGGTCAGTGGAGTTTGATCAAGATTCATTTCAGCTCAAAGTAAGTCCCCATCATTCAGTCACAAGAATTTAATCTTGCATAATATTGACTGTATTGCTGAGATCTCAGTTTCTGTCTGGGCACCTGGACACCATTTGGACAATGTCTCAAGCATTCACACCTGCACTATAAAACCTGCTGTTATCTGGGATACATTTCATTATTGTTCCAGGTCTGAAGCATCTAGTTTTAAACACTGCCAGAGTTACTTAAAACTACAGAAGGGGCAAGTCAGTGGTTGTGAGATGCTTTTGTTTCTTCAGCACTCTACTCTCAGACATTTGAACTTTCTTCCAGTTTCCAGAGAACTTACCACTTTTCATCAACAATAGAATGTCTTCTGAGCTGCTCTATAGAGCAGTTTTGCTGCAAGAGGAGTCAAATGAAAATGCACAGAGAACTAAATGCTATCCAGTCAAAAAGAAGAGATTTGCAGACAAAAGAAAAAAAGAAAAATGTGGTTCCCTTGCCAAAGCACAAAATGCTTTTTAATTCCAAGTGCAAGTATCATAAGACAAAAATCTCATTCTTTAAAAAAGCCCACTCTATCTATATATCTACTTTTCTCTCTCTCTATCTATGTATCTATCTATCTGTCTGTCTGTCTGTCTGTCTATCTATCTATCTATCTATCTATATACCTACCTATCTACCAGAAAACTTGGGAAAAAATACAAATAATCAAAAAGATTACTTTTACCAGTGCGCCCACATAACAAAACTTTTTGCCCTCCAAATTATTGCTAGTGAAGCTGTGTGGTAGGTTTTTTCCTCCTGCACTTCCATTTCTGATCACAAATGCATTGCTTGTACTCCCCGTTGGTTACACTCCACATTTGGTATGCGACCACCGGCTCTTAAATGTAAGTGAAGAACTATACTCCACTGATTTGTGTCAGTGAAGCTGTGTTTGGGAGATAATTGTTCACTGGGTTTATTTATTACAGTCACTCTCACAGGATCTGCATCACAGTATGGTCACAGCATGTCTCTGGAAATAAAGCAAAATGAATTGTATAAATAAATCGGGTACATTAACTCAACATGAGCTTTGCAGGAGCAATATAGTCAATAGAACATACTAGTAAAAGTGACAGGACATTATATATTCAATGACACATGCTAACGAAGGTAACAAGAAGCATTTATTCCATAAAGCATACAAATATCATGTAGAGACAGAGGAAGTTTGAGTCACATCCAATTAAAATGGCTCGTTCCTGGCAGGTCAGCTGCACTTGACAGATGTCCTCATATACAGCAGCACCTTGCAATGATCTTTGTACCCAGCCCAACTCATCTCTCATTAGCAAGACATTTCATTACCCGTCTGTGGGACCATCCTCTCAGCATTGCTGATTTCTGTCTGCCCAGCAGAAATGCTGTCGAAGCCAAGAGCTTCCTGTAGGTGACTGTCTAGCCAGAGAGGGAACTTGGCACTCAGTAGAACCCACCTACTCAGGAGGCACCTGAGGCACTTGCAGCCACATTCCCTGAATGCTACTCACTGCACTCTTTTCTGAGAAGGTCGGGTAGTGGTACAACTTGTAAGATAAATTTTATTTTTTACCTATTTTTCACCTTTTGTCCCTCTTTCCTCTACTCTTTACCTCATGGAAACCTCCTAGCAGGATTCTGATATCTATTTTTCTTTGTGGAGAATATCAGCTGACAGTAAGATCTTCTGTGCTGACTGGAGGGCACAGGAATAGGGAGAGGAAAATATTACAAATGTTCTGCTTCTCTTGTTGGGAAACAATCCCTCTCCTTTACATAACTCTATCCAGTTATGTAAAGAGTTACCACAGGAAAAAAAGGGGAACTACTCAAGCATTTGTCTGTCAGGTACAGGTATACATTATGTCTGCAATTACTTATGACTGTGCTCAAAAATACAGGCATATTTAGGTAGTTCTTTGCATCTACAGGACTTATTCAGAGAATTCAGTTCTGGGAGAGCTGCCAGTGACCACAGCAGCACCCCCACACTCACCAGCAAATTAAATAAGAAAAGAGCCGATTTGTGCATTGGTTTTGCCAGAATGCTGGAGGGTCCATGTAGTTTAGCTAGCAGACCATAAAAAGTACTTAGCTATTCTTTCATTCTCTTTCTTCATACTCAGCTTGATTCTCTCAGCCACAGGTTTTAATTAGACAAAAACTTTGCTTTGACTGTTTTCTGGCCATGAAAATTTTGTAGAAGTAGAACAGAAGTGATTATGGACTCAGTGAAGGAATGGATGTTTGTACAGTAGAGGATCTACATGTGTGTGCATATATGTTCCAATGTAGTAGACATTACTCAGATGGAAATAAAAGCATCAGAAGCATCCTACTGCAGCTCCAGCCTACCATGAAAAAGCATAATTTTATGCTATTTTAAAATCATACAAATTATATATTATATATATTATATATATTATATATTATATGTGTATAGTATTGTTTACTGTTGCTATTTCCCATTCCTTCCTTTCTCTCATACCTATCATTCCTTTTAAGAAGTTTTTAACACTTGATCCCCAAACTGATGAGTAAAGATATGATTTCTAGGATTACATTTCCATTGTTACTTAATGTATACCATAGCATTAAGCCCAGGAATCTTTATCCCTTCAATTATTGAACAGCTCAGTGAGGCACTTTTTAGGTAGCTGCCCATGAGTGACATTCCCTGTTTGGCATCTCTGTTACCTCCAAAACTCTTCCTTCTTACATCCACTGTGGCCAAGGCACAGAACACCAAAAAGGGAGAAAGTTTATTCTTGTTTCTGTGTCCTCTGAACCAAACGATATCCACACCACCACACACCCCTTTAGCTAATGAAAGCCTTCCCAGAGCCACTACTGCTGGTGAAATCGACCTGTGATTTATGTTCATTAACATCATGAACATTACTGTGAAATTTTTCACTCTGGCACTGTCTTTTTCAAGCAATAAAAAATGAATGACTTCCACCAAAAACTCTTCTGTCACAGCAACAGGAAGGCCATTTTCTGAAAATGTGGTTACTCTGCTTCAGCTTGGAGCAGAAGTCAATGGGTGCAGCTCTCTAGATTTATAAACATTTCTTAGAATTAATTTATCTGTGAAGTCTAACATCTTCAATGTAGTTGTACCTGTCAGATACAAATGATTCAGCTATGCAAGATGAAATCCAAATATGTCGATATGATCTACTATAGAAACAGGTTATTTTTCTTTCCCCTTTTTCCAATATTAGATAACTAAGTCTCCATCCTGATACAAAGAAACAAAAGAAACCACATAATATAACCAATAACATTAAAACGCAATATTTAATAGTAGTCTGACCAATTGGGTGAGAAAGTCTTATGAAAGCAATGCTGGTTTTCAGTCTCTCAGCTCTGCATGCTTTTCCAGACACCCCTAAAGGTCCTCATTATTGTGGAGATGTTTGTATCTCTCTGGCCCAAACTGAGATAGGTTCACCCTTGTGCTCTATCCCTTTGTGACACTTTTCACTTGTTTCTTTGGGTTTTTGGGGGGTTTTTCGTTTGGTTTGATTTTTTTTGGCGGGGGGGTGGTTTCACAGTACAGCTGTGGTAACTGGAGGACTACAGCACATATGATTTGCTCTCACTGGGCTTTTTTATTAATTCACAGCAGCAAAGTTAAGATCTCATATTCCGATTTGTAGGAGGTAATCTTCAGAAATGAAATTTGCTGAACGTTCATTTTTGTATCCCTCTTATGTCAGATGCAAGAAGGAGATGGAGCACCTTGTATCTGCTTCTGTAAGAGCCTAAGATTAGAAGGAAAAGATACTGCTCGTATTTCCATTTAATTTTCATTTGGTCCAGGCTTCGAGGTCAGTTTGTATTCCATCATTCCATAAACATACCAGCAGTGAACAACACAGAAGTGAAAAGATTTTGAAAAAGCTGCCCCCAGATTTTAGCATCTCCGTGGTAAATATGTGGCATGTGCAGAACAAAGGTGCAGCTGTGATATTACTCACTGTGTAGATTGTCCTCGATTGAGGGCCAAAATAAAAGGAGCGTAACTGAACATGCAAGACAGAGAAAGGCAGAGCAAAAGTTTTCAAGGAAAAGTACATATCACTTCAAGCTGTGAAGTCATGATAACTCTATATCAATGGGAGGGGGCAAATTGAAGTTGTGGCACTCTTGAGAGCACCAAATAAACTGCAATTAAGAGAAGGCTGAAAATGAGAAAAACCTCAGAGAGTGTGACAGCTATGAGATTCTCTTTTGATGGTGGAAGTATGGTCCTTCCAGTGAAGTGGCAGAGGCTCTTCTGATTACGTTGCCTAATTTGAAACTGAATTGGACAAAGTAGCTAATTTCCAGTAACAACAAGCTGTGCTGAAATTTAGGTGAGAGAAGTTATTCTAATAGGCTTTGGGAACAGAAAGAGGGAAGAGTTTTCTCTGATGATCAAAGAGTTCTAGTTTGGGCATCACTGTGCAGCAAATTGTTCATTAAAACAGTAACTGTTTCTATCTAATTATTATACTTAAACATTTCTGAGCACCAACACGAAAAATTCCTTTAGCAGCACTAGCCTACCTCTGTCCTTCACATTTTTCACCCCAACCACCTACAATGGAAAGTGAACTTTGATCTCAGTACCTACGTTACCCATCTAAAAGTAGCCCTTCTTGCTCAATCTCAGCCCTAACACAATCATATCCTGCCTGAGGAAAGTCTGGTGCTACTACCAGCCCAACACTTAGTGCTCAAATTGTGAGGAAAATGAGGGAAAAACATATGACTTGTGGAGTAGAAGCAGTATTAATAATAACAATAATAATAATAATAGTAGTAGTAATAAATCACTTCCCTTACAGATTATTACTTTAAGATCAAAAAGTACGTTATAAACATTCAACCATTAAAGTTGCACAGGCTTTGATAACCTATGTTCTCAGGATTTGCATTCTGTACTGCTTATTACTAACACTATTAATAATACTGTTTTGCATGAGAGAAACAAATAGAGATCTTAATCAGGGCCTGGAGGCCTCACTAGATCTGACAAACATATATCATTAAAACAATTAGTAGTTTCAGACCTACAGCTTTACAGGGTTTGGGTGGGATTTATCTCACCTTTCACTATCTAAAAGCAGGGATCACAGGGTTGCAAAATGAGCATGAGTGTCCCAGTTAACAGCAGAAAAGCTGTGTCTCTGTCAGTCACAACCTCCTGGGCTTCTGCAAGGAAATAAGCACGTGGGTTAAGGATATCCAAGGACTGAGATAATATACTGTTACGGGTCTTTAAATGTTGTAAATCCTCAGACTGCAGCAGTCTGATTTGTGTGCGTGTACTTGAAATGGTTTGTATGTCCATCTGCACACAGAGAGAAACGTATATACAGATAGATGGATATTTTTATATGACTCACTCCCATATTGCCATTCCTTAATGGATGCTATTTGCTTCTTTTGAAACCATCCCTGACTAGCATATCAATCCATATTATGTAGACATCATTGAAACAGGCATAACAAGGAGCAATGACTTGAATCCTAAAAAGGAAACATTTAGCTTAGACATTAGTTAAAAAAAAAATCTTAATGATAAGGCCAATTAGGCACCAGAATGAGGCACTGGAGGTGTTTTCAGACGAGGTTAAAAAAAGGGCTTACATCAGGGGTGAGGAAGAAAATTATGCTTGTAACAGAAGTGTTTCAGATAGATAGATAGATAGATAGATAGATAGATAGATAGATCGATAGATAGATAGACATGTTTGTGTGTGTGCACATGCACATGTATGTAAATGTAACATGCATAAGCATTATTGTGTACCTTCTGTATGTGTTTGCACATATATGCAGAGACGTGTGTAAATGGTAGGCCCTACATGAATTCAACCACTGAATATCTGTCAAAGGTGACCTAAAAAAAGACAAATAAAGCAGAAGGTTTTATTTATCTGCTGATCTGAGCTTTTTTACACCTGATAAAAAGCAAAGTTTCTGGAGCTGGAATGAAGAGTGGTGAAGCAGCACCTTCACCTCTTGGTTCCCAAGCCATGACTTCTTCAGTGGTTAAAGATGTCTGAAAAGGCACTCTTAGCCCACATCTACCAAGCAGCCCAAGTTTGACCTTCAGTAGTTGTGCACATCAATGCTGCAAGCCCTGCCCTGCCATCTTTGAGACAGCTCTCTGTTATTTGATTCACCAGCCCAATTCCTCTTTGTGTTTACCCTGTTCAAAAATTGGGGTTTCTTCTGTTCTCTTCTTTCTTTCCTCTGTCTGGGTAAAGTACAGACAGATAAACATTTTCTCTCCAGTTTTTTAATACTCATGGGATGAGTAGCTAAGCAATTGTGGTGAAGCACACCACTCTACCTGACGTTACAATAAAAAACAACTTTCATAAAGATTCTGTGTATCTGTGGAGATCACCACCCATTGGGCCTAAGCTTCTCTTTGGTCTTTAGGAAATAATCTTGCAATCTCAGCAATTTTAGTGGTACCAAGATGGGTTAAAAAAGTGTTGTGATGTGTCAAGGAGATGTTTTCGTTCACCTGCTTCAGCACAACTTCCATCGGAAAATACCCGCATGGAACCTGCTGCAATTCCATCTGCGTCCAGCTCAGCTTCAAGGCTCAGGCTGCTGCGAAAATCTTCCCTAGCCCAGCCAAGCTTACCGTGCACATGGTTCACTTCAGGGCTAGAGTAAATCCTGTTGATTTCCAAGGAATGGTAAGCAAAGCTGGTCACAAAAAGCAAAAAGTGGTGTGCCCCAGGCCACAGAATTTTGTGTCAGATCCAGAGCTAAGTGCAAACCTCGTAAATCCCAAACATTGCCATAATTACTGGAAAGCACATATAATGTTACAGGAAAGGGCCATGCTGTTTGACTGTGACCAACACTGAGTGGCTCAAAAATCCCAGTCTGTGATAGCATAGGGGGAAGGAGGAGGAAGAAAGTGCTGCTCACTCTAAATCTATCCCTTTCCCTGAAAATGAGACGGGCTATGTAGACAATCATGGCATTCCTAGACATCTCTCCTAAACAGCCATCCCTTCCATGCCAGGGGAATCTGATGCCCAGCATTCTGATTTTCTTAGAAAAGGAGAGTGAAAAAAAAAATTCTGGATGGCAGCCTCTGGCACCCAGCTCTTCATATTTCTCTCACTTATTCTTCCCATCTCTCTTCTTTTTATTTCTTTTGGACTATAAGTTTCATTCCAGCTGGAAAGGACGAAAATATATCTGTTGGATATGAACAGAAAAAGCCACCATTGTGGAAGAAACAGGCATGCAGAAATAAAGACACACCTTTGGGCTCTGCCAGGCTAAACACTGGGGGTGTTTGTGTGTGTGTGTGTTCGCAGAGAGAACAAGCACAAACATGTGCATGTGTCCACAGGTGCCATTTAATTCTCAAAAACAGAAACAAGTAGGCATTAAATTTCCCTTCCCTGTTGTGGGGAATAGCCAGGCTGAGAATACCCAGCCCCAGCTCAGCTGTGTCCCCCACCACAATATTTGATGAGCAGTGAGAAAATCCCTCCTCTACACCATGTTCAACAATTTTACCTGTCCCCTGAACTTCCCTGCACTGAGGCAACTTGAGAACCTGGGAGATACTTGTGTCCTTAACTGCTACATTTGTCTAATTAACTAGACAATGTGATGGAAAATATCCTTTTAGAGACTATAAAAGTGCCTGTGAAGGATGCATTCTTCCTTGCAGAGTTTGCTTAGGCTGGTGTAGACCCAGCCCAGCTATCCTGAAATCAGGAGCAGTATTCCAGATTTACACCTCAGCAGCACATGGTCCTGTCACGGGAAACGAAATTCTAATAGTGTATGGGTAGCTTAGGAAACCTTAGAAAGGATGGATTTGGTGAGATTCACAGGTTTGTCTGTGACTGCTTACCTGTAATACCTGGACCACAAATTTATTTCAGAGGGAATCTGTGGGATTCATTTCATCACCACATTTTCTGTAATTCCCTGACAGGAGTTGGACAGTTCTATGTAGTTTTGAGCTAAGGTGTTGGAGACAAGTGATTTTGGGGCAGTGTAAAAGCTGAGAGCAGAGGTCTGGTACAGCTTTGCACGGTGAGACCAATGTATGGTTTCGTCCTACAAACAAGATTTCTGCCCAGCTTGCAAGACATGACCTCTGCTGCAGCCACTCTCTCTCCCAGAGGAGATCAGCTTTGGCAAGATACTTCTGGTTGTCCTACTCCCAAAATCACATAGAGAAAAACCCATGAAAAACCACAGTGAAAGCTGCAAAATTGCCCAGTGCTTGACTATGCAGGCAGTGGTTCACCTCACAGTCTTCCTTTTCAGTCACCTAAATCCAAAATGTCCTAAAAGATTTTTTTTTCTTCCCCCCCGCCACTGGTTTGGGTTTTTGTAGATCCAATAGAGAAGGACTTCTCTGTGACAGAGTTTTGCACTAATTAATTGCACCCACACAACACCGTAGTCCTTCAGGTGCAGACCTGCTTTCCATAAAGGAGATTAATAGGCAAACCCTGCCTCAGTTGGGCTCTTTACTTTGGCTTCCTTTCCTTCTGTCGTTAATGTTATTTTCTGTAACAGAAGTTTTGAATTATTTGGCAACTTGGTAAATTAGATTCATTTATAGTGTCATTTAAAATACCTAAATAAATGTGATTAAGAAAGCACATTTTTGCATGCTTAAGCACTGCTTACAAAAGAGCTAGGCCATGTCTTCCTAGTCTGTGACAGGGATAAGGTCTGTGAAACTCAGACGAGCTGATGTCTTAGTTAATGGCAGAACTGGGGTTTCTAGATACAGATTTTTTCAAGTAATGATTATGATATCCTATATTTGCCTAGTCTTTTCCACTCCAGCATTCCCCATAGCACATCCCAAATGTCTCGTCAACCCCCAAAGCACAGATTCTTTATTCCCATTCAGCTAAATCTTTCTTCTCTGCCACGGGCTTTTGCTTGAGTTAAGACTTCAAGCCATGCTCCTATGTACACTCTGGTTTTGCTTTATATGGCACTCGAAGGCAATTTCCTCTGGGATATAATACATCAGCTGTTCCAGCAAGGGAAAGCCACATATCTGCCCAGGGGTCTGCTCTCCAGCTGCTATAAGTCAGTGGAGATGCTCCACTGGGCAGAAGAGGAATCCCTTAAACACGATGCTAGAAACAAGGCAGGGAAGCCTTTGCAGCCTGCATAGTAAGGGCTTTTTGTGTTACTTCTTTTCTCCTGGCAAACAAGCCACCTGCCTAGCAGACCTGCCAAAAGGCCTGAGGGGGATTTATGTAATTCGATTTGGACAATATCTTCCACCTTGGCTTGAGAGGGTAGGAAAACTTTCACATTTTTGATTAATTTTTTCCTCTCTCAAAACCTTGTCTTCCAATTAGACACTGCAGCAGTATTCTTGCAGAAGTTCTTGAAATTGCAAGCTTGTCTTGTTTTTTGATCAGCCTGCTCACAGCCTGAGAAACAGTGTCAGTATTTCCCTCTCCCTCAGCCAGTTTAAGACCCTTTGTTTAAGGGCAAGTGTCCTCCAAGGAGAGAATGCAAAGCCCGGGAAGACTGATGAGCAGCGCTTGGCTGTTTGCAGAGCAGTGTCAGGCGTCAATAGGCTCTGCGAGGGGGGACAGGCAAGAGCAGTGCCAAAAGACACCTCTTCTCTATCTGTCTCCAATGTCTCACACCTCTCCCTCCTGCTTTCACTCATCTCTTGCTGAAACCACTTTTTTAACACAAATTAATTACTACTGCAGGAACCACTGATAGAGACAGTTAGTTGACCTCAGCGTACAAATCAGCTTTGCTGGGGCAGAAAGGGAATAAAAAAAAGTAAAACCTCAAAAGGGTGATCTTACACAGTGCATTTTAGCAAGTCCCCAGGACAGCTGCTTTTTGGCACATTCCTGCCTCACCCAGGGCCTGCACCAAACTGGAAAGAAGGGCAGGCTGTACTTTATCCACATCTGCACGGTGAACTGGCAAGGATGTGACACCGTGGGTGGAAGAACAAAATTAAATTCAGTTTCTTGTCTTCCTCTGGCTATCCTCACTCTCACTGAAAACGAAACACTGTGACAGGTCCAACAGAAAAGCACCCCCACATCTTTTTTCAGGTGTTAGGATGGGCATCCTCTTCTGGAAATATACCCCCAAAAGAGCCTGTCCGTCACCCAAATAAGAGACATCACTTTGTCTGTCCTGTCCCTGGTTTCTTAAGGGCCAATACAGCTACAAACACTTCCTGCTGTCATGTCACCTCAAATTGTCACCCTTCTCATCTCAGAAATGCAAATCACGGCAAACCCAAGTGCTGACCTGTCATTCCCATGATATACTGGGAAGCAAATGATATGGACATCTGCATTCTTGTCTGCTGCCTCCTCTGCCACAGTTTCCTGCAGAGGAAAAAAAAAAAAAACCAAAACCATAGATATCTTGTTTATAGCCTTCCTTATAGCCCTCCTTTCATCCTGCAGCTTGGGTGAATCCGGAGCCTCTCAGAAGCTCTGTGGTTACTAAGTGAACCAAGCACACTTCAGAGGGAATAAAAAGTGCTGTGCAGGATTTCAGGAGTCTCTCCACACCTTAACTGAACCAAAGCTCACCCCTCCCACTCTACCTTGGATCCTGGGTTTTGATGTAGCTTTGCACAGACAACCAAGCAGTTTAGTCTCAAATTCAAAATTTAGGGCATTTTTGAGGGTATAAGAAACCAGTAGAGGAACTTAAATACACAGGAAGATAGATCCTTGTGCGAATAAAACTACCTTACAGCTAATGAAATAATACTCCTGAATGCCTGTGCTTCCCTCAGGTTTCCTTCGTGCTGCTGGGAATATGCAACATATTAGTTACGTTCTCATTAGTGTAGCTCTGAGATGTGTTTGTGTTCTCCATTTAGCTCTGTCTTTTTTATCAGGTTCTCTGTATCTCCACACTCACGCTGAGCTGGCTCAAACCCCTCATTGCTGGGCAGGAATGAGGGAGAGGAATTACAGCTGCCTTTTGTAGGAACATGGCTGTCCTCTTCAGGGATCCCCATGCTGGGGTAGTGAATGAAAGGAGAGATATATGCTCCACTTAAATATGACTTTGCCCTCATTTGCCCTTTCCCATGTGCTGATGGGGTATAATCTCCATGGGCTTTGGAAGCTGGAGTTAGGGGACAAGTGATAAAAGCAGATGTATGCCGAAAGCTAAGGAATGCTTTTCTTTCCAGTATTCTTCTTTTTTCTTTTTTTTTTCTGAAATGAAGGTTGGGTTGGAAACCCAGCAATGTTTGTTTCTAATTCAGGGCCCAACAGAAGTGCCAGAGTCTACTTTCTCCAAGACATAGCCTGACACTTCTGATCTGTTTACATCTCATCAGCAGAGCGGTGTTAAATCCGGCCAAGGCAGAACAGGGAGTGCTCCAGGGGGAGAAATATTGCTGCTGTAGAAATCAGAGTTGGTCAATGACTGTACACCACTTCCCTCACATCCTTCTCAAGAATAATTCTGGGCTGTAAAACAGAAGTCCTGGGTAGTGCTTTAAAGACTCTCCTTTCTTCATATTCTTTATGAGCTATACTCCAGCCTGGACTATTGTATTTTGCCAGTTGAATGTGCAATGGTATTGAATACTTTTCTTTATTTTCCCGCAAAAACATATAGAACTATAATGCCTTTTTTTGTATCCCCTGATGCCCTGCCACAGAAGCACCTTGTTTTGCAGGAGGAGGTAAAACAGCTCCTCTGAGTAACAAGTTGTAGTCTGAAGGAAAGAAAAGTAAGGGACTGCCTCAACCCATGTATTTTGTGAACACAGCCATGAGGAACTCTTGCACCTCAGAAACCCTGCAAGCTTGATCTGTGTAAAGAATGTGTGCACCTGTCTCCACTAAAAAACATTTTGAGGTTTGGGAGTTTATTCCTGCTCCAAAAATAGTTGATAACAGCTCCATGCAGGCAGCCTGCACACCACCCAAGACATAACGCAATGCTGAAAACGTGGGGAAAGAGAAAAGCCTGCACTGGAGGTCTGCAGGACAGAGTGGCCCATTTCCTTCCCTTTTCCAAGCTCTTGGCATTCTCATCTATGCCATCCTCAGTTTGCCTGTTGTTATCCTCAGACCAGCCTCTGTGATTGTTCAAGTTTTTCCAGCATGGTCAAAAAAAAACAAACAAAGAGTGAGAAATAATGACCAAGACTTAAGCTCCTCTCCTTAATGCAGGAGTGGCAGGAGGATTGTCCAGGTCTTCTGAGTACTGTGCAAAAAAAAAAAAAAAAAAAGACTATGAAGCCCAAACTTCTTTCTTTCCAACATCAAGGTGGCAAATGCAAGGTCTAAGCATTTATTTATCAAAATCACTGTAGATATTTTCTTCACTGGGAGGCTCAGTACTTTAGGCTGAAATCATCCATCACAACTAAGGAAAGGGAAAAAAAAGGCTTTTCACCTTCATGGATTTCCCCCCTCCCTTCATCTCACCTTATTCGTGCTTAAATGGGTAGAAATTCATCTTTTTCTCCAAAGATCCAGCTGGCTGCAACACGCTCTGTGCTTAAACAAGCTGCCTGCATAGGAAGCATTTTTCAGGCTCTCTGTCTCTCCCTGTCTCCCCCTCCCCAGCCCCCTGGGCCCTGATTGACGTCTCATCTCATTTTTATGTTTGACACCTAAAAAAAAAATGGAAAAAAAATCTTAAAAGAATAGCCCTTATTTGTAAAAGCAAAGCAACTTTTCTCAAAGGCAAAACAGGCTGCTCACTAGGAGGACTTCACACTCAGTAAATGCTTTTCGCTATCAGCCTTGGAGAGGTGGACTCTGTGTGTGTGCAGCTACCCTTGCACACAACGTATGTATGTTTGCATCTCGTGTAATGTTTAATTCTGCCTCTCCTGAAAGCTGATATGGAAAAGCAAACACGCAGAAAGTCGCATGACTGGCTGCTCTGCGGCTCTGAGAGTGGGACATCTCTTTTATGGCAACATCTTTGGTAGAGCTGCCAGCAGCTTCTCCTGTGGTGTCCATTAATGCACCTGTGTCCTCAAAATGAGAGCTTTCGGGACAGTTCACCCCAAATGTGACCAGATTGTGTGTCAGACCTACTCTGAACTGGAAAACAAGAGTTTTTCTCAACTCACTTCAGCCAGAGAGCAGGCAGAAACCTCTGAGGGATGTGGGTTTATGCTGACAGGCCTGATGGTGTGATGGGACCACTGAGGTTTCAGCTGTCTCTGCGGGGAGGGCGAGGCAGAGCAATGCCACTGCTTTTACTTCAGCAGCCAAGAAACAGAGCCTGTAGACTTGATCGGTTATGAAAGGTGATTGCATCCACATTTATTGCACTAGGAGGGAAATTATTGCTCAGCAAGGGAAAAAGTGGGAAAAAAAGGATTGACATCCCTCTCCCAGGGAACACGGGATCTGTATTCAGAAATAAGGCCATGGCAAAGCATCTCTATTCCCACCTTTCGCCATGTCTGCTTCTGTTTTGGAGAGTTAGTCAGCTTCGGCTGAGATTGCCTTCCTCATGTTGGTATAGGTCCTGGAAAAAGGAGTCCTGAAAGCCTTACAGCTTTCACAACAAAGTTCTTCCTTCTGGGTCTGGGACCAGTTGGGTTTTAAAACTCTGAATGGAGCAGAGACATTGTGATTCCACAGACCCACATAAACAAGTGTTATAGTTCTTCTGCCATTGCAAATCCACTGCTTATAAAAGAGGTGTTGGGGTTGGACTAGTGATATTGAGTCATGCTGGCCTTTCTCATGCTGACAGGAGTTCCCTGTACCATCCCTTGTTGATTTGCACAGAGTAGCACTGGGTGTGATGAGTTATTAACATGTGAGCAGAGACAGACAAATCAGACTGTCTGAATCAAATGGCATTACTCTCCAAGACACGGTGAAGCAACAACAAATGCATCTTCTCCCTGCCTTTGATCTCAGATGATTACAAACAATGGAGCCTCCAACTTTGTAGAAAGCAGTTTTCATAGCTCCAGTGAAACAGCTCAGTGCCTAATTCCTTGGCACAGCCTCCAGCCTATAACCATAAGCGTGTGGCTGTTACAGATAACATGGCACTTCTGGGAAAGCTGCAATAGTTTACGCATTTTCCAGAGCCAAATTCCAATTTGAAAGGTCCATTATGCCTATCTACACACCCATTCGGCCTCACACAGCCTCAGCAACTGGCTACGAAATCCCGCCTTGCCTCCTTCCCTAAACACTTGGTTATGGTGGGGCAGAGTGTTGCCACAACTCCTGCAGAAGGAACTGAGTTTTGAGACCAGAGAGACTAACCGTGAAAGAACAGAGCATCCACTGTCAGCAAAGCAACCTACAGCTTTTGGGGACATAGACCCCTTCTCTGCTTCTTCACTTTTCTCCAATGTAATTCTGTACCAATTTGCCCAGGTGGGGGACATCGCATGAGATGGAGCTACCTGAGCTGACTTTCCCAACAAGGAGAAGAGGTGGAACCTCAGACATCCATATACTAATCGTTATCAAATGTATGTCTTTTAATGTGGCGTTTCAGGGGATTTTACACTTTTCTTTGAGGCGTTGATCTCTGCTGGATATATAATAGTACTCGATCAGAAAACCTGAAAGTCTTTGTGGTTTACATCTCTCTCCTTATTTCAGCTAAAATGATATGAATCCCCTGAACATTACAGAGTGTTCTCTAGAATTCTTTTGTCTCTTTTTAATTTTTTTAAATTTATTTATTTTTATTTTGGATCAACCCAAAATGTACTTTTTACATAAAATATACATTTGTGGTAAATGCAATGGTTATTTAACCAATTTGCGCTCTTATAGAATTCAGGTCAAATTTTATTAAATATCACTTTGAAACAAGAAGTCACCAACAGTTTTGCTTTGATACAGGATCAAATATATGCTTCAAGAAGGGCAATATTTTCAGTTAAGGTTTTAAGTGCTCCTTGATACAAAATCATACACGATTTAAATTTTGACACAAAGTTCTCCTCTCCATTGGATATAGTAATGGACCAAAAAAAAAAACCCCACAAATTCTCAGCCAGCCATATTCCATATGTCCTTGGGTTTGCTTATCTTACTAATTTGCATATCTTGCATATCTTACTGTACGATGATTACTGAGAGGCAATCGGGTCCAACTTCACTGTGTTCTCAGACCCAGATTTTGTTCCATATTTGAACATTCTGGCAAACCATGTCCACTGAGGTGTGCTGGCTATTTCGCATGAAGGTCTGAGGATATATGCAGCAATCATGAGGAACGCTTCACAATAACTCAGTTTAATAACCCAATATTAGGGTGTAATTTTCGGTTGGTGTAATTCTTCGCATAACCTTTAACTGTGAAAAATTTCCACCTATTCAAATCAGCTGAAGATCTTGAGCCTGAATCTGGTTTAACTGCTTGGTCATTAAATTAGGAGCTTTCCAGCCGGGATGCGATTGTGTATGCAGTGCTAATGCCTATTCACTCATATAGGCCACCCGAGATCGCTGACTTCAAAAGGCTCCTCGTGCAAACAGCACTGTGAAATGCCCAAATTGCTCTCTGTAAATTCTGCAAACTGAGAGCAAGTGTCTTTGTTAAGTCCACGAGGAAGTGCACGAAAATCCTATTTGCTGAAGTGCAAAGGCTTTGTAAGGCAGAGCCCCCAGCCTGAAATCGCTTGATTTGTGGATCCTTGCGATTAAGTTGAACTGAATGACATGCAAAGCTGGCAATTGAGATAAAGAATCACTCCAGGCTAAGGAAGGGGGGCAGCTAAAATCTGAAAACAAAGGATGTTAATCTCACGCTCATCATCTTTAAACAGGGCACGTTAAAGGAGCAGGTAAGGCTCATCCGATGCCTTCAGATTACTGGACGGGATGTTGTCTTTTGTCTTCGCAAACCTCATTTTGATCTGGCTGCTGACAATTCTCCCCCCCGCCTTTCTTTCCTCCCCCACTTCCATCCCCTCAGGCGGAACATCTCATCCCAGTGGAGCCTCTGCCTCAGCTCCGCTCCTCGGCTCACAGGCAGGAGAGAAATCCTATCCACATCACGGAAACTTTTCTCACAGCTCCCAGCCTCCCCCAGGAGTGTGGTTCCTTTGTCCCTCTGCTGCTTTGCCTGCCTGGACTCAGGGGGGTCCTGCCCAGACAGCATCTTGCAGACAAACGTGGCACCTTGCTGTAGGACATGTGGCTAATCTGTCTGTCAAAACCCAGAGACAGCCGCACGAAAACAAAGACATTTGTCCAAAGTAGGTGTGCGCAGCCTGGAGCTGAATCCCATTCCCAGAGTTAGGTGAGACACTTATTCCCGACAGTCAAAGACCCAAAATTGTGTTGTAGGGCTATACTTCAGCACCCGTACCCCAGGACCCGGGATCTCAGGGTCCAGCACTTAGCATAGCTTGTCACAGGTGGTCCCAGACGTCTGTGGACAGCAAGAATTGTCCTTGTGCAAATTAATGCCACGGTGGGCTCTGGCAGCACCCAGCCACAGCAGGATAATCGGCAGAGGGAGGTGCATTTAAGCAGTATTGGAAGCATTAGAAACATTCCAGCACTGCAGGTTAAAAACTGCTCCAAGATTGCAAGTTCGGCATTTTAGGGATCAGTGGGAGATTTCTCTGGAGATTAAGAGCAATTGAAAAGATCGACTTCCTCTCTATAGAGAAGTTCTAATAAGGCTGAAGATAAAATGCTGTCTCCCTCAGCCTTCCTGGCCGAGGAGATCCAGCGTGCCCCCCTGTTGTTTCAATAATTCAAACTTCAGCTTTAGCCAGCCAAATAGGCCTGAAATTCACCTGTGAAAGTTCATGAGGCTAAGTGGGATTCAGAACAAACTCCTCTTGTTTCCAAACTCATGTATTATGCAGTGAGGAACTTTGCTCAAAGCTAAGCTTTGGCTCGCTGTTATATTTACGGTGCTCCACAAGAAAGAGCAGGAGGCAAATGGATAACACCACAGCAGAGGCAGTGGAGTGGGAGGGGAAGGAAAAAGCACAGCCACCAACTTTTGGTAAGCTGGCATTCACCTGTAGCTGGGCAGCACCTGAATCTGCCTCTGCTCCCTTCTCAACTGAGATTGTGGCATTGCCCAGACACAGAGGAGAGATCTGAGTCCTCCAGCAGCGAAAAAAATAGACAGGGCAAGCAGCAAAGCCAGGGAGAAGCAGCACCATGAGGAAGGTTGCTCCAGCAGCCAGTTGTAAGCGCAAAAATCAAGCTGAACACAAGCACTACAAGCCTATCACTTTTGTCACACAGACACGAAGGTGTGTCCTGTCCAAATCCGGCTGTCCATCTGTCGGGGCTGCCGGTCTGCTGGAGCATCCCGGGCTGGCTCTGGGCTGCCCAGGTACCCCTGGCAGAAGGCATTTGCCGGTGTATCCACAGAGCACCACGGCCAGATGGTGCTGGGCTGGCAGTGCCGCTGGATGCCTGACAAGGTGGAAATTTCAGCTTCAGCGAGGTTTGTTTCACCAAGAGCTATTCAGATAGTAAAACGGGTACTTGGTTTTCTGGTTTTCTTCAACAAACCCCGTGCAGTAGATGGGGAGAAGGTCCCATCTAAATTCACTTCCCTGCTGGTTCGCCCTGTTTGTTTTAAAGCATTCTCCCTGGATTGTAAATAGATTTCTGGAAACCTACAGCTATTGCCCATAGACAGAATAGAGATACAAGCTTCAGGCAGCTGGTATTAAGCAAGCTAAATCCGTAACAGTGTGTTAGGAATCAACTTTTTACATCTACTTAAATTATCATTGTTTCACGGAGGAAATACCTACATTGGTTATATCTAATCATGAATTCCAGTGCTGATCTGAGATCTTTTCTTTTTCCTTCCTTCCCTTCTCTCTTTAATTACCTCACTAATGTGGTAAGATGTTTGTTGTTGTTGTTTTTTCATTTCAAGTATTTGGTTTTTTGCAGTTTTCTGGGACTGGAGTAACTGAAGTGCAATGTGATTCATTTGAAAGAGTAAATATTTAACTACTAAATGGCACCTTGTTTTTCTAGATTCCCATGTTCTTTCTAACTCTATTCATACTATATATAATACTATACTCTCTCTATGTTATACCATATATATGCTGGTCAGTACATTCATTTATATTTATAAATGTTATCTTTATTGACATATTTATTTAAAGACCCTTGGGAGCTGAGTGTGTCCAAAGGAGGGCAATGAAACTGGTGAAGGGTCTGGAGCACAAGTCTGATAAGGAGCAGCTGAGGCAGCTGGGGGTGTTTAGTCTGGAGAAAAGGAGACTCAAGGGCACCTTATTTTTGTCTACAACTCCCTGACAGGGGGGTGTAGCCAGGTGAGTGTCAGTCTCTTCTTCCAGGCAATCAGTGACCAGATGAGAGGAAATGGCCTCAGCTCACTCCAAGGGAGGTTTAGATTGGATATTAGGGGGAAAAAAGTGTGGTCATGCAATGACACAGGCTGCCAAAGGCATGGTGGAATCACCATTCCTGGAAATGTTCCAAAAATGTGTGGATATCGTGCTTAAAAGCATGGATTAGTGGTAGACTTCACAGTGGTGAAGTTAATGGTTGGACTCCATGATCTCAGAGGTCTTCTCTAACCTTAATTGTTCCATGATATTCATCTTAGAAGTACAAAATGACATTAAATGAAGATTAATATTACAAGATTGTCTCTGAAAATCTTAGACAATACCAGTGTTAGGCCAACCCAGGCAAATTTAATTCTTCTCAATTTTACTTCTATTTCATTATTTCTTTACTCACTTCTTGATTCATTAATTAAATTGGGTTTTTTGAGATCTACTAAAAGTGAAAGTGCAAAAGCCAAAGCTGGAGTGAATCAGCTTGGTGTGTTCATTCTGAAAAGCACAGGAATCTGAGGTCGTGATGGACACCCTTTCCCTAATAAAACAGAAAGTACTCTTTAAAATTACCCTCTTATTGGTACCTTGTAGGCTGCAGTACGTCAATGTAGCAACCTCTGCTGTTCTAGGGACCACGAACAGCTGGATGGGCTTTGGGTTAGGTTTGCCTCCTTTGCACCAGGCTGTCTGTTGCTGCTTTGTCTTGGGTGTTTTGAATGTTGATCATATTTACAGCTTTGTTAGGTGTGGCAGGGAATGAGAATGAAAAATTATACTTCAAAATATATAGATCCTACAAGCTAAGGACATTCTGCAGAAATAATTTTGGTGTAAACTTGTGAGAAGCAGGAATGTTGCATTTATGTTTCTTGATGAAACTCTTTTTCCTGCAACATTTGCTGCATTACAGTTAATGGAATTTATGAGAATAGCTTGTGATTCTCCAAAACTACCTGGTGCGGTCATTTCAGCCAGCACAATGTGAATTATGCAATAAGCCACCACTTTAATTAAAACAAATTGCATTTACTGTATCAGTCCATACTATAAATCATTCCCTAGGGCCCTTCTTCAAGGTTTTTGCTTGGCCGATTCTTGAGAAATGTTGACAGCAGCCTCCATTACCAAAAATATTTTTGTGCGTTTTGTTCTAATATCCTTCTCCAGGATCCAGCTTTTGAGCTCACTGCCCTGATATACAAAACAAATTTTGCACACAAAACAGGGCAGATATCATGTGAAAAAGCAGAATATCTCATTTTCCCTTTCTCTTCTGGTCTGCAGCGTGCACTTTACTAGACTGTGGCAGTGGAAGATGAAGTTTATTAATTGAAATAATGATAATAATAAAAGCCAAAAAAGGAAAGCTGCAGATTAATTGTTTTCATCCAAAGTTAGGAGTCACATGGGATTCCTCACACTCCCTACTATAATTAGACTGAACAACAAGACAACCAGATTATTAGTCCTTTGTGTATCTCCAGTTTAATAAAGAGAATGACCATTGGGTATTTATATTCATTTGAGCTCAATGCAGCTTAAAATGCAGTGCTAAATACAGCATATCATACTGCAGGATGAAGTAAGTCACCTTTTAAGGAGAAAACATCATCTTCATTGTGACCTCTGATGAGGGGGCAAAGGTTTTTGCTTCGTTCAGTTTGGATGAGGCATGCTGAGACCATTCAGCACTACCTAATGTTTAAGTGACTGTTTCCTTGAGAGTTTGTTCAGGTTTCCTTGCTTTGCAAATTAAAATAAGGTAGTTAAGTTCTTTTCTCAAAAGGGGTATAGTTAAGAGTTCCCTGAATTAGAATTTTAGACTCAGTGGTGAGTTCTTCATTTAGCCATATGAGAGACTATTGCAAATCTGAAGAAGATGCTGTTTAAGACGATCTTGCACAGTTAAAATGCACAGGGGGGTCCTAACAGAAGGCTAATGCAAATTTTAAAATTTTGGAGTCTCTTTTGCAGGAGTTGCTTAACTCTCACTAATTTGGTGGATCTTGCGGGTGGAGCTGCTTTGGTAAAATTTATGAGGAAATTGAACCATTTATATCCAACACCAGTTACTTTAAAATTGCTGAAACCTCATGATGAACAACTGGGTCATTGAACATAAAATAAGACTCTAGAGCCTGATTGGAAAGCCATTAAAGCCAATGGAAAGGGACCCACTGGCTGGAGCCAACACTGGAGCAGATCCACAGAGAATAATCTAAAGTTAATCGGTCTTCTTATTTATTTTCCTCATGATATATACCTAAAAGAAGCCCAGGTAGATTTGCAGCAGCCTTAATATCTACCTGTTTGTTGTGAAGATTATTTCACTTTACATCAAAGCAGGTGTCCATCTCCTCCAGCAGCTTCATGCTGATGTTGTTCAAGTCTTCAAATGAAAGCCTCTGCCGCACAAACAAGCAAATGTATCCGAGGAACAGATTTAAGCTTTGAGAGGGAAAGAAGACAATACTTATTTTCTTTCCCTGAAAAGAAAAGTAGACGCAATTGGAAGCAACATATGCCCAGACTGTGACTCCTGTTCTTCAGCCAAAATAAAGTCTGAAAATAATTGGCATCAATAAGCATTATCAAGGACCATCTGGAACACACATGTACTGAAAAGTGAGCAAATACCTTTAGAGCAGTGGATAAATACCTTAGTTGCATTTCTTATATATTTGTTGTATGGATAAGACCATTTGGCTTATGAATTCAAAAGGCATTTATTGATGCTGTAGAAAGGGCTCACTGCACAAAGCTCAGGAAGCTCAAAATGCTAAAGCCAGCAAAAAAGGTCCTTCAACCTCCAATAAACATAAGTACATTTTCCATCTCTTACTATTAGGCTTGCACTGCATCTGAGTGGTTTACAATTTCTCATTGTCTTTATTTTTTTTCTTTGCCTAAATTTAATGATAATAAAGTGGCGTCTCATGGACCCTGTGGTCACCACATTTTTTGGTGTTACAGGATGTTCAAAGTGCATGCCTACATTTTCTTTTTAATGATCAAAACTAGTTTTGGTTTGGTTACTTTGGGGTTTTTTTTTTCTGAAGTTTTGATAGCTCCAAAAGAGCTGTGGAGATTATCTTCTAACTTTCTAAATAAATTCACTGCTCGCCTGTTAATAAGAAAGCGTAAGAAAATTTCAACCCTCAAAGGTAATTTTGGGGGAAAGTTATATACCACTGAAAACAGCAGCTTATAATGAAAGTGTCATCTCAACCATAAAAGGTACCTCAATGCTCCGAAGAGGCACCGTAAAACATGATTGAAAGGGAGTTTAGAGATATTGCTAATGGCCCTGACATAAGGAGTGTAGCTATAAAAGAAGAAAGGATGCATGGTTAAAACTGCCCACCACCAGTCTTTGAAGAACATCTGACTACCCAGGCATGCCAGAGACAGCGATTGCTGACGGACCTGGTCATGCAAATCTTCTCAGACAGAGACACCTTCAAACACCTCATCTTTTGCTTCCTCTGAAAGTGGTGCAATTGCTCAACAGAGACACAGTTCTCATCCCAAGGCTCGTCCTGGGGGCACTGCGTGGCATTTGGAGGGTGAGGATGGCCAACAGTGAGGCTGGATTGTGGCACTCAGCCTCCAGGTCTGGAAAATAACATGGCCTGTGGTTATAAAATTCCAGTGTCTCATCAACTGACTTTCCATGTTTCAGCAGCTTTGTACCGTTTTTTGTGAAATTGTGTCATTTTGGTTGGAATGGAAGTCTGGAGAACGTGCAGGAGTCTAGCCTCCTGCTCACAGCAGGACAGCTTCAAAGTTAGTGTTGAAGCAGTTCTGCTGTTCCTATTTAAACCAGGTAATTTCAACTGTAATTAATATGTGCAAAATATTTCTACAGGCTGAAAGTCATTTCATGGACTTTCAGAGTTCGCGTTTGGCCATGCTTATTTTGCAACATGGTCCTTATGATATCTTTAGTGAAACGGGTGCTGGTCTGTGCTGAGATTCAGTCAGGAGGACTGTTTGGTTAAATTTATCCTACCCTTCAGGGAGCAAATTCTGAGTAGGAGCTATATTTTGAATATCTGTAGGTCAAGGTTATGCATGACCATGACTATGCATTTTATTTAGGCCATTTCAAAAAATGGATTGCAAGGTAAAGCTGTGTTGAAAGCTATGTGGTAGAACTATTTTCTTTTTTAATCACTGGTCAGCAGATTAAATAATAACAACAAAGAGAGCTGTGCCTTGGGGGAAACTTACTTCAATGCTGGCTTTCTGCCTGAGACCCCTCTGTTTCTCATTCTTACTAACTCCATGTTAGAGATACGAAATACAATGCATGCATCTAAACGCCTGTGCCATGGGCTGACCCTGGCTGGACACCAGGTGCTAACCAAGCCACTCTGCCATTCCAATCCTCAGCCGAATCGGGGAGAGAAAAATACCACAACAGGGTCCTGGATCGAATAAGGATGGGTGATCACTCACTAATTACCAACACAGGAAAAACAGACTAAACTCAGGGAAATTGATTTAATTTATTACCAATCAAATCAGAAGAGGGTAATGATAAATGAAAGACAAATCTTAAAACAACTTCACCCCACCCCTCCTTTTGTCCTGGATTTAACTTCACTCCCTGTTTCTCACTGTGGTCAGTTCATTGCATGCTGTCTCTGCTGCTCCTTCCCCCTCAGGGCTTGAACTCCTCTCACTTTTCCCCTGCTCCAGTGTGGGGTCGCTCCCACAGGAGGCAGTCCTCCATGAACTGCTCCAGTGTGGATCCCTTCCACGGCGTCAGTCCTTCAGGAGCAGAGTGTCCCATCACAGATCTCTTCCATGGGGTTATTCCTTCAGGAACATGCTGCTACACTGTGGGTTCCCCAAGGGGTCACAGCTCCTGCCAGGATCCTGCTCCAGCACAGGATTCCCACAGGGTCACAGCCTCCTTTGGGTATCCCCCTGATCCATCCTGGGCTCCTGCAGGGGCTGCAGGTGGATCTCTGCTCCCCCATGCCCTCCCTGGGCTGCAGGGGCACAGCTGCCTCACCATGGGCTGCACCAGGGGCTGCAGGGCAATCTCAGCTCCAGAGCCTGGAGCAGCTCCTGCCCCTCCTCCTGCACTGCCCTGGCTGTCTGCAGGGCTGTTCCTCACACATGTTCTCACTCTTCTCCTCCAGCTACTGTTGTGCAGCAGTTTTCCCCCCTTTTCTCTTAGAGACATTATGCCAGAGGTGCTACCACAGGGTCCAGTGCGGGCCAGTGGCAGGTCCATCCTGGGCTGGCATTGGCTCTGTGAGATATAGGGGATCTTCTGGCACCTTATCACAGAAAGTACCCCTGCAGCCCCTCACTCTCAAAACCTTGCTACTCAAACCAAATGCAGCCTGACTTTGCAAAACCCTTCCTGTATACGAGCTGCCCAAACTTGAAAATGTGGAGAATTTTCTAAAGTCTCCAAATGTTGACAAGTATATTTCTGAATATGTTCCCAAATATTATTAGAGGATCAAAGCTCCAGACATTTTCTTGGTGTTTATTAGCAATTTCAAGGACTCAGAAAATATAAGTCAGACCTAAAGATGTCGTGAGGTTTTACTCGTTTAATAATAGAGTTTAGGTTCCTTTATTTGTCTCCTGCTGAGCCTTTAGCTTGAACTTGGGTCACTTTCAAACTTTGGTGCACTCCTGAGGTCTAGAAAACCAGGGTTTTATTGAACAAGAAAGAAAAAAAAAAATCTCAAGTGTGCACATGACAGCAGAGGGCAAGGCCTCAAACAGCTTGAGATTGCTGTAAAAATCCTGATGGGTTTCTAAGCCCTATCATTGTCGCAAGCCTCTAGCAGACACTACTCCTTGTAGCCAGTTACACTCCTCACGGGAGGCTGCAGAGCACGCAGCCTTTCCCCAGGGCCAAGAGGTGAGTGTCTCACGCAAGATGTTAGCTTGACTTTTTTTAGAACAATTTCATGTGAATTCTTCAAAGACGAAAAGAAATAGAAGTCTAGCTAAATGTAAAACTAATTCCCTCTGTTTTTCAAACGATTCCTTGGTTTACCCTTCATCTTTGTGGTTAACATCTCCTCCTCTTCCTCCCTCTTCTGGGTTAGGGTGGTGCTTGATGTAGAAGATGATCCATCCTATTTCCATCCAGCCTAGTGAGGGAGAGATGGAGGAGCAGGGCCAGAAGACTCTTGTTCAGTAACGAGAGCACCTCTGAAAAGGTCTGGAAGTGGTTTCATTCCTTAGGTCATGGTGTGCTTCTCAGGCTGTGCTGGGTGCTTCCATGAGACTCTCCAGGACACCAGCAAACCCTAAAGCTGAGTTTTCCATGAGCATGACCATCCGGGGGTGCTCAGGCATCACCTTCTGCTCTCCCACCTATTTCCCACCTCCTGCAGCAGCAGGAGGTGCTTGGGGGCCAAATCAGCTTCTGCCCAGTTCCACACCGGGGGGTCTGATGTACCTGGGCTGGGAAAGGATAACTGGGAGATGCTACTTTCCTGCAGCCTTGGAGATTGCCTTCCACTGCCGCAGGGTCACGTTCTCCGCAGCCCCAGGACTAAGCTGTTCAGAGCTGACCTCATCACCACAAGAGCCATGCTCCTGCCTGCACCCAGGTACCCACAGCTGCCAGGGCAGGGTGACATGGAGGGGAGAAGCACTCTGCCTCTCCAAGCTCTCTTCCTCTCAGCAGTGCTCTTCGCCCCTTGGTGTCATCCTCAGGTCCTTCTGCTGAGAAAACAGGACTTGGCGAGTATGTAACTCCTTATCGAATCACAGAATCATTAAGGTTGGAAAAAACCTCTAAGATCACTGACATCAACCATTAACCCAGCACCACTGTACTCACCATTAAACCATGTCCCCAAATGCCACATCCATGCACCTTTTGAATGCCTCTAGGGTCAGTTATGCCACCATTGCCCTGGGGCAGTCTATTCCAATGCCTGACTACCCCTTCTGTGAAGAATTTTTCCTAATATCCAATCTAAACCTCCCCTGGTGCAGCTTGCGCCTTATTTTCTCTTGCCCTGCCGCTTGTGATCTGGGAGAAGAGGCTGATACCCACTTGGCTGCACCCTCCCGTCAGGAAGTTGTAGAGAGTGAGAACATCCCCCCTGAGCCCCCTTTTCCCTAGGCTGAGCCGTCCCCCAGCTCCATTTAGATGCTCCTCATCAGACTGGTGCTCTAGACCCCTCTGTTCCCTTTTCTGCATATATTCAGGGTCGTTCTTGTCGCGAGGGGCCCAAAGCTGACTCCAGGTGTTACTTGTGTCAGTAAGATCAGGGTGAGAGGTGGTGATACACTTCAAGCACGCTCTGTGCTCCTCCCCATCAGATGAGGAGGGCAGCAGGACGCTGGCTGCTGGTACTCACAGAGACTCAGGAGAAACAGGCAGCTCAGTGCAGCTCCTTTTTTCTCTGCGTTAAGGCTCAAAAGGAAACCCACGCGTCCTTCTTGAAAACCTCCTCTGCAAACCCACATGTCTCTCTAATTGAAACAGGGCAGGGTCTGAAACCATAGGAGTCCACAGCTGCTATTTCTATTGTGCACGTCTGAGTCAAGGTGAAGAGAAAAGTCAGCAAAATATCCCACAGGGCGAATCCTCCATGTGCCAAGAAAGCTGACTCCACATTAAAGGTGAGAGCCAGAGCTTGCAAAGCAGTGATGGCCTGGGAAGACAGAGGCCTTGATTCCTTCCAGCAGCCTCCAAGTGTTATTCCCATTAACATTGGCACTAGCCATCACCCTGAATACCCCATGCACCAAAAGACGAGCGAAAGTGAGCAGGAGGGAGGGAGGTGATAAAGTTGTCAGGCTGCAGGCAAGGCTCTGGCCTCTGAGGACAGGCAGGGACTGTGTCATTTAGACACATCCTGGGATGTGTTTTAAGAGTGGATTGGAGGCTCTCAGGGTAAGGGTGGGTTTGCTGCTCTCGCAGAGGCTTCATCTTTGGTCAGCCTTCAGCTCACAGTGACAGATAATCAGGCTCTGCCTTTTTCTTCCCCTTTATCTGCGTTACCAGGGGAAGGAAAGCTCTGTGTGGCACAGAAATGCCTGAGATGGCAAAGCCGCTTAGATTATCTTCCCACAGGTGACAAATTTCAGCACTTGGTGAGTGTTGCTAGCCCTGTGGTTCACAAGACACCTGCCCTGACCGCCTCCAGGGCAAAAGCATTTTCAGGCCCCCATCAACAAGCAAAATCTGTCTTAAAGAGCATAGAATACAGTCAGACTGTACCATGGGGGGACAGGAGGGACTTCCGCTTCTGCACTGGACCTCTGCTTTGGTGTTGAAAGACCAGCATTTAGATAAAGCCCAAAGCTGTAGACAGGATGGTTTGTTTCTACCACAAACAAGTCTGCACGCCACAGAGAAATCAAAATTATCCTTGTTACCGAAGATCCAACTTCTTTTAAGAGCAGTGCAGCCTTTCTGCAGAAACTTTAGCAGCTGATGCAGAATCGACAAGTGAGTCATTCCTCCTTCCCTCTTTTTTCTCCTCTTCCTCCCACCTTGGCACCACAGTGCACTAAGAAAACAAGACGTCAGGAAGATGTCTTCTGGATCATTGCTGCTCTTCGAGCATCTTGTCTGCCTTCAGGCTCTGGTGTCAAGTAGTGATCAGCCTCTTTCCTCCAGCCCTGAAGTAGCAGTTTTCAGACGTGACCTTCCACCCCTTCACAGCTCCCTGTGTCTCTGAAATGTCCAGAGGTCAGCCCCTCGCTGCCTCCACAAGGAGACCTGTTTTGGAGATTCCTGCCTCGCACCAGCCCCACCTCATGTCCCTGTCATCTCCCATCATGTTACCAAACTGAAGGGGATACCAGGAGTCTAGATGGTGTCCTCCACCGTGACATGGACTCATCATTTCACTATTTGTTGGGGAATGGCAGCTGTGCACTGCTCGTGGAAAGGTAGCCTTGACTGACTAGCTAAAAATTGGAGGTGACCTAGCTGTACAACTTACTGCTCAGGAACAATGTGACAAACTTCATCTTTCTTCACTGCCAGCCTCTAAGGTTAGAGAGGGCCACTACCTGTCATAGTGGGGAGGAGAGAGACAGCTCTATGGATGTGTCTGTCGGTGCGTGTGGAGGGGGGAGAGGAGGGGTATGCTCTTATTCTTTCTTTCCTACTTCGTTATATTGATTTTCGGTGGCTTGAATGCTTGGAATGCAATAAGGGAGCAATTCCCTTCTATGCTGGCTAGTAAACATTGCCTGTAACTTTATTCTGGGTCAGGAAAGTCAGCACTTAAAATTAAAAGTGGTTCCAGAGGAGGAAAGCCATATTTTAGGAAATTCCAGCTGGGGGTTCCTTGTTACTGTACTTCATTTTAAAATCCAGTGTCGTGTCATGTCATGTCGTATATGCCTTTAAAAAAGCATTTAACTGATATATATTCTCATCTGCTCTTTACTTGCAATATTTCAACCAGAAAATATTTTTTAAAAATTAGTTCCCTGGCTCTCTGAATTTACAGCAGAGGCCACAGACTATAAAGTGGAAGGAGCTGAAATTAAGCCCAGGGGAGAGAGAAGTGCACTAGAGAGAAAGGCTCATATGCCAGGTGCTTAAACACATGCACAGTTTAAATCCTGTGCCATCTCACCAAAGCCAAAGGAGCTGCTCTTGCATTTGAGACTAACCTGCCTTAAGTTCTGGGACATAATCTCTAAAAGAATGTGTGTAATGCTGGGGTGCAGACTGTGATGCCCATAAGCTGCTCTAGGTCTAAGGTACAATCAGCCGTGGGAGTTCCTTTCTTCCTGCGCAAAGCTTCTGTGCTCAGGTCTTGGAAAGCCAAGAGGTTTCCCCAAGGCAGGAAAACATAAGTCCTGGACAGTCAGATTGAGGAATGAGTGCCCTTGCTGACATGTGGCTCCCAGATGTGAATGCAAACTGGGATCTGTGTGCTTAGGATGAGCATTTTCACTAGTGAAGTTCCACCCAGCAGAGGCTCATTCCTTGAGTACTGGGAATTTTAGCTGGAAAGCTTCCTTCTTATGGATCAGGCACTCGCAGCAAGTGTTCCGCATGTAGTTAGGCAGCAGCAGTGAAAACATGGTGCACTACTTTTTAGTTGGATAAACAGGCATTTTACAAATCTCTGCTCCCGGCGCAGCAAAAGCAGGGAGCTGCTGGAAAACACCTGGTGCAGGAAGCAGGATGGGTGGTGTGGGGTGCTACCCTGTGGGGTGCCACCTGCTTTGCCAAAGCAAGCACCCCCAGTGCCCTATTTGCATCCTGTCCTTCTGCAAAAGAGTCCCTGCAAATCCCCTGCCCACTGCTGTGTGTCCTCGGGCCCAGCAGCAGGGCTGTCACCACTTTGTCAGGTCTCGGGGATGTCTGGGGCTGGAAACCCCGCTGGGGAGATGAAGGAAGCCTGGACAGTTTATGAGGTGCCAGGAGGCAAAGCATATCTACCCGGCCCTGAACTCTGATGCATGGTCTCCCTTGCTCCCCACTTGACACGTACAAACCGTGACAAGCGCTGTCACCTGCCACCTGATGCGGCCGTTCGGAAAGCTGGGAAAGCCAGACGTGCTGTTAACAACTCCAGCTTCCCCAAAGAAAGCCCCAGAGACTTATGACAAGGAACTGCTTTGACTCAGGCCAAATGTGCTCATGTTAGGAAACCACAGCTGGCTCCCGTGGTGAGACAGCCCCGACGAAAGGAGACCAGCAAAGTAGGCAGGCTAAGGCAGAGACATGGTGCTGGTGTTTCACCCCAGCTCTTCTCCTTGTCCCTTCTCTTCCTACGGGAGGAGAAACCCCTGGCTGAAAGATCCTCAGCTCCGGGAGTGGTATGAGCTGCTGCAATTCCTTGCACTACCCCTGCCCATGACTCCCAGCCTGCTGATTTTTCTGCTTCCCCCTGGGCAGTCTCCTAAGCACAGCCAGGACTGATGGGAGCACAGATATCAGCACAAGAGGATCATCTGGGCACCTTCCTGGGGACTTAGTCTCCTGTAGCTTCATTGCTTTTGGTACCCAAATTGCTATTTCCTGATATAAACGACAACCTGGAAGTTAGGGGATAGAAAAAGTTGGGTGCTGCCTTTCTGAGGAGACAAAATCTGTAGAGTTGAAAATCTTTGCCATCAGCAAAATAAACCTCCTAAATATCCTACACTTCATGACTCCCAAACAATTCTCACAGAGCATCGACTTTCAAGATACATTTTTCAGGATGCTGCTCTTACTCAAGTCTCCATCTAAGCAGTCTTGCAACAAGCATCACTTTCAAACAATGGTCTATTGATTACTTGCTTCATTAACAATGATGCTATCCCCTGGGGAGGTTTATTACTCTTGTTTTTTTATTATTTTGTGCCTTATGATTTGGTCATTAATGGTCACACTTGCATTTCATTTCATTGTGACTGACTTTCCTGCGAAGAATTCTCAGTGCAGTCCGAGAACCTCCATGAATAAATGTTTACTGTCAGGAGATGTGAGTGTGTTGCAGGGCTCAATGGATGTTTTCATCCTGATGATGCAGCAGTAAATCAATTAAAAACATGATTGATTGTAAGATTGTGGCTAACTTGCTTTTGCTTTGGGATTTCACATGACCTAAGTTAGTCAGTATAAATCTAACAATATATTACTCATGCAGTGATCATCTTGCCCATATCTACAGCAAGAACTGCTACGCACACAGCCAAGGGAAGAGCAAGGGCTAAACCTGGCCCTGGCATATCCTGCAGCTCTACTCCTGCACAGAGCACAGAGCCTTGTCCCACTGGTGATTTAACTCCTTTTGGCAACATTTGACTAGAATTCCCTTTACCAGAGGATAAAATAAATCGAAGGGGCTCTTGAAAGGGCTCTCTACACAGATACGTTCGTTCAGATTAGGGTATAGTGTACATTTAGCAAAGAATAGCTTTTCTTAATTAATTCCCTGTCTAGTTGCTTTTTTTTCAGTCAGAGTACTGTAGCCCAAATTAGATTAATCGACTTTGGATATTCTTGCTAACAATCACTTTCTCTTATTAAGCATTATTAATATTAGTTCTTAGAAACAGATGATTCCAGAATAAGTCCCCATATTTAGTTATATCCCAAAATCTCCAGTGGCATACAATGGTCAGTGTGCTTTGGCTTGAGCAAAAGTCCCCAAGCTCCCAGTTCGAAGAGCTTCCCATCAGCACTGGGTTGTGTCTGCTGAGCAGAGGAAATAGTTTCTGTTTTAAAACCAGTTTAGAAATCTTCTGTCTTAATCTTCTGCAGCAAAGTAAACCTTTTTTGTAACGAGACTATCTCCAGAAGCCACCATTCAGCACACAGTGCTGCAAGGAAAAAGTGGTGCAAGGAACCAGAGAGGGAAAAATACGAGTTCAGGACAAACATCACATCCCTGTCTCCCACATACCCATCCAGGGCTTCATCCAAACCCCAGAAATGTCAATGTAAGTCTTTCTGTGGGCTCTGAGCACAGACCAGGGGAACTGCTGCCTCTCCATGTGTGCAAGTCTGCAGATAGGGGCAGAGGAGTGATCTGCATGGCCGTGTGCTCAAACGGAGATTTACAGAGAGAGTGTGCATAAATCTCGATAATTTATACAGTGCCACAAACACAAACAGCAACGGGCACCCTTCACAAATTCACATACACAAATGTACCTCCAGTGTGAATAATGCTGTGACAAAGTGAGCTGCCTTTGTGTGGACATCATTGGTATCAGCAGTTAGGAATAATTGTTGTCTAATTGTAGTCTTTCATTGTGTGCTGTGTCAAAGCGTGGGCGAGTAATTGCAACCATCAAAACCCTTTCAGAGTGTGTGCAAAGCCCCGACCCCCATCACCTGCCATCAAGCCTATCTGATCCACCACACACATGTACTTACAGGCAGATGAATTAGCAAGATGGGCTGTTCTCTTCTATTATTATTATTATTATTTTCTCTTTTGTTTTGTGTTTTCCTTCCCTCAAGGTTGTGTCTGATTTGGGAAGGGGGGTTTAGACTTTTTTTTTATTATTATTGTTATTCTTATTTTTCAATGTGTGTGTGTGTGAGGGAGAGAGACAGATCACTTTTTGGGTGAGTTAATATAGATGACAGACGTCAACAATTATACCAAATAATATGGTAACCCGCAACTGAAAAAAAAATAATAATTGATTCTCATGGGCTGCTGAGTGTTACAATTTGAATGTCTTCTATTAAAATGCTGGTAATAGACACAGGGAGAAAGCAGGGAGGAGTGAGAGAGAAAATGGGAGAAAAAAAGCAGTTCTTTTTCAAATATTACTCATACGATGGAGCAGAAGATATTTTCAGAATGCAAGTGGGACTGATTTCCATTAACATAATCCCATTTCCAGTATTTTTTATTAATATAAACATCTTGGCTCTGGGAATGCCTCCTGGATCATTTCTACCTGCTGTATTCTGCATTGGGTTTAGGGGAAAATCAAGGAGAGCACTAAAAAAAAAAAAAATTGAACCCATTTGTTATATTCATTCTGAATTGCCAGCTGTACAATACCTGAGTGGAGAAGCAGATTTGATTATCAAATACAATTAAGGCCTGGTTTTGTCGATGTGGAGCACCATGTAAGTGCATATTGTAAATATCTGTATAGAAGACAGGAACAGCACGATCATGTGGGCTACACACTCTGTCTTGCTGCTGGAGAGGACTTGCAGTGATTTTCTCTGGTTCAGCCTGCTGCAGCAAGGAATCCATCTCAGTGCTGTAACAACTATTACAGAGACCACATCTTGTTCATGGAGCACATGGTTTCATGGGTGAATACCCACTTTAAACCTTTAGAGGGTCACAGCTCTGAGTTTTCTGGTACCTGCCTTTGTGTGATAGATCATATCTATTCATTAATAGTATCTGGCTCCTTCAGAGGCTCAGCAGGATATGTCCTTTTTGCTGCAAGTATCTCCTGTTGCATAAGGCCATGTGTGGTTTTCATGGCTGGCAAACACGTATGTGTGCGTTTGAATTTCTGCAATAAGGCAATTTAGAAGTGTGTAATTAAACTCTACAATGAAGCAGGAGAAGCCGTATTTTTGCGCAAAATTCAAGTGAAAGAGAATTTCATAGAATTATAGCATTATTTAGATTGGAACAAACATTTAAGATCATCAGGTCCAACAATATTTATAAAATGTGTACAAAGTTCAATGAAGGAAGTCCTCATTGTGAATTTTCTCAGACTGTGGGTGAGGTCCACAAGGGGAAGAGATGCAACATCTTCTTTAGACCACTTAAAATGAGGATAGGAGATATATTTTTTAATAGTTGGTGGGGAGATGTGCCATGTTGTCAGAGACCTGCAAACCCTAAGAAGTCTTTTTCATTTTTTATTACTCTAAGTCATCTCTACAGAGTTGTCTGACACTACTGCCCTCATTCTGCACACTGAATTTGCTTCTGTCCTTAAATGAAACAAATACAGCTGTACTAAAATACACACATTTTGTAAGACCTCAAAGCAATCAGAAATGGTGATGATATTGAAGAGAGGATAGTGCAAAATACTTGATTGGAATTCTTACAGATTTTAGGCTTTTCTCAGTATTGCCACTGCAGAGGTCACCATTTGTCAGAGAGCAGAATACAAGTCTGGAAATAAGAAAACCTTTTCTTATTGGTCTTGTTCTTGCTGTAATACTTGGGGCAAGTGATTTGGGGGTGGGGCAGGTTCATCTACAATAACTTCTGTCTTAGGAAGGTTGGGTGGTTATTCTCAGCAGTTCATCTGAGACAGTTCAGCAATTAATAAAGAAGAAAAGAGGTTTTCCAGTACAGTCATTCATTCACTTCTAAAACTAGTGAGGATGAATCACTTTATGGAAGTTCATTTCTATCTACCCACATTTTCTGTAGAGTGTGGCCAGCTGGTCTTAAGTAAATTCCTAGATGACAAAAGTCAGAGAAGAATGTCTCCCTTAAATACCTATTCCTCTCCATGCCGGAGAAATTCCGTGCAACAGAAATGTTGGATTTAAAGACCTGTAAGTAGTTTTCTTCCCATCTGTAAATGTTTAGAATTTTGCTCCCTAACACAAGGAGTGGGTTTGTCCCTTCTGGTGGAGTTTCATAATGATCTTGTAGAAAGGACTTGTTTCCTCATTATAAGGGTTCCAAAGAGTTAACTGGACTAAACCTTCATATTAACAAAGTCGTAAATGTTTCTTTTCTTAATCAAAGAGAACTGTTACCAATTTCCAGTTCCATTACCCGCTGTGCTTTGCCAGCAACATTTGGCCTGGACGTATGGAAGCATTGTGCAAGAAAGCAACTCTCCTAAATACTTATTATCCACATGATAATTAGCACTGACTGAGGTAATTTTTCAGGCAAAAATGCTAATTTTTCATGATTCATACTCTAGAGACAAAAGTAGGGGATTCAGTAAAATTTTTATTGGACCGGTTTCTGAGTTGCAGGATGGACTTTGTGCAGTAGCAAGTGCTCCAGTGTGTAATCCATACTCTGATGGCACAGGTCACCTGTGCTGCTGAGTTATCCTGATGTCTGTGCTCATGGGTGTTCAAGGGGGAAGAGTGATGATGTCAGTCCAACCATATTTTAAAGGTCATTGGTACGGAACAAAAATTATGTATGAAAACTTGACATTTTCTGCTAAATGGAATTCTTGTTTCCTACCTCACCCTAATTAAGACAGTGCTGAGAAATGCTTGTCATGGCAAAGGACTGTACATTTCATAAAAACCAGCTAGAGGCATCTTCAACTCCAAACTTTTTACAAGGCGGGATCAGTAAAGGAAGAAGAAACAAAACCAGAAAATAGAGTGGAGAAAACTGCAAGTTTCATGGCAAGAGGAGTGGTTTGAACACACACATGGCTGCAGTGTTGTCAAACGTGAGCACAGGGGGACCAGTGCTGGAGAAATTTCAGGGAACTGAGATGGGATTGTGGTCCTCTTTAAGGAGCTCCTACCATGCGTAAAGGGCCAGCATGGGAGAAACCAGAGAGACACTTGTCTGCAAAATTCAATTACTGGCTGATAGAGGATGTTATCACGGGATAACCAAAGATGGGAGTTGGCATTCCAAAAGCAAATTAGAGATGTGAGGTAGAGGGGAGATAGGCAGCAAGGAGCCTTTCAGAGGTCCCTGTATGGACATTGAACCATAACAGCCACTCATCAGCATTATAAAACTACCAGGAGCAGTATCCCCAGGCTGGGAAAGACTCTTCTTGGCAAGCCTGTGTACCACACCATGCCATCCAGTAGAGCCCATCTTATTGAAAACTGAATCCCTCTGAGTTCCCTGGAACAGCAGCAGCTGGAGGGGAAATAACAGTAAAATTCTATGGCCATAATAAAACGCATTAGCCATCTGAACACTCATTTCAATCAAATAATGCAGCCTATTCATATTTAAACAGGAAATATTGTTTAATGTTTATGATAATGATCAAATCAAATTTTAAAAATTAAACACTAAATTAAACATTAAAGTGAGGTTCCAGCATTGGGCACTTGGGACAGTGCTTCCAGCCCACAGCTGATGGTTGCAATCAGCAGGGTCTACCCCTTACCTTTGCTTAGTGCAGCTCCTTGAGGAGGATGACAGAAGAAGGCTTTGGTGTCACACGAATGACCACAGCTAGTGCAGGGTGGCTGATTTTGAGCTGATTGTTCCAATGTCCCCTTGCACCCATTCAGCTTTCCATGGCAGTGGCACTTGATGGTTGTGGAGGGGGAAGTGGAAATTCCAGAGGAAAAGTCCTTTCATCTGGAAGAAGATAAGTGGGACTTGCTTTTCATCCAAGTGGAAGGCAGTTGTGTTCCTATTAAAATATTTTGGACTTTTAACTTTTTCCTGAAGAGAGCAGGGAGAAGTTGCAGAGGCTTTTTCAAAGCACTGACGAAACAGAAGTAGAAAATGACACAGTGAAAAAGCAAGTTCTCGGATATGCATAACAGTCATAGGAGACAAAAATGCAAACTAACACCCTGTTGCTCTTTAAATACTGTTCCTTTGGGGTAGAGCACAGCATATTTTACACACCAGTAACACACAGCCTTATCTGTAATGGCAGTAACTGGTGCAGAGCTACAGATTTCAAAAAATAATATGTTGCTTTACACCAGTGGAGTCATGATCCCAGCTGATTAATTTATGGTTTTGACAGCACTGTCGAAGTTTGTGTCTAATGAAGACCTTGGAGTGATGGCTAGCAGTTAGGGTATTGCTTTTAGACCATATCTTGTGCTACAGTAAACTCAGAGCTAGGAAACAACTTTCTCCCACATGAAATCTGTAGTGATTTTATTGATACTAAGCCTAGCAGGTTTTTTTCCCAGTTCTCTCCACTTGAAGCCAACAGAAAAGCAAAGTTTGAAACTAAAAAGAATTGAAACAAACTCATTGTCTCTAATTGTCCTATGCATTTCAGCCATGGACCTTATCTGTGCTGTGAGCCCGTGCAGTGACGTTAAGCTTTTGCTCTAATAGTTGCATCTTTCAAGGGAGTGTATCCTCGGCGTAAATTAATATCAATTTAGTATGAATTAATATCAAATTAACAAAGCTTTAGACTACCAGTGAACTGCATGCTGTTCCTTAGATTAAAAAAAAAAAAATTCATCACAAAAGGCAGAATCAATCTGTCAATCCCCATTCTTATGGCAATGCTTGCTGAAATTTATTATGGAAGGAGCATGTACAGAAATTTCCATACTATGAAAAAATAAATAAAATGACTGAATAAATTATCTGGGAAAGTACAGCAAAACAGAAAGATTTATCTTAACCTGTGTCTATTGCTCTCATCCCTGTACCATGCACTTTAAATTGGATTGGTATCCTATAAGAGACTGTCAAGGATTTCATTTGTTCTGCTTGACATACAGATGTACAATTGGTAAAACTGCATCTTATCTTAGTAATTGTCTACAGTGTTAAGGCTGTACCTAGTTATTGACTTCAAAAGTCAGGTTTCGTCTGTGCAGTTCCCTGATCCAACATCAGTCCAACCACCTCGAGCTCTATCTGCTCATCTTTCAGCTCACTGTCCTGAGTTAAACTACCTTTCTCTTTGCAATAGTTGCTTTTCACCTTTCTGTAATCAATCAAGACGGGTGTGTGGGGGTAGAGATGTGAATAGCCTAGTTCCCTGGTTCTGGTAGCATCCTTGTGTATCTAAAAAAAGTCATTGCGAGCTGGTGCTTAAGAGCTTTGTGAATATATTGAGGGCTTTTAAAACAAGAAGGGTTTTTTTAGGGTTTGGAGGGAGTTGTTATCTAGCTCCAGTGAAATTTCTGTTTATTAAAAGAATCGTAGAGTTTAGTGATCGCAGAGCGAAATTTCTGTCTGTCTGATGGTCTTTAAGTACATTTTGTTACACATCCAGATTAGCATGTTGACACTGTAATGGTTCAACTGTGTTTTTTCAAACCTTTCCTTTTCACAGGCACATTCTGCAAATAGACCCATATGTAAAAGAGAGTACTTTATTCTTGCACAGCCAAAGAATTCCTTTAAAACTAGTTACTTGCTTTCTCCTTCCAGAGAAGAAAGAGCTTTGACTTTTGAGTTTACATTTTTAAAAAACAAATAACCCCCAGATTTTTTTTCTGGGAAGTCGGTATTTCTATGACTTTTGTGTATTCTACATGCTGGGCATTTTATCAGCAATTATTCTACATGGACATTTTTAAGAAACTATTGGGAGAAAAAGGTTAAAAAGAGAAGCTTCTTTTCTTCCAATTCTCCACCCTGTCTCAATAAACAGTAGTGCCATCCTGGGAGCCAGTCTTCTTTGAATCCCAACAGTGTGGATTCACTTTTTTCCAAGGAAAACAGAAAAAAATATAGAACAACTATAGTCAGTCAGACCAACAGTTATTCTGACACATATCCCATCTCCTAGCCTAGTCAGTCATAAAGCAGAGAGAAAATTGCAAGAGCAATATTCTTTCCTGGCTTCCTGCAATTGGCAGCTCAGGGATTTCCTGAGTCAGGGGTACATTCTTTGTATCAGTAATTTTCAATAGATTTTTCTTCCATGAGTTGTCCTGCTGGTTTCGAGTTCACGTGGATGTTTAGACTCTGGTTTTGCATCACTGGCATTTCTCATTGTTTGAGTAGGACCATTTTTCCCTGGAGAAGGCAGAAGTTAGTCAAAGTACCTCAAGACTGACAACTTGTACAATCATAAAACAAAGCGCTGAAGTCTCTTTTCACTTCCCCAAATGCTGTCAGCTACAGGGCAGATGTAGATAGCATGGCAGCTTCAGAGAGAAGAGCCTGGCTGCACAGGGTGATGAAGCTTACAGATGTCATCACTCGAGGTAGAGTCCCAAACCCGTGGTGCTTTACGCTTGGCAGGAGAGCTATGAACTGCAGGAGCTCAGCCCTGCAGCAGGGAAACACCTCCAAGGCCAGTTTGGGTGGAAGACAGGAGAAAGGTTCCACCTTAAAGATTTAAAGGCCATCTCCCAGTCATCGGTGAGCGGCATGAGACAAAGAGTGCCAGGTTTTCAGAAGGTCCTGCGGCAGGTTTGCCATATGCCAAGCAGCCCAGAAACAGCTTGTTTTTAACAGCTGGCAAGCAATGGCAGGTCTAGGGATGGCAGGCTGTGCCTGTGTCACCCAAACAGAATCCCAGCTCACAGTGAGGAAATTCCTCTGCTCCTGAGAAAAGGTGCGTAGTTATCACGGCTTTCTGGGGACGTGAGGTGGATTTTCCACCCTGTTTCTCTTCCCTTGTTCGGTTTTCAAGCTACTCTTCACAACCAGTATTTACAATGAAATGAAAGGATGTTAAGGTAGTTCATAGGACCCACTTGTAAATGAAGATGGTAGTTAGGTTAAGATGCAGATCTAGGGCTGTCTTACACCGAGAGCTGTGTTCATGTGTTAGCTTTGCTCCTGGGCCTCCCTTCTGAGAAATCCTTATTTCAGGACTTCTCGGGAAATGCAATATGGCTTTTGTTGTTTGTAAATTTTTTTACATTATACCTTTTTTTTTATTCTTTTATTCCTTTATGGACTCCCCAGCTGCCTGTAACAATGTGGCAATCAACAAGGATACGTGCAGTAGAAGAATTTCCCCTTTATAAATAAATCTATGCAGATATGGCAATCGACCTCAGGGTATCTTTCAAACTTGGGGAAAAAATGTCAGGGAATGAACCATGTGATGCTTCAGAGAGTTTGCAGACATTGCCCCCTGACTTTGGAGGCTCCACTCACTTTTCTCTCTCTCTTCTCTCTCACGCTCTCACCTCAATGTACTTCCATAAAAATGAGTAAAATTGGCATGGGCTGTCTTCAGGGATCCCTTGTGATGCCCAGAAGCTGAGGTCCATCCCCAGAGGAATGGTGTGTGAGGGGGAGCCCAGGGACATGTCCTGCTTTCAGATGTCTCCACACGCCTGCCACTGGCCTCAGCTGGGAACTCCCTGCAGGCACAGCTGAGAAGTGGATTTGAAACTCAACCTCGATTTAAATAAAATAGAAAGCATGACATCTTTGGAAAACAGAGAGCCCAGGACTGCAAACAGTGAGAGTGCGGCATGGTGCAGACCCAGGGCAGGATTTGGCTTGGAATGACGCTGTGTCCTCTGGGCTTGCCACCCACACAACTGATTTCCTCAGCCAAGATTTTGCAAGAAAGGACATAGCCTAACCTTCACAGCAAAACTGTCCTCTCAGTCAGCCTTAGATGCCCAGCAGGAAATGTAGGCAGACAGGCTCTGCCCCACTGGCTCCCCCAAGAAGGTCCAAGTGTCTGTGTGGGGACAAGGGTGACCACAGACCCTGCTCAAGTGACCTTGGGGAACATCTGACATCCAGCTGTCTCTGAGCTGCAGGGGAGATGCTTTCCTGGAGTGAAGAGGGAACAATCTGTGGCCTTTGACGTCAGCCTAAAATGCTCCTATGTGATGACCCTCACTGGATCAAATTACTGTCTCTGTAGCTTGGGGGGATGCTTTTTTATCTTGTCCTCTGTCACATCAGAAAAGAGAATATTAAAACATTCTAATGGAGGTTGAGCTACCATTACGAGGGGAAACTGGTGAGGTCTAATACCATTTGACATGAATATACTGGGAAGAGTCTGAAAAGGTATGAACCTGTAGGATTTCCCAGACAGACACCCAGACCCAGCACAGTTTTGAAGGGACACAGCCGGGACCTTACTGGGATAAAACACCTTTCCAAACCCCAGGGCAGTAGCACAAAATGTTATAATATATAAATATAGATGATTTTCACCAAAAACAAAAAATCAAGTCACACTGTTGAAGAACAGATT
This sequence comes from Acanthornis magna, assembly GCA_036785705.1. Taxonomy (NCBI): domain Eukaryota; kingdom Metazoa; phylum Chordata; class Aves; order Passeriformes; family Acanthizidae; genus Acanthornis; species Acanthornis magna. The sequence continues at coordinate 1,449,821 of JAWUZG010000036.1, forward strand.
GCCATAAAAAAAAGTACAACACAGAGATGGGCTCCATCTAAAGAACAAATCCAAACAGAACAAAATTGAATGGAATGATACTAAGGAATATAGTTTGGATGAAAATGGTAAATCCTACCCATTTTAAATGCTTTCAAAATGTGTTGCCCACCCTATGAAAGTCCTTCATTACTTTAAGGAGAAAGAGGACCACCAGGTGCCCCTGCAGAAGCCCCTCAGCCCTGACAGCCCAAGTGCTTCCTCCATACACAAGCGTTGCCACTGACTACTGCCTGTGTTTGCCATATGTCGTCCCTTTTTTTGTTCACTGCCATTTACATGCTGGCAGGTTGACTTTTTAATAAGGTAAGAGTAGGCTGAAGATTTCAGATGTGGGCACTTGAGAGACCCTCCCCTTCACAGCAGGCTCAGCTTTCTCAGTTTTAGCTCAGGCTGACATTATATCAAACTGTGCCTCTCCCCGGTGGGGATAACCACAGTTTATTTACAAGATACAACAGGAATGTCACACTAAATGAAGACGAAAGATGTGCAGGAAGCGTGATCGCTGCCTGTGCCTTCTTAAGAACTGCTTATTAAGGAAATCGTCCTTTTAAGCAGCAAAGAGCCACCAGAAGTGGCCGTGTTCAATACTGGGGCAGGATCTGACCAACACTGCCTATCGATAGCATCCCTCCTGTGGTAACGATGTGGATGCTAATGAGCGTATTAATAATAAATGACACTGTGTGCATTTATCATGTGTGTCCCTGATCCAAAGGGTGGGAAATGCTTTACCAACTAGAAAGTGTGAAGTCCCAGAGCAGCTCTTTTCTCTGTGTGGAGCCTATTGCTACCCTCAGCAAAGGGAGTTTAATCACCTGGGCTAGCAAAGAGAAGTGGCAGTGGAGCCACTGGATTCCAGTCACTACAGTGCTGCTGATTCATGGTGTGAACTTGGGGGAGTTATTTCAGTGCTCTGAGTCTCAAGTTAACCATCTGTAAAATCAAGATAATTATATTTACAGTGCTTATTTCATAGGGCTGCTGTGAAGATTAATTAATGCATATATATTTACAAAGTGCTTTGAGATCTTCAGGTGAAACCTGCTGCATATGTGCAAAATATTAATTCTCTAAAATACCTTGAAACCTCAGGAGCTGCAGTGTCTTGCCAGTTATCACTGCATTTTATAGTGCTTTTGTTCTTTGTCTAAGAAAGTTGTTTTGCAGGTAGCAGTAATATATTGTGTTAATGGTGTGATACTTTGAAAATAATAATTTTTCCCCATTCCTTTTGACTTGTTCTTCTATCATGCACCATGTGCAAGCAGATTACAGGTTCATCAATAGGTCACTATTAAGAAACATATTTTGATTAATTTTTTTTTACCTCTGTAGATCTCATCATAAAGAAAATCCCTGTGTTTATTTGATATTGGCTATTCCAGCTGTGTTGGTTGTTTGTGATAGTCAGAGAAGCTATGATGCACACGATCCAGAAAGAAGATATGTGGAGGCGCAATGAGGGACTGACGATTATGTGTGTTTATTTAATGAGTTATGAGCAGGATTGTTCTCCCCAAATTTAAATATCAATGGTTAAGCCTAAAGTAGTTATTTGAACTCACTTCATACTCATTGGAAAGAGGTGGGCACTGGCTCAGAGCAGCTTGATTGACCTTTCTCAGGTAACAGAGGTCAGTGCAGCTGACCAAATGTAGGTGTCCACTGCAGGGTAAATGGAGCAGAGAGCTGAGTTCCCTTGCCTGTACAAAAACCCCTCCACTGGCTTTGGAAACCTCAAAGACCAGACTACCTGTAGGTAAAAAATGTGGATGTTTTAACCTGCAATTTAAATCTCACCTCAGAAGTTTGGCTTCATTAAGAGGATTAATACTGAATTATTTGATGCAGGCAGATATGCTGAGAGTGCCACATTTCTTACAGTTAAACAACGATGGCTTCTGCAGTGCTGAGTAGTCTGTAAGCATCTCGGTGTTTGTAAATCAACTTAAAAGAACAGCAGGTTTTGATAATATGAAACTCACATGCACTCACTAGTTCTTATCACTGCTTATTTCAGCTCTTCCAGGATTGCGCATGTTCATCATATTGTGTCTAAGGTTCTCAAACTGTGGTATTTCCACCTCTTTTATTTTAAAGCAACTCTTCAGTTTCAGGAATTCAAAGCCAAGAAGCTATTCAGTGGAAGATTTCTTCCTTAATTTCTCTCTCTGACATGCAGTCAAAGCCCTATGAATCACATAATTCAATTCTTCCATCTCTCCATGCTTATATATACATCACCAGATAGTTGCCACATCCAAAACATACACAAGTTTCCTTCCTAATTTTTGCCCATTTTAGTCACCTTTGGAAAAATCCTGAATCCCAGATCTATAAGAGAGTGAAAAGAATATTTGCACATGCTCACACCTACATACCCAAGAGTCAAAGGACTCAACCCATACATGCAGGATCCAAACAGGTAATGAATGTTTAAGTATCTTCACATAGTTTCCCTGATTCAGTGGACTTTTACTACTCGGCACCAGCTGGCCATCTTCCTTAATATGCACATATATACACAGACCTACATATGTATGTTTAGATAGACACAGATACAGAGATTTACATTGGGGTCTTGAGAGAAGAATTCTTTCGATTTTCTCTGGACATCTGATGTTGCTTAAGGCAGTTGTCATTCTACATTAATTTGTCCTGTTCTGCCTCAGCTCACTCTTTTTTGTCTTAAATGCCATATTAGAAAATGTTTACAGGCCCCCTGCCTCCTTTGTGATACCCACAATCCACCTGGGCATCTAGGGAAGCATGCCGTGATCCTTCCTGACACATGTCAGCAAACATCTCATCAGGGGCTCAGCTGTGTCACCCCCGATAATATTGCGTGGCAAGATCAGTCGTGGGCTACATTACACCCAATCCTGCCCCCAGGGAGGTGGGAAGGGCTATGCTAATTGGTTCTGACCTTCCAAGATCACAGAGGGAAATCGCCTTCATCCGGTGCAGCAATGGGACAGATCTGTCCAACAGAAACCACTTTGCTGCAAGGCGCACAAACCCCTCCAGTGCCTTCACAAGACAGCACAAGCCTTTGCCTGTGTGCCTGTGGGGAGATGATGTGGCACAAGAGTTACACGAGCAGCTCACCTGAAGCTGCCCCCAACAAATACAGGAGCATCTTCCCATTCACCGCACTCACATAATTCCCAGCCTGGCTTTGGGGTTATAAAAAAGTGTGCTTGGGCCCTGCTGCATAGGTGTTGCTTCAATGGCCTTCAAGAAGCCCCCTAAAAGCCCTGGATTCTCTCTGCAGGTGTTCCAGAAAACAGTGGGACCATCTATGAAATTGCGGACAAAAACTGACAATCGGTACATTCCAAAATATCCTGCCTATTCCTTACTTTCTTGAAGAAAAAAGGAGGGTTTTTAGTTTACTAATATCGTAGAATGTCTTGGGTTGGAATCAGCCTGAAAGATCATCTAGTCCAACCCCTGGCACTGCCAGGGATGGGACATCCACAGCTTCTCTTGGCAACCTGAGCCACAGCCTCAACATCCGCACAGCAAAGAATTTCTTCCTAATGCTTTCTTAACAGAAGGTATCACCTATCAGCCGAGAGAGTACTAGATTTAGGGAGACCCAGGAGTTCGTTCTGTTGCCCAGGACTTGCCCTCAGCCCTGCAGAGCCTCACCCTGAGTCAGTGGACAAGCACACAAAAAAGGAGAATGAAAGAGCCAGCTGTTCTCTGACCTGGCTCTGCATGCCCACACATCACACACAGGCTTCTTCATGTCTCTTGTCACCGTACCAAGAGAGAAAAGTAGGACTGAGAAGTGCAATCATTCCCCCATCACATTCATTCTTTTCCTTTTCCCTTTCTTGCTCTCTTTTTTTCCTAGCACTCCTTTTCCTGCTTTAATCACACCTTACTACACTTGGTGCTTTTGTGCATCTCCTGCCAGATGACAAGCACAGGTTTGTGGCTCTACATTTCCCTGGCATGCAGATATTGCTGTCTTGTCCTTTGCTGGGCATGAGCCCCAGAATCATCACCTCCAACAGAATCAGACCCCTTTTCAGATCAGGTATGCTTAGCTAGGTTGCAGAAATATCTCAGGGGGGAAATAAATGTGTGCAATTATGTGAAATAGTTAGAGCAACACTGGATAAAGAAAACAGAAACTGAATTTTGTGGCCTGTTTTCAATCACGCTTTCAGAAGCACCAGGTGCTCTAGTAGAAGCAGAAGGCAGTTCTAAGATATCCTTGCACCAAACCAGTTCCTTGCCAGTTTTCCTGAATTAGACATTGGCTTTCATCCTGCGTGATAGATATTTTGTCTCTTCCCAAGTCCCCGAAACAGCTAGTCCTTGTGGAGCAAAATCTAGCACTGAAAACTCCTTTTCACTGTGTGCCAAGACAAGCACTTGCTCTTCCATGCAGGGCAGGGAAAGTAGGGGATCAGAATTAGGTTAGGCATTAAGGTTAGGACCTCAATACGAGCTGGGGAGGGGGAGATTGTTGGGTCGTTTTTCTAGGGTTTTTTATGTGGTTATCCAAGGGATGCTGAGTAGGTGGTGCCAGATTTTAGTCGAATTGCTTGTATTTAAATGCACACACAAATACACACTCATAAGCACGTGAAATCGGTGTTTCAGTGTGGGGGCAGGGGAGGGGGTGGCAGAGTGAAGCTGTCAGGACGATGTCATGGCAAAGGCAACCCATCAGCTAGAGGGGGAGATTTTCTGGGCCTTGGTTTGAGAAGCAGACAGATGACTGACAGGGGTTAAAAGCTTCCCGCTTTCTTTCCCACATTGCCTCCTTGATGGTAAAGAGTTCCCTGTCCCTCACACAGAAGGTGCCCTGCGATTTCAAAGCGTTTTGCTGGAAATACTGTACAGACTATAATAAGCTATTGTAGCCCATGGCAGAGATGCCCAGCTGAGCCTAATTCCCCATATCCTTAACTCATCAGCCTCTGATCATAATGCAGGTTCAGTGTCCTAGAGTACCATTAAATAAAAAAATGCGCAGACAAAAACCCAATTAGTACATTTCACCATGGTGAGAGATGTCAGACTGTGCACCCTGGGCATAGCAGCTCTCTGTTTAGTCACGAGACAGGCAGTGTAATCTACCCCACAGTCTCCTGTGGGCCTGACCCAGAGGACCTGAAACCAAAGCGTAGACAGGAGCAGGGGCTCCTGCACTCTCATTTTACAGCTGCTTGGCCAAGGCTGCCACAGGCGGACGTGGTCAGTTGTGACACTCAAAGCATCATCATTCTGTCTCATAAGGAACAGAGCACAGCCACCACCACCTCCAGCGCTGGCAGAGAGGAGGGGAAATATGTTAATGGTGCAGGTTAGCAAGGGAAATTAGGAGAAGGATATACAAATGAAAAGAAAGAGAAACATGATTCTAAGTAGCTATGACGCTCCTGAAAATCATTGCTGGAGACAGTGAAAAATGTGGTGACACTCAGCTCTGAGTGATCAAAATTACAGAAAAACAACCATAAAAAGCACCTGAGATTTGAAGCAGAGCCCAAGAAAGTTTGTTACTCAACTATTCCTGAAATAGACCACATTCTTCATAAGCCCTTTTGCAAATTCCCTGGGGGGAAATCAGTTGTCTGCCTCACACTTAACCAATTCCATCTCCCAAAGAGGTCGAGTCTTGTTCCATCTATTCCTCATTTTAGCTTGGAGCCAAAAATTTAATGAATAGGAGATAGGACCCATGGCCTTGTTGTCCAGCACCATTTTCCTTAGAAGAGACTGCATCAAACTTTGTAGACTAAGATACAGCAAACTTCACAGATTTCACAGACATGGGAGAATATGACCTCTCAAGGGTCTCTTTGGTTCATTGAGCCTGAAGATGAGACATCATCATGACACTTGCGCTGTAAACACCTAAATAGATGAGATCTCAGCTCAAAAATAACACCTCTGAACTTCATTATTTAAATATTTCTATGCCTGAAAATAATTATGCCAGACAACTATCATGAAAACAACTTCTCCTTAGGCAGCAGACAGCCAAATGGGCAGCAGCAATTCAGTGGACATGACTTCTTAGCTCCCAAGCCTGGTTGTGATGTTCCTGCCCGGTGGTTGCATTACCTGTTCCCATCTCCAGGAGAGGCTGGGGTGGTTCATTTGTGATCTCAGTCATAAGCAATGTCAAGGTGAGCTTTGACAACAAATGATGCCTTTGCCAGGGGAGTGCAGCTTAACAGCACATGGCTTAATGTGGATTGAGCCGCTGAGCGTGTTTAAATGGGTCTCTCGTGGCTGCAGCATATTGGACCCATTTGTTGCACTTTGCAAAACAAAACATCCAATTAAGTCAGCAAAACTAGGAAATTAATAAACATTATATTTTTGTATTTTTCTTCTACCAGTACATTCAATTAGTTCTTCCTAATAAACAAGATCCATTCAGGATCAATAGGTCTCAGGACTGATTTTATTTTGTTATCATCAAGGAGAACTGGCTTTGTTGTTAACCTTTCCATTTATTTAAAATGCCCTGGATTTCATATTCAATTTTTATGCTCCCTATTTCTGATTGTTTCCTTGAAATGGAAAATTCAAGGACTTTGATAAATGGATTGAAAGCTTGCCTTATTTCTCTGTCACTTCTGCCTTTGCGTCCTCTGCAAAATGCTGTTTTGCAAATCATAAAGCTGGGGATTGCAACAAGTATTCATCAGAGTATGGCAGGGAAGGCTGTAGGGGTGGAACAGATTAGATAGTCCTAGTGAGGGGCCAGAAACAAGAGCTGGTGGGAAACAGTCAGGAGCTGAAATTAGAGCAAACTGGCACAGGCTGGCTGTCACTGCAGTCCCTTTGGTGGTGGTGTCCATGGGCTGAAGGCAATTTTACACTGCTGTGGTCTGTGGTGGTCTGGGAGCCATGGAAAAGGGCCTTCAGTGGGTTTATGAAACTCTGTTGAAGAATTCATTTTCTTATTTGGGACTAATTCACACTCTTTTTATAGTAACTCCAGTTGAAATAGTGCTGATACAGGTATGTGTCAGACTGTGAGAGAGACTGATAGTTATCCATCCCTGCACAAATTGTCACCTAAACTGCAAATGGCAGCATTTGTCACACACGCCCACCCCACACCTCCTTAAGCAGGATCACCATTGCTGGGGTATTCTGCACCCCTTTGAATGAGGCATTGCAAATAAGTGCCTTCCTCAGAACAGGTTTTCTTGAATTGAGTCACAGCTAACAAGCACCTGGTGCCAGAACTTTCCCCATTCGAGGCATCAGCATACCCAAACAGCAGCCTCCTCTAAAGAGCCAAACTCAGGCCTTAAGTAACTGCAGAATGAGAAACCTTAGGCACTAAATAGGTTATTTGTCTCCTACATGAGCTGAAATTGGGTTTCTGTCCCTCCTGCACCGTTGTAGTCATTGCACTGAAGCTGATACCGGGAGCACCTGGAGATCTCTCATAATACCACCGTGAGTGGTCACTTCATAGAGGACCCAGTTAATAAGCAATGTCCCTAGAAGGGACAGGAGAGCCCCTGCAGGGCAAACACCTGGGACTGCTGCCTCTCCTGCTCTTCATTCCTGCGCCCAGCTCGGGCCCCCAGAGCCCCTCAGCCCGCTTTCCACCTTCTGAGCCCTCAGAGCTCCACTGCAGAGGGCATTCCACAGGGAATGCTGAGCTGAGAGGTGACCGAGCTTCACAAGGAGCTGCCTCCTCGGAGGGACATGAGCACCCCGCAGGGCTCGTGTGAATGCAGCCATGGTGAGAGCGCCAAGACCTTTCAGACGATTCGAATGTGCAATTGTCACACTCGTCCCTTCACACACCTCCATCAGCCCAGCCAGGACCCGTGCTCCTTCTGGCTCTACACTTTTCACTCCCTTCCTTTGTGTCACTATGGCAAGTGAGGAAAATGTTCAGCTCCCGGCTCTGAGTCACTGCCGCCCTCCCAAAAAACAGTCGTGTCCTGAGCTGCTCTTTCCCAGGGGGTGCCAAGCACTCATCCCAGTATTCACCCTGGCTTCTTAGGCAGCTACAGACTACAACTTGTAGCAGGAGCCATTAATACCATTAATAACCCCTTTTTAACACGAGACCTTTTCAAACTGCAGGACCCAAAAGCACTTGACGCATTTCACCACCTACGTGTTGCAAATCCACACCCTCCTGAGAATTTCACAGCCACCACTGACACAGGCTGAGCTCCTTGCACCTGCAGAGCAACATCACAGACAGACCTCAGGCTGTCCTGCCCCAAACCCATAAATGCGTCACCATACAAAAGAACGAGGGGTCCTCTGCAGCATAACAGCTCCCCACTGTGCTTTGATTTACCACCAAAAAACTCCACTTCTGAGCATTCCTGTTCACCAGGGCACTGTGAGTGGTGTACAAGCTTCCATCTTCCCACGTCATTTCTCCCAGCAGGAAAATACCAGAGCTGCTCAGCTCAGACCAGCAGGTTTATTATGCAGGCTAACATTGCATCCAAAGATTCAAGGAAGAGACAGAGTAACTTGTTTAAGAACATGGGTACCTTCTGGGGCAAGGATATCCTGTCCAGTTGGTTTGCTATTGCATTCAACTGTCTGTCCATCCATCCATCCACCCATCCATCCACCCATCCATCCATCCACACAGTCACCGCTATTCTCACTTTAGGGGTGAGCACCTACATTTCCATGGAAAGGGCAGTGCACTTTTGTTCATTGATGGCCATTTAGAAGGCAGGCCTACTCTTTTTGCTTGCTTTCACCTTGGGTGCCATAGCCATGACTGACTTACTCGAGCACCTCTGACCTTTTCTGTCTATGACCATTTTCCACCAAATGCCTCCTCTGAAAGGGTTTGATTTCAAAAAGAGACCATTTGCTGTGGGGAGCAGTGAATTTCTTTGCCTTTGCTTTCCCACTTGTGTGCTGGGGAGAGGCAGTGTTGGGAGGACTGCTGTGCCGTTCCCTGGGGTTCAAGAGCAGGGTCTGGCCTGCATCAGGGTGAGGCTGATTGTGAGCAAGGGAGGGAGGGAAAGGGGAGACAGAGACGCGAGAAACCGCGTCACTTCCACAACTGCTACTGCTCAGGAGAAAGGAGCAAAAGAAATATATATCTGCTTGCCTATTAATTTAAATCTAGACACAGGAAGAAGTCAACGAACTGTAATTTATGAGCTGTCAAATCCTGAAAAATTCCTTTTGACACTGTATTTTCAGTTATTACATGCTTTCCTGCAAGACGACAGCGTAATTCTGTAGGGAGTCTTCTAGTGAACAGCACAATGGCAGAGGGCAGTGGGGGCTTTCTTATTATCTTTTCTTCCCCCTTTCGTCTTCTCTCCCCACTCCTTTCAATCATCCCCCCTTTCCTACCTTGCTGCTTGCCCAAACAGCAGCGAGGGAGTAAATCAGCAGCAGACCCCATCCTGCCAGCCCTTCAACACCTCCAAGGCAGTGCTCCGTGCTGGGCTGGATCCAGCCCCGTGCAGAGATTTCTGAGGACTCACTGGGTGATGGCAATGGAGATGCAACAATGACCACAACTCCACCACAGATAAGGGAAATATACTCTCTCACACACTCTCTGGCATTTTAAACACTTCAGCTGGTTTCCCTCTGCCCTTGTTAGGCACCCACCACTCTCGCTGGCACACCTTTTTGTTGGTGTCCGTCTCAGTTGTGTCAGCATTGATTGACAAGTGCCAGCTCCCTCAGAGATCCAGAATTGGCAGCACTGACTGCCTGGCTCCCTGCTTCTCCATAAAGTGACCCAGGACAGTGGAGAGTCCTGCCAGGATCCCAGGTCACACATGCTCTCCTGGAGAAGAGCAGTTTCTCTTTTCCAGGCCCTCCTGAGGGTTTGCTCCTTGGAAGGCAGTGCTAGGATCTTGGGATGGACATGGCATCACACACCTGAACTGCACAAAAAGCAGAGGGTGGGGTGGCATTTTGGTGGTAGTGTTTGCTGGAGGGGAAGGCATGAAAGGGCCCATGGGTACCTGTCTTCATCTCCATCAAGTTGTGGGGACACACAGGTTTGGAAGGTGATGACAGTGGCACCTTTGCCCAATGTCAGTTAATGGAGGAGCTCAAGCTAACACCAAATGAAGCTTGACCTGAAAATGTTTCTCTCTCCTGAATCCAACCTGAAGTTCCCTTGGCATCCAGCTCATTTCCTTATCACTTGGGGACAGGAGTGGGGGAGGCTTTCACAACAAATGTCATTTATCCCTGTATTTCCAAACCTTCCTTTTCCTTACACACACAATTGCTTTTTAATTTGAGCTGCTGGTGGTAGTGGTAAGGTTGTCTTTTTGCTTTATTTTTTTCTTCCCAGCTTTGGTTTCTCACTTACAGCTCAGAAAACCCTTTTAAGGTCTATTCTCTGTGATAGGCACTTCGCCTCCTATTTAGAGAATCACTCCCACACGCTGCACGCATCCATATGCAAACACGCAGACATACAATTTTTCTGGGTGAACTGAACTACAAATCTTGCACTTTAATATAATTTTGGCAGCCTGTGCAAAGCTCTCTGAAGTCAGGATTATGGACTACTCTTCTGAAAAATGCTGTAGAAAAGTCCAGAGAAAAAGATCATGCTCTCTGCAGGGTTGAGCTGCAAGGCAAGCGCTCCGAATTCCCAGAGTCTATTCCAGGTTGTGTGTCTGTTCAACTCCACTGGGTCTCACTCACCCTAAGCCTGAATCAGGGCTACCTACCAAACCACCACCTACTATTACTTGGGCAGTGTTTGAATGATTATGTTAGATCCTCATTAAGTGTCTGCTACCATTGCTGTGGTAACATGTTCTTTCAGAACTGAGTATCAAAACAGCCAAGGCCAAAATTCCCCTGGATTGCAGGTGGAGAGATGAAAAAAATGAAAACAAAGAGATTTGCCCAGAACTGCTCTCACATCTAACAGCAAAAACATTGACATAAAAGGCTGTTTCTTGAATGTAAGGTGAATCCTTAGGGAGCTGGGGACAAACTGATATATCTTACTCATGAGTGGGTTATTGATGGGCAAACTTTCAGTGTTGCTGTTAAAATTCAGGAAAGCCTGCACCAAATCCTTCAAGATATTGCTCTCTGAGTCCTAGCTTCCTCTTAGACAAGGTGTGAGCCGCTACCTGGAAAGACAGGTCCAGTAGCTCTCTGTAAGACCAAGGACCACCAGATCACCCAGGGCTAGATCTTCCTCAGTCTGGGACAACGTGGCTGGAACAGGTCAAAAATGAGACAGGGCAAACCAATAGTTAAACAGTCAAAGAGACAAAGCAAGGTTCAATGCATGTTCCCTGACATCTTTTGGTTAACATTACATATGCTAAATAAATGTCATCCCAGCTGGGACCTGGGCTTTGTTTCCAGCTCAGAGAAATGTTCAAGGAAGCTGAATGATAAGAACCCTATTGCCTTTACATTGCTTCACTGTGCAGGGAAGTCTCTGAGTGCGTACAATACAATTACTTTGGCTCCCAGGAAAAAAGATGTTGAGGTGGGAAAAGGAAAAAATCTGTCCTGCATTTCCCGTCGCATGAAACACTCTTAGGAATTATGATTTTGGTTTCCTTTGTTTGCTGGTCTCTCCAGCTCTCACAATCTCTGTGGGAGTAGCTTGTAGAGGGTATTTAATCCCAGGGTCCTGCAGACATCATAGTGGCAAGGATATAACGAAGAAGAACAGGGTCCTTCTTAGGATAGCTGGTCACTGTATTTGCAAAGATAACATCTACACCTGCACAGCAAACACAACCTGCCAGTGAACCAGCCATTAAAAATAAGCTGCAATAACTAAGAGCAAAGAACAGAAATAACTGAGGTCTATGCCAAACTTTTATAACAGTATCTGGAGAAAGGAAAATACAGTATTCCTTAAATATCATTGTTAGAGAATGGTGCTGCAGCAGAGGTGAAGTCCTGCTGTTCAAGCTGGGAGAAGGAACAATGCCAGAGGCAAGGGAAGGAAGGAGAGGGACTATGTGTCTTTGAGATCTTATCTTCCCCATGGCAAAACTGACTGATTGAGTTTTCCTTATCAGTATAAGTTATCTTGAGCTGCAAAGGTTCTCTAGAATTGGAACTTCCTTGTAGTTCTTGCTGAGCACAGTGTTCAAGAGGGTGGACATTAAATGGATTAAGAAGAGGGTAATGGACAAATCTCAAAATGCAGTTGTCAAAGAGAAAGCATGATAGAGTGAGGGTATTTGTAGCAGGGTTCTACACGGATCAGTAGCCAGCTCTGACGCTAGTCAGCATTGTCATGAATGATGTGGAATTAAATATCCCGGCTGATAAAATCTGTGGATAACACAAAATGGAAAATTGTAAGGACAGAACTCTGATACAGAGTCATCTAAGTCACTTAGGTCACTCTGAGCGAGCTTCGGCTGGCTAAGACATTATGTGCGTGTTTCTGCAGAGCCAAATCTAAGTTGACTCAGGGAGGAATAGGGCTACGAAACAGGCCTAAAGAAAGAGAGGTTATATTTCATAAGACAGCAGGCTAGAAAAGCACCTAGGCAATGACCTAGAAAAGTGGTTCACACAGCTAAGGAAGACAACATTAGCTCCCAGCTTGGCGGTGGGCAAAACCATCTAGTGGGGACTCTTGCTATATAAACAAGGAATCGGGACAACAAAGATGGTTTTTTAGTAGGTGGCATTGGTGGAGAGAGTACTCCAGAAAACTGATCCCAGCCTGGCATTCATCTTTTAAAAACTGTAATATTTTTTTAAAAAACCTGTATAAATGAAACAGATGCCTCTAAGTGTCAGGTTTGAAAAGTTGTGTTCATCCTTGCCTGAGAGAGTTCCAAGAGACTTGGGTTTTTATGGAAGTATCTTTTCTGGGAAAATAGCCTATATACCAAAGAGCACTTTAATCACCTGGAGAGTGGCTGCACTTTTCTCCGAAACTTTTCTAATTTGAACGCGATGCCAAACACATTAAAGCAAGAAGTCAGAGACAGGCTCTTGTCACAAGAGGATGCACATCAAAGCAAACTATGATGCTGTCGGTTGCTCTGCCTGTTGTCCTCGTAGCAAGGCTTGGCTCCTCACCAGGACACACATTTCAGCCAAAGCATAGCCTGTGGGGATGGCTGGGGGCAGCAGCAGGATGGCTTCAGCACAGTGGTTCAGCCCCCTGGGCAGCTCTGTGGGTGTCTCTGGGACGGAGGGGCAGCGACCAGACCATCACAGACCCTTTTTGAGCAGTCAGGTGCGTGAGCCTCTCACTGGCCGGAGGTTAAGGGGCTTTGGGGCAAAAGGAGGAGTTAGCCACTGCTCTATTTTTCCTTTGCAATGCCCATCTCCGCTCCCTGACTGATGCTGCAGATTACTGAAGAGGGTCTTTAGCACGGGGAGCGTGCCGAGCCCAGGCGCTGGCTCTCTGTGTCAGTGTTATCGCTCGCTGTCACATTTCGAAAGAGGAAGCGAGTCTGTGCCACGCACGCAGAGAACAAAGCCCTCGCCAAGCCGAGTGAGAGTTACAACTTGTCAGCACGTCTCTCAGCCTGCCGAGGGCCAAACATGAAACACAAAAAAGGCCTGAAAAGAGGGGAAAAGGGAAAATAATAGCACAGTGAGCTCTCAAGCTCAGAAAAGGCTTGCTATAAAACAGCACCTTCGCTCTCTGGCTCTCTCTGTTTCTCTGAGTCCTGGCTACTGATGAAGGGAAGAGATGACTCCCCTTAGCACAGTTACAGTACTGTTGCAGTAATAGGGACCAGAGCCAGGTTCAGATCTGGCTTGCACAGCCCTGCTTTCTCCACACACCCCAAAAAGCATTGTTAGCCAAAAAGTGTTATTAGTAATGATGAAATCTGCGGTGGAAAGAGCCTGTGGAGGGTCGTTTTTTCCTATATGGACAGTAAAGCTCTAGTGGCTAGAAATTCACCTTTCTGAGACTTAGACATTACCCTGAATTAGTCAATTAATTTCTTCCATTTCCAGCATTAAGTAGGATTTGGATAACTGTTTTTTATATCTGCTGATCTTGCCTTAGCTCTGTTGCTGGGACAAATAATTCTATCATTTCACGGTGTATGTCTGTAATGTTGGTTTATACCTACCAAAGATCTTGTTTCAGGAAGCTTTCTAGATTTATGCTTACTAATCGTTTGGTCCAGGTGTATAATTTTCTGTTTCAAACACTTTTGACATGGATAATATGCCATGGCAAGAGCAAGACAGCCGTATGGGCAGCACTGTGCAGGGCTAAGATGAAAGACCAACTTTAGTGCACTTCTGTGGAAAAAGAGAGATGCATCTATACAAAATGAGCAGAGAAAATTGACTGAAAACAGGAGATAAACTTCATATGGACTCAGTCCTATACTGCCAATTGTTGTTGATATAGTTGGTAGTATATGCATCCTTCAGGCTCTCCAGTCTAATTAAAATTAGATGAAGCAGAGCACTGTCAATAGAAAATTATTTAACAAATATTTGTCTTACTCCCATCATGGCACTGTGCTGCATCTCCTTCTTCTGATACCCATACTGGTAAGGGATTGAGTTCCCCCCTGTAAGACTCACTTGCTCTTAAACTAAGAAAAAAACCCATGCAGTTCAACCCCCCTGCCACAGAGAGGGACACTTTCCACCACACAAGGCTGTTCAAAGCCCAATCCGACCTGGCCTTGAACACCTGAGTCTTCAGTGTGGATGAAGAGATGCCCCTTCTCTTGCAGCTGTTGTATGGAAGTCTTTGATCCCCAGCTCTTCCCTTTTGCTCTCCTCCATGAGTTCTGTAGCACGGAGCCTCAGGGACAAGCTCAGGAGTGGCACATGTAAGATCAAGGTGTGCTTTAAAGCCAGGATTTTATCTAACTCTTGATGAGCAAGGCAATAAATTCATTAATCCTGAAGGAAGACGTTAGAACAATAACAGTCCTTCAGATAGTTGAAGACCACCCAGCTATGCTTCTTTTATAGAAGCAGAGCTCTCTCTCACTCAATAAGAGTTACCAGGTAGCGTTGGGCTGAGCTGAGAAGGATTTTAAAAGACTGATGAAAAGGAGAAACTCAGCAAGGAAAGAGACAAGATGGGATTTGGCCCTGAGTGCTCCCATCTTCCTGCAAGATAGAGAAGATGGTGCAGAAAACTTTGCAGGTGCAAGCCACTAATACGGCATATGCATCCACTGCAACCAATGTCTGTTTGCTGTGATTTCAGAGCACAGCAGCCAAGATCAGAGCTGTGGGACTGTCCCCACAGGCTTGCTAGGCAAGGGCTGACTCAACTGTGTGAATGGAGTGGTGCAGTGCCTTTTCCTGACCAAGCTCACCCCTGAGACCCACCTGTCCACAGCACTGCCAGCAGCACCAGTGCCTGCACCAAACCGCTTCTGCAGCGGGAGGCTGTTTATGAACTAATTCTTTACTGCTGGCATAGCACCCGGCTCGTTTTCACCTTTCTTAAAGGTTAACCTCATTTCCTTCTATTAGTTGGTTTTAGCGAATGCCATTCGGCGCGGCAGTTAAAGAGCTCTGTCAGCGGATGGAAATGACAGTGGCATTTAAAGGCAGTCGGAGTTGAGAGCTGGGGGGGTGGGAAGGTGGGTGGATGAAATAATCTTCAATAAAATGTTTGTAGGGAGATGCTAAGTGACATCAAAGGAGTCTTGCTTTTCCCAAGAGGAGAAATCTTTGGCTCAACACACTCAGTGGGATGAGTCTCCCCTGAGTTTGAAACTAGCCCAGACCCAGGGAGACAAAGTGCCTGGAGAACTCCAGAACAGGGCACTGGACATCCCACCTCTATGGGTAACTTCCTTCTGGGTCCAGCTGGCCTTGCTTAATGACAAGTGTGTGCTGAATATTACTGTCACCGAAGGAAAGTTCCTCTGTGAGTGTGTTGATTATAAACTCTATTGCAAGCCCCGCCTGGCATTTCAGGCCACCCCTGTCTGATCCCAATTTTACTGCGCTGCCTCACTGCTCTGCAGTGCTGTTTTAAAACCTGGGGTGAGACCCACAGGAAAGTCTTCTCCTCGGAGGAAGGATGAGTTTTGCCTGTGCAGGAGATTTCACTGGGGGTTTGTTTTCTTTTCCTTGCTGCAACAGAATTGTGAAAGGCGTCTAAGGAAACAGACTGAATCAGGGAAATACATGCACACTACCAAACCCTGGCACAGAAAAGGTGTGATGGGCATTGTCCAGGCTCTTGCTGTCCTTCTGCTCTGTCCTCACCAGATCTCTCCTGGCATGGGTGTAATGCATCGTTCTGCATCAGGGAAAATGCAGTACGCAGCAGTGGCAGGGACATCTGAGCAGCGTTTCAGCAAACCCAGAGCCTGAGCCAAAGCCTGCAAGGCTCTGTAGCACTCTTTTTCATTAACTTCAATAAGCCTCAGCTCTAACCCTGAATCCCTGATGTTTATTTCAAGCACTGGTGTAACATCACTGGAATATAATGTTCCTCCTCACACGCACCTTAGGGTAACAGTCTAAATGAGTATGTGGTAAGTCAAGCCCGATCCTGCTGGGTGGCATCCTGAAGTAGACACATTCATTTCCTGGGTCATTTGTCGAGCTGGCCAAAGCATTTCAAAGGAACAGTTGTCTAGCCCAACGTGTAGTTTTGTAACAGGTAAAGCATTCCCCTGGAATAGATTCATTTCAATGAGATTTTTGCCAGGGGACATCTTTTTTTTTTTTTTAATTAATGCATTGAGTCCTCTTTTCAAGAGGTACAAATCTATCATTTGAACAGGATCTTTTTGATTTTATTTTGCTCCAAGTCTGTATTGTATTAAACCACTAGCTTCCGTTCTGAGTTAGACCAAAGGTTTGTCTAGTCTGGCATCCTGTGTTCCAACAGTGCCCATTAGAAACAGTAGGAACAGGGCTTTTATAAAGAGTGATCCTCCCCCTAATACCCTCTGGCTTCCAGCAGACAGAGGTTTAGTGACTAAGATAGATTTTGCATCTGTATATTCGTGTTTTATAGCACTGAGTGGACATAACCACCAGTAATCTGTCTCATTCGCCTTGGAGCTAATTTATGACTTCTGCGTTCAGCAACATCCCATGACAGAAATGTCTTTTATTTATTCATATAGTCTGTGAAAATATACTTTCTTTTGTCTGGTTGAAAACCACAGCCATTCTGCTTTATATATTTTATGTTTTGAGGTTATTAAGACAAAGGCTTTTTATTCCTCTGAGACAATACCCTGTAACATTTCACAACTGAAGAATTTCCGTTTCACAAGAACTTTGGCCTCTCCAATTCAAAGTGGAAGCACATTTTTTGAGACATCAGTAATTCTTATAGAAAAAAAATCCATTTTTTCGTCCAGTTTCAGTCATTTCATTATATCAGTGTAATTGAGAGTGACAGCAGCAAAAATAATAATAGCAAAATAAATAAATAAATAAATAAAGCAGAAAAACCTAAACAAAAAACTACCAACAGCAGCAAAAAACCTACTTAGGCACCCTGGGAAGAACTGGCAAGAATGAATTAAAGTTTCACAATAGCAGCTTCTTCCTCCCAGCTGGACTAGGAGAGTTGCAAGGACAGGTTGGGAGGACCAGACACCCCAGCCTAAGCACACCGACCCCACATCATGTGCCTCCACCTTACTGTTTAACAGCCCACGAGGCAAGTGTGTTCTGTATAGAAGCAGAATCCATTTCTCACCTTCATTTTGATCAATAAAATCCTCCAAATGGGACTTCCACCTAGATAGATTAGAATTGGTTTTAGAAAAGTTATGCCATCTTTTTTAGGTGATCTGCCCTGTGGGGGGAAAAAAGGTCACTACTGGGCTGTCCAGGGTGATTCTGAAGGATTAACTGGGTGGATCCTGTTGGGGTTCAGATCTTGTACTAATCACCTGCAATTGGCCATACGCACTGCATGCCCAGCTCCACTGCTCACATCCGTAAGCAAATCCTTACAGGATTTCAGCTCTTGCTCCATGAAGCAGGGTGAAATAATATTTTTCCCAATCTTCTTATTTTTCTGCTTACAGTTACAGGCAAGACTATCACTTTACATGCTCGCATGCACAGCCTGGCAAACTCCACTTCTGATTTTAACTAAGGATTCCAGGTACAGCATCAAACAAATAATGCCCAAAACTTCTGTGTGAAATACAGCTTCATAACTGAAGTGAACATTAGGCTAAGAGCTGTATGAAGTAGGAAAGGTGTTATTGAGACCTATGAGATGTGCTGCTTGGATTCCTTTATTATTATTGTTTTCTTTTGCCTTTTCTTCATTTTCTTTGTTTGTTGATGAGGGGATGGAGAGGAAAAAAGCCAGCAAGTTTATAAAAGCAATAGAGAAGGGAGTTGAGGCATTTTGTGGAGATCTTTAATGACATTCTGTATAATTTGAAAGTGGGGAGAAAAGGGGGGAGAGAAAAAGGGAATTAGCAAAAAAACTGGCAAAAGAAAAGTGGAATGTGGAGAGAAGCGTGTGGATGAATTTTAATGCAATCAGAAAGCTGTAATAATGGTAATAAAGGAATATATTCAGACGTCAAGAGAGGGAGAAGGGAACAGGACCCGCGACACCAGAATTTAAATTAGACATAGGCGTATAATTCTCTTTTCTTCCCCCCCTCCTTTCTTCAAATGAAGAAAATGGAATTTTTAAGCACAGCAAAGGAGGGATTAACAATTGGCAGGTTTTCAGCCCTTTGTCTTTTGGCGAATCCCATTTAATCACCGTCTTTAATATTAAGGAGGCTGTGGCCGTGCGGGGCTGTCTCAAGCTTGGGGGAAAAGGGATGATATACAGAGGAAAAGAGAGATAACACTTAGGTTCAGGCAATTGTGAGGAAGTGTTTCAATTACCTCCACTGAAGTCTTTAAAAACTGAAGTTTAATTTGATCTGAAATGTCGTCCCAGCTCCTGCAAGAGAAAATATGTCCTTCCCACCCCCCTTCCTGCCCATGCCTAGGCTGTTTCAATAGTCCTCGGTGCTCAAGGCTGGAGTGCTACCACAGATTAATGTCTTGGCCTTCTAGGCTTCTGGAAAGGGTTTCAAAGCCTCGACAGGTCACCAGTGAGATGAGTTTAGGAACTGAAACTTATTTTCCTGACATACCAGTCTTGACACCACTGACCCTGCGGAGTTTGTCAAGAAGCTTCTAAGCTTTGCTCTGAATGAGCGTGTAAACCAAATGGCCCTTCGGGCTCAGCCTCAACCTTGTGTGGCCACAGAGTGAAAAGGGGATGTTACACATAGGAATTAAGATCTGTTAAATTCCCCAGAACCAAAGGCAGTAAGAGTTGTATTCAAATCTGAGCTGCCTCTGAACAACGAGTGCAAAACCATGATTCAGTGTTCATTTGAGGTGTCATTTGATAGTACAAGACGGTCTTCTCCTTCATCTCCTTCTTCTTCAGGAAATCCATCAAACTGGGCCAGGGTAACATTTATGGATTCACAGGAGGAAGGAGCCTAAACAGTCATGAAAAATCTGACCAAGTTTAGTCACAGCACAGCTGGACACATCCGCTCTTCCGTGCTGGGTCTCCTTAGGTGCTTTCTCCCAAGAACATTTTCAGGGCTACCCCTGGAAAATGGGAACTGTAAGAACAGGCTGCTAATAACTAGAGAAAAAGGTCTGGTTTTTACTTTTTTTCATGACTGGAAGGTTCATTTGATTTCAGATATTTTTTCCTGTTGTGGCAGGAAAAGAAAAATGAAAAGAAAATGTGTGTTTAGGCTACATATTGAGTTTAGAGAGATCAGATTTCGACTCCCGAGCCGTTTCCTAAAAAACATTTCCTCATGAACAATTCCCAAAAATATTCCAGTTGTGTGTTTCAGATAATGACTAAACTGGGAAGAATTATGAGCTGCCAGGCACAGTTCAGAGGCAGAGGCTTTGTGCTTTGCCTGGCATGGGGTTTTAGACTTCTCCCACCAACAGCTTTCCTAAGCAAGGCTACAAATAAAACGGATCTTTGCAAGTTGTTTTCCCAACTCAATACCAAACACCATAAAACCTGTCATTTAAGATCTGCACAGGGAATTGCATCTCCTGGCAATGGACAGTTGTGGCGGTGCTGTTCAGCAAGTCAGAACTATGGGTATTTGTCTTGGGGTTATAATATTCGCAGCTGTACAAGAAGGGTCTGCTGTTAGAACTGTTTAGGCTGTGTCTTCATGGCAGGGTTTGCCTGGCCCGTGGCCAAAGTTTTGTCCACACCCTATGTGCACAGGGGAAGCCTGAGGGTGTTTTCATCTGCACTGCCCAGATGTGGCTCTCGGTTTGCGGTTGGATTTCACTTCAATGTGGGTAAACAGCAGGTGTGGTCACAGCAGCACAAACCAGACAAACCTAAACCCAAACCACACCCACCCTCCTGTTTGGAACCCTCTTCTCCATCTTCTTCCATTTTTCATCATAGCTCTGCACTTTTTCCGTGCTGCTCATACCCTTGCTCTCCCAGACAATTTCTAGATGTGGTTTAGCAGCTGATGGACATCGAGGACCTCTTCCAGTTTCCTGTAAAGGAGGTCTTTGCTCAGAAGGGTAGGACTGTAATGTGGACTAGGACACTGAAAGTAGAGAATAGGCCCGGCTGTGTTTAATTAAAAAATATTATCTTAGACATTGGGTTCAAAACAAGTCAATTTTCTTTCCAATTTCTCGTGGGACCAACAGCAGCCAAAATTTGTATTCTCTTGGACACAAACACCTTGATCACCGTGACACTTTAGGAGTCACACCACTGCAGGACATGAAAATCTCTCCCTGTAAGACAACTCCAAGATTCGCAGTCCTTGTAATTTACATAAGTAGGTTTTTATTGAGGACTAAACCTTGCCTTCACTTACCCCACTCCCCTGCATGAAAAGGA
Source organism: Acanthornis magna (assembly GCA_036785705.1). Lineage (NCBI taxonomy): Eukaryota > Metazoa > Chordata > Aves > Passeriformes > Acanthizidae > Acanthornis > Acanthornis magna. Next base: position 1,470,678 of record JAWUZG010000036.1, read on the forward strand.
GTTGGGAAAGCTCCAGCCACTTAAATGTGATAGAAACCATTGTAGGGTTCAGCCACCGATCTGGCCCCCAGCCTGCCCGGTTCCTTTCATTATTACTGCCAGAACTACCCATGCTCCTGGAGTGTGGCAAACCTCACCAATGCCCAGTTTTGCCTGTTAAAAACACCAATTAGTCTTTTTGCACGTGGGGAAACTGAGGCTGCCTTTTGCACTGGGTAATTTATGTAGCCCATATTTCCATTGAGGCCACTGTCCTTGGCAAAGATATATTGTAAGTATTTAATAACAGTAACTGCACAGCCATCCATCTCTTTGGTACCAGGAAAAACAAATCACTCTAAGAGAAAAGTGGTTTTACCTTCCACAATTTCCAAAGCATGGCTTGAGATGGGACTCAGGAGCCCCAAAAACCAGTCTGAAATGTACACAAAATAGCTTCGGCCGAGCTCTTGAATATCCTCATGGGTCCACTCTTCCATAACTGGAACAGGAATGATTTCCATTCTTTCCCAAAGCAAGATTTAGGTTCTATCTATTGGAAATAGTTTGTGGCATGTTCAAAATAAGCAGAAGGAAGAGGTTCTTAACTCAGTGCGTGCTTAAGCTGCAGAATGTCTCACTGCAGGATGTGCTGGATGCTCACAAGCGCACATGGGTTCAAAAGTCCACTGAACAATTACATCAAAGAAAGACACTTCAGAAAGTACTACATAAGAAAAAAAAGAAAAAAAAAGAAAAAAAGGAAAAAAAAAAAAAAAAAAAAGGAAAAAAAAAAAAAAAAGCGAAAACACTGCAGACTCCAGAATTCCCTGAATTGCAGAGCACTGAAGTTTAGGAGAATATTTGGGGGGATTAACAAAATTCCCTGTTCTTTTATTCTTCCCTAGACATCCACAACTGGTTCTTGCCAGAGACAGCAGAGTCAGACAGACCCTCTGTCTCTTGTTCAGCTGTTCTTTCACTCTGTTTACAGGATCTGTGTCCAAGTCAAGGCTCAAAGTGCAGCCAAGCAATTAAGTAAGAGAAATCCTTCAAAATAAGTTTTTGACATGCAACAGTGGAGAGTAACGCACCTGTGGGATAAAGCTTCCTTCTTTGTGCAGGAGAATTATGCTCCCACACCTGGGCTTATATTCATTTGCGCTTGTCCCCATCACACAGCTGTTCAGATTAGCTGTTATTCTCTCCAGCCCGGGTGTCTCAAAGCCTCTGTCTCCAGCAGTTGGAGACCAGCAGCTGTGCAATCATATCTGCTAATGTACGGGATATAAAGGATCTGTTAAGTAAAACCAAAACCAGGGAGGGAGGAGGGGAAGAGATCAGTACAAAGAAATCACTCCTGCTAAGATGTGATTACGGATGCCCCACAACACCCAGCTGCAAGGAAGAGGTGAACTCAGCAAACATTTTAAAGCCTGCAGCAGAATTAGCCCCTTGAGGGTGTTGTTTGGTATGGGGAGGAGGAGGGAAAAGGGGCCAAACAGGAGCCCCTCCAGGTGGAAGGAGGGTTTGTTTGCTATTGTTTGGGGTTAGGTAGCAGTAGGTTTCTGTTGTTTCCAGATCGGGTTGGGCTTTTGAATCTTGTTGGATTTCCCCCCCATCCTAATTTTTGAAACACCTCTATTTTACAAGGTTCATGTATTTTCCAGCAAGGTACCATGGAGAAGATAATTAGCTAATTTACAATTAGCTACAACAGAATTCATAATCACTTCCCCTGTGGAAAGGGTGGTAATCATCATCACGTAGCTGTAGGACTGCTGTGAAAATGGCAATAGGAGTGTGAATCCCAGGCCCTGGGAAATGCCCTGCTTTTAGCCTATTGATCACCTGATTAGCAGAGGTTAAGGGGAGTGGTGGGGCATTCTGGCTTGAGAGAGCGACAGGTTTGAGCATGCAGATTTGAGTTCAGAGCTCAAACCAAACTTTCATAATGTTCAGGGCATCTGCAGCTCACCCTTCTGCTCTCTAGCTCCTTCTTTCTTCTTTGACATGGGGAGGATACCTTGGTCATGACGGTCTGAAAGAAACCCAGGTTTATAGCTCTTTTTCACAACTGTAACTTTGGCATATTCCTGATCCCACTGCTTGGACTTGGGGGTTCTGCTGGATGAAAGGCTGTTCACGAGTCTTCAATGGCAGCCCAGAAACCAACCCTGTCCTGGACTGCATCAAAAGAAAGTTGAGGGAGGTGATTCTGCTCCTCTGCTCTGTTTTTGTGAGACCCCTCATGGAGTGCTACATCCAGCTCTGAGGAGGCAGCTGCTCTGCCTGTTGTAGAACATCCACAGGGGCTGCAGAGATGATCAGGGGGCTGGGGCACCTCTGCTACGAAGACAGGCTGAGAGAATTGGGATTGTTCAGCCTGGAGAAGAGAAGGGTCCAGGCAGACTTACTGGGGTCTTTCAGCCCTTTAAGGGTACTTATAAGAGAGGTGGGGACACATTTCTGAATAGAGCCACTGCCAACACCATAAGGGCTCCTGCTTTTCAGAAGAATAAGAGCAGGTTCCCAATAGATACACGGAATGCGTTCTGCACGAGAAGGTGGTGAAACACTGACATAGGCTGCCGAAAAGAGTGGTAGATCTGTCATTCCTGGCAACTTTCAAGAGCCCATTGGACAAGGGTCTGAGCAGTCTGCTCTAGCTGAAGATGTCCGTGCTCACTGCAGGAGGTTTGGACCTTTAAAGGTCCCTCCCAACCCAAACCATTCTATGATTCTGAGTATGTGGTGAATACCCTCAGTGCTGTCTCCTCTCGTCTCTGCCAAGGATGAGTCAGGAAACTGGGCAAGGAAGATCCACTCTGCCTCTTGCATCCTCACTGGTAAATGTACCTCTCAGTCCTATGCACTGGCTTTTCTTCCTACCCACACCTGCACAGAAAACTTCGCCAGGCTCTTGTTTGTTGAGTCATGGTGCCAAGGAGATGAGTTTAAAGGCCTTCCCAGCGCCAGGACCAAGGCCCTGCAGCTGTTTCCCCTCTGTGTGTGCAAGCCACGTTTGGGAAGGAGGGGAATGGCAGCAGGGACAAATAATTATTAGGTATCTAAATTGGCCTGGAACACAGAGACAGTAAATCTGTCCCTCTTTATTTCCAAGGCCTTGGAAGCAATGTTCTGGATGGTAAAGCTGGTCTGCGCTTTCCCGACACAAGGATTCAGCCTCTTTGTTTTGCATGGGAATACAAGAACACAAGTGTATTTATATACTCTTATCTAAATGTACCCCCACGCACACACATACATTAGCGAGAGCTATCTGGATAAACACAATCCCGTGTCATGTCTCCCTGCGAGTGACCCTAATTTTCCCCCAGTCCCTCCACAATTGCTGTGATTCTTGTTCTTGTCCTCTTGCTCCACGGAGGGTCAAACATCCTGCATCTCATTGTCCCTTCTGTCTCTTTAATTAGTGCCCGTCCTCCCCCTTCTCCCCCTCACTCCAGTGTCCCCCCTTCCCATCTCCTCTCAGCACTTGGTTTGCGGCGCTCTATTATTTCACCTTTCACGTGCGCCGTCTCCTTCGCCCAGGCCCATCTGACACCTCTGCCTTACACTTATCATGGAAACATAACATTTAAATACAAATAGAACAGGGAATAATTTAACCCCTATTTGCACCAGGGAAGGTGCCGAGGCTGGGTATAAACACAGCAGGGAGATCTGTAGATGCTGTATATCTTTCTGACAAGTTGCATTTCTTCACCACCATGCCTTGCAGCATGCTTTTCCTGACAGGCACGAGCCTCCATTGCAGGTAGAGTGGTCAAGAAGAGATATATCCATGCGGATATTGGAAATGTCACCAAGCAGACACCTCTGGGAACTCTGATTTGCTGTTGCTGTGGTCTTTCTCTCCCTTCCTGTCCTCCTGTGAGGATCTTGGGGTGCTACCTTCTGTCTTTGTTGTGATTTGTTTATGGCAAAATGGGGTAGACCTGGGAGGAGCTTAATTCTCAGTATTATCGGAGTGCACCAGGAAAAACCTCCTTGGCTCCCCTGGGTGCCACCACACACAAAAGTATCCAGCCATGCTTGGATATTTCCACAGCAAAGCGGGCATGATGGACTCAGCTTGTGGAAAAAGACTCATAATGGGGTATACAATAGTAAGGGAAGACAAAAATGTGAGGAGAAGAGGCTCACACAGACACCATATTCAGTTGCAATACTGCAGGGCAGAGTCACTGCTCATAGTGCTGTTTGTTTTATGGCTGTCCCTGTGACGAGGTTAGTGGGATGTCCTCAGGTGAGATAGAAACTGAAATTGTCACTTGGGAGAATGTAATAGACAGAAATTTGGGCAGGTTGTTCCTCACAAAAGCACAGGGAAGACACTCAGATGTGAAGCAATACTCGATGCACAGCCATGAGTGGCCTTGAGGAGGCTACAGGGAATAGGTTTCTGTCATCACACCTGCTCTCAAGCATGGTGAGTAAGCTCAGCATCTTCATTGCCTTCACAGGGAGGAGATGGAGGATTCTCCTCATGGCTGCCCATCTCTGCTGAGCTAGGCTGTGTGACACTGTGAGGTACAGCTCTCTCTCCATGGCCACAGGCCAGCTGAGGCTGGAGCACAAGGTCATGTCCACAGCTTATGTTGGGAACATCTCAGATCATGGGGTCATGTCTGACCTCTTTCTGTCCTTCTCTTCTGCCCTGGACTGTGGTATTTCTGGTCTCCTTGACTGTGTGTTCACTTTGCCCTGGGACCCAGGCCTTAGGATGCCTGGTCTGAAGGTTTTTCTCCCCACAGTCCCAGAGTCTGAAATGGTGGTGAGCATTGAGCCTGGCAATGGAGGAGATGGGGGCTGAGCCAAATAATCTGAAATTCAGGTGTGGTTCCTGAGACACACAGATTTGGAATAGCATCTCATGGAAGAGGAGGAAGTGTGGGACTCAGGACGGTGATATGGGTGGGCTGTGGTTGGTAGAGATGGACTCTGCAGGCAGGCAGAGCTTAGGGATATCATGACCTAGGGCTGCTCCAGGTTTGTGTGCAACCTCAGGCTGACTTTTGTAGGATGTAATGCCCTCAAATCTCTTTAGATGACCCTGGAAACATCTGGTGGGGAGCATCTGTGGTGTGCACGTGTGCTCAAGGCATACTGTGAAAGCCCCAGCACATCCCATCTTCATTTTATTCTTGCAACCTCATGGCCTTGTTTAGACATATTAACAAATCAGAAGTAACTGTTTTGGTGCATGGCATGTCAGACTTTTTTTGGGGATGTGGAAGAGTAGTGGTTGGTGATGGTCAGGGTGTAAGACGCTCATACAAGAACACTGGAGGCTAAACTCATTAGCCAAGACCTGGAGCACACTGAATGGTCTGCTGGACTCTTCCCTCTCTGTTTCTACCCAGAATGTGTGAGGGTTGTTGTTAAAACACACTGTTTAGTTCCCTGATAGAGCTGGGATGTGAGAGGCAAATGCAGCACTTTGTTATAGAAACCACTGAAAGTGAAAAAAACTTGTTAAATGTACTCATTTTTTATCAGTCTCGTGTATGATTATGTACATTTCTGAGATGGCAGATATAACAAACGATTCCCCTGACTACACAAGGCGATGCTTTTTGGGAGGGACACAGCATGCTGATTTGGAGATGGGGTTGGAGGTGATGTCCAAGCTGTGGCTGTCCATGGGGATCCCGTTCATGCATCTCCCATGGACCAGCAGCTCCTGGGGAAGGTGATCCTCACCTTCAACAGAGTCTGTTCCTGATGGTGTGAGGACCATCTCGTGGGCAGCTCACCAAAGCACCGCATCATCTGCCAGCCAGTTCAGTCCCAAAGTACTGCAAAGATGCAGGAGGAGGGAAGTAAAAATAAAAATTTGAGTGGTTCCTAAAACACCTGCTTTTAGCTTTGCATAAATGAGACCAGACAAGGCAGTTTCAGGCCAGTTCCACACTAGAGAGTTTTGCTGACAGAGGAGGGATGTGATTTTTTTTTTTTAAATGATACATTTATATTAGCAAAAAGTCTGGTGAAAACAGTTACACAGCTATAGGAGTGCTTTTGCTGATGCAGCTTATTTGAAACAGGGGAAGCTGTATAAAGTACAATATAACATTCTTTTGTTGTGCTGGGAGTAGTTACTAGACACGAAGTTTCGAGGCAAAACCTTTTGCATGTTCCTAGCTCTTTCCGGCTGATCTGCCCCCTTCCCAAAATCTCTTGCAGGACAGCTGGTCTCATTTGCTAGGTGAGTTTTCTGCCAGTATCTGGAAAACCTTTGGACTGCGCTCTTTTCCTGAGCTCTGTCACGCCCTGGACCGAAAGATATCCCCCAAGAGCACACAGTGAACGTCAGAAGTTGCCTCTCTGAGGCTTGTACCTCACATCTTGGAGCCTCTTTTGCAGGACACTTTGGCCATCGGGCAAACAATGTCCAAATCACCTTCTGGTGAGGTGGGGACAGCCTAAAAGCTGCGTGGTGTTAGGGCTCCCTGAGCTGCTACAGTCTGAACTTTGTGTTCCCAGCAAAGACCTCGAAACACCTCTCTGCTTAATCAGTTCCATCATAAAGCGGGAATATTTCTGGCTTTAACATGTCTGTCAGAAGGCTATTTCTGTTTTTTCTCACCTAGCAGAAGTGCACCTGTATCTCCCTAAACCTATTTTTCCCTACCAGTTCAGCAGTCTCGCTGAAGGCAACATAATTCCTGCTTTTCTGTGGGCAGTACACTTTCCATTGTCGTGGATAACTCGACTGCAGGGTTGAAAGCTCCTAATATCCTCATTCAATAGCCACTGCATGAAAAATTATTCACATCCAAGGCTGTAAAGTAATTTGCCAATGTGCAGGTGCATCTTGGAGAGGGAAATTTTGATCAAACACTGGTTGAAGCAGAACAGATTGCCTACACCAGTGATTTCTCGGTGAACAAAAGTGACATGAATTGCCCAATTAGTCAGCCCAGAAAAGGGTTATTGCAAACCAGTGTTTTGTTCAGCTTTAGGTTAACCTGTACATTAAAAAAATAAATCAAATAAAAAATAAAATTATTTAGATATTTACATATATTTATTCAAATTAGTTACATCTGCTCTGTAACGTGCTCTGAAAAAACCCTCTTGGTTCACACATTTACATAGTGTTTAATGAATCATAAATAAGACATTTATGAATCATGTGCAAATGGCCTGTTTACATACACAATGTAAACGATGTAAATTTCCTTTTTTTTATGGTGTAATGGTAGTAGTGTCTGAACAAAAACCTGATCGAGAGGTGTCATTCAACCCCCTCTGAGATCTTTCTGACAATCATTAGTTTGTTTTTACCAATATTTTCTGGAGGTGTCTCATGAAAGTCCCCAAACTTGGTATAAGTCCAAGTATAAGTCACAGAATGGTTTGGGTTGGAAGGTGCCCTGAAGATCATCTAGTTCCAATCCCTGCTCTGGGCTCTCTCCAGCAGGTCCATGTCCCTCCTGTGCAGGGACCCCAGAGCTGATGCAGTGCTCCAGGTGGGTCTCAGCAGAGCAGAGCAGAGGGGCAGAATCCCCTCCCTCCCCTGCTGCCCACAGGGCTCTGGATGCAGCCCAGGACATGTTTGGCTCTCTGGGCTGGGGGTGCACAGTGCTGGGTCACACTGAGCATCCTTGCTCAAAACACAATTATACACTAGCAGAAAATATCCAGCTTTGGCATGAAATACCACCTGCCTGAGCTATCTCAGATATTAGCAATCGTATAAGTTAACTTTATGTTCCAAAAAACAATTTAAGTTTCAAAAACTTTGGGCTTATTTCAAATGAACCTTATAAATATATTAAAAATCTCATCCAAACTTGTAGATACATGTCTCTGAGTGGGCATGAATGACAAATCTCCAGTTTACAGGCTGTGACTTCCGTTATATCCTGATTTAAAAAAGCTTATGTTAAACATTTTTTTCCTGCAACTTATTTAGTATTGCGAGGGCTACTAACTTATGTTATTTTTCATTTGGACTTGGTTCCAAATATGCTATATTTATCCACCTGCCTCTTGGATTGCAGTCTGAGCAATGTTGTCATTTCAGTTACCGCAAACTGACTGCAAAAACTCATCAGAAGGAGCTGATTTGGAAGACTTTGGTGCCTAGATTTTGAGAGGCAGATAAAGATTTTATATATAATCAAACTATTTTTGTTTGCTGTTTGGTGGTTTGGTTTTGTTTGAAATTTGCTGGATGATTTTCAAGTACTCATGGGAAGTCAGAGGCTGTTAAGGTTTTTCGAGCCAGCCACCTGAAAAGACTAGCAGCTTCTGAGATATGTCACCTCAGTGAAGTCACCGTTTGTTTTGCATGTGATACTGAGCCGTCTTGGCTTTCACATCCCTCCTGAAATATGGTAAGCATCTCTTTATTTTGTTCCAGAAGACAGAAAACTCTTTGTGGGCATGCTCAATAAGCAGCAGTCGGAAGACGATGTGCGCAGGCTATTCGAGGCGTTTGGCAACATTGAGGAGTGCACAATCCTTCGGGGACCCGATGGCAACAGCAAAGGTAAGGGACAGCTTGTGCTGAGCTAGACCCTGGTCTTCGTTGTACATCCCATTTTCTGGTGTGACAAAGGCATTGTGTAGCCCTCAGAACAGCACCTCTTGCTTTAGGAGGGGTCACATTTTTACTCTTCTGGTCACTCTCTGCTTGTGCACAAGAGGAAAAAGCTGACTGCATTTTGAAACACACATCTCCAATGGGCTGTGTCTCACCACGTGCAAACTGACCCCTGTTATTGCTTGGGCAGAGCGTCTCCTCTCAACAGGGCTTTTACATTCTTTCAAGATGTTCTCTCCCCATGCTGTTAAACAGGACGATTCTTTCCTTAAAAAAAGCCAAGACTCGTACTTTTAGTCATGACCCTCTGGCTCCATCATCAACTCCACTCGCCTGTCATCCACCAGCCCCAGGTCTTTCCCTTCTTCTCCTGGTCTTTGCATGGACTCATACTAGTCAGTGAGCCCAGCTGCATGGTGACAAGGGCCAGTTTAAATATTACACTCATTACACATTTACTGTTTGAAACACACAAATGTTTTCCTCCTTCTGCCACCTTTTGTTACCTGGATAGCGCAAAAGAACTTCTGCTACAGCCCAGGTGTGAGAATGAGGCTTCTCCCTTGTGCAGGAAGGTCATATTTTTGCCCCATCTGTCTCTAGACGAAGTAACTTCAATCTGAATAGGAAACCTTCTTCTTCTGGCAATGTAATGTGTCCATTAAATATTGATCTGCATTATATGCAGATTATATATTATATATATTATATATTATTATATAGCATAAACTGTGTTGACATGTGTAACACCAGAAAGGAGACCAGTCCTGCCGACACATTTCTTGTCTCACTGGATATTTCGACAAGTGACAACATCAACCAGCACATTTTTTGCAACAGGTAGGCAAAAAATCCAAATCACAGCGATGCACTGGAGAAAGATATTGTTATTCCATAAAATCACCGGTGGCCAAAAAAAATCCTTCACACCGGCCTTATAGCTGTTCAATACACATCAGCACAGCTCAGCCTTCCTGATACAAATGGCTGAAAATAAGCTGTGGGCGCCTTTCTTCAATTGTGTGGTTACTTTAGTTCTGCAACACCCAAAGACAGGGGCTGCCCCACTGGGAAGCAGGAGGCTAGGATGCCCTAGAGGAGCTCCAATCACCATAACAGCAGACAGCTAAGCACGTCATTCACTGAACAAATCAGTAAACTGGGGAAAAGCAAAAAAAAACAGTCTGTCTGCTTCCACCTGTAATGAAATCTAATGACAAAGGAGTTAAACAGAGTAATAATAAAGGCAATAAAGTCTGAGTTCTGTAAGAAACAAATTCCAGAGGAGACCCAACCCACAGACTTGTCTTCATACTCGCTCTATCTTTTTTTTTTTCCTTCTAAAACAATTTCATTATAAGACCGAATCTGAGTGGCAGCTCCATATTGCTAACCAGTTTAATTATTAGTGCTAGCAGGCTGCAGTCTCAGGCTGACGTTTCACTGAGCTGTTCAGGATCAATACTGAGCCTTGACAGAGTTAATATTACCAGCTTCCATTTGCTGGTGCTATTTACTGAGAATGTGAAGCTCCTAATTTACACACACATGGTTTCGTGCATGCACACACGCACACAGAGCAGTCAATCCAATGGAAAACTTAAGGCTAGTGCCCTTATCTTAGGAGACAGTCAGGCAAGCCACAACTCCCACAAAGTTATTCCCAGTCTGCAATGTTTTCCATCTGCTAGAAACCAATATGTGACACACATTGCTTGTGAGCTACTTATTTTGGGTAAAACCCATAAGGCTGAAATTCTACGTAAGCTGAGATTTAAGCAGATTGACTAAATTCCAGATAGCAGTCAGACCCCATACACTTAAATCCTACCCAGCCCACCAGGTATCCCTGTGGTGAGCCTCTACACCCTTCAGGTGGCTCAGTGTGAGCACTGGTCTCAGAAGTTGTGTTGCAGCTTCCCAGTTTAATGCCATCACAGTCCAATCGTGACCAAAAAGCTGCCTGAGCCTTTCCTGAAGCCATGGGGGCTCTGCTGAGCCATGGGCCAAGCCCTTCGGTGACCAAGTGGCAGAGGAGCTGGGGCTGAGGAATTTCTCATCCTGAAGGGGAATGCAGAACCTGCGTTTCCCGGCAGAGGATGGAGTGATTCTGCACCCGTCCAGGTAAAGCTGACCAGTGTTCAGCCAGGAGTGCAGGAGTTCTCAGGTGAGGGAGCTGAATTGGATCCAGAAGGACTCACAGAGTTTTCATTGCTGCTGCTCTCTGTGCAACTATTCTTTTTCCCGGTTTGTTTTATTTTCCCCATCCAGCAGTGTGCCTCAATATCTCAGAAAGTAAGAATTTCCCACAGAGCCCTTCACAAGAAGAGTCTTACACCCTCTGCAATTATAATCCTAGGGCCTGATTCTGCAGTCTCCTCCAAGCTGACAAAACAGTCAGGGCAGCCCCTCCAGCTCTAGTCTGTAACCAAAAGAACAAGAAAAACTATAGCACATGTGTTCGGCTGAGGTTCCAATCTCCGTGTGTGTCAAAATCCCCTCACACTCCAGAGTTGCTCCTGTAGAAAGGGCACCACTGCTCTGAGAAGAGTGACATGACTGATGTCCTCAGCTCACCAGCTCCTCGAGTCAGTTCTGGTGACGAAGGGAAGGAAGACTATGTGCACTTTTGGTGTTGTGTGCAGAAGCCATCCCACTGAATGCGCAAACCAAAAGGACAAAATGTTGGGACCTCTGCTATTGCCTTGCCATATACACCAGTAAACGCTGAGTTTTCACTGGTCCTGCTCCCTCAAAACCTACTGGAAGCAGTTAATATGAAGCAGTAGGAGGGATCCCATTAGCATCTTGGGCATTAAACAAGATAAATGCCTGCAACTCCCTTCATTCCCACCTTTATCCAGCTCCACTGATCCGTCAGGACCCTGAGCACAGAGGTGAATTTCACCTGAAAAGAGTGAAGCCTTCAACATGACAGCAACACCGCAGCCAAAAATCCTGCTCTAAATGAAATTGGTGACTGGAACTGGAAAGCTTTTGTATATTTGCTAATCAGCATCTTCTTTTTAGAGGCAGAAAGTACAAAAGAATCTCTGCAAATAATTAAACACCCTAATTCTGGATTATCTCTGATTAATGAAGAGGAAGACGTAATATCTCAGGAGCCCAGGAATGCTGGGCTGGGATTATGTCATAATTGATCCCCATTGTTTCCAGCTGAAGTTTATCTATCTCATTTTCTCATGATTGTCTCCTCTCAGCTCCTTATAAATTAGATCCAACTATTAGCAATAATCATTGGGCCTTTCCTGAAAGGCACAGTGCTGAGAGGGTGACGCAAAGTGAACAGCTCTTAACTGTAGGATATTTTATATATGTGTATTATTTTTAGAAGGAGCTATCACTACTTTCTTCAATCTCATTTCCGTCAGCCTGCAGTGATGCTTTTAGGGACCTTTGGGGTTCATTCTTCTAGTCTGCAAGTTCTATTGCTTCATTTTTCACCCTGCACTGTAGGGGTCCAAAAGGGTGTGAAGACCTTCTAAAGATGCTGCAAAGGGGCCGAAGAACAGCCATCCCACTGTCAGGACTGGCATTCCCTGCATCACGTTCTGCACCCCTTCAGGGAAACCGAGAGGTTTCTACTGCAAATTGATTAAAAGCTCAAAAGTCTTTGGTAGTAATAGAAGGGGATGGAAGCCAAAACTTCTCAGATCTCTCCCAATCTGTTCCAAAAACTGCCTTAGCATATGGAAATTACCCTTCCTCTGTCTGAGTCAGTTTGCTTGTAGCTAGGAGTGTTGGCAATACTTTCCCCCACCCTAGAAGCACATGTAACCCTTTGAAGTGTTGATCATTTCTGCACTCCAGCACATATCTATAAATGCACCTTTCTGCCCTAAAACCTTATGTAAGAGCTCGGTGTGAGATTCCCCACATGGCAATACAGGCCAGAGAAACACTGCCCACGTTTCTCTAATGTCCAGAAGAGAACACCTACACAGGCACTGACTTTGCAGCTATGAAAAACTAAGATTCAAGTTTTAGTGGTAATCAACACATGGGTACCTCTCCCACCCCTGCTGCTTCACCAGAAGGTGTCTCATGCTTTGCCAGACCAAAGTGGCTTGGAGCCAAGACAAGCTCTGGGCAGTCTGTCACAGAGCTCTACCAGGCAGTGATATGTTGAGGTACCTCATGGGTTTGGAGTCGCTTGAATGCCTTCTGTACGTTTGTCCTGTCGTTGCTTGTCTCAAGGATGTGCAGCTTTCCAATAACTTGAATGTGCTTCCATACCATTTCTCATAACCACAGAGGGAGGAACGCTCAGCATTAAGTCTATTGCGAATAAAAGAAATGGCTTTTTCACCCAATAAATTGTAAACTTTGTGCAAGATTCTGCCATGGAGAGCTGGAGGTCAAAACATGACTAGATTCAAGATGTAGTTGTTAAATTTGTGTCTGTCAGTGCTCATTACAAGCAGTGTGGGAATTCTGGAAGCAGGTTAGCCTTAAGAGGTCTCAGGCTGCTGAGGACTGGAATCTGGAAAGGACCAGGACACATTTTTTTGTTTTACTTTCTTCACAACCATATTTATTGGCCAGTTCTGAGGGTAGGATACTAAGCTAGATGGACTTCCATGGTATCTATGCAAACTTTCTTACGCTCCTCTTTTTCCTCTTGCAGGGTGTGCATTTGTGAAATACTCTTCACATGCAGAGGCCCAAGCTGCCATCAATGCCTTGCATGGCAGCCAGACAATGCCGGTGAGTACCTCTGTAACACGGGCAAGTGAGAATCGGGCCAGTCCTGGCTGCCCTGTGGCCTGATTGAGCAGGAGAAATGATTTGTCTCTGCTCTGCAACTCATCATCCAGGAAGGCTCAGCGCCTTGGGTGTGTTTAACTCATCAGTGGAAAGGCTGGGATGACACTGTCATTCCTCACAGGCACAGAACCCCAGAGGGTGCTGTGTTCTGTCACCAGCAGTTTTGATGACCTGAAAAAAAAGACGTATGGCTCGCATATGCCAAAACCTTTGGATCAGACTCGCCATGAGCACAGCCTTTCAAGTTTCAGAGGGATGAATCAAGTAGAAACTTGTGTCTAAGGGCTTCTTCATTTTCCCTCCTCCAAGAGTCCCTGCCTCTAGGCAAAGGATAAAGAACTTTCTGCCAGCATTCAGCAGAGAGCAGCATGTTCACACCTTGGAAGTAGAAGCTAGAGACAAATCACACAGTGGTGGGCGCCTTTCACTGCTACCACAAAAACACCAACCCAGGCATAGCTGTGGTCCCCTACACCTTTGGAACACCTCAGACCAACTACTGGATCTTCCAGGAAACATCTGAGGGATCATTCCACTTGCACAAATTTCTAGTAATATGGGGTTTCAAGACTGATTGTTCAAGATAATAGAAATGGGGTTGTATTTTCTATGCAAATAGATATTTGTACACCATTAGGAGACAGAGAAGAATGTAAGGCATTCCGCTGTCAGTAGAAGAAAATCTGGTACAACTTGTTTTGGTTTATTATAATAGTGTATTATTTTTATTACTAATTATTCACAGTGTAAATTATGGAAGGCTAAGAAGCATGCTGACAACTTGGAAAAGATACAAGAAAGCTCAATTAGAAATATTTGAGAGTGTAAAATCTCCCTTTCAGTAAGAGACTCTAATGTAAATTCATGAATTTATCCAAATAAGTTTAAAGTGGGCCCGACAGATTTTCTCTAGATCTTTGCAGGGATGAAAATGGAAAATTCTTTACAAGCGAAAAGGTTTCTAAAACTAGCAAACCATCAAGATCTCTTTTTTTTGGAACACCATCTTAGACAAATCAGTTTAAAAATGGTACATGTTTACCAGTGATGCTACCAAAAAAGTCTCCTTAAAGATGGGGTCTCCATTTTATGAGTACTTGAATACTTTTGAGAGTCTCTTCCTAAAAGGCTCCTTCTAACAAAACCAGAGGTTGGTCTTGATGCTGACATGCCATACTGATATATTATGGACATCTTTCTTGAAAAGGGTAAAAGAGGTGCTTTTAGCAACTTTCTTTCAAACCTTGACCCAAAATGATAGTGTCTATAAGCCGACATCGGGAATTTCAATTCAGTAGAGCCTGGTACCACGAAAAGGTTTAATAAAAAGCCAGTCCCCATCCCAAAAATCCTGCACCTCCTGTGACAAAGGTGAGAGGAAGACATGAGAAAACAAACAAAACTCAAGGAGAGCTGAAGATTTTATCTAGATCTAGTATACCCAAAATATCATTATTCTTCCCCAGCCATTTTGCTTCCTACTTTTAGAACACTTCAGATAAGAAAAAATGCACACATCTCACAACCACCTGGAAACATCTTATGGCTCTATCCTGGTGGTATGACTTGAGCTTAGGACATACAAAACACCTGAGAATTTGGCCATTTCATGGGTCAGTTTTATGGGACCATTTGTTCTCTTGACCTATTTAACTCAAACACCCATTGTAGAAATATTCTTGAATAACCAGACATGGACATCTGAAAATGTACCACAACTTAACCTTTACAAGATGCCCATCCCAGTCTCACAATCAAGTTTCCATGGCTTCACAAGCTTCCATGAGTTGGCTGAACCTCATAGTACATTCTCTTAGTTCACAGGAAAAGCAAGGAAGAAAATTTCCTCCTCTTGAGGATAAGCTAAGTTACGTGGCATTTCCTTGCGTCTCCCATGAGCTACAAGCAGACACAACACTGCTACCATGTCTTTCCAGGGCCATGAGGACCTGCAGAGTGACCAACACCCAACGAAGAAGTGCAGCACAACAGGTTTTCCCACAGTTGATCAAAATTTCTAAGGCGCTTTGAATGAGATAGGCCAAATCCTGCCAGGATCTCAGTTCCCATTCTCATTTTCATGGTACTTCGGGGCGTGCAGCGTCGTTCAGGACTTGTTTGGATGTTCACAGGGAAATGCAGCCACCTCGTGGCGAGATGTCGGCGCAGCCCATCGTCCTTGGGAAGGAGGGGGGCATTGCTGCCATCTTCCTTCTGCCCCCTTCCATTCCTCTCGCCACCAGGATGGCCTCATTTGTCCGCTTGCGATGCCAGCTCAACGCCGTTCCTGTGGTTCAGCCAATTTCAGCGTCTCTTGGTTTGTCCTCGTGTACCACCAACAGGGCATCCATCATCATTCTTGTCAGGTCTCGAGCCGTTCGTTCCTGCGGCAGACTCCTGTTTCTCCACAGCTGTCAGGATTATTGCTCTACTGTGACTTCCTGTTCACACAACATATGTTGCCTAATAGTTTCAAAAGGCAACTTTCTTTCATGAAAGTTCTTTTCTTTTCTTTCTTTTAATTAACCTTACCTTGGACAAGTGCCTGACCACCATCCATTACAAGCCCATTTCTCTATGCAAGGCACTTGTTTCTCCTGAGGGTCCACCAAGCCTAAAGCTTTCCAATTTTTACACAATCAATTTCCTTTAGAAATAAGCTGCCCAAAATCCCTTAGTTTTGAGCAGCCACAAAGCTCCTTCCATATCTACCTGTCAAGAGTGTTTCCTTTTTGTCTTTCTAGATCATGTTTTCTATCAGCTCATCATCTTTATGAGAGTGTTTTACTGGATCTCTGTATCATCCTTTATAAGAGATCATAATTTTCATGTACTTTTGCTTGGATTTATAATATATTTATAGCAATTATATGTCCTGTACTTTTAGCTTTGACTACTCCATGCCCTCCTGTCTCTGTTTCCCATCCATATGGGGACATAAACAGGTCTCATCATGTCATTCTCTTCCCTTCCTCATCCAAGCCTTGTCCCTCACAGCCTTATCCACCAACACAAATTCAGCTGCTATTGCTGTAGTGACAGCTTGCAGATCTAACTTCTCTGCTTCAGGACTGACTCCTGTCCAAACCAAAATCTTGGTCTGTCTTTCCAGCATCTCCTGGTGGATGTTTAGCTGTCAGATCAAGCTCAATAAGTACAAAATAAAGCTCTTGAACTTTCCCACCCAAAACCTGTATTTTCTCTCCTCCACCTCCATTCTCAATCACTGTGGACAATATTATCATCCTACCTGTCAGTCATGCTCCTTCCTAGGCATGACCTTCAGCTTGGTTTTCTCCTTCTTCCCGTGTTGTCATATCTGGGCAACAGCCAAATGTTGAAGAGTCATTCTGAAGAACACATCTTACGAATCTAAGATGTGGCCTTGTCCACCCACCCACACAGAACAAACTCTTCTCCACACTTCACAGAACTGTCATAGGATGGTTTGGGTTGAAAGGGACCTTAATGATCATCCACATGTCCATCAGCATGAGTAGAGACACCTTCATCTAGACCAGGTTGCTCAAGGCCTTATCCATCCAGGCCTTGGCCAGGGATGGAACATCCACAGCTTCTCTGGGCAACCCATTCCACTGCCTCACCACCCTCACAAACAAATTTCTTCCTAATAGCTGACCTAAGCCTGCCTTCTTTCGGCCTGAAGCTATTCCTCCTTGTGCTGTTGTTCCGGACCCTTGTCCAAAGCCCCTCTCCAGCTCTCTCGCAGCCCTTTAGGCACTGGAAGGTGTTCTAAGGTCTCCCCAGAGCCTTTTCTTCTCCACCCAACACCAACTCTCTCAGCCTGTCTTCACAGGAGAGGTTCTCCAGCCCCCTGAGCATCTTTGTGGCCTCCTCCAGTCTCGATCCAACAGATCCCTGTCCTTCTTATGTCTACAGACCCAGAGCTGGATGCAGCCCTGCAGGAGGGCTCTCATGAGAGTGGAGTGGAGAGGCAGAATCACACACACTTAAGTCACAGCAGCCATTATCCTACCCAGAAACTACAAAGTGTTAAAAAATACAGTATTGGTTCACCGTTTTCACCACCTTACCCTCTGTTGCAACTCAAAATTTCTTTGGTTATTAATTCGTTCCTGGAAGGGGTAGAACAGTACTGTTACTGTGTACATTTCCTGCATAGGGGTGAGAAGAAGTGAAGAGTGTAATTTGTTTGACTTATGTTTAACAGCCTGAATGTTTGTGATCTATTCTAAATATCCTCTAAGGTTCCTGCAGAAAGGAGAGAGAGACATTTCCAGAGATTTTTGCGTTCTTCCCTTTATTGTGCTAGGATGGGCAATATCACCTTCTGGGCATGCCTGTCCCATTATAATGGATAACTCAATAGCCGGCTTAGACTGAATAGGCTTAAACTCATCTCATCCAATTTGAGAAATCCAGAAGTTAAGAAACCTATGTCTGACGTTGTCATCTAAGTTTGTCATCTAAGTTTCTATTATAATCAATAGAGGGAAATACATACCTCTGGAGAAATTTCATTTTACAGAAATAGATTTTGAAACCTGTCAAACTAATAGGCAAGCCCAAATAGAAGTGTGCTTTTTAGCTAATTTTAGGCATCCGTTTGCTATGGTCCGCCAACTCCAAAATAGTGGTTCTTCATCCAAAGTGCAGCTTAGAATGAAAAAGGAGCAATAATATTTAGAAACTAAAGCTAAATCCAGTGCAGCTCAGAGTGAATACTTAACTTCATGTCTGATGAGAGGAGACCTGAAACCTGTCCTGGATGTTTTTTGCCCAGGCAAAGTAATTTGGGATTCAGAAACCAGGCACGCTGCAGCAGAGTCCCCTGAATCCTGTACCATTAGACGTGCTGTGAACTTGCTTAGCACACTAATTGTCAGCACTATGTTCATTCTCTATCTTTCTTTAATTAATGATGTTTAAGGCTGTTAAGACCTCCAGACTTCTGTAAGGTGGCTTCCCCCACCACAGAGGCCAAGTCCTCTTTTTTTTTTTAACTGTAGAAGTCTGCAGCAGCTTGGTGAAAGCACTGCATTTCTTCTGCATCCAGGCAATAGCATCCCAAGTCTATCTACGGCTGGCTGAACATCTTCCATGAAAATTACTTTTCAGATGGAATCCTGGGTTTTGTGAAAAGGGAAAATGTGAGACTTGGATCAAGCACTGAACAGACGTTTGCCTTTCAGAGAAAGATTCAGTTTAGTTGAATTTTGAAAAAACAGAAGTATTGCAACCCACAACTTTGTTAACTTGAGGGCTTTCATTTCAACATTTTTCTGTGCAGCTGTTTCAACATAAATGACAATAGCAACTTCAAATGTCTGTTCAGGAGCCACCTATAACAAATTATTCAACTACTGCTCAGTGTTGTTAGATGACAGATGGATTAGATTTCTAGTTGTTGTACTTTACACTTTTTATTAATCAAGCAAATATGAATGGTGTAACACCTTGAATGAGTTTAACTTCAAGCCTCTGCCCACCATGCCCTTTGGAAGTCCACTCATAGCACAAAAATTCCCAGCTAAATGTGGCTAATAGTCAGGTGAAAGAATGGTTTCTTTCCTTAGACCATGTACTATCTGTCCCCTCATACCATCAAAGAGTTTTTTTCCATGACTTAAGCTGAAACAATTTGTCATTCATTTGGCTTATCAAACAAGGGTGACTTAAATACGAGATTATCAAAAACTGCCCCAAGAATCATAGAATCACAGAATAGTTTGGGTACAAAGGGACTTTAAAGATTATCGGGTTTCCAGCAACGTGGCATGGGCAGGGAGGGCAGGGATGCCAGGCACTAAACCAGGATTTACAAGCGTCTTTGTCACGTTCAGTGGCCTCTTTCAAACTGATGGCAAGCAGGGCTCTGGTTCTCAGCTCCCCAGCTTTGGATGCTGAGGCACCACACGAAGGAAGCCACCCCCAGCGCACACTAATGACTGCTGCTGTCACTGCTGCGCGTCCCCACCGCGCAGCTATGACTTTGCAAAGCTCTGTGAAGTTGCCTTCAGACACAGCCCCGCTGTGGGAACCGGCTGAGCAGCTGTGCTCACCCCCCACCAGCACAGCAGAGGAACATTTAGGTGAATTAGGGGTGGAGGGGAAAGCAGCGCGGAGCCTGCAGAAGGAGCTCTGAGCAGGTGGAGGAAAGGAGGAAAATGGGCCTTTGTGGGCACGATGGAGCTGCAGCCTGGGCGCTGCGCTCGCAGAGTGGTGGGGAAGCAGATTTTGCAGGAGCAGGCTGCACCAAAGCGCTGAGTCGGCAGGAACTCCCTGGGAGGAGCAGCCTGGTGGCTCCGGTGAGTGGGGGGCCACAATGCCGTAGATCAGCTGAGGTATTTTTAACAATTATTTTGATATAAACAGCTCTGAACTTGAGGAGCTCCATGTAAATGGGAAGCAGTGGGGCTTGTAATTAGATTTGTGTACACTTTCATAAATTGCTGGAAAACATCAAAGCCGTGATAGAAGGCTGTGGTGCACTTTATTTCCTTCTTCTGTTCTTCTGTTAATTGAATGGTTGATGTGTGGATAGGAAGTGTTGGCTTCGCAGAGTACTATTTACAGACCCGCTGACAGCTGCACTGTGAAAATTAACAGGAACAGAGCAGCCTCTGTCACAGCTCTTCCCATGAGGGACTTGCTTCAAATTAGATCATTTCTTTCATAGGAGAAACTTTCCTCATCGCTCCTCCCTTCTTCGCAAATACGCACTCACATCCAGCTGCACACTCCCCTTCTCCCCTCAGGCTCATGGCAGCCTTTAATGCTCAGAAGGGTTTGTCATTTCCACAAAGTTGGGATAGTTAGGCTGCTGTTTAAAACTTGTAGCACACTCCACTTCCAGCAAGACACATTTTTCAGGAAGTCATCCAAATCTGAGAGCTGGGTGCATGGAGCCAACAGCTTCACATTTGCAGGTCTCACGTCAACTAGAACATTCTTTTCACCCCCCTAGAAATGGTAGTAGACATCCTCTCAGACTACTGCTGATGAAAACGTGGTTACTGTTGTTCTTAGAGGAAATTGCAGTGTGCTAAACACCATAAAAACCTCTGGCAGGACAGTTCCTACACTCAGCAGTTTGCTAACTAAAGGCCAGGGTTAACCTGGCTGGATGAATTACTTCAAAGTGTCAGTCAAAGTATAAAACTTCAAGGTCATCTACACTTTTGTTACAGTTGATGGAGAGGGACTAGGACCACAGAGAGACTGTCTTGAGCAGCTGAGAATTTAGAATTGATGCCCAAAATGGCTGCAATTAGATCATATGAATGTCTCTTTCACAGAGAAGACACAAGAGAGAAGCAAAAGAAGCAACAATGCAATGCTGGGAGTGAACTAGTCTTTTACATAATTAATCTATATATTTAGCCAGTTCTTAGTCAAAGTGACAGCAGTTCTTGTTCTTGGTTCCAGTAGAGAAATAGTAAACAGTGAACACTTGAGGATCTAAAACTTAATGTTTATTGATATCTGAAAAATACAGAATTAAACTTGAAGCCTCACTTCCCAAAAATGTCTTCAAAACATCCTAGTAAGCGTGGGTGGATGGAGGGGGAATAAAGCTCATAGACCCCATCCCACCACTTCCATCAAGACTGCTGATTCTACAAGCTTTGGGACAGCAGTTTCCCAGTGTTGCCATAATTTACCTTAATTCTTCCTATAAAAAATAAAATTGTAGGACTGTGTTCCCTGCTTCTCCCCTAGTTTCATAAATTAACTAATTAATCATGTTTCTGGGTCCCAGAGTAGAAATCCCAGCAGCGTGGCTGCCTGTCAGGGGGTGTGAATCACGCTGGCACCAAAGATGGCCTTCACTCCTCTGGTCACACCTCCATAGCCACTGAAGTGACTTGTGGGACATCACTGGACATCTTCCCTTGGCTTCTCTGCTCCCTCGGGGCCACAGCATTCACCACCTCCAAACGGGACACGAGTGATAACTGCTTGCGAGACACACTACCCCATTCTAGAAAGAAAATATTTAATTGGCTCCCACCCATCCCTTCACTGGTCCAGGGGGAGTCAGACATTGAATCAGCAGCTGTGGAAGTGGCCATGGGAAAGCAGGAACACGATCATGAAAGCAGGAACAGGATCAACTGAGAGTTGCCCAGGTCCCGGTGACAGCAGCAGCCCCGGCAATCCTTGCTCCACTCAACTCTCATCTAGTTTGGGTGAGATTAGAACTTTCAGGGGCTAAAATAATTCACAAGCAGTGACGTTTCTGGGAATCAGAGACATTGATAAGCCTCCAGCCTGGGAGACATGAAATGGTCCCTGCCTGCCAAGGGAGGTCCCAGCCTCCTGGAGGGAGCTCCACTGGGCATCACCACCTTCCTCTAATAAGGATTAAAGATGTCAGCGTTGTCTTTACCTCTCTGCTTGCTTCGGGGGCATTTCTTTCTTCCTCCTTTTCTCTTCCTGTATCTTTTGATTTAAGCCTCATTTATATCAGTGGGAACTTCCTATAGAGTTAAGTAGTCTCTGGATCAGCATTAAATCACTCTGGATGATTCTCATTTTTTCCCCTTTAATTCACTTCTTCCCAGCCTTGCTCAGGTGTGTGGTCTGGACTGATAACACACATTCTTATGAGGAAAACAGAAATATCTTAGTAACTGGTAGATTGCTATCCCTATCCAAAACATAGCATTAGACTATGCAGTAGCTATTATCCAAATGGGTTTTGCAGAACTCAAAATGAATTTTTAGAGGACAAAGATGAATTTAGATCAAAACAATGACTTTCAAATAAGACTCTCAATTGAAGTTCACACAAATTCATGAATGTGAAGCATCCTACCAGACACCAATGTCTTTGCCTCAGATCTCCACTGGCAAGTAAAATTAGGTAGAATAACATGCTCAGCTTCCCATCCCGAAGGTCTGTCTGGTTGGAGCTCACAGGAATAATGGTTGTGAAGGTGACACGTTTCAGTCTTAGTGGAGTGGAATGCAGCAAGGGCAGCTCCTACAGCATAAACCAACTTCTTATTTCACCAAAAACCAGTTGAACTTCACTGAATTTATACCATTTTGTAGCTTCAGTTGACCACCTGTTTCACTGTACTAAAGCATGGGTGATACCTCCCTGAGAGCAGAGTATTTTCATATTAATCACAAATTCAGAGAATAGTTTGGGTTGGAAGGGACCTTTTAAAGCTCATCTCATCCAACCCATGGCTGGACAGTGCTTGGAGATCTTCAAATATGCTGCAAAAATTAAAAACTTTTACTATCTCAGTTGAGCACCATGGTTTACACCATGACAGCCTGGAGTCTTGCAGCGTGACAGTGATCTGGGATCCACAGTCATGTGCAGGCTGGTGGCAACACAGTGCCATGGAAATGTTCTTTTTTGTCACGTGTACAGCTGAAATGTATCTGCCCAGCTTGCCACCCCTTCCTCAACATCTCTTCTTTTTTCCAAGTCACTGTAGGCTGTTCATGTCCTCATCCTGAGCTGCCAAAGAGGTGTGAAGCTCTTGTGAGCAGAGTCCTAAAGCATCAGGAGCTCCGTACCTGTTTGAGATGCTACCTTGCTTTGATAACACTCAATTCACTTTATGACTCCGGAATAATTACATTTCTCTTATTTTCACCCTTGCTTGTTTAACTGAAAGGAAAGATGAAAAGATAATTCATGGGGCTCTATGCTGCAGCTACCAAAGGTCTTCTTAATCATTATAATGATTTATTTTAGAAACTATGTCTTTTTTCTTTTTTTTTTCTTTTTTCTTTTTTTTTTTTCTTTTTTTCTTTTTTTTTTTTTTTTTTTTTGGTGTAAGGATATTTTCAGGGGAAGTATATCTTTAGTTAATGTGGAACTAAACGCACCTAATCTTCCAAACCACATTACACTTATTAGAAAGAGGAAACTTACAACACTTTCTTTTGGATTCTGGATTTTAAGTTTTTCTTCAAATAGACCAAAAAAAAAAAAAATTTATTGCTTTCATAGTCCTAAATAGTGGGAAAGAATTTCTAGTCTGCTGGTATAACAATACTTTCTACTTCATAATGCATTAAGGAAGGTGAATGATTTTGTGAGGACTTTTATCATTCATAGTCTGAGCTGAAAAATGCAGAAGTGCTTGAAGAACTCTGCTTTTAAGTTTAGGTTTTTCAGATATCTGGCTTTGATTTGAGAGGTATACTAACACCTGGGTTATATATTGAGTTCTTCCTAATTAGAATTGGGTACAGTGACACCAGGACTCAATGATTCTGTTGCCCTGTGGAAAGCAATAACTTTAGCTCTGAGAGACACCTGGTAAGTAGTGTATGGGCAAATAAAACCTAAATCAAGCTTCCACTCCAAATAAATTAACAGCTCCGGAGACCTGTGAAGGGAAGTACCTGCAGCAACTCTCTCTGCTCAGACATTGCATGAAGAATCTCCTCTACTGAGGGAGCAGCATTATCAAAGGGTCCATCACTACAGTCCTGGATGAATGCCTCCTTTCCCCTCTCCATCTCTGTCACTCTCGAGTGTGTCTAAACCAGCTCTCAGGACTGTACGGTGGAAATAGCTCCTAGTGATTGCTGTCCTACTCATCTTTCAGATGAGACATGAAATTGAAGCCCTGAGTGCAGAAAAACAACATATTTCACAAGATGGGAGGGATGTTAGTCCTGGTCTTCTGGTCACCTTCCAGCCTGGGTAATTACATTGCTGCCTAGCTGAAATTCCCACTGATCTACAGTTTAATTGGACAGTAGTTTGTCTTTTGCTTGCCTAAAATCCCAGGTTGGGGTCAAACTCCACTGTCTGATTCAGCAGCCCTAATTTCAGTGGAGCAGCACAGGCATTTCAAAAAAAAAAATTCCAAATTTGTTTTCAGACCTAGGGGACATCATACCAACTGGCCTGAGATGGCATAGCCCAAAGCAAAGAAATCCTTCTTCGGCTTTTGGGTCTTAACATCAAGGATCTTTGTTGGAAACAGTATCCTGATTGTCCTGCTGAAGGTCAGCATCCTCCTAGTTCTACGTTGTAGTCACAAAGGGAGTGCTAAAGCAGAATTTCCACCACAAGCAAATCTATTCCTGTGGTGACACCTAGGAACACAGTCATTGCCCAAGAGAGAAGTATCCAGCAGCACCTACTCATTTAAGCATCTTCATGCTCATGGCTGACATTTTGGAAGGCATTTTATACGTTCCACACATTCAGATCTCCTATATTCAAGAGCTTTACTCACTGGAACTTTAATGTAATGAACCTTTTAAAAATATTTCTAGCCCAGAACTTTTACCTGGCTCCATTTGGGCTAACAAAGATGTAAAGGACTATCTGGACGGCCAGGCCGGGGGAGTGGTGATGAATGGTGTCACAGCCAGCTCACTAGTAGTGTCCCCCAGGGGGACAGTCCTGTTCAATGTCTTTATTGAAGATGATGAGTCTACCACCAGCAAATTTGCAGCTGACACCAAGCTGTGGGACAGTGTTGAAGGGTAGGAGTGCTCTGCAGAGGGGCCTGGACAGGCTGGACAGATGGACTGAGTCCAGCAATGGATGGGGCCCTGTGTCCCGAGCTTTGGCCACAACAACTCCCTGCAGCACTACAGGCTGCGGACAGAGTGGCTGAACAGTGGCCAGGCAGAAAGGGTCAATAGCTGACTGACCATGAGCCAGCAGTGTGCCCAGGTGGCCGAGAAGGCCAATGGCATCCTGGCCTGTATCAGGAACAGTGTGGCCAGCAGGACCAGGGAAGTCATTCTTCCTCTGTGCTCGGTACTGGTGAGGTACTCTGTACTCGACACTATCCTCAGCACCTTAAATACCGTGTCCAGTTCTGGGTCCCTCAGTTTAGGAAGGATGTTGAGATGCTGGAGTGTGCCCAGAAAGGGGCACCAAAGCTGCTGAAGGGTAGCATAAGTCCTGTGAGGAACAGCTGAGGGAGCTGGGGTTGTTTAGCCTGGAGAAGAGGAGGCTCAGGGGAAACCTCTACATCGCTCTCTACAATGCCCTGACAGGAGGTTGTAGCCATGTGAAGGTCAGTTTCTTCTCCCAGGCAATGGGACAAGAGGACACATTCGTAATCTGCTCCAGGAGAGGTTCAGGTTGGACATTAGGGGAAATTTCTTCACAGAAAGGGTGATTAGACATTGAAAAGAACTGCCCAAGGAGAAAAGACTGGATGTGGCACTCAGTGCCTCGGTCTGGTTGACAGGGTGGTTTTAGGTCATGGGCTGGACTCAGTGATCTCCAAGGTCTTTTCTATCCTAGTTGCTTCTGTGATTCTGTGGACTTTCCCTGATGCCAGGCAGTAATGTTTGGCCTCCTGAAAAGTTTTTACTTAATTTGTGTATACACTCCATTTGGAAGACCATATCTAATGGGAAGCACTTCCAACAACCAGGCAATAGATTTGTTTTCCTTTGCCTTTAAATGAAATATCAATGGATGGATATTTTATTTTTAGCTGAATATGAAATTTCACAAGCGACCTGTCAAGCTCCTGTTTTCAAGAATGACTTTATTTCACACGTCAAGACAGGCTGGGAAATTAGTTTTTCCCACAGAGGACTCTGATTAGGGATTACAAAGTGAGTGTGGCGCAGAGTGATTTTTCCTCCATCTTTTCCCTCGCCCCGCCAGCCTAGAGAGTACCTGACTCTGCTGACTAAGGCGAGCAATTCATTACCATGTGTGGGAGGGGGATGGAAAGCAAGATAGTCATATTAAGTAGACTTGCTGGCCCAAGAGAGAATAGAGAAAGCATAATAATACTTAGCCCTTATCATTCTTTTCATCAGTAGATATCAAAACACTTGAAAAAGGAGGTTGATTTGATGGGGAAAGAGATAAATTCTGATTCCAAGCAGCCTATTGCAGAGGCATGAGCAGCAATGTTCACTTTCATGATAGTCTCTTCTGACTGTGGGTCTGCAGGGTAGAGAAATAAACAGGTCCTTTCCTCAGTAAAACGCAGAAGTACATTTCAAACGTTATTGACTTAGCCAGTGTAACTCTCTTGGGGTTCGGCAAAATATGAGGTCCAGTCCAACAACCAGAGAGAGCAAGGAGATTATGTATTACTGGTAAATGACAGAGCAGACAGGACCTATTGCCTTTGTCAGCAGACAACAGCTGATTTACACCACGGTTTAACTCCTCGCGGAAGCAATAAATAGCCTAGATGAAGGGCTGCGGCATTTTTACCCTATGGAAAATCTGGCCCGTTCTGGGGCATTTCTGTTGTTATCCAATGGATTAGTAGAAATCACTGGAATAGAAAGCAGACTTGTTCTGCTGTATCTGAACAGCAACATTTGGCTCCACTGCTAAAAGTCCTGCACTGGCTGATCTGATACAGTTTACTGCCTGATTTCCTTTGGGCCACATGAAAGAGCTGCACATGAGGAGCCACATACTGAAAGCATCAATCCCAAGGTCAATCTTCATATTCAAGAGCAATGCAGCATCTCCACTGGCTACACATCTTTAACCGCTTACATGCACATCTCATTGCAGAGCACTCTTACAAAAACCCTTCTTTTCCTCCTCTTTCTCTGTGGTGTGTGTTCTAGCTTGCATCTATTTGCTGATGGCCTTTCTGCCCTGTGTGTACGATAGCAATGTTCAAAGAGGCCTGAAGTCCTGCTGCGACAGGCAACCCAGAAAAACATCTCTTAGGAGGAAATATGAGATCCCATTGGGTCAAACAGTTGCTGTTCAGTCACTGTGACTCACATCAGAAGGGAAGAACACTCCAGGGGCAAGCACCTCATGTGGAAGTTGCCCATGTTTTCGTGATGCCATCTACAATAATAGCTTGGTTTTCAATAGTGTGAGGCATCAGCAAATGCCTGAGGCAGTTCTCTGGCCCTAAGACTTCCAGGGCAAAGAGAGATAAAAAGAAAAGAGGAAGGAAGAAGACACCAACTTATTTACACTTCTCTGTCATGCTAACAACAGCAGGTCACATCTTCAAAACCTCTTTTGCAGAGATGAATACGCACTCACTTACTTCAGTTTCGAATCTTTCATCCTGCATTGTGCCCATCTTGATGCAGCCTCTGCCCTGCAAATCACAACAGCAGCTCTGAACAGCCCAATCTGCTGTGGACCAGTGCCTCCCTCCAATACAGCTGCAAATAGGTTTAAATCATTAGATTCAAGTTACCAAACAGTCTCTTGGATCAGGGTTAATTAAATGAGTGTTGAAATCTAATTAAGAACTGGTCCAGGTGATAATTAGCAGGAAATGTATGCATTAAAATATTCATTTGTCGATGAGCTGCAATTAAGAGTGTGATTTGGGGAAGGATCAATATCTGCATCACGTGATCTAAAGAAAAATTAAAAGTCACCCAGCCTTCAACATAAATGTAGGGGCATTTTGGCTACAGTTTTTTTTTTTTTTTCTCTCCTCCACTCCCCCTTCTCTTTTGGTTTTATAATAACTGCTGAAGATTGCTCTCCATCTTTGAATGGAGCATTCATCTCTGCATCCCTTTGTTTTCCTGAAGCACTTCTTTCAAACCCTTGCTCTTCACCACATTGTGTGAGCAGGTTATAGATTTATTAGAGAGAGACAAACAGGTCAAAAAGAAAGATTCTCTGCCAATGAAAATCACTTTCTCCCAGAACAAACTGCTAATCCAAGGGAACATCACTCATCGTGTGGTGTTAGATTGTTGGGGTCTTTTTTTAGCAGGTTAATTCCTCAAGCCTTCATTCATAACTGAGGATCTGAAGAGGCTATTGAATATGTATAGCTTACACTTATATATATGTAGATCTATAGCTGTGGTTTACTACACTCCTCCCAATTTGTAGCAGAGCAATTCTGCTTTCACCAAGACCATTTTTTCTGGTTACAGGTACGTAGCGGTGTGTGCAACACAGTTAATAATATTCTTCTTGTGCAATCCCAGAAAACCACCTCTGCTAGAAAAATAAGGGTCCTGCAACAGTGCCTCTCCTCTGGCATGGAGCTGGTCTGCCTCTCCTGCCACAGCCAGAGGCTGAGCTGGTGATTCCCCGCTGGCTGTATTTCCACCGGTGAATTCCAGTTTGCCAAAAGGGAAACCACAGGAGCACAATGATTTCAGCTGCTCCTTGTCAGTCTCCTGACCTCTCACCTGCCCATCTCCCCAGGCTGGGGGGCAGCCCAGCTCCCGAGGTGACTGTCCACGGCTGTCAGGGCTGCAGCCTGATTGTCCCTCCCCTACACCTCTGCTATCCCTGGGGAGGCTGTTCCTTGGGGAATCAACCAATCCAGGATGTTAGCACTTCCTTGGAGATGGACCAAAAAATACCAGTGCCCTCCTTCCTAAAGCGATCTATTTCTTCCCATCTCTGCCCCCTATCACAAATTTAAGGATTGCAGCTACTGAGCTTTCATCTGATTTTGGGAAGGAGAGGGATTTCTTTCATTCCCAAAAGCACTACATTTTTCACAGGTTTCTGCAGGCAGTTCTGACGATCATCTGTAGTTCTGCACTGGTGTTGACTGCAAACATAATCCTAATATTGTAAATCTTTCCTGGAAATGTGTCGGCTCTTTCGTGGTAGCCTTTATTTCCTACTGTTCATGGAGAAGAAGCTCAGGTCCCGCCAGTATTATTTTTGCTCCTTTAATTTAGCAGTGTTGAAGAGATGCTGTTCATGATGACACAGACACCCTGCCCAGCAAAATGAGTTCTGTCTCCAAGGCTGGGCAGGGATTCCTCACTGGACTTGGGAGTTACAAGACACAACACTGTGAAAGGGTGATCCAGATGAGGGGTCTGAAATGCAGAGACCTCACACATCCCACCAAAACTAATTGGTCCACAAATCCTACCACATTCATCCAGTAAAGCCTCCTACATATTGTGGCACTGAGTCCAGATCTTTGTCATGGTTCTGGGCCTGAAGGTTGAAAGAACAAGGCAAAAACTTTTGCAGAAAGAACATAAATGACAGCCAGAAGCTTAAATGCTGAGGAAACTAGGAATCAGGCTGCTGGCATCCACCCTCTAGGGTCCTTTACTTCCTGATGCTCTCACCCTCTTGCAAGGGTCAAAGTCAACAACCTGATAGGTCGCATGGAAGAAATCAGCACCTGGATTGTGTTCTACTGTATCTGTGTCAGATGTATGGATTGATGAGCTGGTGGTGTGCATCAGGCTCATTGCCTGTGTGTCTCCTTTTGTTTCCTGTGCTGCAGGGAGCCTCTTCGAGCCTGGTGGTGAAGTTTGCGGACACGGACAAGGAGCGTACAATGAGGCGCATGCAGCAAATGGCAGGACAAATGGGCATGTTCAACCCCATGGCCATCCAGTTCGGAGCTTATGGCGCCTATGCACAGGCAGTAAGTATAGACAGCAGCTCTCTGCATATTCATGGGAGGGGGAGTGTTGCCTGGAAGTGCACAACAACACATGGGAGTGGACAAAAACCCTGAGCAGAAGAGGAAGCAGTGGCTTATCTGTTAAATATTTTACATGATGGGAGCAGAAATTAGCCATGACATCCAGGGCAGACAAGGGACTCTCCCAGGTGTCTCAAAGGTGCCATAGGCAGTTCTAGCAGTGATCCGTGGTCATGTGTGGACCCACGCAAAACACTTCCTATGGGGCCTACACCATTGCTGTCAAATAAAGCACAAATGCCCTTTGAGGATCTGGATAAAAGAAGCCTGTTCAGTTTATCCCAGTTCTCTGACTCTGCTGCAATTTGCATCACTGTGGGTACCTTTGGAATGACCACAGAATAAAATGGCAGCTGTTGATAGAAATGCTTTTAGGTCCACAAAAGCATGAGAGATACTAATAAAATGGACAAGAGGACACACACACAATCCTGGTGCCTCAAACAGTATGACTGAAGCACACTGGGAAA
The DNA here is from genome assembly GCA_036785705.1 of Acanthornis magna. Lineage (NCBI taxonomy): Eukaryota > Metazoa > Chordata > Aves > Passeriformes > Acanthizidae > Acanthornis > Acanthornis magna. The sequence goes on from JAWUZG010000036.1 coordinate 1,500,863, forward strand.
AGATCCCGTTGTGCTAACTTCAGGTATCCTGTGCACATAGCAAACCTGGACCCTGAGAAGGCGTGAGTGTTCAGGGAGCTGAGCTCTTGATGATGCTCTGAAATGGATCTATGCCTCTAGCATTACCTGTTTTCCTTAGCTATAATTAACAAGGATTTGCAAGACAAGATCAGGTTAGATAGCTTGGATTCTCTGGCAGATATTTTGGAGGAAGGTGGAGGTGATGCCTACAGCAGGCAGGCACAAAAGTGCCCAGTGATTTTGGCTGCCCTCTCTGGAGCAGATTTTCAGGCAGTGACAGTGTATATAGGTGCTTCGTCTATTTGATGGCAAAACGTGGCCCTCTTGTACTCTGCACAGTTCATGCACAGGAGGGAAGCACTGTAGAACACATTTTCCAGAGTAATATCTTCCGGAATGAGAGACCAAAGCCCTGCCTTAGGGATGCAGGGCCAGCTCAGGAATCACCCTCTGGTGTGTCAATATTCCTTCCAGTGCATTCACCACAAGGTTTTGCTTTCTTCCCTAACTGTTTCTTTCTCATGTGTTGGCACCACGTATTTGCCATCACATCCCCATGTTCTTAACTTGAAGGTCTTGAAATTTCTGCTCTTCTCTGATGGTCCTGCGCCCCACTGAACACTTGGTACAACCCAGCCTACCCCTTGTGTGAGTCATGCAGAGTTGTGAGGATGTGCTGTAAAGCTCCACTGATGTTCCCCCTCTCCTTCCAGCTGCATCTCTTGGTGCTATTCTGGACCTTTTTATTCTCTCTCCTCTAGAAAAATTCTAATTTTACTTCCATTTTACTATCATCCTTTTCATTCTATGTCAAAGTCTGTCTCTGTCTCTTCCTTTGTCCTCTGCTGCTTTCCTCAAATGATAGAAGATCTATTCCCTGCCCAGCCTGGCTGTATTTAACTTTCCTCCAGGCCAGGGGGTGCTGCGGGAAGAGGAAAAGAGACAGTAAATCCCAAATGAGCCCAGGTCAGTGGCCAGCAGCCTGGCAGAGGGATGCAGCATCTCAGCCCAAAGGAATTAACAGAAAACAACCTATGGGCAGCTTGGGACAAATATTTACAGAGGTTTTCAGGAGTAGAAACGGCTTCAGTGTTACTCTACAGACATTGGCAGCTGAAGGGATGGTAAAGACACTACTGTCCTGATATTCTGGTCCAAAAACTCTTCTTGCATTGCTTTTAATCTAGAGTAACTCTTCTAATTTCCAGAAAAGGTTTATACAGATATGAGAGGACACAGTCTGAACCTTTACACCACAAATTTTCCTCTGTTTATCACCAGATAATATAGGTGCATTATGAGGGGAAGTGAGGAATTATGACTGAAGGAAGAGTAAAAACTATTTCTGGTCTGCTCCTATCCACTTGAAGCAAATAAATATTTTTCATGTTGATTTCTGTGAAAGCAGAATTGGACCCACACTCTTTTTTATTATTTTTTTTCTGATAAATATGATAATAAGGGGGAAAGAATAAGTTTTAGATCTTGACCCATTGGATATGACAAGCTAGTGACACCAATTACCCTGGGGACTTCAGAGCTGTCTAAATGATGGGATCACATTTCTGTGTGGCGCCTGTACACCCAGAGCGTGCTCAGATGCTGTCTCTCAATCAGCCTCCCTATCTGCTCCATCTCACAGTCTCACATAAAAGGGAAGGAAGGGAGCGTCGAGGCTCTGTGACGTTCCCTCGGTCCCGATTAATCCACCTCGGACTGCTGGCTCTCAGATATCAGGTGATTGGCACCTCACAAATGCCAGCAGGAGATGGGGGAATCGATAGGAGAGAGGGAAAGGGAGACAGCAGTTTTATTCAGCCTGAAGTCGAAGAGCTAATGCAAGTCAAGAGGAGGGAAGGTGAAATATCAGGAGCAGGACTGTCATGATGGGTGATGCCACTGCCACCAGCAACTCTTGTGACATTGGCTGAATTGTTTGACCCCCTGATCTTGTTTCCCCATGTACAAATAAACCTGATGATCAGATTCATTTATTTTCCCTTCTCCCTCAGGGACACATCTCTTGTACTGTCTCTCCACGAGCTTTCTCAGAGTGGTATGGCAGTAACATAAGAGTAAAACTGCTTAATAGTAGGGCCAGAACAAGCATGAGACATCAGGCTCTACAATTCAAACACTTAGCCTGTCCTCCCAGATATCCCCTGGCAGTCCAAACCTGACTGATGTCTCTATATCAGAATTCCCAAGCAATCCCATGTAACAGCAATTTTTCAATAGTTTCTAATGTCGCCATGGAGGAGGTTGCTCAAGTCCCCGTTGCTGCACTTTCTCGCTGAATTTCCCCCAGAGAAGCATCTTGCTTCTGTGCAATCCAGCACTGTGCCTGGATTAGCTCCCAAAAAGGTCTTGATGCACTGAGGTGGCCATTGCAGCAGAAACCCTCATGGTGTGGCTTTTTGGGGGACTTGTGGGCAGCCATGGGTTTGCCAACCCCACAGCACTGCTGAGGAGAGGCAGTGAGGTGAAGTTTGACAGAAAACCTTCAGTGTGGCCATCAGGACAGGTCTGGGCCCCAGCTCCTCTCCAAGTTGCCTCCCTCACAGCTCAGCAAATGGCCACGCCAGAGCTCTCCCTGCTGCTGCCAGCCCCCTCAGCCTCAACTTAAACAACTTTAACCTTGATAGCAGCAACGGCCTCGTGTCGGCCAAGAAACCAGTCCTGGGGTTCAGTGGCCATCTGGCCTCACACATGGAGGTAAAAAAAGTCAGGAAGCAAAGGGAGTTCTCCACTGTATGAGGTTTTCTATCCCTCCTCATGTGCCACCTTCAGGCAGACCAGACAAAGCTTGGCACCAGCTCTGTGTGCTGTTTTGGTGACACAGAAAGTCACATCAGACCTACCTCATCTCTTTTGTATGCAGCTCAAGGCAAGTCAGATTTCATGGCTTCCTAAAGCTCCCAGAGCCCCTACTCTAATTTGTTTCAGGGTGGGTTTTTTGATTGTTTTAGGGTTTTTTTTCTCTTCAGCAATATCTTCCCCTACTCATCTGAGCTCCCCTTTTATGGAGCTATTATTTATTTTATTTCATACGTGCACAGAGCACCAGCCCTTCTTGTTGTCAGTTTACTGTGGATCTGCATCAGCTGGGTATTGATAGCTGTTTCTGCAGTCTAAGGCTGGGCTGAGGTTTAGATCTGGACTCAGTCTGGAGAAAAGGAGAGTGATGCTACCTGGCACCACCTCTGATTTGCTGCCAGCCCAGGAAGAACCTGCAGGCACACTCTCCACCTCAGAGCATCACAGCACACTTTCACAGGGTGGCCAAGCCCAAAATCATGAGCAGTGAAAATCAAAACAGCCTGCGAATGGTGGTAGTACAGTCCTGGCACAAATAAGCTACAGTTCCTCCGGGTCTTTTTTCTGTGAAGAAAGGGGCAAGGAGTATTTTGTGCCTGTCTCATGTCAGTGATGCCTCACCATGCAGAAAGGAAACGTGCACAGATCAAAAAAGGGTTAGGGAGATGGGAAAATGCACAAGAGCAAAGGAAGAACAAAGGAAGGAGCCTTGGAAAGTGACAGATACAGTATAAATTATTTAATTTTTAAATTATTTAAGATAAGATCAAAGTCATAAATCAAGTTTGCATAAAAAATGGGGTGGGAATGTTAGCCACAGTGTTCTGGCCAAACTCCAGCCATGGGACTGATTGCATCCTGAAGCAGGGGATAGGCACAGAGTTAGTGTGTAAAAACAGACAGGCTGGGACAGAGACAACACAGGCAAAGCTAACATTTGTTCTCTGGCCTGGAACAAGTCCTTTCTCAGTAAATCCCAGCTCTTCTCACTCTGAAAAAGTACAAATGGCTGCTGCTCCCGAACTGCCGACAGTAAGTGCACAAATCTGGGAATGTCCAAAGCAGCAGAGCTCTCAGACATCATCTTATGCGAGCTCCTTGGGAAGTTAGGGCAGCAGGGACTGCCATGCTGACCATAAAACCCTGGGTGACCCTTCTGCCTCCCTGTCCGGCTCCCGTGGAGATGAAAGGATATTTCTGCTGAATGATCTGAGGTAATGCTGACAGGAAGAATCGCTTTTTCCAATATTTCTTCAATTTGTACTGTGAAATTATTCTGGAGAGATACTTTAAAAAAAAAATCAGCTAGCCCTATGAAATCAGGGAAAAATTACTGACTATAGGCTACCTTCCAGATATAATAGTTATTACATTTAAATTACCAAAATGGGACAGTATATTTGGTAAATACTACCTGTTATGCAAATTATTTGCACTGATTTGTTCCAGAAGAGGAAGCTATTTTGAGGCCATAATACTTTGTAGCAGGGCTAATACTGTATTTCTGACTACCAGCTCCCTGGTAATTCAGAAATAATGAAGACTCAGATCTGGGCTCTATATACAAAATTTGTAAGGTTTTTTTGGGGGTTTTTCCACAGTTCTCAGGAAGTTAGGAGCCCAAACTATTGTGTATCAGACTTTGAAAATACACTAAGACACATGAATTCAGCTGTTGCATATTTGTTTAGGTTTTTTAAAAACCTTAATTATATTTAAATTTTATTTTCAAAGCAGAAATTTCTATTACCAAGAAAACATCAGTAGGAAGGACAATTCTGATTTTTCCACCGATTATCTTCTGTTTATTTCAAGGTTTGGAAGGCATTTTTAGTTTTATCTCCCAATGGCCACTTAGGTATAGCAGACATGAATTTGTCAATTACATTATTTTACCCAATATGAGTCGTATTACTACTTGATTGATTACTTTACTTATCTCTTTCTATCACAGGGATACCATGAGAATTCATTAACTAAGTCTTTGTATAGATCATTAGAGGTGGGAAGTGTGGGATGCTGTTATTACTTTTATTACTACTGAGTGAAGAATATGAAAAGTCAAACAAAACATCGTTTGGTTCAGAGACAAGGATAGAAAATAACACTGGAAAAAAAGGAAGAAGGTCATCACATCGTTCAGAGTAAGACTGAAGGGCAATGATCACACTATTTCAGAAAGAGCTCATCAGAAATAATCCCCCTTTCTCCGCTTCCCCTTCTTCAGCTTTACACACATTTCTTTTGGGGGATGGTGAAGGCAGGCTGTGCATCCTTGTCCTATTTCTAGCAGGATTTTTTTGCTCTGAGAATGTTCCTTCATCTCTCCATACAATTGCTCCTCCTGTAAGAAAAGGACAGTATTTCCTGCCCTTGAGTACCGTCGCAACTTGAAGCAGGAGGAAGATGAGTGAGACAAATCCTTGCATGTGTCTCTATTGATCAGCCAATGCTGCCACACCTTCCCGTGTTTTGGGTGGCTTTTCCAGGGCCTCTCCACCTCTTCCAAGCATTGGGAAGGCTGCAAGCTCTTATCTATTGGGGTGCTGTCCAAGGGCACGAACCAGTCTGTTAGCATCTCCTGGTCTCAGAAGATAAATATTTGAGCAATAGAAAAGACAGCAGGAAAGAAGGAATGAATCTTTAAAATGGATGGGAAAAAGCTCTAAATGCTGAGGCAAAGGTCATGCCAAGGAAGTAAGAGAAGCAAAAGGAAATATGTCCTTTCAGCTAAGGGGGGGAAAAGCTCCTCTCCGTCCCCTTGGATCAGTCTGAGATAATAAGGCTGCTGCCTTCCTGATTAGTGCTCTGTAGCCCCAGCCCAGGCAGGGAAAATCTGCATTTCAAATGGCATATTTTAAAGTACACAATACCCAGGGGCCCTGCTGCTATTGATTTGCCTCTGGTGGGGTCACTGCCTCACTTTCTACAGCTTTATTAACTGGGACCATACACTGGGCCTCTTTCAAAGTGAAAGGAGAGTGGATGGGACATTTGTCTTCAGGGGGAGCTGGGGAAGGACTGGGGTGACTTTCACTGGGAATGCCCTGGAGGTTTTAGAAGGAAGACTGGTGACCCTTACAGGACTTGCTCTCCTTCTGTAAATTTCCCTGGAGCCACCCTGGGGGGGAAGGAGGTAGGTCTTATGCCATCAGCTTCCCTCAAGGTGACAGAGTTCCTGTCCTGACACCCTCGTGATGCCATTGCACTCAGCAAAGCTCTGACCACCAGCCACCAGGCTGGGTAAAACCCCCTCTTCTTCCCTCTTTGCCCCTGAGCACCTCCAACCAGAGTGGCAAGGGCATGAATGGGATCTGTGACCTCAAAAGTGTGGCAGGAGGGTTGTCAAGGGTTGAAATGTCCAGACATTCCCAGGACACAGTTGAGGTCACCTCTCTAGCCAAGGAAGAAAAGCCATTAGCTAGGCTGCACAGCAGTGTTCAGGTGTGGGATGCTCTACATCCACAGATGTTTTACACTGTGGACTAGCTCTGAAGGCTGCAGTGAGGTCTGTGTCCTCTGGGTCATGATGTGTAGGGCTCCAGCACATTTCGACGTGCCAGAGGGTTTTCCAGGTCTCTAGGACATCTTGGAGAGTATATCCATGGAGCACTGAGCGTAACAGAAATTGGGTGACTGTTCTCTGCAGGATGCCTGTTGTAGCAGGAGCAGCTGATCTAGTTTCCCAAATCACAGGTTAGGACCTTATTTTTACAACATTAACCTTTTAACCCAAAGCTAAATTTAACCTTCTAACTCCTCAAGGTCCTAATTCTTTCTCTATGGGAAATTTTTAAATGACTCTTCCACTGAAATCCACAGACCCTGCACCTTCAGCACAGATCAGGAGATCAGGATCATCTAGTTGATCTCACAAGAGAGAAAACTTCTTCTTTCTGAAGCTCTGTAACAGAAGGGCGTGAGTGACACTACACTGCACGAAGGAACATGCATGTAGCTAAGGGACATTCTGCAATCATGCCCCTTCCAGTGCAAATTAATAATCCTTCCAAATGCACAGGAAGGGACACGCTGAGGTTGCCTGATTTCCAAACCAGGAGGAGCACCTGCCACTGCTAACTCTGAACAGCTCAGAGACATCCATAAACAGGAGAATAAGTTGCATAAGCCACAGTTAATGCCACAAGTGACTGCCCAGCTCTGCTGAGGTTGTCTTTGGAGCAGTACAGCCATTTCCACTGCCACCCACAATGCAGCAACTTTTTAGCTAGAGCCATGTTTCTCAGAAGCACAGGTGAAACCTGAAAAATAAGATTAACACCTTTCTTTTAAAGGCATGTGAGCCAAGACCCAAAAATATCTTCTGAGGGTCAGGTAAAGGGTGGAAAAGATTTCCTCTGACTGTGTTGGTGGGTGTAGCTGAACCAATCACCTGAGGCTCCATATACAGACAATAGGGAGAAGCAAAAGTGCAATTTGTCTGCCCAGAGCCATTTGGGTACAGAAAGATGAATCCTGGCCCAGATTTTTCTGCCTGTTATCACATCATCCATGTGTGATGTGATGTACAAACCCCACCTATATTTATTTCACCAAATCTGGCAACGGGAAATGCCAAAAACAAAGTGCCCTGCCTGCCCCAGAAGGTTCCAGTACCAGGCTGATATTTGCTGGCAGGACTGACCATGGCACACACATGTCCAGCCATACCTCACTCTCTTTTTGAGGTAGGTTTATGCAGCTCTGGCCAGCTTTGGAGAAGCACTGAGAAAAGCCATCAAGGACCAGGCTGGAACTGTCCCCAGCCCTTGAAATTGCATCAAACATCTCAGAGAGATGTTTCTTTGGTCTGCAGAAATTCCGTAGTCACAGATCTTAGCCATCATTTCTGCAACAAACCAGTTGCATCCTCATCTGTCCCCCCGTTGCCTGGAATCAAAAGACAAAAATTTTTCCAAACAATGTTAAAGTGTTAAGATAAAAAGCAATTCTTTAATTAAAGATTTCAGGTGCACAAATATGGCTATGCACACACGTGGTACAGGATTTCTACAATTTTTATAAGGTTAATTAATTAGTCACTAACTAATTGGATGCACATCCAGGAAGAGATCCAATAAGAGACCAGTTGCCCCAGCTACCCACCCTTGGGTCAACCCCTTGAAGTCACTCCAGGGGCTTCTTTGCCCTATTTCTTGTTATGTCTCTTAAGTTCTTGTGCAAAACAGAGTGCCCTTGTTAGAAACTCTTTTCTTGAAAATAAGACTAAACAGAATTTCAAGAATGTGACATAGTTACTGTTCTAAAGTGTGAAAAAGGGTAAGAAGGTACTAGAGGCTATAAAACTGTGCATTAAAAATCTACAAAGCTACAAATGTATGAAAAATATATTTAAGAAAAAAAAATCTTTAGGCATCACACAGGTAAAAAAACCCTGAACAGAAAATGAGATGTGAATCAGCACACCTAGTGCTGGAGTCAATCCAGTGTTAAAGATGGGTGGATTCCCCTTCTTCCTTCACTTCCTTGGCATACTTTCTAATATCACCTGCTCAGTACCTCTTCTAGAAAATAAACTCAAATGATGCCTAGGAACAAATGTACTCCTTAAAGGAGAATCAACACAGTGTATAATAGAAAAGACTGTCTAATCACTCCATCAGTAATTGCAAAGAGCAAAATATCACTAATTAAAATGTAAAAGTACCTTATGCAGGGTATAATAAAAAGGGTAATTAACAATCAAAGGGAAAGCCACCACTTTGACACCAATCTGCATTAAGATTCAAAAAATAATAATACTCAAATGCAGCACAACAGGTTTCACCTGTAGATCTGACTATGTGGGGAGGCAAGTATCCTCCATTATATTTTTTTTCTGGTGAAATCAATGCAAGTTTACATAACTTGTTGTTGTGGTTTAGACTCTGGCCAAATGCCAGGCACCCACCACAGCTGCCCACTCCTCTCTCCCTTGCCAAGCTGGGCAGAGGAGAGGGGAAAGAAAGTTAATACAAAGGGTTCATGAGTGAGATAAGGCCGGGAGAAAGCACTTCAAGGGCAAAACAGGCTCAACTTAGAGTCGCCAAGTGAATTTATTACTCACAGAGTCAGAGGAAGATAATGAGAAGTAAAACAAGCTGTTAAAAACACCATTCTTCCCCCCAGCCCCTCCCTCCTTCCCACCCACAGTGCAGGGAACAGGGCGTGGGGATTTTGGTCAGTTCATCACCCGAGATTTTCTTCTGCTGCTCAGGGAGAGAGTCCTTCCCCTGCTGCGCCCTGGGGTCCCTCCCACAGGAGACAGTTCTCTGTGAGCTCCTCCAGTGTGGATCCAATTTCACGAGCAGCAGTCCTCCCAAAACTGCAGCAATGGGATCCCCTCCCACGGGCAGACAGTGCTCCCAAAACTGCTGTGGTGTGGGTCCCTCGTCCATGGGGTGCAGACCTCCGAGGACAGGCTGTTCCATTTCGGGAGCAAGGCCTCTCTCCCCTTGGGTCTCCCACTGGACCACAGCTTCCTCCAGGCATCACCTGCTCCAGCGTGGGCACGTCCCCATGGGTTGGGGATGGATCTCTGCATCCCCCTGGCACCCCATGGGCTGCAGGGGCACAGCTGTGCCACCATGGTCATCACCACAGCCAGCAGAGGAATCTTGGCTCCGGCGCCTGGAGCACCTCCTCCCCCTCCTTCTCCACTGACCTTGGTGCCTCCATGTTTTTTCCCTTACATGTTCTCACCTCCTCCTCTTCTCTAGCTAGAAAAAACTGCCTCCCCCTTTTGTTTTGATTTCTTCTTAAATATGTTATCACAGAGGCATAACCAACATCTCTAATTGGCCCAGGCTTGGCCAGCAGCATGTCCATCATCTTCAGAGCCATCACAGATTGGCTCTGTTGGACATGGTGGAAGTTTCCAGAAGCTTCTCACAGGAGCCACCTTTGTGGCCCCCCCTGCTATCAAAAACTGGGCCAAGCAAAACCACCACACTTGAGCATGGTTATTCAGCAGGTCAGTGTCAGAGCACCCTTCACTTTGGACTGTTTACCATGGTGACAGGGAACGTTTCAGCATTTGAATGAGTGCAGTGACTTCAAGAGTTCACTTTAGTGTGTATGAACAGCTAATTTAGCTGATATTTCAATATTAAAGAGAACAGAAGGGAACAGTCTGTTCCATGCCGTGACTTTTGAGGTCTGTTTAATGCTGAGAAGCATGTCCCATGTGCTTAAAGAACAGCATCAGAGGGTGATCTCCTGATGGGAGAGACAGTGAAATCACAGAGAGCAGCAAAACAGTTACTCCAATTCTGGAGACAGCAATACATGACTCATTTCTAAAATCACCACAGAAAAAGATTTCTCCACTATTATCATCAAGTCACAGATTACCGGGGCCAGGGGATGTACAGAGTGTGATTTCACTCTCTGCACATCTTCTTTCACCCACCTTCTCTAAGCGTCCAGCACTGGTCACTCCTGGGATTGGATACCCCGACATACCCACCTGGTCTGGCTCTTTGTACAGCTCCAGGGAAGGAGACAAGAGGCAGTTCAACCAAACTGTCTTATACTTCACACCAGGACCCTTTAAAAACCTCTCTGCAGCCACACTGTACATATGTACTGCAGCAGCTCTGTACTGGGTTCTGCATTCATGTAACATAATGATAACGAAGTCTGTTTTTAACGAAAGGAACATCTCCAGGGTTCATAACCATTCACCAGCCTTCTGCTCCAAAATTTTTAGCACCAAATACCTGAAAATGCAGCCTGGCTTCCTTATTTCTGATTTTGTAGGTGCCTTGAAAGAAGCAGCATTTCGACCACTTTCTAGAAAAAAAATTAATTGAGAATGTCAACCCAGATCAAAATCACAGGGAAGGGGTTTTCTCATTAGACAATATTAGTTTTGCTAAAGCAGGAGAACTCCCTTCTCTTGTACAGCTCTTCTGGGAGTCTCTGCTTGGTTGTGTTGGAAATAGGTGCTATAATCTGGTTAGAAGTTTTGGTTGTGGTTTTGTTCAGTACCCAGCAGAGGCCTCCTAGCAGCAAAAGAAAAAGTGATTTTTGTCACTGACAGATGGAAAAAAAAAATCAGGTTATCCCTAGAGAACTAGTCAAACTTTCTGCTTTGGAGAAGGAATTCCCTCTTCCTACATACACTGTTCTCCCATCAGTAACCACCAGGGCTTTTCCAGAATTTTGATATAAGCAACGTAAGCCACAAAGCCGCTCTGCTCAGGTATATCATGTTTCATCTGTCTAAAGCCTTTTCTCAGCCTTTCTGACCAGAGAAGTATCAAGGAGCTGGTGGGCTGAGTCTAAGTCACAGGAGACCCCCACTCTATGGAACAGATGGTGGGGTGGGGACCATAAAGACCCCAAAGTGCAAAGATGCCCTTTGCCTCCAGCCCCTGTAGCAAGAAGAATGACCTGCTCTGGAGGGTACCACAGGCGTGGTGCTGACACCCCAAACCTTGGGATGCCTCCCACCCTCACTGGGCGCCCTCCTGGTGCCGGTGCCGCAGGCTGCCCCGCCAGTGACCGCGTGATATTTTTTCCCTGCTCTCTTTGTTCCAGCTGATGCAGCAGCAAGCGGCGATCATGGCATCGGTGGCGCAGGGCGGATACCTGAACCCCATGGCAGCCTTTGCTGCAGCCCAGATGCAGCAGATGGCGGCTCTGAACATGAACGGCCTGGCAGCCGCCCCCATGACACCAACCTCAGGTAAGGGGACAGCGGGCTGGAGAGGGAAAAGGGCAGGGAAATCTGGGCACATCCCACGGGACACCTGGCAGGAGCTGTTAGCTGTCTATGGCCAGGTGAGGTTCGGTTCCTCCTCACAGGTAACAAGCAACAGGACCAGAGGAAAGAGCCTCAAGTGACACCAGGGGAGGTTTGGATTGGTATTAGAAAAAGTTTCTTTCTGAAAAGGGTTGTCAAGCACTGTAACAGACTGCCCAGGGCAGTGAAGGAGTGGCCATCCCTGGAGTTATTCAAAAGGTGTGTAAGATGTGGGACTTAGAGACATGGGCTTGGCAGTGCTGGGTTACTGGCTGGACTCGATGATCTTAGAGGTCTTTTAGAGCCTTAACTATTCTGTGATTCTATGTCACTTCCTTCTCAGTCTAATCCCACACACAACTTCTCTTTAGCTCTGAGAACCCTCCAAACACCACAAAATCACCCCCCAGTGACTTACACTGGTTTATTGGTGCATATGTGTGTCAAAGGGGTCAGTGCTGGTGCTGTCACAGCCAGGCTGGTCCAAAGACGAACAAAACAGGGTTTGTGGTGAGATGCAATGTCATTAACAAGATGAATATTGTCTTTGGGGCACGTAAGCCTTTCCCCCTGTTGTGAAATCAGACAGAAGATACTCAAGGAAGACATCTGGTGCTACCTGGAATGAAGGTGCTTGGTGAGGGGGTTTCTGGCTGCTGGAACAGAGACAGGTAACCAGTGAAGGGCTGCCAGGGTCTGGTTAGGCTGCAGGAAGCCCATTCTAGGAGCTGCAGTATATGGCTCAGCAGGCAGAGAAATGAGCTGGTCTGGTAGTCACGGACTGACATGTGGCCTAACAGCAGGGAGGTAGGGAAGCAGGAAAAGTGTGGCCAAACCTTGAAAGAAGTGAGGATTTGGAAAGCTTTGCAATATACGAGAGTCTGGTAGGGATGTAGAGGACTCCAAGGTATGTCTTGAAAGGAACATTTTTAAGGGACAGGATAGAAAAGTCCTGAGGGTGGTGTAGGTTGTTCCTGCAAGAGGTGCTGGGGATGGGACTGAGCTTGGAAAGACATGGCATGCCATTAAGGCACCAAAGCCACGCAGCTTTGGGGGCCTTTCCTAATGAACTGAATTGTGCTGGCCTGTCCGCCAAAGAAAATCTCCCCAGATACACACAGCACCTCTTTGCAATCTGTGTCTGGGAACAGTGTCAGCAGCAACTGGATCATATACCTACCTGTTCCTTTGCTTGTAATAGAATATCAGGGCGAAAAAAAGTATCAGGGGGACTGGGGGGAGAAAGGAGAGCAAGGAAGGCAGACCTCACTCCTCACAAACTTATGGAGATCCAAGGAAAAGCACTTGACTCAAAAATCTTATACTGCACATTTCAAAGTATATGTTTACACAATGATAAATGTATAAACAAAAAGTCGATGGAGCTACTGCAAATCCAAATAAAAAAGTGGCTTAATTATATGTGCACCCTTTAAACCCGCTGCTGGCAAGATTATCATATTTGCATTAGCTAGATTTGTTTTGTGTTGGTGGGAGCAGAGAGAACATCAAACAAAGACTGCCTGGAATTCAAATATTGTCAGGCCCTGGAAAGCTGAATCCAGGCAGTGCTTTGCAATGGGCCCACCGCAAAAGAGCACAAGTTCCTTTGAATATACATGAGTATATTCTTGAAAATGAGGGGTTCTGTGTCAATGGCGTGAAAACACCTGTATAGCAGCCAAATTCTGTGCCTACTATAATATCCAGCACATGAAAAATATCCCAGCTCTTTTTTGGTGTAAACCTTTCCTCTTCTGCTCCAACCAGTGGCTTTCAGAGTCATAGAATCACAGAACAATTTAGGCTGTAAAAGACCCTTAAGATCATCAAGTCTAACCATTAACCCAGTACTGCCAAGCCCACCACTAAACCATGTCCTTCAACACCACATCCATGTGCCTTTTAAATACCTCCAGGGATGGAGACTCCACGGCTTCCCTGGGCAGCCCATTCCAGTGTTTGACAGGATGAGGGGACTGTTAAGCTCTCATTGTCAGAATACAAGAGAGGAAACTCATGTTTTTTACATGCTCTTCGGATCACCCATGACTGGTCACTATTGAAAATAAGATGCTGGTTTAGATGATCCCTTGATGTCTTTCACGGCAGACGATTTTGCACTCTCCTAATGACATATTTTCAATCTCAGAGCCTATTCACTTTGGCATTATTGCAGATTTACCTTGAATGAGTATCTTCCTTCATGAAAAACCTCTGTGGTGGGTTGTGGAAATGTCCATTGACAATTATTCCTTAGAAGAAATGTTTAGACTTTGAAATTACTCCTTGTATTACTACAACACTCACAAAGCATGTGATAAGATGCATAGAAAATGTTTCACATAATGTCTGAGCAAGCAAGCCTACAACACTAGCAGCGATTTCTGAGTAGCCAGGAGATATCTGAAGCCTAACATTAATTCTCCTGCTGGCTTTTGTTAGCATTCAGAAAGCCAAATGGAAAATGATCATTCTGCTTCATAGCAGGATTTCTAGTCATTGAAGTATATCTTTGTTCTGCCTTGGAAGGAAAATGAAATATTTCAAAGTTCTCAGAAAAAAAAAATAACAGGCACTAGAAAAAGTGTTTGGAACATTGAAAAAAAAAATAAAAAGGAAGTGTTTTGATCTTTCCTAAGCAAAAGAAAAATTGTGCTAGAAAAAAAGATTCTGGTAACCCAGAAGTCCTAGAGGCTTTAGAGGTATTGGCTCAGCACAGTGCCTCTGTGCTGGTATCTTCAGGCCTCCTAATCCGGCTGCTTGCCTGTGTATCCCACATCGAGGAGAGAGGGTTTCTGGGGGTATCACCCTGAGTTCATTCATTGCCATGGGACCTTGGAACTCAGAGTTTTGGATCCAGGCAAATCTAACAGATAAGAGACAGTATCCATCTCACCTGGCTTTAACCATACAGAAGTTAGACATCTCATTTGAACGAGTCACCTGCAGTCAGTGGAGTCTAATAAGCACTCCCAGTGGGTAATTCAGACCAAGAAAATTTTTATGCTGTTTGCTGTCATTTTGACAGTCTTCCGTCAAGAGTCACATTTATCTCACACAACAGTCCATAATTGTACGGCAATTAATTTCACATTTCTGAGAGTTTGGTTCAGGTTTTACATTTCTCCCATCACTGGTATGATCTGGGTGAAAAGTGGGTCTGGCAGTGGGTCTGCTGCTCTGTTATCTGCAGAGAAGAGCTAGAAATGAAATTTCATTTAGGCTTTCTTCCTTCTTCCTCCTCTCCCTCCCTCCCTCCTTCTCTCTCTCCGTGTTGTAAATCTGCACCTGGTGTAGCTACAGCAAGAGATCTCAAATGAGGGATGAAATCCACAACTGGCATGCACCACCACCATTTGTTTTCCACAGTGGCATTATGCCAGTTTTACTCCAACTACAGATCTGACCTCTCCAGGGGGGTTCTTTATATGAAGAAAATTAAAGAATTCCAATAAATATGCCTAAACTTCCTTAGACATGCACAAAATAGCAAGCACAAATCCCTCGCTGCAATTTCAGAAAAAAAAATTATTTACATTTTCTATGCAAATAAAGGAGAGATCCAGAAAAGCAACTGAAATTTTAAGTAGCCTTTGTGATTTGCAAGCTGATGGCATATGCTAAGAGCATTGCCTTTGGACTCCAGTTGCCACTGCTGGCTCCCTGTACCTCCACAGAGGACATTTTTAAAGGCCAACACCATTTAAATAAGAAAAGGGGAAGCAGCAGCTTGTCTGCTCAGGGTATAAGAAATGAGCTGAAATACCGCCTCTTTTTTTTTTTTGGGTTACTCAAATCTGAACATAATAAAACATCTCATGCATCCATAGTGGCTTCCTTAAAGCACCAACACAGATTTAAGCAGTTGTTAAAGTGTGTTATTGGACTAACCCATCATGGAATGCTGCTATGGTGAAGAAAATATCTGCAATTGGTTTAAAACGAGGTTACTGCCAAAATGGTGCTTTCAATCAGTAGTATATCCTGGCACAGAAAGATATTGTTGAAGATAGTTTAACTTCCCACACACCCACCTTGCAAGAGAAAAATATGATTTCAGGCTCATTGAGAACTCATTTTTGGTCCCTAAAATCATCCTGAACATGTTGCAAGAAGAACAGACTGTCCAGCCATTTTACACAAACATAGGAGGAGACAGTGAAGTAGCAGAGGGATTTAACCCTCTCCCCAGAAATTTAAGAATTCTCTACCAGTGGGTGACAAGATCCCACTCAGAGCATAAAGACTAATTTGTTCTTCTGAAATAGCAGCATTACAGTCCCCCACAGGACGCATCTGGGAAGAAGGAAAGAAGTATGATTCCATGAAAGGAGCAAATCTAGTCCAAATTTTGCCCCCGTTCATTGGGAGATATCTGCTAAAACTGCATGAAGTCAAGTTTGGGCCAAACAGTGACATTAAAAAAACATATCACTGGCTACCTTTAGGCTACAAATAAACTTGACAGGTCTTTTAAGGATCCCTAGTGCTGAGAAAGTTCAGAATGAGTTTGCACATGAAAGGTGTATTCATGAGAGAGTGCAGACAGAGAAGTCCTGGAAATCGGTACACCCACAGAGCTCCAAAGGGAATCTGATAGGAACGGCTGTAGAAAGCTGTGGCTGAGAATTTTTGGAGGTTTTTCATGCTTTTCTTGGGTGCTTTCTGAACAGGGGAGCAATGGCAAGAAGTCCCTTTATTTGCTCAACAGCTTGGGAACTTTTTCATTTCTCGTGGTGGTTTTTTTTGCGCGTGGTGGTCACAGCTGTTGTGTCAGCAGATTTTTCTCCACGAAGTTGTTGTTTCCAGCACTCACCAGCTCTGCCCTTGTGTCGTCCCCACTTGCAGGTGGAAGCACGCCTCCTGGCATAACTGCACCAGCTGTGCCTAGCATCCCATCTCCAATTGGGGTGAATGGTTTCACTGGCCTCCCGCCGCAGGCTAATGGGCAGCCAGCCGCCGAAGCCGTGTTTGCTAATGGCATTCACCCTTATCCAGGTAAGCCAGACCAACCCTGTGCCCACAACCTGCTCCCTCAGGCCTCGGGGTACTGTCCACACCCACAGGCTTTGCCCAACAAGGGCCTGTGGCATAGGTTCAGGAGGGTTGTACCCCACGCCACCAGGGCTCGTTATAGCATCGGTGTATTGTGTCTTACGCAGCTACAGTGTTAAACGGTTCAATCTGGATGACAAACATCAAGGGCATGTTGGAGGTGGAAAAACTGTGTGCTGAATATTTGAGTGCTCATCTGCTGGCTAGCATGTCTGGTGAATACGGTCAGGACAACCAGCATGCTTTGCTTCAGCTGAAAATTGAGCTGACTCCTGAGCAGTTCATGCTGGCAGATAGATCCCCTCGCAGCACTCCCAAGGGTCTTGCTTCTGGTTAGCCTTGAAGGAGCTGTGCTAAGCCTGTTTGCACCCAGCATTGGTGTCTCCTGCTGGAATTCCCTGCAGCCAGATGCCTCTGGGAGGATGATCCGAAGGGTCCGCGTGTCTGCTGACCCAAACGGCTTCCTGTGTGCAGGGAGCAGGTGCTGATCTCCAAAATGCTCACTGCACACAAATTCTGCTGCCTTACCAGGCCTGGAGAGTGAAGCAGCATTAATGTAGCCTCTGAATGGGCTCAGGGTCACCCTTTGGTGACACACTGCAGGAGAACTGCTGCTGGGGTTCGCACTGTGCCTAGAGTGGAGATGCCAGCACTAAAGAAGTGATTTTGCAAACACTGGCAGTCAGGGACAAATGAGGGAGCTTAAAGGATACATACCTGTCCCTATACCTGTATTTACAAATATACATTCAGTCTAAAGCTGTAATCATCAAGGAGTCAGGAGTTCACCATCCCTTAGCACGCACTTGCATTTTTTCAGTGTCCTCGAGATTTGAGGTAGTCCTCTCCTCCAATACACTTCCTCTAGAAAGACATTTTTTACCATTACTGTACACATACTAATGCTAACAATCATAGCAATAAAAATTTAAGTAAATGTTACTAATTGATCCTAATCACCAGCTGGCAAAGGAGTATTATACCCTGGGGAATGGATAGATTGATCTAGTCTGCTAGGAAATCAAATACCGAGTTAGATGCTCCAGCCAAAAAGCAAAAAAAAAACCTAAGAAAAAATAACTCTTTCAGTTTTAGGCAGTCCTGAAAACTCAGAAGATTCATCATCATAGGGGACTTTATGAGCCACAAGGAAGAATATCACGTAACATAGAAATACCAGAGTCTTACCTAGCTATTAACAAATAATTGTCCTCCTCCCAACAAATACTTTGCAAACATACAGTTTGAGTTCAGCTCTAAGTAGAATTAAAATCAAGAGACTTATTGTACTGAAAATTAGGCATGCATATATGTGTTTTGGAAGCTTAAGAGCTGGGGAGCTTTTGGAGTCTTGTGAAGGCATCAAAAAATTGCAGGGAGCCTTAGTATGCTCAGTGAGCTAAACCACATCCCCAAGAAAGCGTTCTGTCTTTAAGGTTATATAAACACGGCCATCTGTTCTACCGTCCATTTATTTCAGTATCTACCTGTTTGCCAGTCAATCATCTCTCTGTTTATTCATCCATTTCTATGTCTGTCCTTTTTTTCTGGTTTATTTAGATTCTTTTAGTTAATTTTCCGTGATCCATTACTGTAGGTATCAGAGAAAAGATGTTCTTTCTAGATAAATCTTAATGACTTGGGCTTTTGTTACTACCCCCAACTATGCCCATAATTAAAGGAGCCTTTTGGTTAGGTATTGCATCCACAGTTATATAAAAGTCAATGGCCTCAATCTGATTCTCTCTGAGTTTTGGAGAGACTTGCTCAGGCAGCAATTCACACTAAGTCCCTGCACAAACACCAACAGGCTGATGCACCGAAAGGTGACAGTCATCCTTGCCCCTCTTCTCTGCAGGCAGTGAGACTCCCTTCTGCCAGTAAAGCTGACATCCAAATAGCCTGAGCAGTGTAAAATTTGGATTTATCTCAGTGTAACTTCAGTAATATATTTGTCTTTCTCATTGCTCAGCTTCCCCATAATGCAGTGACATCTTAAGTTATGGTAGAGGTGCAAAGGGAACAGTGGCAGGTCAAACGTTCACCTCTCATTTTGTTTTTGTCTGTCCCTGAAACACTGAAAGCAAGCCCACATAGCTTACATCATGTGTTTGCTCCATCTAATTGTGTTCCTTCTCATGAGCATTCATGCACTCTCCAAACCTCTCCTCCTTGCCACAGGCTTTATTCAGTCCTGGAGCTTAGCAGCATAAAAAATAAAAGGATTAGACATTTATATGGGTAATGAGAACATCCACAGTCATATTAGACTGGATAAAAATGTAGATAGGATACAAAACTTCATGCTTTATGATATAAGCCAGCCACTAATTGCTTGGGGTTAGAAAGAAATTTTCATCACTGGGCAGCTTGTTCCATCATTGTTCATTATGGGATTTTTCTCACTCTATAGCATCTCTTACTGCCCTGTGGTTCTGCATGGCTCTGTCTCTAAATGCGAGGGTAGAAATAAAATATTACAGTTGAGCAGGCAATTGCACTAACACTATAGAGAAGGGAAGATCATGACAGTCCCCATCCAAAGTCAGCATCTTCCAAACAACTTTCTTTTATGGTGCATCCCTCATTCTGAAAGTGGCTAAGACTGCCACAGTATTATGTACATAATCATAGTCTTGCTATGATTATGACTTGCCATATATTGTTTAAAACCTGAATATTGCTCTCAGATACTCTTTCATACTCCACAAAAAAAAACCTGAAATGTTGGTTCACACCATTACAGCCTGTAGCAGAATGTTCTTTGTTGCCTGAAAATAGTGAAGCAGGACAATGAATGTCTATAGAGGCATGTCATCCATATCATTCAGACCCAAATAAATTCCATTAATTGTACAGTTTGTCTACATGTTCACCTTTCTGACCAGCCCTATTATTTTCGATGGTGCATCCAAAGGACTCCAGACTACAACAGTCTTTATAATAACAGGTCCATATTACATAATTGTATTTAGTCTGTAATTTTACTCTTTTTTCTTCTGTCTCCCCCTGTGCTCTTTTTTCAAGATTCTCTTTGACTGGAGAAGGGATGTACATGGTGCC
Organism: Acanthornis magna; assembly: GCA_036785705.1. Lineage (NCBI taxonomy): Eukaryota > Metazoa > Chordata > Aves > Passeriformes > Acanthizidae > Acanthornis > Acanthornis magna. Next base: position 1,520,571 of record JAWUZG010000036.1, read on the forward strand.
ATTTGAGTCACTACCAAACCATCCATGTCTCTGTGGCAAAGGCTAGAGCACTTTGAACATCCCCCCTCTCCAGGCCTTTGATCACAGCCCCTGCCCCTGCAGGAATTATCTTTCTCTGTTAATCTGGTCAGGCTATGGATCCATGCAGCGGCACTAGGAAACCATTCCTTGCAGGCATAACCTTTGCAAGCCAGGGTCTCACCTTCTCCAAGATCAGACAGTGCATAATGCCTCAGTGCACTTTTTGCCACGGAGTGAGTAACAAGGCAATAAGTATTTCCCCTTCCACTAGTCTAAGCCCCTTCAGAGATTTGACCTTTTTGTGTATTAATTCCTGCCCTTTAATCTCTCAGTTTGCAGAGCTATTGAACATGGCAATGTGTCACAATATATAGTGGGGACAGAGAGCATAATCTGTTGTGCCACGATCTTGTGAGTCACTTTGCAGCAGCACAAGCTCGTTTGCCATTTCCACATTAGTCATAGTAGCAGGGATTGCACTCTTCTGCCAAAGCTTCTTAGCCACCCAGAGCCCAGAGCCTCTGCTGTAACCATGTGTGATGTACAATAACAGTAGAGACCATCTGCACTGGCTTCTGCTGTGTCTCACATCATCAGAATTCTGCTCTCTGGTAACAGGTCCTGCCCTACTGAATTGTATTGTGACAGACCAGACAAAATTCTCACTCCAAAGATAAAGCCTCTTTGGTAAGAGAAAGGGAGGGGGAGATGAGAGAAATGTGAGACCAAAGGGCAGCAAACAAGAGAGAGAAGGGATTGGCTGTCAAAGAATCAGTGAAATGAGAGAACTGGAAGGAGGAACAAAGCAGAGCTCCCAGAAATGTGAGGACTGCTCCATAATCTTCTGCCCAGTGATGTGCCCAGAAAGAAGTGGAAATACACCACATAGCATCTTACACTGCTCTTATTCCTCCTGGGCCAAAGAATGTCCATCTTGGCCAGAGCCAGGGGTGGGCCAGCGGTCATGGGTGCCTTGTGGAGCCTTAGATGGGGAACGCTTTCACAGGTACCGAGTTCTTCAGCTGCCTCACAAGGGGAAGAACAGGTGCAGGCACTGTCTCTTCTCTGGTGCCCAGTGACAGGACCTGAGGGAATGGCCTGAAGTTGTGTCAGGGGAGGTTTAGGTTGGGTATCACTCAAAAGTTCTTCCCCCAGAGGGTCTTTGGGCTGTGGAAAGGGCTGCCCAGGGAAGTGGTCACAGTGCCAAGCCTGACAGGGTTCAAGAAACATTTAGACAATGCTCTCAGGCACAGGGTGTGACTCTTGGGGGTCTCCTGTGCAGGATTTTGATGATCCTCATGGATCCCTTCCAACTCAGAATATTCTATGCGCATTTGTTCTGGATTTATATTGCTGAGGAAACAAAAGCTGTGTACCCTCAGCTCCTTGTAACACATTAAAAATATGTCACTCCATTAGCTATTTTCAGGAGCACAGAGGTTCTGTTTCTGACTGCCCACCACTGCCAGGACAAGCACTATGTCTCCTCTCTGCAGACCCAGCACAAGTTTCTCCACCACCACTCCCCTTTAGCACACAGTGGGAACATCTGGGCTAGCAAGACAGCAATCTCCACTTCATAGCCCGTTCAGGGTCCAGCCCTCCCTGGTGAGGGTGAGCTGTCAGTACAAACGGGCAGCCAATCCTTTATGCCCACATTTTTCCAAGTGACCACTGAGAAGGGCAGTAAATGTGTGCCTCACAGGAGAATTCCTGCTCTGTAGCAACCCAGTAACTGAACCAAGACCATCAATTAATTTTCCTTGGCTCAACAAAGTGGTATCAGGCAGTCACCAATTTCACCCACTGCCAGCAGAAGAGAGCATTCAGACTCCATCTGTAATTATTATCATTTCCCAAGTTAATTTTGCAGGGGGGCAGCTGCTAGCATGCTGATACAACATCCTTATCCATCAGCTTGACAATTGACAGTGCTGCTGATGGACAGCTGCTGCTCCAGACCAGTCAGTCCAGTGTCACTCCTGACCCTGGCAGGCACCATCCAGTGGCGCAGGGCAAGAGCAGAGCTTCCCTAGTGCAGAGAGAGGAAAAGATGGCTTTCCACACCCCAATGTCTACCCTGATATTTCAGGCCTGAAAGGTGTCAACAAAAAAAGTTTAGGGAGGTGGTGAATTGGAAGAACAGAAAAAGAGTGACCTGCCTGCCCCTGTAGAAGGTCCAGGATGAAAACCAAACCCCACAGCATTTGGTCCAGACATACACTATGGCCTAGAAAAGTGCCTGGCTTGGCTACCCTGAGGCTGTGCTCCTCACCACAGGAAATTTCTGTCTGTGTACTGTTTGTCCACCCTAAACCTCCAGGTGAGAGCTTTCCTGTTCATATTTTGTATCAGCAGTTCCAAAACAGCAACAGTGAGCACCTGAGACATCATTATGACTAGGAAGCATTTATTTGACCCATTTGTAACAATCTGCCATGTGCCATAAACCATGCTTTGGCGGTAAAATAAACAAGTGAAGGAATGCACTTGTTAAAAATATAATAACAAGTTGCCATCTTCAGTTGTAGTCTGAGCCACTTTAATGGTGCCATGTACTTCCAATGACCATGCTGCAGCTGTAAGGAGTGAAGTTGTTAAGGCAGTTGTGTGAGCCTTTTCAGAGCAACACTGTTTTCTCCTCTGATCTGGAAGAAGGTGTAAACACAAATCAGACCCTCCCCTGATGTTTTCAGTAGCATCTGTGTGAGTTAAGACCTTGAGCTTTATTGTTAAAGATGACTTAAACTAAGCTCCCCCAAAACATGGACTTAGAGCACCATAAGGGCTTTTAAAATCTGGCCTTGACTTATGTGATTATGACCTTAGGCAAAGAGCAGAAAGTCTGGTCCTGACTTTGCTGTTGAATTAGTTTGTCACCTTGACTAGCCATGTCCACCTCTCTGCATTTCTGAGTTGTCTGTGTCTTTCTCACTTTGTTACCTGGAAGCTCTTCATTGCCAGACATGTCTCCTATCATGCTTTTGTTCAGCATCCGTCTCAGAAGGAACCTGATTAGGGATGGGGCTTGGAGGTGGGACTAGGAAGAAAATAATAAAGATAGTCCTGGTTTCCAAGACTGAGTTATATGAATTTTATAGTAGGTCCGTATGTTGTCCCAAACGAGGACCTACAATAGCTGGGGGTGCTACCAGGAGGCCTTTTTCCTACTACCGGGATGATCCAGAGGGCACAAAAGCCCTGGATTTCTTTGCTCTTTTGATATGTAGGGGAAGAGACAGAGGAACAGCATGTTTTTAACTGAGTGGTGTCCACCCCTAAATGGCAAAACGAGACTATAAAACACAGGATCAGCCTCTGTTTTCTGCCAGATCAGCACATTCTTTCTGTTATTGCAGTTATTGTTGTGTCTGAATACCTAATTAATTACAACAGTAAGCGCTGGCTTCTTTAATCACAGCATCAGCTGTCCTAATCAATCTTAATAATATGGAATCTGTACTATGGCACCCATGAATTTTAATCTACATAAATTTCTTAAGACCTCTCGCAAGCTTGTTGTACGAAATGATATAATTATGGATATAGATTAGGGCTGTAGAGAGTGATTTAAATTGGATTTAAGGAGAAGGTGAATAGAGCCCTCCCACTCAGTTATTTATTTATTTTAATCCTGGCCTTCACATAGATTTTTTTTTTTTTTCCTATCATCATTTTATTACCCCTCCACACCTACTGAACAGCAGTGCCTCTCTTTGATTGCCCTCCTCCCCCATCCACCTTCCCAAAGGTGACAGTGGCCAAGCTGCAGCTCCTGGGAGAGGTATGGAGTGCCTCCAGGATAGTGAGAGGCATGAATAGGTGGGGCAGAGCACAAAGCTGAGCATCCAGTTCATGACACGCTGTTTCAGACCTATATAGGAAACATCTCTGCAAAACAGGGTGAAAGATGGAATTGAGCACGTCAGTGACAGAATACAGAGATACTCAGGAGCAAGGAGTGGAAAGAATATCCTGTAGAGTAAATTGACTCCTTCCACCAAAGTGCAATCACAAGGCACCTTAGGGGGCTAAAATGTGCCAGGGTCTACTTTTGTCTTTCAGAAGTACTGGATGCTTCTGGTTTCAGAGAGCAGAACACCTTAGGTTTCTCCTACCTGATCTGGGACAGGGAGGCTGTCCCATAGTCCACTGAGGGCATTGGAAGGGCCCTTGTGATGGCTCGGGCAGTAACTATCACCCATTTTCCTCACGAGCCCACTCACTTCAGATTCTCCTGATTTACACCCCTGAATACCACACCAGACTCCAGCCCTCTGTCCCCTACAATCATTTTCACTTGGGGCACCCATATTACAGCTTGGACAGACACCGGAGCCAGGCTACTGACACCTCAGGAAGGATTCTTTATAGAATATCATTCAAACCAATTTTATTTATTTTTAACAATGTGCTTCATTCTTCCACCTCCATCCATTCATTCTCTGACAAAAGCTAAATGTCAGGCCCAACACTAACTGAATGCCCCTTTAAAAAGTTGGATTTCAATCTAGAGATATATCAGGAGTAAGAAAGTTTCCTGGTGTTAATTTTAAAGCACTGGTATTTCATGCTGACTTGGGAAATCATCCTCAGTTTTTGGCATCAGGCAGAGAATTTAGAAAGTGACATTAACGGATCTACTTTCTTTGAAGGACTTGGGAGTCATTTCTTGACTTCTGCCTAATGAATAAGTGCTGCCTTCGTTAAATTTATATTTATGGCCATATAGTAGGTCATTGGCTTGTTTTATGTCTCCAGGTTTATGGAAGGTTATCTGCCATGGTCACCTTGTGGCATCTTGGCCAGGATTGTCTTGCAAAGAGACAATTGTGTCTGAGCAGGATTTTTCCCGTGGAGATATGGAAATGATCAAATTAATATAGAGGAGATGTCCAGGGATAAGGCTCTTGCCCTGAGCTGCCAAATGAAGTTACTATTAGCATCTGTTTTCACAGTACACCTTTGGTTTGCCCTGGCAAGGCTGGATCCTCAGCTCCTGGAAAGCAACAAGGCCACAGGGACTTCAGTGGGGCTGACATGATTGATAGTTGTCCTCTGACCTCTCAGAAGCCTCTCTGCTTTTTTTTTTTTTCCCTTCACCAGCTGATCCTCAGCATTTACATCACACCACCTTTAATCTTGGAAATGTCTCTGTGTTGGACATGACACCTCCATGAGTCTGGCCGTAATGAAAGCTGTTTCAGATGTTCTCCCTAGGCACATTTGCGCAGAGTCAGCACATCCAAGGTCTTTGGATGATGTCACAACTCAGAGACATGCTGATTCTGGTCCAAAAGCCCCTTTAAGGTGCTCTGTGATAACATGTCTCTCATCTAGAGCACTTACCAGCCCTTTTTCACCTATTTACCTTTTGTGCCACTGGGGGCTTGCACCCTGGCACAGACAGCACAGAGAGGAGCTGAGGTGTTTTCCCAGCCCTGTGTGCTTGTGTTCAACTAATATTTTCAGCATCAAAGACTGGCAATCTGGATGAGGAGAACAGTGACTGAGGCACAGTAACTCTCCCACTAATGATCTATGTGAAGGCCACCCTGTGAAGTTATGTGTATCTTATGGAGGAATAAAGCAACCCTACATGATGATCTCCTTGTGCAGAGACAGAGGAATTACTCATATTTCCCAATCACTTTGAATTTTAGCACATGGTGGGCTACAGCCACACCCAACCCCGGTGGTAGGTTGACTCTGAATTGTGATCTCCTCATATATCTGAGCCCTTGATGAACTCCTAATAGGTCACTAGTATGTAAGAGATCTGTCACTGTACAGAACACGGCATGGCCACACCATCTTCAAATGTCTAAACTGTGACTTGAGATTTCTGGATCAAGAGCAGCTGTTGGATTCACCCATGCAACATCTGGGAGCACAGGCAGTCATGTCCTTCACCAAATCTGATTCCTCTGGCAGTGAGCAGCAGCACAAAGATGTGCTCATGGCTGCCCAAGGTGCCTTGGCTTCCTGCCAGGGTGTCCAGCCAACCCTGGGCTCTGTGTCCCTGCATCTTTACAGGCCACGTTGGCCAGCATGGACACGTCCACTGCGTTGAAGTCACATCTTCATTTGCTGGGGAAACACAGTCTCCAAGCTAAGAAAGGCAAGTTCTTCAGTGAGCAGAGGTCATCACTTTTAAGAGCTGCCAAGTTAAATTCCTGGTGGTTGTGACTCACTACAACTGCTATTCCCAAAAGGCCAAGGAAGGGTATGAGGCTACAAGTAAAACACGGCCCCAAGCCAGGAGTTGCTGCCTCCCCAGAGGTGCTTTCCATTCTCCTTTCAAGAGCATCCAGGGATGGTTGGGTCAGTGTTAGGGCCCTCTGTGTTAGAACAGCTACTCTGCGTATTCTTTTCCCATGAGGAAGTGATTTCCAGGTTGGAGCAAAGCTGACTGAAACCAGGGCAGAGCTTTCCCACTGGCCTGTGTGTGCTGTGAGCCAAGAGGAACCCCATGAGTGACCTGGGTCACAAGGCAGCCTCGTGAGAAGCACTCAGTTAGACATTACCCTTGCTGGCAAGTCATTAACACTCGGGAAAATAATGAACTCTGAAAGCTTTAGTGGGGAAGGGGGGAAGGCTGCATGTAACAGCCTGTTGTCCTAAACACTTTAAAGAAAGTATGTGCCCAGTTCTAATATTTAATCTTAAAGGCGGGTCATGATTCTCAGCATGTGTTTCCTAAGCAGAATGTCTTAGTTCTGATGGTCAAAGCGTGGTTCCAAAGGCAGGTGAGATACCCACAGGTGGGATAAGGAGAGCAACTCTGCAGCAAGCCAGGTGGTTGTGTCCAGGAGATAGACTCAGCCAGAGCTGGGAGGCTGGGCAGCTCCCACATGTGCCCAGATAAGGCAAGGAATAAAGGAAAGGGTCACAGTCAGACAGGTCCTGCTTAGTGACTTCTCCTAGATCAGCAAAGTGTCAGCCATTGCTAATTATCAGCAGAGCAGGGGGAGAACAAACATGCCTGAATTGGCCTCCTCTGGAGAAGGATGAAATGCTGTAACTGTATTTCCTGAGCAGCAGAGACAATTTCTTCATCTGAGCAATGCAGGAAGGACAGTTGCCTTTGGGGCAGAGGTGGCAGATCCTCTCCTTCACTGCAGTCTGCAAAATAATAGTTGTAAAGATCTGCTTCTCTCACCACAGATTCCCTCACCTTTCTCAGGAGATATCTTATACCTTACAGGACTTGAAGGGTCTAAGTTATTATGATCCATTCTTCTAAAGGGGTGAGGGAACTGGAGTATTGCTCAACTTTTCATAGCTATTCAGTTTTCTTGTGGAGCAACATGATCAATATTCTGTTTTTTGAGGAAAACAGTTTTGAGCAGAGGTTAAAAAGAGTAGACTTTATTTGGTTTCTTCTTCAAGAAGAAAGAAGTAAGTAGATACAATTTTTATATTTTCCAAACATTTCCTCCAGTTTCCCAGAACAACCAATCTTTAAAAATATAGTGTAGAATCTCTACTATGCCTTCCACTGACCTCCCACAGGTTTTAATGTATTCTCCTCACACCCTTTTGTAAGAAATGAAAATCCTTACGGCAAGACAGTGCTTTCCCATTTCACATACACACATATTGAGGGACTTGCCAAAAGTCAGCTAGGAAATGATTCCAACCTAAGGCTGTGATCCCACTTACTGCTTCCTGTGACTACCCCAACCTCAAAGTCCATGTGATCCAGTAATGTCCATAATGAACATGAGCTTCCAAGCCTTAGCCAGCTAATTGGGTTTGCCACCTCAAATTTGGTCGTTTCACCATTCCTCCTTGTATTTTGGGAGAAAAGTGCAAGACCTTGCAAGTTTCCATCATGACCAATGGTGATCTTTAAAGTTAAGTTTCAAGCTGGTATTTCTATTTGTAAGAAAACACTTTATCCATGTTCCTTGGGTATGTAATACTCACGTATGACAACCTCCCCCACACTTTGCCATACAGTCAGTGTCTTTCCTTGGATAGGTGTATGGCACCAGATTTCCTTCCAAGAGGCCCCCACCTTTGCATCCTCCAAGCCTTGCCTCCAGCCACACCTCTGTGCGGGTAAGAAGGAAAAAAGGTGGGATGGATGTGGGAAAGTGGCAGTTCCCTAAGGGATCATCCTACAAGAAATAGGTTGGAGGGACTGCATAAATGTAGAACTGTGCAGTACCAATAAATACAAATTAAACTCATAACAAGAAGTGAAATATTAGGGCCAAGGTGACATTTGGACTGGAGGTTTAGCCAAGCTTTGCTTTAAATTTTTTATTGATGCAGATAAAGAAAGAGCTTATCCAACACGTTTCTCTCTTTTTTTTTCTCCCTATCAACCAAAGGAGAAAAAGAAATAAAAATTTCTTAACTAGCTTTGGTTGTATTTGAGCAAGACTTCAAAGTTTCACAAAAATAAACAGTTTTAGTGGGGAGGAATGCACACTTGTAAAGAGAGAAAATACACTTTGAAGCCAGCAAGAGACTGCATGCCTTATGCAGAGATTCACAGCATCCTCCCTGGAGCAGACAAGTGGTGTCCCCCTCCCCTCCATGCAGCTTCTTCTCTCTCACTGGGGGCTGCCTGGCAGCAACACAGTCCTTCGAAGGGATGTGGGGATGACAGGAGCCATTGCTTTGTTCTTTTCTCCTTCCTCCTGCTATGCCCCTGTTGTTTTCTGCTCTGATTGAAAGTTTCATGTGACTGTAGCTGTCACTGAGATCTGAGTTTGCACAGCACCTAGCACAGTGTTAGTCCTGGCTTAAGATGAGGGCTCTTTGGGGTTGATTAGTGCCAAAACTCTGCATGATCAGTGCAGATCCATAATTTAAGCTTGGGAAATGAGGAGAGAGGTTTATTTGTCCTCTGCTCTGAGGTCTCACAGGGTGATGGCTGGGGGACAGAACACTCTTAGCCATCCTGGGGGGTTCTGTCCATAGGGCGAGCGAGCTGCTCCTCTTCTTCAACCCTCGGTCCCTGGGTCTGTCTGTCTCATAACACATATTGATGATAAAAGATAAGGGGAGAGTGTCTATCATGTTTTAACCCCTTAATTCCTTGTCTCTCTTGTGTCTCCACAGCACAGAGCCCCACTGCAGCAGACCCCTTGCAGCAAGCCTACGCTGGAGTGCAGCAGTACGCAGGTCGTTAGTATTAACACTTTCTCCCAATAAACCTTTCTCTTCTCTAAAGTCATTTCCCTCTGAACACACCTCAGGGGGCTGAGGGAAGGGACAAGCCGGGGGGCCACGGACTGCCAGATTCAATTTGCACAAATATCAAGACATCCAGGGTCTTCTCTCACAAAGCAGGCAACCTCCTCCCTTTCCCCCCTGACCTGCACCTCAGCGAAGCTTCACCAGGAGGACCATGCCTGCTCTCCCTTAGCACAGCGCACAAGTGCAAAATCAGGCCACTGCTTTGGAGACCACTTTCTAAAACAGGTCTCCTGAGTGCTGCAGCAAAGAGGAAAGGTGGGCAGCCTGACCCTGCAGAGCCACAGCTGCTGTGCCCGGCAGTGTGGAATGTGCCTGAGCATGGAATGCCTGCACACACCCGTTTTTTTAGGGTATGTCTACCGGCCATGCCCAAGTTAGTTAGTCTGAGCCTTGCTTAAGAGCTATCCAGACTTTCCCCCACTTCCCAGCAGATTCACCACAGCTCCCTGCAGCACAACCCCACTCGTGCTGCCCTGTGTGCTGTGCAGCTCCTTTGCAGTTGATGGACTGACACCAGCCAAAGTGACCTGGTGCAGACCACGACCCTGCCGTGTTCAGCCTCCCCTCGCGAGGTGTCCATGCCCAACGTTGCGAGGAAGCTGCCACCCCAAAGTCATTATTTCCTGTGGTAACTGGAGCAATCATGGGTTCCCGCTGAGGAATGGCTATTATCTTGTGTCAGCGCTGTATCTGGAAACTTAATTTAATTCTCCATGTAGGGCTTCATTTGCCGGTGTTTTAGTTATTGTCATTTATTGCTTGTGAGGTTTGATAGATGGGAAGCAACTCAACCCTTTGAGCTGTTAATTAACCCCTCTGCACACACATGGCCCCTATCCTCTTCTCTCTGGTCTTGCAGGCGACCCATACTCTGTATTTTTAGCAGCGAGGCACATCATCTACCATCTGTGGTAGTGAATGGCTCCCCTTGTTTGCTTGGTGGGGGAGCTGAGATGGGGAAAATTGTTTAATTGCTGCTCACTGTTCCCACTGCTTTTGTGTGAGAGGGAGGAAGCCTCTATAGGCATGAAAGAAAATGTATATCTGAGACTGTGTGTGCAACTGTGGGCACGTGAAGGGGGAAACACACTTGTGAACTGTTTTTATGAGCCTGGGAATTGATCAGGGTGCAAGAGGTGATGTGGGGGAAAGGTGTGCACGTGCTCTGCGCGTGGCTGTCAGCACAGCCACCTCCACAGTAGTGAGTGAGCGCGTTTGTGTCACCACCTGGAACGGCTGAGCATCTCTGGGAGGGGTCCCAGCAGAGCCCCCCGTTTACACTGCATGGCTGCCCTCGGTGTCACTGCAGACAGAGCTGCTCAGGGCCCTGCAGCACCTCCCGGAGCACAACCATGGCTCTTATGCCACACCTCAGGCTGCACGAAATGGCCCTTCACAGAGCCAAAACGCAGGGGCGAAGCCCACATCTAGCTTGGTGTGGTGGTTTGGAGTGAAAGCTCCTTGCTTCCCAGCACTGAAATCTGTCCTTCTTTCTTCTTCTCTCTTCTCTCCTCTGTAGCTGCTTATCCTGCTGCTTATGGCCAGATTAGCCAAGCGTTCCCACAGCCACCTCCCATGATCCCACAGCAACAGAGAGAAGGTGAGTAAAAGTGATGTCCTCCTTTGTGACCCCAGCGAGCCACCCCGCCACACTGATTCCCTTCCTCACGCACCTAGAGCGTCTATTAGACATCTAATTGCTTTGAATCCCCGGTCCACTGAGTTTTCCTCCATTTCCATGTGTGGCATCACTGTCACCAACCATACTGGGGTGGAATGCTCTCGTGAGGAAGTACTGAGGAGATTTCTTCAGTCCCCAGGGAGGAGAGCATGCTGGTGTGCATGGGACATGGAAAGACTGGCTAGCAGCACAGCCATTAATGTCCAGTGGGGGCCCTGAGACTAGCAGCAAGAATGCAGATAAAAATGCAATTGTATTGGAATAAAGACCTTTAGAGGAAACAAAACACTAGTGGCCCTTCATTAAAAGCCAGTAACGTCATTTCAGACACCTGCTATTTGGAGAACAAGGACTTGCTATTTCGAGTAGCTGATCTAGTCCTTTCAGCATTTCAGCCTCCACTGATAATCTGGAAATATCAATCAGACCTGGTAGAGCACAATCCCTATATCAGGGTGAAAAAAATCATGTAGTAAAAGTTCCTATTTCTTTGCAATGACTATGAGAGTTGCCTGGGTAATCTACTCCACAGGACTCGATGGCTTCACGGAAGACATGAAGAGTAAGGAGAGGTGAATCTACCATTTTTGCATGTAAATGCTTTGGGAGAAAACTATGCCGTGTCATATTTCCTTTGGAGTCAATGGAATCCTCAGAGGCAACCCACTCAGGGGGTTCCATTCCAGTTGTCCTCCAAGGAGTCCACTGCTCCCTTTGGAAAAGAAGGAGGGACTGCTTGCCTAAGTGAGACATTAAAGTCAGGTGTTCCAGCTTAGCAACTCTCCTTTTAAATAGTTACATTTTAAATTTTATCCTCTATTAGATCACTAATTCAGGCATATTCTATATTATATGTGTTATTATATGTATGTAATTACATTTAATATTTTAATACAGTGCAAGAGTCAGAATGAAATTAATCTAGATTACACTATCAAACTAAAACATTCTGATGATCTAAAACTACTTTGGGGGAGAAATCTCATTCTGTAAGAAAATTAGAAATGTCGTCATTTCCATCTAATTTGGAATTAATTTTTTCCTATGTCAGAATTTCCTGGGGAACACAACTTCCAGCTCCTGATTAGCTCTAGTACATGTCCCTGCTGTGAGAACAGATGCACAGACCTATCGTATCATTACAGAGATGTTTCCCCCATGCTGAAGGACTTTGCTTTTTATTACTTACTGGGGCTAGATTAAGCACAGGACAAAATGGCGAGCAGATCATTGCTCAGCAAAGCACCGTGCCAGGAACCACCGGGAGCAGGGGAAAGCTGTGGTGCACACTTTGAAGACCCTCTGCCTGAAGACCCCTGTGCTCACAAGGCACGGTGTGTCTCTGTGGGTTAGGAGTGAGTGTCACCCAGTGGACAAGTTATCTCATAACTCTGCTCCTTCCTGTCAGCTGCTGGCATCGAGGGTGAGGATGGTTGAGGGACAACAACATGAGATGAGCCACCAGTCCAGAGCAGGTTGCCATTCCCAGTGTCCCTCATTTTCCTGCAGTGTTGAGGCTGTGGCTCTTTCTGCTTCTTGCTAGAGAAATATTCTCTAAAGCAAAACACTCCCCTTTAGCAGAGGGTCAAGACCTTTAAGCATCTCTAACCTTAAACAGGAAAACACAGCGAGAGGGAATTCTAACAATAATAATAATAATAATGCTCAGTGCTCAGAAGAGTACTTCAGGCTTGCAAGGATGTGCACAAACGTCGATTCGTTAGTGAACCAGCCCTTCCACCAGAATAACACCAATGATCACGTTGTTAATAACAATCTTAGCTCTCGGCTCCTGGATCCCAGTTGGGTAACAAGCCCGGGGACATTTTGCTGCTGCAACATTCCTGTAGAGATGAGTCATTACTTCCACATGAGCACTGAGGCTGCCGGCAGCTGACAGGGCACATAGGGTGGAACAGATCCAAAACTACCAAAGCTTGAGATAAAATCTTGATTCAGGCCATGCCAACCACACAGAACTTGGAGGTAATTTTAAATTTGTATGGCATTACTCATCTTGATGTAGTTTCTGAAACTCACAAGTTCAACTTCATGGTACAGGTTTGCGACTCTCCTCTGCCCTGTGCCCAAACATTCTGGGCAAGCAAGTGCAGAAGAGGCAATGAAATTCCAGCCCCTGAGTGTTTGCTGCAGGGGTGAGGTGTGCAGCTGACCAAAGTGCTGCAGGCTCACTTCATACGACCTCATGGGACAGCCCAGTTCTAATTACTGTTGGGAAACAAGCCTCATCATAGCCTTTCCTCATGGCATTGCCTCCCGGTGCTGGGATGCAGTGGTGGATAGCTGATGTCAGAACAGGTATATGGTGTTGATAGCAGGCATGAAGGGAGAGGTTGGGTCTGCAGCTGTCCCTGTGCTAAAAAACTTACAGTGAGCTCAAGAGTGAGGAGCATGGGCAGAGAAATGGCTTAGCAATGGCTTAGCTCAGATCCAGCCAAGCCAAACCAGCCACGTGGTTCTGTGCCCTCAGTCACAGGTTTCTCAATTATCCACCATGGTTTGCCTATAATCTACAGAACATCCATAAATTATGCAGTCCTTAAAGCTCTTCTTGCCTTTTCATCCGAATCAAGGCTAACTGTGATTCTTGTGTATAAATGAACAGGAATGGATATATGTCATAAAATGTATACATGTCATAAAACCAAGAGCCACACCTCAGACTTCAGTGTCAAAATGAAACGTCTCTTTTTCTGATGTTGTGTCATGGGGGTTAGATTTCAAGCTGCACTACAGTCCTTTTGAAAACAAAAGTAAAGCTTGTAGTAAATAATTTTATTACTGTATTCAGCCCTGAAGTGCCAAGAATAATGATCTCCAATAATCCATTAACTCTGTCCAAAACAAGAACCTTTTCTCCAACAAGATAGTTGGAGCCTTCATTAAGGTTTTTCCAGACCAGCTGTGGTTTTTCTGTTGTTCCAGTATCCCAAGCAAGTCCCTTAAAACTCACTGCATTTGTGCACTGAGAACTGACTTAGATCTTCATAGGATCATGAGATGAACAACAAATGGAATCATAAAATTGTTTGGGTTGGAAGGGACATTAAAGTATGTGGACAGGGGCACATTCCACTAGACCAGGTTGCTCAGAGGTCCTTCCTGCCTGGCCTTGGACACTTCCAGGGCCAGGGGCACCACAACTTCTCTGGGCAACCTGTGCCAGTGCCTCTCCACCCCCACAGTAAAGAATTTCTTCCTTGTGATATTGACTTTGGTTTCTTAAAAATATACAGAACTATACACTGAGACAGCCATATACACATACACATAACCTTCCATGGAGTGCCCAAATTAACTTGAATCAGGAAAAAAGTCCGAAAAGCTAGAAGGGCTGAGGCAGACAGCTCTTGTTGTGTGAGTTCTTTAACAAGGACTCTGTGACAGGTAACTTACAGATAGATTTAACAAAAAATCACTTGTTAAATTCTAACGGCAGAAATGTCATATGTGAGTATGATAAAAAAAACAAACTATCCAACTTTTTTTTTCTCAAGTGGAGTTATCAGCATTGGAAGTTAGGAAAAACCCCTCAGCAGCTAGGAAAAAAGTGAACTTGGCCTTGAGTGTCTGGGTCAGTAAGGGAGGCCACAGCATAGGTTTCGCAGGCACATTTTAGAGCTGAGCTGAACTTCGAGGATTGTCCCTGCTTTTCCACACTCTCCCTTGGTCTCTTCCTCTTGGTCTTAGAGTCATGTGAGGAAAAGTTGTTTCCAAGGTGAAGTAAGGGCTGTCCTCTCCTTGAGCCCAGCCTAAAGGTGGTGTAGTTAAAGTTGTGTGCCTCCTGGTCTGCCGTATGCCTTGGTCGGTGTTTCTCAGCACACGCAGGCAGAATCCCTACTCATGCACAACACATCCAAGACCCCAGGAAATGCAGCTGGTATTTTTGAAAGAATTGGCCAGTTTAACAGTGCAAACTGCTGGCTCTGGTGATGTCAGTGGGAATTTTGCCACCAATTGCAGCAAAGCCAAAATTTTACCCATTTTATTATAATGTGGATCTCAAATCCCACAGCAGAAGTGCTCTGGGGCACGTTCAGATGAAGGAATGAATTTTTTCTCTGTTATTCTGGACCGTGGTCTGCTCCTGGGCAGAATTTTCTCAATTTTAACAGACACCTAAGGGGGTTAGTGTTTGTTTAACACTTTCAGACTGTTTCATATCTAGCTTATTATGCCAATAATTCTATATTGTGTGGAAATGGATGGCAGCAAGGATTGGAAAAGGGAGAGTTGCTCAGTGAGAAGACTAAAGAAGAGGCAGACGGGAGGTGGGGGGAAGCTGGAAAAGCTTGGCATGAAATAGGGGAGCCTGATTATGGGCCACTGAGGTTCAAAAGTAATTTAGCTAAGCAGATGACCGGGTGCCTAATTAGTTAATTATCCCACCATACCACTATCCCCCCCATTTGGAAGAAACCCTGTTACCATCCTCATGACCTTTAGGAAATGCACAAGATGCAAAGGATCAGCTGTTCCTTCATGACAGTCCTTTTAGCAAATTAGTGGGGAAAATTGTGCTTAGCAAATATTCATTAGGGCTTCATTTTCCATTAATCCAAAAGGAAATGTGGAGAGCCTGTGACTTCAATCATGCTGAGGCCCAGGAATTTTAATGAGCTTTAAATGGGCATCTGCCAGAATCCTGACTTCGCCGTACTTCTCTTGCCAGCCAGGGGGATGAGTAATGGGTAATAAAAGGTGGGAGCATCTAGGCAAGCTCCTCTCCCTAACAGGAAAGGCAAAGTTGTAATTTGCTGTGTTATGACACTGTAATTATGCCCTGATGAAGAAAACGAGAGTATTAAAAAACCCTTTCCTTCCCCACACCATGGCCCAGACATAAAAAGGGGAAGGTTGACTGAGTCAGGTCACAGGGTTGTAGGCACATGGGCTGGGGGGAAGGAGGAAACCCTCCTTCTCTCTGACCTCTAACCCTTTTGGCAAAGGGCACACAAAGTATCTCCTTCATCTCGACCCCCCTGAGTAAAGCAGAGCTGGAGTTACCTGTCGAGGTCAGTGCAGAGCTGGGCAGCAGCTGGAAGTACTTTTAGAAATAAGAGGATGAAAAAAACAATCCCTGTCTCCTCAAACTATACAGTTTTCTGCTAGTGAGCACCGCAAAGGTTTTAAATGTTTAATTTTTTCAACAAAACCACATGGACACGCCTGCCCCCTTTTGACTGTTGCTCAAGGACAGCATGCATAAAAATAAAAGTCAGGTTGAAAAGTTTCATTCTAGGCTATTTGACTAGAGGCAGGTTTGCCCTCTTCTGCCCCAAAAATTTCAACAGAATATTTTTTGAGGGTTTCTACTTTAACTTCATATTCCAGCTAAAGGTTCCTCTCTGGATGTTTTCCAAAACACCCTCTGAAATCGGTAAGACTTTATGTTACAGAATTGGGACAAAAAAACCAATCCCTCTCATCTAGTAATTTGGATTTAAATCCACCCAAGATTTCTCCTGCAGAACCCTCTAGAATGGAGAACATAGCCTAACTGTCCAGGTCTGTGGGAGTCTTCAGTCTGAGTCAAGCTGGGGGGATGAATGTAAAAATTCTACAAACCAAATGAGCCTGTGGGTTTGTGCATATCTTACTGCTAATTATCATCATCTGTATGATGTTATTGTCATCACACGGATTCAAGAAGGAAAATGAAACATCTGCATGCAGACACTGGGAAGAGGCAAGGGATAGTGTGGGTCACCCAAAACTCTACAGATTAAATAAGATTTTGAGAAACAAAGAAAATCTATGAACCATAGTCTTTCATTCTTTGTGTTTATTCCTCTATTCTGTTCTTTCCATGGCCACATGTGCTGGTGCATTCCTCTCTCTCTAGATTTTATCCTGGTGTCCTGGAAAGGCTATTCAAGTTGCCATAGCCTCTAAGTGACTTTTTGAATTCCTGATCTTCTACTTTGTCCATTCCTCTGAGGGTCTACAGGTTAACATGACCACTCACCAGTCAGAGAGAGAAGATGCCAAAGTAAATCTCCACCATGTGTTTTCTCGTATCCTATTTCTCTTCATTCATGGGTCTTCTTTTTCTCTTGATAGGACCAGAGGGCTGTAACCTGTTTATCTACCATCTGCCCCAGGAGTTTGGGGATGCTGAGCTGATGCAGATGTTCCTGCCTTTCGGTAATGTCATCTCCTCGAAAGTGTTTGTGGATCGGGCGACAAACCAAAGTAAATGCTTTGGTGGGTAAAGATAACAAAACAATTAGATTCATCCAGGAAAGGGCTTTCTCTGAATACTTTACCTTTCAAACTGCTTTCTTTCTGCTTAAGCTTTATGATTTCTCTCAATTTACTCCTGTCAATACTTTCCCCCTTCCCTCTTTCTCTCCTGATTGTCTCATGCTCAGAGTTGTGTGCGCTGCTTAGAGGTGAAGGTTTGGCATCTCACCAGCAGCAGGATGCTGCAGACACTGGTGGGGTTGGAAAATATCCCCGCCTTGTAAGGGGAGGGGGGGAGGGTGCAGAAAAGACTGAAGCACCAGGAGCAAAATGGAGGGGGCTGGGCAGAGGTGAAATGTTGATGAGATCAGCAGAGGGAGCATGTTGCAGGAGGGGAATTTCTGCACCTAAGGAGAAGGAGAAACAAGTCCCGGGGTTGAAGGGAAGGCAGAGCTGTGGGGCAGCCTTCCTGCAGCTGTGATGCATTAGACTGCAAGGGGAGGAGCACCAGCTGAGGGCCTGCTCTGGGGGTGATGGCTGCTCGGTGCATCACGTTGAGACACTCTGAGCCCACAGGACCTCCCAGCAGATACAGAGGGACCAAGGTAACCCTGTGCCTCAGCTGACAGGCTGAGCTACGAGGCTGGGCTTGAAAGCTGCTCCTGGCTCTCACAGCTCTGGCCCCACAGCTGGCCCAACCCCAGCAGCTGGAGCAGAGAGACAGCCCAGCCTGAGTTGCCTGTGAGTCCCAGGCAGGGTCACCCTGAGCTGCACCCACAGCAGGAGGGCTCAGCCAGCCTCCAGCCATGGGGTGATGTGTGCATGGGCTCCCAGTGGGACACACCACTTGCAAAGTTGTGGCTCTTAAGGGTCCCTTCTGGCAGTGTGGCAGTGTGGGGACCCAGCCACATTTATCCTATCACACCTGGTGGACAGGGGATGTCCGCCAGCCATGTGCCCACCCCTGGGATCTGTGATTTTTGATTCTGCCACCCTGTGCCCCTTGCAGACCCACCCTGGGAAGTGCAACAGAACAAACGATTGCTTTTCTTTTCCTGTTACTTGCAGCTAATCTGGACTCTGTCTCTCAGGCAAACTTCCAGAGTTAAGACTCACTGGAGTTTCCATTTGATTTTAAAACCACTCTCAATCTCCACACTATGCTTTCTTTCCATGCTGCCTTCCCCTTTCCCCTCCTGAACAATCCACCTCGCAAATCTCTTGCCTCATCCCTCGCTACCCATGGTGCATGTCAGAGAGTACTTCGAGAGTTTTTGCCCTTTCTCTATGCACAGTTGCTCCTGCCCACTCACAGAGGGTCTGAACAGTTTATTTTCCCTTTTGTTTGAAGGAATCCTGACCCCTGATGAGAGGGACACAGCTCTCCCCATCACCAGGAGTTACTGGGTTGCTGTGCTCTACAGCACTAGAGGAATGAAGGACAAAGAGTCTGGTGTGCAGAGGCAGTTGGGAAATTCAAATCAGGGCTCAAAACGATGAATTAGCCTCTATAAATCCAGAGCCCATCTGCTTTTTATATATAAATTATATATATATGTAAAAAAATCTCATAACAGGTTGACCAAACTAGCACAGCTCTAGGTGATGCTGAAACTAATGCTCCAAGGAGATCCATGAATTAGAAATGGACCTTTGGCAGTGAAATTATCATCGATGTTTAGAGGAATTCTGGGCCTGGTTCTCCACATATTGACAAGTTAATGCAGAAATGAAGCGAGAGTCAAGCCCAGCAAGGGAGAATGTCTTCTGCACAGCTATGAGCCTTATCCCGACTCAGTTCAAAGGCTCATAGCTATGAGACCTCATCAGGACATGACACATACACAATTTTTGGGAAGGGTTTTGGGGCTGCTTCTAAGGTACTGTAAGACAGAGGCTGAGAATTAAGCAGGAATCGAGGTGTCTTAGCAGAAATTTTTGAGTCTTGCTGGGAGAAACTAAACATCGGTTTGTTGGATGGAGTGAACTCCAAACCTAATTGTGGGATATTGAAGGTGGAAATAGGAAGGTGCCCTTTGGAAGTGTCGACTCAAGCACACAGACAAGCAAAAGAAGGAATTAGAGATTGCTGGTGGATCTTAGTCACCTCATTTTAGCTTCTGAGACACAAATACCTAAATCCAGTCTGTGTGGGGTCCCAGGTGTCAAGTCCCAGTTTTCTCTGGATTTCACCCAGTTTCCCATAGAGCTGAGTGCCTGCTGTGACTGCTGGTTTCAGACAAATATGTTAACTCTGCTTCCATGTCCACCACCTCCAGAAGGATAGAAATAGCAGAAGCACAGGTAGCCAACCAACACAGGTAGGTTATGCTGCTTTTCAAAACCAGCCACCCTCCTGACCTTCAGCTTTAGAACAATGTAAGAATATAAAGAGAATTAGAGGAAATCAGGCCTTTCATTTGTTTTGCTAAGTCTACTGAAGCTGGCATTTTTGTTCAGGAAATAAGTTTAAATAAAAAATAAATTATTTTTTCCTAAAGGAAAAGAAGGGATTTTATTAACTTTGAAAGTAAGAAAATTCCTTCTTTTCTGCTTAAACATTTCCCAAAACTCAACATGTAAGAACATAGCATTTGCATTCCATTTCACTTTTTTTTTAGTGCAGCTAGAGCTCTCCAACTGCTAGCCTGGGGGGACAATTCTGTCTGGCCCCAGAAAGATATTCCACTATTATATGACCTTTTAAAATATATCTGCTATGCAGATCCCAAATAAATTGCTGTAACAGAGTTTAGCCCCAGGTTGTCGACAAATTGTCAAGAAGTCCTGCTTTAGACAAACTTAAAAAATTCTATGGAGAAAAATGTCACCATGTTTTCTTCCACAGGAACAGAAAAAACTTTATTTGTTGCTTTTGTCTCACTGTTGAACAACCTGTGAGCAGCTGGCACAAACTGAGTGAGTCAGTAGAGCAGCATGTCAAAATAGAATTTTGGAGGGCTGCAAAGATGGTTCGGGGGCTGGATCCCCATTCCTACGAAGACAGGCTGAGGGAATTGGGGTTGTTCAGCCTGGAGAAGAGAAATCTCCAGGGAAACTTATAGCACCAGTATTTTAAGTGGCTACAAGAGAGCAGAGATGGACTTTTTACAAAGCCATGTGCAAGTAGGACAAGGGGGAATCGCTTTAAAGTGAAAGAGGGGAGATACAGCTTAGCTATTAAAAACAAATTCTTGACTATGGGGGCGGTGAGGCCCTGGCACAGGTTGGCCAGAGAAGCTGTGGTTGTCCCATCCCTGGAAGTGTCCAAGGACAGGTTGGATGAGGCTGGGAGCAGCCTGGGATGGTGGAAGGTGTCCCTGCACATGACTAGGGTGGCTGGAACCTGACGAACTTTAAGGTCCCTTCTAACCCAAAGCCAAAAAGTTTTATTCCTCACTATTTGGCTCTGAATTCTGGCCTGCATTTTGAACACAAATTTAGCTCTTTTGGCCAATACTGGCAGGATAGTGTTGGGAGAGCTACAGGAGTGTTAGGAAGAAAATGAGGTGAGAAACAAGCCTTTCTCCTGGTTTCTGGAGACCATGAGCCTGCAGAGAGCCACTAGGACCTGCACATGCTAAAGAAACCACGCTGTGGTCAGGAAGCTTTTCGCGTTCCCAATTCAGAGGCCACTGCCTCCTGGCTGGCAAGGAGCAGTGAGGAATGCCATCTACAGCAAACACCAATATCAGCTATAAAATGTGAAAGTGCTCAGCGTATGTCTGCTGTTTTCCCTAGCAGGACTGCCTGCTCTGCTGTGTAAGGCTGTCTGAGAAACAACCCAACTCCTCGCTGAAGAAAAGTAACTTAGATTGGGAGGCTTCTTTGCCTGTGATTTTTCTTCTGCCGCACACATCCAGGCTAGACCCAAATCCTTCATTTTCTCTTACAATTTTTCAAACCTCTGGCTTTTTTTCCCCCTGTCCCTGTCCTGATGCAGCTGTAACATGGCCAACTGCAGACCATCCTTCTCCTTCCCATTCACCAACACCCTGTCTACCCCCATGGCCTGAGCCTCCATCACCGACCATATCTGCATCCCCTTGGGTTTCTCCTCAGGCACTGTCCTGTCCACATTCTTATATTCAGATTTAGTGGTTTCACCTTCACAGCTCTTCCCCGCTCTGCCCTTGTCTCTCCTCTCTCACTGGTTCTTCACTCAATGCCCAGCTGACACCTGTAGCCTCTGCCCACACACTTCTTTTGCAGACAGCATGTTTCTCCAACTGGGCCATGCTGTCTATTCCCAGCGAAATGGCAGGGCCACAGCAGGAATCATTGTCTCACCCAGGAAAAAATTAAACTTAGTCGGACACTCCTTGAAGACAGTGACTCCCATTCTCACAGAGGGCTGGTCTAGGAAGACTTGCACGGAGGTAAAGTGTGCCACAGCCTGAATGTCAACATCTGCAGGATCCCAGAGCTTGTCTCTGCTCAAGGCAGAGCTTGCAATGGGTCTCTCACCTTCCCACTACATGTGTGCGAGTTATTCTGTGTGTAGGTGTGCTAAATGTCGGAGGACATGGATTACATCCTTGTGCTGGTCTCAATGGCTCTGGTGATAATTCTCCTCTCGGTTACATAGATAGTTTAAATGTGAACAGTTTGTGTGCAAGGCTAAAAGAGAACTCCAGTAAAACAACACTATTTAGGATGCTAAGGCAAGCAGGCAATGTGAGAAGAGCAGCTCTTCACCCTGCCCACACATGGTCAACTCCACCTCTGTCATCGGGTGACGCTGCAACACAGCCCAGGAACACTTACTTGCTGTCTCACAAGACACATTTGAAGAAATCGTTTGAAGTCATGGAGTTAGTGAAATATAAAGATAGACATATTCTAGAAAAATGTTTTAACAGAGAAGAGAGAGAGCAACACGGGTTGGGGCAGTATTAATTAGGAAGACATGTCAGAAACCAGAAAAACGAGAACGTGGATGGAGAAGCAGAGGTCAAATGGTTATCCCAAGGTGTCAATTAAGATGTAGATGAATTAAAGCTGAAGGAATTGCTTTGCTTCAGTCACCTCTTTCTGAGAGCAATAAGCACCTGGATCTGCCAACTTTCTGCATGCCATTGAGCAGCAGACACTGTCAGGCCAGTTCTGCTCCATGTCCCTGCTTTGTCCCCTACATGTCTCCTTGGCAGGGCCTGTTCTCTGTACCCACTGCTGTAGCAGCTTCAGTTTCTCCCCAAGGGACAATGACTCCAGAAGGCTGTGAACATTTCTTATTCCCAGAGAGACACTGTGGTTTCCCTCCACTCGGCTTGATATGCTCTGACACCCCAGGTGTAAGCCACCACAAGTGCCAGATGTTTTCCTTCTATTCTGTGCACTCCAGATGCAATTTCACATTGGCAAAATGTCCCACCCCTTTTTGAAATGTGCCACATCAAACAGAACCAGGAGCATTCTAGGTTACAAACTGCAAGGGCTTCTTAGGACCATGGGTTTGTATGTCCTAAAGGAAATATCTTGTTTGACTCCTAGTACAGCATGAACATTGAGCCTCATTCCAGATTCCTGCAGGGAGTGCATTTGAAAGTTGCTAATGGGCCACCTCATTTGGAAAAACATCCAGTCTTCTCTGAAGATGCCAAAATAGAGAAAATAACATCACTTGATGAGGGTTAATTAAGTTTGCTGTTAAATAATTCTATTCCCTACTAAACTCTTCCTAGCTTATGAAAAGAAACTGGGGAGACAAAGGAGAGATTACAAGTGAGAAAAGCAGTGAGGAATGAGAACTGAACACAGGAGGGGGTGAAGCTCAGGAGAAGGGCTGAGGGATGGGTAGAGCGTGTATCCTGTTATTAAAAACATGCCATGGCAGTTAAATACTGCAGTGTGGTGGCAAAAAAGGTGGAGTGGGAGATTCAAGGCAGCAGGCAGGTCGTGATGATCTACGGAGTTTCAATCTGGAAGCTGAAATAGAAAGAAGAAAGATGCGTCAAGAGAATAGGACACTGGCAAAGCTGTGCGGGGCCCTGGGACCAGGGGCATTGCATATTAGGTCTGAAGTGCATTGGCAGCACTCCACAAGACATAGGAGTGGAACAAGGGACCCTGAGGTACATTAGGAAAATATTGTTCAACACCTGCTGACAATGTGCCTCCAATATGCCCTGCCAAATATGGCAGTTTCTCATTTAATAATAATAAAAAAAAAAAAAAATTAAAAAAAAGCCAACAACTCTCCTTGGGTTCATCCAGGGAAATGAGCAGGTAGAGAAGTAAGGTGTTGTAAAGGAAAGAAATTCCAGTTGCATGTTGATAGCCCACATGGGTGATCACAGGTCAGCCTAGCTGTGCTGCTTGGGTTCCTCTTTTTGGAGCAGTACACCAGCTCCTTTGCACAGGACTTTAGGGTTCCTGGATTAGGAGAATTATTTATCAGTTCGAAGGTTTTTGGCATTTCTTTTCTGATTCTTCTTTTGGTAAAAAGGAAATTCTCACCAGATAGATACATTATTAGAAAGGACTTGAGGCGTGTAGCACGGTTTGCTGCTGTTACCTGCACTATGATTGATTTTTTTCTTTTCTTTTTACTGTTAATCTGCTTTCAAATTTCCTAAGGAAAGTCTCTACCTGATCCTTTCTCCCCATAGTCTATGGAATTGGGCTCCGTCCTTTACTTTACATGATCAAGTGGCAATGTATTTTTTTCAGGATCCTGGAAAATCTGTCATTCCCATGTGGCTCCAGCCTACAGATCAAAGCTCAAGGAGCAATGGAAGACAAAGAATGTCTTTGAATTGAGACAAAACAGAACTGATTTTCCAGGCACATTGAGCATGCCTGACCCCTGGTTTTGGTTCAGATCAGCGCTGGTTTGTTGTGGTCCTCTCCACTCTGAAGGAGCCAGAGACCCAAGGTGTCTAGCTCAGCAGAAAACTAATTCTAGGAGAGGGGGACATCCTCAGAGGGGTGCTTTGAGCTCTCAGAGGACAGGGGACGGAGGCACGGAAGTTTAGTGTTTGCTAGCTACTCCCTGTCATATTCCAAAGCAGCCAGGCTCTGAGTTTTCAGGTCTACAGAGAATGGAACCCTTCCAGCTGATAAGGAAAGAGTTGTGTGAGTAAGAAAAGAGAAGGAGCTGTTCATCAAACTCTCTGTACAGCACCTCCAGCCATTGCAGTTGGCTGGGGGAGGCTTCAGGGGGAGGAGGAGGAGCGGGAGAAGTATTAGGGCTGTGAGCCACTATTCATTTACAAACTATAATTAATTTGATGTTTAGATTAATTTCTGATGCACTCTCAAAGGTGCACTGAAAGCATTTTTCCTTTATTATAATGTTGATTGCTTATTGGGGAGATAAATCTAACTGTCAGTTATGCACTGACTTACCAAAACTTTCAGACCAAGCAAGCATGTATGCATAAGGAACAGCTGTTTGCAGCTCTCCAGTTAAAGGGACAGCTCTGTCTTTTCCCAATAACTCACATTAAAGAAAATCTATACATTGTACACAGGGACTTCTGCTTTCTTTTGTAGCTCAAAAATTTATTAGACAAGAATATGTTAGCAGAATCTATCTTCTATTTATCTGGCTGTCCACGTGTCTATCACTACTCTATCCATCTCTCCCCACAAGTGATGAAGTCTACCCAGATTTTTTTTTATGGATATCAGTGTACATGCCTACTCACATACACCATCGTTTTAAATGTTCTTACTCCTGGGGTAATTAGATGGAGGAACTCATTACTGCAGGATCATTGTGGTTACTTCTTTAGTGGCATTTGAAGGGGAAATGGTCACTGTCTGACTAACAGAAATAACCAGTGTTAACGCCAGAAGAGGAGTTGTATTGCTACTTTTATTCCAGTCAGAAGTTTCTGTTCAGGAGTCAGAATAATGACCCCTCCAATGGGCAGGGTCATTTCTGAACTCAAGGTCATGGACTCGTGGAGCGCAGATTTAACACATCCTCCTCTTGTGAGACTGCAGACCCACTACAACTTTTTGTCCACCCATGGCATCTGGGTTTATTTTTTGTTTTCCCAAGATCTCTCTGACGCAAGGAAAATTCAAGCTGTAGAATGGATGAGTCTCCATCAGTCCATCCAACCTTCCAAACCCCTTATATCTATCTTCAGCTTCTTTATATCCATCTACTCTGTCTCATCCACTGCGCAGGTCTGCTCTTCAGCATCTTGAAATCTTTTGTCTAGTTAGTTACTGAGCAGCTGTTAAACAGATCTCACATCTTCGTGCTTGGCCCCAAGCCTTCCTTCCACATGATATTCAAACCCTGCCATGAATATGAATTTATTTTTATTTCCTCATCTGTTTTCCTAAGACCTTTCCCAGCAGAGCATTTGAGAGGTTCACAGAGCTAAGCAACAGCACTTTGATGGTGCGCATGGTGTCCTCATGCCACCACGGGGATGATGAGGCAGAGAAAGATATCCAAAACACTTTATTGATCTTGGATTCCGAATCCGGTATGCCACAAGCCTGATCAGTCTGTTTGCCTGTTTTCTCTAAGAATTTAGCACAATGCAACATTTGCTGTTTTTATCTGCTTCAGATGCAGGTACTGGCAGCAGCCTTTCTGCCAGTGAAATCTCAGGTCATGCACCAAGAGAGGAGGAACATGCAGTAAATCTTCATCTTCACTGAAAATTAAAGAGGCCTCACAACGCTGCCACAATTTTACATATGTTTTTAACATTCGCGTGTCATTATCTCAATTTGGGCAATGTCAATCAATGCCATGGCTGGACATTGCTTGGGCACAACTCATCATTGACATGGGACAGGGACACCCATTTTTGAGAGATAAGAGAGTTTAATGACATAGTTCAAGCCATGGTGTGCCACTGACACTCAGAAACTGCTCTATTTTATTTAATAGCAGAAAAACAGTCTAGAGATCTTACTAAAGGAATTCTGTGATATATTATATGCTCAGCATAGCTGAGTCACGGCAGAAATAGGCACAAATTCCAGTTTTCCAGTGGAAAACAAAAAAGTCAACATCTGGTTGTACAACTACAAAACCAGCCTTTCCCTGTCTTATTTACTGTCTAAATTCCAACACTCACAATAACAAGTCTGATACATTACCATTTTCCTCGTCCTGTTATGTTATTCATTCTCAACAGTAATTAAAACAAGGATGCCGCAAAAGAGAAAAATGCAGAAATGTGTAGTTAGAAGCAATGCCTTTATGCATATACAAAACAATACAGAATTAAAATTTTATAGGCAACAAAATTTCTTCCATTTCTAACTCCAGTGCTTCATTTTGCAACCTTATCATTGTTTCAATGTATGGTTGCATGTGATATCTTCCCTTTTCAAGTACATAAGCCTAAATCAAAAAATCCCCAGATAAGATTAGCATCTTCAAATACTATATATTGACAAATTTAAAAGCTGTCATCAGGGTAACAACTTGAAGTTTCCCATAAAAACAGGTATATCACTCTTAACCATTTCTGGTTTCATCTATCTCAGATTCCCAGAAACAATTTGGCATCAGTTCTGCTCTCCCCAGTGCTGCTCTGTTGAATCACATACGTATAAGTATTTACATTATATATATATGTCAGATAACATGTGGATAGATATGTACATTATACATGTACTGGACATATATTTATTCAGTAACAAACTGGCAGACACAAGTTTTCGGAAACAATGAAAACTGATGACGAACTGTCTGAATTTTAGCAGCTTCCTCCAATGCTTGCTGGCTTTCAAGGTGAAGAGATTTTTCTTGTTATTCAGCCTGAACCTCTGCTGTTTCAATCTATGTCCCCTGTCTCATTCTCACACCAGGCACCACTGTGAATCATATCTCAAGCTGGAAGGGACCCACAAGGATCACGGAGCACAGCTCTCTGCTTCCCCCAGGACTACCTAAAGCTAGTCCATATCATTAAAGGCACCGTCCAGATGCTCCGTGAACCCTGACAGGAAACATATTTTCTCCCTTTTGGACAACATGACCTAAAAATCTGATTGTGTTCTGACTACTTAAAGGTGAAATTAAATGATTCTTCTACAGATAGGTCTCTACTGACTCTTTAAAATTCTTCTCTAGAAGGGTTTCCAGAAATTGTAAAGCTTTTACCCAGGTCTTTGTGCATCTTCTGACATGGCTGAACAGGTTCCAGAAGGATTATTGTGTTGCTGGATTTTTAAAAATGCTTATGAGAGAAGAGTTTTTGGTACTGGGTCTTTGAATTCAATGCAAAAGACACTTTTTTTTTTTAGGGGTGGCTTGTATTTTCACCCCACCCCTTCAAACTAAGCTCCCTCTCCAAACAATCAATAAACATCATGCCTTTCTCAGGTCTTTAATTTTTCTATTAAAAGGCATTTTCAAAAACATGTTTTCAAGATATACTTCTCTTATTTCAGTAATTAAAACACAAGCTCAATTTCCCATCTTCTACCCACAGGTAGATAAAGAGCTCTGATGGGCCATTGGGCAGAGGTCCCAGAGCCAGTCCTAGATCAAGATTTAGACAATCTATGATATGTTTCAGGTCCCACAGACTGAATGTAACTCTTCTGAGGAACTGCAGATGGTTCTTCACTGAGATCTCCAAAATTCAGGCCTTTGAAGGCCACTAATTGTGAAAGTTCTGCTGGCAGACCCACAGGAACCTCTCAGCATCTCTGCTATAATATGATGGTGTTTCATTTACATTGATGTTGTTGAAAAAAGAAGCCAGGCAATCATTTCCTTATCCATTGTGGTGGTTGAAAACATGGAGATCTCACAATGGCAGTGGAAGGACCACAAATGTATTAGCTGCTTCAATCCAGAGATGTTATTTTCCAGCTTAAAACAGGTACAACTCTTTACTTTCTCCTCTTGCTACCCAGCACAGATCAGTGCCAGTTCACAGCCTCCTGATCTGGATACTGAGAAATTTTCTCCTTTCCTTTGCTGGTGACTCACTGCATATGAGGAGGTTTGTTTTCCTGTTGAGTTCACTTTTAGTTTGGTTAGCTGTTTTTCACACAGTTGCCTCCATAGAAAATAAAATATTCCCTCTAAAATCATGGCCAAAGACTGTTCATCACCACTGCTGGCTCCTGAACAGGAACTTTCCGACTGTCGCACAAGAGAAGTTTCAGACCTTTCTGTATCTGTTGGGTTGTCCCAAGCTATCCGTAATGAGGAATTGGCTGTTCAGCAACCTGAAGGGGACGCATGGGTAGTTGTCCATCTAAGGAATGGTCAGCAAGAGTAAGATGGGAAGATTCTGTGCATTGCTACAACAAGAATGGATCTGTTTCAGAGACTCCCTGGGACATGAGAGAACTGCTAAAAAATAATGACTAGTACAGTTCAAAGTGTGCCTTCCTGGCAAGGTTTCCTGGTTTGTTTGGGTGTTTTGTTTTTTGGTTTTTGGCTTTTTTTTCTTGATTAGTCCAGGAAGGAATTTCTTTCCCCACTATGATACATTTTTAAAAAGAAGATCACTTCTTATGATGCTTGTGTCTTATAGACCAAGAATGATGACTGGTGATTTCAGTAGATGTATTGTTCATATATGACTTCTTTATCAAAAAGCCACAAACAGAGTAGGATCCAAGAGAGAATCTTGGAGCAAAGAAATTAGATTTAGATGAGAAATGGATTGTGACATGGCTGGTGGGAGCTTCAGTAATTATTTTCATCTTGTTTATATTGGAAGCTTCAACAAAACAAATGTAAAAATAACCTTCTTTTTGATTCAGTAAAAATCTCAGTGCACCCTTAACTGAGCATCAGCATTTACTTAGAACTTGTGTAAAACCTACGTTATGCTCATTCTTTATTTCCAATTTCACATTGGAGAAGAACATGTATCCTGAAAAATTCACTTACTTTTTTCAACCATGTTCTTTTCCCAGAAACCTTATATTGGCACATGATATCAAACATTTTCAAGGAAGGCTCAGAAAACAAGTCAAGAAGAGTTCCATCTTCTTCTGAGAGCAGTCAGGAAATAGCTTCAGTCCTACTCATCATCCAAAAAGAGAAAAAATACTATTTTCTCATCTATGGGTGATTCATTGCTGGCTGTTTTTCCCTTGTGAGGAAGATTATATCATCATCATCATCATCATCAACACCACCACCTGGGCTGGAACATTACATTTTTTATAGGAGAATCACAATGCTTTTTGTCCACAGCAGACATGTGTGTATACTGGTCCAGTGTTTGATTCATGGGGTCTCCAAAGAATGGATGAAGCCTCAATCCTTCACTTCTTCCATCAATTCCTTGGATGGCTTCAAAGCCTATTTAGAAGAATGGGTAGAACCACAGTCCACAGCATCACACAAGCAATTTCTCATCCTTTAGAAAACCTCTGTTTACAGAAAAAGAAGGAGTTTTAATCTTTGCTCCATTCAAATGATGAGAGATCTGTTGTGGTTTTCAATATCAAATTTTTACTCCCTTTTATCTTTTTAGAAAAAGTTGGTTCTGATCATGTGCCGAGATGTATAAATGATCCAAAACCTTGGATCACAGAATTGTAGAATGGTTTGGGATGGAAGGGACCTTAAAGATCATCCCATTCCAGTTCCCTGCCATGGACTGGGACACCTCCCACTATCCCAGGTTGCTTCCAACCTGGCCTTGAACAGTTCCAGGGATGGGGCATCCACAACTTCTCTGGGCAAGCTCTGCCACTGCCTCACCCCTCTCACAGTAAAGAATTTCTTTCATACCTCTAATCTAAATTTCCCCTCTTTCAGTTTGAACCCAGATCAGATCTGACCATGGAGTAGTTTAAATTGACAGAATTCTACTCTAATCCTGAATCTTACCCTTGTGCTTTCAACATGAGTCATGACAACAATTTTCCTATGAAAAACAATCAAACACCATACAGATTGTGAAAAAGACCTTCTTGGTGGAAAAGTCCTTCTTGGTCTCAATGACCATTTTCAGGGTCAGCATCTATAGCCCTCTGCTTCCAGAGAAGACACTGCTTCTTCTACCTGGATACTTCTCCATCTGGAGAGCATCCAACGGGCAATGCACAAAAACAAGGACCAACTTCTCTGTGCACTCCAGCTCACACTGATGCAACATGGAGAGGTAGTTTTGTGCACAGGAAGACAGGAAGGTGACATAAGGAAGGTACTTTTGTATTTCAAGCTACCTTCTGCACTGGGTGTTCTGACCTTTAGAGAAAGTTAATCATGCCATCTACTTTCACTCTTCATTTAATCTCCCCTTCCCATCTGTTCAGTTTCTCTCAGCTGGAAGCAAGATGAAGAACGAGTACCAGTCAGCCCTCTCAGTGGTCTGCAGCCCACACTTTGGGGCCATTTATTATAAGGCATTAGCATCAATTGTCACCTCTATCATGACTGTTACCTCAATCCATCCCAGATCAGTAGGCAAGAGCTGTTTTTCTAAATATCTGAAGTGCAAAATGAACAATAGACAGACAGACAGATAAGCGGTGTCGGAAGGGACTGTTCTGATCCTTTGGACTGAACTCTGAAATAACATATGCCAGATGCCTCAGCTCATGTGACAGGTTAGAACCTTCTGCTTGAGTCATAACATCACTTTTAGAAAATCTCTTAATCAAGGTTTCATGTGATAGGTGCTCCACCCCTATTGCTAAACAAGATGTTTCCAAAATAGTTAATTACCTTCACTATTTAAAAAATGCAGACTTGGTGTCTTATTTCCATTTTAAATTTGTCAAATGCCTGCTTCCAGCTAGAAGAAATCAGCAAGCTCTTCTTTTTTCCTCCTATTCTAGAGAACCTCATGTTTCAGTAGGCGTTATTTATAGGCTATGGCCAGAAGTATGTTTAACCTTCTCCTCAATAAACTGCGGCTACTCTCATTACTCTTTCAGACCTAGAATTATTCTTCTCCTTCTGAATAAGTATTAAACGTGTTTGTATTTTTGTAGAGCAATTACTAGAACTCAATGCAGAATTCCAGTAAGGATCTTTCCTGAGCCATTCTCAGAGGTAACATTACCTTGCTACTTCTAGTAGCTGTTCACATCCCAAGACTGCACTAAGTCTTGGGACTTTGAGAATTTCAACATAGTCCTGAGAGCTCATATATTTGGCTGTTATTATGGCACCCATCTTCTTCCTAAGAAGCACTGTTTTCCAATGTGGATTTCCTCTTTTTGTAAGTGACCCACTTGCTTTTTCCTGCAGATACTTAATTTTGCATTTGATTGGATTAAAATGAACACCATTTAACTGAGTCCAGCCTACGCAGTGACCCAGGTCACTTCCTTCTGTCATTATTTCACCATTTTTGTATGATTGGCCAATTTTTCCAGTAATTACTTCAAATGTCTTCCAGGTAATGTTAGAGAAATTGAATAGCACAGAGGTTTCAGCACAGTGCTGAAGGAGCCTACTGCAATCTCTGCAATTCTGTTTGTCACAACTGACAGGTTTTTTGGTGGTCTCATTTCTGGGCTGATTCATTTGCCGTAAAGAAGGGCTCTTTCAAATACTCCAGTAAAGTTTAAATACACTTTATGGCAACTTACTTTATTCACCAACTTGTAATTTCATGCAATCAGTTTCATTTGATAGATGCTATGTTCTATGAAACCATGATGATTGGAACTAATTGTGTATCTTTAAGTTCTTTATCATATTATCTAGTATCAAGATTCTCATTTTTTTCTGACAATTATGAAAGTATAAATAAGTTTATCAGGTCACCTAGTTTACATCCTTAAAAAATTAATATTAGAATTTTTCTTTTCCTGGAACACTTTGAAGGTTTTCTAATATTCCATAAATTTCTAAAATGAACATTAATGGTTCAGCAAATTTCTGAGCTAATTCTTCGAATATTCTGAGTTTCCAATTATCTCATCCCACAGATGGGAAATATTTAATAGTAGTTGTTTAGCACAGTAGTCAGTTACTGACTGTTTCATACATTAAAAAAATAAATTGATGGATGGATGGGATGGATAGCTGGGTAGACAGATCTCTTTTGGACATGATTAAACAGCAGTGGAAGGTTAAATAATCCAAAAAGTCATCCAACCCTATTAGACACCGGAAAACAGCTGAAGTGCTATGCCCTTGATCTGCAGACGCACTCCTTTGTTGAGTATTCCAGTACCCATAAATCACCTTACAATACAATACCTTCCAATGCACACATACATTATGGAGCTACTTACATACAGATTGTATCCTGAAATTCTTTACAGCACTAAAAAATTGCAAGGCAGCAGCTAGTACATTGTGTAAAGAACACAGCAAGGTAAAGACCTTGCAAGGCAATTAAAGGAAAACCTCTATTCTCTGATAAGACTAATAAACAGGGAGAAAAAGAAACTGAGTGGTCATAGGAATTAAATAGACTGAACTAAGAGGGAAGGTCTGAGGAGTAGGTGGCCAGGTCCTGGTGGGGGGAGAAGGTCAGGAGACACTGAATAACACTCTTCCCACAGGAGGACTACTGTGATGTGAGCACCTTATTGCTGTCCTCACAGCAAAAAATGCCTCCCTCGATCTCACCTTTCACTGGTCAGTAAGGAAAGCAAGGAAAACTTGTGCTAAGGGAAGGTTTCTATTAATTACCAATTACATCAATAACTAATTCCTTAATTTCTGACTCAGAATCTTGGAGGAAGGACAGGAGAGAAAGGTCTCTGGTCTAACCAATTACCAGTGCTTTCTGCAGGTCCCTCCATTTTAGTATTCTCAGATATGTGGTGTGTCTCTTGAGGTGTCCTGTGCAGGGCCAGGACCTGGACTCAATGATCCTTGTGGATGCCTTCCAATGATATCCCTTCATGATACTTTATGGATCTGTGGTTCTAGTCTGGCAAAGTCTCTTCTTATGGCCTGGGAAAAATCCCTTTGGACACAAGGAATGCAAGAGACATGGACTTCTTTGTTAGTGCCTAGGCCATGTGCATTGCATTTCTTCTCTTTCTCTTCCACAGGCTGAGCAGCAGATCATTGCTCTTCTGTTATTCTCATTTCCCTCTAGTGAAATGAAAATGGGTTGAGTGCTGGAAGGAAAATGTTCAGAGATGCTCACCTTAGCTAGTAAGCTAAGGTGACTAAAGGAGCAAGAACCAAGAAAGATCCCTCATGGCAGCCAGACAAATGCTCTGATGGCCAGAACAAGTTAAAAACATCTCTGGCCTAAAAGGAGGCAATAAACAGCAATTCCTATTGGTCTCTGTTAGAGTCTCTTGCAAAGTGTATCTCTGAGATGGCAGCAAGTATCTGGAACATAGATAAAAATACTCTTCTTAATTTTAAGGCAAGTTTAATATTTGTTTCTTTGAGGTCCCTCTTTTCCTTTCCATTGCCTGAAGGCAGCCTAGTTACATGAGTGGACCTCATCTGCCCCCAGTTCAGGAGTTTGGATGAAAAGCTTGTATCAGGAACTCTTTCATGGCCTTGACTCCCAATTTAAGGGGAAGTTCGGCATAGTTACCAAGCACTGAGCTTCATCCAGAGGAAAGCTCCTGCCCAAGAGAGACAACACATTATTCCAACCTGGTAGCAGATCATCAAGAGGCTGTTTTGCACATTAACCACTAATTCTCCTTGCTGGATGCAAAGAGAAACAGAAAACTCAGAAGCACCAATTAAGGATCCATGGAAACATAATGATGTGCTCATTCAGGACTGCTCTGAGTGCACAAACTAATTCATGGACATGCAGGGACAACATGGACCGTAAACAAAAAGTTTGCAGTTCAAAACAGTCTTCAGGCATACTCTGAGATAGATTGTGAATTCCCTTCTTTATCATCCTGGCTGATTGAAACAGAAAAACAGCCCTTAGGTAATACCTGTTACAGAAAGCCATTGGCGATCATGCTGATCATGTCTTGAGAAAGGCACAAACCTCCTTCCACACGCCACACTATGAGATCTTTCTATGGAAGGAAGGGGGAGAGAATAAAGCAATTCCAAAATTCTACACCAGTTTCTGCCTGCTGATAGTTCATGCAGTCCTTCAGAAAAAGAGCAGGCCAGAAGAAGTAGTGGGCTCCAACAACAGCATCTTTCCTGGAAGATGCTGTGCAGAATCAGAAAGATTAGATGTCCTCATTTGCTGTCCTAGCAGCTTTCTCCTTTCTTTGTGCTTTTGATAAATCATTTATTAGAACAGTGTTTTTACATAATCCCTGGGGGGAAAAAAAAAAAGGAAAAAAGAAAAAAAAACCACCAATGTTCCCCCCATAAAGTAGATTTATCACAAAATGCTGTCCTCCTACCAACCATCTTCAGACCAGAACATATATTTCTCTGATTATTAATTAACTGATGCACAGAAAGCACTTCAAGCTTTCCTCTCCCTTTCTCTTTTGCCCTTCAAGCATGTACATGACAATGCAAGGGTGGTGCTCAAAACACAAATAGCAACTGTAGTATTGCCATCATGCTTTTAAAGCCAGTTAGGCCATAAGTATTTAAGTAATTTTCCCAGTACATGCATTTGGTTCCTACTCATACATGTTTACATCTGTCATACACGAGGAGAAAAAAATATAGTTGTCAATACTCCATGTAACAATAACAAAAAAAGTCTAATCTGCCAGTAGATATTTGACCCGAGAAGAGAAAGGAATATGCTGTAGTTAGACCAACATGCCTCTCTATCTGCCTACCCCTTATCCAGTGTAATGTCTTGAATGTCAGAATAAGCCATAGCTTTTCTTCTCTTTGGAGTTCATCCAAATGCCTTCAACAATATGAAACACAACTACACACAAAGAATGGGAAAGGGGGAGAGTTCAATGTACCAGCAACTTCTGAGAGTATCGAGACCCCTATAAACTAAAACAGTGAAATAAAGCTAGAGTAATTAGCTGTTCTGTCCCTAGAATGTGCTCACAAAGACAATACACAGTTATTGGCATTTGTCATTCTCCTTCTCTTCCTCTAGCTCTACAACTCCTGCTCTTCTACCCTCAGCATCCACCCAGTGGAGATTTTTTTATTGCATCAGTGAATAGCAACTAAGGAGAAAAAAATCTGGTCCAAATCTGTAGGCAACTAATACCAAAGTCAGAGTACAAGTCCCAGCTTCATTATCTGGTCTAAATGAAATATAGTGAGCAAATGCACTTCTGATCTCTCCTATTAGTCCCATTTGTTAAAATGCTGTATTATTTACAGCTTTGCACAGAATGAGGAAATGGGCTTAGAATTCCATCTCAGAAGCAAAGTGATGATAAAACCTGGAATAGCTTTTGTGAGCTTATCTCACAGCAAGGTTCTTGCAGAGGTACGACTATATTAGCACCCCAGCACGAGGGCTTATCATCCCTTGAAGGCCTCGTCTTGGCAAAAGTAGAGAAATAATAACCTTCTGTCATAGTGGGCAGCATTTCCGGAGGGGTTTGATTCAGCAGTTAACATCACTTTGGCGAGTGACTCACCCAGGTGCTGGACAGTCAACATCTTCCCTTGAGATGTCACCCCTAACTACGGAACCAGGTAGATGCCACAGCAGAACCCAGCCTTGATTTAAGCTGGGCGCCTGCCTTAACTGCAGTCAGCACTGGTCCCTGACCAGGGATTCAGCTGAGCACAGCTAAGGGTGTCCTGATAAAAGAGATAAATCCTGCCCTGCACTCCATTGGCTGGACCTCCCCTGATTATTGTGGGGTCCTAAGGTGTTTTGTTCACAAATGGGTGAACGTGTAGGCACAGCCTAGATGTGGACATTGAGTCAGAAGGAGGGACATCCCAACAGGACCTGTTGCAAGGGTAGAAATCAAAGTTCCCAGGCCAGGTAGGTTCTCAAAACACACGGGCTAAGCAACCATGCAGCTGCAGCCAACTCAGCTTTGATATTGGATCACTGTGTGTATATTAGTAAAGCAAACATACCTGGCACTTCTCCTTAGCACTGGGGACAGCTGGCACAAAATGGCCTACACCCAAATTATTAAATTCTCTCACTTTCCAGAACATCACAGAGCCACATGCAAGTTAACTACTGAAAACAGCCTCTCGTCTGTGCCAATACTCAGACTTTGTCCAGGAATTGTTTGGAGTTAAACAAAAGTAAAAAAACCTCAGCAGTACAGATTATTAGGTTCCAGTTTCTCTGAACTTCCCTAGTGCAGCTTTAGTCTACTGTTGTAGATGTAATTTATGGGTATTGGCCAGGAATATCAGCAATCCAGATGTGATTTTTAAAAAGAAATGAGTTTCACTACATTCTATATTCAAAGATGTGAGGTATATAGACAACATATTTAAGGTTGAAGCTCAAATAAGGCATCCCCAAGAGAGTTCCCCAGAAGTATTTTAAGTCTGAATGTAGTTGGGTGAAACCAGGAAGTGTTTAGTTTATTCCTTTGCTGAA
Source organism: Acanthornis magna (assembly GCA_036785705.1). Taxonomy (NCBI): domain Eukaryota; kingdom Metazoa; phylum Chordata; class Aves; order Passeriformes; family Acanthizidae; genus Acanthornis; species Acanthornis magna. The sequence continues at coordinate 1,557,015 of JAWUZG010000036.1, forward strand.
CTTGAATCATAAGGCTTTGTTGATAGATTATTCAAGTAGTCAAACGTAAACTGGTAACATCACCAGGCACTTACAGGCTAATAAGTGATGGCAAGATCAGATCCATTGCTGTTGAATAATACCACAGCCCATTACTGACTGTAGCTCTCCAGTTTTCTCCCTAGAAATTGATGATTGCTGTGGGGCTTGACAGTACTTTTTGTCTGTTCATCCTCAGAGCTGCAGTGTTGGTACCTCCTCGTCCAGGTGGCTGGCAGGAAAACCGCTTGGACAGCCAGTCTACTTGGAGCCTTGGATTCAGAAGGGGAGGACAAAGACGGTTCCCTGTTTATTCCACGAGCCTCCCTTTTAAAGCCCCACGTGCCATACTCAGTGAACTTGTTGTCTCACTTTGAGGCTAAGACCACAGGTTTTATGGCCTGACGTGAAGTTATGTCATTAGCCAAGGTCAGGGAGCACAGAGCAGGAGTGAGAAGGTGCCCTTGCAAGCACAGCTTGGTGTCTTTTTCAGATGCAAGCCACCCTGTGTCACCGGAGAGATTCGCTTCCCAGGAGGAACTAGACCAGGGAGCAGGGGCTGCCGAATCCATCCGCAGCACAGCCCAGGGCTGTGAGCCAGGCCTGGTGCTGCTGTCAGGAGCAGGTGTATACCTGGCAGCAAACACTCAGCACTGGCTCTTTGAGGGGCTCACAAAAACCGTCTCTCCATTTCAGCCTGTCTGTTGAGCAACACTGGGCTCCTAGGATGGATTTGTGCTGCCAGAGCCTTGCAGGGGTGGGTAAACAGATGGCTTTGTCTGGAGAGCAGGCTGGTCCAGGCTAGTCTCACCCAAGGTTTGTGCTCAGAAATGTTGTTGGCACACAGGGACATTTCTGGCAAAAGTAGCAAAGGCAATGCTTGTACAATGGGATGGCCCCCTGCCTCAATAATATCTCAGACCCATGGTCATTCCAGCTACAGCCATATACAGTCTGGGAAAATTAGGCCTTTTTTGGATCTAACATTTAAAAAAAAAAAAAAAAGTAAACCCACATCAAAATTCCTTCCCAAAGCTGAAAGCATTAGGTGTATTGCATCCTGTGTGGTTCTGACCTGTATTATTTAATCAGATTGTCAGAGAGCAAATTGAGACAAAGGATGTCTTAGGTGACCCATAGATACCATATTCAGTCACTATAGTTGTTTCTAGTGTTGGATGTGCTGTGTGGTTGACTGGAAAATTTGCTGGCAAAGTATGAAATTCCATAGGGAAACCATGTTAGAAAAGCACTAGTGTTCATCTTTCAACTGCAGAGTCAACATGGAGTCTACAGGAATGCCAGTGATTAAAGCCCTTTGCATTGCTTGGCTGGCCAACAATCAAACTATTCATGCCAGTTAATATGATAATGAAGAATTTATTAAATTCACATTTTACTGATATTGCCATAATAAGGAAGTAGCAGTAGGTGTATCAGGCTCCCCTCATCATGAGTATCGGAAGGCAAAGAAAAGGTTATGCTGTCAAGTTAAGGAAGGTCTAGAGGTTTACCCCAGTCATGATGGAGGGAAATAGAGGAAGACAGAGTGCCTTGAGACCATGCATCACATCTGCTGACTCCCAGCCCAAAGGTGACCCAAATCTTGTGGCACCTGTGCTCCACATAGTCTAGTGTTCAGACTGGCACTCAGACCAGGCAACGTGTCCTGGGACACTGATCTGTAACAACCCCTCCTATCCTTTGTCCCACATTGGCAACCATCCTCTCCTCACTCTCCTGCCCACCCTCCTACCTGCTCACTTCCCCCCTCTCAATGCCCTCACCCCTTCCCCATGTTCATTCTCAGTGGTCGTTGCATGTACGCGCCGTGGCACCCTTCAGCTCGTTAAGTCCCCTGCCTTGCCTCGTGTTTTGACAGGTTTTGTGAGTTTTGACAATCCTGCCAGTGCCCAAGCTGCTATCCAGGCCATGAATGGATTCCAGATTGGCATGAAGAGGCTGAAGGTGCAGCTGAAGAGGCCAAAGGATGCTAATCGTCCCTACTGAAGGGTTGTGGGAACCACTGGATACAAAGCACTAGCACAGGTAACTGCATGGGGAAGGGGGTGTCAGCTACACTCGTAGCGTCTCTCTGTGTTGTAGACCCTCGAGGAGATTCAGCTCTGTGACTCTCTATCTTCTGCCTTTTTGACTCTGGCTAGAGCCACTCTGTTTAGACATGCACCCACACATAAACTAGGAACTGTCTGTGTGTGTGTCTCTTTAGAAAAAGAGGTGGAAGGATGCTCACCAAGGGATAAGCCAAGCTCCTCATCCCAGGGGCATCCTGCATCTCTGGCAAGTGTTTCTGGTCACTAGAGGAGAGTCAGCAGCTGTCCTGATTCCCCTTGCTCAGTGAAAGAGAGTGTTTCTGGTGCTTGAAGAAAATCTGCAGTTGAGAGGTGGGACTGGGCTGCAGTTTAATCCCAGGTGACTGGACTGGGACAGTGTCTGTCTCAATAGCTCTGTGTTGCAAATGTTTCAAAACATTCTTCATTCTTCATGCGGTACAGTCTGTATCCAATTCCATCCCAGCATAATAACTTAATGTAAATATGTCTCCCTGACAACCAAATAACCCCTAATTTATTTCTTCACAAGCCAAAGAAATTAATAGAAGGATCCACGTTCACTTCTTGGTCAGTTGTTTTGAACTCTCGTGTGTGGATAAAACCCAAACAAAGCCAAGGAAGCTTAGCTGGAGTGAGGACCTGGGGTCTCGTTTTTAGACTCATGTACTATGTATTGCTGGAAAGAAACCAGCTGGATGTTCCAAGGGAGCTTCTAATACGTGTAACAACACCAAAAATATCAGAAGCAGCAGCTTGCTTCTTTGGAATCCCAAAGTATCACCAATAGCAAAAATGGAGATGTTTCCAAAAATGGAAATATTTTCCACCACAGGCTCTTCCATTAGGTAATTGTTTGAGGAACAGAAATATAAACCCCTATGTGTTTGTTTACAGAGACAGGAAGTCTCCCTATTGTTAAAACTGTTCCACACCAGAGATTCCCCAATAAACTCAGCACCTAGGGAGGCCCTAAGCAATTTGTACTCCTGAATTAGTGATAAAGAGATTGGTTAGGTGACCTTTCTATGCCATTTTAGCTGTAATGTCTAAGAATCTGTGATTTTTATTCAGGCCTCTTTTGTCTCATCTAAGACAAGCAGGAAATCCCTATCTTCAACTTTCCCAAACAGCAGAATGTTTTAATTTTTCACTGGTATCCCAAATATCTTTGAAAAATTTATTTTTCCAGTCTTCAGAGCAGTATCCTTTCCAATGAGAATTAAGGAATGGGATCAAAATGTCTTTGAAAGAGGTGCTGCACTGAAGACAACATAAAGGAGATTAAGAAACCTTTCAATAAACATATTAGATGCACGTGCAAAAAACAGCCTCTGTAGTTTAGAATCTCCTTTATATGTGACTACATTAAGATAACCGTCAATGCATTTTCCCCCTTCAAATACCTCTTTTCTTTTCCTTGCTTATGAAAAGGCCTCTTGGAAGCTTGAAACCAAAACATGTTGCCATATCCAAATGCTTTTTGCTTCATCACACTGGCTTTTTTCTGCAGGCTTCGCTGGGGAGAGCGGGGGGTGCATGCATGCGATTGTGTTCAAGCAGGGGCTGCCTTTGTCAGGGAGGTTTACTGTGACACCTGCAAAGGGATCGAGGAACCCAAAGGTCTCCGAAGTTAGGCACCCAGATTTGTTGTTTCTCATGGTGGTGTGAGAAGATGCAGGGCTGTGGATGTTTGTGCTGTTAGATTCACCCGTGTGAGTCTACAGTGGTTTTTATTGTCATCATGAAGTGCTCTGAGGTCTCGGCTTGCTTCCAGCAAAGGGAATACTCACTAGTAGGACTGAGATTTGTTGTTTAGGTGGGTTTTTTCCCCAGTTAATTATATAAAAATGAATCAGCAGATAAAATGGTAATAAAGTTCCATACATCTCTCTTAGGGCATTTTTCTCCTCTCCTTTGCTTCTACTAAGCAGAGCCATCTTGAAGTGTTGCCTCTATATAGAGGTCCTTTAGCCTTCCTGGCCTTTACTTTAGCTTTAGTGCTCTGCTGTCCGGAAAAATCATTCAACTGACACTACCAGATCACTTCAATACCCTCATCTTAGAGGAGTCTTGTTTAGAGACCCTATCGAAATAAATCTCAGAGGTCCTCATCATTCTCTTGCATACTCACACCTTGTTGAGCCCACTGCAGGAGCTGTGCCTGACTTTTAGCAGAAAAGAGCTCTACGGGAAAAAAGTTTTATGCTTTTTTAGGTGTTTTTCCACCGAACAGAAGGAGTGCACGTGGCCCCAGGAGGACAGTGCAGGAACATTCCTCAGGGCAGGATTTGGGTTAGCACAGGGAGTACCATGCTGCAATAGACTGCAGAGGACACTTGGTGACAGCAAGGATGCCCAGAAGAGCTTAAACCCCATCTTTCTTCATTGCCTCTGCTTCCCAGGGCTTGGGAATATCGATAGCAGCACCCTAGGAGCAGGCAGGACTCTCAGTTATGTGGCCACAGGTCAGATCCCACCAGGGCTGGGCGGGAGTGGTCAGCCCAGAGCTAGTGGTCAGCCCTCAGGAGTAAGCCTGGCTCAGAGATAGGTCAGCTCTTCTGGGCTCAGCACGGTACTGCTGTACCTCCACAGCTGGCTCGGTTTGCAGCTGCCTTTAACTGATAGAAACACGGTAACTCTGCTGCGTTTTTATCTGTCTTTACTTTGGATGCAGCTCTTCAGGGTCTTTAATTCCAATTTGAAGCATGTGCATAACCATATTGACATCAGGGTAATTACTCATGTGCTTCGAGGGGGTTCTCAAAAAACTTTCTAATTGGGATTTTTCCAAGGAAGGGCTTTTTTCTATTGAATTGCTTTCAAAAAACAAGAAGTTGCCAACTATGACGACAACAACAACAACAAAAAAGCAGCGCCCAGTTTGATATAATCCACCAGAGTGCTTTTCTCCTAACTGAGAAAGAGTTTCACTAAATTTTAATTCTGGATGCACATTTTTTTTTAAGAAAACTTATAAATCTCCCTTTTGGGACACAAGCAGTCTAGGCCACAGTGATTTGAAGTCCTTTGTTTCCTTTGCAAGTTCTCTAAACTTGCTGTCAGACACTGAAAGGGACTCTGTGATGTGGCAGATAAGCCCAAAGCTGCAGCAAGCAAAGCCCTGAAGAATTTAGATGGCAAAATGGCAGGCCCTGTTCTCTTTTTTCTTTATAATTAAAGAAGGGGGAGGGATAGAAAAAAAAAAAAGGAGGAAGGATGGGCTGGGAGAAAGCAAAAGAGAGGAGGATCATTTGAGGCAACTCTACCAAAATCAATATACTCTATTACCAATCCCCCCTCAGGACTAGGAAACAAGGATTCTGAGACACTCCACATGTCTTTCAGACAGTAAATGCACAAAATAATTAAGAAAAAATCAACCTGAAATCCAGAGCTCCCTTAGATGGCCATTCCTAGGAGCCCTCCCATGCCATGTGCTCTGACAAAGCCTCAGAAGCAGTGCCTGGGGCTCTGTGTGAGCCCTGGGCACCCAAAGCACTGCTGGGACAGCCAGGCACGGTAGGACAGCACTGCCCAAAAAACCACACAGCTCTTCCAGAGCTCAGGACACCACGCAGAGCAGCCCAGGAGCATCTGGATGATCGATCAATAAAAGACACTGCACACGAGAGCCGTGAAAATCCCACCCATTCCCCTTCCATAGCTTCATGGCGGTGACTGGTCATTGGCAAAGTGATGTTTTTCACCTCAGACAGACACTCTGCTGCTGCTGCTGAAGTTTTACTTAAAGCTAAAGATGAAGAGACTTTTGGGTGAGACTAACCCAGAGCAGTGACTGGCGTGAAACTGGGTGGGACAAAGTGAGTGTGAGTGAGACAAACTGAGTGAGGCAAAAGGGAAACAGAAGAGTGAAAAAAAAAATGGAAAAAAGATCAGCAGAAACATTTTCTTAGCTGTGTTCCTGAGCAGTGACAAAACATTAGATGAATGTACTGCCCAGGCAACCTGCTTCTCCAAAACACCAGGGGAAATAACATAGGCCAAAGCTCAAACAGAAAAAAAAAGATTTTCAGGTCCTCCTTCACAGCTTCTTGAACATGGACTGATGTGTGGTTTATTGTAAAATGTGTGAAATGCATGTTTTTGCAGCTGTCTGGCATAGGTGGTATTTTTCCTCTGAGGAAATGTCTTTTTCTTTTTCTTTTTCTTTTTCTTTTTCTTTTTCTTTTTCTTTTTCTTTTTCTTTTTCTTTTTCTTTTTCTTATTCTTTTTCTTTCTTTTTTTTTTTTTTTTTAATTGGAATGTATAGTTTACCAAATTGGAAAACTTTTCATTTTTCTCTTTTTGTTCCCTAATAAGAGAAAAAAACAAAAAGAAAACAAACTTCATTTTAAAGTAAGCATATACTATCAGCCAAAAATAAAACAAACAAGCAAAATTCCAAATAGCCATAAACAAAAAGATGTGAGTGGAAAACTTCTGGCTTCTCTTGTCATTTTAGATGGCTTCAATGCAAAGTTTAGTGAAAGTGTATTTTTTACTAAAAATTTTGTTGCTTATGCCTCTCAGATAGCTTTCTATTACCTCCAGTGAGAGGCTATTCTGCAGTTGCATTGATCTCACTGTTTTCTATTAGGCTGTTCATCTTGAGATTCGTACCAAATATCCTTTTTCAAGATAAAATCCCATTTCTTAGTAGTTATGCCTCCTACAATCATGCTAACCAGCTTCTGTTCCACCTGCACAGATTATTGTTGTTTCCCTCTTTTAGTCATCACTTAGATCGTTTAGGACTTGCTTACATTATGGAAATTTGCACTAGTATAATTGCATCAAAACAGTACTCCAGCACAAGCTTTAATATGAGCGAATAAAGAGAAAAAAAAACAGCACAGCCTAATTTTGGAAAGTCTGTTTAGGTACTGGAAAAACATCACCTCAGCCAATATTTTTTTCTGTTCTTTGGATTACTTTTCTTTTTCATTTCCACTGACACCTGTGATTAAATTAAGTGTCCCTCACCGTGTTTGCAACCCAAACTTTGTGCTGTTGTGTTATATTAAGAGAATGGAAGTGAATTTTAGTGGGGGAGGCTAAAACAGGATTCTTGAAGGTGTTTGCAAGACTGACAAGGAAATCCTTTTTTCTCTGTCTGATCATTTTTAACCTGTCTGTCCATTTAAATTACTGATAACTTTATTACGGCAAAATTCTCATCTCTGTTCTACAAACCACAGTTTCGATACCAGAGCATGCAAAATCCCATTTGCTAATTATTTTATTCTAAGATTGGCACACAATATAATGCACTGATGGAAAACGACAATAATTAATTACTGCATTTACTCCAAAATTACAATCAGTAATTACTGCTCTGAGACTGAATTCCATTCAGCAATATTTGGAACTTGCTCTTCCTCAAAGCAGGGCAGCTTTTCAGGAGTATTGCTGTGTTTGCATCTAAATGAGTCCATGTAGGTCACGAACGGATCCGCGCTATTTGTCATGGGAGTGATAGAGCAGCACAAGGCAATACCACAACACTTTCCCTCGGTTTGGAGCAGGAATTCTTCATTAAAACCCGTGTCCCCATTTTTTAAAAATAAAATAAATATTAATATAAATATTTCAGAATTAAATCACAGATATTAAAGCAGCCTCCCACTTCTCATCCTGCTGTGATGTCCTTGGCCCTGGTGCTCTGAAGTAAACTTCTGGGGGTTTGTGAGAACTTTGTGGCCAAAGATTCAGCCAGAAAAGAGCCTTCTGATTTGTCCCTACTGTGAAAAGACCAGGAGCTTGTTATGGTTGTGCCCTCTTCAAAGGTTTCCAACAGCAAAACCCCCAAAGCTGCAGGGTTGGCTGGAGGGTGATAATGTCATATTCAGCCTCTTGAGTAAGATTAGTGTGGGAGTTCATATGGACAATGTTACACAAATTACCTGAGCAAGTCAGATTTTAGAGCCTTTCTGAGCTCAGTGTGAGCTTCAATTGCATCAGTTAATGGGCAGCTGCAATAACCTGAAAACCGCAGCCTTTGAAGGTAATTTTTGCTGGCCCAGTGCATGAGGGACTGCAACTTGAAGGAAAACTGGAAAATATAAGAAAAGGAAAGAGTAGGCATTTGAAACAGCCATGATTTGAAATGAGAGCCAAAGAGATGGAAAAACACAGGAGACATCCATAGCCAAATTTTTGTTCAAGCGGCAGCAGCAGCAAACACTGACAGAATGAACCCTCTGCTAAATAAAATATGCACTAAATGAATGAGAGAAGGCAAAGACCTGCGATGAAAGAGGATTGTGAAAATACAGGATGAGTCCTAGAAAACAAGTATAGTCCTTTTTCTACAGGACCTTCAAGTAAGTCAGCAAAACCCTTTGATTCTGGGGCACTAGAGAGACCAGTAACAAGCAAACAGGGAGCAGGCATGTTATCAATTTGCAAACGCAAAGAAAGGTCTAGAACTTCAGAGACGAAGGTAGATAGAGCTGTCTTTGGTGTGTTCAGTTAACACACACATCAGCGCCATGAACATGCTTTTTTGTCCAGGTAAAGACAATATGAACAGCACAGGCCAAAGGCAGGGCACAGCCCTCTGGCTCTAAGAAGAAGGCTAAAACCTTCTTCCAGGGAAACTGGAAATTCACAGTGAAATCTGAGTTACAAGTCAGCCCAAACACATGATTCACAGGACTCAGGTCACCTGTGCAGCATTGATCAGTAAGCTGAAAATGATCCGATCTTTTTGTCACTGACCTTTGAGAGCTACTGCAGAACCATGAATTGAAGCTCTATGGGGTAGTGTTTGGCACTTACACTGTAGAGATAAAGAAAAGGGAGGCTAAAAAACTCCATGAAATTTACTCTGCAGGGGAAAACTGCTACAGGAGTTGGCAAGAATCTTAATAAGGGGTTGCAGAGTACTCCATCAATGTGAGCACCTTAAATTGATGTCCTTACGGTTTGGAAGGCATATACAATCAGCTGCACTAGAACACTGTTTCTCGTTCCCACGGTTATACCTAGTGATATATCAAATGCAATAATTGCATATTTGAATAATTCATAGGTACGGTAACTTTGGCCAGATACAAGTGAATATCAAAACTCTGGTCTCTGAAGTGTTTGATTCAGCTGTAGCAGAGAATTGAAGGTTTACGGTACAAACTCTGCTTCTCAGGTGTCTTTCATCCTGCCCTGTGACTGCAGTTAGGAAAAAAAAGAGAGTTTTTATTTCAAATGGTTCATTTTTCCACTTAGCTGAGCTTCATCCAACCTTTTTGAAATATTGGGTATAAGGCTGAGCTGGAGGGGAAAGGAGAACAGCAGTCAAGTCATTTCCCAAGCAAGAAGCAGAGTAAATGAAAACTCAGTGCTCTGTCTGGAAAAGTACTAACCACAGCCATGATCAGGCTAAGTTCTCGGGCAGCGTCAATCAGGCTCCTCTGAAGCCAGTGAAGTGACACTGATTTACGGCAGCCAAGGATTCAGGCCCACTGTTACTTATTTAACTCTAAACGTTCTCCTAGCAGAGATGTTTCAATTATTTGCAATTCCAGAGGGACATGCAATGTCACCATTCTGGCTGCTCTGGTCTTCTTGGAGCAGAGAGACTGGGGAATGATCATGCCTATTTCCAAATATCACCATGGCTCATTTTGAAAATGCCTTTCTGTGACAGTGACTCACAAACAGAAAAAAATCTCTTTCACCCACCGAAAGCTGCAGATCCGCACTCGAGCAATCCTCTTTAGAAAGCAGATTTCTCCCATTATTGGGAGATACATTCTCCCTCCCCAGCTCTAGATATCCCCTTTTTCCTATGTAAAACAGATCCAGCAGCTGGGCTGCCTGAAGCACCTGTTCTATGCAGAGCAATAACATTTTAAAATCCTCACAGTGATGAGATGACAACCTTTGAGATTTCTGGCTCTGTGACACCCAGTCCTTGAAGCCAAAGATGTCTTTTGGTTGATTTGAATGTGCTGTGGACCATGGTTGTCATGGTAGAGTCTTAAAAGCTGGTTGTTCCAAAAGAAAACAGGTTTTCAGTACCTTGATTTCTAAGGATTTGGAAACAATTGGGCCATTAAACCCATGGGCTGTGCAGTCAGCTAAAAATTTGTCTTTGCTGGATAAGATACTCTATTTTTCTCTACCCTCTTGAAGCATCTCCACTCACGAGTAGATGTTGCATTCCATTTCCTGTGACATATGACAAGTGAGCGCTTTCCATGCTCTTTATTTTCCTTTGTGCATTCTCCTTGCATGGTACATATTTCTCCACCATGGCAGATTGGATCCTGGGAAAGGAAACCAAGCAGGCAGCCCAGGGCCAGCTGTAGGAAACTGGGGTCTTATGAGTCAGTTTTAAGGGATTTGGTGCTTCCAGAAGGGGGTTTATTTGAGGGGTTTCTGTTTTCTGATCTTAGGTTACAAGGTAACATTAGGTACATTATTTAGGAGAGACCACACAGACCTTGTTACACAAAATCCCAACAGGAATTCCTGTAGGCCTTGTTCCCATTACCCACGAAGACCAGTGTAATGCAATTTAGAGAAAGGTGTAGAGATCCTCACCAGGAATAAAGGAATAGCTCACTCCTGGAGAAACATTCCTGCACTTAAACCTGAATGGAGGAATGAATGTCCTTAGATGGCTTTGTTGAGGAGCCTGCTGACATGCTGTTAGTAATTAGTAAAGGCACACAGACTGGCACCATGGTTATCTCTGGGGTCTTTTCTCTTTCAGCACAGACCCACTTCCTGACAGCCTGACTTCTGGTACTCACCAGGGATTCCTGGAAGTAACCCCAGGATGCTACTTAGGATTAAAATGCAAATAATTTCTTTCTTCAGAAATGCTCTAGAATAAATGAGTTGTCCTGAGGTTCACAGGTATCTGAAGAAGTGCTGGGCCTGTCCTTCACCTGGGGAAAAAAATTAGGCTTTAAGGGAGTGATGGTGATTTGTGCCAGCTAAAGACTTGCTGTGGGATTTGGTCACTTACACTCAGGGAGCAGAAATCTGCTTTTTCTCTTCTAATCTTTCAAATTGCCTCTGTAATTTTTTCCCCAAGTTGTGTGTGCTCAGTGTGTTCTGTCGATGTGAGAAGTGGTAATGTCACTCTGCTAGGAGTTTTATGGTTCACAGAAGGCAGGATTTGTATTGAGATAGACAGATAGATGGATGTCTGGTGCCTGAACACAACGTATTACAGAGATTGACCCGAAATTTTCAACACTAAAACCCCAAACGATAGACTGAGGGAATCTCTGTCTGGGAGATTTCAAATGGATTTTATCTCTTTTTTTTCTGATTAATACAAGCCTTTAAAAGCATATCATCCCTGTCCCTTTGCCCAAATAATTGGAGAAGATCAGAGTGAAGAAGGATCAATAGCAAATAAGTAGCCTACATTTTCTCAGGTGTCAATGTAAAGGAGGTCAGACATGCCATACTGGGAAGGGAAGGATACACAGTTAGGGAAGTCTGGGGTGCATTCAGATAAGGAATGTCCACTGTGACAAAGGAGGAGGTGAATCTTGCTGCCCGTGCAGCTGGCAAACTCAGGGAAGGTGGCAGTGATGCTCACGTCCCCCTGACGAGCCAGGCCCAGGGCCACATTGAGATCTGGGCTCTCCCTGCACACGAGAGGGAAATGGAAAGGAGCAGAATGGGAGCTGTAGGGACACCATCCTGCCAAGCTGCCTGCGGAGCCTGGAGCTGCTTCCTAATGAAGGCGAGCGGCTGGTCACAACTGGAGGCGAGCTGTTCCCCATTTGTTTGTGCCCCTCGGAGTGGCAGGGATCCGCTCTCCATCAGAATAATCCAATTGAACAAAATGATTCATATTAGCAGGCACATCTGTCTGAGGCCAAAGCAGAACCCTGGTGTTAGTTTAATAAATGGCGTTCATTAAACTCAGCTGAAAATATAATCTGGAGAGACTGATGGGGTGAACAGAGCAAAGAATAAGCAAAAGGAGTTAGCAATTATCAGATGTCATTTGTTCTACTGGTACCATGGAATTGGAGCTTGTTTGCTGAAATCTTAATTTCATTTTGCTGAGGCAGAATCCATCAGAGAAGCTTATGCTGCAGCTATGATTCCTGTTTGTCATGCCTTGGTAGGGAATGGGGCATTTTTCTTTCCTCCTTTTCTGCCAGACAGAGCACTGAAGGAGCACAGATCCAAGCAGGGAGCCCAAGGACAGGAAAGATGGAGGGAGCAGCCTTTCCTTTGCCAATAAAAGTCTGCTGAGTAAAGTTCCTGGTGCTGCAATGGAGAGAACACGGGCAGTGCTTTGGGAGAGGAACTTTGGGTACTTCCAATGCAGCAAAAGCCGTAAATCTTCCTAGGTCCTTGGCCATTTCCCCTCCATACCCAGACACTTCTCATTTGACTTTGGGAGCATTTTACACCCTATAGTGTAGGGCCAGTGTTTCCACTGGCAGATGTTTCCCTCTTTTCAGACTGTACAGAGGCTGGGTGCAGTCCTGCAGCTGTGCACTGGTGGCTCTCCCAGGCAGCACAGGGGAGGAGGCACTGAGGCACAGGCGTTGTGGTGCTGGAGGCAGCCCACACACCTAGAGCACAGCCCTGATGGTCTGGGGCTGCCTCCTTCAGGCCCAGCTCTCACCCTGCTCCAGCTCAGCCAGCTCTGTTACTTGGCATTAGCATTCCTGGCCATAAGTCTCCACACAAAACACTGAATCCAGAGGGAGTGCTCTTAAGAGGGAGAGCTGCCTTTCCCAATTCCTGCTGAGCAGAGACAAGCTTCTTGGGACTGACTTACAGAATGGTCAGCATTTGAAGATTGGCTGGACAACCTGTTTCTTGCGAGTTGCTTTGGTTTTGCTTAGTTTTAACTTGTCCCTGCAGGTATTCAAATGGTCCTTGGTGTGCTCCAGGGGAAGGCAAGAAAGGATTTTATATTTATAGACTTGCCAGGGCAGCTATCGAGTCCCAGCCAGTTAGAAAAAATCAAAAGAATAATGGAGGAGAAGGGAAAGCTTGACCTCATGAGCTTTCAGCGTTGATTAGTTTGTTGGTGTCAGGAACCTTTTCTTGTTCGGGGCAGACTAACTGTGAAATAACTTTTTTTCCCTACTCTTTAATCTGTCTCCTGTATTCCCAAGGGGAACGAGGAGCCAATACCTGCCTTGCTGGAGCTCTCCTTCAGAGGAGGCAAGTGCATGGACTTGTACATCATCAGCAAGGGGCTGGTGGGTTGGGCTTTTTCCGAGACTCATCTTCTCAGGGTGCCCTTTGGCAAGAGGCTGAATGCCTTCAATTTCCCTCAAAATTGTTTAAGAATCAGTTGCAGACATGAGCTGCTCCAGAGATGGTCAGAGGTTTTTATCGCCCTAGTGAGCACAGAAGAGGGAGGGAGAATTGCAGACAGATCAGCATCTCTCTGATATTTGCCCTGGACTCCACCATCACTGTCAGGCTTCCTTCACAGCCATGGAGGTGGGTGAGACCTGGACTGAATCCCATCTCTTGCCCACTACCATTCCTCACTCAGGTTAATCCCGAGTTTTCAGGTGCAGGGAGGAGCATAAAGGCTTAGGTTAGCACGGTCCTGTCATTTATAGGAGAGTGGTGAGAAACTTGCTGAATTTGCTTGGTTCAGCTCTGTGGATCAGGGGATGATAGCGCTCCCAAGCCAGCGCAGCTGCAGCACAAGGGGACATGCTTCATAAGCACAGGCTGTCTGAGGTGACAATGAGACAACCAGAAACCCAAAGAACTGAGACCGATCAGACTCAACTGGATGCAAATAGAATTTGGGATTTATTTCCGATACTCTTTTCAAAGTACATTGAAGCAATCTTATGAACCAGACATCATGGGAATCAGCACATTGGTTTTCAGTGCTTTCAGAAAAAAAAATTGTTTTGCTTTGGATTTCTTTTTAAAGTCCCAGACAAAAAGTGTTGACTATTTTTAAGCAGTGATAACGTTTGACTGATCACCTGCATTTTCCACCAATAAAGGCTTTGAACAAAAATGTGATCCAGTTCTAAATTAGAACCATATAAATACCTCAGCTGTAGCAGTGAAATGAGTCACAGACATAAGTCACATGCATAAGTGTTTACAGAATCAAATTCTGAGATACTAAAATTTGCCAGGAAGGAGATGTGAATTCTTCAGATGGAAACCACTCCAGCTATATGGTGGAATTCTTATCTTTCTCCAACTCAGAAAGAGTTACCACCTCCTTAGTAAAATTATCCTCTTTTAGAAACTTCATACAGAATTTGGCTTCAAGAATGTTTGTGGGGTTTTTAACAAAAATTATTAATATTTAATAATTAATAGAACTATGTAAGTTTATTGAATCATCCTGGACTTTAATCAATTTGAAATATTTGGGGCACCAATTTCCACCTTACTTTTCCTCACTGGAGGTACATCAGATTTTTAGTGCAATTAAAATGAAGCAGGAAATATTTTCAGCTAATTGTACTGTGCGCCTTGAAGGTAATTTGAAGCTGCAGGCAAAAAAAAAAAAAAAATATCAGAAGGAGTAATTGAGTGTTGCAAGCTGGGAGTATGTGTTCCTGGCTGCATTCTGATTTAAAGGGGTACAGAGGGCAGGTGTGGAGCCAAACAGCCTCGGCAGAAGGAGACATGAGCACCACCCCAGCACATCCTTCCTGTGCCTGGTGAACAACCAGAGACCAAATTCTTACCCCTCCAGCCCAGCAGGGCTCTCTTGTGGCAGATGGAGCCCTGGTGGGGTGTGACAGGCTGGGAGAGCACAGGCAGATTAATAATGCTGAGACCTACCAGTGGGACTGGATTAGGCTCTTGAGGTCATCCTAGGGGTCTGCTGAGCAAAGGAAGAGGGGAGCGGCACCCCATCTAACCCTCAGCAACAAAAACAGGACAGTGTAGCCCTGCTCTCATCTGCATTTTGATAAGGTCTAGTCAATCTATAAAGGGAAAAAGCAGGAACAGTGGGGACTGGGCACTGAGGCTTTCTTACAGCTTCCCAATTAGACTTAGTTCTCAACCATGTACATTTTTTTAATTAAACTGTTGGTACAATGCTCAGGAGATAGAAAATTCCTTGAGGCCCTCTTGTAATAAAGAACCTTTCATTGTATGCAGAAAGGCAAGCTTAATTTCCTCTCCCACCTAATATTCGCCTGCAGCAAGAGCAGGGGTGAGCACTCTGTATGAGGCAGGTTAAATGCTCCTCAGGGCACAGGACCCACAGATTTGGCCATTGGGAGGGAAAGAGGCTGCATCCTTTGCTGGAAAAGTAGCCATATAACACTCATTTGACCTTTACCGTCACTGCTTCCCAAAATGACCTGAGCTCATTGCACTGATCTTTGCCTGCAAAGCTCTTGATTGGCAAAACAGAGCCGAGAGAGGAATAGAGCCATGGCTATGCTTGCATGAGCAAGTAAATTCTGGGGGTTGCAGAGCAGGGTGGACAGGGCTGTGGCCACCCAGACCTCACAAGCCCTGGTGGTGGGCAGAGCTCCCTCCTCCCCCTGCCCAGCCCAGCTCTTCCTCCCACCACACACCTCCGCATCTTTTTCAGGACTCCTCCGCCACCCTGGTGACCCCCACGCCCCTGTGGCCACCTCTCCTGCCACTGTTTGGGGGCAGAGTGAGAAAAGGCAGCACTGCTCAGGGAGCCAGTGACATTTCCTGACTGTCCAGGCTGGTTTCTCCAGGAGCAGCTGCTCCATTCTGGTGCTTTTTCATCTGCTGCTTGAGACTAATGGCTCTAGAAAAATAGATAAATCAGAGGTGACACAGCTATTGCTGCTTGACAATTTTTCATCAAACAAGCTGGGGGAGGAGGGGATGACCAAAAAGTGACATTTTGACCAAACTGGATGTTTCCGCAGCAAATTTTCATTCCAGTAGATTAAAAAAGAAATGCGAACAGCACAAAAAACATAACTGTCTTGATTAAAAATGTTGGCCTTCAAAACACCAAATTCCTGTTAAAAATGGACTGGTTTTCAGACTGATTAAAAAAAGGCAAAAATTAATCTATTTCTCTGGCCACCTCCTCCACCCCAGATTTGTTTTGTTTATTAACTAAAATATTCGCAGGAAAGAAAGCCAAAATAATGACAATTTTCCTCCAGAAAATAATTGTCATTTTTCAACTAGCTCTTAATGTAACATAGTTAAATGAGAGCAATCCTAGTAACAACACTGCACAGCAAGTAAGTCACACAATTACTTGAAAGAAGGGCATTGCAATTTAAGAGCTAATTTTTATCATCACCTTAAATTTATAAATGGGAAAAATGAGGCAGGGTCATCAAGCATATTAAAAGAAAAACAAAAAACAAAACAGAAAACATTAGCATTTTAAATGCTGGACTCCCATCTCCGTGTTAGATCACATTGGCTTCTCTGTCTGTGTATGTGCAATTGTCTGTGCTGATATGTATGTATATGTAATACCTCTGTACATATACATATGGATATATTGGTGTGCATTTTCATGTATATAAAGGTTCATATATACAGTCTGTCTCCTTTTTAACCTTCAGATGTTAGAACTGAAGCATCTGACAAAAATATTCTTTCCTCCCCCCCCCCCCCCCCCCAAAATAGCACCCCAAGAGTCCAGGTAAATGCGTTGATGTATGGTATAAACGATCAGGCTTCTTTTAATCCCAGCATGGATGCAAAGTCCCCTTCACCACACTGCCCTTCCCACTCTAACACGTTTGGGCTCCTCGTCTTGGGCTCACCACACAGCCTTAGCAGTGGTTGTCATAGGGATGGACTCGGTTTTGGAGAGCCCTGCCTCCTTTTTCCACCTCTGCCAGACAGTCGGGGCAGGAGCTGGGGCAGGAGCAGAATCTCTGTGGGTTTGGCATCGGGGTATGATGAAGAGGAGGACTGAGGCGTAAGGAAAGCAGAGCCATCCACTACTGGAGGCAAAAACAGAGAGGGAAATTGCTATAGAAACAGTGCAAAAGGCAGAGGAGAAAAACACGGGCTGGAATTTTAATAATATTGATCAGCTTCAGAGGCAATAGCTGTGAAGATCCATCACCAGTAACAAAAACATCTCCAGTTCCTTCCAGTAGGTGTGGTTGGGCACAGGCTCCAGCAGACAGGACACAATTCTGACTGCAGTTTTGGGCGGAATGCAAAGGCACGTGCGTGTGCAAATGGAGATTAATGTATATCATATAAAGGTGAGGAAGTTAGTATATTTCTCGATCAGAGGCTTCACTTTGAGCACGGGAGGATGCCACTTTGGTGCTGGAAGAAGAGATGGCCTTTGAGTTTCTTCAGAGGGAGGTTTCTTACCTCCAAAGCAAGAAAAAGGGGACAGAGATGATCAGTGCAGACTTGACTAATAAGGACTCAGGGGAGAGACACAGTCCAAATGGTGAGGAACTGGAGGCAGTAGATTTCTGTAGTGGAAGAAGAACTCCAGCCTGGTAGGCCAGCACGATGGTGGCAGTGTTGGGACAATTGTGTGGCCCTGTGAAGGCACAGAGAGAGCTTGTAGCTGCAGCTGTGCTCCTGTGCTGTGGCACTCACCTGAGAGCCAGGGACACTTAGGCTTGTGCAGCAACTGGAATGCACCTCTCAGCTCACCTACCTGCTGTAAGGGTGTGACAGAATCATAGTATAGATTAGGCTGTAAAAAACCTCTAAAAACATTTAATTCAGTCATTAACCTGGCACTGAAGAGTCCACCACTAAAATGTGGCCCTAAGCACCACATCCACATCTCTTTTAAATACCTCCAGGAATGGTGACACCACAACTTACCAAGGCAGCCAATTCCAGTGCCCAGCAACCCTTTCAGTGAAGAATTTTTTCCTAATATCCAATCTAAGCCATCCCTGTTGCAACCTGAGGCTGTTTGCTCTTGTTCTGTCACTGGTTACCTGAGGAAAGAGACTGACCCCCACCTGCCTGCAGCTTCTGTTCAGAGGGAGAGTGATAAGGTCTCCCCTCAGCCTCCTACTGGCCCCAGCCCTGGAGAACACCACTGGTGACCAGCCCCAGCTGGATGTGATTCCATTCACCAACACGCTTTGAGTCCAAACATCTTACAGTTTTTCACCCAGGTAACAGTGCACCCATGAGCAGCCAGTTTCTCCTGGAAAATGCTGTAGGAAATGCTGTCAAAGGCTCTACTGAAGTCCAGATAGACATTCCCAGCATTTCCCTCATCCACTAAGCAGATCCCCTTGTCACAGAAGGAAATCAGGTTGATCAAGCAGGACCTGTCTTTCATGAGCTCGTACTGGCTCGGTCTGATCCCCTGGTTGTCCTGCATGTGCTGCATGCTGGCCCTGATGATGATCTGCTTCGTGAGCTTCCCCAGCACTGAGGTCAGGCTGACAGACCTGTCCTTCCCTAGATCCTCCTTCCAGCCCTTCTTGTGGACGAGCACCACATTGGCTAACCTGCATCAACTGGGGCTCCTGCGGTTAACCAGGGCTGCTGGAAAATGATGGAGAGTTGTTCAGTGAGCACCCCTGCCAGCCCCCTCCGCACCCAGGACCACATTCCATGGGCAATGAGTGTCTCCCACGATGCAGAGCTTGTCCTCACAGCCCAGCCAGAGGCTGCTGTTAAAATCTTTCCTGTGACAGAGGTGCTTGTAGCATTAGGACTACTGTGCTGACCGCCCAGGTTGCAAAGACATTAGATTTATGTTTGTCTAACCAAGGCTTTAACTGAGATTCATTCCCCTGGTGGTACAGACCTACACTGTAACTCTCCCCTTCACAGCAAGTCAGTCAAGGTCCTCATTATAACCATGAGAGAGATACTGGCTCCTTTTGGCCATGACTCACAGTCTTATCTGAAACAGCTCCTAAGCATAAGTGGATTGGGACTTACTGTCCCTGTGTGTCTCCACCAATATTGTCCTGAGTCATCTGTTCAGATGAAGATGTCTGCATCTTGAATCCCATCATTATGACTTCGAGCCCTTATCTCTCTCTGGTGTTCAAGGAGAGCAGTCCCATGTTGTCAAGCACTTAGGTGCTTCCAAGAAGAAGCTGGGCATTTACCAGATTTATTTGGCTATGGTTTGTTCAGTGGAGCAAGTCCTTGGACGTGTTCCTAGAGACTATCAAAGGGTCTTCTCCTTGTCCACTGGCTGCAGACCCCTGCTTTAGGAGGACAGCTTCATTTGGTGCTTGAAATACAGACCCAAGACAGGCAGACAGCATGACCACATGTAGCTTTTGTGTGAAAGAGTATTTTCAGGTGGCTTTTTTTTTCTTTGTTTTTTTAGCCTCAGCAAGTCCTAATCCTTCATCTGTACACATGCCTGTTTGTGTGTGTGTGTGTGTGTGTGTGTTTGTGTGTGAGTGTGTTTCATCTGCTGTGTCTGAGGGTGTCCGTGGAGGACAGGCAGAGGGATGGCAGTACCACCTCCAAACCAGTGGTCACTGACAGACCGGCCCGATCCTTCCCACGCTGCACATTAAATCTTTTCCTCAGTAAAACTACGGCAAAAACCTCTGCCCAGCTGGAGAGTTGCCTGGATCCATGTGTAAACCCACTGCTCACTGAGCTCCACCCCGGCCCTGCAGCTGGTGCTATTCCGTACTCCAGCCCCAGACAGGAGGTGTGTGCCATTGCTACTTCCCAGGAACTGAGCAGGATATTGTTTGCTCCACCAGATCTCTCCCATTCCTGTTGCCTCCTTTGTCCATTCATTGCATCAAAGCCTGTTAACCCTTCCTTTTCCTGCTGGCACAGCTGAGGTAAGGAAAGAGACAGGTCTTGCTGTGATGGTGCTGACAGCTCTCTTTCCTTCCCCAGCTGCTTGTTTTCCTGTGATATGACATGGCCAGAAAGCCCAGAGGGGTAAGAGAGATGTTAGAGATCTTTTCCTCTTCCAGGAGCCGTACCGGTGACATTATTTGCTCTTGGGTACCTAGGGACACAAATGACAACAATTCCACCCTGGGCCATCTTCAAGAGGACAGTTTTCCTCCTCTTGGCTTGTGAAATAACTGTAGACACAGATCTTGCATCTGCCTTGGGGGTACCAGTCTATTGCCTTCGCCAAACCCCAGGGAGCCCAGGCTGACACTTCCAGATCATCAAAGGGCAAGACTTTGGGGCCAGGCCATCAAGAAGGAGTCAGCTTCAACCAAGACAGCAGCCAACTGTGGGGAAAGTGCAGAGCTGAAGCCACTGCTCAGACGAGGGGCTTAGTTCAGCATCGTCTCTTGTCAGCTAAGCATAAATGCTGCAGCCAAGAAAGCATGTTTCAGTTCACAGGAACAGTAAAGAAACTCCAGACAAACAAACAAAAAGCCAGGGAAAGAATTTTCGCTAGCCAGCGTGCATGACTTCAGGATAAGAACTGCCAACAACATTCTTGTGACACCCCGACACGAGGCGAAATTTCATTCGTGTGCAGTGACTTTTCAGAAATAGGCTGCAAGGAGAGATATGTGCCCTGCCAAGGGGACAGAAAGGCAATACCTGAGGAACAGGGTGCAGAGCTGCTGACTGAGACAAGTGTATTGTTGTGTGCAGTGATTTTCGGTGTTTACTGAGGCAAAACTCCATGGGCCAGTAAAGGGACATTTTCCTTCATAGGAAAGGAACAGGGTGTTCCTACAGATTGTAGCAACCAGCCCCTGGCAGGTTTTATTCCTTTTCCTTTTCCTTTGTCCTTTGCTTTTTCTCCTTTTGTTTTTTTTTCTTTTTGTTCTTTGTTTCCTGCTTTGTACCCTTCTCTTCTCTTCTCTTCTCTTCTCTTCTCTTCTCTTCTCTTCTCTTCTCTTCTCTTCTCTTCTCTTCTCCTTTCTCTTCTTTCTCTTCTCCTTTCTCTTCTCCTTTCTCTTTCTCTTATCCCTTTTATTTTCCATTATCTTTTCAATTCAGGCCAGAGCCAAATGCAAAAGGAGTAAATGTCCTTCTTTTAATGATGCTGATTTAGGGACCATCGTATCATCCGAGTCCTCCTACAAGTCTGCTTCCCACACCATACCAGCATCGCTGTTTCAGAGCCTGCCGTCCTGTGAACTGCTAAATGGACATGCAGCAACCAGCAGTAGCTGCTTTCCTTTTGGTGTTTTTTTTTTTTTCCTAATTTTTTTCTTCCTTTTTTTTTTTTTTTTTTTTTTTTTTTTTTGTATATTCTCAGTAGCCAAAGTTCTTGGCCTATTACTCCCCCACGATTTTAAACCTGGGATGTAAATCAAATTAGAGTGGTGCCTGCTCCGGAGTCCATCCGAGGCGATGGCGAGGCTCCCGGAGGACTCTGTCCGGCCATCCAGCGGAGCGCAGGCGGCTGGGGGTGGTGCGGGGAAGGCCGGTGCTAACGAAAGCATTCTGGTTGGCAGTGAATGTATTTATTTTCCAGACTCCGCAAACCGATCTGTGTCTGCGCTCATCCATTCAGTGCATGCTCTCCTCAACAGCAGCTGCATCACGCTCTGTTCCTGTTCGCTGTTGACCGTGTGTCCACATTTAAGTGTGTGTTTTATGTGTGTGTCTCTGGCTAGGCCTCCTCCATCCTTTATTTTTTTTTTATTCTTCCTTACTTTCTTTTCTTCTTTTCCTTTCTTTTCTTTCCGTTCGGTTAGTTTGTTTTGCTCTCATTCTTGTTTTGTTTTCTATAGTTTAATGGCAAGTATTTCCATTAGAATTTTTTGATTGATGCTGTGTTTGTAACATTTTTTTTAAAATTATTATTTTTATATATATCTTCTTTCCCCACCTTTCCCTTTTTCCACACTATATATAAATATATATATATAAAAAATCTTTTCTTCTTTTGTCATTCAATCAAATTCCAACCAAGAGCCAGTCAAATCCACCACAGTCTCGCGCTGAGCTAGGAAAAAAGTTCTCGTAATGACATGAAAGTGGAGAATACAGTTCCCCAGGCCGTAAGTTCAAATCAACTCGAAGTTGAAAGTGTGACATGATGGCGTCATGTAACAAGCTAAGAATTGGTTGCATGACATGCCGTCAAGTTTCGTGCAGGTGCCGTGATTGAAGCATTTTTCTTGGATGTTGTATCAGTTGATGATTGGCCAGTCATGATCACATGTGCCTTTTTTGACTTTGTGCTGCCACAATTTTTTGCTGTGCTCATTTTCGTTTCGTTTTTGGTGCTTGCAGTGGTTTCTTTATTTGTCGTTTGATTTCTCGTCAGCGTTTTATGCTTCTTTAGATGTCACATAGAAGGAAAAAAAAAAGATGGATTCCTAATTCTTTAGAAAAAAATGGGATTGTTATAACTACAGATAATTTGGAAAAAAAATAGAGAGAAAAATGTGTGGTTAATTTTTTTGCACTGAAAATCTTGTGATTATTTTTTTTTTCCGGAGAATTGGGGCCTTTTTCAATTGACACCTTTTTTTTTCCCTTTAGGATATTTCAAATCACTTTCTAAAAATTAAAAAAAAAAAACCTGAAAAAAATAAATCCAAACTAAAAAGACTAATGATAGTAATGGTAGTTTGCAAACTATAGCAATCAAAAAAAGCAACCCCAAGAAAAGCCTCATTGTATGTCTTTTCAAGAATTCCTAATTCTAAGGTGCCGTATTACAGCAACTCCAGCAAAAATTAATTGCTTAGAGGGAGGGAGGGATTGAGTGGGAAAAAACCCCATCCAGATGAAAAAGCAAAATGCATCTTTTTGTTTACAACTGAAAAAGGGTCCTTGACGAGTGTTTTTTATTTTTTTATATTATTATTATTTTTGGTGTTGTAATTGTTTAGACTGCTGTGTACGGTTTGCTGTTTGTTGAACCAACAGTGTGAAAACCTGCCAGCATGGATTGATATTCCGCATGACACTTTTCCACCAGAGTGGACCTTTTGCAGTTTCTAAGTTTCTTGATGTAATAAATCACCGAGTGTATAAGAAGAACCTGCTTGCTAGAAGGAGATAAGAGCTAATCCTTAATGATTAAGCATCCTACTTAAATGTCAAGCCTAGTCGGATCATGATTATATTTTTTTTAAATAATTTTTTTATTTAAGAAATGTTAGCTTTACCTTTTTTTTCCCAAAAAAAAAAAGTTTATTCCGACAGTCTTTTTTATTTAACCTCCTATAAATTGCCTGTTCAAAGTCCTACTTTCTGACATTCACAAAGGAGTAGATGTTATTGGCAGCTACGTCTCCACAGAAAGCTCATACACTGTCAGAGATGGCACCCCATTAAAATATAGAACTACCGTTTCCTGATGCCTTTCACCCTACAAAAGCCTGCCAAGCAAGATTGTGACCTGGCATTGTAAAGCGGCACTTAAAAATAATCAAAATGCCGCTGTCTTCGCATACGTAGTGATACAGATTTACATAGACACGCCCTAATATTGTTTTGATTTGTTATTATTATTACTAATAGGAACAATTGTACTTTTCTTTATCATGATCGTGACTACCTTGCTTACTTTGGGTTTGATCCGGTTCCCACTGAAGTCAAGGGGAATCCTTCTGTTGATGTCAAGTGGGAGCAGAATCAGAGCCAAGGCCTTCAAAAGAGCAAAACACCAAAGCAGAAGCCCCATCCTGTCCCAATTGAAGGGAGAAGAAAACATCCATTACTTTCAACAGGAGCAGGATTGGGCCCAAAAAGAACAGGCTTGATTTTAATTTCGTTTTCATTTTTAGGTCTTTTTTTCCCCCCCTGTCTCAAATATTCCCCCCACACCTTCCCTACTTCCCCCTCCCCTTTTTGATTTAATTTGCAATGATCTTCTTCATTTTTTAGGGCAGCAGCTGAATGGGCCACATTTAGAAAAAAAAAAAAGTATATATATATTAAAAAAAAAAAAAATCGTGAACTGTTGGATTACACCTGTGACATATCAGCAAATATCAGTCAAGCTGAAGACTTCAGACCTATTCTCTCTTTGATTGTTTAGACTGTAACATTTCTTCAAGAAAAGTATCACATCTGCTGACTTCGAAGGACATGCGCTTGAAAACAAACAAACACATAAAGTAAAATCAGAGCAGGAGGAAGATCAACCGGGATTTCTGAAGAGACACTGATATCACCACAGCGGCTTTTCTTCAAACAGGAGATGCAAACCTGGATTCTGGCAAAGGAGTGCCTGTTTGCCACCAAGGATGCGGTTACCATGCGAGACCCATGGTAACAGTCACTGAGCATCTTTATCTGTCATTCCTTAGCTATATAGGGACCAAAGGACAAAACTTTTTACCGCAGACTTGTAGCTGTATGTAAAATATGGAAGTTCTTTCCTTTTCTCTGAGCTGTTCCTAAAACAGTTTTTGAGAGCGATTATATGAAATATGTAAAACCTTAAAAAAAAAAAAAAAGCCTAAAAAAAAAACCAAAAAAACCCAAAAAACACACAAAAAAAAAAAAAACCCACAAAAAAATTACAAATGCTTAAATGCTTTTAAAATGGCAAGATAATAGTTCTTTGATACTTTGGGAGGTTCTTTGGTTATACATTAATTAGAGTCTATGAAGCTTTCATATGGTTTTCTGTATAATACGCAAGGATTGCGTTGTTAAAGGCAGGTAAGATGGATATCTATGAAAAGCAAAAAAAAGTAAATAAATAAATACATAAGTACATTAAAAGGCATAGAAAAGAGAAAGGAAAGATGGTTGATATTAAATGGAAAACAAAAAGGTTTGTAAATGCTTCTAACTCTCCCCATTTAAAATCCTAATAGTTGTACAGAATTTAAAAAAAGAAAGTTTAAAATACCTATATAATAGAAAAAATTAGACAACATAAAAATAAAAAAAAAACAAAAAAGCAAAAAAAAATAATACTACATAGAAGTTAGCGTTAATGCTAAAAACAAAGATGTTGTAGAACTGTAATTTTTGTAGAGTTTAGATTGAGCATAAATTCCTACTCTCTGCCAATTGCTGTTGGATGCTGTTATTTATCGAGGAGAAAAAGGAGAAAAATGGCTATTTTGGCAGCTTTTTTAACTGCAAGCATTCCAGCTATTAAAAAATAAACAAGACAAAACTCAATTCTGTAGACAATGCAAATGGGAAAAAAAAACAGCTGTCTTTTTATCAGAAGTTAGTTCTAACTTGAACAACAAAACACAGCTAAACGCTTCATGTCTTCATGATCTGCTGTCCGCAAAATTCCCATCATCCTATGCTTCAGTAGCTTCCATATTTGCTCTAGAAACCTTCAGGGCAAGGGATTAGCCTAGTACCTTAATCTTAAAAAAGAAAAAAAAGAAAAAAAAAAACAAAAAAACCTTAAAAAAACCTAAAAAAAAAAACCATAAAAATAAACTAAAGAAACAATCTCTTTGAAGAATTTCTGAAACTGTTTACAAGGAATTTTGAAAAACAGGGGGATGTTTAAAAAAAAAAAAGATGCTGGCTCTGTTTTCTGTAAATAAATTTGCATATTTTGTAGGACTTTTAATTGTAATGATAGAGAAAAAACAAGGAAAACTATTTAATGAAAGCACGATATTTATCTTTGGTAAATGACTTTAGAGCAGTTAAAAATAAGACATTGCTTTAAAAAATCTGACTCAGAAAAAACAATGAATTATTTAAGAACACATATATTTTAAAGTATATCATATTTATTATAATTTATTTTCACAGTCTTAAAACTTGATTTACATCATTCTCACACTTGTTTGCATTGATTGAGCAGTGTGATATTTGTTTTTGATTATTTATTTGGTTATTCTCTTGGTTTTGGTTTATGCTCTTGTTTTTCTCAGTGTTTTTTATCTCAATCGCGAGCTTTTTTTCTTTATTCTTTTTCCTTTTTGTTTCCTTTTTTCTTTTTTTTTTTTTTAATGTTAATTTTGATTACATATTGGGCCTGATCGTGCAGTCCTTACTCTTCCAAAACTCTCATGGGGATATAACGAGCATTTTGCCAGAGTAAGGACTGAAGCAAACTGAGCCCACAGCTAGGAAGTACAGATGTGTAACGCAGCTGCAGTTCCATACAACTGCTCTTTCACTCTCAATTCCCTAAAACTCCTTGTAATCTTCTGTAATTATTGAATGACGCTTTCCAGCTTAGCCCTAAATAAAGCACAGTTTAAAAAAAAAAAAAAAAAAAAAGCCGTGTTCTTTACTTCTTGATGGCTTTCCTTAATGTGTTTGCTTTGAGAACAAAATGAATCTATTTCGACTCTTTCATTAATATACATTGTTTGAGTATCAGAACAAATCCCTTTGTTATATAAAACGTATCTCATTGGATTGAATTAATGACACTGTTTCATTTAATGTCTGCTTGATATTCCAGTGTGGTTTACCTTAAACCTAGTAGGTTAGAAGATCAAATAATGGTACATACAAATTAGTGTCATTGTAGCTCCCATTTGAAGCCTGTTGTTTGATTTCACGCTCATGGTTTTTTCATGCTGATAAGTATAGAGGCCAAAGCTCGGGACATTGCTCCTTTTGCTGCTTTGGGAAAAACCTGTGAAATTCAGCAGTCTCCAGAGATGAGGCTCAATTTCTTCCTGAGCATCCCTCACATCTTGTCTTTTGAACGGTTATTTTTCTTTCCCCTGAAATGGCTGAACCAGATCAGCTGAGCTAAGGCTGGGGCTGAGATCAGGAGCCTTTGCATTTTCTCCCTGATTCTGCATTCGGACAAGGCTAAATCCACCTCTAAATGAGACTAATGTGCTTGTCCATAATTTGAACTCCACAGATGGAAGGAGCTCTATTAGTAGAAACTCCTGTTATTAATACTATTAGTTACTTTAGTCTGTTCAGGGCAGCAGAAATAAATGAAGTATAAATAAGACAATGAATACAAGGAGAGAACGTAGTCGGTATTTGCTTTTCTTCCGAATGTAAAGGCAAATACAGAAGAGCACATACACCAAACCCATCCTTGCTTTTCAGCTGAGAAGATGCTCTGCAGAGGACAGAGTAGGCTAAAAATGTGGGAACTGATCTCAGATGTCACTGGGACAGAAAATGAGCACTAGGTCTCCAGTAGGAAGAGGTTTCTGTGCCAAAGGCTATTCAGCATCCTGTCCTGAGCTGTGGGGATGAACAGACAAGCCGAGGCACAATCTCTTACCTGGGTCAGGTTGAGAATTAAGTGTGAAGATCACTCCTTGAAGGAGGAAAACCCCACAACAAACAGGGAAGACTCAATTCCCAATGTGGCATTGCAAAGGGAGAACTAAAAGGTGCTGCCTGATTGTCTCCCCACTTCCCAAGCCGTATTCCCCACCCTCCCTTGTGACCTTCCATCTCCCCAGAGCTCTTCCCCACGCTCCTCGAGGTAGATGCTGTGTCTCGGCAGTGTGAGTCACATCCTGACGTTTCTGTGAGAGCACATCCATATCATCCAAGCAGGATGGGCTGCACCCCTGGGGCATCCAGCTGGGAGCACTTCTGGCCAGTGAGATACAGCTGGGGGCTGCTGGCTGAAGATT
Source organism: Acanthornis magna (assembly GCA_036785705.1). NCBI lineage: Eukaryota > Metazoa > Chordata > Aves > Passeriformes > Acanthizidae > Acanthornis > Acanthornis magna. Next base: position 1,584,466 of record JAWUZG010000036.1, read on the forward strand.
GTGAGACACAACTTCAGAGTCTGGTTTCAGGTGCCCTGAAATACACAGCAGATAAGATACCCAGTATTGGAAGGCAACCATCTCCCAAGGGGAGATCAGAAAACACTATTAAACGTGATTCTATGGCTTAGGTCAATACCCCTAAAAATGTTTGACTTTGCAGAGACACCCTTGGGGTTACTGCATTGGGGAATCTGGGTACGACAACCAGCAGGGACAGCCAGTGACACAAGAGAGACCATGCCTGGTTCTGACTTTTCTCCCAGAACATCCCCATGCATTACACTGCAAGCTCAAAGAGTGATCACGCCTCCAAGTTCAGCCCCCAGCAAATACAGAGGCCCCACAAGGCTGTCAGCCCACTGGAGGTTCATTTACACTGGAGGTTCATTTTCTCCACTGTGCTGGGGAATAAAGCACTGCTGTCACCACGCTCTTTCCTAAACCAAGTGTTGGGTACTTGCCATCCTCAGCTCTCTGGCTGTGGTAGAGACACAGAGCGGAACAGAATGGCCTGAAGCACAAATGCAGATATGGTCCTAAAGCTGGTTAAAACACCCTTCTGCAGGCTGTAGAGACATACCAGCCCTGATTTAAGATTTAAGTGCTTGCCTCACAGAGACTCCATGCGTCTCTCTAGAAAAAGTTCATCCATTTACACTGAAGGTGCTCCAAAGCGAAACAAATTGCAGTACAAGCCTGTTTCGGCATGGGACTAGGTTGCAGGCAATTATCAAAAGAAACATCCCAGTCTGAAGCAATGAAAATGAAGAGAAAGCCCAGGTCAACCTGAAAGCCTGCAGCTGCATGTCTGTGTGCACCAGCACACAGAACACTGTATTACAGAGGTTCGAAAGCCAGGGGATGTTTGATGCTGGCTCCTCTCTCTAATTTGTAGCTGTTAAATCACATTACATGAAACTAAAGGGTATTTTAAAGGTCAAACATTCATCCTTCACCAATGTGCTCCTTGGTACCACTATGATTATGGTAAACTGCAATCCCATCCCTGTGAATAGTTGAAGGCAACATTTGGTACAAGAACAGGGTGTGGTTTCCTGTCATTCTTTGCGGAGTCCTATTGAGACACCTCAACCAATAATCACACTTTTGTCCCCCTAAGAAAGCAGGTCATCTCTTCCTGGAGTCACTTTTCCATATCAGCATTTCTTGACATAGCCACTGATCCACTCCCCCTTTGCACACACAAGATTAAAGGATGACCCTTCCCACCTCCATCCCATCCCCGCTCCAGGCAGATGTCCATTAGAAAATTCCCTTTTATTAAAGGATGATACCGACTTTGAACGAAGTTGCAGAGCTCTGCCTATTTTCCCTTTGTATAACAAATATTAAAATAACATTTGGAAATGCCGTTGCAAAACAAGGTGAGGACATTTCCACCTCCAATATTTCCATTTCCAACAGCACATTTCTCCCAGTCCCAAATATGACCTGGGGGCAGTGACTGTCCCATAGCCCTAGAACCATGTAAGGTGTTTGTGGTCCCAGGAACACCTCACACTCCACAGGGGGATTAGCAGAGGGGGAAAGTCATCACCAGAGGCTTCAGTGCAGCACAGTGTAAGCTTGGGCTCTGCACCACCTGGAGAAGGAAGTTGCTGGAGCTCTTCCTGAGTAATGCCTCTTGGCAAAGCCCATTTGAAATGCCCTGACTTGTCCTGCCACTCCAGAGATAATGAAATGAGAATAGGCTGCAAACTCAAGGCAGCCAGCTGTTGAGCCTGAAAATGTCTTTTGGAATAGCACTGCTGTCTACTTGCTGAGGAAATCTGTTCTCAAAACAGGTTTCAATCCAACAGCTTCCCTCTCACCACAGTGAACACCCACATTACAGCAAACACATCCCCCAAAAAACACTTAGAATGCTCCAAATCAGAGCCTTTGTGTTTCTTTTATTAAGGGTGTGAGGTCACTCTGGTATCTCATAGAACCATGGAATTGTTTGAGTCGGGAGGAACCTTTAAAGGTCATTTAGTCCAACCCCACCCTGCAGCTTGCAGGGACATCTCCAGCTGGATCAGGTTGCTCAGAACCTCATCCCCTTGCACACTTGCCCTCACCACTTTCCTAGCTCCTGTTAGTGCCCACACAACCCAAAACCTTCCCCACACTGAGGAACCTGTGTAGCGCCAGCACGGGCAAACACCCCAAATTCTGGTGGGAAGAAACCCCCTGGAAGCACACATCCTCTCACCATGGCATTCATGAGCCATCCTGAATTCTGGGTCTCGATCTGGTAAGTTCTGAATTTGTCATGGAGCACCTCAAGCAAGCACAGACTGGGGAAGGCATTTCCTTGCACAGCACAGGTAAGCACTCCTGTAAGCAGTAGCGTTGCAGGGTACAGTGCATTCACATGAGACACAGGAAGGGCAGGTTGAGATTCTTCCCCATCCAGATAATGTTTGCCCCCTGAGATTCATGTGACACAGCAGATGGCCCTGATTATAAAATGGTAGGTGAGTCCAGGGAGGTATTCACAACTCCTCTCATTGATCTGCCACATCTTGCTTAAAAAGGTGGCAATAGAAATGGAAACAGGGAGTGAGTGACTCTGTAACCTCTCCTAGGAGACCCAGGCTCCTACCACCACTCCTGATTATGATATACATTGTACAAGACACAGACTTTCACCTTGGTACTCCCTAGTCTGCTCCTTGTGGCTTTTTCTTGGGGTGTAATCATTGCTGGGTTGCAGTTATTGCTTTCAGCACTCAAAAACAAGAGAAACAAACACGTAGGTTTGCTGTCAGCTGGTGAGTGGGTGGGTTTACTCTCCCCAGTGGGGAGCCACAGCATGACATCCCAAAAATGGGTGCTTCTTCCCTCCCCACAGAGGGAGAGGCCCTAAACTTCTCCTCATGCTTTGAGGTAGATCAGATCACGTATTTTATTTTCTTCCATACAAAGCACAGAGAATGCAATTGCCTAATTCAGTGTGGCGAGTCCTACCAGATAGCAAAACACCCACAAATTAGGCTTCATGACTGCGATGCCTCCTTTGTGAGTCCCTCCTACAGAGGGTAAGAGAGATGATTCCGCTTCAGCGAGCTACAGAACAGGCTCCAAAACTGGAACGGTTGTCAGAAGGCATATTGTACACAGATCCTCCTACCAACTCCTACAAGAAAAGATTACCTTCTTTCAGCTAGAACAAAGAGCTATTAAGTGAGACAATGGGCCTAGCAGCATTGGTGAACCATCTGTCATCAAGCGTTAGACATTAGCAATGTCTTTTTTAAGCCAAGCCAATATAAGCTCCCAGCCACTGTTACAATGGCACACAAGAACGGATGGAAATGGATGAAAAGTGTCAGCCCAACTCATCCTTGCTTTAACTCCTTCCACTCAGTCTGTTCTGTTACTGCTGCTTTCTGTAGCAGCCCCAGAGTGCGCAGGACCACACAAATTTCTCACAATAACCATCAAACTACACTTTGTACCACATTTCACACAAGTACAGTAGAGTTGGCTCTGGGGTGCAGGCTGGTAACCTTTGCTTTGAGGGCTGGCAACCAGGATTGATATGAGACACTTGCCCCTCCAGACCCAGCTCTCCTAACCCCAAGGGAGAGCTATTCAGAACAGCTGAGTCTGTGTTCCAGAGCCCAAATGCCAAAGAAAAAGGGGGTCTGAGTCCCTGTGCACAACTCTGATAACTGATAAGCAGCAAGCAGCCAAGGTTAGGATAACAGAAGAAACATGAGATTGAGATTGAGATTGAGATCGAGATTGAGATTGAGATTGAGACACACAGAAGACTGAGGAAAGCAGGCTGGCCATATGTGTGGGAACACTATCAGGCACCTGTGCCCAGCCTGAGCATTCCACTCAGTCAAAAATCCTGTTCTGCTCTGGGTTGTGCAGAACAACCCAAGCCAAAACTGGATAAAGAGCTAAAGATCTACCTGGCTCTGCAGATTACACTCTGTAGTTTAGCTCTGTCCAATATTTGGCTTATTTACACCTTTCACTCTCCAGCCCAAAAGCCTCATCTTAAAGCTTTAGTAAGTAAATATTTTCTCTCCTTGAGTACCACCAAACTTTTGCTGGGAAGGAGCTGAGTTTGAGTGAAATACTGGACATTTAAAGTGTTCTATTTTTTGTAGAAGTGGGGAATACACATAAAGCAACACATTTGCCTGGTAGACTTACAGTTCAAATCCAGTTTAATCGGAGACTGGGGAATTTTTCCTTCCATGGAGGGATGGATACAAGCAAATGCCAAATTTTAGGACAGGTTTCCGTGCATCAGATTTAAAGCAGCACTCCCTCCCACAAACCACAAACAGTGAAGAACAGCAGGCAGAGATTTGCAGCTGGGGTGAGAGGACAAACTTGGCCTGACTGGACAATGCTTTGCCTCTGTCCAGGTCATGTGGAATCTTTGGTGGTCCTGGATCAGAGGTGTCCCTATCGCTGCTCATGAGCCCAGCTGGTGCTTTTTTATTGCACTTTTAGCTGGGGACCCAGGAAATGCGTGAGATGTCACTTGTCAGGGGTTGGTCCTCCAGGGCTCGAGCGTGCAGAGCTGCCTGGCCTGTCCCGCAGGTGACGGGTGGATGGCCATGGCCAAGCATTGCACCTGGCTAAATTAGGAAACAGCTTCCGTGCAGATGGAAACCAGGAAATCTCATCTGGGAGGCAGTAACTGAGAGAAGCCAAGTGAAGCGGGAAGTAAAACAGATTAGCCATGGTTTGTACTCCCCATCTGAAACAGCCTCAGAGAGCACACGTGTGGTCAGGGACTGCGTGCAGGAGAGAAGTGCTGGTGCTGCTGTGCACTGCTACCCTGAGCTGGGCAGCAGCAAACCAACAGGTTTGAGGTGTGCTAAGGCAGAGAGACCACAGTTTCACAGGAAAGCAGGATTCAAGGGGTGTATATCCAGCTTCTGCCACCCTCTGGAAATGTAAATTCAACAACAAATGTAGCACTGCTCCGTGGGACCAAACTGGAGCTTGAGCCAGAGGGATAGTTACTGGTCAGCATCACATAGCAAGAACAGAAATTATACGGAGCAGAGACTTTGAGATCTTCAGCCATTTCACTGCATGACTAAACTGTACAATGTGACTGGTGTGGAGACTGAGAAGGTGTGAGTGTGGCAGGCAGCATTGCATGTGTTAAATAGATCACAATATTCTTGTATGACCTGCCCTGGTCACTGTGAAGAGGCACAATGTTCATGGTAACTGGAAATACAAATGAAGAAGGCACACTTCTCCACAATTTTTTCCAGTGGCTGGTCCTTTGTAAAGCTCCTCCCATGCCTTTCCAGGTGGGGTTGTCAAAAGCATTCAGCAATATTCCCTTTCTGCAGCAAAATAAGTTAATAGGAACATTTACAATGGTTTTCAGTGAACACCTTACAAAAGTCAACAAGAAACTGCAATTTTAGCATGTCAAAGGAGCCAGAATATCCTGTCCCAACATGCCCATCTTTTACCCAATAAAATCCACGACTGGTGTGACAAGCTGTAATAGACAAACAGCTACTCTCTGTCATTCTTCTGTGTGAAAACACCTTTAGCCCCTTGCTTTATCAGGCCTAAAGTCGTTTCTTTGGCAGTAAGATCAACAGAAACCTCTGCATTTTTCTTCCAGCAGTTAAATTATTTATGAGCTTTGAAAATAATCCCACTTTGTCTTCTAACCCTAGTTTTGCATATATACATGTCGACCCCTGTGAATTCTTCAACTAAAATATGCATTCATTACAAAAGCATTTCAGGGTATTTTTTTCTTTCCTCTTTATCTACTTGTTTGAATATGTTGTAAACTTGATTAATGTTGCCTTCTAATCTCATTCTTTCTAGAGAGAACACCTGGAGCTCTTTTAACCTGCCTCAAATAAAAAATAAAACCCAAGAGACAAACAACCCAAGTGGCAATGTCACACTTCCACCACCCTTTCCTTTCCCTGGCCATCCATTGCTCCTCTTCTAAAAGGGTGGACGCATGGGCAAGATTTGTGTCAATGAACCTACAGGGCCATGGGTTTCTTCTAAAGCCCCCTTCCTCATGCTCCTAGTAACCTGCTTGGTTTCAAGCCTTTCTCAGACTGGAATAGTTTGGGGAGATTTATGACAGCAATTCTTCTGGTTCCTTTCACAATGTGTTTTCCCCTATTCTCATCTATCGCTCTGCCAACATGCATCATTTATTTAATACCAGTCACTGGCCACATTAAGCTTTTTTTTTTTTTTTTTTTGAGGACATCTCCCCCCATACCTGGAGAAATCATGCAGGTAAATAACGTCTGAGCCAACAGTCTTGGACCTGTCTTTTCTGCCTCCATCCAAAGCTTTCCATGGGTATCAATCATCCCCGAACTAGGATTCTTCTCATTTTAATTATGCTAATATCGCCATAATTTCATTCTCGTTAACAGCAATTGAGTTTCAGTCTCTGCAGATGGTGAAGCTGGACAGTTACCAAGCCACATGCCATCTTGAGAGGAGGTTATGGACCAGTGCTTAGCCTGTGGCAGCGCTGCTCAGCACCATTTCTGGGTTGCATCACTTCACTTTACCCATTTGTGAAATGACATATGCCTTCCCTTCATACTGGTTCTGAGATTTACAAAGACTCTCTTCTAAAAATAGAGAGTCCATGGCCCAGCTAGCCCATTCTTGTTACAGTGCAACCCTGCCCACTTTGACAATTTCAGGTGAAGGCTAGAGAGGAATTATGCTGTTAATTTAAAGTGGCTACAAAGAGGACAGACACTGCTCACACGAGCCACAGGAGAAGACAAAGGAGAACAAGTGCAAGTTGCACCAGGAGAAGTTTCTTCTCAACATAAGAAAGACATTTTTGACAATGAAAGCTATCAATCACCGGAACAACCTCCCCAAGGATGTGGTAGAGTCCCCATCACTGGAGGTTTTCAACATGCCACTGTATTGCATTGGGTGCTAGATAACCCCATCTAAGATCCCTTTCCCATGAAAATTTGGAGCATGTGAACTCTCTAGGTCCCTTCCAACATGGGATGTTTCATGATTCTGTGCCCCTGTGGTTGCTGTAGGTGTGCACAGATGTGTTTGTTACCACAACAGAGACCGACCCTGTGCTCTTCTCAAACCCCTGTGGTTTTCTCATCAAGCCTCCTACTGAAATCAGGCTGGGCCTTCTGGCCTCATCTCTTGTTATTCTCATGAAATAAAGCTATCAAAGGCTTTATTGATGAAGGTGAATTTGTCTTAGCGCAATCACAGCCATGCTGTGGGACAGGCACCCAGTGCAGCCTCTCTCCTCCCAGTGCCCAGCCTGGCAGATGTACCAGAGTTTGCTGCATCTCCTTCCTGGGCTGTGTTTCTCTTCATGAAAACCAGTGTGGGTAGGGCGAGTGGTGAGCACAAAAACACTCACCCAAAGAAATATCAGGGTATACAGAGGGACCAGGACTTCAGTGAACATTGTGAGGAAGTACTCTGCCCCACAGAGCAGCTGCAGTTGCACCCCGTGGAGAACAGGCTGTTCCCCAGATGTGCCCTGGATAGATAACCCATCAGGGGCTGTCCTCACCAGGCCAAGAGCACCTGTGCCATCTGTGAGCTTCTTTCACCTTCCAGACACAATCCCAACAGCACAACTCACTCCGAGCTAAGGGAGCTAAGGGAGCTCCCACTTCTCCTTGGCTGGCTGGCAGAGGAAACTCCAACTTAAACCTGGCTAGAGGTCAGAAATCAGTACAGCATAAACCAAACTGCACCAGTTCTGCAGGAAGGGCCTGACATTGTGACTGAAAGTGTGATGAATGGTTTTACATGGATTTGATGTTTGGGTTGTTGGTTTCTTTTATCTGAGTACAGAGTCTGGTAAGGCCAGTGGAAATTGTGATGAACTATTGTAGCTTTTTGGTCTGGAGAACATATTCAAATCTCTTCAGGAGATGATACCTGACCAGCTTCTTATGCAACTGTTGCCTCCTCCTACTCCATTTGACAGCTGACCTCCCTGATAATCAAAGTAAGACACAGATGGCAGCTGCACAGCCGAGGTAAACATGAAATGGTCTCTGTGACAGCCCAGAAGAGTCATTGTTTTCCCATCCTTAAATCAGATGGCAATCTAGGATCCCAGACAGACCTATCTTCCCCCAAGCATTAAAAGCACACAAGGAATGAAGAGGCACCGTAGCCTAAAGGGTGAGAAAGAGTTTCAGTAAGATTTTGTGTTGCAGAGGGTCTTCTGCAGATGCTTTTAAGACATACTTTTGATCCATGGCAGGGACTTTGATTTTCTTTCATTATTTTATATATTGGTGGGGGATTAATTAAAACATGAGAGAAAGTCACCTTTTAAGGGCTAAAGGTTTTGAATTCCGTTTGCTGATCAGGATGACAACAGTGTTTACGCTAATGGCCAAAAAGGGCATTTCTGACTCCAATTCCATTTCCAGAAAACATTAACTTCACCTCACACTGCATTATTTGAATCGGCACACGTCGCCAGGGGTTGAATAAGACAGTTTCTCCACACTCCACGATGGAGTACCGGCACTTACTAAATTATGCTGTTAAATACTGTAGTATGGCTATAAAATACAATGAAGGCCCGTGGAAAGATGCCAGCCCCTTTCTGAGAGAGAGAGCACTGTTTGGAACCCTGCCTGTGGCCCGTAATTTTCACTTCCTCCTACTACACTCCGAAGTGACATGAAAGGACTTGTAAAGTCAAGTCCGGGAGGCTGGTGGGGATTTGAAGGAGTAAAGATAAAGTTAGAACATCTGTGGTAGCATCTGACCTGTTTGAACTTTGCAGGAAAAGAAGGAAGGAGCCAAATCTCCCACACATCTCCATAGCAGACCACACTGGGGAAAAAAAAAATTAAAAATCCAGCCTGCAAAGTCTACATTTTCAGCACAGAAGGGGCCAAAATACTGAAAATATACATAAACTTTAAATGGAGAAAACTGTTCCATCAAAAGCAGCAAAACTTTACAGAAAAGTTGCTAGCTAGCAAGATATTTCAGTATTTCACGGGAAATGGCATTTGGCGAAGGAAAAGAGCCAATGGCAGGGGAGGGGAGGATGGAAGAATGGCTTACTCAAACTGGGTCTTGTCAGGTACTGCAGAAATTCACACGGACCTTGACATGTGCAACCAATAATGAAGTCCTTTAAGTCCAGCAAGCTCAAAATTAAATGTTTTTCCTCACTAGTGATTACAAAGGAGTAGAAGGACCGAGAAGGAGTCAAGATGGACCACTGTGAAAAATGTTTCAGCGGGAAAGATTTGTCCTTCTCCAGTGGTCGCAATCTGACTTGTCACACTCTGTGTGTGCCTAAAGCTCTTCACTGCAGGAACACAGACAAAATGGTGTTGCCCACAAAGCTTAAAATCAAGCTGAGGAACAACAACCAGAACAAAACCAACACATGCCAACTATTCGGGTCAACTCAGTGACAGTGCCTCACAGAAAACACATACAGAATTCTGCCCTCCTGTTTGCTACCATAGCTCTAGAGAGGGTGGTTAGTTCTGTAGGGGAAGGCAGAATCAGAGGAACATAATAATGAGGTGGAGATGGGTGAGCAAAACTCCATGGGAGTTTTTGTCTTATAGGTTGACACATATCTTCATACATTTCTTATACCCCCAAACCTATAAAGTTATACACAAATCCAGCCAACTACTCAGTCTGAAATATGTGCCCTTAGTTGTGTTGCATGTAAGCTTTCATCAGATGGTCAAAACTGGACAGCAGCAGAATTTCCTTAGCAATAGTGTTTGAACAGAGAAAAACTTGGATTTACCCAAAACAGTCTATATTAATTTTCTGTGCCGGGTGTTCACTGGATGTGATTCTTTGCTACACACTGTCTCTGGAACAGACCAAGCTTGAGGCATGATTTTAAAATTCATTAAAAATTCAGAACAGCTCTGGTGGCTGCAGAAAACCTTCTCAGGGTTCCTAGGGATAACTCCGCCAGCAGAGCTCAGAGCTACCTTATTCCAGACAACCTACTTCTTAAAACTCTGTCCAGCCCAGGCACATGTGGACAGCGATTGTCAGAAGAACTTCTTAGGGAAGGATTTGAAAGGAGCTGTTAAGCCCAAGGATACAGGGCAGCCTGGAGAGCTCCTGCCCAGCCCCTCCTGCCACTGCGAAGGAGGGAAACAGCACTAGGAAGGGCTTTGCCCACATGTCAGCATTCCTGACACCGACACAAAACACTCACGTACCGTGCTGGGGAGCACCACCAGCTTCCAGAGAGTGCAGCCTCTGATGAGGGGATCTGAAGTGCAGGAAACAGCGTTAAGGAAGATGCTAAGCCTTGTCACCCAAAATAAAGTTTACATCAAAGAAAATCCCCCATGCCAGCAGCATAGGAGTCACTTTCCTTCCCCCACCCCACCCTGCCCCGCTTAGTTTTTTTGTCATCTCCACTGCACTTTTGGAGCAAAATTCTCAGTGCAGTTGGTCACAGCAGTTCAGCTGGGGACAGGGATGAGTATCAGGAGAGGAAGAAAATACACAGAAGGGTCCCTTTTACATTTTCAGAGACACAGACTGTATTTTCCCCTTTCCCTCGGGCTCTGTCACTTCACTTTCAACTCCTACAAGTAGCGCTTGGAGAGCAAAGAAAGTGGGGGAGAGGTGTGAGAAAGCTGAGCCGTACGCCTGGAGGAGAACAGGGATTCAGGCTCTGGCAGATGAGCTCTACAAACACTGCCATGGTGTCCTGAGGTCCTACCACGTGCTCCCGGATCCTCAGCCCCTGCCATGGGCACCCTCACACATTGTGGGGATGGAGGGGAGTCTGCAGGAAAATTGATGAGATGCTAGACACCCAGAGACAGACAGAGGCTTCCCCCTCTGCAGCAGGAATGAAGGGCTGGAAATAAACTGTGGGGATAAATGGCAGCACCTTCCCTCAGTGCTTCTGTCTCGTCCCTGAGCAGGTGTTGGACCGTGGCAGAGAGTGCAGAGAGAGGGATTTAGTGAACAGGCATGGCCTCCCTGACAGCAGGCATCAAAAACATTCCCCTGCATCAGCTCTCTTACCCAGGACTGGTCTCGGTCCATGGTTCCCCTGGCTCTAAGATGTCCTTTTTTTCTCTGCCTCATTCTTCCCAACTCGACCAATTCCCTTTCAAGCAAAAGTCTTTCCTCCACCTCCTTCTCCCCATTATAAACACACGAGAGAAAAACAAAACAAAACAAGAACCAACCAGCTCTTGACATAAATGCTTTTGGCTCAGGTTTTCTGACAAATTCTAGTGTTTCCTTATCCTTCATATTTCACTCCTCTCCACAAATTCTGACCAAGAGCTTCTGGCAAAGCTCAGCTCTTGAGTCTTCTCCGTGAAGCATCTTGGGAGAAATCCTTGTGTTGAAGCTGGGCAGGGGAACTCTTCCCCTGCCTGTGGAGAGTGGACAAGACGTAGTATTCATCTGCTCAGGACATTGCAGCATGGTCTGTCTGTAGATATCCTGTTTTATTTCATTGCAGGCATCACTTCAAGCGTTGTTATATGGAAATGGTCCCATCTAGCTTCCAATGCCACCATCTGAGCCTGAAGTCATCACTGTTTGGGTCAGCAGAGCTCTTGTCATCAGACCTGACTGCATCATCAGACTGCACGCACAAAACCCGTGGCAAAGACCAGAACCCAGATCCGAGCCCCAAACCTTCGCTTCCTCCTTGAGTGCTGCTCCTTTCTGCTCTCCTTGGCTGCAGACTGAGATGCAACCTTGAACTGTCCGTCTGAACTGACCCTTTCTGGGAGGACTTGGTACCAAGGTGTGTGAAACTGCATCCAAGAGCTTCCCTCGCATGCCAGGGCTGGCAGTAAAGCACAGGGGAGTCAGAGCCTGTAAGCATGCAGAGAGGAAAGAAGGTCCTTGCCCCTGGCATCAGGGGCCCAACAGAGTTGCTCAGAGTCCAAGAGGACCTAATCAACAGTTTTGGATCCCCTGATGATGTTCAGACCAGGCTTACAGACCTCACTCTCGCAGGGGATGGAAACCGGGAATTGTTTTGCTGGATCTCAGCTGTACCTAAGTTCTGGGCAGTGAATGAAGGCAACACCTAAATTCCTGACCAGTCAGTGGGGAGGAACAGCTGCTTTTCAAGGCTTCAGAGAGACACCTTGTACTGAAACAGCCAGATAGGGTCTTGAATAAAAACACCTGTCAGATGGTTGGCTAGCAAATGCCACTGCCCCCACCAGGGCACCAGCTACCTAAAATACAGATGCAAGCCTGGTGCCTAAGCCAGGCAGGCCTGCTAATGCTCAACTTTTGTATTTTAACCTCAAGAGAAGCTCCTGTTATGGTGAAATATATGGGGCAGCAGACCATGGCAGCAGAGCTAAAGCCCATAGATCACGGAGTTAAATATTCTACTGTGGGCTGAAAGTGAGAGCACACAGTTTCAGCCCATGTGTTGGTTGAAGTTATGAGCACACGAGAAAAGGGGATTTATAATGAGAATGGCAATTCAACCTCAATTATAGTGCACGACTGTCTGCACACTATAAACTGAAGGTTTAATAATGAGGCAAGAAGGCTGAAGGAGAGAATTTCATTGTGTCTGTTTCACAGCCTGGAATTCTTACTAAATTCATCAGATTACTTGAGTTCTCCTGACAACTGTAGCAGTATAACTAATTTTAAAGGGGTTTATTGTATATTCAGACTGCAACAGAAGATACGGGCAGAGAAAACCTCATAGCAAAAGAGAACTCCAGATTGAGGACTATAATGTATATGAGATTTGAAAGAAGTAAGTGCTAAAAGATGTAGACAGCAGTTTTTCAGGGTCCTTAACCTTGATGAATAAATGAATAAAATCCCTTAAAAAATTGCAGTGTTTCTTTCAAGTGGTTTCCAGCATGTTAATGATCAAGAGAAGCTGAGAAAATTGCTGGGAAAGGAGATGACTTTCCTCAATATGCTTTTACCACAGAGAATATGAGACAGACATGAATTGTAAGCAAATAATACGCAAAATATGACAGAGAGAGAAGAACAGAGGCTCTTTATCTGTCCGTAATGCATTTGCATACAGATGTGTTGACTACAAGACTTTGTGATGCTGCCAAATCAAAGCTTTAATGGAGACTTGGAGCCTTCCAGTTAGTTCTTCCATACCCAGGTACTCAGACAGGACTCTCCTGCATTGTGTTTACCTCACTACACCAAAAGAAAAAGTACCTAATTTGAAAAGGGGCACAGAGAATACACAAAAGGCTTTCTCTACCACCATAAGCATCCCACTCACCGTGTACAACACCCCTCCAGCTAATAATGAATGGCAAAAGGGCCTGAGTTGCTCACCCCTCTAATTTCTATCACCAAAGTCTCCTAAGCATTGCAGAAGATTTTAAAGAGACACCAGTAGAATGCAGTACAGAAAAAGGGTATCTCCCCACCTCCTGCCAGACAGGGAATATCTTGTTGGTTTCCTGGCATGGCCTTTCCCGGGGGAACTCAGGGAAGGTGCAACTGAGACAGGGAGCATCAGGCACTGATGGGCAACTTGTCTGCTAAAAAATAATCCGGATTTAAAAAGCTGAAAAATGGCAAGTGAGAAAGGGGTGCTGAAGGCTGAAATCTTGAAGGTATCATCTCTAGCAAGGTTTTCACCCCTCAGTTTTAGCTTGAAGAAAATGCTCTTGCCTCTCCCTGTCTTTGAACTCTCCCCAGCACCAACATCACCCACACACCCCTCTTCTCTCCTGGCCCCACCAACCTCCAGGTAATAATGTAGCTGATTAGATCTTTCATCATTTTTATTGTTATCCACCCGCAGATTAATAAAACACCGCTCCGGCTGTTTCTGGCTGACCACATTCCCTAATTTATCATAAAGGCTTAGCCTGAAACACTTCTGTCTGACATGTGGGGAGAGCTGCAGCCCCTCCCAGCTCAGCACAGCTGCAGGAGCTCCGTGGTCCGCAGCAATACCTGTATTCTCACCTCACAGAGCAGAAGTTAACGCGCCGCAGCCGAGCTGCTAAAGCGAAATTACCAGAGATTGGTACCAGAGTCACAGAGGTGGAAAAATGGGGAGTTAACTCCAGCTCACTGGAGCACACTGCTTCATATCTGTACTGTCTCTTAATATGAGGGAATATGCTCTTAAAGCACTCCAAATTTTCTGTTTAAAGACAGTAATTGCAAGGGTGACTTAACATGGCCTCAGGGACTATCCTGCAAGAATTGGAAGACTTGATCCCTTAAAAGTCAAGCTGGAGGATTCATGAAACCAGCATTGGAGCTCCCACACATGCTCACCTTCTTGTCCCCCCCCATCATCTGCTGTATTCCTTCCCTTCCCCTTTGCCTTCCTCCTTTCCAGGGTACTGATTTGAGCTCAGAAGAAATGCAAAACTCAAATGTCTTGCAGTGCAAAGGAGGATTTGAGCCCAAAAACACAAAAACAATCCCCTCAAAATCACACAGAGTGTCATTAAACTCATTCATTTACTTGGAGCACATGACTCGCTAAGTGAAGGTGAGTTCTTCTTTGAGTGGCCAGTGTTATGCTGGCAGCAGCTGTGACCTATTTGCTGTTCTACAACCCAAAGTAACAATGTCTGTCAGGCAGACATTTCTGTAGGATTTTTCCAGTTTTAAACAGATCAACATTAAAAATTTTCAAATTACCAAAAAGGGAAAGAGAACCAAAAAGGTGAAAAGCTTCTTATTAAAGAAAAGGGTGGAAAAATTCTACAGAACTGATATGGTTTTATTGAAAGATTCCATCTAATGAAAAAAAGTCAATTTTCTGATGAGAAATATTTTCAGGGGATACATTTCACTCAGGGATGTCAGCCTTTCAATCACTGACTCAACCAAAGCAATCTTTGGCTTGCAGAGCTGGGGTCTCATTTTGGGAAGAGCTGAGTGTAACAAGCGGTGGGGTGAAGGTGCAACAAGAAGATCACACAGACACAACAGTCACCATGAGAGAACAGCCCAAGGGCTGTTTGAGAGCGTGTTTGAAAACAGCAGCCTCCCAGCTGGGTATTCCCTGCCTAGCTCCAACCAGGAGCTCAAAAATGTCCAACACAATCTTCTACCAGGCCTCAAGAAAACATCTATCTGAGAAATGGCCTCACACCTCTCAAGGCAGCGCCATGACGCTGAGGGAGATAAGGATGTAGGACGGAAGAGGCAGACAGGTGTTGCGGTGGCTGACACCGTCTCGGAGAAGCTGAGAGGTTCCACAGCAGCAACAAACTGGTGGGACAGCTCTGAGGTGTGAAACACCCTCTGAGTTTGGTTGGGTGGTCTCTTCCAAAGGTTATGTTAATCTTCCGATGTTGATTGGCCTTGACCTGGCCCCTGACTCCGCCCTTCCCTTCCCCTCATTGGTTCTTGTGTCACTCACTCCACCCCTCCCTGCTTCCCATTGGTTGTCACTGTATTTCCCTTACCCTATTGGACCTGGACCCCTATATCTGTATTCACGCAGGGTGGCTCGCTCTCTTTCACTTCTGGGCCCCTTCAAAGTAAAGTCCTTTGGAATATTCACATGACTGAGCCCTCTGAAGTTCTGTATCTCTGGTAAACGAATTGAGCTAATTATAAGCTCTGGGGTGTGTGAGTGTGTGTGTGTCTGTGCCCCCCATCAGCACGGGTGATAGAAAAGGTCTGCCTGCACGGTGTCGGATGCATTGGCCACTAGTGTCTGCCGGGAATCGAGACGCTCTCGGAACACGCAGGAGAACACATCCCACCCCACCACCGCCCCCGTGTTAGATAGGGTCTGAACTTTCTCCTCCTCAAAGACACATGTTCAGCTGACTCGCACGGCTCTGTGGTAAACACAGGCATCCTCATCCCCTGCAATGCAAGGCCATGGAGAACTGGCACGACTGGCGGTCTCAGCAGGAAAAGGTGTGAGCTGAGAACACGCAGGAAAAGCCCAGAGCTGCCATTGCCTTCCAATGAAAAGCACTTCACATGTTCTGTTATACAAAATATTCTCCTCACTTGGATCAGTTTCTGGTGTTATATGCTTGTTTCTTCTCGCTTTATTTTTCTGCTAGTCCTTTGTCTCCTCCTTGTTTTCAACTGAGCCACCCAAAATTTCTGTGAGCTGAAGAACCAAGACTGATTCCCCGTGACTCAAGGCCAAGTCCTTCCGTGTTGCGTTTGTCTCTCTGTGTCTCATGGGAATCCTGTGCTTGCCAAGGCCTATGAAGGGACAACACCCATGAACATCAAGAGCAGTTCAGAGGACACTGCTCCTCCGTATGTTCCTTCACAAAACACACAGGAGCTTAGCAACTTTGAGCTTTCTTTCTGCTCTAAACCTCCTTCAAAGGAGTTAAAAGTTAACATTAGAGGGGCACCAACCAGCGGAATGGAACAAGCAGTACAGTTCCATTTACCCTTCCATCCTTAAGAAGATAGACCTTGGTGACACATGTCCTCTGCTCCTTCTGCCTGACAGCCTATGCATCCTGCCTGACTGACTCCAGACCTGGGTTATCTTGCATCCTATGTCACCTCTTTCTCCCTTCCTCCCTCCAAACCCTGAGACAGAAAACAGCAGTTAAAAAGATTGTCAAGAGCTGGGGTTTGGAACGGAGATCTAAGCAATAACTCCCTCATGAACAAGTGATGCTTTGCCCAACCAAGTCCAAAGGAAACCCTAACAAAGTCAGGCTAAAATGGACCAAATGCAGCTTTGCTCAGCTTCCCCAGCCCAGGGAGGACACAGGTCTAATTCGCAGCTCCCAGCCCAACTCTGCAGTGACAGATGCTGCCTGGAACTGAGGGAAAAATGATGATGCAGGGCCGTTCCCTTCGAGATGCCGTTCTGTCACCATGGAGGCCGACAGCGTGCTCTCAACAAGTTTATCTGCAAAGTAACATGAAAATTCCTCACAGCAGGAGAGATTTGACAGGACGTGCCTAGCACAGCTTTATAAAAAGGTTTCTTCAAATGCTTCCAAATCCCATGGATCTTTTTCTTGCTTTATCATCCTTTTCAACATCCTTCTTTCTCTCGCTTTTTCTTTTTTTTAACGCCTTCACAAGGCACATTTATCAACATCAAAGCACATTCTCTTACAGCTCATTTTTTTTCCCTCTGAATCCACTCTTGCAAACTCCAAACTACTATTTCTCTTCACACCCAGTGACTTCACCAGGAGCAAAACTTTCCTCTGTGCAAGAAATCTTCTTTAAGGTCTGGGCAGTATTGACAGACCAACGCAGGGACTCAGATCCCTTACACATAGGTGACTTCCTCTGAGTCAGAGCATTTGTATTTATAATCCCACAGACTCCACTGTTCCTCAGCTACATTTTGATGGCTACCTCATCGCTGAATTTCTCCTACCTCCCAAAACAAACCAGAGGTGCACACTGCCTTACATTGC
The DNA here is from genome assembly GCA_036785705.1 of Acanthornis magna. Classification (NCBI taxonomy): domain Eukaryota; kingdom Metazoa; phylum Chordata; class Aves; order Passeriformes; family Acanthizidae; genus Acanthornis; species Acanthornis magna. The sequence goes on from JAWUZG010000036.1 coordinate 1,601,847, forward strand.
TGGGCTGCAGTCAGGATGTTCAGCCCAGGCAAACAAGCTCTTTGAGCTGTGCTGTTGTCACCAGAGAGATGCTGAAGGCCTGGTCCCGTGGCCACCACACTGTGCTGCAGGCAGCCTGGGCTCGGGGCTAGCTGCAGGTCAGCTCTGCCAAAAGGGCAATTAATTGTCACGTGCTTTCAGACCAATTTCCTGGGCACAGCTCAGCCTACCCCCAAGACAGGGCAGGGCTGAAGGTGCTGTAACCTGGTGTTTCCTCTCCACGCAGCCCCCAGGTCCCCTCAGATGACAGACACTCCAGGAATAGGCACCTACACAGCTGATGGGAAGGACAACTTGGACCCAAGGACTGGTCTAAGCCTCTAGCCCCACACCCTCAAAGCTGTTAAAACTTCTCCCCCTCTCCCTGATTTCTTCCATTTTAAGGAGGAGCTGAGCCATGCTCCATCAAGCTCTAGAAGCATGATGGGGTCTGCATGGCATCGGTAGGAAGGTTTTTGAAGCCCAGGACTGGTGAGCGACTGTGTTCCAGGCAAGGCTACCTCATACAGCTCTGCTTTCATTAAAAACACCAACCCAAATCCTACAGGATCTCCAAAATCCCAACCTGGATCAGCTGGCAATCCCCGCCTAGCAGAACTTTACACCTCAAGAGTGGCACTGCCATGGGGACAGGCTGGGCACAGGGGCTGCTTCAGAGCGGCTTTCTCCACCTTTTGGCTAATTCCACGTGGCAAGTAGCCATGGGAAAGATGGAAACTGAGCTAAAGGATGTGCAGTCACTCTCCTCAGTGTGTAAAGGGCTGTGTGTGTTGGGGTGGGGATGGGAGAAGGTGAAAGGGTAGTTGGAACTGTGAAGTTTGAAGGTGAAAAAAGTCTTTATGTCTGGATTAGTGGAGTCCTGGGGCCTTCAAAAATAGTTAAAATTCCCTTTTTTGAGTAATGGAGAAGTAGTTTGCATTGATCTTAAGAATTTGCTTATAGTTTTCCCTGGAGTTCAATGTGCTGGGGAGTGCAAAGCTGACACAGCTCAAAAGTTTTATGAACCTCAGGTAACAGCGTGAAAGGAAATTTTAATAAATATTACATTTATTTAAATTTAATTTCTTTCCTTGTTAATAATAAAAGCCAACCTTGGTCTTCTGGGCTTTTCTCATATGCCTGCTTAATACAGCAGCGAAATCGTGGAATTATTTATATTTTAACTTCATTTTCAGTAAATCGTCAATCATTCACCTTTCAAAAGCATTAAATTCAGAGACGAACAGCAGGGGAGAGGGAGACTGAAAAATAAATATTGACTTTCAGGGGTTTGTTTTGGGTTTTTTTAAACACAGGGTTAGAAATAGAAGCTGTTGTGGGTGATGAGTAAAAGCACAGAGAAAGGAAAAGACATTTGTGCCTAGAGATTTCTCCCCATCATAGCCCTGCAACTCCATTTCTGCTTTGTTTGCAGGAAGCTAGAGCAGTACCTATGGGTAGTGGCCCTTGCTGTCCTAAAGAGGCACTTGGCTGAAAATTTTGGGTTGGCTTATCATTGGGTAAATGGTCTTCCTTACACAGGACGCCCAGTGGTATTCATAGATATTGGTAATGCCAGCAGCAGCTGGGATCCCAAGGAAAACCCAAGGAAAGAGGCATGAGAGAATTGAGGAATGCACCAGGATTGCAATATAGTGACACTTACTCCATGTGAAGGTGCCACAGATTCTTCAAGTTCAGGAACCCAATCAATGTCTAAAGGTAAAGACAGCCTCTTGCTACTGCTGTCCCCTGTCCTCTGAGACAGAAGGACTCCAGCCAGCTGCCCCCTTGGGTGGCCTGGAAGCCTTTGGTAGGGCTCTTGCTGTTCTGTGAACGACAGCATCTCTTCAACCTCCAAGTAACTTCCACCCCCTGCACCAAAGTCACCTGCTATTGCTCCCCCTAAACCACCTGAAATCCCAGCCTGTGCAGGCTGAAACACCTCAAGAGAGGCTGAACATGGCCTGTCAGGTGTGTGGAGAGCAGGCAAGGGCCATACATCACACGCTGTGCTCATGGCCGCCTCAGGGAGGACCGCTCAATTCAGACCCAAAAATCACAGCAAGAGGAGCTCAGCCTTCAAGCCTGGGCATCACAGCACCCCAGAGAGCCACCTCATGGATTGGGCTCAACTGCAACCACACAGCCTTGGTTTGGGGACCTCAGCAGCTGAAATCTCTTCCAAGACCTTTGACAATGCATTCCTAGAGATAATGACCAGCACAACAAGTGCCCGGACCCTGCACACGTCTATTTGTGTTCAGGTTGTGGGCACCAGTCTGTCTTGTGCCTTTCTTTCTCTTTGGGGCTGAAGAGTCCTCTACAGCAGGTGCACACACACAGCAAGCTGCCACTCGAGCTTGCTGATGAGCTGAACAAATTGCTCTCTTGGAAGCATTTTCTCCAGCCCAGATTTGTGTGGGTTTCTGCATCCTCTCCAATTTCTTGTTTTCCTTAACAAAGCACATGCCCTCAGACTGGGTATGGGTTTCTGTTGTCCGACCCCTTCCAAAGGTAAAATTAGTCCTGTCCTTTCACCAGTCTCCTTCAAGCTGACATCAGCTGGTCCCACCAGCACACTGAGAATACAGGTCCAGGACAAGGACCTTCCTTTAGGACCTCTCAGTGTCCTTCAGAGTGGTTGCCTTCCAGAGGCACTCTGCACACTGGGGCTGGCCAGCTGGAGAGCAGCTTGGCACAGAAGGACCTGGGGGTCCTGGTGAACACTGGGGTGACCATGAGCCATCAATGTGCCCTTGTCACAAACAAGGCCAACAGGCTCCTAGGCTGCATTAGGCCAACCTCTGCCAGCAGACGGAGGAAGGAGATCCTTCTCCTCTACTCAGCCCAGGTGGGACACACCTGGAATGCTGTGTCCAGCTCTGGGCCCCCCAGTACAAGGCAGAGAACAGCGTATTGGAAAAAGTCCCCCAAAGGGCCACAAAAACAACAAATTAATTGGGGCATCTGATGTGTGAGGAAAGACTGAGACCTGCCCTGTCCAATGTGTTGAAGAGAAGGGCATCTTAAGAGGATCTTGTCAATAAGTATGAATATCTGGTGGGGGCAAGTAAAGAAGACAGACACAGAATTCTCTCAGTGGTGCCAGTGAAATGCCAAGAAGCACAAACTGAAATACAGGAAATTCCATTTAAATGCAAGACAAAGTTTTTTCTTAGCTGTGATAATGCTAAAACACAGCAACAAATTTCTCGAGATGTTGTAGAGTCTCCAGCCTTGGACATATTCAAAACACAACTGGATGTGGTCCTGAGCAACCTGCTCTGGCTGCCCCTGTTCTGAGAAGAAGGGATTGGAGTAGATGATCCCAGAGATGCCTTCCAGCCTCTGTGATGCTGATGGCCACCAGTCCATAGCTTCCACCTCTCCTGGTTCCTATTCTGTCTCCCAGTTTGATGCTGTGAAAATGTATGTTCTACATGCCTGGACTGCTGATGTCCTTCGCATACATCCTCAAGCCATATTAATCACTCCTCCAAACTTTAGGTTATCTGTACAATTTAGCCAGCAGCGTTGTTTTTATGTATTTCCAGACCATTGATGGAAACATTAATTTGCATCTAAGTTATGACTGCCTTCTCAGGAATGCCATAGGAAAGTGCTCATTAAACAGATTTCCTGCTCATAATTTCTGTCCAAGATCTGTCAACTACCCATTGCTCAATCTATCAAATATCAGCACATAAAAGAAACATAGATTTCCAGTCCATATAGTCTTTATGTCCTATTTCTCTCTATTTAACAGCAACAGAGACCTGGGAAATGGCTGCAAGAACTGCAACACATCCACACCCCCACATATTCTCCACGCTTCTGGCTGCTGGATGTTTAGGAGCAGCAATAGCAACCAGACTGTTGGGCCCTACAGTCAGCAGTGGACCTGAAATACTTTACTTCTTTTTAGATTGTTTGCATGTTAGTCGTTCACTGTCACAATGAATTCCAAAACAGGATTGTATGCCCCAACAAAAACAATTTCCCCTTTTTTGTTTTAAACTTTTGTGCGATATTTCCATTGAATGTCCTCTCCTTGCTGCCACACGGGAAGCAGAGAGTCGTTTTGCCTTCTTCATGCAGTCTGTAGCACTCAAGATATTTCATAGCCTTCCATTCAGGCTGAGGTTTGTCAGCCTCGTTGTGTCAGACTTATTTCCGGGGAAGACATTCTATCATTCCCACTCCTTGGAGCTGGTGCTAGATCTTTGCTGATGGCCAGGCAGGGCTTTGTACTTTACTGCCACCACCCCATGCTGCCCTCGCAGCTCCCGATGGCCTGAAACCACCCCTGTCCGGGCTGCATCCAGCTGGGACAACACATTTTCTCAGGGAGCAGGACAAGAACTTTTCTGGTTCACAAGGAAACCGAGGCTGGAGCCCTTACAAGCTTCTGCCCTTTGCACAAAAAGCATTTTCCTTCCCTGCTGCCCTCCCCAGGCAGGCAGGCAGCAGCTCACCATGCGAGCAAGCAAGCGAAAGGGGAAACAAAAATTAAGCAGAGGTTAAGGGAATAGGAGAAAAACAGATGACCCCCCGGAGTCTGGGGCTGAGCAGCACGAGCAGCTCATCCATGTGCACTGCCCTTGCTGCCTCCCCGTTCCCAGGAGGGGGTCTAATAAATTTTACAAAAGAGCAAACAGCTGAAAAATGCTCGTATTTAAAAATATATTGAGAGAATTTGCATGTTGTTCCCTTTTGTGTGGGGATGGCATTTATACACCCGGCGTTTCAGCAGCACCGCATCTCGGAGCACTTTACATAGCAATTAATTACACACTGGTAGTGGAGTGACTGTCTACAGGCAAACTCATCAGCCATTATCCACTCAGCAACATCCAGCGTACAGCTGTGAACATTTGCATTAGCAGAAAGTCATCCTGGCTGCCATTAGCAGGGTGCAGGGTGTCAGGGAGGGTGAGAGAGGTCAGCTCACCCCCCACTCCTTCCCAAAAAGCCTTTGACAGCCACCGTCACAGCTTTCACAGCCAAACTTGTGACCCTTCCCTCGTGTGACCCCAGGTTTGGGCCAGGGAGATGCCATCAGCTTGCAGCATGCTGCAGCCCAGGCCCTGCACCAGAATGCCAGCTTTTCCTACAAGATAGGAAACACTCTCGGAAGGGAGACTTCTGAGATGATAGCACATAAAAGTGCAATCACCAAATGTGTGGAGTGGATGGCTTTATGGTATGAACTTTGTCCACAGCAGTTACGGTTTCTATTTCATATCCTTCATGAACCCCCCGTGCCCCACGATTACTTTCAGCACTCCCCAGGTCTCTCCATAAACCAGTCTGGAAAGACACTGCAGATCTGAAAGACCAATGCCTGACAACTCCCAAGGCCTCAACGCTATTCTGAAATACTTTGCAAATGCCAGATTCTCTCCTGAGCCCCCATTGCCTCTGCTTTGCCCACAGCAGCTCAAAATCCTGTGTCACCACAGCCAGGAGATCAGAGAAACCTGTGGGCAAAGAAGAGCCCAGCACTGCACTGACCTTCAGAGGGGACCTGAGGACAAGAGACCACCCAGCAGTGCTCACAGAACCCAGAGATATTCTAGCTACAGCACTAAAATAAACTCCCACACCACATCTTTACCACCTGAACAGACAGTTGTGAAAATGTCCCTGGACATTAGGACTTGATCTTCTGTGTTGTAAGTTGTTCAAACACTACCTGGCATGTTTTTGGCACAATCGAGCTAGGACGCTCCCAAATGATGCCTAGACACAGCCTGGGAATTAGCACAGACTAGTGCCCATTCTCAGTAGGCAATTTGGATGCGATCCCCCTTTTTTGGAGGGTGAGAGAATTCAATAGTACAGATGCAGGATATCCTGTGCCAGCTGGCCTCTGCACAAGACAGCAGACCTAGCTACAGTCAATTTACAGGTATAGATGCAGCCTCCGAGTCCTGGACAACATCCAGCCGATGATTGCACCCTCCTCCTTTCAATTCCACCAGCCTGAATTGCAGAAGAAAACTACAACGCTTCTAATCTTTAATTGCTGCTGTGGGCCACTGGAATGGTTCTGTCTTTTGATCCTGGATAAGGCAATCTTTGAATTTCTCAGAGTTAGAGTGTATGAAGTTTTGGGGCTCCTCTGAAGGGCCACATGAGATATGACTGCAGCACAAACCACTAGAGTCTCTTCTTTCTATCCTGCTTGTGTTTCATGTGTGCTAAAGTATCCAAAACAATTATTCATTTTGTGAGGCTGGTGTGTCTTTCTTGCTGAGCCCACCAAGCCAGCTGTGGTCACCACGAGAGCAGAGAGAGCAAACAGACAGAATCATTATTGCCATTTGGCAGGTAATGAGTGAATTTCAGCCAAGAAGGAGATGCGAGAACCACGAACAAGCCTGCAAAGCACAGACCTCTTTCCAGTTTGTGCTTTTTAAGAACCCAAGCTGGGTGCATGGAGGAAGATCTAATGGACTTGTGAGGATAAATATGGTCTCACAAGAGATGACTTCGGTGTACAGAGCCAGCTCCCCAGCTTGGAGCTTTCCTCACACTAAAAGCCCAATAAATCAGAATTCTGCCAGGCTGGGACCATCACCTGAAGGCAGAACAGGTCTCTCTGCTCAACCTGTCTACCCACTCCAGAGCCTGAACTCGCTCCCCAGGGTTGCATGACCTGTGGCACTAGAGGTGAGCAGACATGCTCTCTTCCCAAACCCTTTTGCAAAGAAGAGAAGGGAATTGATATTTCAGTGTCTAAAGAAGGGGGAATTCTTCCAAGTGTTTGGTTTACAGCAAAACCACAAAATCTTTGGAAACAGAATGAGATAATCTCTCTGGGGTTTCCTTTATCTTGTTTTTGCTGCCAGATTTCTAACACATCCTTGGGGTATGGACAGACAGATTTTAATGAACTTCTGGGAGATGAGGTACTTATCCCACTCTTTGATGTAGGCTGGATCCCATTCCAAGCTCCCCTTCTTTTCAAATTTGTCTGCCTTTAATCCCTCACTTGTTTCCTGTGTGACTTCCCAATTTCTTCCCCAAACTCCTTTCAAAGCCCTGGCAATGCACAGACACAGCCACCTGGCTTTTGGGGTTTCATTGGTGTGTCACTGTTCAGGGACTTCAACACAGGCAAGGAAACAAATCAGGAAATGGAAAAGGACATTCCTGAGGAGAGAAGAAATGGGAACAGTGAAAGCCACAGCTCTCCGTGCTCAGATGTCCCTGCAGACTTCCCCTCAGTCACCACGCTTGGCTTGGGGAGTTCACTGCCCCTGGGCTCCTGGAAGCCTCTAGCCAAAGCAATTTGTGTTCACGTTAGCACCACGGGGACTTTTATTAGTTTAGTGTACTTTTGCCATCCCACATCTGTGGGGAAGAGTGCCTGATCCCCCGGCCCTTACCTGCTGCTGGTATCGCACTCCACAGCTGTCTCCCAGGCAGAGGAGCAGAGCAGAAATTGCATTTTCTGCCATGCACAGCCACATCCTGGGAAGCAGAGCTGCAAACCACCAGGCAATTTCACAGATTCCACTAGAGACCATTTCAGAGAAGCCACTGAGCTTGACAATGCTGATTTACATAGCGGTGCAGCTTCCCCTCGCCGTGGGAATTGCCGGGTGGCGTTCCCTGGCCTGCACGATGCCGGAGGTCAGGCTGCTGATCAGAGCGGTCCCATCTGGCCTGAAAATCTATAAATTCAGATCTGGATGAAATTGGGCAATTTTGGATTTGGATAAGCATTCATGAATTTAAATGAATAAATAATAATATAATAATAAATCATTCATCTCGCTGTCTAGCGTGTGAGTCCCCTCGAAGACCTGCAGTTCAGAAGCAGCCAAAGTTTGACTACCTCTGCAATTAGAGCCAATGAATTTCAAATGAGGGGGAGGGAGGGGTGAAAAATCGCGAGAAAATAAATGTATGGGGGACCATTTATTTGAAATTACTTCCCCCTCCCTGCAGGCTATACAGGGACTGGATGCTAACAAACTCATTCTACTGCTGGCTCAGGGTAGTGGCACTGGTGAGAGCTTCTATCTCCCACTACCTGTACTCAAGCAAGATCCATCAATCCAGCGAGTTCCAGATCTGCTGTGTTAATATAAAGCGTGCACTCCTCACAGCTGGCTCACTGGGCTAGGCTCAAGGCTCCGTGATTCAATCCCAGGCAAGTACATTCCCTTTTGGTTGGTTGTTATGGAAAAGAGCTTTGGGACAGAGCAATGCTTGCTCTGCTCAGGATCAGGCTCTCTCCCACGAGCCAGAGGTAAATCCATGAGCAGTCATCATGGTGGAGAGGAGACAACAGGCTGGGCTGAACTTCTGAAGAGCAGCCTGCACTGCTGACCTCTCTCGCCCAGAGCTGTCTCCTCATTCCCACCGAGAGCCTCCACCAGCCACTTGCTGTAGGCAAAATTCCTGGTACTGTTCTATCCTTCTTTTCCTCACCCTTCTGACTGTTATATCCCCTTGAACCACCCCCAAACCAATTCTGTCCCAATTCTCCCTGGTGAGTTTCTGCTCTCCCCAGACCTTTGTGTTTAATTTCCTCTCTAAACCAGCTCTTGCAGCTTCCCCCCGTTCAGCCTCCTTCACTCATTTCATTAACATGCTGTTTACTTCTGCTTGTAGATCATTAGCAGCAATATTAAACAACTGGCAGCCTGCCCAGGAGGCTGCGATCTCCGGGGTTGATGACTTGTTTTATTTTCCCTCCCTGAGAGAGCAGCAAAAGCATCAGAGATGGGTGGACATGGAAAGACCCGAGCCAGGAGCAGAGATGAGAGAGGTGATCTTCTTGCCTTTCCCAGTAAATGTCCCACTCTGCTTTGCCTTTAAATTCCTCATTCAGGTAGGTCCTTCTCTCACGGGCATGCTTCTGATGCCTTTATGTGGACCATTTTCTTGAAATAAGCCTTTGCCACCCCTCTTAAAATCCCACTCCTCTTAAAATCACTTGGTTTGGAATCAATGAGTCCACATCAGGGACTGAATTTTAGGCCAATCTCCTCTCAGGCCCCTTGTATCACACATTCCTTCTGTTTTCCAGCTGAAAGATGAGCCAACAAACTTATTGACTAACTTCAGCCCATCATCTTACCTGCTCTGGCACTGAGATTTAACTCCTTACAGAAGAAATCAACTCCACAACTCACACTCTGGAGTTTCTCACATGCTTCCCACAGAAAATTCCTCTAAGGAACTTTGCAGAGGTGTGGGAAAAGTTTATGTCCAACTCAGGAAGTCAGAAAATCTTTTCAGTAACCCAGACCAAGAATGAGATGAACCCAAGGCAATCTATGAAGCCAGGGGGAAGCTCAGACCAGGGCAAAGGGGCTTTAGTGCCTTGCAACAGCTTTTCTGTAGTGAACAGAGCACAGAACTGGCTGCACTTTTTCATTAAAGATTCATCCATTTTCTTCTTAATATGATTTTTTTTTCTGCCTGGGAAAGCTGAAGGGAAGGAAGGGTGAAAGGGAATTGGCACATTCAAAATCTTCCCGTATCTGGCAAAAATATCAACAGAAATTGAAAACTCTAATTCAGACAATTTTGGCTGATCTCTGATCATTTGCCCAGCGCCTCCACCCTGGCCCCAGGGGCTGTTGGCCATCTCCTCTTTGGACACCCAGCCTGTCCCATCCACACGGGACCTGCAGGGAGCTGCTGCTGAACCCATTCTGCCCCTGTCATCACCATAGGAATTTCCAATGCCAGTACAGGGATATCTTCAGAGCATGCCCATTCCTTGCTCCTTCTTTGCTCCTCCTTTTTTTCCAGACCAGGCTGTTGCCAGCCATCAGCACAAAAGCCTGGGAAGCTACCTCTAGATTGCTCACACAAGACATGTTTACACCATTTTGTTCCTGTTCTAGCACTGCCATAAAGCATTTTGCTCCCCTCTGCACCCAGGGGTACCTTTGGGGCACCACGGGGTCCCCTCTTGGCCCCCAGGGTTAAGGAAACCAAACGCTTTAGATCCTCTCTACCTTAAGTAAAGTGACTCTTTTTCTAACCCATGGCCAGCAGATCCTGCCATTAGGAATTGACATGGTGAGTTTGAATAAAAAGCCTCCTTTCTGGTGCACTAACTCCCTCCCCGTGATGTGCTGCTGTTTCAGACAGGCTTGACAGAGTTTTTCACTCAAGGCCACTCATGTGGGGCACAGACCTTTTTGTGGTGTTTCAGGCACTCCTTGTGATTTCACTCCTTCTCCACCTTGCTGCCTGCCTTCCCCACACCTTCCTGGCCGAAGGCATCCCGCGCTGTTCCAGACATGTGCTCCTGTGCCCATCGCTCCATGGACACAGACTGCTGTGTCCTCACTTCCAGGAGAGCTGTGTGACAGACAGAAGCTGCATTTGCTCTTCACCCCCTGGCCCCTAATGTCCTCACATGGCCTTTTATCTCTGCTTCCCTGCCTAGTTGTACCCACATTACGCCCAAGCCGAACATCAAGCTATAATTCCCTGCTTGTCTTTCCATCCTCCCCAAATCTTTTTTGTTCTACTTCCACTATCCAAACCAGCCCCTCTAGCTCCTCCCAGTTTAGCTTCACCCACACATTTCATTAACATGTTGTTTATTCCCACTTCTAGATGATTAGCGAAGGCATTAAATGACTGGCAGCCTGCCCAGAGAGGCCATTACCTTTGGGGTTGATGACTTGTTTTATGCACCTCTCAGAGTGGCGAGAGCAGCAGAGCTGGGCAGGTCTGGAAGGTCCTGAGCAGCACAGGGAAGATCCAGAGGAAGCTCCACATCTCCATTTTCAGCACATTTTCAGCGCCCTGCTGATCTCTGCTTTCCCCCCACCACCATGTGGAGACACGAGGTGCCCTGGGACAGCCCCAAGCAGGGGACTTTGGAGCGGGAGAAAGAGGACATGAAGAAGAGACTTGGAAGGGAGCACAACTCTTTGTCAGGGATTTTTCTGTTCCACAAAACTGGGGGGAAAGGAGGGTGGCGACTAAACAAAAGCACACAGGACATGCTCTGGCAATGCCACGCAGTGCCCTCATCACCTGTGAGGGGTGGGGGATGATGTGACAGCATGATGTTTATAAACCCTTTAAAATGCCACATTTCAGAGCTTGTTTTAGCTCTGACTGGGGTGAAAATGGCTCTTTTGAGAAAATACCAACTGAGCACCAGTGTCTCAGTGGGAAGCTGGGTAAAATCCCTTTGTAGACCCTCTCAGCCTTCACGAGCCTGAGTTTCAGTAGGGCCAAAAACTGTGCTGTACTCACTGTGGAGGGGATGGTTTTGCCAGGCATCTGGTGGGTCCCAGGGCAATTGTGAAGGCAGACACCTTGACAAGCTGCAGCCTTGGATCTCTGTTCCCAGACCATTTCTCCAGAAAAGACTATTTCCCTTGGAAAAGATCCCCTTGCCAAAGCAGTGCCTACCACCAAAAACCCTCCAAAAGGCAACTTACACCTGGACAACCTGTTTCCTGATGGTCACCTCACCTGATTTGGTGGTGTTTGGGGATCCTCAGCCTGCCAGGCTAGCCTGGGCACTCACTGGAATGCCTCAGAGCAAGGATTTTGCTAAGCAGCTCCGAGTGTGACAGTGGTTCCAAACCAGAACCCTTCCCTACATTAGCAGTCACATTTCCACCAGCCAGGCTGCTTTCAGTGCAAGGAAGATGCTGGTCACCCTTACAGAAAAGCACTCTCTTTTGGGGCTTTTAGAAATACAGATCTTACCTGCCTTTTACACTCCTTTAAAGAACAAGATGCAAAGCGATCTCTTCCCCAATGAATAAAATCACTGAATTGAGAAAGGAAATGTACCAGGTGGCTCCCACTCTTTCCCACCTTTAGAAAAAAAAAAGGGAAGAAGAAGAAAAGAAAGTAAGAAAAAAGGCTTTGAGCTGTTCTTCAAAGGCTGTCTGATTTGCTTTGAATAATATAAAATGATGATGGAGGGAAAAAAGAGAATATTAAACTCAAGGCTGTAAAAGCTCTGCGCTCAGGCTGAGCCACTGAAAAAGATCCACGTACACTTTTCATGAAATAATCGCAATGATCCCTCCTTGTCTCTGTAACAGCTGGGGCATCAGCAGCGATGCAAACCTGGGCCCAAACACGGCTGGGGAACAAAAGCTGGGGTGCCTTTTCTCTGGAGATGTTTCCCCACCTGGGTACCTCCAAATGCCCCACACCTCACTGTGGGCTCCTCCACCAGAGACTCCTGTGTGCCCCATCCTGGGGGAGAGCTCCCAGGAAAGGGAGGCAGGAAAGTGGGAAAGGACGGACACGCAGAAAGGGGGGGAGAATGAACAAAAAAGTACTTTCTTCTGAGCTCCCCCGAGAAAATTAGTGTGAAGCTGGAAGGAGCTGATTGCTGTCAAGGCCTGCCAGAGCCCAGATAGCCAGCTGCAGTCCCCAGGCACAAATGTGATAATAGCCAACAAGCTAAAATCATTAACAGTAACGATTGCCTCTGGAAAGACCCCAACACCTAGGAGGAAAAACCAGTGACAGGAGAGGGAGAGAAAAAAATTTAAAGGGAGCAATTGTAATTTCCTCTTAGCATTTCTGCACTCTGTTTTCCATAACCCTCTGATCCCAATAAAGACTGCCTCACCTAGACAGGGCTCAGTCTGGCTTTCCCCAGATGGACTCCGATGAGCATTTCTTCTCCCTTTATTTGCTGGCGGGAGAGCAAACTGAATGAGGGTGAGGAAGGAGAGGCAAATACTTGGTGAAAACAGCCATCGCCTTTAGCTGGCTCTTGCGGATGTTAACTGCTTCAAAAAAGGGGTCTTTGTAGCTTTGGCTGGATGAGCCAAGCCCACGAAATGGAAATCTGAGAGGTCTCCACAGCCCATGGCACGTGACACAGAGGGAGGGAAAGCATCAGTTTCTCCAGCAGATCTCCAAAGCGCCAGCAAGAAAAGAGTACTGCAGTGATCTGTTCTGGGACTGGTCTGGATTCACTTCTTCCACAACAACTTGGAGAAAGGATGAGACTTTGCAAGGGATGCCAGAATTACAGGACTACTCTGAGCTATGCTCAGAGACAAGAGAGGTTTGGGATGGACACAAGGAGAAGATTCTTCCCCTGATGAGTCAAGTGTTGGCAAAGCTGCTCAGGCAGCCTATCCATCCCAGAGCCTCTGGCATGCCCACCCCTGGAGGTTTACAAGAGCCGTGAGGATAAAGCCCTGAGCAGCCTGGGGCAATCCCACAGCTGGCCCTGCCTTGAGTGGGGTGCACTAGAGACCTCCTGAGGTCCCTGCCAGCCTGAATCGCCCTGTGATCCAAAGCAGACACCTGTGCCTCTGCTCTCTGGTCACACAGCCAGCTTCACCTCCCTGGCTCAGTCAGCACATCTCTGTCCACTTCAGCTTCCTGATGCTCCTGGGAATGGCTCTTTCCTCCGAGGAATTTTCTATGACAACCAGGATTGGGAAGCAGGCCATAATGAGTCTGTGTGCTCTGTGTCAAAATGAGACATTTTCAGCTAAGTCCCTTGACTGCAAGTCCCCTTAAATCTTTGGCAATTCACATCCCAGTCTGCAAACCTCAGAAAACTTCTTCTTGCCTCCCAGCTCCTTACCCAGACTTTCTCGTTTCCTAACCTCATCTCAAAGCAAACTCCATGTGAAGAGCCTTTGGTAAATCAACTGCTTTTACATGGAAAAGAAAATAACATCAGCTTTTAGAAGTAAAAACAACAGACTTTGGCTGCAGTTTTATTTGTGAGAACATTGGATCCATGCATAGGATTTCATGCTCTATCTTGGTACAGCCCCATGTACCGAGCAGATGTATTCCACCCAGGGGTAGGTGATGGGAAGTGGGAAAATTATGGTTTTCCCCTGAAGAATTTGGCCCAGAGCACACCTTGCACAGGACACTGCTAAGATTAGAGGGAGGGGGGTACATTCACCCTAAAAATCCCCAGTATTATGCAAGGCTACATTTACTGTGTTCTCTTCGGATTCATTTGCCTTTTTGCAAACAATTCTCTGCAAAGCCATGGCTGACATTCAGGAAAGAGCAACGAAGTGGAGCACCAGGAGCTTTTTGCACCAGCCAGTGAGCCCATTGCTAAGCTGCTTTGTGCAGAAGTTGTAGAAATCACATCCCATGCTGACGCTCACCTTCTTGGGGAGCTGGCGGGGAGGACCACGTTCCTTTCCAAAGATTGTCAGGGCTCAGAGAAGCATTTAGCAAAGCCACACTGAACCTGTTCAGATGCAGCCGGAGTTTGTAAAATAGGGAACTCTTCTTCCAAAATTAATTCCTGGCTTTGGATTTGTCTGATGTAAAGAGTTTAATTTTCCAGCTCAGAAAACTCTGTGCTGCTCCTTCAGCGAAGGGATAGGAAGGTCCCCAGCCTCCCTGCCCAGGACCAGCAAAAACACCAATTCCCAGGCTATTCCTGGGAGCTTTCCTCCTGCACCTCTTCGTACCCACAGGATAGCCTCACGTGTCCTTCAGTCCCAGGCTCAGCATTGTGGTGGGAGAGCAGAGCCCCAGTTCAGCAGCACTGCCCCAGGAGAGGCTGTGTGGAGCAGGCACTGACCCGTGGGTTTGGCCAAGCTCCCCCAGGACCTCCAGCAAATCGCTCAGGATGACCAGCAGCACATCTCGCTGCCCCTCAAGGAACCTGTCAGTGCAGTGGGGTGTCCTACTCAGGGATTCCAGAGCCCACCACGCCCACAGCTCCCCACCATTCCCAGCACGCCCCACCTTGGCTGCCCCAGCTCTCCAAAGAGCCACAAAGGTTGGCCAGACCTCTTCCTGGCATTTTCTAGGAGGCACTTAAGCAGTTCTTCTGCAAGTCAGGTGTCTCACACTGCCTGCTGGGTTATTGACCAGGAGACATGCAAGTAGGTTTTGGGGTGCTGGGGTGGGAATCCATCCTTTCCCGTTTGGATTTTACGCCGGGACGCACTGGAAGGTTCATGCCGTGGGTGGATCTTGAGCCCTGAGCCATGGGACGCTCCTCAGACACCGCACTTGCAAATTTCACGCTTTGTTCGGATATTAGGAAAATCCCATATAAATACACATTGGCACAATGCTTGAAGGAACAATTTCATGAGCTTCCCCTACTCTCACTAAAACACTGAACCCCTCTGAACCCCTCTGCTGCAGAGAAGTGTCTTGGCCAGTTCTCCTTTTAAAAAGAAGTGCCATGGATACTCAGAGAGGGTCTCCAAGACACTGAGAGTAAATCATATGTCAGATTCCCAGCTGGAAGAAAACAGAAAGGAGGGAAAGGAAAATATGAAAGTAAACAGAAAACTTCTTATACCCTGAAATGGGAGCTGAAAGGTGGAGAAATCCCACACGAAGGACTCCATTCAGAAACCTTGGCAGAGTTTCAGACATCAGACTTCACAGCCAAGTAACTGATGGCAGAGATAAGAAAAGGAAACTGTCAGAAGTGTACTTAGTGCACACATCACCTTGGTATCTAATTAGCTAAAGGAGTCTGAGTCTTTACTCAAAAGTAAAATTTTTCCCAATGTACACAAAAGCTGATTAAACTTTAACCCCTCCCCTCCCCATAAGTTAACAAAGAAGAGACCCCAGTCAAAGTGATGTGGTTCAAAACTTGGTCAGACAACAAAAGTTTTGGAGCTCTTATCTCCAGTTTATTTTCTCTATTGAGATTTCCCATCCTTGATGAAAAACTGGCAATTTTTTTTTTTTTTTTTTAAGGAGTATGTCTGGTGCTAAACCTCTGAAAGCTCCACAGCATCACTGGACTCTGAACAGACCAAGACTGATTGCCTTGTTCAGTAGAGCAACCTGCATCTTTCACATCTTCTATCCCCTCACAAAACAGCTGGGAAGGTGGATATTCCCACTGTGATCACACCCAGTCTTAACATCCCAGGGTTTGTCTACACTAGGTTGTTCACTCTGAATTAAATATATATAAAAAGGACAGGTCACACCACACCAGCAGCTCCTCAGGCACGTTCATTTGATGTCAAAGAGGTCTCTCATCTCTTTTGGTTAATTGAAGGGGTCTTACTTCAACTTATCTTAATTCTGAGTGTTGAAAAAGAGTCCTGATTCAGCTTAATTAAACCCCTTTAAAAATGAATTTGAGTTAATTCTCCCATGGGTCTCAAAGCAGAGAGGTGCCCAGAATTCAATACACAGCTTAATGTTTAGAATGAGATGGAACTCTTTCAGGGTGAGCTACTAAACCCCACCTGAAGATTTCATTTTCCTTATTATTGGAGATTGGAGGAAATGTTTTAATTCAAAAAGCAATTATGGGCAGTGCTGCCATGCCCATGGTTTGATCATAAGTTTGATGAAGTGGAAAGGTCACAGCTCTCGGAGTCAAGTGCTAGGACGATGTTCCCACATGCCACATAAGTTTATAACTGAAAAAACATTGAATAAAAGCTTTGAAGCGTAATAATAAAAGCAAAAACAAGACCACAAATGCATTAGTATTTTTCCAAATCACGCATTTTTTTCATACTTTTGGTTGGCAGTGTAACATCCAACAGCATCTGCAAAACACTAAGTACTATTTGAACAGATCAAATGCTTAGGAAGGGAGCCAGAAAAATGTTCATAGCAAAATTTACCAGCCCTTAAATTTAATTACAAATCCAGAACTAAAACTGTGTTCAATGAAAATTTCACTGTGATGAGTGCAGTAGAGATGGGCCTGAGCCAAGAGGGAGCAAAGAAGCAAATCCAGACCTCAGGAGCCTGGACATTGTTCTGAACTTCACAACTGTGGAACAGGGATGAAAGGCCTGGACCTGAGCACCATTCAGCTGGGAGAATTCAAAACCTCTGTCAGTCCCCATGGGCAGCCAAAGAGCATTTTCAGAGCCAGGGGACACAGGCACCCTGCCTGCACCACCTCCCTCCTGGGGGTGTCACCTCCAGCGCCAATGGGGATTGCCAGGGACTCTGAAAATCTGAAATTCGGCAGTGCCACATGCACAGAGTGGGCAGAGAAGTGAGATCTGGCACCTACCAACAAATCCACACTGACAAACTTTTCTGAAACAGTCCTGGCCAACAAAAATCTGCCTTTTCCTGGCTCTTTCTTTTTCCATCTCTCCAGTACAAGCTCGCCTTTGACCCAGTGGTCAAATCCGTGAGGCATTCAGTGACTTTGGGGAGGAGACTGAGTTTTGTTTATTTCTCCCTCCACCAGATCTCACGGGGGTTCGGCTGCCCAGCGCCTCTGGCCAGGGAGGCTGAAAGAAGGAAAGGCAAAAGCAGAGGTTGGCCCCTCCGCCCGTGGCACTGATGAGCCTCAGCTGTGGATAACAGCAGGCACTGGTCACTGCAGCCCTGCGGTGCAGAATTCTGTCTCGCAGGACAGATGCTCTTGTAGCTCTGCAACGCTGTCTACATTTATTAAGTGAAATCACTGCCTGTTTTCTGCAGCATTAAAAGTGAGCTGGAGTACAATACACTTATTGATCGCTACTAAACACACCCTGGGCCTCCCTCCAGCTTCCTCTCTGCTGCTTATTCAAGCAGAGCTCAAAGCACACACAACACACCTGTCCGTGGAACAGGGCACCCAAATCTGCCGCCCCTGCCTGGGTTATTCACCTCTCAGCAGTGAGGCACCCACACACACAGGTGAGTTGAAATCACCTGGAAGGAGAGGGAGAGATGAGCTGGGATGGGACCACTGGGCAGGCAGGACACAGCTGTAGGACCTGCCAGGAAGAGGAGAGGGGTGTTGGACCCCTGGGATTAAAAGGAGAAGCACGGATGAAGAGGAGGCTGATGGAGGTATCTCCACAGCTTTCCCTGGGCTGGGTATCAGGAGGAGCAAGAGTCCTGCGGCAGGAGCAGATGACAGAAAGGACACCCCAGCACTGCACAGGGGCGAGGGGACAGAGCAGAGAGCCCAGAGAGCACAGCCCATAAGGCAGTGAATCCCACTTTGTTACTGCTCCTTGACACCCTGGGGACCCACGGCAGAGAAATGAGCCCCTGGATTTATCCCCCTTTTCCAATTAGCCTCATTTCCCCTCCTCCTCTCCCTCCGCCCTGCTGGAATCAATCCTTGTCCTGGCATTTTAAAGGGCAATGTGCACGTTTTATGGCTGTCCCCTATAAAACCATTCTACATGATAACACATCCAGCCCTTTATTAGGGACGTTTGGCAAGTTTATTGGCCAGACATTTTTCTGCACTGACAGATGAGGTCCTGCCATCACTTCTCCGAGCACGAGAGGCCCTCTCCCATCCCCTCCTCCCCTTTCCCGAGCTGTCCAACCCCGTGGTGCCAGCAGCCCACAGACATCCTCAGTGCACCATCAGCCTCTTCCCTGGGCAGCTGAAGTCCTCAATATCCTACATCTCACCTGCAGCCAGGTGAGCAGCAGCAGCATTTAATTGCCCTCTGCTACAGCCACACTCACCAGAGACCCATTATTCCTTCATAGCCAGGAAAACATTCCTGCCTCCGTGCACAGGCATCCAGGGGGGCAGATTTTCACATCATGGCAGGACAACTCTTCACTTCTCTGCAGCAAGGCTGTGCCTTGAGGAGCTGGAAGGCTTTCAGGTATCTTGTAGGGGTAACTGCTGTCATTAGATACTGGGAAACTGACTGGCCTTTACAGTTTTGGGCACTGCGATGCTTTGCCCCACTCAACCCCGATCACAAGGTCACCATAAACATGAGATGCCGTTCCTGCAGCACTCCATGGCGAGATGAATCTGGGACACAAGTTCAGCAGATGTTACATGGGGCACAGGGGCTCTGCTTCCCAAAAAAGCCACAGCCGCGCTGCCAAAGTGGGTTTGTCTCAGCCCTCGGATGTTGACGCCACCGAGGCTGTGTCTGTGCCAGCTCCTCCTCCCTGTTGAGCTGGAAGGACTTGATGTAAAGCCAGCTGCAAGTTTTATTGTCCTGCGCTCACAGCCGTCCATGTGTGTAACAGTGAGTGAAAGGGTCAGCGGGGGTTTAATGGGGGGTCAGGGATTAAGAACAGAGACTGAAATTTATCTGAGCGCTTACCTGGTGCCTCCTCACCACGCTCCAGGGCCACTGGCCACCACGGAGGGGTCTGCTCCCTGCACACCAGCACAGCCAGAGGGATGAATCCCTGGGAAAAGGGAGCAAGCAAACCTCTGGTTCAGGTCCCAGCCCAGTCCCACAGCTGTTGGGCACTTGCTCTCCTGGCTCAGTCCTTGTCACCTTTCAGGTGGCTTGAAGGCACATTGAACATTAAAATGGGAAGCAAATAGAAGGCCATGTTGTGATTCCCACCCTGCAGGGAGCTTCCCATCCAGCTGTGGGTTTCGCTCACCAGTCTTGACCCGTGGCTGATATTTAACCCTCGGCAGGGCCACCGGGAGCAGTGGAGGGCTCCCTGCACTTTCCAGCCCCCCTGCCCCGTGTTGATTCACATGTCACACTCCCAGGCTGTGTTATTCTTAAGTGCTGTAAATCTCTCACTATTATTCTCCCACTTGATATAGTGAGCTGTGTCATTTTGAAAGGAAATACATAACAGTATATTAAAGAAATCATGGATCTCCTCATTCATGTTTAAAACAAATTTATTACAATGTAAGAAACCCTGAATAGCATGAATTTATTATAATGATTTAAGGCTCCTGGCACTTGAGTTAAAAATGTCTCTCAATAAATAACTTTCCCTTGAAAACACAGCAAATTAATATAGTTTACCATTTCCAAAGTTATATAAATCCAAGAGGCTTAAATCAACAGAACGCTGGATAAGATTACTATTGCTCCGCCAGAGACTGGTATCGCAGCTCAGAGGGATGGAAAAAGTGGTGAAAAATGAATGGCCTTTTTTTTTTTTTTTTCTTTTTTTTGGTCACCTTTCTCTCCTTTCCACCACCCTAGGCTATGTCTGCTCTGTGAAAGTCAGACTAATGCGAAACGGACGACAGCAGCTGTGGCCTTTGCACACAGGTATCATTTAAACAGAGCGGCTACTCCGCCAGCAGACTCAACAAGCACAGCTCTGATATTTCCCCAAAGTGCCTCCAACACACACAGCCCCATTGCTTTCCACAGCAGTGTTTTAATTTGACTGCAGCCCAGGAGCTGAGATGTCTCCAGCTTGGCTGCCTCCAACCCTGCTGCACTCTCCCAAGTCCGGAGCAAAGCTGGGACTCTAAAAAACTGCCTGGACACTGACCCTGGCGCAGTGCAGGATGCACAGGGATGAGGTAGGAAGGGAAGTGAAACCCCAAGGGGCTGTGGCCATCAATGGGACCTGGCAGGTTTTTGTCTGGCCCAGAACTTGCTCCAAGAGCTGTCTGTGGAGCTCAGCAGCTGTTGGGGACAACAGCCTGTGCACATCTGTGCGTCCTGGGGAGCAGTGGTTTTGCTCAGCTGCGTGCACAGCTGGGTGCCAGCTCACAGAGGAAAATTCTCATATTTGCGCCCTCCCCATGGACCTTCCTTCTCCACAGGCCTCTCTCCAGGCAGCAGGAAGAGCTCTGCATCATCAGCTGAACAACCAGGCAGCCCTTCCCAGGCAGCCCTTCCCTCAGCAAGGTCTTCTATGGCTTTTTATTTTATGAAGGCCTAATTTTTTTCCCTTTACTGTCAGCATGTCAATTTTTTTTCACAACATGGGCGATGACTACTTTTTTAAACAAAGTACAGTGCCAGTGACATTCTGACAGTGCCAATACAGCCAGAGTACACCCACCTGAGCTTTTCAACACGGGAAGTTAGGGCTGTTAAGAGTCAGATTGACAGCCTTGGTAAATTCAAGCCCTCTGTTCAGCAGACGACAAGGAGTTATTAGAAGCAGACAAGGCTTTCAGGTCATCCAGTCCATCTCCCACCCCACCTTTTAATTGTCTCTCTCACCCATGCTATAAATATCTGACTCTTCTCATCTTGTTTCCTCATTATGTCAATTATAGCAGTCCCTGATCATTTTTATTACTCCTCACTGAAATCTCTCCAATCTGCCAGTAAACTCTCTGGTAATGAGATCCCTGTGCTAAAGGCACGAGTGCAAATAGAGGGGCACCAGCTCCACTGACAAGGAGCCATTTCCTCTGCAATTCAGACATGTCATCGCCTCCTCACCTGCAGCTCAAAAGTCTTCTCATCTGTTTTCATTGCTATCACCGCCTTGTGCTTTGTTCACTCTTCCCCTTCTGAGAGTTTGTGTGGTCTGGGTTTCCCCCATCCCATCAAGAATGTGCCTGGCAGATTGTTTTCAAGGTGTCTGAGCTTGCAGGTAATGCACCCACAAGTTCATGCTCCATCCCAAACTGAGTCCTGCAATCTTTTTCTTTCCTGGTATTTCTACTTCACATTATTCTTTCCTCCTAACTCTTCTAAATTTAGCAGGGTCTCCTGGTTTCACTTCTTACAGAATTTCTGCTTCAAGAAATAGAACCATGATCTAAAGTGTAACCAGACCAGGTATCCAGTCCAACACCTCCAAAAAAAAAAAAAAAAAAAAATGCACCGGAAAGTGGCAAAAAGGAAAGGTTATGCAGAAATGAGGCCACGCTGTCATCATTTCACATCAGCAGCATCTGGAACTAGATACTCTGCTCTAGTGTAAACCCTTCAAGATGCATAAATGCTACAGAAAGTTCAGAAACAGGGCCTCCAAATCATCCAGGGGCTGGAAAAGACATTAGGACACAAGGCAGAAAGGATGTAATCTCAACGAAGAGAAGGCTGGACCAGAAGTTTATCACTGCCTTTGGAGTATTCACAGTCTGACAACATGGGAATTTTGAAATCCTGCTTCTAGAGGCACAACAAAGTCCAGCAGCTGGAAATTCAAGGCAGATAACCTTAGCCTCAAAATAAGGCAGTTTTGTAGCAGCAAGCATAATTGCATGCTGGAAGATTTTGACAAGGCACTTCTAAAATTTCCATGCAACTTCCTCGCAGTCAACTCTAATTCAAGAATCAACAACCTTTTGTGCCTGTGGATCCATCTTGTCCTTTCCTTCATTATCAGGTCTAGCAGAGGAGTTCCCACACTGTTCTTAATGCTCACAAGTCAACACTTCGTGTATGGGTAAGTGCTTTAATCAAACCCATGCGCCAAGGTTTTAACATAGCTGCCAGAAAGCAACCAGGAGAGATAACTTCTTTCAGCTTTTCACTTTCCTCTTGTCTGTAGACAGGAGACCAGAAAGAATGAACTACCACTCAGAGTGGTTACTGAATGCTCTGAGTGAAAATTATTTTGTTTTACATACTCAGGATGACTCCTGAATTAAGGGAACTGGGAATGTATGGCTCTCACTGCAGCTCATGGATTAGTTTGTCTGCTGGGACCACCTGGGCATCTCTCCCCTCACACGTGTCAGGACCTCACCTCTGAGTGCCCTCTGAGCTTCTCCAGTTTAGCTCCCCAATGCTTGAAACGACCCCTTCAAGCCTCAAAACACATGAAGCCTGAGAGCTGCAGCTTCTGTTCGACAGGAATGTCTGACCCATATGCTTCTGCTCCTACAGATTACAGCTCACAGGCAAATTGTCGGTGGATACCTGCAGCGCCTTCTGCTGTGGGCACCAATGCAAGTCACAGCCCCTCTGAGATGTGGCAGTGAGCACAATTCAGCACAGAACACACATCAAGCTGTGGAGGGAGGCAAAGTGGCTTCCCCAGGGCTGGGAAACAACCCCGGTTCCCCCCCCAGCCCATCCTCTTCCTGCATTGGGATGCTCTTCCGCCCCTTGTTAACAAACACAGGAGTCCTCAAGCACCAACACTTGCCAGGCTAAGCTGGGTTTCTTGCTCTTTTTTTAGCTGAATTCTGCTTTCGAACACCCTTGTCAGGGATCACCACGAAAGCTCTGCTGCACAGCCATGCCAGGGATGCTCAAGGTAGATGTCTCTCAGCTACATGGAGTCACAATATTGTAAAACATTTATTGTCGCTGTGAGCAGACAATCCTTCAAATGATGCAGGGAGCAGCTCTGGATCGGGAGAGGCATTTTCCAGAGGAAAGCCACCCAGTCAGAGCAGACTTCATTGCTTCTGCTGGTTAAATCACCTCATTCAATATTCTGTGTTGTCTTATGTAGCATGCAGTTATGTAAATTTATAAATCATACACTAATTAGCACACAATTTCATAAATTTAGTAACAGTGAAAAAGGAGGTTTCTAACTAACCAGGCTGTGCTCTCTCCCCCACAGATGGTACAAATTCAAACACAGCCTGGAGGTCGTATTTGAGAAAATCTCTGCTGCAACTTTTAGAGTTTAACCCCAGGCTCATGTGCACTTTCAAGGGCTGTCTTTTGGATATCTCAGGCTCAATCTCTGAAGTGCAGCTAAGCCCTTTTCTCTCCCTCCTTAAAACCAACCCTCCACTCACTGGAGCACTGCAAATTTTGTTTATTCTGATTCTTGTTTTATCCAATCTTGGATTTTTCAGTCATCTAAGCCACCATCCCTTGCTAGGAATTTAAAATACAGTCCATGCCCTGGATTATACCGGGTTCTGCAGGATTGCTCTCCATGTGCCCTGGCCTCCCTGTCCAGCTACTCTAAAGGGGAGAGGATAAAGTTAGGTCAACATAATTTCCTTCTTTCCCTCATTTGCCAAGTATCCCTCGGACAGTAGGTCCCCAAATGCAGGAACATGACTTGGAAAAGGGTGTGGAATCATAAGGCTCTTATTGGAACCAGTGTTTGAAGACATTTCTCACTTTAAGATACAAGCACACAGTTCTCCTTCATCAGCTTATGATAATTTAACAACTCATCCCTACCCTCTGAGTCACTTCATCTCCACCCTCAGTAATCCTCTGGTACAGTTCCCTGCCTTGTATCTTTGTCCTTTCTTGCCTTCACTCTTTAATTCACCTTTTTGTCCCAAAGAATGGTGGTGGCTCTCCAATTCTCTTCTCCTTTGTATTTTGAGACCTCTCCCTTACTTCATGCTCCAAAGGAGACCTTGCTCCTTCTCACAGCAAAACCCATATCCTGGAGAGGAAGAGAAGGCTTAAGACAAGTTTTTCATGTATCTTACCAAACTGGAGACTCACAACATATATGATGTGATGATGTGGGAAGTGGAACACATTGTCAATGGCAGTATTGACATCTCAGCTGGACAAAAAAACAAAAGATAAGCAAAAAAAAAAAAAAGTCTGGAAGAATAAATTAAAACCCAGATAATTTATTAGATTAAGACCTCACATACACATATAAATACGTGCTCAAGATGGGACTCAACAGCAAGACTGGAGAGGCTAGAAATGAAAAGGGTGTGATTATTACAGGTCAGTGATGTGCAAGGTGCACAAAAGCAGTAACTACACAAACAGCTGCACGAACCACGTGGGAAGGACACAAACTGAAGGCGTGGGTAGGAGCCTTAGCAGCAGTCATGTTACTCCACAAAGCCTCATGTAAAACACAGCCTGATGTGTAGCTAGAGGATATTCACTGGGAACACTCTGGACAAACAGTCTGTGGCTGGACAACTCCCCAGCAGCAGCTCCCAATATAGAAGCTCAAACTTAAAAGGACACTGTCACATCATTGCTTTTGCCAATTTAATTTTTGCATTTTCTCTACTGTTTTAGCAGATGGAAAACAATTCCCCTCCCAGTACCAACTACTGATTTTGTCCTTTCCTATTTGACAATCATTGATTTTTTTTTTCTAAGGCTATAAATGTTTTAATAACTTCAACTTTGTAGTGCCTCATGGCAAAATATCTTTGCTTGCGCTGACTGCTAAACACTATTCCTAATGTAGTGCTGATAACTAGAGCAAGAGCCAGCATTATAAAAAATGATTTTCCACAGGGTCTACGAAATTAATAGCTTTTGTTTCTTTTGTCCACATCTCACAGAGTTAAAGCATACAGCTTTTCACCCATCAGGCGTTTCAACCATCTTTATACCAGAAAACTTTGCTTCACAAAGGTGTGCCCCCTGTGTAGCTCTGACTGAGGGACAGCACCTTAAGCCTAGAGCCCACAACCCTGACAATGTCCTTTTAAAAAGAGCTACAACCGAAAAATACAGATTCAAGCCAAAGTTCACCTTCAGAATTAGATTTTTTTTTTATGGACTAAATCATCATGAGGAATCCTATAGCAGTCAAATATTGGCACCTACAAAAGAACCAAAGAACAGAATGCTACGGAATGTTCTCAACTGGGTACATAAAGGCACCTTTCAAGAAATATACATGTATTTTTTGCTGTTTTAAAAGGTCAGTTAGCATTTATTAAAAATTGGACTGAAATCAGAAAACTCTTTTTTTATAAATGCCAACATTTAAAAAAACACCAACAAAGCTAAAAAACACCGTAAAACAACCTCAAACCCTATGATCTATTTGATGGTTATCCCCAACTTTCCTGCTGGCCCTTGTACATTTTTCTCTTCTTTCTCCTCCTTTTCCCTGCCCTCTTCAAGCAGCAGACTACGCAGTCAATGGAATGAGAAAACTTACTTCCCCACCTGCTCTGCTTGTGCCAGGCACTGAATATATTTTTAGGGCTCTTAGCAGAAACCTGTGCCTTCACAGGCTCAGTGAGTAGAACAAGAGGGACATTAAACAGCAGATGGATATATTCCAAAAAACTGTAACACTTCACTAAAAGCAGGACAGACCATGCAAGGACTTTCCACAGCAGTAATTTTCTGGTCCAGCAATGCTGTTTCCCTCCTTTAAACTCCTCCAAGCAGCTTTTAAAATTCAGCTGGAATGCGCAGAAAGGATATCACCTAATTTGTGATTAAGACTGGGCCTGAATGAAGCAGCCCAGAGTAACCTGAGGTTCTTCTTCCCCTTCATTCTCCTTTTGTTTCACTGACAGAGGAGCACGGTGCTGCCAGGGGCTCTCATCAGAGATCCACCTCGCAGAGCATCACACATTGCACAGGAGCAGCGTGGGGAGGAGGCAGCAGTCATACCCCAAGCGTTGGTAGAGCGACTCAACCCAGCCATTAAGATAAGCAGGGTTGCCTAAAGAGACTGCCTGAAAAGCAGTACTGGCCCATGAAGTGGTGTTTGGCCTAGAATTTGCCCGTACTGGATCAATTCTACCTTTCCCTCGCTGCAATTTTACTGTGCAAAATGAGTATTTTAGTCTCATATTTCTAGGAACACATGCCGGTGGCTACTGTTACAATAAAATATGAACACTGCATTGTGGAGAAAATGACCATTAATCCTGTAATGTGCAGTCATTTTTACCAATTCGGCACATTTCTTTAAATAACCAAGTACATGCAGTAGATGGAAATGCATTTAAATAAACTGAAATAGATACAGCATGAATAATTAAAGCTGGCAGGAAAGTGTGCATTGCGAGCTGCTAGTGGAAATAATTACTGATTTGTCTTATTTACAATGGAGCCTGTATGCAGGATCAAAATAGTGCAAGTTAGTGAAAATGTCTTAAGACTGCTCTTATACTACCACTACTATGTATTTCATCTTGAAAAGTACATCAAATAGGTTTTGGATCTCTACAATGTCTGACTCTGTTCTGCTATTTCAGGGTTACGTTACCCAGCACATAAACTCTTGTCAAATAGCACTGATTTAAAGAGGAATTATAATTCAAATCTGTGCCTAGTACATCAACCTGCAACATCATCTATTAACATTATCAGACACTGTAGAGTTGAGCTTACAATATATCCCCTAAAAACTCAGCGTGTTAAATATCAGAATGTTGAAGGAAAAGGTAGATCATAAAATCAGTGAAAAAGTACTAAAGTGCTTGTACCTTTATAATATGCCAGGTTTTAAACAGACTTGTTTAATTAGAAAATAATCTACTTTGAACATGCTGGTTCTTGAATGTTAGGCAGTTCTTGCAAACTGCTTTAGAGCCAAAAAAATCGATAATGAAATATACTTCCGATATAAGGCTGGCAAAACTGTGACTTCAATCTATTAGAAAATGTTGTAGATTAAAAAAAAAGCTATTTTAAATTGATTACTTGGCACACGAAAGGTTTAGGGAAAAAAGTTAACGCTTCTGATTGGCCTATCCCAACAATATACTTGCATCATGATTACTAAATCCAAAATTAAACTGGATGCTAATTAGCTATGTTTTAGAAGAGGGAAAACAAGCAGTGATCACTCAAATAATTTAGGAGTGGCTGTAGACCAAGGAGTAGTGTCAAATGAAGAAGATCTCCTCGAGGAGCCGGCTCTCCTCCAGCTCATCCGCTCTGCTCCGGGGGCTGCAGGGGGTCTGGCACCAGGACGAGGACAGCCTGTGGCTCGCACGGCAGGGCGTGTGTGTTTTGCTCCTGTCACAAGGCTCTCGGAAGAGATGTCCCAGGGAAGACGTTGGGTTCATAGCTTCCACCAGGTCAAGGAGAGAGTCTTCATACCTACAGAAACATACCGAGAAAACAAAGCTCCATTAAGATCACAGCACCATGCAGGAATTGGATTCCGTTTTCCTGCCTCCATAAATCAGACTAGACCTAGATTTGTCTGACAGGAACACAAGCACAGAACAAATTTTGCAGTATGGACTCCTGTCCATAATGACAACAGAGAGATATTGAAAAAGAGGCAAGCAAAACATGGAAACTCAGGTTATTTTAGGCTGTTTCATCAGCTTTTCCATTTGAGGTGTGTAATGTCTTAGTCGCACTCTGGAGACTGAACACAGACCTCCGAGAGATGACAGTCAAATACCCCAAACAGATACAAGGCAGACCCACACCAGTAATGGTAAAGTGACTTACACACATGCTGCACTTTTTTCCTTTTTTTTTTTTTTTTTTTTTTTTGAATATACCTCTACACTTGATTTAGTTTCTCAGGGATTTGAAAACAGCAGGAGACTTTATTATTATTGCCACAAACTACATGTGCTTCCTGTAAATCTCTGCGTACTATATGGAGTCTGTCTGGTGGAAGCACTGAAGGAATAGAATCCAAGCAATGCAATACAAAATCAACATTTGAGGCACCAAGAGAAAAGGCAAAGGTGCTAAGCATTACTCAGACTGTCCTTTAAGTGCAAGTACAGAAGGTTGCAAGCCAATGTTATCTGGTAATGCTCCCTGAATAATGGCAGCTACTTCAGACAGGGACTTTCTATTAATATTCACAAGAGACAAGACCTGATCTAAATACCAGCACAGGATTGATCATTACAATATATTTCCTCCTGTCCAATTTTAAATGTCTTAAACAATACCATTTCCATTGCTTCCCCAGGGAGATCATTCTCCTGTGATCTCTCAGTGGTATGTTAAGAGATATCACTCAAGAGTTTTACCCAAAAGTCTCCTTTGTTCCCTCATTGTTAGCATCAACCTGCCTCATGTTCCCAACCCTGAAGTAATTCACACATTCAAAAACTTTCATGCACAAAACTTTCATGCACAAAACATTATTCACATTATTCACATTATTCACCCAACTGAAACTATCAGCACAGGCGACTAGATACATAGGGTATCTCTCTTGTAAGCAAAAAGAGTTCATCCATAGAATGAGGAAATATCCCAAGCTGTTCCCTGCTTTAAGAAAAGCCTCTGTTTCTCCTTTCATGACTGTAGGAACCCAGAAAGGCTAAGCAACTAAAAACAGCTGGGGTAGGTTTCTCAACTCAGACGGGATGAAAGATTCTTTAGGACAAACATTTACAACAGTTTATGGATGTGAGAGATTAGCAGTGCTCCTAAAGGCAGACCCCCATCTGTGCTGTCCAGCAGCAGCAAGTGAAAGGTTTTCCTTGCCTGAACTAGCCATGCTACCAAAAACACCCTTCTTTATCTCCACCAGTCAGTGTTACATCCCACCTGTCATCAGAAAAACGATTCATCACAGAATCATTTAGGCTGGAAAGAACCTCTAAGATCACCGAGTCCAACCTTTAACTGGACACTGCCCAACCAGACCAGAGCACTGAGTGCCACGTGCTGTCATTTCTTGAAAGCCACCAGGGATGGTGACTCCACCACCTTCCTGGAAAGCCCATTCCAATGCTCAACTTGACAAGTTACTTCATCCATGACAAAGCAACTCATTGTTATGCCCGAGACACAGAACTACTCCCTCAGCTCAAAGGAGTTAGCAGTGGTACTGATGGGTTAATACTGATGTTAATGGTGACCACTGAAGTTGTGCAATAAAAGCTTTTATTTCCTTCAGTTTTTATTGTTGCTTCCAACCTGATGGTCAGCATCATTTCTAATACAGTCTGGCTTGACATTAGTGCCTCACAGGGCTCTCTCCTCTGTTTGACTACAGATTGTTCTATTTTCCTGCAGATGTGCTAGCTTGAATCTCACTCACAATCAAAAACCCAATTTGCAAATTTCTCTTCCACATTTTAAGCTTGTCTACATGTCTTTCTATTATCTAAGTAGCAAAAAAGAAGTGGCTCAGAATGAAAAAAATACAGCTTTTGTTTCAACTGGATTTTGTACGTGGCTAACCCTAAGCAAATGTTCATTTACTTTAACCAAAAATTTCAGCAGTACATGGAGTTTTGGGGAGCCAAACCAGATAATTTTAGAGAAATCTGTTGTTTGTACTAGTATTCAGAAAGTACCCTTTAAAAACTGAAACTCCTTAAAAGATATCTCCAACATAAA
The DNA here is from genome assembly GCA_036785705.1 of Acanthornis magna. Classification (NCBI taxonomy): domain Eukaryota; kingdom Metazoa; phylum Chordata; class Aves; order Passeriformes; family Acanthizidae; genus Acanthornis; species Acanthornis magna. Next base: position 1,631,414 of record JAWUZG010000036.1, read on the forward strand.
ATGGAATAAGCTGCACTGATAGCAAGAACTAGCACACAGATATATGAGATTTTTCACACGGAGAAAGTTTAGGACTAGACTCTATATAGATACGCACATATGGTTTGAACCCCAAAGAAACCCAGTTAACAAACACACTGGTTTCATTAGCCACACCTAAAACTTCTTTTTAGATTAATCTAGTCTAGCATACAAATGCTTATCTCCTCTGACGGTAGTGCTATCATAAAATTTCAATTTCTCCAGCAGCCACATTCAATCACAGATTAGGCAGGGGAAACCAAACCAGTCAGTGCATTTATAGCAAACATGCAGGCCCTACATTTCAGCAGTACCTTCGAGTTCATTTCTTCTGCAAGTTTATCTAAGTTTTACAGCATTTCTGCTATCAGGAAGGCTAAATGATTTAGCAGATTACAAGCACAGCAAATAGGAAAGATTATGTAAAAGACCAGGTGTTGTAAATCAGTCTATTTGACACCACAGTTATATATGCAATAAAGTGAATGAACTCTGCTAACAGGAGTGCTATCTGATAAAGAGAATGCTCCTTGCAGGTATTTAGTGTTTAATCCCAGGATAATGGTTTGCCCTGGTTTGTCTAAGTAACATCAGACAGCATCTGGCTAGAGGCAACAGAGTAGACCTAGAATGGTTTGAAACTTGCAAAGATAATTTTCTCACCATTTATTTGTACTCTAATATTTAAAGAGACACAGTCAGAATGCTCAAATCCTGAAATATAACTTTCTCTAAAACTAGGATATGTGTTCTTTTCATGACTTGAATAAAAGCATAAGTAAAAAGAGGCTTCAGTAGTAGTAACAGCAGCAGTAGTAGAACACAAAATGGCTTCAGTGAAGTCAAAGCTACAGGATCAGGCACCCAAGAGTCAGAGCATTTCCAACAAGAAAACTGATCTGGCAAACTTGGCTTGTGAATAGTGAATGTTCTCTTAAAGCAAGCTAATGGCCAAGGGTCCCTTTGTATTTTTCCTGCTTCCCTAGGAGAAAAAAATCCCAAACATTCTGCAGAAGTACCAGCACTGTACATTAAGCCACATACAGAAACTACTCATTTATACATCATTTATAGATGTTCAACTAAGAAACCAACTGTCCCATCAGTGCTGTTGTTTACACACATTTTCTTTGATATGTTTTGCCATCCCAACAGAAGGAAAATGGCATGGGCAACCGTCCCTTTAAGGATGCTGATAATTCAGTCTGTCCTCACTTTTTGGGTACATCTGCCAATGTGCTGGAAAGTCAATGAGCAAAGGGAGAGTAACCCAGGTTCTTGTTAATGGATCCCTTTGAGTGGATTACGATGAAATGACACAAAGTCCAATGTGTTAAAACATACTCAGGCTCAGTGGGAACATCCAGGTACCTCCCCTTAGTGGGTGGGGAGTTTTCATTCCTCTGGTGGAAGGCCCCAGAAATGAGTCTGGGGGCACTTCAGGAGTCTTTGATAGTTTATGATCCCTTCTCAGCTGCCTCTCAGTTGAGCGGATAATGCCCCATCAGACCTTCCCCAGGGGAAGGAGGGCAGTTTTACTCCTGAGGGAGTTGTGTAAGGAAGGGCAATGAGCATGGCAAGAAGCATCATCTCGCCTTGCAGGATCCAGGCTGTGATAGTTCACCCCCTCTGACTCATGCAGACTGGCATATACACACCCAAAAACTCACCTCCTCCCTCGAGGGATGCAAACCCGGCCTCCGCAAAGCACCCTGGTGCCTCCACAAATGGGCAAATGTTTTGAGTCATTAATCATTAATAGTCCAGTCTCTCACAGCATCTCTGCAACAGACTGGAAAATAATCTCTTTTTTTGACACTTCCCCCACGTATACTTTTTCATCTAACTTTAATGAGCTTGAAAGTCTGCATGTTTCATCTTGGGAGAAGAAAACTTGTAAGGTCTACAAGTTTGGATTAGAAGTCTAACTATTTAGACAGATAAAGTTTGGTGAAAGTAATTTTATAAAATCTCCACGAAATTAATCAGGAGAGGGAACACTAAGAATTAACGTACAGAGCAGAAGGAAGGCAGGGAAATGGGCAAGAGGATAGAGACAAGAGTAGGGAGACAGACCAAGGTAAGCTTTGAAACCCATCTTTCAATGAAGAAGTTTCACCTTTGCTTTTATTGTAGAACATGAAACTCCAAATACAGCTCAGAGAGCAGCACAGAGATGCCCAGACTATCTGAGAGGTAGGAACCACTGGATCAAGCTGGGTCAGAGCAGAACTGCAACCTGGGTAGCAAAATCCACCTTGGTCAGGCATTGCACAGTGCCGTGACAGCGCTCCCTTCATCTCCTCTGCACGACTGAAACAGGCTGCTAGAAATTTGTCTCCTCAGCCACTAAAACCCTTCTGGAAATTTTATTAGAAACTCTCAGCATTGGCTCTTAATTAAATAAGTATCTAGTAGAGTTTATAAACTCTTAATGTAAGAATAGTTTTGTAGTCTATCACTAAGATAACAGGAAACATCGTGAACCATTATGATTCAGAACAGATCATTAAACATTCACAATTTAAAAAGGAAAACAAAAATAAACGCAAGATGGCACAGACTCAAATCCCTCTTTCTACAGTATTTCTTTTTCACTGCTCATGCAGCAGAAATACAGCTCTCTGAACACCTACAGGTACATCTTATTTTGTCCCATGTTTCCAAACTGAATAGGAAGGAAAGCTTTCACATTTTTATGATAAATACACAAATGTGGCTGATGCTCTGGGAACCATAGGACCAATTATGCCCAGGATGGCTGCTGAGAAATCACCTGAAACCACATGGTATTCCTGCTGGTGAAACCTACAGGGCAATCAAGAGCTCAGACAGTACCACAACGTAGAGTACCTAAAAAATGGTCAGATTATGCAAGAGTGACACACAAAACTCGTAACTGTGCAGGATATTAGAAAGAACAGTGCTCTTGAAGGTAATCACAAAGCCTACTTGCCTCAATTAGTTCAACAGTGATGTTTATTTATTTAGACATTTGGGATGTGCCAATGGATTTTTAATGTTTCTCTATTTCCCACTGCTGGTAAAATAAAATATATTTCTTACACACTCTCAAAATTTTAAACTACACTATTGTATTTTCATATCATGCAGTCCCATTTAGCTAATAATATCATTTGTTCCTTCCTGAAAAAAACCAGCACAACTTCAACAAGTTTGATATTTGGAGGAGCAGCAATCTCCTTATGAGGCAAAATAACTAAACTTATTAGAGTCATAAATACTCTGGTAGTAAAATATATGTATATTTCTTTAAACAAGCACTGTCAGATATTATTTGATAACTATATTTAGAGATATCTTTTCATTTACAGTCTCTGAAAATTTATTCTTCAACCATAAACATGTAGAAAACACATGGAATGTCTCTTTGCAAGGTGATGGCATTTCAACAAAGCATACTGGCAACACAGTTTTGTAGCTGTATAGGCTTACTTTATTTAACTGTATATACCAGAGGAAATAAAAAGGTTTATTTTTATACTAGTGCTTATATTTTCAACATAAAGTTCAAAGTGATTTACTAATGTTACATGAATTGCCTTTGAATTACGGTACAGTATTGTGCCTAAGTACAAAGCCTAACACTATTTTGTATTCATAAAACACCACCTGCCCCGGAGCACTTTACAAATGCTAAATACAGCTAAAAACACATTCAAGGGGTAGGGAACAGACCCATTTTACAGAAAATTAAACAGTTTATTGTTATGATAGAGCAAATATCAAATCACTGTTTGACTGGAACAAACAGGGCAAATAAAAGCAGAGAAAAAACAGATGCACATAAGAAGTGGCCTCAGCAGTCAAACTGCTTGAAGCCTGAAGACACCCCACTAGTGATACAATTTGGGATTATCTGGAAGAAACTGCTGTGATGACTAATCACCCACACCCAAGCTAACCCAAGCTCTACGGGTGAAGGGAAGAACTCAACCCAAATTAAAGGGTCCTAACCACTTTCTGCCATCCTTATTCTTGCATCCACAATTACAGCATAAGGGATGAGAGATTAGCTCCACGGCTTGTCCTGTCAACATCCACGTACCAACCCACTGTCCCTAAATTTGCCTTATTCCTTTTTCAACCTGCAGATTCCACAATGTCCTGTGACAGCAAGCTCAGGAAGTTCACTGCTATTGACAGACATAGTTTCCTGTTTTAATATCTTTCTAGTGTTGCCAAGTGCTTTTTTTAAGGATTGACTGCAGTTAGTCTCTTCCACTTGGTGGAATCTGGTAAAAAACAGTTGCACATTCAAACTTATCCTCCACCTTCATAATTTTGCTAGCCCTGATCATTTTCTCATTCTTCTCCTATCCAAAGTCACTCTTCTTGGTCTCTCCTTAAATGGCAACTGCTTCATCTTGCTGATCAAATGAATTATTCTGTTGCACCTTTCCTAGCCCCCACTACACTTTTCCTGAGAGGCAAAGACCAACTGGAATCAAAGCACAGGTACAACAAGACTTACGTACCAACAAGCTTTTGAGAAATTCCAGAAAGCTTTGAACTCCACAAATCCTCACCATGTGTTCTGAGTTCAGTATCATGTAGGCATGGCATTGATGACTCTTCCCCAGGTAAATTACAGTTTCATTTGCTCAGGTTTTTTTGGAGAAGCCTTTTTGGAGTTGTTTGCTATTGACATATCACTGGACTACCTGAAAAAACTTAGTATCACACACAAATTCATTACATCACTCCGGAGATATTGCTGTTCACTTCTCACTCCAGGTGCCTCATGTAGAACCAGCCCAGTGGGTTCCTGGGGGACCCCTCTGCTGACTCTAAAAAATTAATATTAAGTCACTTTGCCTGCTATCATTTAACCACCAGGAGATCCCTAGAAGAAATTGTCCTCCAATCCTGAAGAAACTTGATTTCATTATCAACTTTTGCTGTGGAACCTTGGCAAAAGCCTTTTGAAAATCCATAGGTCTGAGCTGATACCTCAGATTCTTTCTTCCCCACTCCCTGCTCTGTGAGAATAACCCAGGTTTTAACCAGCAGGCTATTTGGCGCAGCAAACCTGAGATTAATATGTCAATGAACATTAGAGATTGATTGGGTAGGAAATAAAAGCTGAGAAAGAGAGGCTGATTTTGCAGTCATTCCCTGAAAGGCCACAAGTCAGGGTAAGGGACCTTGTCTTTCATGTGTGAACTACACCTTCAGTGACCAAAACACACCCTGGGGGGATATTCCCATGTACTGAATGTCAAGACACCAGAAAAAAAAAAGAACACAGTGAAGAGCAAGTCATGAGGCTAAAACATCAAGAGAAGGAACAAGATTAAATCGAGAATCAGAGACAAAGAAAGGGATTGTGACAGCCTGAGATTCCCATTTTACTGGAACTCAGAGCACATACTTCACTGTGGGATGCAGGAGGAGGCAAATTTAACAGTGCTATATACGTATTCAAAGCAACTCCAGGTGGGGACATACTTCTACCTGCAACAGGGTCTGTATCTTCCAAAAGCATCTCAGAGTTTCTTAATTCTTAAAGAAAAAGATCAGACTGCAGAATATTTAAAAGCAATTAAATAAATATCTGAGCCTTTTATTTAAAATATATCACACAATGTAAAACAGAATATATTTATACAGTGTCCTCAACAAGAGCCTCCTGGAGTGCTGTAAAACCCACACCCACGTAATAGAGAGCTTACACTATCAGAGACTTTTAGAGAGCTCTCCGAGGCAGTATTCACAGAATCATAACCTAGAGAAGGAAAAGACTTATTAGATCATCCAGCCCTCTCCCTGCTGACAGAACTGCTCCCTACAGTGTGCTTCCTCACATTTGTTGCTAACAATCAGCCTCTCTCTACTCTCCTTGGGAAGCCATTCCACAGCCAAATATATCTCATGCTATCATTACCATTATTACTTATTTATGGGCCACGGTATAACCTAAAGGGCCTTGATCAGGATCAGGGGGACAAAGTCTAGTACCACTTGTAAGAGCACTCCTCTCTCCAAAAGAGCACACAGTCAAAAGAGATAAGTCAAAGCCCAATGGGAAACATATAACATACCATTAAGGAGAACAGAATAGTACGGGAAGTGCCACAAATGTTCCATGAATTTTTGCTTCAGAGTTTGGTAGGAGGGAAAGGTATGTGTCACGAATAAGAAAACGTTTCTGATAGTCACCTAGAGATAAACAAAGAGGATTTTCTTCCTCTATACATTACTCTATTAGTTATGGCTAAAGATCTGGCATGGTACTGAGAAATTTGTCTTCTTTTTTGGTGCAAATACACCTTAAGTATTTAAACAATGTTACATTTTTCTGTCCTGCTCCAGTCTCAGTCAACATTTATCTGAGTCACACATATTTTAATCTTCTCTCATAAATCAATACCTCCAGCATTGCAACAGATTTTGCCACTCTCCTTCCATCTTTGACAATTTTTTTCCAGTAAGCAATCACCCAGAAATAAGCACCACATCCCCTGGAGGGGCTGCACAGAAACAGAGAGGAGATCAGCTCCCTCCAGCACTCACGCAATGCTTGTCTGTGCCCATTCAGCCTTTCTGCTGCAGCTTCCTTTCTCCACAGGTCCCTCCCTCCCTTATCTGTAGGTCTTGCAGAGCAGTGAATTCAATGCCTCGTTTTCTGGGGTTACTAACAATTATCACCAAATCTTTTGGAAAGCAACACCAGAGATTACAGCCTTTGCACAGGAGAATTTGGAGAGAGGCAGCAGAATTAACAGCATCACACCTTTGCTAACCAGAATGTGCTGTGCTTGGCAGTGTTGTGCCTCCCTCCCCAGCACGGTAAACAGCAGTAAAGAGCTGAAGAGGGCTTGAGAGGGGCTGAGGACTCTGGTTTGCCCCTGGCCTTTTGCATACCAAGCAGTGCCAGTGCTCTAAAGCACACCAGATCCAGCAATAGCATCTCAAAAACCTTGTGCCCTAAGGCAGGGCTGATAAAGGGATTTTTTTTTTCCCCCAGTTTTCACCCTGGCTTCACCTGTGATAGCATCCAACCAGCTGTCATTACTGAAACAAGAGGTACTGCTGCTCTCATTCGTCCTTGCTACAGAAGCAGGACATTTTCACTTACCTGCTCGTCAGAGACCAATGCCTGCTCTTCCCACCTTTCCACACTCCCATCTCAGTGCTCCCAGTCTTCAGTTACCCTAACTCTTTTCTCTTGGTAACTCAGCCTTTTCTATTTTCCCACTGGACTTTTACTCATACTCTGCTGCCCTGTTACCAACCTGACAAATACAATTCAAAGGACTGCTTCATTGTCTTTGTGTGCTTTTCATAGCTAAATAATAACTAACTAGCTAGCTAGCTAACTAACTAAATAAACACCAAGAACAAGAAACACCACAGATCATTTCTTTAAGGTTTGGCAGCAGGCTGCAGCTGAATTGGCATAACTGAGGTTGTAATAATTCCAGAACAGGGAGGGTGAACAACGACATGAGTGCTGGGAAGTAAAGAAACCTTTTAAATCAGATCTGCCAGTGACAGAAGAATAATTTAGAATGAAGTTTTTGCACAAAAGAGAGAAATTACAGAACCAGGGAACTACCACAGAGTTTAACAACCACCTTCTGCAATCACTCTGTTTGTATTGTCCTTCTCTCCCCTCCCACACACCCGTTTCTGTGTCATCAAGTCTGAAAGCTCTTCAGATCAGAAAATGAACCTTGGTGTATGTACAGCACCTGGGGCCCTGATTCTGCTGTGATATTACATAATAACTTTGCACTTCAGAGCACGCTTAGCTTTTATTCCCTTTAAGCACTCTGTCATCACAGCATATCTTCAGCAAGATCTTCACCCTTTATTGTTCTGGGCCAAAACTAAGCTGTCATCATCTTTTCTGCCATACTTCATCCCCCTACATCTCCTGCCTTAACAGCCTTTCTTTTCAATTTTTTACTCTTACAAGTTTGTCCCCAAGCATCTTTCCCCTCAAAGCATACTCTAATTCAATGAATCATCTTCAAAATTATGCCTTTTCTTTTATAATGTACTAAAGCCTCTGACAAAAGGTTGCATATGTAAGTCACGGTATAATCCCACACCTCCTCCCTGCCAGTCCTAGTGTTGCTCCTTAGTTTTGATTTCTTTTCCACATTTCATCTCTTTTCCCAAGCACGCTTTCAGTCAAGCTGGGACTACCCTACACCCTAGAACTCTGTGGGTATTAAATAACTACAAAACAATTTTCAGGGGCGTGCCTTAGGGGAAAAGGAACCCCACCACATACAGTCTGAAAAGTCTATCACCATTTACATGGATTAGCAACCTGTCTTTTTTGCAAGCTCAGTCCAAATTCCTAGCCTGCCAGATAATAAATCAACTTTTTGCTTCAGTTGTACAGTCATTGGGAGATCTGCATAGTTTTAGGTCAAGCATTTATAACCATTTTATGATTCCAAAGTTTCTTACCTTGTCATTTAGTTACTGAACTGTGAGCTTTCATTGACTTTCTAACCATTGTGGCAAGAACTGCAAGTAGCTGTGCAAGATTTAAAACCTCACTGAGCAGAGGAGCAAAATCAGACTGCAGTAATTTTAAGTATATATTGGGGTGGAATCATGACCCTATGGAAGCCCATGGAAGTTCTGCCACCATTTCACTGAGGTTAGCTCTCTTCCCTGCCATTTCTTGTGCTGGGGTGAATAAGTATTGCAAGCTCTCTATTTTACACTGTGGAAATAAGATGGCTCAGAATGCTTGGAAATAGTTTATTTTACCGTTCTATTTTCTTTTTTTTTTTTTTTCCTATCCTGGTAAAATATTTTACATACAGTCAATTGCTGTACCTAAACAGCAATTCTTCTTGTGGTTCTGCATGATCCTTCCTCTCCTGCTTGTCAGCTTAATTTCTTCTGCTGTGGCATGGAGTGTGTAATAGCAAATCTAGCACTCAAATTCTTCTGTTTCTTAATTATCTCTGCCCTGTCAGCTATATCAGTGAAAACAAGTTGGCATTAGACAATTCAGATACAAGTAAACATCAAGTTGTGATAATATAGAGTCCTGCATTACTGTCATTATGGAAAAAGCTGTTTCAGGGAGGCTTAAAAAATTAAATAAGCCCAGCACTTCTAAATGGCCAAAAACCTAAGGATATCTAAATTATTCTTCAATATCTTAATCATCCCAGAGAATCATGATCTTATATAATGGCCATTTTAAATGAAAGGTTTGCTGCTCTGCACAGTTACCACTTCCTTTCTAATTGTGAATTAAAGTATAATTTAGGGTGGCTGTATGCCAACTTGACTAGAAAAATTTAGACAGTAACTCTGGTTGAAAGAGGGGGGGGGGGAAGAGCAGTTAGATTTCTTTAAGTAATAGAAAATCACTCACCAAGTTGTACTTTAAAACAAAACACCAGAGCTTTAACTTGACAAACTGACTTGAATTAAACCACAGAAAAAAGTGCTTGCACTGTAAATCTTACAGGGCAAAAGTGATGGTAGGTTATCATTCTGTTTATTAGCATGCACTTTGGAGAGTTCAGGGCAAGTATGGATACGCATTCATTCCATTTTATGCTGCACATTACTGAAAACACATTCCTCATAAATAATTCATAAATGCATTGTCTGAAATTTCAGATTCCAAAAATACAACACCATTTTCAACTTTATGGTTGCTTGGTCTTCAAAACAGAAACAGACAATTGGATGGATGGACTTCACAAACCTGATAAGAACCCATCAGTTAGAATTACACCCCAGAGGTAAATGCAAACATTTCCCAGCCTCTGATCCCTGGAAGCAAGGCCATGATGATAGACCCTGTGCTTGTGCTAGCAGTGCCTTGGTAGGGAACAGGAAGAAAAAGAGAAAGGGCAGAAGTAACCATGTAGTGAAGTGTGGTAGAGAGCTAGTAAATTGGAACTGTGTAGAAATCCAGAGGAATTTAAATTTAAGGTATATTAACAGTCAAAATACAAAGACTGAATACAGCTTGTCTTGCAAAGAGTCCATTTTTCAGACCAGACTGCACTATAAACTTGAGCTCTGCTTGTTGTTCTCAGCTTTTAATTGGTATCACTATGTTAATGACATAGTAACTAATATCATCTTTATGGAAGCTATACCAGCATGAGAGAGGTGAATAGGTTCTTGCAGTTCATCTAAAGTCTAATTCCTGTAGGGAGCACAGTGACCACAGCACAGAAGAAACTGAAGTATGCTTCATAGGCTAGAGTGCTTACGGTTTATATACACTATGATTTCTGTATTTTGCTGACATTATATACGTAGCTTATACTCAGTTGCTTTTTTATCTTCATACCATGCTCAGAAGTCTGACATCAGATGGAAACTGCTTTTCAGCCAGATTTGCATTCACTTGCTCTCTTCTACTCACCTCCCACTGACAGGCACACACAGTTTTGGGTACCTTATCCAGAGAAATCTTTGGTGCCCAGCCCCTAACAGAACAACAGCCCACGATCTCCCTATGCATCATCTCTTTGTGTGAACTCATTCCCTCCAATTTGCCTGAGAACAAACATTGCAACTGAGCTCAAATACTTGGCACCCCAACACACTGATTGCTTGGGTGCAGACCATATGTGAAAAAACAACACTCTCATAAAAATTGTATTCCAGTACCCAACTGCTGTAAAACTACCCACTCCGTGCTCCAGTGTGGAAAGACTGGGACTATCTGTCACTCTGTTCATTTCCAGGTGTGCTGAACTCTCTGGGGTAATATTTAAATCAGCTGAGATTTCATACATCAAAGATGAGGATACATAATTCAAGAGGAGCCACTGAGATAAAACAGTAGCTGTAAAAAATACGGCGTGCTGGTGGTGCCTGGTTTAGCATGTCAAAGAGGGGCCACTGCTGGCGAGGAGCCGCACGCCGCCGGCGCTGGAGCAGGTCGCGTGGCAGAGCAGGCACAGCCGTGGTGAGCTTCACAGGGACACAGCCACCGAGCAGGTCTGACACTGTGCAAGTACCAGGTTGTAAGGCACCCTACAGAATAAAACAGCAGTGAGGCACGGAGCACGAGACGCTCAGGCCTGGTGTCCCTTGGCTATAGTCATCACATGCTAACAACCTCTTTCAAAAACTTTACACAGGTGGTAGGTGTCCCACTGAGATAAATTACCTACTTTCAGCTGCTGAACAGATGGGCAGGGAAGTGAAATTTTAGTTTGTTCATTCCCAGCAGTAACTAGCAAAGATGATCTCGGCTGCTGCAGGATTACTTTTCGATAACCACACACCTGCGAACAGCCCATGATTCTGTTAGAAACTACATAAGGTCATTAATACACTACAAAATAAGGCAGGGCATTTAACAGCTCAAGAAACTGATGTTAAGTTTCTCACGCCCATATTCTTCAGAATATACTCTAGGCTGAGAGAGGCCAGAAAGCGTACAGAGAGAGACCTCAGCAGGCAGAAGAAATGGGCTCACAAGCATGCAACCACAGGAAATGCTTGGTCCTGTGCTTGGGGAGGAATAACCCCAGGCACCAGCACATGTCAGGTTTGACTGGCTGGAGACAGCTTTGCAGAGAAGGACCTGGATACTTGTTGTCCTGGTACACAAAAAGCCCCGAACAGAAGCTATCAAAGGCCAGAACTGCTGGAAGGTCAAGGGATCCTCTTCACCTCAGCACTGGTGGGACACCACTGGAATGCTGTGTCCTGTGCTGGACTCTCCAGTACAAGAGACATGGACCCAATGAACATGATTAAGGCTTTGATGTATCTGACACAAAAGTAAAATGTCAGAAAGCTGGGACTCTTCAACCTGGACCAAAAGCAACTCGGGATGATTTCACCAATGGGTATAAATACTTGATATGGGGAGGAAAGAAGATGGGGCCAGGCTCAAACTGAAAGACAAGAAATTCCATTCAAATGGAAGCAAAAAAAAAAGCTTTCTTGTGATGTAGGTGGTTGAATATTGGCACAGATTGCCCAGAGAGGTTGTGGAATCTCTGTTCTTCGAGAAATTCAAAACCTGACCTGACACAGTCCTGAGCAGCTTGCTCTAGCTGACCCTGCTCCAAAGAGGGTCTCGGGACAGGTGATCTCCAGAGGTGCCTTCCAACCTCAGCTACTCCATGACTTGGTGGGGGTGTACTGTTATCCACCAACATGGACAGAAGGGCAAGGACTGACCATTAAGGACTGGTCACTGACCAGTGTAGGGGTGTACTGTTATCCACCAACATGGACAGAAGGGCAAGGACTGACCATTAAGGACTGGTCACTGACCTACCCATGCAGTGCAGGCATAGTACAAGTAGGGAGGCTTAACATACCAATGCCTGCAATCCAGGAATCTCCACAAATGAATCCAAACATTAACTAAGGACTTTCACCCAGCAAAGTCTGCAATTCATGAAAATTACGGTATGGGAAAACTGATGATATATTTAAACAAAAGTTTTCCCTCCCTTTCCTACATACTCCACCAAAACACGTGCAACTATTCACATGCAAATTTATCATAGTGTAGTCCAAACCCCATACACATTTTTTTTTCTTTTTTAATAAAATGGTCATAGCCACACTGTAAAAAACTTAACAAAAATAGTTTTAGTATCTTCTCTTTAAGCTTGCAAATATTTTCCTGGCAGAAATCCTAAGCTAACTTTACAGCAAGATCTCTCAAAGGAAACAGAACTTTAAAAAAAAAAAACCTCAAAAAATACACTACAAAATGAATGTGACCCAGGGACTTACCCTTCTATGCAACAACACGATCAGAGTGCACAGAGACAGTGAAGTCCGCAGGGCGTGAAATTAAAATTTTCACACAGATACAATGAAGTAATGATACAATGTTACAACCTTGGCACAAAAATCTTCTGGTTTGAGTAAAGTCAATGTCATGTGATGTTACGGTTTGTGCACTGGTAGAAAGGGTCTGCTCCTAAAAAGTTCATAACAAAACAGAGGGAGCAAAAGCAAGAAAATTGTACAGATAATTACAATAGTCCTGTACATTCTAGTGATCCAGACATCCCTTAAGATGCTCATCATAGTCCAATCTGGCTGCCACTGCAGGCTGAGTTAAGAAAACACACTTTTCTTTCATGTCTAGAAATCTAGATGCTGAGAGGCCATTAGGAGATAAGAAAAAGATTGGCAAGGAAGGGGGAGGGAGAGAACAACTCTCTTATGAGATCGGTTTGTTGCCTACAAACAAGGCAGATATACAGGTTCAAAATTCCAAGCATATGGATAAGAACAGGGATGCACAGAGCAATTAACAGAGTCAAGCAGAAGCTGGGATGAGCAGCAGCTGGAGCACTGTTAAAGTCCTTCTAGGAATTGCTTCACCTGTTACAGTAAAAAGAAAAGGCAGTGGTGGAAGAACACTGGCTCCTCAGCAAGGACAAGGTCATCGAAACAAGAGAGGAGCTGGAAAAATTCTGGGCAGAACGAGGGACAGGGGCACGGACACTTTAGAAGACCGTGCCACAACAGAGTGGACACTTGAGAAGAAAGGAACCTTCATGCTGCAGATACACCAACACAGCTCCACAGGGAATCACCAGGTAATCTGCAGGGAGCAGGAAGCATTTTATTTCTAAAGGTATGGAAAAATCTGCAAACTCGTAAGTCATAAAGTTGCTTGTACATTATGATGTTTCACAGATATCCAACAGACTGATAGGCATGCACACATCCTATGAAATATATTTACAGGCCTGAACTATGAGGGTGAAGAATTGGAATTCAGTAATACTGCTCATCTCACACCACAATTTTGTGATCACAGGCACAGAAGTTAATGCATGTAAGAACTATTGGCAATGTATTTCCAGTAACCCTTCTGGAAATGTAACAGAGAAAGTCAGTCTAACAGTGCAAAGGTCATTCCTTACAAGACATGTTTCTCATCCTACTGATCCAAGACGGTACACACAGAGAAACATACAGCCAAATGTGACTTAATAAAAACTTCAAGTCTTCAGCTTATTAATTTTTTTTTAAATTTTTCTCATTTCATTCCAGTGATTTCATTAGGTTAGACTTCTTCATCTTTATTATAAAATAATCAGAACTGAAATGTTTCAATAAACCCAATTTCTGTTTTAAGTAGTAAAAGATGATTCAACGCAGATGAAGCAAAAACGAAAGTTAAAAGTACAATGGGATTAGAGGCTTTGAGAATATACTTTAAAAGCTGTTAAATACATAAATTATATATTAGTACTCTAGAATGTCTTTGATTGCTTTTTACAGAAAAAAAAAGAACTGTATCAACAATTTTTTTTTCCATAGAATAATAGAATCGTTTGGGTCAGAAGGGACTTTTAAAGGTCATCCAGTCCAATCCCCTGTAATAAGCAGGGACATCTTACACTAGGTAATTTTCACTATGTTCTCCAGCAGTATGGAATACAGAATTATTCTCAGTAAAAGGTTTAGACTTCCATCGAATTTACAAATTACTTCCTTCACCAACACACTTAGACTAAAAGAAATAATTTAATTGTTTTTCCCCCCTCAGAGGGCTATAAACTAAGTACCATCCCAAACCAAAACAGATCAAAATTAACATACATGGCCTCCGACTACTGGGGAGCTAGAAACATGTTGCAATGAGAAATCTGAATGTTGAATATAGTCTGTATCTACAATTAAATAAACGGTGAAAAAAAACCCACCAAGATACTTTTTTCTTAAAAGATTATCTAAATGTTGAACAGATAGCTTCAGTCACAGCCCTTCACAAAGCCAAATTTAACAATGATCAATAACATGTGTTTTTGAAAAGGAAATGTGGCCTAGGAAGAGAAAGAGGTCACGCTGTAGTAAAAACTCATGCACTCAGTCTGAACAAAGATCTGTAATGAGAAACTACAAGATCACCTCTCTGTTGCTTTCAACTCTGTACCAGAAAGCTAAAGGCATATTACATGATTCAGGGTTCCCCAAAGTAAAGCCTACAAAATAAAAACATACAGTTCAAAGTTCAATATTCTTTACACTGAAACATCACCATCACTTTCCCTAAACAAATGTGGAAGATACCTTGGCTCTTTCATTACCCTACCCAGGAGAAATAAGGGCCCAAATCTTCTGTTGTGTCCTATGGAACTCATGACAGATCTGTAACATTGCAAGATTGAGACATAAGCCCAGATACTGCCTCCTTCCCAATCAGGGTTTTCCCACCTTAACATGGACAAGAAGAGACGCTAGTTATTTAAAAATAGACAGCAATATAAAAATCATTATTACAATCCATATATTAAGGATGACTTACAAAAGCTGTATAAATTAGAGAAAATGACAATAACAATCTTGAAATATGTGGAGTTAAGAACGCAATAATGATAAAAGAGCAGGATATGAGCTCATTGCTGGTTTCTGTCTTCATTCACATGCTCTGACTGTGCCATCTCACAACTCTGTCTGATGTCCACCAGTTTTTCCAGTAGACAAGACAATAAAGAATTGTTCCCTACTCATTTTCTGCAGGTCACTTTTGATTTTATGAACTTCTAGTAGTAACCTAAACTTAGCCACCTCCTTTCCAAGCTGAAGAGTCCTAGTTGTGCTATTCATTCCATAAAATTTCTCTCACATCTGGGAGCAATCCATTGCACTGCCCTGATGTGACAACCAACACACAGTTAACACTATTGAGCAAAAATTTGCTACAGCAGTCTTTCACTTCAGAAGTGGAAACAATATAAAAAGGAGAAAGCTTGTTAAAAATAATAATCATACTAGGGTTCCAAAAATGGAGATTTAACCTATGGAGAAAGACTTCAGACGGATGAAAAGGAGCCCTACCAGTTTAAGTGAAACTGTAAACTGCCATCCAGTCAGGTCTAAATAAAGAAAATGGAACAAACAAATTGCTAGCTCAAGGGAAGAAAAAAAAAATACCACAAACCCACAGCCAAAGAAACCTACAAAATCAAACCCCACAAAGAATTCCATCCAAAGACTAAAGGTTATTCTGTTGAAAGCATAAGGTCTAATAACAAATCCCACTTTTAAGTATATAAAATATAGGGAGTTTAAGTTAAAGCTAGGATGAAAATAAGTTATAAAGGAACAGGTAATGATAAAGCCACAGCAGAAAAATCTCAATGAGATGAACATATATTCACCATGTGGGAACTTGTGAAGTTTCTGAACCTATAGAAGACAAGGTGGAAGACCTGTTTGAAGCTGAAATGTCCTGCAAATAAATTACAGAACAAATTGACATGAATGAACCATAATGAATTGCTGGATCAGCTGGTACTCACTCAAACTTCTGAAGGAGCTCAGGTATAAAACAGCTGAACTATTAACTATAGCATGTAACTAATTGCCTAAAACTGCTTCATTTCTGGGGCAAATGCAGGATTTGTTTTTTTAAGTGATCTGGAAAGATGCAGAAATCTACAAAAAAAGAGCTCTAATGTTTAGAACAACCAGATTGATAGAAATTATAATAAGGAATCAATAAACTTGACATATTGGCAGAGACTTAATATAGTCTTCATTCACTGGGGACCTCTACAAGATTCATTACATTATTATGCATCTAAAAAAGGAAAACACAGTTTATATAGTCTATCTGGAGTTCCAAAAGCCCTCCAGCAAATCTACTACCAAAGACTTAAAAGCTGAGATAAACTAAGAGAAAAATCCATTAATGGATACATAACTGGTTAAAACTCAGGAAATTAAGAGAAACCATTACAATTGGTCGGCTATAAAGTGGCCAGAGAGGTCACTAATAGGGCCTCACAAAAATCTGTTAGGGCCTGAACTGTTTAATGCATTCAAAAGTGGCCTAGAGAACTGACAAATAAGGCAGAGATATTTGCTGCTGATACTGTGCTGTTCATGGTAGCTCAAACAAAAGCTGGACGTCTTTATTGAGACAGAGAACTAAAATATCACAAAGACTTTTAAAAAGTACATTAAAAACTGGAAATGGGGCAAATCAGATACTATAAAGCACTGGTTGCCATCCTTAAGTGAGACAGAGAAGAAGGAATTTATTTTTGAAGCAGGCAACTCAACAGCTGGAAATCACTGATGAAACAACTGAGAGGACAGAGCTGTGCCTGAGACTGGAGTGGTGCAAGGTGCTGCTCAGACCTCACATCACTACAGAACCACCATCACCTGTGTTTGAAGCACAGGGTGTCACCAGGTCACAGCAGCTCAAAACAGGACTCTCCAAAGCGGCCCAACTTCCATCACCACAATTTTTACTGAGCACGTTGCCACATCACAAGCTCGTGTGCTGCTGAGGTAGATCCTGCATGTTCCCAGTCAGGCATACACTCCCTCTCCCAGAGTGCAGGGCTTTGTATCTTTGATGCCTAAGCCCTTCGATTTATAATGCAAGCATTAGAAGTTTATTAATAATCAGGGCACTGATCATGCAGCACATAGGTTAACCCTATATTTGTCCCTAATTCATAATGAAAATATGAATGACAAACAACTTATTTTTAGTTCCACATATTCAGTTATAAGAGGGATAAGGTGTCAGTGCATGTTACTCCAGGCTTACTTTACATGGGATAACAGGTATTACCAAAAGGATATTTAGCTGGTTCTAAAATAAGTCCTTGACCATAAAAGGAGCTGAGGGTAACTAGCTCAGTTGCCTCAAGATAAGCAAGAGGAATTCCACCCTAACTATGCTATCATCACCGTTAAATGTCATTACTGCATGGGCCAGCCAAGCACAGAGATTGTGCTTTGGCAAGATCCGCTCTAAAGAGTTTACAGCCTGAAAAGCCCAGGAAGGTGAAGGAGAGAATAAAAAGGGAATTCATTAACACATAAGCAATATGGTGGAAGGATGGCAGAGACATCTTCTGGGATAAAGGCTTCTTAAAGTAAAATGCAATTATACTGCATATACTATTCATCAATTCTTCCCATCTCAAAAATAAAACAAGCCTCCAAAAACAGGAGCAAATGCCTCTGAAAGATGAGAAGAGAAATTACTGTAGTACTAGGAACAGAACAGTTGCTTAGAGAGCCATGAAGACAGGAATCAAGACTGATCTTGCCTTGCCAACCTCTGTAGAAATTGCCATCACAGTAATTCTAAAAAAGTTTTTAAAAGTACAAGGCAGAAAACTCAAGGAATCAGTGCAGGAAATAGGGATGGTAAAATAATTTTTTTTGACAAAAGAGTAGAGGAAAGTACAGAGGAACCTGAAAATATTTTGAGGCTGTTTTCATTGCTGTGATTACAAATGCAAACAGGAATCACATCCAATGAACCAACATTCTCTGAAGATTTAACGTAGTATTTGAGAACCTGAAAATGCACATGGGGGAAAATTGTGAAAAATAGTAATTAAAATAACAATGAAAATGATGCAAAGAGTTAAGTCAGTTTCATAACATGATTTGTACTCTATTTTCCTTTGCTTATTATTACTTTCAAACTACAATCAAGTTTTTGTCATACCACTGAATGATGGAAACCTTGCCAACTACTTCAAAACTGACACGTTTTCTGTTGCACTGAGCATTCCCAGAAGACATTTCCCCTCATTTTAATACAAAATCCTGTCAGATCCATGGAGCTGGAAAAAAAAATGTGTAAAGGATATGTAGCTGTAATAGACCTCCCCCAACTAGTCAAGTTTGGAATAAAAGACGATCAAAAAAGACTCAAAGATCCAGTGCTAGATTAATGCAAATATCTGCTTGTTTGCAAGTGTACTTTTTGATTAAACTGGCATACATCAAGTACAATTAGAAGGGTTATTTATAACTAAGAAATACATAATTCTGCATTTTAATGAGGGTGACAATTACAGCCAACAGTTGGTAATTAACATTAATCCTTTTGCACTGCAAATCAGAATTTCCCAATATGATTTTCATTGTCAGCAATGGACACACCGAAACTGTTATTGCAAAGTAGCTATTAGGTAGGCTGCTTTGACACAAATGGGTGTTCCTGTTACACACAGTAAAGAAAGAAGCCAATGATGTGTTAAATTTGATAACCTCAGATGTAAATATAGGATGTCACTTCAAAATTTACTTGATGTTGACAACAGGAAATACAATCAAGGCTTATCATTTTCATGGCCAAACCCAATTCCAAGTTTCCCAAGAGCCAGGCTTCACTGGTGAAATCTGATTTCAACACAAGCTTGAAATCTCCCATTGTTAAATTTGGTTTAGATCCCAGCCCTGGGTTCACATCTGCATTTTTCCCCCAAGACTTCAAAGCTTTTAGTGGTGGTAACCAAACAGCACAGATAAGGAGGAGCGTTTGCCCAGCTGGAATCAGTTTCCAAAGCAGAACTCTGGAGCAACTACAAAAGACAGGAATAATCACTGAAGGATTTGCAACTGCAGTAAAACCTTATTGCACATTCTTTCCTTAAACAGGTTATCAATAAAATTTTGGTTCTTAAACCCACTGAATTTTAAATCCCAGTCATCCCAAATTGCTCTAATATATTTTTATTCATTTAGTAAAAATTTCTCTGTAAATAAATACCATGTCTGTTAACAATTGTTGACCTAATTGAACACTTCTCTTTCTGATATCCATAATCCTCAAAGAGATGATTTAGATTTGCTATGTGTATCTTTCCCAAAGAGAAGGTATTTCTGTTTTAGCCTGTCAGTTGTTTTCAGACAGAAGCAATAGAAAACTCTTTTCATACTGGTCTTTAACAGGAAAAAAGACCTGGTCCAAATCCTATCTGAGGTAGATCACAATGCAGCCAGTAAATGAAGCCTCTAGAAGAGTGCTGAGGTGCTCACCACCTGGGTCAGGCAATTGGAGTGGGATCAGTGTCAGACACAAGTAAATGAGAAGGTAGAAAAGGAGAACTGTGAGCAGTAAGCCAAGAAACCTACAATGCACTTCTTACAAAGAGCTGTAAAATTCACATTTATTTTGTAAGTATGAGATAGATGGGTTATTTCAACATACAGAGGTGCCCAACTAAAATCAAGATAAGTGATATTAATGTCCTATGGTCAGTATTATTGAACCTCGAAAGCAATAAAGTATGAGTCGATAAATATTACATTTGCAACATAGTTAACATTCTTCTACTGTCTCTGGCACTTATTACACATTGTAACCGCAAGTCTACAATACATTATTCATATTTGGGGTGTCACTGAGTGATGGATTGCTGTAAGAGAGGCTGTCCTTTAAATAAATCAACAAATAAAAATGCAAATGTTAACATTTTCAGCCACAACTTTTTCCATCTTGAATGGGGAATGAAAATTTCACATTATATCGACAGCCAGCAGAGAGAACAATTAACAACCTACACTGTGAATAAGAGAGATTAATTTGCCAATGTCTGGTTTTATCACTTGCATATGGAACTACATTGGACTTTTTGCACTGCTGGCTTTCTCAGGGAGTAGGCAAAACTTGTGTCTTCTACCACATTCAGAAACAAACACACCACCCCACTCCAAACACATTTTTAATCTCATTAAATGTTCCTAGGTTAAATCTGGAATGAAAGTTTTCTGCTCCTTTTGAATCCCGAGTGGCGTCTGATCCTAAGAGTAAAAAACCAATTCTATTTCTTTGGCAGTCCTTCCTTAGACTCTACAGTGTAAAGAACGTCAGAGATCGTCTTAAGCTGATATCCACATTTCAGCATCCAAAATGCACAGATCTCAAAAGCAACTACCACATACGTAAGACAAAAGCTTGAATCTCATCACTGTCATATTTCCTAACACTCAGCATAGCAGATCTACTCTAGACTATTCCAGTGTGCATTATTAAGTATACAATTCTGCACATTGTATTTTACACCAGATATTAATTTGCTTAAAAGTCCCTGAATACACATTCACCTGAGATGAGCTGGGCAATTGGGTAAATAGTTCTGTTTTTAAAATGTCCCTGAACACAAGTTTACACAATACAATCTGTTTATAAGAACTCCAACAGGCCACTGTAGTCTAACAGATAATAATATAGCTCAAATACAGCATTCATATTGCCAGAACTTCTAAATCACTTCTTTTAATGGCTACAAGAAAATTTCACTCCAAGACAACGCATTCAGCAGGTATTAAAGCTTTGATTTGAAACTGCAACCAAAACCCACAGACTTAATGCTGAAATCCCAGACTATCACACAGTCCCTTAATTTACCTAACTGTTCTTAAATTTGCTTTGTCCAAAGTGAAAAACACTACAGGAGAATTATTTGTTTCCATGGTGAGCAGAACAAACTTTGCCTGTGTCTTTTTAAGTGTGTAATTTCTGCAGTGTTATAGGACTTACTGTGCCAAACTCAACACTACAACTGTTTCTGCGTGGGGTGAGCCTGACAATTGCAACAGGGCTGTAATCAAATTAAATAGTCCTTCAGAATGTACAATTTATAACTTCTTTTTTTTTCCCAGAAATAGCTGAATGCTTTAATTTAGAGCAGTTTCACTTCTGTATGTAATACAACATTGGTTTTGCTGAAATCAGTACCTGATTATAGCTAAAGTAAGATCTAGTTTATGTAAAAACTTCTTCATTACTAAATGAAAGCATCAATATGCTACTACTTCCCCTGTCCAGCTCCCATCCAGCTAACAAGAAAAAAACCCACAGAGTCTTTCTTCTAGGTAAACAGCAGTTACGAAAAAAATGTACCTGGTCACCAAAAAGACAACATTTAACACATTGAGAGTAACCACGCTTTAGGAACAAACCTACTCTTCCAAATCTGCCCCGCCCCAACTTTGCCTGTGATTTTTTTTTCCTAATATATTTGCTTTGATCTAGATAAATAAGCTCATGGAGTAGAAAAGCTTTCCAGACCTGCTGTGAACATAATTTCAAGGGCCTCATGCAGGTGTAGATACTTGGCTCAAGAACATTGGATAACCAAACTTGCAGTGCTTGGCTGTGTGATGGCAGGCAGCGACAGGCATGCACAGAAGCATGACGGGCAAACAAATTCGCTATTAGCCCAGCTCTGGATGCCAGATAAGAAAATGCTGGGGTTTTCTTTTTCTTTCAGAGACATTTCTGAAATCACCTTGTGCTCCCCCATTTCACAAGTCTGGTCCTTCTATAGGTCTAGCACTAAGGCTCTCAAGGTTTACATCTACCTTCTAGGGACACTCATTTCTTGTTCATGACATGATTCATTCCAAGACAGAGAAGAAAGTAGGACTACAGCAATTCCTTCTCAAGCAGGAGGTAGCTGTAACACACTGAAGCCTCCAGTTGAGCCCTGCCAAGGCAGGTTATCATGCCAGCACATCTTCTACCTGCCATGCCTGCTTACCCAGCCAGCCCTTCCCAGAAGCTGTGCTAGCACCCTGATGCCTCTCACTGCCAGGGAGCTTCTGTCGCTTTCCAACACCTTCTCTCTGGCAGGCTTTCCATTGCTGCTGCTGCTGGGTGCCAGGGTTTGTGCTAGTTAAAGCTGGCACAAACACGAGTTGAATCTAGTCCTATAAATTTAAATAGTCAAAAGTAATTAGGTTTACATGTACTGCTGAATAAATAAATTTGCTCTTAGGCTAGGGCTTTGTGT
Organism: Acanthornis magna; assembly: GCA_036785705.1. NCBI lineage: Eukaryota > Metazoa > Chordata > Aves > Passeriformes > Acanthizidae > Acanthornis > Acanthornis magna. The sequence goes on from JAWUZG010000036.1 coordinate 1,653,958, forward strand.
TGCAAGTTTCAGATCTGTGCCAACTGTTGTGGTTAAGCTGTTAACCCCCCCAAATCACAGATCATAATGAACATGCTGACAAACCCTAACTTTAGTGGCACAAAAGCAGCAATAATTCTCAATATTGATTAATTTAGTTAGTTAAACCTGCAGTCTAAGCTTATAACCATTCAGTGATAAATTGAGACTGACCTGCTGCCCAAGCAGGTTTTTTGATGAAGGATAGAATCAGCTTTAGGTCTCCCCAGAAATACTTGTCCATTTACCATTTTCAATTAGAGAAGGCCAGGAGTAAGGGAAAGCACAACATGGCTGTTTAACCTAGTCAATTATATCCACGGCACCAATGGTGAAAAAGAAAGGGAGGAAGCATGGGAGAAAGTATCCAGAAATACAGGATTTTTCATCAACTGGTAAAATAATCCTTTAAGGATGACAGCTAATCAGACTCCTTTTACTGATCACTTTACCTGGTATGATTTCTAACAGCATATTTCAACAAATATTTTACTCCCCTCTGTGGAAAAGAATAGACCATCAATCCTCTTGAATAAAATTTCTTTTTTTGAGCAGTCATCATATGATGTGCATAATTATATCTGCTCCTCAGTGCTTGAATGGAATCTCAACTTAGCACGATTAGACAGTATCAAGCAGTATCTTTACACACACTTTATCTGCTATGACTGGCTTGCAAAGGTAACCATTGCTTCTAAGAGAAAGGCTTAGGCATCTTGTGGTTTCTGTGAGTTTAAACATACAGCTACTTGTGGGAAACAGTCTGATCTAACTCAGTTCTTAAATCCTCCAAGAATTATCATCCCTTCCATCAGAAGAAAAAAAAAAAAGTGTTTCCATAGCAAGTAAGTACAAATTTGTCAATATTGATAGTGGTTTTTCACCTATTATATATCACAAGTTTTCTCAGAAGATAGAAATAAACTGCCAGCTGCTGCCAAGAATACAGGGATGATATCAAGCATACATTTTCCAAGTCCACTGGGCCAAGAGAAGATTAAATCTGACTCTAGCCCTCTCATCCTCCAAGAAACATTTAACTCTTCTCATGAACGGTTGCACATTCCTATTATGCCACTGCACCGTTATCTAACGAGTGGTATAAAATTCTGCAAGTTCATATTTCAATCTGCTTGTATTTTGTTGCTTAACTAAAGATTTTATTATGAGAAAATGTGGGATATGATAAAGAAAAGCAGGGATTGTATGCTGTTCTTCTAGGCATTTACCACTAGAAATGTAATCCTGCCTAAAGAAGGCAAGTTGTTTTCAGACTCGTAAGCGTAACAACAATGCTGCTTTCAGTTTTTTCATTGGAACAGAAGTGATAATGCTGCTTTTCCAGTGCATTTAGTGCAGATATATAGTATAATCAGGAATTGCTGACTTAATGTGATTTTGTTGCTTGTCATTAAACATAAAATAACTCTCATACAAAACATTTTAAAAGAAATGCCATTTGATAAAATATGGGGGTGGGGGAGGAGGCAGGCAAATGCAGAGGGATTAAAATCTTCAAGTGGATGTAAAACCTAACGGGGTTAACACTGTCCATTCAAATTATTTACAAAGGTATTTAATGTGTCAGGACTTGGAACATAAAATACTTTCTGTTCAAAATCTAAGTAAAATTAAAATGTTAGAACTTGGCATATTCCTTCTTTTCTTATTCTAACAAGCAACTTAAGGCTTACTATAAATGTCAAAAGGATATGGCAGGTTTTAGTTTATATTATTCAGCTTGTGCTAATACGAAACATCATATAAATTCAGTCACTTCCCTGCATCTAGGAGAATTTGATGGTTGTGTTCGCAGAATCTTAAACCAGAGATTACCCAGCAGCTTACCATGAAGGGTCATGCTGAATCGGTGATATAGCTGCGGTTGCAAGAGTTTTGCTGCTGCCCATCAGCCCAGGAGACATGGCTGCATCCTTCCTAGGTCCTGAAGTTGTCCCTGTGGAATGAAGTGAAGTACAAGTCAGGCACCAGAAGCTAGGGATTTTGGAATAGACGTTTCTCGGCTCTGAATTATTAGAGAACATCGGGACAAAAAACTGAAACAGTTTTCAAGTGACAAATATATACACAGAAATGACAGAGAGCTCATCGGTCGACAGTACTGTGCACAGCATCCATTTCAGGACCATGCAGAACCAAATCTGTAGAATAAGACACACTCTACAGCCTCCATCTTACCACCCAGAGTTTGACAGACTTGCACTGTTATCATTTCTTAAGTGGCCTACAGGATCGCTTGTTTCACAGATGCAGTTCTCATGATGTGCTGTTAGTTCTGCAAGTGTATCACTACAACAGTATTTTCATTTAAATAAAACAGAACTGAGAGTCCATTACTTCTTCCCACCTCCAAATAACTCTTGAATTACAAAATAATCTAGGTTTAAAGGTGAAGTTTGGAGGTCATGTAGTTAAGTCCTCCATTCAAACAGCACCAACAGGTTTCAGGCACTTGTCACATTAGGTGCTGAATGTCTCCACTGATGGAACCTCTCTGGACAACTCCCCCAGCACCAGTGTTTGACCACCCTCATAGTGAAAAATGTTTCCTGGATAGCTAATCAGAATTTTTCTGAGTTATGATTTTCCCTGTTGTCTCTTGTGCTGCTAATGATGATTCAAAGAAGTCTCATTCCCTCTTCCTTACACCCTCTCCATAGGTAGCTGAAGCAAGAAGGAAGATCCATGCTGAATCACCTTTTCTTCAGGCTGAATGCACCCAGGTTTCTCAGCCTCTCCCAATAGGTCATATGCTTCAGCCCCATGGCTGTCCTGGCTGCCTCTGCCAGGCTTCCTACAGTTTGCCAGTGTTCTGAGACTGTCCCACACTGGACACAGCACTTAGAGATACAGCCTCACAGAGCTGACCATGGGGAAGTGCCATTTCAGCACTCTGATGACCACAGTTCTGTGATTATGGCCCAGTAAGACATTCTCTTACTCCATCACACAGGCACATCACTGACTCACTGCTGTTCAGCACATTCTTTTCTGGCAACACTGCTCTCTAGGTTGTCCTGCCACATGAGATCAGTTCAACCCAGTTGAAGGAACTGGCATTTTCCTTTGCTGAACCTCAACAGGCCTCTGTCAAACCATTTTCCCAGCCTGTTAAGGTCCCTTGAATACTGTGCCCTGTTCTCCAGCTCACTGACTGCTTCCCCAAGCCTGCAAACCTGATGGAAGTGCATCCTGTCCTGCTGCACAGGTTGTTGATGTTAAGCAGCTAACCACTACGAACCAGTTGCCAGCTGGACTGAAGACAACCCCCGAAGGCTGCTGGTCCAGCCAACTTTTCACTGGCCCACCTGAGAACTGAGTTTCATTGATCAAATTTAGTAAGACAAATAGCATACACATAAATGAGAGATAAAGGGCAATAAGAAAATTAGGAGCTATCTGATCTACTACACAAAAGCCTGTGGATTTGGGCTTTTTTAATCTAGCCTAATTAGTTCTGTGCAACTAACAGCACTTAACTAAAGAGTTAGTATAGGGAAAACTAAACATATCAGCAAAAATTGAAGTCAAACCAGTGTTTAGCTCTTTATGTAACCCTGTCACGACCAAGTATTTCTCAGCTCTGTGAACAGCAGCATTATCTATCAGCCATGCTGAAACACGAAGCAACACAAAGTTGTAATTCCAACTTCAGTGCAAAATTTACAGATGTCCAAGGAATTATTTAAAACACTTCACTGATCTAAGATTTATACAAATATATACAATTCAGTAAACCCAAACGTTCTAACATGTGTTTTAAGGAGGCTAACAAAAAAATAGTTTCGTATCACCCTGCTATAATGAACTGTGCTTCAGTACTGTGCAGAAAAAAACCTTGCCGAAGAAAGAGTTAATTATCAGTGAAGGAAGTCTTGGAAATATCATGGGGATATATGCTGATTGTGTGTCCCTGGTAACTTGATAGTGTGCCAATCCATGATGAGAAGAGTGGGTATGCATATAAAGATTGGAAGCTTCTTGCTTAGAGTTTTGGCTTTATGACCGAATAAGAGATATTTAGAAATCGTTTCACGTGACAGTGGCATGAGGCAGCTGGATTTTAAGAAACTAATACCGAAGTAATAAAAACCTTGTTAACACGGGAGAATATATTCAATTGCTAATACAAGAAAAGGCTGGGACACCATCGACATACTACATCCCCAGCAAACGAGATGTATTTCTGTGAAAAAGACAATAATGGACTCAGAAGTGGCCAAGACAGCCTCAAGGGGACTGTTCATAGACCCAAATTTGAAAATATTACCAGAGCTAGAAACAGAAAACAAGAAAAGTAACTCAGTAGGAATTTACTGAGGCTGTTAGGCTGCACAGACCGAAAGCAGGGGCATCAAGAAATCCCAAATAAGTGTACATCTCAACAAAAAAAGTGTTTAAAAATACATCTTGGAAAAGGCATGCAAGTCTTTTGAGTGAAAAGAAACAAGCAAATACACAAAAATGAAAATCAATAACATTCCTAAAAATGTCCAAGCTACTATTAATTTTAAAATATATTATAAGAAAAGATAAAGGAAGGGAAAGCTGGCAAGTAGAGGATAATGAAGACCCTGTTGATGTATAATACCTACCTGTGTAAAGCTGATGAAAAGAAACTATCAGGGGAAAAAAAGAGATACAAAGTCTTTAGTCTGAAGGATATATATTTCTGGGCTAAAGGGAATTAGTTAATGAATTTATGAAGTGACTGGTAATTATTTATGAAAAGTCATAGAGAACTGGGGTGATACAAATGACAGCAAATTAATTAGATTGCAGGTGTTAGAAGACAGTATGAGACTGGAGACATTGCAGATGATCTAGAGAAGCAAGAAACGTGGAAAAAGAATAGACACATTTACCCCTGGAAAAAAGAAAAACCTCTTACATAGTGTGGTAATCTAAATCCTGACACAGATGGAAAGAACCTGGAGCAGCAAAGAAATAGCAAAAAAAAAACTTGATATAAGCTTGCAAGGCAAGCCACCTCCAAAGCAATTATAAATGTCTCCTAAATGACAGTGTTAAGAATACTATTTTCAATTTGGCTAACTTGGTACAAGAATGATTTAAAGTAGATTAAAGAATCATTTGAGAAAACTCAAATAGCTGTATATTTCTGCTTGAAAAACAGACAACTAAAACATTATGAAAGTGGGGAAATACAGCAGTCTATATTTTAAAAGTGTAAACACTAAGAATGAAGAAGTATGGTTGAGGCTGGTTCAAGCAGCAATGGAATGAAAGTAAGCAATGGGAAATCTAGGCTGATAATCATAAAAGAAATCTTTATGACTTGAATAATAGTAATATTCATAAGACTTAACATTTATATAGTACTTCACATCTTCAAAGCACTTCACTAATATTAACTAATTGCTCTATTCAATTGTAGGGAAGAGTCTTCCCTCAAGGGAAGAAGTTCCAGATCCTGAATCCCTAAGAAGCTACATTAGAAAATCTACCGAAAAACAAACACTATATAGAGAAATCAGCCCCTGGAAAAGTACAGGGCTAAAATGTGCTGAAATAATTTTCCTTCTCTGACTTTTTCCTTTACATATGGAAAGGAAACTATGCACGCTATACAACATCATGCAGATGATACATCCAACAAAAAGAAACAAAGGGAAAAATGGTTCTTTCTTTTGTTTCAATGCAGAGGTGTTTCAGGAAGAGTTTGTAAAGAGGAATACTTTAAACAGAAATGTAGAGAATTGCCCAGTATTGCACAGTGCCATGGATGTAAGTTTCCCAGCTCCACAGCAAAATTTTCCCGAGCAGAAAGGAAGAGAAACACACATTTCTGTACTCCAGTGCTTTTTAACCAGACAAGTTGTTAGATTTTAGTACATGTTGACATAGCTAGTGGTGACACCAATAAAAACAATTTACTGCTGAAAGGATCTAAGACTTCAGGATTGCTTCAACTGCTTAAAGTTTTGTTGGTAAAACTAAAAAAGTTTTGACTACAAGACACAAACACCTGCTAAACCACAGGAATAAAAACTAAGGAGCAAGCAGAAACAAAGACAAAAAAGCAACAGTGAGGGAATAAAAATTGATTGCCTAAGTTGATCCAGTAAGTTTCTACCCTGAAAAGACAGCAGAAGTGACCCTTTCCACTCCACAAGGTGAAGGGACCACATTAACAATGCTCTTCTCCCCATTACTAACCATCGTCAGGGAGAAAGGAAAAGTGGATTAGTTAGAAACGACCCTTTGCAAACCCACTGTTGTCACAGCAAGTGAGCAGCCCTGTAGGCAGGAAAGCCTTCCACCATTCCACGATAGACACAGCTTCCTGATTAATAATTTTAAACCTGATACAAGTGTCTATGAAGGGACACTACTACTGACACAGCCACCACTCCCAGTGGGACAGCAAGCCCGAGGGCCCACATCAGCACTGGCACTGCACTAAGGTGTGCTTGGATAGACTCACCATCCTGGAGAGCATGTAATTTAAACAGACCAGACTGATACAGGCATGTGAAAAAATAAACTTCTGTAGCAATACGTCACCATATGACCGCTGAGAAGTTTTCAGCTGAACGTTTTGCTGTGCACAGCACCACTGTGTTCTGACCAAAAGGCCACCTTAAGGTCTGTGGCTAAATGACGGCACGTTTCATGCCTCAAGATGTCACCTTGTGGACGTCATTCCCCTTTCTCATACTGCATCGAACCAGAAATCCTAGGTCAGCAGCAGATGGGAATATCCAGCAAAAGCAAGGGCAGAGCCAACTATATCCAGGCTATCCAGAATTTTAAATTTTGACATTGTGTCCTGGTGATCCCCAAAGATGGAAAAAACACTTTATAAGTGTGTGTGTGCATGTGTGTGTGTGCTTGCTAAAGGAGTCCAAATATATAACAGAAGGAAGCCAATTAAAAAGGTACTAAATACAGAAGACTTCAACTTCAGTGATTAGTGCTAGGTAATTTGCCTTGTGATAAACAACCATTCAAATCAGTAATAGACCTGAGGTTGTTCCACAGCTTGAAAGCATTCCTCTGAACTTTATCTGCTATCACAGCAAGTGCCAATGTTTATAAGTCAAATTTTGCCATGCAGTTCTACACCATAAAAGCCAGCAATCCCAGTAAGTGTTTGCAAAAGATGTCCACCATAGGGATCATGCTGACCACTACAATCACTATATCCGCATAGGTGCAGCTCAGCTGCTATGTGCAATAGCCAGATGCAGCCTGTAACTTCTCCTCAGTCCTACAAAATGAAATGAATGAATGAAGGTCAGGTTGGATACTTTTCCCTGAATCTATGGAAAATAAATTACTTTTTGGGGACTATCCCCATCCAAGGAACACAACCCATCATGCAGCTGTGAAAAATCCTAGTTTCATCACTACAGCATTGATAAGGAGGGGGGCAGAAGGAAGAGGAAAAGAGAAGAAAAAAAATGATAGCTGAAAAAAACCATAAAAGAAAACCATCAGTGAAAATTGCCCCTGAAACTTTGCAGAATTGTAACGGCTTTCTCTTGCTTAAATTGATTGGTGTAGCAATGTTATAAAATGACTATTAGGATTCATTGTGCACAACAGAAAGTGTGAAATGTCAGCAGACTATACAGCAAAAGTAATGGGTCCTGAACCCCTGTTAGTCAAAAATGATTTTGTTTCAAATTAGAAATTGATTTTTTTGGACACAAGCCCTTTACAGGCTTCCAACTTTTGTAGCTGTGCCTTGGAAGAGATTAACCTCAGCCACTGTTTGGGTCCAGGCTGATGATACCCTTTTGAAAGTTTCTTCACAGGGACTGCTTTTTAATGTTGGTACGGTCTTAACCAATAACACAAGTTATTTGTTCCTTTGAGAACTGCACCACATTTCTTCTCATTTTGCCATTTTCTTTATTTTTATGCTGACATATACAGCAAACTGGCTGACAAGTTAAAATAAAAAAATAAAAAAAAGCTAGTTCATAATTGAACCAAGGATTATGTTCAAGGCTAAGCAGTGAAACATCCAAGCTGCTTTTGTTCCCAACCTTTTCTCTTCCTAAGAGAGAAAAGATTGCTTCTCTGCTCCTTAAGTGGAGGCACTAAGCTAAGGGCAGGATAGGTTCTAGCAGTACAGACATCCCTGTGTGGCAAAATAGCAGGTTGTGATGGTGAAGTCATCACTCGAGTAGGAAAAAAATGCAGAGAAGATTACATTTAAAGAGCAAACCCCACTGCAGTTATTCTCACTGCCTTTTGGGAAAGTTAAAAAATAAATCATTGAAGGACCTTTTTGAGATTAAGGGGCTATTTTTTTCCCTTTCATCAGAACAGCAGCAAAGAACACCATTTGTTACTTAAAATATTTTTTATTGTTTTAAATGCAGTTATCACTTTCTCTTAGGCTGTTTTGAAGACTCGCAATCCTCTTCCTTTAATTGTGCATTTTACTGATATCCTTTTGAACACACCACCACACTCATGGCCCTACAATACAGTATGCTGCCCCTTACCTTTCCTGGGCTTGGTGACTTCCCTCTTGGTCTGCATTAGAGAGGTTTGTCCATCATCCACATTTGCACCAAAGCCAACCATTTTCTTCCCTGAACTGCTCCCACGACCAGTCCCTGGTTTTCTGGAGTTTTTGCTCACTGGAGGTGTTCTCAGTAAATAATCTTCATGTTTCAACATCGGGACACTGGGAAGAAAGAAAGATCACACTGTTACATGATGCATTCAGCCCATTAACACTGCGCCCAGCTCTCCACCCCACTTTTAGTCTCCAGAAGCAAAAACATCATGCTGCTGGTTGAGCTCTCGTTGAATCTATTTATAATTTCTGAAAGCAGGACGCCTAAGGCTTGAAGAGTTACCAACACACTTTATCAGAAGTCTTTGGTTATCAGCAGCCAGCAGCACTCTGACATCTCCATTTGGAGTTTTGTGGCATTGGGCAAATTCCCTAAAGCATTAGGTCCTGGATTTCTTGAGTAGTTAGGACAGGACCAGTGGGCTGAAGACATGCAAAGTACTTTGTGCAGCACAATGGGCCAAAATTGAAAGACAGAGTAGTTTATAAAATGTTTGCTTTGCTAGAATAAAGGGGAAACAGAGAAGATTATGTGAAGAGAAATCTGAAATTTTAGTTTGCAAAAAGGAAGCAGATCATAGAATCAAAGAATCATTTACATTGGAAAGGACCTCTAAGATCACCTGAGTCCAATTGTAAATCCGGCACTGCCAAGGCCACCATTAGACCACATCCCTAAGTGCCACATGTACGTGTCTTTTAAAAGCCTTCAGGGATGGTGACAGGGTGATTTAAGAAAAAAACGGATGAGAAGAGAAGAGACAGAGGTACAATGAATGAATAGAGGTACATTTAAAGAAGATAGAGAATATATGAGCAAACTGGTGGGAGAGCATCTGGTGCAGAAGTGCAGCACTTTGAGTAAAGTAAGAAAAGAGAAAGTTAACCAGAACAGTTACAGTTCAAGATGAACTTCAACACAAGATCATAAACAGGAGGCAAATCTGGTGATGGGGAGCAATCATGACCTCAAGCTCTGCAGACACAGGTATCTCAAAATGTTCTGGGAAGACAGGAGGCTATAAAGACTCACATTTCTCTCACTAAAGACAACCTTCTGCTTCCAAATTCTGCTCTCTGGGAAATAACTACTCCTTTAAATGACAATTCCCAACACATGTACATCATTAGTCCTCATCATAAAAAGCTCCCCTATAGAAGAAATTAAAAATATAAAAAAGTATCTTTGCATTATCCACATGAAATAACACAATTTATCACAAGGTTAGATTGATCTACTTGCAATCATGGACGTGACAAACAACTTTCCTAAGTTAGCAGAAGATTAAACAAATCTTAGCAGCTGGACTCTATGATCCTAGAGGTCTTTTCCAACCTAAACCATTCTGTATTTCTATGATAAATCTTTTTCCTGTTTAAGTATCAATTTTACATTGGCAACCCAAAGACTGTCACTGAGTTTGTATTAGCTAGGATACAGCTTACTGGAGGTTGAATCACAAGAATCTTTTACCTACAAGGTTACACTACTGTAGATCTGAGGGAGAAGCAGGAAATGATAGCTAAATTAAAAGTTTCACATCAACGTGCTCTATAAGACATTGTTTAATAGGGCCCACTGAGCCTGTTGGACAATTAGTATTACTCTTGTATTATTAATGCAGAACAGTATATAATGGCTTATGACCTATAATAACGGACTGAAGTGTTGGATGTAACTTTTCCAAATAACCTCCGTTTACTTTAGGGCTTCTAACTGTGTGACCACTAATAATACGGCAAAGTGTTTTTAAAATTTATGGTGGACTAAATTAGTATCTTATTTGAATTATATGAAATTATTAACCTACTAATTCCTGCAACCCCAAGAGCAGCAAGAGGTGGTTTTGGATCCTAGCAACTGCTTAAAGAGGCTTAAAGGTGTAATACTTGACCAGATTTCTCTGATAAAACAGGACCTGATATTCCATTTGCCAGTACTTGGATGATTAACAGCATTTAAAAGAACAGTGAGGTTGTCATTATTTGGATGCTTTTTGAGTTGTTTCAAGCACATTTGATTATAACCTACAGTCCTCACGTGAAGACTTTGACTTGCAGATAAGGAGGTGATTACTTGACTGGTTCACTGCAGTGTCTTCTACATGGTGCAGTTACCTCTAGAATACTGAGTTCTGTTTTAAATAATACAGTGGCAGAGGCAATTCAAACAGAAACACACACTAAGAAAAAGTTACAGAAGCTAAGGTATAATAAATAACAAAAGCAAGTGTATTTGCATTATAACCTCAATAAACAGTTAGAGCCTCATTGTTTAGTATTTAATAGAAGACACCTCATGCTAAAGTTTTGCTCAAGTAAGGATAGGATCTCAAATCTTAAAATGAACCTTAATCTGAAAGGTATGCAGACCAAGGAGGGAAAGGGATAATGCAGAGAGATAAATAAATTCAGTAATTAACTATGTACCACAATTAAACAAAGAAAACATAAGGAAAAGAAAAAATCTGTTTCAGAACATAATTACTCATTCACCTCTGGAATAATTAGTAAAATGAATGGCGTGACTACTGCAACCTGGAAATTCAAACTCAGCATATGGTCCAAAGGAATCAGCTATTTATATCTGGAGAGATTTAACAACAAAAGAGGTTCTTCTCTATTTCTAAATCCAACTCCCCATAGTGTCACTCAAATGCACCATGGTTAGGACTTCCTGCAGGGCACCACGATATCCAATGAACTTTCATGCCACTCCCCGAAACTACACAACAGAGAAGACTCTCTAAATAAAGACCTTATTAACCTACCTACCCTACATACCAAGGCAGGAGATGTAGTGTCACCAGAAAAGAAGCGAGTCTCAGCACTGCTGCCTCATTATGAATATCCAAGTTCACCATCACCAAAGGAAAACACACCTTGAACATTCTCTCCATCCTGTCTGAGCCTCATATCGCGATATCCCTGCTGAGCGTGAATGGCAAATTTTAAATGTCATTCAGGACCCATTGAATACTGCTAGTATTTGCATTCTTTAAAAAGTAGAAAAACATTAACCTTTTGTTTTATTGAATTAAAATGCCATGGAAATGCTGATGTAGTCTTCAGAGACTGAAATACTTTTACAAAGAAGAATAGCTGTCATTTATTAGACACAAAGAACAATTACTTGATAGGATGCTTTCTGACAAAAAGCAGATTGGTATTCTCATCATAGAAAAGGCATTGTAAAAAAACCCGGCACAGACCTCTGAGACTTGAATAATTTAAAGCTGCATTTGGTGCAATTTGAATTTTTCTTTAGGGAGGCAAAGTTAAATACCTTTAATTTGTTCTAATTATTTCAAATTTGCAAGTTAATTATGGCTGATCATTAAATAACAAAAAGGACTATCGTCTCCACAGAGTTTTACCTCCTACCCTCTGCATTACTTAAGCTAGATTTTAGTATGCATGAATTAACTTTCTAAATAATCACACGGTTTGACTAAATGGCTCAGTAAAATGAGCTCTGATCCTCAGAATAAGCATTAATGGACATTAGAAAGGCTATTGGGACCCATGTTACTTACATTATAAGTATTTTTAATGGGGTCTTATTTACTAATCTTTATGTACTGTTCAAGTTAGGGCACCATATAGATACATTATTCTGCTTTAATAGAGGAAAGTCAGTTCTTCAAGATACTAAAATAAATGTCCACTTAGAGCCAACTAAATTCATTTTTAAACTAATGCAGGAAAACTCTGATAGAATATAACTTGTTTTAGCTGCTGATCCTGATGAATCAATCCAATATAATGGCAGCCTTGGTCTGCAAATGGAGTTTTGCAGATCTGTTGAATCACTAAGCAGCACAAGCAGCTCAGGCTCTTGCCAGAGTCGTGCTTACTATCAGCATGTGATTTACCTCGCCCACGAGGTTTCCTCTCTTCCCTGCTCCACACCCAGAGCTCAGCTGAGTGGGTTCCCAGTCTTCAATCCCAGATTTGGATGCTCACCTTTCCCTGAACTCTGATCTTTCCGTGCATTTTTCAGTGTGGATCAGTGGCATTCAGAGAACAAGACTACGTTGTAACTACTCAGAAACCCAAAATGCGAGGCAATTCATGCCTCCAGTATGCTCAACAGATGGCTGCCTTAATGGTACCCTACTGCACTCTGCTGAGGCAAGGGCTTGCGAGTTTAACCATTATCAAACTAACAGATTGCCGTGGTAGGTTAGCTCCAAAAGCAAACATGTTGGAATGTTATTTTCCTGTTCCATAATTTCTGTTTTAAAAATAAAATAATTAACAGTTCATGTGCGCAATCTGCTGCAATTATATCAGGCCAAGAATGCATAACACTTAATGATGCAAAACTGGTGATAAGTAGACAACCCAAGCAATACGTTTTTGTAGCTGGAACCTGAATTGCCATTTCAGATGCAGTTTGACAAACAGGCTGAAAATTGCTTCCTCCCCTGCCACTTTGGCTGGGAGTGTTTTCCAGCCAGATCAGTTTCCAGAGTCAGCTCAGCATAAAGCAGCAGCGCTATAAGCACTGGGACAAAAGATAAGATGTCAGGATCTTCTTTTCAGCAGGGGTCCAAATTTAGATCCATTCACATCAAGTTATCAAACACTTTTAAAATCACCCATTCCAAAGAGGGGCTGCTTGGGACGTTGTTTGTCTGCATAGCAAATAAAAAAAATATTTTCAGGGAGAAAAGCATGTTTAATGGCAGTGGTCTACTCAAAAACCACAGCTTTTCCAGTCCCCTCAAGAGGAGCTGAGCAGAAACATGTCAGAATGTACGAGCTAGCAGAGCAGCACATAGGAAAGAGAAGGGAGATTGGTTTGCTTGCTGCTGCTTTGGGCAGGGTGTACAAATCCACAGGGCAGCTGAGTAGAGTTGGAAGGGAGATAAGAGAGAGGCAGGTGAGCAGGAGAAGCACAATGTGAACTTCAGAGCAGTCTCTCATCCCTGAACGCCATCACCCTTCCCTTCTTTACCACAAAACTGATCTGCTCACATCAGGTGATCAACAACCTTGAAACCACACTATTAAAAAATCTAAAACAAATAAAATTGAAACATAGAATGGGGGGGGGGGGGGGAAGCTTAGCATTTTTTTACTCCCTTTAAGAAGCAGGAAAATGTCCTAATACAGACCTTGCAGACCATATTCAAGCCCAGAGTGAGATTTCATGGGCCAATTATGAAACCTGGCATTTTGAAGCTTATGTTAGATGCATCAGCATGTTAATGGCACTGCTGGGATCCAGTGAATGTCAATAAGAAACAGCTGCTTTCCTTTCTAGAGAGCATGTGCATTTAAAGCTTTGAGATCACAGAATTGGAGAATAGTTTTGGATAGAAGGGACCTTTTAAAGGTCACCTGGTCCAATTCCCTGCAATGAGCAAGGACATCTTCAAATAGAACAGGTTGCTCAGAGCATATCCAAAGTGACCTTGAATGGTTTCCAGGGATGGTGCATCCATTACCTTTCTGAGCAACCTGTACCAGTGTTTCACCACTCTCACAGTGAAACATTTCTTCATATCTAACTTGAATCAGTCCGTTTAGTTGAAAAGTATGACCACTTGTCCTATCATTACAGACCCTGTTCAAAAGTACGTCCCTGCCTTTCTTAGGAGACCACTTTAACCACTGAAAAGCTGCAGTCAGGTTTCCCCAGTGCCTTCTCCAGGCTAAGGAACACCAGCTGTTGTCAGGACCACGTCCATCTCCTTTCTTACATACTTTTTAGGCAAAAGGCAGGAGAGCAGGGACAGGTAGGGAAACACTTCAACAGTCAGTGAGAGTTCTGGAACTGAAATATAAATATTATCAAATCTGCTTGTAATAAAAGGATTTTTCATCACAGAAAATAGACAGTGATTGCCTACAATCGGCATGTTATTATGCAGACAATATATTGCTGAGCTGTCATGCAGAGATTTCATCTCTTACAGCACTCTTCAGGCTCAATGCCCTTGAATCCAGTAATGCCCATGGTTGTGTCAGGTTTCTCTGCTGTTTTCAGGGGTTTCTCCCCCCTGTTGAGCTCTCAGTCTTGCACCTACTGCATTCGGTTTACTTTTCTTTCATCTTGGAGGAGCTATACTATAACTATGCTAAATTTTTTTTGATATCTGAAGCTGCAGCAGGGTGCAGCAATCCAAAGCACAGCTTCCCCACACCACTCTTTCAGAGACCCATTCCCTCCCCATTCCCTCAGTGACTGGTGTACAGATATTTAATTCTGCCAGCAAGAATTGAGGCCACATATGCTCTTAATTAGCAATGACCTATTAGATCATACCAGCCATAGGTGAAACCCTGGCCCCACTGAATCAATCAGAACACTGTCTTTATCTTCAATGAAGTCAGGACTTCACTTAATATACATGGTTAGAGGTCCATTTGTAGCAAGTATTAAGCTAAATTTAACCTAGAATTATATTCATGACTTCCCTTTGAAGCCCTCTCCTTCCTCTGGTTTAAGTTCACTGCATTTCAACTCCGTACCAGCACCTTTCCAACACATCTGAGTTTTCCTAATAAACAGCGAAATGAGCTGTGATTACTTTTCTGTCTTCTTTTCTGAATGCAAAGAAAATTCTAGCATAAAAGTTTTCAGACAGTCATAGAGAAATGGCTACAGGAAACAGACTGGCCAAGCTTTAGCAGGGCAAAACACTGTGACTGTGTGTTTGGCCTTTCTTATAGAGCAGAGCAGAGCAGCTGTCGTTCCAGCAAACTCTGCTGTCAACCTTCACAAAAGGAAGTCATGTAAATGTCAAGTCACAGGTATAAAAACAATACTTCCAAACAGTGTCTGTGTATCTGAAAAGCCTGCCTGGCTGTCACCAGTCAAAGCACCACAAGGAATGATGCAAAACCCTTTTTAGGACAAAGTTTTTGAACTAAATCTAAACTTCTTCAGTACATCAAGCAGCATCACTCTCTCCTGCAGAAGGAGAATCACATGCTCTTCAGCAAAGTAAATGCCAGTCTTAGTGCCTTATCCAGCATCACTCGTGTCTGGCTGAGAGCCAGCCCCAATCACAAGATACCCATCGAAATGCCATATGCAAGCTATCTCCTGAACAAACATGCCCCAAACTGGATTGCATTCGGTTGTGATTAAGGCATAGAAGAACAACACATCATCTCTTCTCAACTTGGTTCCCCCAGAACAAAAGGCTTCACAGTAGATGGGCTGCATTTCAAAACCAGCTGCGGCAGAGAGGGGTCTGGGTGCGCAGGTAACCACCTTATGTTTTCCTTTGCTAAGACTATCAGTCCACAAGTGCTCTGTCTTCTATAGAAGTTTCCAGACTGGCTGATAAGTGTTGATAACAACAGCTTTCAGTAAATGAGCAGCAATTGCAAAAGCCCTTTTTCTGATCACGGATCACATCACGGAGCAATCATTTGCGAAGGGTAAGTGATGATACAGCAGAGGAGGGACACAATAGGAGTTGAACAGTAGATACTCACAGGGTTGCCAGATGCCCTACTAATAAGAATTTCTGAAGAAGTTCCTGATTAGAGCAACAGATATTTAAGATCACACTTTTTTGTGCAGGTATTAAGAGTTACACATACACTGGAGTATGTGGAGTTTTGAAGGATCAGAACAATTAAAAAAGACGTAAGAACTACAGTTGCTTCTGTTCATTGACAAAATTACACTTGATCGATGACAACTTCCAATACTCAGGATACCAGGAAGATAAATTATCATTCCTGGTTTCTAAGACAGGAAATGGAAGAACAAAGTTTCAAACTTCTCACAGCAACAGCAATGAAAATTAATAATCACTAAACTGGGCAAACACACATAACCCTAAGGATCCTGAGGTGACTTTCTGGGTCACTGACAGCTCCCCTGGTATCAGGTAACATGTTGCATGGGAAAGTCTTTCATAAATATATCAAATTCCATAATAAACACAATTAGAGTTTTTATACTGCCCATTCTTCTGAGGTTGCGGAATCTGATTTCTCTAACCAGGAACCATTACCACTGAAAACAACATGGATCACCCTTGCAGGACTCATCTTTTTCCAAGAAATTTCTGTCCCCTTATTCTCATCATCTTTATCTGTAGGACAGGATGATTAAATCAAGTATGTTAAGCACAGGTTAGTACAGGCTTTTAGGATTATGTGTCTGTTAGTGTCAAAGCCTTACAAATCTTGGGACTAGTGAATCTGGAAGCTGCAGTGCTTTTCTTTTTCCAAAAAGCCATTTGGCTCCTCTGCCAAATACAAACCTGACATGGGTTTTGATTTTTGTTTTATAATGATAAAAACAATAATGTTAGAATTTTGCCAGGTTGGTAACTACAAATATACGTGGCATCCTAAATATTCTCATACTACAGCATCTTTTAAAATAGTGTCATACACTATCCCAGATCTGCTAGAAACACCCCTCCTGATGCATCTTCACACTTCATTGGCCTTTTTTCCATGATTAAATCACATCTGTGGGACATGGTCACTCTATGATTAAAGAGTATATTAATGATTTACCACTACACTAGTACTCATCCATATTATATTGCTTAGTAAAATGAAAACACTGAGATTGTTTATTGATCTGCTTTAAAAAAAATCCTATAGCCCGAAAAGAAGTAAATAGAGAAGTTAAAACTTTGGACTTTACTCTGATTAGTGGATTACTATGCCCAACAGATGCAGATTTGACAAGGAAGCTCTTGGTAAAGATTTAAAATAACAATTTTAGCCACTTCAGTCGCCTTAAATTCACTGAAGTTACATATTTCACAGAGCGTGTTTGATGGCTAGTGACTGAAAAATCAAGTATTTATTGCAAGTGCAATACAGACTTAGATGCCTAAATAATGGCATGCAACTATAAAAACCCTGGCCTGGGCCCCACAGAAAAACCCAACAAACTAAAGATTTCCTTTCAGTGCATGTATTTTATGTGAATTTGACAGCACCACCAAATATTGACTCAACCAGGATGTTTACGAAACAGATTTAACACGTTTTTGCACTCATATTTAGAAAATATTCAGATATAATAGAATTGAAATCAGACAGAAACCACTGCCTCAATAAAAGACACATACCACTGAGATATGTATTGGCATGCTCTGATGTCCAGCATCAAGGGAAAGAACAAAGAGAAGAGATCCTAGCACAAGACTGTTTACCATGAAGCTCTGGGCTCTGGGCTGTCAGTTCCCAGCTTCTGGAAACCCTTTTGGTCCAGATATAAGTGATTTTTGCCATCTTAGAGCTACCACTATTGATTTCTGGACCTGAAAGTCTACCTTTTGTTCTCTGTTACAACCTGGTGGAAATGTCTGTCCAGAGCAGATGCCACAAGTGTCACTCTGACATTGTGACATGGGTTCAGAGGTTTGCATTTTTTGTGCTGCCAAATCATCTCAGCCCTACTGAGTCCACAGCTGGTATATAAACTTAGCCCATCTCTCAGAGACATGATTTGCTCAAAAAGGATGCAAAGATGTAAATGGAGATTAAGGGAACACAGAGTTAAAAAGAAAAGAAGGATTAACTATGCATCGATCAAACAGAAGGGCATGTAGTTATACAAAGAGGTGAAGCCTGGCACTATTGACAGAAGACTGAAAACACTTGCAAATTGTTTTGTTTCAAACACTTGTGTGTGCTAGAAGTCACATGAAAATGTTTCTACAAAGAAAAGCTGATGACTTGTCACTGTAGTTTAGTTCTAATGCTTTTCTCCCCAGGTCACCAATGAAATCTTTTGAGCATGATTTAGATTTTAGGTGGATTTTCCAGGCAGAGACCATCTTTGCGATCAGTGCAAAGAAGCACATTAGTTTGAAACTCACCAACTTAGGATCGAGGGTGGGGAGGGAAAAAAAGCACTCAAAGTCTAAAAAAGCTTAGGACAAAAAAAAAGATGAAAAAAAAAAGAGCTCAAAGTCATGAAATGTAAATCAAGAAAGATATTGTTGGAACAGACAGAGGCAGAAGCCAACATGACATGACCCAGTGGTTCCAAAAGACAGAAAGAATTAGGGAATGTATTAGCAGCACATGGGTGAAAGTTAATCCAACACACAACAAAACTCTGACTGCCACATAACTGAAGGAGTAAAGAAGAGATGGTGGCAGAGAAAATAAAGGAACAGCTTTATGACTTTTAACAGACAACTCATCCCCGAAGGTGAGTTTCAGAGAAGGGAAGGTGACAAGATCTGAACAAGCAGCCAAGATACCCATTTGGAAAACTTATTTTGAAGTAGGTGAATGAATACAGAGCAGTGAAAGAAGACTGTAGAGTAGTCAAGGTGCAAGAAGAAGGACTAGAGCAAGGGGTGTCGTTTTAACTGTTGACACACCAAAATAATATTTTGGCTGCGGAGGAGAAGGAAACCGCAATAGCTGTCAGTAGCCCAGACGCCTACAGAGAAGGAGAATGACCCCAAGGTTATGAGTCTGAGTGGCAGGGAGGATGTGGCATTATCAAAATCAGAAGTGAAGAGAGATTCAGAAGAAAAAGTAAGGAGCTCTGTTTTGGCCAGATTAGGAATGATCTGACGGCAAAACAACTGGGATTATGTGTCAGGGACGCAGTCAGATATGCAAGACTAGATGGAACAGAGCAGAGGGTTTAAGAGTTATTGGCAGAGAGATGATAGCCAAATCCGTGTAACAGGATGTTGTCATCCAGTTGGTACAGAAATCTCCAGTCAAATCAAGGAGTGACTAAATCCCTTCCCTCCCACCTCAGAGAGATTCCTACCTAGTTTCAAATGAAATTATCTAAAATAGTGCTGCAAAAACATGCATAAAAAAACCTGACTTTCCATAAAATCTAAAGATCATACTGTTTCTAAAACTAGGGCAACCACTAAATGAAAGTTAACCCGAACAATAACTTTAGCTAAACTTCAGGTCACATGCATTTAATATAATGAGATGAGGAATATGAAAAGGCCATTCATAATGGAATTCATCGAGTTAGGAATGCCATGCTTAGCTGCCTTATAACATATAATTAATGATCCTATAAAAATCCAGCAGTACGAACTCTCCCGGCTGCCCGCAGAACTGTTCTTTATGCTGGGTAGGGCAAGCAAGCATCTGCTTCCACAAATACTGCCCTTTGAGAAGCTGAAAAGCGTTTTTTCCCCTGTTCCATCAGGGACCACAGTGCCATTTCCATGACACGCTGAGCTTTGAACCATTACCCAAATCAGACTATAGCATTTGGCAACCCAGTACACATCTGTCATGATAGACTGGTTATTGGTCAAACGTTAAAGAAAAAGTCATTAACTCTCTTCCATTGCTTGTAATACCCCGCCTTCCTCCAGATTATTTATAATCCCCACTAAACCCACCCTCTGTTTATAGTCTTCTAACACAAAAGTGAAATATATACTGTCTGGAGATCTGTCTTGCCTTATACCACTCCCAACCATTTGGTACAACAAAAGATGTTCTCTCTCCATCAAAAGGCCTGATCCCTCCTGAAGCACTGACGCTCGCATTCAAGGTTAAAGGATTAAGGCCTGAAGCACTGAGTACCAGAGGAAATGAAGCCAAATATCAAAAGAAACAAAAAAATCAATCCTCTTCACCGCAGGAGCAGTGTGAAGAACAAATCAGCTGGACTGAATCTAAAATTTTCTCTGCGTGGCTCTCAAAAATTAGCACTTTTATAAATATAATGGGTAGTTCTGCAAAGCCTCAGCACCCGTGAAAAGCCACGGAGTTCAACTCAATACATCAGTATGGTCTGAGAAGTTTTATGTCATAATAATTCAGTGGCAAATACACAAGGTCCACTTCAGAAAGAGCAAGAGCTGGGAAGTGCGTGAGAGCACGTGTGCTGTTATCTTTATATGTAGTCTGCAAATCTGCAAGTGGCAGAACCTAATATTTACTAAAGTTTCCCTTTTGCTTCAATTCTCTGAGTGCTGAAGTGCAGCCAAGGTCACAGGCAGGGTGGGGGAGTGGGTTTTAGCTTAGTGCAGCTGTGATCATGGGCAGAACAGCAGGGTACAGAGGATTTCTTGCTTAACTTTGTAATACCAATAGCTTTTGTTCTTAGTCCTGCCCCATCAGTTCTGATATAAGCTTTTAAATGGCATGAAAGTTGTGCGGGTGGGTTTAAAATTTCCTGATTTAAAACTACCTTCCAGAACATTTTGTTTTATAAGGTTTTTCTTAACTTTTCCAACTGATAAATTTCTGGGACATATGAATGTCTAGGTTAAACATAATATTCTTTTCATCCAAGATTACACATAAAAATAAAAAGTAACAAAATGGTATGTCTGAAAAAGTAATCCACTCCAATTTATAAAAATAGAATTCAGGTTTTCAAAATTCAATTCAGGCAGTAAACTAACAGTGTCTACATTTTTCTGTAAAGGGAAGCATCTGCAAATGACTTGCAAAAATGTCTCTCACTGTCTGCAAGTGTTGGCAAGGAACAAATTCCTTCAGGAGATGCATGCATTTCAAATACTTCAACCCAAAGAAAAAATTCTCCAAGCACTTTCAGTTTTGATGTGGGATATTACCGAACCAAACCCATGCAGAACACTAGCAGGAAACGCAAGTTTTGTGAAAATACCAAAGCACTTGTGTTTTAACAAGCTTGTTTTCACCAACTGCCCGCCGAAGCTTAGCAGTGTTTCTAACACCTGAGTGTCTGTGCTTTTTGAAGACCTCACCTACAGGCTGGGTGCATCTGCCTATGGAAAACACTTACGGCATCTCCTGCTTATATCTTATACCTCCAGTCTCTCCGTAGGCTTCCTGCTCAAGGTTACTTTGGACTGCAATGGGAATGATGTAATACTGCCGTGTGCAGCAGACGTGATCATGAGAACAGAATCAGCATAATTCAGGTAAATGTTAGATAGGCAGCTTGAAATCACTGTTGCAGTTGAAAGTAAACCTGAAAATTAGATTAGTGAAGGAACCAGGTCAGCAGAAATGAACTCCTCTCTCTCCAGACCGATAAGGATCACTGCCTACCCTAACAAAAAGACCCTAAACACTAAATGCATGCATAGCTATATGTAAAAAATTGCCACACACTCCCCTTTAGCAATATGTTTTTAGTAACCACATCAGAACAAAAACCTTCACCCGGTGCAAGAAAACCTACTACCTTCAGAGTCTGCACGTGGCCCCAGTGAAGCAAAAATGTGTGCCTAACTCTGACTATACTCTCCCATACGTCACAGCAGACTCCAGCAGCCATCTGTTGGAAGGATGCTGAGCCTATATATAGCCAGACACCACCACGAGAGAAAGAAAAACTCGTATCTGCACCTAATTCAGTGTGTGCACTATTGGCAGATCTGCAAGCACTTTTTTTTTACCGGCCAAACAAGCATTCGCTCCACAAATATCCTATCTAAAAATGATATAAACTTCAATGTAAAATTATCTGGAACAAGAAAGTAACTTGGTTGTTAAAAGAAGCACTAACAGGTGGGTAAGCTGCTTCCAGATACACAGATTTTACAGGCCATTTGCAAGCACAGTTGATTTCATCCCAATTTAATCTACCAGTCTGCCAAAACAGCAAATAGATAGAAAAAAAATCCCAATAAACTGCATGCAGTACCTTCCTAAAAGTTGGCCAAATCCTACATAGACACACTTCAAGAAACCAAGGACAACTCAGAGATGACCTGAAGCCTGGGAGTCTTGGACAATGAGCCAGTTGCAGCTCTGGTGAAAGTTTCTCCTTCACAGACTCAGGACCTGGAGACACCTCAGGACTTGGGAAGTGACGTGCCAGAATGAAGAACTGAAAGTTCCTCATAGGAAACAAAATGGGTGCTACCATTGTTTTTCAATTCTCTTCTCCTCAAAAACAGGAGTAATGGGGCCAGCAAAATTCAGGTCAGCAGTGGCAGAGCCGTGCAATTGCGCGTGATTTTTATTTTATATTTAAATTATTTGGGGGGGGAATTGTGTGAACAAACCTGGATATGCCTGGGACAGCAGGGGGAGCTGCGAGTCTGCGTTCCTCTGCAGGTCTGTTTAATTGCACTGAATATTTGGACAAAAGCACGTAAGTGTGCTTGCACATCACCACAGAAAGATGCCTGCATGTCTAACAAGCCTCAGAAAAGAGAGCTCATAACAAAGCATTAAACAAGGAGCAACAGATAATTGTCACCTTCTCTCACTAGATAATAAAAATAGTTACACCATGAACATAAAAATCTTTTTAAAGACCCCTGACAGCATTCCCTCGTGGAACTATCACCATAGCAATGTGCATCCGAGTACAGGGGAAGTACTGCTGAATCCTGTGCTTGATATTTTCAAGTAACTAAAAATACAAACTGGAAAAAATACACACAGGTGATGTAGAATGGGGCACACAAACATAAAGAGCCTTCAATGAAATTAAAGGTGGCAAATTCCACCTGCAAATCTTTAATACGCCAGCAAAGAATCCTTTCACCAGGCAGCACACATTGAAAGAGTGCCTGCAGATAACTAAACACATCTGATAGCTGCTGTATCCAACAATTCCTATTTAGAACGCTTTGCACGGGTTTGTGTAGAGGCTTAGTGGCAGAATCGTGTGAAATCTGAGGCAGAGATGCCCATTAGGGAGCAGGCAGTAAAAAGCCACACTGGCAGAGCCTTACAGGAAACCTAGACTCGGAAAAGCAGGGAATCTTGTATGCTAAGATTTAGGCACACAGCAGCACTCTGGGGAGGAGTGCTTGCAAAGTAGAAAACCATGTCTCCTCTAGCTGGTGCCATTAAATAGGTCTTATTTCGATGCCATTCAGATCCAAAGTTAAGCTTAAACGAAGGAGAGAAGAGTTTTAAAATTCCTTTCCCAAATGCAGATGTCAGGAGCACACACAAAAGCAGGTGCTGGGTGTATTGATCCTACTGAATACACATGGAGTGGGTACTTGAGCATGTACCAAGCATCTGCGTCTGGGAGATGGAAAGCACTTTGTAAAAGGCTGTTTTATGCTAAACAAATGCATCAGGTTATGTTTTTATTTTGAATATTTTAAAGCATCTTGCACACTGGGGCAGACTTGAAAAGAAATTATACAGACAACTTGCCATTAATTGCCCAAGCTACCATCTCCATAGCTGCAAATTGGCTGTGGGCACACTTAGGAGCACTCCAAGCTGCTGAAAACCATCCTCAATAAAACCTGCTCTGACTGCTGCACCTTAGAGAAATGGAGATCCTGCATCTGAAGGCAGTTCAGGTCCCACACGTTGTCCCAGCTGCAAGTAGGCAAAGGGACAGGCACATTTCTTCTCAACATGAGGGAAGGGGCAAATCCAACACTGCAAATTCATAGAAGAACAGGTATCCAAATAGGCTGAGATGGACAGTGCTTGCTGACAAAGATAACAAAAAGACCTTAACAGCACATGTAGAAGAAGAAACAGAACAGGCATCCCTTTGCAAATCTGGCCATAGTTTGTAGTAGCCCCTGAGATCAAAGTTTTCATTTTCACTAATACACTACGAGGAAAACCTGAATCAGAAATCAAACTCTGTACTGTATTTGCTTGTGGAATCTTTTTTGCTTTCTTCAATGGGGGAAAAAATTAATCGCTACAGGAGATGACAAGATGCCTTTTAAACTACATACCTCATTTCTGACTACAATTACCTTTCAATAGTCTGGCACAGCTGCATGCTCCTATTTGCTTTTTTTTTTTTTTTTTTCATTAAGGGTTCCTCTATTATTTGTATCTATCCTGTAGCATTTATGCCTGGCAGTGATGCACATTCCCCTGTCTACAATTCTTCCTGCAGATAGTAGAGGATAAATTGCAACTAGATTTTTGTAATTGTAGATAATTAACTCAAAATGAGCTGTTAATTATATAAAAAACAATGTTTTTCAGTTCTTGATTATATTATTAATTTTACTTCTCACTTCAGCAAGTTTCATATTTTAAAGGTATTTCACCATTTCCTTTAAAATAAAAGGATATTTTAGTTTTGTTTATTTGAAGACTAAAATCAAGTTTTATGCTGTGAGATTTGCTGGAAGAGCTCTCATGTATGAACTGGAAGTCAGAGAGGGCTGATTTTCCATTAGCATTCTGCTGGCATTTGCTGTAACAAGAACTGTTTGACACGTCAACTAAAAAGCAAACACCACCACCACAAAAAAAAAAATAATTCCCACAACTAAAAAAATTTTAAAAAATTTTTAAAAAAAAAGCAGGGGGAAAAAACCACCCCAAAAACAAACAAACAAACAAAAAAAAGAGGCAGTTAAAAAAAGGATGTATGTCTACCAGCTCTTCCTTTTTTCTAAGACCCAGCCACACACTTACACCCTCTCTCTCTGTGTACTGAAGAAAACATCACTTACATATTCAAATGCATAAAAGAGACAAATGGACTTGTCTTCCACAGCCTCTTTAAGCCTTACATTAGAGTAAATTATTTAGGGACCGTTCATCTGGTAACCTTTGCGAAACTGAAGATGGCATATAGGAAGAAAAACTTCCAAGTGTTTTGCTGCCAAACTTTGTAACCAGCTGGCATGGCACCTTGAGACTGCTCAAATACACAATAACTTTGAAAAATTACAGTAAATTAAACCAGGGGAATGAAGAGAGGGTGGGGAACCTTTTGAAATCTGGGACTCTAATTTTGTTAACAGCACAGGTTTTCCTCATTTTCCCTGTTAGGATATGTAGATATTTGCAGGGTTTTGGTAAACTGTTGCCAAGAAGCCCTACAGATGTTCTAGGTTACATTTTTCCTCCAAGGGGCTTAATGCTACTGCATCTGAAACATGTCATGACTCTCCATCTTTTTTGTTACAGTGATAATACTTTGATCACTTCAGTTTGTGTGAAAATGAAAGAAAAAAGCATCAGAATACAACAAAGATATGCCAGTAACTCACAGCAGCCAAACACCTGGTTAAGCAGCGAAGTATTCCAAGAAACTAACAACTCCTGCTGCTCTGGAGAAAAAAAAGCTTATCCTTTTTCAGTAAAAAAGGATCTCAAAAAGAAAAATAAGTGTAATAAAGTTTAAAAATAAGAAAAAGGAAAGTACTGAACCCTTAGTTTATAAATGAATTATCAGTTCTTCCAGTATTCTCAGAATAGAAAAGTTTATTATTTTGAGGTATTCTCTTGTCACTAAAGGGGTCATTTAAAGCACAGCTGCTCATATGGTCCACCATTCTTTGGTCAAAAGAACACCTAGAGTTACAGCATAGAACAAGAAGCTGCTACTTTCTGAGAAAAGGAGGAAACTGCCAAATCCACAGTTTTTATTTGTTGCTTTTCTAATAAGCCTAAATCTTCTTCCAGTGTTAACTTGAATGCAACAGGGTAGGACAGAAAGTACAATAGTGAACTGATTGAAGTTTTAAATAGCAAGCAGGATGGAGATAAAGAGCCAAACACTGGCTTAACTCTACTACCAGTTATTTCAGTGGTGGTTTGCTCTGCTCTGAAGCAGAGGTGCAGTGTAGAGGTTTTTAAAAAACAAGTAACTGTGACCAACTGTGGAAGATCTATCTGAGAGTTGTTATTACTATTTACATCAGGTCCAAATCAAGACTGAAGAGATGTTCTGATCTTAATTTAAAAAGCAACAAGCAGCACCTAGAACAAAGAACTAAAATTAAGATTTTGTGAAAATTCCATTAGGCACTGGCCTAAGAGGTGGCACATGAAACCTCTTCAGGAAGTCAGCCCTTAAACTTTGAGTAATAACAGGTCAGCATAACTATTGAGTTGACTCATAAAACACAGCAGTCAATGAATTTTACCCTTCCTGCAGAAAAAAGCTCTTAATCTGAAACAAACACATGAACTAATACACTTGGCAGGCAACAGCACACTGTCAAGAAGATATACTGACCCTGTGAAGCACTTAGAAGTGAAGAGAGAAATTACCTTAGCCCCATGCTGCTGCCGTTCATCATCAGAGCAAGTTCTCCGGGTGCTTCAGCAATGGGCACATCTTCTGAGCCAGGTACACGGCCTCTAATCCTGGAAAGGATGAGTTAGTTGGTTCTGCAGCTGGTCAAATCATCACCCCAGGAATCTGTCACTAAAAGGTGACCTATGTCTCTATAAATGGGGCACTTACACACATTAAATGCAGAAGCTTTCATGATTGTCTTCACACTTTCAAATATACTTTCGTATTGGAAGGGTGATTTAGGCCCAATGCCTTTGCTTCTAAGGGCAACCACTGGGAAATTGAAAAGTTTCATTTACAGGTTACAGTACCAGAGTTCAAAGGCATCATGTGTAGTATGCATAAAACAGAATTTGTTTAAGATGGCTGTGTTTCCTCAAAGTACGGGCCCACGAATGATGTTCCACTTTTAATAGATAACTCGATGCTTTTCTTTCTCTCCAATGAAGGTAGAAAAGTCAAGATAGAGGTACTTCTTTTTTGACTAAAATTTCTGTTTCCAGGCTTTGCTGTTACTGGTCAGCTCCGGTAAGGCTTGAACCAGGAGGAGCCACTGAACTACCCTTTGGCCTGAACATGCAGACACAAACCATTTTTGATTGCTGAGCAACTATTTCACATAGAGAGAAATTGTAAACTGAAAGTACTATGGACACATGAGGCTAAATAGGAAAATGTGAAAAATTAAAAGCAGTTATGATGCAGCATGGCAAAAATAAAAGGATCAATTCATATCTTAGCTAAAAGATCAAAAAAGTTAATAGTCAATAACTGCAAATGGTCAAACCTCTTATTTGTCATTCAATGCAATGGACCTCAACCAGTACTCCACTCAGGCAGAAGGACAGACAAAAATAAACATTATTGTGAAAAGGATTTTTCTCGTGTTGTTTTTCTATACTGTCATGATTTTCTAGCTCAGTTAGAACCTCCTAACAATGAAGCAAAGGGTATTTGAGCTTAGATAAACAAATTTTTATTGTTAGTACTATACAAAATTACCCTGTTGCCAAGTGCAAGAGTGAATTATATATCTGGAACTGAAACTGGAACTGTGATGCCTAAGAGATTTACTTCTAAATATCAAACATTTAATTCTAAAGATACTGAAATATTTTTAAGAGACAGCATATTATATTCTACTTGTTTTCTTAGAGAGAATATGGCAAATCTGACTTCATAAGCACCTCTGAAAAGAGATCACAAAAATACCAAGCACTGAGATTGATCATATATGATTTTTTTCATAAAATTCTTTTTAGGTAACTAGAGCTCAAAAACCACAAAGGGTTTTTTTCAGAAAAAAAAAATAGCTAAAATAGATATAATGGTACTAACAAGCACATCGTTACAGATATTTAAGGTGCATTTTTTTCTGGCCTTATGCCTCCAAACCTGAAAAATTTCCGTTAGAAAAAAAAATCCACCAAAAAACTCCGTTTGTATGTCCTTCATATCTACTTGTTTTTCATTAGAGGAATGCATGCATAGAATTAAGGTATTTGATGATTAAGAATCCATCTGTTCCTACTTAATTCTCACCTGAAGTCATAATCCTTTGTTAGCGACCTCAGTCATTTTCAACACACACAATAGTGATTTCCTCTAAGACAGGTACTTTTAAAGCCACATAAACACATTATTTTCAATGTAAACAACAATCCAAGAAGACAAACAAAAGACCACATAGATTACAGTACTCTCTTTTACAGTTTGAAAAGTAACCAGGGGGCTGAAATTAAGAAGAGAAAGTGATGTATTCCTCCATGGTGGTTATAGCGCACAGATGCAGGAAGCAGGTCATCTAATGCAGACTCTCATGGGATGCTGTCAGCAGCTGCCATATTAAAACAGTATAGAAATATGCATCCTTGAGAAACACTCCTACTGCCTCTTTTAAAAGACTGCAGATTTTTCCCCATTGTTTTCCCTTTCTAATGCTGAAAGGCTGGTACTGAGTTACACTGGCTAATTTAACCTGTTCCTTTCACTGCTCCTCTCACTTTAGTAACATCATACCAAAAAAGAAGTCGTTCCCTCTTTCTCAGAGACTCCATTTACATTGTCAGAAAAGCGTAATTTCATCTTCAGCAACAAACTCACAAGCCACATCTCACATTTCTATGGCTGCTCCATTTCCATTGAAGTTTTAAGCACATATTGTGCCTCACTCTTGGCATTCCCCCTTTTCACTAACATCACTAGAAAGAAAATGTCCTTGCTACACAGAGCTCCCTTCCTCTTCCACAAATATATGGGGGGAAAATATATATATTCCATATGTATATATATACATATATATGAAAATACATATACATATACATATAGATGTGTGTATATATATAATGATTCCATCTTTTCTGTACAACACACTTCTTCCAGTCCCTACCTAGGAGGGTGCAACACTTCAAAACTGACCTTTCCAAGGAAAGAAGGGAGAATGCCACATCTATGTCATCCGTGCTCACGCTGCCCTCTTGCCAAATGTCTGTATTCCTTTCAAGTGCCTGCACTAAGATCAACCTCTCATTTTCTTCTACAGCTTCTCTTTTCCTACCTAGTCTTTTAGCAGTGCTTTTCTTGTGCCTTTCTTTCTACCACATACTGTTTTCCTCTGCTGCTTTCCACAGCTGTCATGCTGCTTCCCAACAGTATACACTAACATACTAAAAAGCCTCCTCTCCTCTGAATCACTGTTAGAAATTATGCCACAAGTCTTGCCTATCTTATTTTATTCTATCTACTGTTGCTTATTTTGTTCTATTCTCCCACTTTAATCAACTATTTCCCATGGGATCATTAGAAATTTTAGAATTTTTTTTTAAATTGTTAGGTCTCAAAAATCACCTGTTATAATCCATACAGGATTGGTGTATTTGCTGTTGTTTTAGGAGTAGTTTTGCTTCCTGTTTAATCAATAAATGTTGGAGTCGTTCCTTTTCAATTTCCAGCTCCATTTTTTGCAGAAGCAGCTTCTGCCTTCTTTCTTCATACAACCTTTTAGCCAGCTCTGTCTCCTTAGGTCCCGAGTCCGTGCTGTGATTCAGCCCAGAACCTTGACAGTGCCTGGAATGATCACAGGTTTTGTGAACTGTCCCAGAGTGTTTTCTAAGTACCTGGCTGACACAGCAGCTCTCTTCCATGCACCCTGAGCTCCCCTCATGCCTCCAGGCACAGCCATGACTCCCTTGCTGAGGGCTCCGAAATTCACTTGCTCTCTGGTCCATCTCCTGAGCTTGCTTTACATGGTGAGGGCTCCTCTGCTTGGCTGGGGAAATCACGTTGTTGCACTTTCTGTGCAAATCATTTTCCACTGGATACTCCTTCAGACGCCCCTGATGGTTGTAATGAGTTTCAGTCCTGTAATCATGGTTATTCCTGCAAGGCTGAGACAACACGACACGGGCTGGGCTTCCAGCCTTTGGTGCTCCACTGTTCTTATGAAGAGTCCAAGGTCCCCCAAGACCCAAGCAGGAGCTGTCCAGCCCCAACGATGGCTGTTGGCACAAGCTCTTCTTACCGGATACCTGCAATAGGAGAAACCATTTCCTGTAAATCACCAAAATGCATCTTTCTTCACCAATTTCCCTTGGTAAATGTGTTCTCTTCGAAACAGAGCTGCTTTTCCATGTTGATGGACATACAGCCAAACCCGACAAAATGTTTACCAGAACACAGACACAAATCTGCTATCACAGTTCATTCCATCTACACAAGTGTAATAAATGCAAAACTACTGTCGGCAGGATCCTCAGCATAAAATGAGTCACTTCAGAGTATCAAGTAGTTGTGAGCATCTAGGGTTACATAAAATCAACTTGAAGAGTGGCAAAAAACATTAAATG
This sequence comes from Acanthornis magna, assembly GCA_036785705.1. NCBI lineage: Eukaryota > Metazoa > Chordata > Aves > Passeriformes > Acanthizidae > Acanthornis > Acanthornis magna. Next base: position 1,684,319 of record JAWUZG010000036.1, read on the forward strand.
TTAAGGTTTGAAAATGTTTAATTTTGAATACTGAGCCAAAAAATCCATTCAGCCACTATAAATACTCTTTGATTGGCTATTACACAGCAGGAGATTTGATGTAAAACATTTCACCTTGCACTGAATGGGATATTACTTACCGCTGGAAATTTGATGAGAGTTTTTGAAATATCTTTACAGAAACACAGATAAAAACCAACTACTTTCTGTAAAAAATGGCTGTACATCAAAAGCTGTCATTTAAATACAAAACATGTTTAAATACAGCTATAAACGTAAGTGATTTTTCAATTAAGCTGGGCAAGTGATTATAGTCTGATAAAATTCCGAAGAAAGCAAGCAACTGTAATTCACATTTGTCAACCCAGTACAAGCAAATTCTAGTGGTTTTGTTATAGTCATGGATATTATGTAACAGACATCACAATCCTAGCTAGCTCCTGGAGTATCTTTGCACTAAGGTTCATCTAGACAGTTAAGCATTTGAGCTTTTATGCACATCACAACAGCAGTATATCAGGCACACGCATTCCTTTTGCTAGAACTGCGCATTAATTTCAATAACAAACTGAATTTAAGCTCCTGCAGCCTTTGGGACCTTTCACAAAGAGATGGGCCTTTTTAATTACAGAAGCCAGATTTGTTAAAGATAGCAAAACCACTACAGTGTAAGTGGTTTAGCAGGGAAATCTGGAATCCACTGATGAAAACGAAAGGTATTATTTGCCCTCTGGCAACGCTTACAATAGATAGGTATTGTGCACATAGAGTGCAAGACAGTCAGCCAGACCCAAAACACTCGAATTTAGGAATGCAAGCAAGCATCCAGCAATGATTAGAAGAGAGATATAATACAAACCTATGCAGCATTTATATGTATAATTTAGATTCTTTTTTTAATAAATAAACAAAATACCAAATATACTCAGCTGCCCTTCAAGACAACCAATTACAAGTTTCTTGTAGACTTCACAGAATGTAAATTAATGTGGATTAGCACCTGAATACTGATATTTTATTATTTCCAGTTCTGTGCATACAAATATATTCTCTCTGCCATGTGATTGAAAGCCAAGGATGTCATGTTTTGCCCCAAAGGGCCCAGTGAGTTGGAGGCATTTGCATTAATGTCAGTGCTAAATGTCTGAGGAAAGTCTGGTGCTTGGACTGGGTGAAAAGTGCAGGACACTAAAATATTTTAAAGTCAGAGGGGCTGGCAGGGCAACTGAGTAGAAATGCAACATGCTGCCAAAAAGATGGAGTTTTGTTATTTATTATTTGTAGCATGTCATCCTTGTCGGCAATATTTTCTAGACAAATAAAGGCTGCAGAGCCCTTTTAATCTAAATTAGACAATGCAGAAAAGGATGACACAGTCTCTCATTTCCCACCTCACCTGCTTCTGGTTATAGAGCATTTAGGGCACCTACAGGAAGAGGCTTTCAAGGTGGAGGATTTTCCAGTCCCCATGAACAGCAGAAGGTCTCAGACCTGAAGGTATTCTTAGAGGATTCTATCAGGGCTGGCAGTGTAGGGTGGTCTACAGAAAGCAAACACCTGTCTTTCTGTGGCACATAAATAGTAGTTAAAAAGAACACACAAAAAAAAAAAAAGGAAGCTCAAAAGATGAAACGTCTGAGTAATCTTCATTTTAGCAGTTTACTGACTGACGAGACAAGAGAATGTTAAGAAATCTAAGCACACGAATGAAGATGTTACAAAATAATCATCAGGTTTAAGAATAAAGGTCCACATTGCAAATTAACTTCATGGCTGAGACTCTATTAAGAGTCCCTGAAGGCCCTAAAAGAGAGGTACCAGTTAGCATTTGTTGACCTTGGCCGCCATTAAGTCTGCCCTGATGGTCTCAGAAATGGCATTGACATTTAAAGACTTCATAACAAGGCAGAGAAATTTTAATGTTATTTCACAGTTACAATATGTTTGCAGGGGGGAAAATTCTCATTAATGTCATTGAATGTGAGTGGGATTTTTTTATTCCATTAGAAGGAAGAGCTCATGTTAGGGAGAAGACTGAGTTCTAACATGCCTTTGATGGATACTCAGTACTTTGCAGGGTCTAACCCCAAAAAAAAATTAACTCTTGGGAGTCAGGAACTAGTCAACAACTTTTTTTGTAATTTGTGGGTTTTCTCTTAAAGCCTTAATTGAAAATACAGCTGGATGGTAGAGGTTGCAGGGAAAATGGATTGACATTTACATGTATGAAGAACAGAAGAGACTGGTGCATGATGTGACAGATCTGTAAGATGCAAGCCAGGTGAAGGGGAAAAGAAGAGTAAAGAAATATTCCAAAGACCCACCTACTACTGTGCGTCTAAAGACACACAAGCATAAGGAATTGGGTAATTTTACAAGATGAGTTTAAGAAAGATATTGCCTATGGGACACATGGAAACCATGACGGACCATGATGGAACAGCTGTGCTTTCTCCTCCATGGAGCTCTTCCAGGCTTGCTGTGCCGTATTTAAAGATACAAGTTCCTTTAACTGAGGCTTAAACAAACTCAGACTGCCCCTTGCAACATAAAGAGTTAATAAGACTTGATCAGATGTGAAACTCCTGTGAAACACGAGATACTAAAAATGGTTTTAATAATCTTTAGAAGGATTTAGAAAGGGAGACACATGTGGAGGTCTACAAAGTCTTTACTGCAACCCCAGTAATTTTTGCTCAGGGATTCAGCGTAAAGCTTAAACAAACATCCAGTCCTTAAAACTTCCTATGAACAGACAAACAGTGCACCAGTTTTATGCATGCAGCATTATGATCCTTGCAAATTGTTCTTAAATGCAACTTGTGTGCTTCGCAGTTCTAATTCAGAGCACTGGCAGAGAAGCACAGTTACAGACTGACTTCAGCACAAAGGGCTTTGTACTGCAAGGGAAGAACTCGTAACTGAGCATATCTTTACAATCTCAGCACAGGCAAGGTCCTGGCAGATTTTACTGCATGTACAAACATGTTTAAGAAACAGCCCAAAATCATACCCTTGAGAAGTCTTGCACTCTGAGGGACAAAGGCTGGAGTCCCAGTAAAATGCAGTGCTGTTAGCTCGCAGAGCAAAATAAGAGTTTAATTCATAGCACCTAGGTTCGTAGTTTTTAGTTGAAATACGTCTGAATACAGAAAAAGACACAATGAAGCAAAATCATTCTCAGTTGTATCTTCTGGACATTTCTCTAATTTGCATTTTCAGCTCAGGGGTTTCTTTTGGTGGGGTAGAAACAGTGGAAGGAGCACACTGATTCAGAACTAGTCCATTGTGCTGATCTAAGTGGGGACCCTGAAGGAAACCGCAAGGAATGAACAGAAGCAGCAACCAGAGAAGAAATACAGAGATTTAGAGATTTTTAGAAGATTTTTAAAGATGAAACAGAGGCTACCATACACAGAAACACCTTAAAGAGCACCAAGGGCACATACTTAAGAGTCTTCACCTGTGTAGTTGTTCTTTGGACATGGTCAGCAAAATTTATTAGGAAAAATTTGTTCACTGAAAGTGTTGTCAAGCCCTGGCACCCTGTGGTGCAGTCACCAGCCCTGGAGGTATTTAAGAGACATGCAGATGTGGTGTTTAGGGACAGGTTTAGTGGTGGGCTTGGCAACGCTGCGTTAACGGTTGGACTCAGAGGTGGTTTCCAACATAAAGAATTCTGTGATTCCATCAGTGACCCAGCCGACACCCTCACTAAGACATATATCCTAAACCTGGAACTCAGTCACTGCTCTGCATTGTTGATGTATGGGTCTCATCTGAATAAAGCTTGGCTTTGGGTTTCAGGTCTATCAACAGTATAAGCACTTGCTTTTGTCAGCAAAATGAGGAGGATGTATTACAAATAAGCTCAGATAGGATATTGGGGCAACAGAAATGCTGTTTTTAAGAACAATTACATCAAATTATAGGACTATTTGAAGTACATTACTAGTGATTAAGGAACTATTCCTTCCAATATTCTGTAAGAATTTATCAGGGAGAATGAAAAAGGGTAAAGATTTTAAAGCATATTAGTAGGAACGACTGAAGTCTATAATTTTTTTTCTTTAAATCATATAATCCTTTGTTAAAATCTGTACCATAAATAACCCAATATCAGTTATTACAAAGTGCCATGTAATAGTACAGCAACTGTCTCTGTCACTACCTAAGATAAATACAGTAGATAACTTGTAAGGTAAGCCGACCATTTTTCAAGCAAGAAATAAAGCACCATTTTCTGTAGAAATTATGTATAGCTATGATTGCCATATTCCACTGAATAAAACAAGTGGTCTCATATGAAAGAAACCGTGAATGACAGTCACCAACCTGTATTTTTCCTGTAAAAATACACTGAACTCAATATACTGAACAGGCGTAACTAAAAAAAAAAAAAAAAAAGTAATATCACATCACAAAAAAGTGAATCTATAGCTGCTAGCTGACAGCAGAGGAACACCTCCTATGTTTGTGCTGCCTTCAGCATTTTTTCTCCTCTTTGTTAAGAGGGTTTGAGCTGGCATGCCAGGTGCACAAAAAACCTGCATTCAAAGTAGCATGTGAGCATTTGCTGGCACTCAGCTTTAAGTGTATATTTTGCATTCATAAACATGCCACCCTTCTTCTCCAGCTACCCAAACACTGTAGATAATCTCTAACAAAGGCTCCCATTTCAGAGCAGCAGACTGGTTTTACGCTGGCTGATAAGGCAGTTAATAATGCAGGGCTCCAAGAAAACTAAAGCAAGGTGTCTGCGTGCCGAGTCCTGGCAGTCACTGCGAGACGAATGTCCATTAAGCCCACACGGTACCCACACCTGGCACTGCAATACCTGGCCACTAAATTTAAGCAAACATGTTTGCTTTTCAAAACAAAACTGTATCATTCCTGTTTGCACTACAGAAAAATGCCACCACACTAATCTTGACAGAACCAGGTCCAACTATTAAGATTCAATGTGCTGCCAACATTATAAAAATAATAAATTTTTTTAAAAAACACAATCTTCTGACTTCAATTTTTTTACTTCTGCCCTTATTTTACTGAAGAATCAGTAGTTCAAGACCTAGATAAATATTTCAAAAACTATACTATTTGTGAGCAGAGCAGGTCACTACCATTTCCCAGTGCATTTGGAGTTCATGTGAAATAAGGGCAGAAGAGTGATGAGCTGCATTTTTAACATGGGCATATACAGAATAGTTGTCTAGCTGATAGAGAATGTGTAATGCAACATCTGGACTGTACGCCTTGCCAAAGCCCATCCCAAATAAATGTAGTGCATTCTCCCTAGTGCAATTAACTCTTGTACTCTGGCAGGTTGTGCTAGAAGATCATCAAGGTAGATTACCTTCCAGCATATGAACTAAATACTTACAGGTGTTATATCATCAGTTATTACTTACAAACTTCTGCATTTAACAAGACATCCAGGCAAATGAATGATCTAATTTATGAATTATTTATAAGAATTTCACAGCATGCTCCTGGCGTCATCCATGGCCTTTTCCAGGTCATATGACACCAATTAGAGCTGAATTTTAAATTATTCAATAACCTGAACTCTCTTGTCATTTAACATATAGATATCAATGCAGTAAACAAGTTAAGTCTAATGGGCCCTGGAGGTTTGCGTTCCTCCACCCATCAGCAGCAGAGGCTGTATGCTACCACTGGAATAAAAAATAATAGAATGCAGCAGTCAAAAACATTTGCAAGGTTTTAATAAGTTATTTTCCCTCCCTTAGGGATTTTAGTATAACTTACAAGCCCTGAATCTAAAACATATTAAAGTCCTTAGCTATGTGCTTTTAAAACAAAATTAGGACATAGCAAAAGAGCAAGTCTGACACTAACCCTAATTTAGGCCCTTAATTTGAAATGTAGTGGAAATTATGGAGTAAGCAAGATTTACTATGCACAACTCATTACCTTCAGGCTCTCCTACAGTAGAGCCAAAAATAGCCCCTCTCCCAACACAGATACACCTGCCTATAAAGATAAGGCTACATAGAGGGAAATGGAAATATTAATTTAACAGCTATCAGTTAACAGGTGTATCCATATTCCTTACCATTTGGGTGGCAAAAAGGCTTCCACCATTCTTCTGTCCCAACAGCACTGGAGACACCAGTGATCTAGAAACCTATCAGGACTTGGGTACTGGCCTCAAGACATAACACTTCAGAGAAGTTTAAGGTTGCACCACATCATTAAAAAAAATGAATGTAACCACCTCCGAAGCAACAGACACAATAAAAGATACCTTGAAACCATAGTTTTCCATGATGACTACAAGAAGAACAAGAAGACATTAACAATAAGGATGATGAGACGAACAGCACCATTAGATATTTGATTCTGCCTCAGTGTGAAGTCTGCAGGAAATGCAGACAATCATGCCACTTCCCGGCTCTGAATCTCATGAGGGTGTGAGCATGACCCCTCCCTACCTCTGATCTACCCTGAGAGCTCCAAGTCCTATGGTAGAAAACCTCTGACATTGGGTGTGCTCAGTACAAACCTGAAGTCTGCCTGGCACCAACAGACTTATTTCTATAGTAGCTGTGCCTCAGCTTTCTAAAAACTGCTCTTCCAAACCCCAGACACACTCCTCAAGATGGTCACTTGCAGCCCCCTGTCTTGGAGGACCCAGCGACCCCACTCACCTGCACACACATTTCCTTTGCTCACCGCTTTGCAAGGATTAAAAAGTTTCCTGAGATCTATCCAACAGCAAGAGGAAAAGACAGAAAGGGAGATGCTCAGCTTATCCATTTAAACACCAGCAAGAAGATCTCTAGCTACTGCTGTCAAGATAAATGCCAAAAAAATGATGCTGAGAAAACATCATGCCAAATAAGTAAAAACACACCTATCCAAAATGTCTAGCCAGATTAGCAAGAATAAGGATTTAGATAAAGAACACAACATTGGATTTTCTGCTCCCTGACCTTATCATAGGAGGGTGCTGCAACAGAGTTCTGCATGTTTTTTTAAACTTTTTAAACTTTTTAAGAAAAATAGCAAAGAGGGGGGAAAAAAGACAACTGCCTAATCTCTCAGCACACATTTTAAGAACATACAAAAATAGCTATAAGGGATTTTATTTTGGTTGGCAGCCAGATTTAGCTTCATTCCTACACTGGGCAGCATTTGATTATTTCACATTAAGGGTAGTAACATGTTGGACGATAAGAGGGAAGTTCATATTGGTTTTCATTAAAGAGTAATATCCACCATGTCTTTCGTTCTTCAAGGTAACTTTTTCAAAGTTATTTTAAAAAGCAAACAGTTTTCCACTTGGAATCGCAAGTTTAGCATATCACAGGCTACACATGTTCCCAGCTATTGCCAGCCTCTTTAGAATTCAATCAACATTTGCTCCAAAGTCATGCTTTCGTAGCTCCAGACACAAGACAAAAGGGCAAATATACTGTGACCCTTCTAAATAGCCCTGATTACTGTGATCAAACAGAAGCAAGATACTTATGTGGATAAGAAGGTGCAGAGTTTGATGTGTGAAGATTACTGCAGAAGTAGACATTGAATCAGCATTTGCCAACATGCACCTCACCATGACAGCCAATATCACCTTTCCCCTGTATTTACAGCAGGGATAATTTTGGTACCCACCGGCCAGGGATGTATTGTAAGTAACAGCCATTGTTCACTCAGGAAAATTACAGAAAGTTTTACTTCCTTCAGGTGTCTCCTGCAGCATCCCTGGGGTATGGATGAAGGCTTTGAAATACTTTTGCTGCACAAAAAAAGGAATAGATGACATCTAGGAATTAAAAGCATGTTCAGAAGTAGGGACAGTGTTTTGGGGAAAAGAAGAAAAAAAAACAAACCACAAAATAACCAGAAAGTTATTTAAATAATAAAGAAATCCCACACAAGGAAAAGCAGAGAATCTTTTGATTTTAATAGTGGAAAGGTGTGCCCAAGCGAGCGCATTCTGTCAGCAGTGTCCTTGCACTAAGAGCTAGACAGCATTTAGATTCTGCTAATGATCCCATCTCTGGGAAATAATTCATAAAAAGTAAACAGTAATTTTCATATGCCTGCCCTTTTGATCTTACATTTGTAGGGAGTATCCTGAGGCTAGCTGTGGGCGCCCTCATGGCTCTGGCTGATTGACCTCTAATCTGCCCCTCAAGTAACGATCATGCCAAGGAATGACAACAAGAGTTGCAGACATTTCAGTGCAATCCCATTAAAGACAGGCTGACTCACTTCATCTTGTCAAAGAAGAAGTTTCACACAAGAAATAAAAGCTTTTTAGAAGGACTCTTTTATTTTGTAATGATGCTGTTCTTCAGAACAAAGACTGGAACAAGACTAATGCACCAGGACCTGACTGGTACAGAGCTTTACATTACCTGGCCAAATGCTGGTGCAAGACACAGTGACGTGGCAAATAGTCTTGGTAGCAGAAAATTAAGAGCAACTTCTAAAAGATTCAAGTCAGAACCATGGTACTTGACCTCCCCACATTTTGGAAAAGTACATATACCACTTATAAGATAGCGGTTATCTAACTGACTGCTGAGAGTCTCATCAGCCACGCAGGCTGTGAGTGTTGAGATCCCAGCCTGTGTGGTTTTATCCCACGCTAACCCCTAGTAAACACAAGAGGGGTCCTTATGTCTCTTTCACTGGGTATGAAGCTCGGAGAGGAAACAGCCAGTCTGGAGCAGCTGATATGCAGAAAATCACTGTCATGCCGTAACTTGCTTTCATGCCAAGGTGACTAAATTACCAAGAACAACTTACTGAAATAAGGGAGTGAAGAAACTACAAATTAACATGCTGGAATCCAAAGAAATGGGAGCACAGACTATTTTGTATATTAGAGTAATACTGAAAAAGCATACATACTCCCAACACACTGAAGGATACAATGAAGCAGAGAGATAAATGAACCAGTAAAAAGGGAGCATCAGAGTTACCACCACAGTGCTTAGAACACTAAGTTGTCTCTGAATGGCACGACAACTCTATCATGGGCAGATATTACATATATGCTTCCACTTCCTGCTTCAGTCTTTCCATAGTTCATATCCCTACTCTTGTCAGATTCTCTTGCCTTAGCAAGAAGTCAACATCTTAGTTTACAGTTACATAAGAGCATTCTGCAAATTGATAGGATGTGAACTTTTTTGACTAGGAACATATGTAGCTGGAAGTTTTGTGCAAAACACAACCACCTCTGAAGAAGTTCCACCTAAGCACAATATCTCATAATCTGTTACCTAATCTGACAGTCTCTGCATTGGACACATGTCCCTGAGACCTCTGAAGAACACAGGCAAATGATCTCACAGGAGTCTGCAAGACTCAGCTCTCTGAACATAAAAATTCAAGGTTCTCTTGGCATACAGGCTGTGATTTCAGTGAGAAATTAAATGTTTTCTCTTTGGCGGGCTTGTAGTATGTCAAACAGGAACATAAATTAACTAATGAAAGACTGCATGAAAAGTCGAATCAAGGAATAGGAACAGGCAAGGAACAAACAGCAATCTCTTATTCCCAGGCTAAGCCAGCTGTTGCATTTTGAAGCTCACCACGAAGATGCTGACTCCACAACACTCCCCCCACACTTAAAACGCCACAATGGATGTCCCAGCAGACACTCCATGTATGGCTAAGGCTCCTTAAGAGCTGAGGGCATTCTGCAGTGGGCTTAGTACTGTTAAAGATAGCAACCGCTGACAGAGGGAAACGACCTCTGATATATTAAGCTACAAAGATCAACTTCCTCTTGACCTATGGAAATAGATCTTTTACAGTCCTGCTTAACACCATAAAGTATAGCAACGTTGTCAAAGCTATTATTTGCATAAAATGGTGCTGGATGTGTTGTAGAGCAGTTTGACAGTCCAACCTGATGGGTCTCAGCTGCAGAATATTGATATAAAGGCTCTTCTGTAGTAACCATAGGCCATTAGGTTGTCTGAATGGACATCCATCACTACCAGCTTGTGTGAAGAACATTAAGTTAAAAAGGCATGACCAAGAATAAATTGAAAGGCCCTTCACTACACCAGGGCAGCAGTGACTTTGTGAGGCAACTGCCTTCACTCTGTGGCACTGCAGTCTGGACGGACACACCAAGTAAAACCCACCCACATGTTTATTAAAGGGAGCTCATTTTCATAAAGCCCTCAAAGTCTCAAGAGCCAGAGAAAAGGACATCCTTGCACAAAGTTGGGCCTTGGTCATAAGCACACAAAAATACGCAAAGGAATTAAATATGTGATCACAGTCTCACATTAATAGTTAGCAAAACATTGTGTCCTGCTTACAAGCCATAGAGAAGGGACATGGAAGGTCAATTCCCAACTCTGAACCCCAACATTACATTCTTTTCAAGCTGCAGATGTGCACCTTCCTCTCTATAGTGAACCATTATTTTGTTGTGTTTTGCCAATTTAAGAGCTCTGTTGTGAAGAGCAGGCACTCCATACCTCTTTCGTGACATTTCCAACCAGTACCCTAACAGACATGCATTTAAAAAAAGAAAAATCTCTTCCCCACATGATAGCAATTAATGTAGCAGATAGAAGACAACTGAAATTTGATATTAATTATTCTCAAGTAGGGAACCAATTTTTGATAGGAATTTTTTTTCCCAGGGTAAACCATAGAAGTTTCTGGTTTTGTATTTTAGCTTAGCTCTGGTTTATCCTTCCCCACTTTGCGAACTCAGTCTGTGCAGTACATCTGCACAAATGCTGAAAGCAGAAACAGCCCGTGATGCAGAAAGCAGAGACAGGCCATGATGCCAAAAGGTATAAATTTTTGAAGTTCTGACAAAATTCTAATGCAAAGTTGAACCCTCTATCTGGGTTCCCAGGCCACTTCTTTGGATAGAGTTAGTTAATAAATGTATTCTGATTACCAGGCTTAAGCCTTTCTTATTCCATCTGAAAGAGCTGCACTTCAGCTCTCCTCCTTAAACTCTGGATTCAACAAAGAATAGTAACGCTTTGAGGCTGAAAATCTCTAAAACCACTCAGTGCCAACTTTAATGGGAGCAGAATTAGGTCAACAGTAAAATTCACTCCCTCCAGGAACAGAGTTTGAACCATCCAGTTGAGCAGAGAAGAAATTCTCACCACATGTTTCCATATCTGTAAAGTCCCTTGGGATTTGTAAATTGTAAAAAAAAAAAAAAAAAAAAAAAAGAAAGAAAGAAAGAAAGAATTTCCAAATGTCATTGCAGAGCAGAAAGCTCTATCCTGCTGGAGAAGTAAAAAGAGATTGAGTCTCCCTCATAGTTACATATTAAATAAGTGCACCTTTTGAAGTGTCGCAAACTTGATGGGGGAGAAGGGAGAAGACATGAAGTCGCAAGTATTTAGAAGAACTGAGTGGGAGGGGAAAAAAGAGGAAGAAGGGCTAAGAGCAAAGAAAAGAAGAAACCCAAATCACATTGATTCAGTCAGGTATTTAAAATGAGTTTTCTTTAATTAGCTGAACTGTAATACAAATTAAAACTGAATTTCTTGTTCACAGTACATTCATTGAAGGGGAGGGGATGCAGATGGCTATTTCCAGAGCAGTTCAAGCTAAAACAGACTCAGTTCTGCAGGACTGAGCAGGAGCCAGTTTCTGTCCTTCTCAAAAAGACCAAAAAGCAACTTGGCAGCAGACAGTCTGACTGCAAGCCCCATCTCAGAAATACTTACAAAGCACGACAAACCTGTGGCAATTGCGACTGAGCTCATTAAAATCACTACAGATTATTTAAAGTCTTCATGCCTGACTTTATTGCTTTATTATACTTTAAATGCCCAGGAAAAGAAGCTGTAGACACAGGGCAGAAATCAGGGCTCTAGCAGATCACTAAGTGATGAGTAAAAGGAGTTTGGTCACACATTGTATTTTTGGCATGAAATGTTAAACTGGATTGATTATAGAATTTCCTCTTGTTTTTGAAATCTTTTGCTTTCTGATGGCAGAACTGTTGATGACACAAATGCCCAAGCCCAGCTTTCAGTCTGGATAATGACCAGAAGCAAAGTAATCAGATCTCTTGGATCAGTGTCTGTCTCATGATACGAGATAAGATTAATAGTTTCATGCTGATTTGCCACTTCCTAGAATAGTGTTAAATTACAAATTTACAGGGGGGTGGGAGGAAATGTGTACCGAATGAAACTCTCAGAAAAGGGCAAAACCAAAGCACAGTTATCATAAGATAAAACCATAAAACAATCACAGCCCTTGGGGGACCAGAAGCTCTGTGCAGCCTCTCATGTGTCAGATCATCACAGGGTGCCTGGTTATTTCATGATAAGATTATCTAATGTTAATCTCACCACTAGAATTGACTGCAATAAAAATGTTACCAACTTTCTAATTTTAATTACTGGGCTCCTGAAGATAACTACTTCAATTCTGTTTGGAAAAAAAACCAACAAAAACACTCCCCATGCGTTCTCTGAAGCTGGGAGTACTTCAAATACCAATACCGTGGATTGGACGATTTTCCATGTCTTTATTTCTGTGATTATTAACTCTTCTCTTCCCTTCTGTCTTCACCCAGTCATCCTAACACAGGACAGCAAGTGCTTATAGGATAACATGGTTTCTTCTATTTCATTCCACAAACTACATCCAAAAAAGTGCCAAACACCTCAAAACAAAACAGAATGCATCTGTAAGTAGGCATTCCTGAAATAATGCAGAAGGGGAAGTTTTTCCTAACCAAAAATTGTCAATGTCATGACCTTTGCATTAGCCAGCAGAAGTGGCAACCCCGACTGTATCACCTCCTACGGCAGATGCACATGAGCTAATTCCCTGGAGAAGATTTCTGTGGAGCAATCTCTTCAGAACCCACCAATAATTCACCGAAGAGATAATCTCAGGTGTTAGTTACATCAACTGGTATTGTAACACATGCACACACACACACACACACACACACACACACCCTCCTTGCATTGTAATTGTTATACCTGTAAAGCTTTTACAGTAAATATCTTCCTCCCACTGCCCAATGCACAGTGGCAAATGCTCGCAGAGCCAAACAAGCCATTTACTGTCCTAGGACTTCAAACTGCAGACAAGAACTTTCAAAAGGAGATACTGTGCAAAAACCCTTTAGGGAATAAGTTTTTGGGGGCAGTGGAGTTCCTCAGGAACACAAATGAAGTTCAATAATAAACAGGAGGTGAAAAAAAACCCAAGCATAAGGACTCAGACAAATTGAAGAACCTCCCATTGTACCAGCTTCATCTGATCCAAAACCACATTGTTACCAGGGACCCTGGTTAAACTCATTAATAGTCCCCTGTTTGGGTCTGATTCTACATTTTTCATCAAACCTTATTATTATCAAATTAAGGACTTCATGCTACAACGATTTCTCACAAGAGTTGCAACCTGGTAAAACCAAACAACTATGTCCTAATCATACTGTCTTTGGATGCTATTCTACTATTGCAATTTTCTGTAGATGAAACTAGAGAATAAGAACAGTTGAAGCAATTTAAAGAATACATTTGTCATTTTACTCACTGGTATGATACAATTTGCTTATACATCACTTATTTTATATATGCATACATAATCTATTGTCTGCGTTTTCCTCATGCTTTTAGCATAAAAATGGTTAGAGAAAAATCTAGATGTGTATTTCTCCTGAGTTCACCAGTTCCTGCTGTTTGTTTCTCACCTGAAGTCATAATCCTGTCTTTGACATCATAATCATTTGCACAGCCACCAATTGAGATGTCACAAACGGAGGATTATGGCCAGGTGGGGAATAAGCAGCAGGAGCAGTTGAACTCTTAAGAAACAAAAATCTTGCTTTCATGCAAATGTCCTTCATAATAGAGAACAAAAGAACAAAGGGAGAAAACTACAATGGAGAGAAAAATACTAGAAGCCAGATTGTTTCTAAATACATGATCTCCCTGAAGTTCCCTCTGAGGAGTCAGCTGCCGATTAACAACTGCACAAATCATCACAAAAATAAAACAAAACTTGACATCTGATGATTGAACTCCCCCCACTGCCACCACTACACACATACACAGTTTTCTACTTAACATGAAATCAGCAGAAATACAAGGCACTTTGAGAGAACTTGTAACCTTTAGAGGTATTTATATATTCCTGGCAGTAACTAAGCATACTTCTCCTTGCTCTGTAGATGAAGACACTGAGGTCAAAGAATACACAGGACCTCTCTGAATCTCAGTCACTAACAGATTGCTGAAGACATTAGATATTGTAAAATTCAGAGCCGAAGTGGCACAAATTCCGGAGGAACAGAAAACCCACAGCTCCAGTTGCAGTCCAACAGGAGGCTGCTGCAGAAGGGCTATTCTGGTTTACCAGTTCCAAAGAGTTAAAATAATTACAAACAATTTTTATGTTTTAAAAAATCATTCATAAATTAATCTGTCTGAAATTGATAGCTAGAATCAATCTGAGTATCAATATAAAAAAACTGGGGAAAAAAAATTAAATCAAAACTGCAATCCAGATCCAAAACACAGTAACTTTATACGTAAAGAGAAACCCAATCAGCTACACCGATACTGCTCACTTTGTAAGGCTGCTGCAAAAACATCTACCAGGAATAATTCTGCTTTCATTTCTACTTTCTTCTTTTATTCAGGTTTGGGTAAGCAGTGCTAAACTGAAAAATGCTTAAATTGCCATGTTCTTGGCACTGCTGTTATATCCATATCAAGAAAATGAGTATTTCTGCACTGGTCTAATTAAAAAATACAAGAAATTTGGTTTTGGAAAGGGAAAAAAAAGCACTGCTTCACATACTTGTGCTCTGCCTCACTACTGCTTGTGATGATGCTGAATGTATGCCATTAAATGTGACAGCATAGATAGCCTACAGCTCAAACAATTCCATCATCTGCCTGTATTCTATTCACACACAGTCTTCTGGACACATCCTGTCCAGATCTTGTCACAGCACAGCAGATGTGGCAGCTCATTTCCTCAGCAGCAGAGCAGGGTAGGAACCTTAGCATGAAAACTGTGCCTTCTCTCCTCTTATTTTCCAATCTCTGATTTGTGGTGCTGAAGTATCAGGACTGTTGCAAGTTCATTTGAATTGTCCAAATAGCCTGCCTGTAAACAAAAGTGTCATTTGACAAAGGAGTTAATTCAGTAGAAGAAACTTTTTGACTTTGGCACTAATCACTTTGTATTTTAGAACTAACTCCCTCTTTCCTCCAAATCTGAAATGAGTACAAGCAGGACTATAAACAGCATTTCAGCTTTTAGGCACTATCAAGCGTGAGAGCAGACTGCAAAAAACACAGAATAGTCTGTGTATCTGTACAATACAGCTGAACCTGAAAAAAGGCTAAGTAGTATATATGAAATCTATCCATGACTTCTAGTAAAGGAGTTGCTGAATAACTCTAAGCTCACTTAGGATTTTACACTTGATGGACAAACCTCTAACTATCCTAACTAGATTTTAAAAAACTGTTAATTGCTCTCGAGTTGTACTTAACTTTGGAATCTTCTGTTTCTTTTCCAGATCTCTAAAGAAGTTTGGCTTCCCAGAATTTTACTAGTTTTCCCAGGCTTATCAGTTTAGTTCAACAAAAAATAGTAAGCCTACCTAAAAATCTTGTCCCACATTTCTTTTTATACCTATCCTGTATTTTTTTAAACAGAAGCTTTATTCATCCACAGTATTTCTGAGCATCTTTAAACCTGTCACTTTAAGAGTCCAGATGGTAAAAGAATCTTTTGCTCCTGTACAAATTTATGTATTATGTATTAATAAGGCTCAAATTCTATATTCAGAGAGCAGATATGGATATTTATGAATAACTCAAAGAAAATTGCTTTACAGAAAATAAATTTAAATTCCTCCCTTCATTTTTCATAAAGGATGACGGGTAGTTTGTTACACTAATAATCACCTGGAACATGCAAAAGAATGTTTAACTGTATTCCTCTATCTTACTGTTGGCAGTTACCATGCTCACAAAACCTTTTCTATCCATACCAAGAAAAGCAGGCACACAAGAACATGGTCAAGTTAAGAGCAGGTGAAAGTCACAGTTTTACCTTACCTGTACTGAAGCTTTTCATCTAATGGGAAAATGGATACTTTTAACTTTCCCTTTTCTAAAAATTTACACACCTGTACTGAAAGCAAAAGTTCAATCATCTTGGAAAGAGTAATACAGTTAGTATTGAATCTTTACTTCTAGGCGGCGGGAACAGAGGGTGGAATCAATTCTACGCTAAATATACATCCAAACCCTGTATTTCCTTAACACCTTTGTAAGGTGAGCAGCACCCGTGCTGAGAACTGCCTACTGAGAATTCCAAGACTCAGCCTTTAGATAACATACAGCAGCAATGGATAATGGACACTCTAGGAAGCGGCAGATAGAAAAATGCCAGTTAAAATATTTTAACTCCAAGGAGGCAACAAGCCTTTCAGGATGAATAAAATCTCCTCTTAGAAATAAATCAAAAAACTATAGTGTACTTTGTTCAAGGCAAAAAGAACAGAGGATGCAAAACCATGCATCTGAAACCATGGACTGAAGGCCAGTGCAGCCACACCTCTGCATAGTCTGTAAGTAGCAGCATTTCATTCCTAGAGGCCATTGGTGTCTGCTGTTAAAGTGAAAAAGTCTGGTAGGTAACAGTATAACTGATGTGCCTCCCAGCCAAAAACCCTTACTGTCATAAAACTGAGTGCTAAGCAGAGCTTTAAATAAAGTTTGGAAGTGAAATGTTCTCAAACGTTAGCCTGTGATTTCTGAAATTAGAGGTCAACTCTATTACCCCTTGATGCTTGACTTCTGAAATTCCTTATAATATGGCACTTGCTTCCCATTTTCAGGAATGCACCTCATGCAGTCAAGCATATGGAGTCAATAAAGGTGTCTCTTCATCTGCCATCTGAAGCTTTATTTTTCTCACTTATAAATTGCAACTGGTTTTAGTAATAGCAATCCCTGCACACATTTGAAATGCACTTCCATTTTCCACATTGCAGAGCTATATGGCTTAGTAAATACATGCAATTTAGGTTCAAAACCATAGCTCCAGGCACTACATATCGAGAATTTTATATTACTGAAAATTAATGCCTTTTTTGCATATGCTTGAGCAATAAATTAAAAAGCTATGTCTTATATGTATCAATTGGGATTTTCTTAGCCTTCATTTTTAAAAAGAATCATGCATACAGAGTTGCATTTCAGTTTCTTCCCTGGGCTTTTAATAAGAGAATATGAATTTATTTCAATTCATCAAAAGCAACTAACTAGAACTCTAGGAGTCTCATATTTTGTACTGAAATTTGTAGGTGTTCAACTGCTTCAATATCAACCTCTGAATTCAATTCTCCAACTGAAAAAAAATTGGCACCTGCATGTACAGTACTCATGGCAGTACCCATGTAGAATAATCAAAGTGATAGTAATAATTTCTTTCAGCATAGAAAACAGCAGTCCCCATACCAGAGTTGAGAGGAAAATAAATGAGGTTATAATAATTGCTGAAAGGGGGCACCAGGACTAAATAATGCTCTGATGCTGTTCTCTCCTGAAGGGCCCTATTTCGTCACCACGTACATGGAGCAGAGACAAAGCCATGGATATTGCTGAACGCATATTGAAGGCGCATGTGATTTAGGGCAAGAGTCTAGTGCTGCTAACACAACCTCACTTCTTCTGTGGCTTTCTTTTTCCCACCCCAGGCTGACCAGTGACCAAGGAGTGAATGCTGGAGTAAGCCACAGCTCAGGGGCTCTTCAAATTAAGGCTACAGTAGAAGTGCCCCAAGAGATGGCCAAGGAAGGGCCAACAATTGTTGGTCCTTATTCCTCCTCCCCTCCACGTAGAAGGGAGAGCCTGGAGCCAATTTAACCTAGATGGCTGCAATGACAGACCACAGACTTGTGAGACAGAAAGCTTAATCATGAAATCAGCAAGCTGTGTCAAAAAACACTTGAAACAAACATCTCACATAGAACCCATTTGGGAGAAGCCTTTCATTTTTGCCATACATAAACCATTAAGAAGAGAGAATTGGAAATAAACCTTTTCCTTCCTCTGTGTCTTACTTGCTTCACTCAGAATATGCCTCTGATCTAAATTCAGATTTAAACTTGGGGATGTCATGCTTCAGAAAGTAAAACTAATGTGGAAAAGATGAAAATGAACTTTCAACATGCAATCGAATACACTTTTTGCATCCAAAGCAAAGATGGAAGAATCAATTCAATAGAACAATGGTAAGAGGAATCTATTAGCTTATCTCCCTGTGAATCATAGGAGTTCACATGAATTATTAGTAATCATTCCATGTGATTTCATGAATTCCATTCATTTTAAAATGTATTATTTCACAAAACCTACAAAAATAATTACATAAATTGGAAGAATTTGAAAAGAAGTATCACCTTCCACTTCACAAGAGCAATGAGTGAGCCAGGCTGCTCACTTACAAAAGAGAAATCAAGAAAATTATAAACATTTTCATTACGACAACTTTAACTCACAAATATTTGAAAGAAGCATATATAACTTGTACACAAGTCAAGCTCAAACTAAAGTTCTGGGATTTGTTTGTTGGGTTTTTTTAAAACTTCAGTGTACAAAACCCAGAGTTAATGTATTTTGCTTGTGTTTTTTTCCAGCAGTGGGATCTCCCTGGAACTGGAGTGATGACAAAAGCCTCCATTACCACCTTACCAAGGCTTGATGTCAGCAATGAAAACCTTTCTAGAGTCACTTTTTGAAGGTAACTTTCAAAGTCTTTCCTACATTACGAAGGTACTAAATGCACCAAAATATAATTTTCTCTAAACAAAATGGTATTCATCAAATCTTCAACCTATTATCCCACATTCACTTTTGGAACAGACATGTCGATAGAACAGCATCGTCAATCAATCCGATAGATTTTGAGTGTATCCGCAATGAATCTACTCTGCAATAAATTGGCTTGAGTCATTTTTAAAATCCTATCTTAATGTTAGGAGAAGAAAAATTATTATTTTGATCTACTCCTCCTCCCCTTAAAGCACCTTGGGCAAGGGCTAAGCATTAAAAAGAAAAATAACCAACAGCTGTATTACAGCAATAAAGCCTAAATAAAAATGACTGATCAATCCAGAGGAGAAAATATAAAAGACATCATTCTATATAAAATACACACAAAGATTTTAACTCAAAAGTTTTCAACTGTGTCAAATGTGTTATAGTAATTAAACAAGCAGACAGGGTGCCAAAGCTGTAGGTAGTTAGAACACCCACGTTTTCACCCTTTTAAATCTTTCTGTAGTTTACCAAAGCATTTAAACTTGTATCCTTTCACAAACACTGTTCTATTAAGGCACTTAGCAAGAGCACCACAGACAATGATGACCCATAAACCTGTATGTGGATTTCTCTTCTAGTATCTACAGCAACACAAGAAGAGAGCCAGGATTCTCTCCTCCCTCCTTGCATTAGGCAAGAACTAGCAATTCCTTTTCAGAAACTACTCCCATTACACTTCCTCCTCAATGCATGTTGCATTTACTTCTCTTGGAAGAGTCCCAGCTATGTTGTACTGCACCTCAGACTCCTATCAGCTCACTTTAAAAGCTTGTTTTCCTTCATGAAATGGTTGGGCCTGAAAATACATAATTCACTACAATTTCATCAAATGGCACCAAGCAATTGCTTAGTTCAAATTATAAAGAAAGAAGGTTCACCCAGAAGGCAGTTTCTGCTGCCCACATAAAATACAGTTCTGACATTTGAGCAACGTAGTAGTTTGGAAAGGTGCTGAGGAGCTGAGTGCTCCCACCTTTCAACAGTTTCAAAGAGTCAAGAACACTCAGCATCAGCAGTAT
Organism: Acanthornis magna; assembly: GCA_036785705.1. Taxonomy (NCBI): domain Eukaryota; kingdom Metazoa; phylum Chordata; class Aves; order Passeriformes; family Acanthizidae; genus Acanthornis; species Acanthornis magna. Next base: position 1,704,192 of record JAWUZG010000036.1, read on the forward strand.
TAGTTCAAGTCCATGTCAAATCACTTTATCTGAATACATATTTAAATATGTAAAGCAAGCTACAGATATACTGAGAACTGCACAGAACAGAATTAAAAGGGCCAGTTTCCTAAGGCAGAGGATGACCTGAACGGGAGAATCACCCTTCCAAGGGCTAACAAAGAAGTCCTTCAGAAGAATCCCGGGGTAGTATTCCCTTATAACTGAATGCACACAAACATATTTTAAATACTTCTGATACCATAAGATCACCCTAAAAAGTTTCCCCAAAGTAACTTTTAGACTGCATCTATCATTCTGTTCAAATCAATTCTCTTCAATGCACTGCACTACGTAAGACTGGCTGAGATACGGCTGGCATCAATGACAGCACCATGAAAACTGAAAAATTACCTCTAAAAGGGTTTGAGAAGAAAATGTTCAACACCGTATTTCATACCACAGAGCCTGAAACAGAGCACATTGTTTATAATGCTTTCTCAAAGTATTACCATTTTTTAAAAATTAAGATATATTAAGATACAGATAGCAATTTATAACACCAGTGATCCGGTTAAGAGACAAACACTTAAGAAGCAAAACATAATGCACTAACAGGTTAACACCAAATAATAGGCAACAGTTATACAGGTTACTAAAAATGGGTGTGAAATGATGAAATGGGAAATAAGGGCTATAAAAATGCCTTGCAAACCACAAAAGAAGCCTCCCAAGGGGAGCAATGGAAACCAACTTTCATGCTATTTAGGCTGGACAGAAGTGTTTAAAAGAAGATCTCGAAGGAGAAAAACCCTGCAGTGGGAACAAGGAGGCGAAGATCAAAATTTTGGTTACATACATAGAATACAAAGATAAGATGAATTACCAAAAGTGAAACTGGAAATTTGAGAGAACAAATTCTCAAACATTCCATTCTGTTCCACCAGAACACTCTACGTGGAAGAGGGGCAGAGAAGGAAAGGGTAGAGAAGTTCTCTGTCCCTAATGTTTCTGATTTTTACATCATTTTTCTAACTCAATGAAAGCAAGCAACAATCTCCAAGTAGAATTAACAAGCACACAGAAAGGTAATAAATATGGATTTAAAGCGAAACATCTAATAAGAAAAGAAAGTCTTTCTCTTTTCTGCAAATGGAGGATAATGACAATTTAAATAAAAAAACCCATAGCAAACCATATTCATAATATACTGTTTCTGCAGGCTACAAAAATCATTGCGAGGTGCTGTATACTGCAGAGTTTTATGACATTTTTTGGCTGAGTTGATGATTAGGAGATTACATAAGCTGTTTATTACTTGCTGCAGCCTATGGAGCGCAAAAAAATGAACTGGTCATTTAATTTACACTAAATTTGTCCCAGATAGCAGAAAAAAAGCAAAGCAACTCACTGAAGACAGAGCAAGCATTAAAATGCTGCAACTGAGAAAACAGCACGATTTTCCAATATCGCATTGCACAGAGAAGAGAAGTAGTTTGGTAAAAGACAATTAGTATAAAAAAGCTCTTGAACTCTGCCTGGACCCATGGATTAATGCCTAGCAACAGAAATGTGTGCATGTGTATTCACATGCACGCGTGCATGAGCATAATGATTGTGGATGGACAAGGGAAGAGGTCGAGAATGACACGGGGCAAGGGAGGAAAAGAACGGCAATGCAGTCTCCATGTTTCCCCAAAGCCTCAACTAGAACTAATCAAAATGAATTCATCTGAATGTCTGTGATGGCCAAGAATTTAGTCACACACAGTCTGGCTGTCCAAATGAATGGTGAGGAAAGGGCTCACATCAATCAGCTTCATCTGAGAAGATTGGCACAACTTCAATAGGGATTGACAGAGTTCAGTGTCTGCCAGACTGATGAGCCAAGCACCAAGCTGAAAATGTTCTGACTATCCATAATGACATTGCAGTCTAGGGCCTTTGATTAATTAATTCAGGAACTAAAGCATTCAGTTACTGTAAGAGGGATGTTTGAGGTAGCTGTTTCTCACCCTTTACTGTATATGAAATCCCACTGCTCTGCACTCGGGCCTGCAGTGGTGCCATTACTGGAATGTCTTTGCTGCTATGCTGCGTCTAATGTACACTCCAGTTCCTCCCCTCGCTCAAACAATTTACTTTCCTACAAAATAAATAAAGCCTTGCAACTGCTCAGTGCCTTGCCTTTGAGAGATTTTGCTAAATGAGCCTTCTTCAAGCCACAAAAGAAACATTTGTCTTAATTGTTACTAATAATGTTATCTTTCAGCCCTCTCCAAAAATCTCTGACCAACAGCAGGGCCCTCGCCAGGCACTGCTAAATATGTCACTGGGTAGCATTACACATGCAGGCAATTAACAGCTTAAAAAAAGAAGGTTGATCATTTTATTGCATTATTGTTCAGACAGAAGAAAATTCATTTTCATTAAGATAAGACCTTTCTACTCATTCTCAGCCCTAAATCTGGTTAGACGAAGGCAAGGTGTCTGGTATATTAATGTATTCCAATTAAACACAATTGGGTAACACAAATAGGAAACCAGAACAAGTTGTATCAAAGTTAGGGGGTGCTGCTACACCTTCTTGGGCATGCAGTCAATCACACCGACCGTGTTTAATGGAAACCTTGAAGGATGAAAGACATTATACTGGTCAGATTGAAAAAAATCCCCATACTCAGCTCTCCCCAACCTAAGTTATCTCACCAATATTGTCCATGTATTTGAACAGAGTAACCCCTACAGACCCAGTCTATTATTGCCTTTCTTTCTTTCCAGTGTGCATCACTTTTCTGCTTAGCAATGGTGCTTTCCATAGGATGATATTTCCCTAAAGTATCCATCTGCACTGAAAAGTGTTTTAAAGGGAAGCAACAAGCTTGACATAAAGAGTAGGAGTGAGATCCCAGAAAAAACAGCAGCAAGGAAAAAAAGCCAAGGATTAAAGTTGGGCGATCTTATTAATTGACCCTATTTCTCCAGTATTCACTTTGCACCCAGTGTGTATTTATTTTTTGAAATTCCATTTGTTCAAAAATAAGACTCGCGTGCCTTTTGCTGGAACGAAGTCAATCATCAGCAGGATTGTGCCCCATGTAAAAGGAGAAATTTAGCTACAGTAATATATGTACTAATAGGAAAGCGAAGACGCATGCCCATAGTTTTCACACCCATTTAAGCAATCTTTTTGTTCTAGAGTAAGTCTCACCTGGCATTAAGCAACAAAGCACAGAGGATTCACAATGCAGTGGCATGAAAGGCCCTTGCAGGCCACATACAACAAATGCCTAATCGAAACACACCTGGCAAGAGAGGGTGCAGTAAACACACTGCATTCACAAACTACACCATTCTCCAAATTACAATCCATTCATAAGGGACACACAAAGACTACAAGGCCTATTATAACTCAAAAGCTGTATTTATAGGCTTGTGGCTGTTCACAGCTCTCTATTTAGATTCAGCTTTCTGTTTAGACTCAAAACTCCAGTTTTGCTCCTGTTGTGAATAAAATATTCCATATAAAGACTATTTTCTCCTTCTTAACACTGGGGAATATGACCTTTAGGACATTTTGGCTTAGTTCAAGTGATTTGGCTGCATTTCTTTCTTCCCTTGTTCCATTTCAATGGAAGATTATATAGTTCATCTGTAAAACCCAAGGAAGCCTACAGGTAGAGAACAATCTACTGATCTATTACAAAGCACGAACTGGTAAAGAACTTTTTACTTCCTCTTAGCTTTTAAACAAGCCCTCTGCAGTACTTTCTTGTATGAAATAAGATTTGTCACACCAGTACCTAATTCTGAAAATCAACTTACAAAATCAAATATAAGCAGAGCAACACTTATTTCAAAGCTAAAGGACATGCACAAAACACTCAGGGAAACAAAAAGACTGCTGATTTAAACTGAGTTACTGAGATCCAGAGTCCAAATAAAAATGAGACCATCAATGACTAAAGAAAAGCCATCCCACCAAAAATGTCTATACACGAACCTGTACTCATTTTGTTTCAGCCATACACAGAGTGACACCTTCCACTACACTGCTAACAGGTGACATGGAGAACAGATTTTTAAAATATTTACTCCCTCCTCCTATCCTGATGTCACTGTTGTGCACTTCAGCCTCCCTGGCCCTTGGCACAGTCACCTCTATGAAAGCCACAGAAGTACAGCAAATTGACTAACAAGATTAGCAAATCCATGCTTGACTTGTTCAATAAGGTGTTGATGCATGCAGATATATTTGCCAAAATTACTTCATCCTGGAGGCATCAAATCTCGCTGGAGCCCCTTCTATTTTCAGTCCCTAATCCCTAAACCTTTCTAACCTGCATATAAGACAAAAAGAAAAAAAAAAAAAGAGCTGAAAAGGAAGGCGAGGAGATAATGATGCCCTCCGTGAAGGCAGCCGATCAGGAGTGCCTCCCCCAGCCCCTGCACATACAGTCAGTGCCAGCTGTAGGCCAATTAAACCCAGCCGCTCGCAGGTGTTCGCAGAAATGACTAACACAAAAGAAACTCGCACTTCAGAACTGCAATATTTAAAAGCTTTGAGGTGGAACCAAGAAAGATAAAAGCCCGAATTAAGTTTATTGCCACCTTGTGCTTCACTCTAATGCAGGTTTTGAACAGGGCCTCCCATTGGTATTAAAACTTGGATGAACATCTGCATTTAAAATACAGGAAACTGAGCACGTGAAGTGCTTTTAAAATGCCAGTTGCCATAGTAGATGGGGGCTTTAGTATATGTTCATTTATTATTATAGTTGTACAGCAATATGGTAAAATATATTTGCCAAGTGGGCAATACAAGCTCGACTCTAAGTCAACATAATATGCTAGATTGCTTAGATTTTCATAAATATTTTTGGTGCTTATTTTCCCTAAACATAACTCTCATTTCCCAAAATAACAATTTCTTTAATTTTTAATGAGAACAAAACCATGGCAAGATCTTATCATGCTTTCTTACATTCAGATTAAAAGCCACAAGAGGGGAGAAAAAGGAAAAGAGAGGCAGCCCCCTGACGACTCTCCATGTTCTCTTAAGTGGTCGAGTGACAGGAACTGTCCGATAAGTGAATTCTTTCCCTCTCTCTACAGAGCAGCAGGCAAAGTATCTGTAAAATTAATTTCTCTTTGTGGTCCTATACCAAAAATAAGTATACAAATTAACATCCAAATGTCTTTAATTCCCATGGTATGTCTATTAAGCAGCAATTCTCCATAAGGCTGTTTAGCTATCCAAACAGCAGCCTAAAATTATTATCTCTATAAGCTTTCCATAACTTATCACTCAGTTCCTATGAAAAGCCATTAATTTTGGCCTCTCTCTATCTTGGTCTCCCAGGAAATATTCTGCAAAGGGATGTAATAAAAATGTGATTTCTGCCATCATTTCATTAAAATTCCCTGTTAAATTTCTATCTGAACAGTGTACATAATATAAAAAAACTCAAGGCTCTTATTAATGGTGCTGTTCCTTATGATACGGACTTTAAAAAATAATGAAGACCATTTCTTACTTGTAAGAATATTGTTCATTTTTCATTCCTATTAAAATTTAATCTGGAAGTTGTTTAAAAATGTTTAAGTTTCATTACATTTCAACATCTTAAGAAGGGGAAAGAGCTAGCAAGTTCATGAGAAAGAATGCTGTCACTCATCTGTCTCTTCCACTGGTATCTCAACAGTAAATCACTCAACCCATCCATGACTCAAGATACCTATCTGCAACACTTCACTACTTACCCATCTCACGAAAACACTCTGAGGAATTGCCTGCTGAAGACCTTCAAGCTCCATGGGTGGAGGATGATTGAGAAGAAGAGCAAACTGCTTCCTCCACAGTATCTCTGAAGTTTTGGGAGAGGGTTTTTGGAGGTTTTTATTGGGGTTTTAGGTGTGAGTTATTTTGTTTTTATTTGGTTTTGGGGTATTTCTGGAGGATTTAAGCAAGCTGAAAACAATGCAAGAACTTGTGGGCAATACACAATAAAAAACACATTAAAAGTCACCAAGTGTTCAATATGGGAGCATTCTTCGCAAACACACTACTGAGATGCAAACCCAAATTGCCTTTTAGGAACTGGAGAACCAACTCGTGTAGAATGTTAGCCTGGTTCTCAAAAGTGGAAACCCGGCAGCTTTTCCCCACAGCAACACCGCATTACTTCACATTTTAAAGAGATTTTTGGAAGGAATAAGTGGTTTGACTTTCAGTGGTCTTCTCTCTGCATCCTTACCTGTAAATACAAAGTAGTAAAACACAGTTCCACCCACCTGAGTTGCTCTGCTGCAAGGGCACATCCCTGCACTCACTGCCATTCAATTCAACCAGCTTAAGCCAAGAGAACGAGACATTGTTCTGGGGCAACACTGAGTTAAACGAAGTGACAGTAACCCACCAAGAAAACTAAAATTAAACTATCAGAACTAGGGCATGCATCTCTTTACAAACACTGTGCTTAAGCACTTTCTACAATCAGGTCTTTTATTCAGGGGTTTAATTTTAGACATCTAAGTATAAAAATTCTGGCCCATACATTTAATGGAAGCATGCGATTGCCAAGCTGAGAATGTTAAATCTAATTTTAGTTTTTCTTTGCGCACTTGTTTTTTCACACAATTTCTGCAACTGAATAGGAAAATATCTGTGATATTTTCTGGACTATACTCACAATACTCAATTTAGTCATTGCATGTGGTGTAGTTATAAAGCCTACTCCAGTGAGCTGGAGCTTTTTCATTACTGACAGTGAGACCAAAATTTAATTCTAAGCAATCGAAGTATTTTCCGGGGAATTTTTTTAGTTCTGGAAAGATTTATATTAAAATTAATGTCAATACATTGTGATCTGAACACATTCTAAATTAGAAACTAAAAGTTCACTGAAAAGTCTTCCTCTTAGATCGCTTTGTGCAACTATCACCTAGTTATTGTGCTACAGGCAAATTTTTGAATTTTCTTCCTCACATAGATGGGCTTGTAACAGGGATATATTGATTTAAGCTAGTTTCATTACTACTAATGCTCTGCTAAATTTTAAAGACAATGCAATATTGAACAGAATAATGTGTTCTATTAATAAGCATGCTATTGAAATACTGAGCAGATTTATTGCATTTGGATGTTCAAATAAACACTAAGATCATTTTATATATATCATCTGCTGCCTAAAAAGATGACTGAAATGGGATTTGATTTAAAAAACAATAATAAAAGCAACAAAAATTGTTTGAATAATTAGCCAATGGATTTTAATCAAAAAGAATATTCTCTAATCAGATATGTGTGGGCCTTGTTTAAAGCAGTACTTATTCCTTATTAAAATAGATACAAAGGACCTCTAAATGCACTGGCTGTACCAAAAGTTTGAGGAAAGACGTTTAAAAGGAGATTTAAGGTCTGTTTTGAAAATTAAATAAAGCAAAGATGGCAAAACTTTTAAGTTCACACTGCACAGCGCTTGGCTCCTGCACACATACTTAAGCTGGCTCGGGAACCAGAAGTTAAGTATCCATGTCAGTGCAGTATCTGCTTGAGCCTGCTAATTAAGCTTGCTGAGAAGAACTAATTACTGATGCAGCTCTACTGCTTCTGGGAGCTGAGCTAATACCACTACGTGGTACAACATATCAGCCCATTCGGGGGGTACCTGACCAAAGCAGGGCACAACCATGCCCTCAAGTAATTCATTTCTGATAACAAACAACAAATAAAGATCCTGTTTCTTCACCGGTGATCTCCCACAGGCCCTCTCCTCCGTGCCTCATCTGCCACATACGGAAAATGCTCCTTCAAGACTGCCTGAGCAGGGAAGGACTTACTGAAAGACAGGAAAATAAGCACCTTCTGAGCGCTAGCCTAACTGCAGCCAAGGGTTTGCACACACTGAAATCTTCTTCATTAACTCTGCTACAAAGCAACCTCATTTCCTGCTTTCTTGATTGCCACAAATATTGCACTAAGTGCTCAGGTTAAAAGAGAATGCTTTAAGCCATTTTGCAGCACAAATTTGAGCTTTCATAAAACATTCGCTTCCTATCTTGCTCTAACAGTTCTCCACAAGAATATTGCTAAAATTACATGGGAACCCAAGCTGAGGGGGAAAAAAGCAAGATTGTAATCAGAATAGCAAGCCCCACCAAGGCTAACAACAACTGCTGCTTACTAGTGCTAGAAGATAACAGCGAGGCAGGCACAGAGCACCACTGCGCTCCCAGCAAGCTCACAGGGCAATGTGCTCTGCGGACATCCTTGTCTTACCATCTCTGCTATCACCATTACATATTTTCCTTCATTTCTCTGTTGCATCCTAAACCATAAACTGGACAGGACAGGAGCTCTGTTTTATTTACACGCTCAGCACCTGCCTAAATGACTCCAAGATTGATGACTGTGGCCCCTCCACTTTCCAGCAGCTCTGCAGTGACACAAATAAAGCAGAAAATCTGAATTTTGTTTCTAGTTTATTACAGCAGTTCACAAAACCGGGCAGCTCCCTTGGCTGTCAGTGTATTTCCAGGCTCAGGACCCTGTTGCCCAGAACACCATCAGACTGCCCAGGAAAGAGCTCAAACACAGATGTGAGCATCAAGCTGTGCTTCTGCAAAATGGCAGCATGGGCCAGAAATCTGTATCTTCCTTTAATATTCATGCTATACATAAAATAATGGAGCTTGAGCTTCTAAACACTAACACAATACAAACAACCACACTAATTTTTTACAACCTGCCATTTCTGCTTGCACACGCTGCATGGCCTACAAAAGGTTATGCATATAAAATTGTTAGGTTACAGTTATTATCTTGTTAGAAAGAACATTTTAAGAGCATTTGAGGAATGAAAGGACTTTTTTTATTAATGTTTCAGTAAAACTACAAGTGTGCAGTACTTGCTTCTGATGTATGAAAAACTCATTTCAATTCAGTAACACAGCATAACTGCAACCTCAAATCCCAACATGCCTCCAAAATCTTAAAGACATAAAATTGGGCCACAGTCAGACCCTAACCCAATCTTCACTAGTTCAGCGGAGACCTTCCACTGCCTAAACAAGCTCTCTAATCACAGCTATGTAGAAATCTCTGCTTGTCAGATATTAAATCTTTATAATCCCAATACTGATTAAGTGTATTTTAAAATGTTCCCAACAATTATTGTCATTACAGAGGACCTCTCATTGACCCGTGCTGCATACTTTCTACTGTTCCTCCAATCATTTCATTCCCTACCCACATTCTCTCTACAGCTTACCACAAAAGCATAAGAGCCTTTTTTTAATTAAATGATCTCATCTTTGATGGGCAGCTGAACTTGGCAAACTGACGACACCCGCTGTGTAGCAAAGGCACATACTTACCCTTACTTACAGAGTAAATGACAGAGTTTCTTCTAAGTTTGAGAGAAATCTCAACTCTGGATTTCCACAAAGCCCTCTTACCAACACTACATGCATTTACAGAATATACTTCACAATGCCTATCTTAGAAGGTTACCCTCTCAAGAAACAATAACCTGGATGAATTCTTCTTCTTCTGGGAGTATCTACTGAGACAGCATTATCATAGTTCACAAGTATCAACAGAGCATGGCTATGTCACCTCCGTGTTCCTCCACTTGAACACATCGTCTTGTTTCTACCCTTTGTCTTTTTCTCGTTCTGGTTTTATATTCCCATTTCACCCATTTACTGTTAATCTCCAGGTAATAACTTCTGTTACAAACAAGTTACAATGCATGCTTTTGGTAAACATTATGTAAATGTCAGAAGTCTTCTGATTATCTTCAATCATTCTTAATCTACATTGGCTTGCCAAGTAAATTATTTGTCAACTACTATGAGCCCTCTTCTCAATTATTCCTCAAACAAGCTTTAAAAATTAAGTTCATAAAAGAAATGTGGATTAAGCACCTCAGGTCTCACTAACATACAGTCTTTAGTTAGTCACTCAAGATCCTTCCATGCATTCTTCTTCAAGAGATACACCCTTCCAGTTGGCATGCTTCAAAATTACTTCTTCTGCCCCTAACCTTCTGAAATACCTGACTGGAACAATGACGAAATGAACCTTAACAGGTGCTCACTGGTCATTAGCCCACTGGCTAGCCAGCACCAGTACCTGGTGCTAATCCTTTGGTTTCCATGAATAGGCACAGTTCGGGCACATTGCTGCACCCTCAGTTTAATTAGATGTGAAAACTCAGGTGTCACCTGGTGTTCTGGGGCTTATTTCTGACCAAAATGAGAAGCAGTGTTCAAAAGCAGCAACCTGAGGAGTCTAACAACCCTGTTGGCATTTAAATGGTTTGCCATTTTGCACAAACGCTTATGGTTATTTTATATCTCAAAAATAGAAAAGGGATAACAGACTTGATTCACCACTCTTACCCCAGCCCAACTGTTCTTATTTCAATAGAGGACTTTGGTACAAAGGGAGTAATGCCATAATGAATCATGACAGTGCTTTGTTCTTGTGGTTTTAAAGCACAGAACTTGAAAAGCTTTACAAGTGCTGGTGGGAAGCACTGTTGACCTCACTGTACAAATAGTGAGCTTAGGAACAGAAAGCTGAAGTAATTATCCAAAGGTCACAGAGTGAATCAGTAGCAGATGCAGGACAAGGAGCCATTACATTCACTCCCAAATTCCACCCCCCCTTACAGCAATGAAGTTATAAGTGTAAATCAATAACTGAGGTCACCAAAAACTTTCTGCATGCAGATTGCAGTGAAGTCACCCTCAAAGAAAGCAATGGCAAAAGGGAAGGTGCTTAATGAATTCTTCAATGGTCCTTACATAAGGATACAGAAATCCAGGAGGAGGTGAGAAGACGCTCACTCAGAAAGCCCTGTAACAAGGCTGCAGTGACAAATCATTACTCCCAGAACACTGCTCAAGGAAATGTAATGCTGCCGTCTTCCAAATGCTGGGTTATAAAACCTTTCACACATACAATATTTAAAACCCTGAATTACACCCGAGAATGTATCCAAACATCTAACAGTATCTAGTCATGCTAATGGTTATCTGTTTATAGGTCAGAAGGGCAGTAAATTATCGCAATGGAAAGTAGTAAAGCCACATTGTACCTAGTCGTGCTGTTTAACAGGTGATAGTGAAAAGTAGGTGATGCATGGAAACTTCAAGTTTTTACAGCTCCTGCCTCAATCTATATTCACTTATATAAAGATGTCACATTTTTAAACATTTAAAAGTCAAATTGTCTGGAGAATAGATTCATATAAAATTTATTTTCAGAAACTGATATTTAGCCTACTGCTACCAGAGTTGATTGCTCTTATGTATAAGCTTTATTCAAGTTTCTACAGGTTTGAAAATACAAAGACTGACATTTCAGATCCCATACTCAAGTGTGTCATTAACCAGAAATTGAAATGGGAACATTTCCACTTTCTCAGAAATACTCAGTTTGTTAGGGTGGTAACTGCACTAACTGTTTTTGAGTTTTTGTGACGCTACTAAATATGACTCTATTTCAACACAGACAGGAAGGGGGAGTCACAAAAGAAAAATCCTGAATTGGTTCCTTACCCAGCACAATATGCCCTGAGAATTAAATAGTTTCAAAGCTCTGCCAAAATAGATATTTGTAAGTGGCTAATGGCAGAAATGTTTTATTCTGTTTATGTCAAAGACACGTTTGTCAGGCGCTGGACAGCCAGACAAATCAGGGTCTAATTAGTTCAGTCAATTCCCTCAGTTTTATCCTTTCAGTCTACACTGAGTTATTAAAGCATCAGAAATAAAATGCTACTGAGACAGCAATAAGGGAAATAAGATGTCAGAACTCTATTAACAATGGCATTTTCAGGAAGCAATGTAAATAGAAAATCAAATTTATGCAAGAAATATATATCAGTAAGTAATACTTAATTTAATCATGCTGCATTTATCTTCAAAGCAGCTTTCATATCCAACTGATTTTTAAAAAAAATGCTTCAACACATCAACATTGTGACTTCTTTGGAACAGTGACCATCATTCAGATTCAAATTCAGATGCCTACCTAATACAAGGGGATATTGGTCCCCAATCCAAATAGTACAGTTATACAAATAACAGTATGTGAGTAATAATTTATTCCACCCTCGACATTTAGCCAGCTCAGAAAGAACGTGTGACAGTTAAGCAGTTGCAAGATAAAAAGAACCGGAAAATGCCACATTCAACTGAAATGACAGGAAATATTTAGGTAGACAGAATGTAATAAATTTGGCAGACTTATGGGAGTTTAATTGCCCCTTTGTGAAAAGAGATAAATACACAGAAAAACTGTAACCGTGAGGACCAGTTTCTGGGAGGAACAGCTTTCTGTTAGAGGTGTCTAAATCTTCATTACCTGAATACAACCATCAGAGAAAAGAAATTTCCCTGACCCACAGTGGTGGTAGTTGTGCCAGCAGCAGCAGCTCCCAGCTCTGTGCCTGGCTCTGCACAGGCACCAAGGGAACAGTGGCCTCCTGCCCCAGAGGGTTGTCACATGGACCCATGACTTACTGGCCTTACACCGGTTCACATCTACTTGCACAGACAGTGAGATCTTCCCTATTTCAAGCAGCATCACCATTCAAATAACTGAGCCTTACTTGCTCTCAGATGTCCCCAGGATCAATTTTTTTTCTGCCCCCTACCACTGTGAAATAGGTCTTCTTACTGAGATAGCTAGCAAGTCCCACTTTAGTCCTCACTCCAGTCATCCTGTCCATCCAACCATGATATGGAAAGTTCCCACACTAACACAGAGGAAAGAAAAATTAGTGATTACACCGAAGGTAAGAAGAGGTTTCTCCTAGGCTTTTGACTTTTGACAATTTAAAAAAATAACTAGCCCTCCACTTAACAGTGTTTCTGACATTTCAACGTATTTTCACAATATCCTTAAACTTTGTGTTTACTTTAACAGAAGAATTAATCTCTTCAATTTTTTTACTTTCTTTTCTTAGGGTAGAAAGGGTTAAAAGGGAATAATGAACATCCCCAATGTTTTGCCAGATCTGTTTGTGCTATGTGGAATTTGTTCCCTCACAGAAGTGCAGACTTATGGGTCCAAATGGTTGAAGACAAATTGAAAGGAATATTTACAATACTTGTTAATTTTAAGAGAAGGAATTAGTTCAACATGCAAAGAGCCCTAATGATATTTCTGAAAATCAACAAGCGAGACCAGAAAAACACATGGTCCTGCTTATTACTTAGGGTCATAGATTTGACATGCAGTGTTGACCATCTTAGTGATGATGTCATCTAATCATTCATGAAAAAGTAAATTGGGTATAAAAAATAACAAGGACTTCAGAAAGAAGATACCCAGATTCATCTAACCTGAATCATCTGCTGGATTTGAGTAAATTTCTGCAGGTGCCTTACACTTTCACTCTTGCCATGTACACAGGGACCCAAGAGTGACTGACATTGCTGTCACTCATCATTAGAAAGAAGGAATCAGGGAGTAACTTTTCAGTATGTACATGTCCACCAAGTTACACAGCCTGACTGACAAAGCATTGAAAGGGAAAATCTGCAAGTTTTGAAATATTTTTTATAAACAAAATCTGTAGTCCTCTACGTTTACTTCCTTTTAAATAAGCACACTGTTACAAACACAGGGCTTTCAATAAACTGTTACAAGAGAATTAATCCTTAAATAAACTGATAATAAGAATGCATAGGGGCGTGTCTGCCTAATAGAGGACTCCAGTGTTTTCCTCTTGTGTTTTACTCACAGAAGCACATACTCTTCATTTCAGATTAGGTGATTCTTTTGCCTCTAATGAATAAACATATCCACGAAATGGATCATATCATACGTGTATCTGCCCTATATCATACAGCACTGGAGGAGTTTTCCCTATGTTGAGTACTTGTTTTTTCTAAGCCAGCACAGGCAAAAAGACTACCTTTTTGTAAGAATTAACCTATGTGTGGAGAAGTCCCAGGTTAACTGAGCTCTCCTTACATTACCTTACAACTAGACCTACAATTCAACTTTGCATTTACACAGCATTTTAAATTCACTGAGCTTCCATGTTTTAACAAACACTGGGCATCCTCTCCTATTTAAAGAGCAACAAACTAATCCAAAAAGCAATTAAATAACTTGATGGCAATACAGTAACAGAACATAATTAGATCCCAATTCATCTGCTTGCCAGCCCTCACCTACCTGGTAGACCACAGCAGCAGTCCCAGCTGCACCCTTGCACGCCATATTCTCATAGTCAGCACAAGTAATGAAAAATATTAATCAAAACTTCTCATGTCCCTTTAATGATATTCCCAAGGAAAAAATGAAAAACAATGGCCTAAATATTTAAAAACCTCTTTAAATGTGTCTGAACTCTCATTTTTGCAAGTAAAAAGGACTGCCTCCAGACCTACTCCTGGCTCAGATTTTACCTGAAGCTTTGGAACAGTAAGAAACAGATAATGTTTCAAAAGGCTGACATCAGCTGATTAACCAGAATGTTGAAGTTATAAATAAATAAACAAATCTGGGACTTATTCCTGTGTCAAGATTTAGAAGAAGTAGAAAATACTATACTCACAACCAGAGACAGTATTATATTCAAAACTTGTTTACATATCTATCAATTCAAGTGGGAATGCTGAACTTGTGCTGGTGTTTCAGCCATAGATTTGTGTCTTCAACAGGTGCTAAACATGGGTTTGCTAAAAAACCGGTTACTTACAAGTCAAGTCTGTGTATTCATCCACATGATGCTTGCATACGCACCCAGGAACACAGAACAAGAAGCTTTTTGCATTGGCAGTGCTTGTCAGAAACAAGTTCTTCCCACACATACGCTGATACCAGAACACACTGAGCATCCCAGGTCCTCTACCTCTCTCAACCTCAAAATCTCCAGGGACTCCAAGGAAGTGTACTCACACTTAATGCCAAAGTTACAGCTAAAAATAACCACTCTGTCTCCTTCAACCCCATGTCTAAATGTGAACACTCATTACAAGACACACACTCAAATACACCAAAAGCACAAATGACAAGGAGTCCCAGAGTGCCTAGCTGAATAAGTTCTGAAGGATAAGTATTCAAAAGGAAGCTGCATTAACTGCGGAATGTTGCCCTTCATACAAGGAGTGTATAGATCTCAGGAAAGGAAATAGTCTCCACATCTGCCACTTAACATCCAGATGAGCGACCTCAGTTGCTCACAGGCAACTACCTTTGCAGTCTCGTGCTCTCACTTAATGACACAAGTTCACCATTAAAACCTTCAGTCTCACTTTATGTAACTATGAACACAAATGGTTCCTGACTGAAATTATGTTCTCAATACGACTGTGAATAAAAGCTTTCCTGCTGAGGTTTAAAAGTGACAGCCTGCAAGAGCAGGTTCTTGACCCAGTCACAGAAGGGACCAAGGTTTTTAGAATCAAACAACCATTTAGGTTAGAAAAGACCTCTAAGATTATAAAGTCCAACCATGAATCCAGCACTGTCATGCTCACCACTAAACCCTGTCCCAAACTGCCACATCTATACATCTTCTGAATGCTTGCAGGGATGATGACTCCACCACTTCCCTGGAGAGCCTGTTCTAAGGACTGACCCCTCTTTCAGTGAAGAAGGTTTCCCTCACATCCAACTTAAACCTGTCTTGGCACAACTTGAGGTCATTTCCTCTTGTCCTGTCATTTGTTTCCAAGGAGAAGAGACCGACCTCCATCTGGCTACACCCTCCTTTCATTTGTAGTGTGTGAAGGTCCACAAGTCTTCTTTTCTCTAGGCTGAGTCCCCATAGCTCCCTCAGCCATTCCTCATCAGACTCCAGACCCTTCCCAGCTCCGTTCCCTTCTCTGGACACACTCCAGCCCCTCAGTGCCTTTCTTGTCATGATGGAACAAAACTGAACAGAAGATTCAAGGTATGGCCTCACCAGTGCACAGTACAGGGGGATGGTCACTGCCCTGGTCCTGCTGGCCACACTATTGCTGACACAAGCCCGGTGCTGTTGTCCTTCTTGGCCACCTGGGCACACTCAGCTCATGTTCAGCCACTGAAAACCAACACCTCCAGGGCCTTTCTTACTCAGCAGTCCTCCAGCCATTCTACCCCAGCCTGGAGCTGCCTGGAGTTGTTGTGGCCCCGGGGCAGGACCTGCACTTGGCCTGGCTGAACCTCACACCATTGGCCTCGGCCCATGGATGCAGCCTGTGCAGATCCCTCTGCAGAGCCTGGAGGGCACTCCAGCAGATCAATACTCCCACCCAGTTTGGTGCTGACCTCAAACTGACTGAGGGTTCTCTCAGCTCCCTCATTCAGATCATTGATAAAGGTATCACACAGGACTGGCTCCCAGTACAGACAGAGCCCTGGGGGACATCACTAGTGACTGGCCCCAGCTGGTCACCAACACACTCTGGGACAGGCCATCCAGCCATATTTTTTCCCGGTCACCAATGCACCCATCCAAGCTATGAACAGCCAGTTTCTCCAGGAGAATGTTGCACGAGACAGAGTCAAAAACTTTACTAAATTCCAGGTAGACACTATCTCTAGCCTCATCCACCAAGCAGCTCTTCTTTGTGAAAATTCCTGTGAAGTTTTAGAGCAGAGACATTCATCAGATGCACTGTACAACTAAGGTACTGATGTTCATGACTCAGCTCCAGAGAGTAAGAGGAGTTTTTGAAATTACACACCAGAAAACAGAAGACATCCTGAGGGTTTTTTTTGGTCTGCTCCAGTCAATAGAATTGCTACCACTTACGGAGAACAGATGGGGAAAGATTTAACATGGAATTAAATGCATCTATTAAAGATTAATGAGAAATTACTTTATTTCAAGGCAGAGACCAACTTCAAGGTAATCCAGACTTCCAAGAGAGGTCAGAGGACATCATTTGCTTTCCCATACTCTAAATCCTAGTAAGTAACTCAGTCAGCCTGAAAGCCCATGCATCTGTATGGGTAGCTTTGAATAGTTTAGTTTCAGATTGACCATTTTCTTGCATACATTAGAGAAACTCATATATCCCTTTTTCTGTTGATGGTACTATGAATCATCTTTGGCACATGATGGTCCTGAATGTCCACATGATACGTTTCTATCCACATTCCAAAATCTGAAATCACACAAGAAATTTCCAGAATCAAGAGAAATGTGTACTACTGTAAGCCAAAGCGAGACGTGTCAGACATTTTCTGGCATTTGCCATAAATAGACAGCAACCAAAAATTGTTATGCAATTATATTTGATGCATTCACTGGATCAGAGATGGGTAATCACACTGCTATAAACCAAAAATCACATACAATGTGTATGCAGACTCACAGTAAATGCTGTAGATACGTGGTCTGTGCTGATGCCACCTCACCAGTTACACTCTGCTAATATAAGGAGATGAGTCCAGCTGTCTCAAGAACTTAACAAATTTGTCCTATGATGGATAAAATCCCAGAAGGAGACTTCTTACAAACTTCAAATGGCAAACTGTGCTTAAGAAAAACTTTAAGTTTAAACTTTTTTGCAGCTCAAAATGAAAGACTCAAGCTAAATCTTAGGGTATTCAGAACTAACTTGAAGAGATATTTCTGCAGGCAATCATCCTGGTACAGACAGATAACGAATTCCCACCTTCTTAGCTGAAAGAAAATTACACCCTTGGCTCTCATGAAAAATCTTTCTGCCATACAAAGACCAACCTTTAGTGCCCTGAACCGATAATCACCTGGCTTTCATTAAATAAAGACACTTCTAATTAAACAACCTGATCAACACGCAAAAATGTGTGCTTTGCAGGCGAGAGACGGCAAGCAATTTATCTTTCAATATAGTAATCACTTACATCACGCTATCTGTAATCTACAGTGATGAATAAAGGTATTTAGATTATGAAATCCTAGATGAGCTACAGACTGTATTCACTTCAACAGCAAGAAATGGCAACTCGAACTGTTTCCATTTTCAGAAATAGGATTCCAATTGTTGGACTGGCCCAGAAGCATTTTCATTTTTTACCAAAATATGCTCTCACAGGTTGATCTCCCTCTTGAAGGGCTGGTGAAGAGAGAATACACAACGTGCACAGAAAAATTCAACTTGGAAGGGAACTGAGATAGTTATCTGGTCTATACCTCACCAAGATAAGGCAAGCTTCAAAGTACATGAGGTTCCTGATTCAACTGGGCTTTGAAAGCTGCCAGCACCAACTTTCAACAAGTCAGGAGCTTCAGGAATGTCATGTAAATCACAACATAAAGGACATGCCACACTTGGAGGAATCAGAGAACTTCAGGAACCAGGAACTGGTGAATCAAGATTTTAAGTACATGAGAAACTGATTTTCAAGAGTCTCAAGTTCTGAAAAAGACCAGATACTGCTGAATCAAAGGGCATATGGATAGGTCAAATGGACTACACAGCAGTAGTGCCAGAATATGGATAGGCAGCTGGTATGCTTACACTCCTAATGACTGCCAGGTAAACAAGTAACTCCACAAACTGATGGACAGACAGAAGTTTCCTTCTTCAAGGCCTACAGCATAATACAAAATTTTTTACAGCATATGCATTCATACACAGCCTTGAATCCACTGAAGTGAGCCTTACTCCCATTTCAAAGTGAGAAGATGCTGGTGAGTACGGCCACAATGCACTCTCCCAAGGGCCACTACAACATTAGACTGGAGAAATTGCAGTATCAGATTTAAGAGTTTACAAAGTGCTTCTCAAGGACAGGCGGTTCTGCTGCAAATTTAAATTCTCATATAAGTCCAGAGGTTTCACAAGTGTAACAGTATCACCAGAAGCCTACAAAGCCAAGAGAATGCTTTGATCCTGGAGAATGGAAAGGAAGGCACTGTCTTCTTTCCAGATTTTTCCTCCAACAGAAAAATACGCACCAGAGATAACTGTTCACCCAGGTAAAAGATTTCCACAGGAGGGACAGTTTTTAAAGCCAAATGGATGAAACTGAAAGAAGCATATTCGAAGAAAACAAAAGGAAAATCAACATATCTTAAAGAGACTAGAGACAAGCCTGATTAAAGACTGTAGAACAAAGAGATGGTAAACTGGCACAGAGCTAAGCAGTGAGCTGAGCGAGCTGAGAATGAAGTGCCTATCACCAGGAATACAGTGTCATTCACATCAAGAATGGAATAGACTAGGCAAGCCAAACAGTTGGCACACATTCCAGGGGATTGAGTGTGGGTGGAATTCTGTTGTGAATGCTAGCAATACACAGGTATTGCAATACTGATATTTCCTTTTTGCTTAAATATTTGTATCCACCTGCATTGCTGTTCAGTGTTAACATTTTTTAGAAAAGACAGGTAAATTAACTATGACCTAGTATCTTAGAGGTAAAAGGAAAGAAACATTATTTTTCTTCATGCTATTACAGGGTAGTATATTCCACACCATCCTATGTTTGAAATATCACTGCTAATCACTTTGAACACCCATGAAAAAGCACCCAAAACCTGACATTCTCAGTAAAAAAACAGAAAGAATGAGGATAAAAACATTATCTCATTTTTACAGATAAGAGAGGCACAGAGAGAGATCAGAGGATTTGCAGAAAGTAACACAGGTAAGGCAAGGCTATTCCTGACAGTTACTCATACTAAAACTGTCTCTGTCTGGCCTTGCAAAATTATTCCAATACCCTTGAGTCCCTAGTCAAATTAGTTCTTTATTTATTATCCCAGTTTTCAAGTATCTTTCAGATGGGCTCATCCATTGTTCCCATACAGCTGGGTAAACAGACAAAGTCAATTCTATCAAGCAGGTTTACCTTACAGCATTCAAAACCCTCCGCATATGTGGGATATTTTTTTTTTTTCTTTAAGCAAGCTAAGAATGTGTTTAAAGGTGACCTCTGCTGAAAAAAAAGGGAACTAGGAAAGTTTGGGGACAATAACAATGGACAGATTCGCATGTTTCAGTATCTTTTTCAAAAGAAAAAAACAATAAATTAAATAATTAATGTTTGTAGCTTTAGTATGTAATCACAAATTAAGGCCAAAAAAATGGGCAAGAATCTTAGTTGTTGACGTGAAAGGAAGGCAAGGCTTTCTCTTTCTGGCAGAAAAAAGCCTTTTTTTGGACTTTACTGTGAAATGATACAACTGCATTCAACAGTTTTTAAGAAGTGATTCAAGAGCAATAGCAACATTATAAAAAAAGGTTTTTAAAAAAGCGCCTTCCCAAAAGTCAGTTTCCTTGGGATTTTACGATATGCCCAAAGCAGACCACGTCTTTCAGGATGCTGGCATGGTGCTTAGCATTGAACAGTACCTGATTCCTGACATGGACCACTAGCAGACCCCAAAGAAGGGGCAGACATCAGAACAGAAAGGAAGAGGGGAGATGATACACAATTGAAAATAAATTCTTGATATTCCTTTCTGTCTATAATCCCACTCCACATCCATGCTTTTTCTACAAAGGGAAGAACTGAAGCCTCACACATACACACACAAGAATCTTTGTGAATCAAGGGAATTAGCAGATGTGTTGGTAATCTTACACAAATAAGAAACAAATGCTGCCAGCTGTACTTGTAAATTCAAAGATTAACATTAATAAGCAGTGCCAAGACTACAGGTATTTTCTTTCTTTAGGGTGATAGAGCTCAAGAACCCCAGTTCTGCAGAAACTCAGCTGCCTGTCCAACTTCAGTGCCTCAAGTCCCACCCTGCACTGCAGCACATCTACAGGTACATCAGCCAGAACTTGCCAAAGCAAACTGGATTCCTGCCACTGTTTGAGATGGCAGTGAAGTAGCGAGTATATAAACTAGGTCAGACATGATTACCTAGAACAAGGGCAATTTTCTTTACATGACTATGTAAAGCTTCTGAAAATGGCAAAGACTGAACATTTGGGAGCTGCAGAGAGTATATCCAAAAATCATTTTTGATAGAAAAGGTTTAACTACATTTTAATATGAATGATATTTTCTATTAACAGCAAGGCAGAAGCCTATTTTTCAGTAGAGCTCTTCCTTTACCCAAGTGCTATCTCTCTGAATCTGAGTCAACTTTAGTGACCACTTTAATATTCACTTTACAATTAATGCTTCTTTTTATGGGTTGGTAGAAGGTAAACCAATTTCAGTTCGGCTTCTAGGTATTGAATTTATTATAAAAAGTTATGTACTTAAAACTCCTATAATGAAACCAGAGGCATCATGAGATATTAACCTAGAGTTAATGCTGAGAAGGCCAGTTTGAATAATTCAATTCATGTCACCTTAAGTATCTTTTCAAATGGAATTAACTTTATCTCGCAAAAAAAAAGAAGTTCCATGTTCCAGTTACTGATTATTGACTCCACGAGAGTTCTGACTTAAATCATCTTACCACCATCTTCCCAGCAATTTTATTTCACTACTACCAGGATGCTTCTTTACATTTTGAGGGCTGGCTTTCATTACAAAGAAGCAATATTAGCTAACAGGAAAACATGGTTTCAGAGTTACTGCTATCGTTAGGCGATACTAAAACAGACAAAAATAAAAGTTAACACCAAAGCATCTGCATTAGTTCAGTACAGCTACAAACCAGGGCTGCATTTCAGCCACATGCACACAGCCACTGCAGTCGTTTACATCCTATTGAACTCCACCTCTTTTTACAAATATGCCATTGTTGTTTGGTAACGCTGCAGCTCTCTTGACCTGTTAATTGTCTTATTCTAACCCAAAACCCAGCATTTAAACCCTGAAAGGAGATGTTTTCAAATACCTGCCTAAGCCCAGGGGTAAGTGACAGCGCATGATCAGCATTATGGTACAATAAGAATGAGGGAGACAGACAGGTGAAAAGCACAAGCAGGAGGTGTTACTATACAGGTGTAGCACCAGAAATTACTCCCAACAAACAAGTACGAAAAAGAGGGGAAAATGAACAGAAACAAGAAAGTCCAATTCAGAACAGCCAGAACAAGTAAGTGCTTCACTGCAGAGTCCAACTGTGCAGTCCAGTGTTTCTGCAAGAGACGGGAAAATCAGAACAACATCGCACATCGAAACACAGATACCCTGGCCAGATCAGCAGTGTCCTGAAATAGGAAATGCTGATTATGTTTCCTAGACAGTTCTACAAAGAGAAAACTATGTAGGAAGCTACTTATCTTGATTTATACCAAGATATATTCAGGATTTCCTTAACCCAGACAAAACAAGCAACAAGGAAAAGGTTTCAAATGGATCTGGATTCAAACAAAATTCAGGAAGACTTTCATTATCATAGCATTTCAATCAGATGGCTTTTGTCAAAGTCCACCTTAAAACAGAAAAGGAGAGCACAAAAGCTTCAGCAGGGCAGAAAGAGCTGGCATGGGGAGCACTCGGAGCAGAAGGAAAGTATTCTAGGTCTGTCCTCTTCCAATTCTTTCCTCTCAAAAATCCCTCTCTGCTGTGTTCCCATCGGGCAGTCCCCATTGAGGCAGACAGAACAATGCCGGCCTGAACTATTGTGTTAACACAATACTCAGAACAAAGAGACACCCATCAGGACACTAAGAGCTCACAGTTCAGGCACTAAAAGATGCGTGAAAATGACACTAAGTCCATCAAGAAGCAGCCCAGTGACCCTACTCGGGTTTCGAAAGCTATCCCCATGAAGAAGTGTGCTAAGGAAAGAACAGACAGAGTAGGGCAGTGAGCCCCTCTCCACTGCTTCTAAAGCTGTGAGGAGAAACAGCACAAAGTGCTTGTTTGGGGGAAAAATGGTAATAATTTATAAAGCCAAATGCAAAGAGTGAGAAAATTGAAGAGGAAGGCTAGAAACATCATAAAAATTTTGCACACTATAAGAAAACCCAGTTAAAACATGTTTTAACAGGTTTTTGTCTGTGCCTACAAAGCTTTCCACACAAGAAGAGGACTAGGGTAATTTCAGACCTGCTAGGCTGGAGCTGTAGAGTATGTAACCATAAATGGAACGTCAAGGCAAACCTTGATATAATATCTGAATTTGCATTTGTGGACAGAAGTACCCGTAAATAGAGAGAACAGAAATAATGGAATCAAAGACAAACTTGATAGAACTTTGCACATGAAACCAGAAAACAACTTTAAAGAAGTCTCTGTGTATACACTGATAGAGTGATTAGGAAGACGGAAGAACAAGAGGAGATGAACGTGGATTGTTGAATTGATTTGACAGTCAGTGAGCTGAAGGTTTTCTGTTATCTGTGTCCATGCTTTAGTCCTGTAGATGTGATGACACCAAATCCCTCAATACTACGGGCTAACCTAGTATAGGATAAATGTGTTTGAAGTTGAAAGGCTAGAGATGAAACACACAGGGCAAAACCTTAAAGAGGGATTGGCATCACCCAAAACACAGATGCCACAGTGTTGTTGGACTATATGGAGTCCTCTGGACTGTTTTCCACAGAGATCCTCAGCAAATGGCATACCATAAAAGCCACAACACAGATATCATCCATTCTGGGACAAGGAGATTCTTGTTTTGAACTCAGTGCTATCACAGAATGGGTAGCAGATATAAATGCAAAAGAAAGGAAATTAAATGTTTATAAAAGGTTGAAACACCAGACAAACAGCTCAATGTCCAACAATGTTGGACCAAGAGAAAGGTTTAAAAAAAAAAAAAAAAACAACAAAAAAACATGTCATCAAGATTTAAAAAAAAAACAAACACATTCCTGACACCAATTAAGTCAGAGTAGTGCTACCTGCTTTCTGAAGACTCCTTCCTGCACAGTCTCCAGTCTCCTGAGAAGCAGGATCTGCCTATATAATGCTCACAGCAGGGAACCACTGAGACGCCAGAATCAGGCCTCCTTTTGGATACTCTGTGCTGATGACTTTACTTCTAGCCCTGTTATAAATAAGTCTTTAAGACTTTCCAGCAGAAGAGGGGAAAAAGGGCATAACCTCTGCAAAAAGGCATGGTTTTAGGTAGGATGGATACTGGACACCTGTAGATGGAAGCTGCAACCAGAGAACACCAAGTAAGAACGTCAGGTACAGCACTTGCACAGGCAGGGTTCCCTGCCATCAGCAGGGATGCAAACTGAGTACCTAGCTACCACAAAAAAAATCTCAAGCAACCATGTTCTCAAGGCTTTGGGCGCCTACATCTGAGAAACACTTTACCACTTAATTTAACACATATCCCTAGTCAACATTTTCTGGTTTTAACTGCATAGAGAACTATAGGTCTTCTATAAATAGCTCAAATCAGATGAGCTGCTTTACAGACTTGAGAAAGCTCTTATTGACCAAATACATCATCTGTAATGCCCTTTTCAATCATCAAAAGCCACAGTGAAAATGTGAAAGGCTATATCTACAGTGACTGCAATTATTTTCCTGTTTAAATAACAGAACAGAAAACAGAAGAGCATCTTAACTTTTTCCTTGGCAAAGATGTGGGTTCCCATGATTCCTACTCCATTACAACAGGGTCAATTAACTTCACCCATTTTATTGACCCAAAACTTGTGGGGGGGTTTTTTGTTTGTTTTCCTGCATGCCATGTGTTAAGGGAAGGACTCATGGGACACCAGTCACAAAACAGTATTCAACACTTCATGATGCAAGACAATACACCTACAGTTACAAAAAGATGTTTTGAGTATGCTATTTTTAAAGAAAAGGAGATGGCAAAAAAGAGCTTACCTTCTGCTCCTTTTCCTTGGCAGCACTGAGTTCAGAAAGGGAGTGTGATAGTTTTTCTTGCTGCTCAGCCAGGTACTTCTGATAAAGGCTCAAAAGTTCTTGGCACTCTCTGTACTGCTGCTGAAGAGGTGAGACATCAGAAGTTAAGGGAAAAACACTCTTTAGCAAACAGTTATAGCCAAATATATACCAACTTATTCTGTGTAATCTGATTTAGATCCATAACAGTTCAATTTAAAAACAGATACTGCGTGTTTGAGTAGTGCCTAATGATGATAAATCTGCCTAGAGATGAATGTTCAAGTACAACCTTCTTTCTACTCAGAGTGGAAAAAGAAGAATTGCACCAAATTCTTTTATCATCAGAAAAGGGACAGCAGCAGGAGGCAGGTGATGACATTGCTTCAGCTGGAACAACTACAGCCCTCTGATTCGTATTCAGCAAAGCCAGCCATTACCAATGTTTATTTATAAATAAATAAATAGCCAGCCAAGTAAGTAAATAGTCCATTTTTAAGCACAGACATCGATTCACAAGCCCACATACCCAAATCCAATCTCTCTGCTTGAGCACCAATGGCTCAAAACCCCACAGCCACAGATGCAGCGCTACAGGCCTTTTACAGACCAGCAATAATTTTTGGACAGTAATCTGGAGAAGCAGCAACTGTGGTGTTTGCAAGGATATTAGCAACAGTGTCCTGCCTTGCTTGCAGCATTGAAATTCCAACAGGAGATAAATCTGCTCTTCACCTGTCATTGTGTAATTCCCTCCCTTGCTCATGTAGCATGGTAAACCATTTATGCTCCCCTCTCTCCCCCCTCACTTTTAATTATGCATGCAGATGGGATAAGGGCTCGCTGTCCAAAGAGATTACTCTGAATAAATACTTTAATAACAAGTCACTGCAATTAAGGTAGGGAACAAAAACTTCTTCAATCTATAAAACGGTGTTGAGTTACAGATTTCCTTAACATTTTTATGATCTAATCATTGCTTCTGGGCAAATTCATGTTGCAATCACTTTTGCCAATCATGGCTGCATAAATAACTCACTGCTTTGTTATTCCCTGTTATGACCCTAAGGGGTTTTTTTTGGTTCGGTTTTGTTGCCTTCCCCCACCCTCTTTCTTGTTCTTTTGCAGGAGGGGTGGCCTTGCCAGAGCTTCATTTTTGTTGTTGTTTGGTTGGTTTTCTTCCCTTTAAATAAAAGGCTACCGAGAGAATAAGCAAAACATTATAGGAGGAATGGAAGGTTAATAAACCCCAATGTTGAAATCAATCAGGAGAGCTCTCATAACACCTTTGCTCAGCACCTGGAAATATGGGAGGGTACAAACAATGGTCTTAACAAGCTAATTGCTTTCCAGAGCCAGCCTGCCTGAAGCCAGAGCTGTTTTACATTTCAGTTCATTTCGTCAGAGAGCACCAAAAGGCTGAAGTGATTTGTGGTGGTCTCAGGAGTCTCTGCCAGCTATGATGTATATAAAAGGAATTTTTTATTCCAGTTGTAACCATAGGCAGTAATGTTTATAGTAGGTGAACATATTAGCCTGGACGCAGGGCATGAATTTTACTCTAGCAAAAGCCAGTTCATTTATACAGCCTAAGAGTTAAATGTCGGTATTTGAAGACAAATTATAGGGAAATTCATTTAAACCCATGTTATGTGGCAGAATATAAAAATGGACAGTCCTATCTATCTTTATCAATTTTTTACAGTCCTCTTAATTCACTTTGCTTCCAGCAACCCCTTCCCCACAAAACAGATTTTGCCCTCTCCTCCCTCCAGCTAGCACACTGCTGCCATCAGGAATGAGCACCCTAAACAGCCTCGGGGCACACAAGTGATGGCCATGCACCCACCCTCACTCTTGCCACAGTGATAGTTTCAGTCCTACTGGAAAGCCAGGCAAGACTGCCCTCATTCCCAGGCACCATTAAAAAGATGTCCTTTTTGTGTTTTACAGACCACAGAAGCCTCACTGTACACATTACGCCACCACCTCTTGCACGTGGCTGCCAAATTTGTTTAAAATACTGTTTAAAACATGACACGCAAAATTAACATTTTCAAAGTATGCAAGAAAATCCTGATTATCCAAGGGCCAGTTATGTGACCATGAGCAGGAAGGGCAACAGCTCACATGAGCTTGAATGGAAACCCAGATGTCCTCAAATTCCTGAAAGATTTGGCCAGCAACAGTCACTGCTACAACTTGCTGTATTAGAAGATTAAAACCTTGTTCATTCACACAATCACTCTACATTAAGCAAAGTATTGTTACAGACACCACAGTCTAACAGTTTAAAGCCCTGTTTTGCTTACTAAGTAAACATGAAACTTCGAATATGAAAAAAGAAAAAGGTCCTTTAAGACACACACAGAATAGCTCAAAGTATGGCAATTCTCAAAAATGTGCTGGTACATTTACTGCAGAATATGTTCTTAAGAAAGAAAAAAAAAGCCTTAATATTAGATCTTACTCTCTCATTCTATTGAATTTTTTGCTAAAAGCAGCAAGATGATCTCCTTTCTCCTACAAATTAGCCAGGCAATACACAACACTGCCACAAAAATATTCAAATCATTCAGTTATAACAAGGTCACACGTCTACTAAGGCAATACAGTTTTTGGACAAACACATTCCTCATGATAAATATTTTCATAATCTGTGTTTTTTTAAAAAAGAAAGTTGTAAGGTTGAAAAAACAGTATAGGACAAGTCCTACAGATTTACAAAAAAAGTAATATACCTAAATGCACACATTAGGTAATTCTTCACGTGTTCAGGAGCACAAATATTGGATTTGCAAGATGTTAGTTACCTGGGAGAAGTGGTACTTGGCATTTCACTGAACAGTAGTTTTATGTCCAAGAAATACGCATTTGAATGTATTAGAGTAATACTTTTTATGCAGTTTATTAGTAAAGTATTAAGGTTGTACGTGGAGAGGGGAAACAAAAAAAATAAATCAAAATTAGAAATGCAAAGGTTAGGATTTCAACAGCCACATTTACATGTCATACTGCAAGTAGTACATATTTTATAAAATATATTAGTTAATTTTTTCACTGAATGTAAGTCAAAGAATTAAGAGCTCATTTATGGCTCTTAAGAGATAATAACCTCAGCAGAGGTAGTTGGCTTTGAGAAGAGGGGCTGCCAGCAGACAGCAGTGACACGCTTACAGAAGCCGGGGGCGAATGTCCAGGGAGCCAGGCGGGGAACAAAGAGCTTTTCCTTAGGGGCGAAGCTTCACAGGAAGGCACAGCCAACCTAATGCTCAACTGCTTCCAAAGATACCCTCCCACCCACTCCCTCCATCCACACCAGCTCTGCAGCCGCCCCACATCCCTCACTCCAGGGCTGAGCAAACTGATCCAGCGAGGCAAAGGAACAGGCAGGCACAAGATCCAGCACAAGGCAAGCAAAGGGAGTGGGAACTGGGAGCAGAGGACACCTCTTTCAGCAGCTGTCCCCTGTCTGGGAGTGTTTATCCACTCTGCAAACTCTCAGTCCTACTCTTCCCTCAGTTCCATTCTTAATCCTCAGGCTTTTAAGCCTGCTCTGTGACTGTAACAACTACTCACAGCTTACTCCTCGCTGAAACACTTTCAGCCTCCCACAAGCTGAAGTAGAACAAACAGCCACAGTTCCTACTTCCCCAGAAACTGGGAGGGGAAGGGCCAGCCTCTAGCACAGCCACTGACTTCCTGCACTGTTCCCAGTCCACTGCTTCTGCTGCCTTTTGAACCTAAGTGATGCCCAGCTTAAAATCTGAAATGTTTTAGTTTAGAGCATCTGGCATCTACCTAGGAAGCTCTTGAATTCTACACATCAGGCTCCACATCTTTTTGCAAGCAATGTTCATGCTACAGCAATTCAAACAACCACTGGTCTCTTCTGCTCCAAGTTTCTAAATGAAGTCAACACCAGGCTACTCCATGAGGACTATCTGATAAAATTCTGCTTTTCTTTTATCACTTTTTGTAAGAAGGAAAAAGACAACCAAACCAAAAGAGAGAGAACCTTCTCCTTAGAAAGGAGATTTTTTTGGGGGGGCCTTTATCATTTAAGAAATATTTAGTTTTATCTCACTTCAGTTAAAGAAAAAAATATATTTAAAGCAGGTTCTGATCACAGCAAACTGAGGCTGGAAACAACGTTTCTAGAAGCTACTAGCAAGGAAAGAGAACAGAGCTAATGAGATTCTTTGCAATCAACCTAATAACAAAGGCCCTTCTGTATTTTGCAAGTGTTTGTGAAAACTCACTACCTAGTGACACTTTCCTCACTGGTTTGCCAAGAGTATTTTTGAGACAGGCAGCAGCTCTATTGTTCCCTTTTTACACATGGGAAAACTGTGTCACAGGGAGTCTTTGGGCGTGTCTCAGCGCACAGGTGCAGCCCAGCAGTCCCACACTCCACATGCCAGCTCCAGGATTCTAGTCTTGCAGCTGCAGGGTAAGTTAGCACAGCTCAGGCACAGCACTAACAGACCAGATTCATCTTCCACCTGATGAGCTCAGAGTACGCCTTTGCCTGCATTCACCCATGCAGAAAAGTCCTGATAGACCTCCCAAGCATCAAACAAGATGCCCAATGATGACTGTAGTCCCTGCCTGTAGCTTCAGCTTAGACTGTCCTTTCAGTCAGGGCTGCATTCTCTGATCCATGGCCAGGAGGGAACACAAGAGCTGAATCTCCATCTTCAGCCACAAGATGCTGCAATCCCATCAGCCTCCATATCCAGTGGAAGATTCCCTGGAGACTCAGAGCTATTACAGAGATATGCAAAGATGAATAAAGCAATCAAAGGAAAGAAAAAATCAAACGCACATAAATTGGATTGGAATTTAAATCAGACAGCATTAACTTGAACTTCGTGGTAGAGACACAAGAAACTTTCAGTGATATGATTTCAACACATGATGAAAAAAGTTTTTTGACATCGGCAATCGTGACCCAGTAGCCACAGAACACTGGTCTTTTTTAATTCCTGCTTTAAGACATGTGTCTAGAAACCTGACTAGCTATCATCGTGTTGGCAGTTTCAGCAAAGACTCAACTAACTCTTCACTGCCTCACGTAGTCCCTTAAAGACAACTGCTGCGAAAAAACTAGACAAGGAAGGAGATGCTGAGAAAGTGCCACTGACAGTGGATTGCTGAAGCTACACTGAGCACTGAGAGGTCTTTAGTCTCCCAAGAAATATCTATTCAGAAAAATTGCAGGCAGTCCTGAGCTTGTCTGCATGCCCTCCAACCGGGTGTGTGTCAGACCCATTGAAGGAGCCAAGCACAGTCCCAGCAGCACAGCATCAAGCACCACACGCCTAATCTAACTTACCTTGCTTTGATATTTTTGTGGAGTTTGTTTGGGATTTGGTTTTTCATTTTGGTTTGGTTGTTTGGTTTTTTTTGCCAGCAACAGCAACACTACACCACTTCCAGAATGCAGCTGGACTGTGCCTGGCACTTGAAGAATGTTTAACAGACACACCACTGCATCCATAACTTTGGCACCATGTACTACTACAACATTTCACTATACAGTTACTCAGTGGCCCAAATATTACTTTAAAGAATGCTGCAAGAGTAAGAAAGCATTTCACCAAACTCAGGCAAAGGCTGAGACCCATGTAGCTGGGTCTCCAAACACGGCTATCCCTCTAGCTACAGCTAAGGATCAAGCTACATCTAAACACTCATAGTACAAGGGAACCAAATTTATAGAGTCTGCAGAGCCCCAAAGACCCAGGACAGACTCGTGACAAATTCCACTACAAGTGTGCTCAGTTTGAAGTGGACCCGCTTTTTTTTCCATGCATCACCCAAGCATATATTTTTTACAGTATTTTGACACGTAAAGCAATGGAGTTTATTTTCTGCCTTAATATTTTGCATATCAATAGGAGAGATACCGTGCCTTTTGGGAAAGAAGCAATATGTATGTCATTCTGATTTCCACCTGCAGGCTTTTTTCTTCCTAACCAAAGAAAGGATTAAAATAATGCAGCTTCAACTACTTACATATGAAAAGTCATATGAATAAAAATAAACTGCTGGTATTAATGAATTAACATCTAAAAGGAACACTTTAAAATATAAACGAAGATATTCTAAGCTCTTTCCTTTAGCATTTAACAATTACATACTTCATTGGAAGCTGACCCACATTTAATTTTAAAATACTACTTGTGTTTAATACATACAGTCCTGTGCTTTGACAATCTCATCTCAGAAGAGCAACAGGACTGCATTTTGGAAATCAGACTATCCAGGCACGGATCAAAGTCAACCCTAACATGTTTCTTCTGCCTTTAAAATTAAGAGAAATAAAATAAGTGCTTTGACTCTATGTGAATCATTGTTCTGAGAAAGGGTAGAGACTAGTAACTTCTATGAAGGTTTATTATCTAAACTCTGAAGTTGCTGCAAAGACTGAAGGTAATAAAATGTTTTATGAACAACTTCACTTCACTCGTTCTTATATAACTGAGTTTATGTGGACTCCCTGGCACAGTGATGCTAAGAACCTGTAGGGAACTTTCTGCACATCCACTTTTCGATGTATTAAAGAAATCATCTGGTGAGAGTCTGAACCTTATGAGCCTTCAATTCAAAACACAATTTCCTTCTGATCCAAATGCCTTAGGAAGCACAATTCTGAAAACACTATAAAGAAGCAAGTCACATACAATAAGACAGAGTGATCTCCAATCTGAAGCCCAACAGTTACATTTTAATTTACACTTGAATATTTTAATGTTGTTATCCAGTCAGTAAATTAACTCAAGAT
Organism: Acanthornis magna; assembly: GCA_036785705.1. Taxonomy (NCBI): domain Eukaryota; kingdom Metazoa; phylum Chordata; class Aves; order Passeriformes; family Acanthizidae; genus Acanthornis; species Acanthornis magna. The sequence goes on from JAWUZG010000036.1 coordinate 1,735,646, forward strand.
GCAAGAATAAAAAGGGAAGATGCATAGGGAAAAAGGTCACAAGGTCCACAAAAGTTAAGAACTTCACTTCTGTTTGAAGCATCAGCATTATGTTGTTGAATGCCACAGCTCTCATATAAAGGAATTGCTTAATACATTCCCATTCTGTTTGAAGGGAAATTAAATTTACATTCTTTGGGAATATGGTATTGTAATTAGTTCATGACTTGATTACACTTTGAAGTGAGCCGAGACTGCATATGGTGCATACAAATTAGTTAAGTTATGGTTACCTACCTAAAGAAAAGCTACTGAGTTAGCAAAGTTAGGGACAAAGCCAGGGCAGTCCTTCGGAGCTCTCAGGAAGTACACGTAAAACAACAAATTCAAATCTAGTCTCTGGACTCACTGACATCAGGTGTGAACAGAAATAAAAAACACAGTTTCCTAAACAGCTGGAAGAGTTGTTTTCAAAAAATAATCTTTCTCTTTCCACCTATGGCACCTGTAGAGCCACTGTTGAAACTGAACCTGAAAAAAAGCAATAAAAGACAGAAGATTTCCTACCCTGGTTAAATTCACCAGTATGATTTATACTAGTACTTGTAATTCTGTAATTTCTTCTCCAGACAGCCTAAGTTTTATATAATCTACCAAGATGCTCTGTTCCACACAGATGATGAAATTCCCAAGTTCATTTTAATACTCTGGAAAATATTGAGATGCACAATACAAATATAGTGCATCTAAAATTGGCCAAAGAAAAAGATAGGCCGTATGATTTGATGAGAGCAAGAAAAGCATTTAAACCTAAAACTAATTCCCAATATAGCAGATGAACTCAGAGAAGTCTCTAACATACTTTCAAAATGGAAAAGCAGTTTAGGGTACGGGATTTGATCCTATGTATTGAAAATCCTTTCTACAGGATATGTCAATCAAACTGGACAGCTTATCTGCTATGTTCTCTGGTTCAAAGGTGGGTAAGGACAAAAATATCACACGCCATCGTATGCCAGCAGATGTGCCTGGATCAATAAATGCAAATACCATCTCAGAGCTTGAATTTTCTATTCCAAGTGGAAAGCACATCTTCAGCCTTATCTTCATTAATACAAACAAAAGGATACTTACCAGCAAAGGAGAAAAAAAAAAAAAACAAAGATTTATTTTACAGACTGGCTCTGCTAACAACTTTCTTTTACTGAAAAGGAAGGAATAACATAACACACAAAAGACAAGTCATGCCACTACATATACTGGCAAAAACATGCATTTTTGTAATAATGAACATAAGGGATCTGATGAGAGAGAAAACTAAGAACCTGAATACACAATATACAGACCCCACAGATCACTGTAACAAGATACTGGTCCTGGCATGGGCTATGAAAATTTTGACTTTTAGCTTAAGAACTGCAATGGCAGGAGATTTTCCTCACTGGCAAGAAGGAATTTGTTCAGAACATACTTGTTTCTTTCGGGGGAGCTCTGCCAATGACTACAGTGACTTTCAGAATTTAAAGACTTCCTTTGGCATTTGCTTAAACGGCACAGCCACCCAGCCTCTTCCACTGGAAACTGCGAAGGAACTTGTTACTTATGTATTTGTCTATCCGCCAGTAAACGTACTATGCATTTTTTATGGAAGAACAGTGCCTGGAGATTCAGACATACGCAATTTCTGTGCAAAAGAGTCCCAGCACCTGAGAACAACTCCACACGTCTTATCACAAAAGAAAATAATCACAACCTGCGCTGTGTGAGAACACGAAGCCAAAAGGAAGCACTGCACCTATCACCATCCACACAAAACCGGCGCTATTTTTCCTTCTACATATTTAGAGCGCAAAATTAAACAAATAAAAGGAACGCTGCATAATTTAGCTTTCATTTTCTATCAAATTGCTCATAATTGTAACCATAAAATGATAATATTGTGCCATATGTGCATCTGCAGAGGCGGCAGCGGCACTGACCGGCCCCGGCCGCGCCAAAAGTGGGGCTGTGGCGCCACCGTGTGCCCGCCGCGGGTATTGCGGCTCCCAGCCCGCGCGGCGCGCCCGCGAAAACGCTCCGCTTCATTTTCTTACAGAAAAAACATCCAACGCAGCGCTTTGAAATGGGAAAATCCACCGTGCAATCCTCCTGCTACTGTTCTTCGTCAAATTACACTCTCCCCCATCCGAAGAGGCAGTCACGGCTTTACGTGAAATACCCATCGCTGGGAATGCTTGCTGTTCTAGTTGTAGGCCTTTGTGAGAATTAAAAAATCTTTCACAGTAGCCACCGTTACCGTTTACACAAAGCCATTTGTCATCTCAGTACTGCTCGATATTAAAACAGACATGTTCCTTACTGTAATTTGACAATGGAGCTCCTGGCAGAAGCCTGAGGAGAGATAAGGTGGAAATTGAGGTATCTGAGAAAGGAAGCTCAGCCTCTTATGTTTAGACACAGTAAGAGGAGTTATTTAACAGGATAAATGTGAGCTCGGAGTCAGATGCGTGGAGGAAAGGGGATGAAGAGCCAAAAGAGAAATGGAATGTAAAAGCTGAACTTACTGAGAGCAGAGCTACAGCACCTCCATCTCAATTAAAGAACATGCATAGTAAATCAAAAAGGTGTCTGCTTTGCAGAGAATGAGAATGTAAGATCACAAAACATCAACTCATTTTGTAACTGAGCTAATCAGGTTTGGTCTTGGTTACTATCAGAACGGGGATCACCTGAGAATACACAGCGGCGTCTATCTTGTTGCTTCCTTGCAGGAAACAATCAATCATCGCTCCTAATTCTGTACATTTGTTTGATGTCTCTCACTGAACCTTTTCCTTACCCTCAAACAGGAATAATGTTGATGGAGAAAAGCAGACTCTCAGTCAGCCAAGCTCCCACCACCTTCAGAATCAGAAATTCCTCATTTGGGTCCTTACTGGAAAGGAAACCGGGATGCTAGAGGAAGTTTTTCTTTGCTGCATCCTAACATGGTTACCTCTCTTCCACAGTGGGCATCAGGCTTGCATCTTTAAACTTTCTTATGTCCTCCTTTTAAACTAGGACATAATCAAGACAGCAGCATGCAGGTTTTAATCTGACTATTGGCAAATGGTGCAAGCGGCAAGATGAAAATCTGTAAATGCTGCTGGACAAAAATAGAAAAAAAAAAAGTACCAGTGAGCCAAGAAATCTTGCCCTTCTTATGGAACTGTCTACAGTGCTATAGCTAGAACAGCACCGAATGTAAAAATCACAGATCATTCCAGATAATTTAATTTTTTCTTTTAGAACTATTGCTATTTTGACAGTCTTTCTAACCTTGTTAGAACACAATTGTTTGCTTGATGTAGATGAAAGAAACACAGTGCTCCTTTCCCTAAGAGACAGCTGAGGTCAAAACAGACTCTATATCAGCACACTAATATTAAAGGAGTTGTCCACAGGCCCAAAAAGGGCAAATGTTCCATGATGGAATGCTGGAAAGATCTTTTCCACCACATACTGTACACATCTCTAATGAGGTAAGTACTTCAAAATGAAAAAGGCCTCAGAAAGTTGGTCCTTTCTTGTGAAATCTGGCTTTCAACATGCCAAACTGAGAAGCACTGGTTTTACTGAACTGAGGCCAGTGAAAGAAAGATTTAATAACAGCCTCATTATAAGCTTCATTGTTGTAGGACTATTTAATATACAAGATTAACACATCTTATCTCCCACTTTCACTCAAACCTATTATACCCCTCATTAATACATGCACATTTCTACATAATTTACAGCACTCAGGTCTCAAACAGTATTGCCTGAAACTGGGTGTGTTCTGCTGCTCTTCCTGGTGATAGGCTCTTTTTGCAATAACAGTATTCAAAAACAAGCCTCACAACTCAAAATTAGAGACATGGGTAGGTAAACAGGGCTGTCTAAAACTGGGAGAAATTAAAAATAAAATTTGTTTGTTTTGCCAACACTCTGGATTTCATTTCTTGATTTCGTTTCCCTCACACCCAAAGCATTAATATATTTTAAGACAGGAAACTTCTACCTTCCCAGCCTAATGAATAACAATACCCTTTCCTTCTGGCAATCTGAGATGTAGAAGCAGGGAAAGTGACCCACATCTCCCCAAATTACAAGGTATTTTAAAGGTCTTCAGATCTGGATGATCAGAGAAGAAAAGGAAGCTGTAAGGTAAGAACAGTACTACACCTCCCCAGATGACATTCCTTTGTGTCCATGGATGTACCAGGGCAGACCAGAACTATGTACCTTAAAATTATATGAAAAGGAGGAAAAAGTATCCACTTTTATGTTCTCAGTAGACCAAATGGTGCAGGTTGGCCTTTATTCTAATCAAGTGTAATGAGCTTGCAAGCATCTCAGGATAGAGAATACACACCAGCAACTGAACAGATTCAGGTGTTTACAAGCCCTCCTGAGTTCCCCCTAAGCTGTGGAACTGTTCTCCACAGGAGGCTGCAAATATTTATAGGGACTCACCTAAAAAAATTCCTAAAAACAAAAACACCACCACCATCCAGTGTTATCAAGCACAGAGAAACATTCTGACTACAGTTTTTAACTACAGGTTTCTGGACATTGTGACACTATGGTGGGCAACTTGCTGTTTGCTAAACCTACCCTTGTGGTTACTGACAGTATTGTAACACTGAACTTTAAGGCAGTACAGATGTTTTACATTCTCACCACACTACAATCACTAAGTTAAACATATTAAAACATGCTAAGGACAGTGGAGATACCTCTTCTTTAAGCATCTGAAGGGATGCTCAACGTACCCTCTGTACGTTGTTGGAAAGCATGTTTACAAAATTCCTTTTCCCTCACACTCTACTTTCTGAAGCTAGCCTATGGTAACAAAAAGGTTTTCAAATCAAATGGTTAAGGCTTACTGAAGAGAAAGAAAATGCATGACCTGGAATGATTCTCCTGGGAAGTACTGATAGCAAAGACTCAACTTCCGGGGGCCAAATGTACAGCTTTTCGGATTTTTTCTGCTGTTCTTGGAGACAAAGATGTTCACACTGGCTGATCAATTTTGTATCAGAAAATGCATCTTGCCAGGACATGCTCAGAGTGACACTGACCCATTCACATTGAAATTTAGGCTTTTTGGAATTGTACATGCTTTCAGGTAAAAACAGCCATGGAGGTTTTGGAAGTCCATAGCTCCTGCAAGAAAAAACACTCATCACTAAATCCTCACATTTATTACCACTGAAAAATAGCTGACATCCTGGAGGTCTTCTGGACTTCTTACAAAGAGCATACCAAGATATTCAGCTGATGCGTATGGACCAAGGAAGTCTACGGTATTGATGGGGAATAGAGAAAACCTCTTCTCCATAGCTATTTTTTTCCCTCCCACTGTAGTTCTCCATTCATCTTAGAGAAACACTGCTAAGTGTTAGCCTTGAGGATATCAGTGCTGGAGGGCTGTTACTCCTGAAGACAGGAGTTTCTGAATCTAAACTCAAAGTGCTCATCAGGAGAAAAAACAGCTGAAAATAGTTTGAATAAAGACAGTTACTGGCAGCAAGAAAATGATACTTTCAGATATCCTCCTCTCACAGGATTAATATTTGAGTAAGCAAATAGTTCTTTGGAAAATTCTTTACTTATTGCAATGCAGTCAGAATCACAGTGAGATGACTCCATGCATACAGCCGCTGCTGATAATGCAGGGATCACCATGGATGCTTAGAAGAGCTTAGTCAACTCAGGAATGGAACAGGCCTTCTTGTAAAATACATTCCCGTGGTTATAATAAATTTCTGAGCCATCAAACCCAATACAATATAAGGAAACTGGAAAAAAAAATGTCAAACGCTAAGAGGTTTTACACAACAGGGGCCTAGAAAAATCAGAGAAATTAGGGGTATTTTCCGAACCAACAGGGGATCAAGGTAATCTGCACAACAAGCGATATGGGAATGCCTATTTTCTACCAAAAAGTAGGAAAGGCTAATTAGGGTATGTGAATACCTTGCAAGGACCCCGGACTAGAAGTGACTGGCTTTCAGGAAATGGATCTTAATAAAATTTAAAGAACAAATAAATAAATCTAGAGAGCTATTTTCCTCCCAGAAGCTCAAAGCAGAAGACAAATGAAGGGCACAAAAGCACTGAACATTTAGTCAGATTTTCGCACTGATAAACATCATGGAGACTATGGAGGAGTAATAGCCCCCCAAAAATTAACTTCTTTGGTGCAGGTTTAATTTAGAAGCCAAAACTGCAACAGAGCTGCTTAGTACCTCTCCTTAATTTCAACAGATCAAGGAAGCAGCCATTCCTTTTCCATCTCAAATGGAAACTTATTTCTGTGTTAATTGCCAGAAACCTTCATCATTGCAATATCTCAACAGCTTATAGGCATCAACAGACTTACTGCCATCATCCCTGTAGGTTCACTCCACAGGGAAGGTCACATCGACATGGGGGATGCCAAGCTGCAGACAAGGCATGTGATTTACAGGACTTCACAGAAGTAGGAGAACCCACATGTATCGGAGCTGAGAATGCTTCCACAAGAGCCTGCAGATCCATCCTCTGAACTGCTGCATTCCATACTGGTGCTACAGCTTTCTGGGCAGCCTCCCTGACAGTCTAATCCCTAGCTAAACCAGGAAAAAAGGAATTTTTTTAAGTTTCCATGAGTAAGACATTTCACATATTCTTGCCTTCCCCTTCCAAGGATTAAGGTGAGAAAGAACTGAAGCAAAACAGAGACAAAAATTAAAGCAGTAACCATACCGTAACACATCTGCCTCTGAAGCAAGAAGGAACAGACAGCACCAAAACATCTTCAGATCTGACAGGTTGCTCTGCTACCAATCTGCACTAGCAGGTGAGACATGTCACTCCATGACAAGAATCAGAAATAAAGGAGCTTAATGTAACTTCTAGCATTTTATATGATTTTTCTCTATTGTGCAACAGGAGACAACAAGCAGTTCTAACAAAACATGGGGAGATTTTTCTCCCCTGAGCAGCAAAGCTTTAAAATTAGCACTTTGTGTATGCTTGTTCTTTTAATGTCTGCATTTATTAAGGAGCAAAACAACCATGCATCTGAAATGCCAGAGAAATATGGATCCATAAATAATGCCACATTCCTATTCACACCTAATCTAAATATTTATGTAGTAATTTACCAGCAAAAGATGCAAACTATTCTTTAAATGCTACATTGTATTAAAGGTTAACCACATGACATGTTTTATTATAAGGCTCTGAATTATGTTTAACACAAATTTTTATTTTCAGTGAAAGTTCTGGTGTTGAAATGGATGGACAGGGACAAGGAGTTTTAGTCACCTCTCAAAGATGAATGCTGAAGTTCAGACTTCTTCAGAATTGTTTCAGTCTACATAGCCATAGGCCATGCAACTCAGCAGCATACTGATTGGGAGACGAAGAGACACCTTCTTCATAACTGGAGGAGCTAGAAATAGCTCTATTAGTGAGGCTTGATGCTTACAGCAGGCCTGCTGATGCAGAGTTTAACGCAGATAACACAGCCTCTACTGGAATCAGTGCCAAATCAAAAGAGCCGTGCACACATCCCCAAGGGAAATGTTAAATGGAGTAGCAGAACTGCCCCCAGCACCAGCACGTGCCCTCGGATTGCACAGGTACTGGATGTAGTCTCACCTCAACAGTGACGCTAACACTTCTCTGCCCAGTACCTTACACAGGAATTCATGATCCACTCCTCACTCAGTCCTACAAAACCCAGCTTCTCTTTCACTTCATGTCCTGCTACAGTCATCATCACGTATTTATGGCCATAACTGTTCCTTTTGGTTCCTCCTTCAGCTCTCACCTTCATGCCTTCTGTTCCTAAAACCTTTCATATTAGGCATAGTTTCCAACTTACCTTCTATTTTCTCTCTTATACAAGGCTTTCTTTAGAAATATTACTTTGCTGACTTCGTTTCCAATTCTCTTGATCTCTACGTGATCTTCCACACAGAACACTTTCTTCATGTCATCACTTTCCTCAGATGCAAGACCTTTGAAGTTCACTACAGACTCAGCCATGCAGGAACTGATACAAAGATTTCCCTGTGTTTTCCTTTTTCACGAACAGAGCCCCTTCCATTTATACTACACTGAGAGACATCCACTCTTGTGTGACTTTTTGAGCCTATAATGTGCCAGAGTTTCCAAGGCTGTAAAATGGAGGGGTAAAGAAAACCCCCACACTTAAGTGGCATTCTAGGAGCTAAATATCTTCCAGCTTGTATTATAAGAAGAAAATGAACACAGCTGCCAATACACCATTTCCTAGACTGAAACTCTTGTGAGAAGAAAAATTCCTCAGCTCTAAGCACAAAGTATTCACAAATAAACATTATGACCCTTTTTAAAAGTCCAACTTCTTCACATTTCCCTTGTGACTGCTAAAGCAGATACCTCTAACTCAACAGCAGGAAAGGCTCACTTTTTCCAGATAGAGCTAATCAGGCAGAGCAACATGAGATCTAGTAATGTTCCCTGCTTCAGCAAGAGATGTAGTGCAGACTTATTGACAGAATCTGCATTTTTGGCTCTCATTTGTTCTGCCTGAATAAGCTTACCAATCTGAGGCAACATTTTCAGACATCAGTATTTTGAACACCACTAGTCTTTGGGACTATCCTTTTTCTGCACCTCACCTTATTTAGATCGAAGAAACCTTGGCAAAAAAAAAAAAAAAAAAAAAAAAAACAGAGGAAGCTGGAAGCATAAATGTTCATTCTTAAGTTGCAGTAAAATCTTTCATTTCAGTGATATACAGAAGTACTTGGAATGTATTACAGCTGATAAATGCAGAAATGAAGTATAGAATACTACTGAAAATAGACCTTATTTGTATGCACGCCATACAAATATGTTAAAATACGTAGTTAAATATGCTGTTGGAGTTAAGTAGCTTTCATAGAAGAGAATCATTGCAATTATCAGTGGTAATAGCAAATCCTCTCTGATACAGATGTTTACTTCCTGTTCCAAGAACTAGGGCAGGAAACAGCCATGTTAAAAATATTTGTCTAGCACCAGCCATAGTGTTCCTATTTGTTACAGCTAAGTGTACAACCTGTAACAAAAATAGATAGTTTTTTCTTCCTCCCCCTCCAGCATAACTTAATATATTTAAAACCTTTAGTCAACAACCAAATGCCTGCTACCATATTTTGGTACAAGCTGTCTCTAACTACAGTCCTATCTCTTCAGTTAACAACTGGAACACAGAATTAGTCATCTCTGGGAAACAGATAGCATTAGCTTTTCATCACAAAAAGCTCAATTAAAGCCCATTTGAGAGAAGCTGAGCCACTTCTTTACTGCATTTTTTTTCTTTCCCTGCCTCTTGATAGCTAGGCTGAACCTAAATATCATTAACTGCTGTGAAGGGTAATATGCAAAGCCTATGTACAGACCTGACTATGGCAAGTGCATCTCTCAGTTCTGATGCACGGGGGAAGAAAAAAGAAGTCATCCACACACAGACACAGTTTCTTCCCAATGCCCACATGTTTATTTTTTGCCAATTTCTTTTGTAAAATGGTAGAGGTGTAACTGTCTATTCAATTTTTTAAATTTCACTGTGTGCCTTCTGTTTCTTAGAACATGGCAAATACTGTCTCTACACTACATCCCTAGTACTTAGAATGCAAAACACTTTATGACACTTCTAGCTCTGGGAGAAGAGAAAATGAAGCATGAAATAAGAAATATACTAGCAGAACAATATTCATTGACACTGGTAAATCTGTATACTGCTGCATTGGGAAAGTATTAGTATTTGGGGTTTTAGGCTTTTTTTGAGCATGTTTGCCCAGCTTGTCTGATGTTAATGGTATGTCTGCCCTTGCAGCTTTTCCATGTAACATGAAACACAGATGCCAAATTCATCAAATTATGCTCAAATCCAACAGATTTCTATGTTCTCATTTAAATGACAAATATTTTTTAAGCTAAGCGACATAATTACTCTCACAGTTCTTCATAAATCCCCCACCCCCGAAAGAACATGATCACATTTGTTGAAGGGTCTGAGGCCAAACATAGAACTAGAAATCTCTTCTCTCCTAGCAAGAGTCTAGAACTAGTAATAATATTTTCTTTTCTAGCAAAAGTCAAGACAACAGATTCACACACAATTAAGCCATAAACACAGAACAAAACATACTCAAGAACATCCTGACTGACCAAAAATTGACTTAGATTGAAAAATGTTTTTACAAATTATTCTTTGTTTCTTGTCACTTGTAGTGAAATTGAGAGAAAAAGGCACCAAAAAAAAAAAATCACATTCTTTAAGTCCATTATATACCAGCAATATTCAGTCTAATGTGCACTAATTCAGTCAGCCTCACGCTCATATTGGATAATATGTCCTTGCACAGTTTTTAATATACAAAAGCTAAAATTCCTGCAGAAATATATACAGGCAGGGACAAAGGTCTAAAATTGGTCACATCTAACACATAATAGTTGGGCAAACTGTAATTGGAAGAAAACACACTGCAAAAACACAATAAATGCTTTTCAGAGCAGACTTCTGAACCTCAGTACCAAAAGAGGAGTGATGAGAATCAGCTGGCCTACAGCATATCCCAGTCTGGTGTGTGGCAGGAAAGTTATGGGAGACTCCACACTCCCACACCAGAGAAAATGTATGGAGACTGGCGCTTCTGCACAGGTATCCAAAGCAGAAGCAGATTTATATATATCAGGCTAATCAACACTAAAATGGATCATATATGAGCCACCTAGTGCCTCATGCTAGAAATTCAAATAGTCTGAAAACCACAACTAGCCTTTTCTTTGGACTATAGTAACTGGTACCACCCCCTTCAGATACCACTTGAACTGCTGCCACCTTCCTCACAGCTCAGGGAAAATATCCTTCTTATTTTACTTTTAATGGAAAAACCTTCCATATACTGTAGGAAAGTACAAGACAGATCAGCACTTCTGTGGGTGAACTAGTTAGAAATTTGGCTAAAGTCATTATAGCTAACTGACAAAGGCTTAAATCTTTTACTACTGATTTGCTTGAATTATACATCAGACTCGCACTAATGTAATAGGCAACTTGGAATATGCAGCCCTGATTTACCAGGGATTCTCTCATGAGGAATTATTAAAAGTAAAGAAAGTACAAACGAAGTGACAAAAAAGCAAAGATAAATGTTACAGCACTCATTACCATCAGGCCCAGTGCAATACTGACTGTGTCAAAGCTTCAGCATTGGGTATTTACAATGTGAACACGTAACAAACGTAAAAATCACTTTGTGTATCTCCTCTTTTTTATTTTCTTTCAGTGTCTTGGGGATGACCCATTCCCACCTGCGGTTTACCTATATTCAAATCTACCTGGACTCTTTCTGAAGTTGGTATTTCATGGTTTCTAAACCATTTTCAAAGCCTACTACTTTGGTCTCAATATGTTTTCAAAGAACAAAAGGAACTACCCCAACTGTCTTGTACATGCAAACAACCCCACCCATAATTATAACTGTGCAACACAGAACACTAAAAGAATTTGCTCATATTTTGCAGCCAATTTAGTCATAGACCACCACAAATAGACAATAGCTTTTTTATTCCACTTCCTTAAGACAAGAGGGATGCAAAACTCTCAGGGGAGGCAGCAAAAGCAAAAGATGACTTTTAACATCCAGGGTAGAACATGCAATGTAGATAATGCTTTTTTATTTTCATCCTCGATAAACTGATGGGGTCTTATTTACAAAAGACAGGACTGGGGGGTGGGGGGGAAATAGGTGCTTAATGTATTCTTTGCATTAAGGATAATATGAATTTGGTACAAGTGTCTTGTATTTCCTGCTACATAAATGAAGTCGTTGACTAAGCACCCTAAAATAATCTCATGCCACAAACACCACACACTACTCATCACAGCTGAGATGCTGACATTTGCTGCAGGGCTGGTAGTGCTGCACTGAACTTAGGCACATAATGCACCTCTTTTCTAATTTAACTAGAATCTATTCTAGTCTGTAGAAGAACTACAATCTTAACTGCAGAATATGTATATTTTTCCCTTGATTGCGTCTACTTGTTCTTTCAAGGGCATTCCCATTAGGAACAAACACTTCTCCATCCTCTCTCCCCCTTAAAGCAGAGTGAAAATAATCCTATCAAGGGAAACTTATTACTGTTTCCAAATTGCGCCTGGCTCTCAGCAGGCACACTCTCCAGGCAACAGTTTTGCCGCTACATTATAACTAATTTTTTTTTTCCAGATGACATTTTGTACTGTAAGTAGGTAGAGGAAGGACAGATATATGTGGTTTGGTATAAGAAAGAACCTTCTTGAGCCAAGCAAAAAAGCACTGTCTCCCCTCACTCTGCACCCTCCTGCAAAGAAATTTTGTTCTCACTCCTCAGAACGATTTCTTAGCACGTTGCACCATGCCCAAAAACAGACCCTTTCACAAATTAACGCTGCAAGAGACGGATGAAACCTGTAGTTTGTTCAAATTTGGAGCTCCTGGCTGCAGAGGATAATGAAGAAATAAAAGGAAAGAGGGGAAGCAGGAGAACAAAAGAAAGCCCAAAGCCATCATTCGATTCCCGGCACCTGGACACGGCACTCGCTGTCCAACGCTGCCACCTGGTGGCCACACGGAGCGGCGACACAGCGCCAGCTCCGACAGGCACAGCTCGGGAGTGTCACCCCCGCTGTCCCCTTCCACGGCCACCACCCCCCGGATCACCATCTTGGAAACAGAAAAACCCCTCTGCGGTTCCTGTTCCGTTTGTGTTTATGGCCTTCCGCAATTCTTCCAAATAGATTCACCGGAACGCTTTAAATAAACTGTTCCTACTGAGAAAAAAAAACAGGTCCAACCTCAAACCGAGACGTATTCAACAGAACTAAATGCAGTGCATTCAGTTTTTACTGAGTAGATAAAGAGCAATTTTAAAATTAATTCAAGCTAAGGTCACTAAAGGCTGCTTCAAGATCAATTAACAAAAATGCCTCAAAGTCACTGGCCATTCTTCCAGACAAAGGGAAACTTATCCAAATACATACCAAGAAATTTATGTGTAATTTCTAGCTTTTTAAACAGACAAACACACAAGTCTTACTGACAGAGCCACAGGAAATTCAGCAGGATGAGACAACTATCTGAATCAACAGAAAAAGCTTCATACCTTAACCAACTCTTCTGAGTAAAATCATCAAGGGAAACAGACCCTTCTTTGGGAACAGGACAGAGAGAACACAAGAATTGTACAGCAACAACAGAGAGCTGTGCATGTCAGAAAACAACTTCAAAACCAGACTGAAGAGAGGTCAGGAGCTAGACCCCAGCCTTAAATCTGCAAGTGTAAGAACAGCAACTCTCAACCTACCTAAAAGGAAGGTTATTCGCTGCCATTCTCTCTCCCAACAACCCCTGTGGCCCAGCGCCTCCTTGGGAGACTCTCAGCTTAAGAGCAGGTTCAGCTGAGAGATATTTAGCCACATGATGCTCACCTGGACATTACACTGTTCTGCATTTCACAGTCTCCCAGATGCATTTAACCAGGCACATCAATGTCCTTTCCCACCACATGCTCTCATGCTCCGACATGAATAATGCACTTGCTCTTCACAACATCTCCCCAAGCACCAGGCAGGATCCCCCACCCCATGCAAAGGCACTTCTGAAAAGCTGGGCCATTCCTCTTGATTCCAGAACCCAGAGGCTTACAACTCTCCCAGATTCACAGCATCCACACCCTTTCTGTTCATGGAAGTGAAAAACAAAAGTCTACAAAGCCCACAACAGGTTAATGTTTTAGGAAAATGTACGACAGGCTTGATACGAAACAAGGACTTTGTTAAAAGACAGCAAAGCAGCATCCCTGGCTTATTCTCCAGACAATGCATAGCTCCAACTTCCCACTTTTTGCACAGCACCTTTTCATGTCAAATACAACAGTTACATGATAGTTGCTTAAAAAGCCTTTTGGCCAATAGGGAGTAACACTTTAGGATGAGAGTCCAAAGAAGTAGTAAGAACTATGCCATAGCTGAATTATCAAATTTTAAAAAATACTGAGGCAGTCAGTTCTACAGGCGTAAAGATTGCCAGGAATGACAAAGCTTTGAAGCCACAAAATCCTCTTCGAAGCTTGGCTCCAAGCAACTATCACCTTTTAAGTGTCAACTATTATAGATTACAATTTTAAGTGAAAGGGCCTGGCAAGCCTGAAGCACTTGGAATAAAATGCATTAATTAATTAATTAATATAAAAATTGAGACCCTGTGATTTAGCACGAGTTTCAAAAAATGTAAGCAAGATGACTATGTCAGGCTTATTTCTTTAACTTTATGGGGAAAGACTTTGCAAAGCACGTGCAGATTTTTCTAAATAATTTAAATACTGCAGCTACGAATGGCCATATAGCTGCAACTCAGGCCTTTCTCATTCTGACTTCTTTTTCTTCTGACTAGCAAGTATCATTAAGCTGATTTCAGTTTTTCTTCTTGTAATTCTCCAACAATAGGGTGACCTTGGTCCCTGAAAGTCCTCCTTTGGTTAAGTAAAACAGAACACTTTTTCCTTATGAACTTGCTGCATCCTTAAATACAGCATGCAGTCCCTGCATCCTCATTCTGGTGCCTCTTTGTTTCCAAAAATGTCACAAGTCAGGAGGACAATCAAAATCAAATCACTTTTCCCTCAGCATGTCTCCGTAACACATTCAGCTTGCTGTGTTTTCTGTTGTTTTAAATCTGTAATGTCCTCTTCAATTTGTAAATTTTTAATTGGAACCACAAGACATGCAATTGTTCTCCCATTTCTGTAACTCTTGGGAATCTCATACCACTGTCGTCTTGTTATTGAGCATTTTGCTCCATAAGCTCTGCCAGTTTGATTGCAACTGCTTTCACTACCTTTTTTTTTTTTTTTGTCACTACATTCAGATTTCTGTCTTCCTATCCGTATTTTTACTAGAAAGTCAGACTCAGGTAAACTTTTATCACTGTCCAGTGCCTGTATCACTCTGGCTAAGTACCTACCGCCTTAGAAATTCAGATGCAGAACAGAAAGATTGTACCTGCTCCAAATAATTCACACTTGAATATAATCTTTGCAGTAAACTTTGCACCTTATTTCTTTCCCCATCATGATCATAAAACAACTGCTGGAGTTTGTATTTTCTCTGAATGAGATTCCCCAAATGTATCCAGAATTCAGTCAGCTATAGGCATTCATTATTTTAGTTCGATCTAATGCTCAGTCTTGATTGTGTCAGTGTCTCAGCTGTCATTTCTTGGCTTCTCCACCTCTTCCTATCACTTCAGTGCTTTACTTCGCTACCTTCCTACCCACATTGTTTTCAGCCTTTACTCTCATTGTTCTCTGGACTTCAAAGAGGACCTGTATCTGCTTTCAAATACTTTCTGCATAGGCATTGACATTAGCTTGCCCTCCTCATTAATGCTTACCCTACAATCTCATCTATGAAGTTTCCATTTCTAATTACCTTGGTTTGCAAGATACTCGGATGGCAAATATCCTAGTAAAAACACTGTAAATGCACATGCCTAACACAAAGCATAAATACAGTTCCAAGCAAGTCAGATTTGAACCAGACAAATAGAGGCTGTAGAAGTAAAACACCAGCACTTTGAGATAAGTTTTGGATGAAACAAGGGAGCAGACCAGAGATCTCCAGTGTGCCATGTTCAGCATGGCTCGCACGGCTGCAATAAGCAGCAAGCAGTGCTCCAGCAGAATATTCCAATTGGCTTTCAAAATAAATCTCAAGTAGGGGGTGTAATAATCAAGTTGGTAAACTCAATTTGAACATGAAACATATTGATTTCTTCTGTGGCTAATCACCATCATGATTCTAAATTATAAAGATCAGAAATTCTCTTCTCCCTGAATGCATACAGTAAATTGCAAACCAACAACAGCCCACAGAGCTGTAATTGCTATCCTGACAGGATAAAAACGCCCACTCGTCCTTTTGTTTTTGTGAGTCCATCTCCTCTCTACCCTTTTCCTCTGCATTTTATTTTATCTGTTTTTTCACCACAAATGTGAACTTCTGGAATATAAAACCAAAGAGCCTTTTCCAGATGTTTCCCACAGAGCAGAGTACTTCCTTTGATGCCCAAAAAATCCACCCTTTCCTGCAGTAACACACTGCACGTTCTCAGCTCAGTCATAGACTCACAGAATGGTTTGGGTTAGAAGGGAACCCCAAAGATTACTTAACTCCAACACCCTGCCATGGGCAGGGACCCCTTCCACTTGACCAGGTTGTTCAGAGCCCTGTTCAAGCAGGCCTTGAACAATTTCAGGGATGGGGCATCCACAGCTTCCCTGGGCAGCCTGTTCCAGGGCCTGACCAAACTCACAGCAAAGAATTTAATATCTCTCTAAACCTGTACTTTCTTTCAGTTTGAAGACATTCCCCCTTGTCCTGTCACTACATGCCCTTGTAAATAGTCTTGCCTCATCTTTCATCTAAGTTCACAATCAGTAACCATGACTAATGAATCTCACATATTCCAGTGTTACTTTTTATAACCTGTGCTCCATTCAACTTAGTATCCTCATGCATTCTGTTAATTCTACCCCTCTACTGGCGTTTGGTTCGGTTTTTTTAAAGCATGGTCATACCACTTCAAGTTACTCCTAAAATACAGATCTCACCCAAGCTCTGCAACACTTAACTAATCCAGGAAGATAAGCAACTCTCTAGTAATCCCAGAAGACAAGGGAGCTAATGTGTATGTCTCAAACACCAATAACCAGATGGCTGTAGAGCCAACCAAGGATTGTTGGTAGTAACAGACAAGAATTCCTGCTAATAACCAAGGACGGCTGGTTTCTCATGGACATACCATGAGAAAAAACAGAATATGGCTGGAGAAGGAAGCATACAGACATAGGGCAGCACAAACTTCCAGGATAAACTTCCTTGTTATGGCTCCTGGAGCACAACACAGTCCAAGTGCAGGAATGAGGTCAAGATGCAGGCATGGGCTGTAGAGGGATATGGAGACCACCAAATATGCTGAAGCTTCCAACCTATTTTCAGAAAGGTCTGGGAGAACAGACTGCACACAGTAACTAAATTACATAGAAAGTGAGAAGTTTACCTCCAGTGCAGGAAAATTAATCTGTAAAAAGGTACCCCCACAAAGCCCAGGCACGTGTGCACCCCAGGACCCTGAACCAGCTGGATCAGCGATGGAGCCAGGACTGGTGACCTCTCTCTCTTTCTCCCCCTCTTTAATTCATCGCTCTCTCTCTTCCCTTTCACCCTACTCCTTTATCCTAAATCCTCTGTCATGGGCTTTTAGGAAGCCAAGGACTAAAATACCAATGTCTGTGCCAAGTGTTTAATATATTAATAGAACTTTGTGATTGTTTGCAGACCTTCTGACTCCTGTTGTCCCTTTCAGCCATGAGCATCATCTACAAATCATAGGTCTCCCTTCCCCTTCAATGTGTGACATCATAAACACCAGAGATACGAAAGGAAATTCAAACTCAGACTTATAACATCTATCATAAATATCATTAACCAGTTTGGGGTATTTTGTCACATTTCAGTCCACAGATTCCACTTTCGGTACGTTTAATGACCCGGAAGGACTTAGAATTTAAGAGTCTGCAATGTTAAACACCTTTGACACCAATAATACATACCTATTGCACAACTTCGATTATTTTTCACAACCATATTACTCTGTGTTTTTGCCAAATTTAATATTACCATATTATTATCTACTTCTACTCTCTTGGTTCCTAAAAGAGGAAATCTGTTTCATAAAGATAATGCCTCATGGGGTTAATGTTTGTATTATCTGATGTAGAAAAACATGGATAATCTTAACTGTGTCTTACAAGACACCCATGAAAATAAGCCTTACACATCTTTGTTGGGATTACTGCAATACAAAGCTGAACCCTGTTTAAAGACAGTATCTCTCAGTAAAGTACAGAAAGGTCCCAACCTCAGGGTGCAATGAACTGATGAGCTGAGTTTTCTTTTTTGATTTTCCAAGAAATATCATTATCCAAAGCAATAATGTTGAAGCTACTCATTCTGAAAAGGATCTGCCACCTTCAGAGATCAGGACACACAATATGGGCAATTAAGCTTTAACTGAGATTTGGCTCAAAGTAAGCATGAATGCAAATTAAAAGTACAGTAGTCTGGAGCTTACTAGAAGGTCCTGAACTATGACCTTCATCTTTAATAATTAGACAAAGAATCATAAAGATCACTCTCTGGTAAAGAACTGTCCTGAAAATTACAGGAGGAACAAGATTTAAATATCATACCTTCACTTGCTTTCTTAATAATTATCTGCAAAGAGAAAGTAATGATGGAAAGTACAAAATGTCTTTTCAAAGAGGGGTAAGATACCACACCGATGGTGTTTCTTCTCAACATTTACCATGAGAGAGCTTGCATCACTGTATTAACCTCAAAACTAATACTTAAGCATAACTGACTACTTTAAACAAAACAAAAAAAAAGAGAAAAGCAGCTCCTTTGAACAGAACATCCTGCCTCTAGCATAAAACACAGCATTCTTGTTCAGTAAGTGTAGATGATAACTTTAGCAAAAGAACTGTATTTTTAACCAGGGCAACAGAAGCATTTTTCCCCCCAGGTAATCCCTCGCTACTGGTGCTTTACCAATTCTGTAAGAATAACCCACACAGAAAAGCTGAGGGCCCAGTAACCATCCACTCTCCTGCACCTCTCACTGCTCAGAGCACAATCTTCCATTCTCGTCCTTTCCACTCTTTGCATATTCAGTGGCATATTCCCTTCCAAAACAAGACTGGTGGTAACTTTAGCAACTTTGAAGTCTTAAGTAGAAAGACACAACTTAAGCATTAAACACTACAGGGTTGCCATTACTTGAAAGGAGTCTGTTGGCTGTCATTGTCCCCTGCATTTGCACAGATGAGCTGCTAATGAGAGAATTCAGGCATATTTTCATTTGAACTCTAAAACGTCCTCAGAAAGCTCCAATTCTGTGCCAGAAATTTCATCCTCATGGGTTTAAGCAAAAACAAAGAGGAATTCATTTGTATTCTCTATGCAAACCATTTTTAGCCAGCAGAAGGCCTTCCCCTGATGTTAAGGAAAGGGGACTATTGCTCAGATGTCCCTTTATCCACAACTGTCTGCCTGCTCATGCGAGGGCCACACCAACTAAATAATTCTAAAGGTTTGATATTGTAAAGGAATCCTGCTGATGATTTCATTCAATTTTAATAGAGAATTCACATTTTCCATACCCTTCACTGTTTACATACCCCAAAACCACTACATCTTTCCATCTGCCAAACTGGGGCTTCTGCATTTTAGAAGGGCTCCACCAGATAGCTAAAATTTAGGTCTTCTGTTTAGGCCTGGATCTTGCCCAAATCTGTTTGCCAACGGTAGTTCCCCTCTGAGAGGTAAGTAAAGAAAAGTGCTCTAGCATTATGCACTTGATCAATTCTCCCACTACATAATTATAGCTTGAACAGAAATCTGTGCACCTCCCACCAACCACGCAGCCTGGGTCACAAACCTCTCCACAGGTATGCGAGTCTTTTCTTTCCTTCCCTGAGCAGGAGGGAAGGAAGCAATGTTTCCTCATCATTGCAAGGATACAAAAATTATACTTACAAAGAAAAATTACAAAAGCATACTCCAAATACTTTGAAGATGGGTATACTGTTCCAGAATAGTCTTTGGGCATGGTCTGTAGGCAGCTTCCTCATACAGAGTGACACCGATCAACAAAAAAACCTCATAATAGAGGGAAAAAAAATGATTAAAACAAAATGAAGAGTCACTCTTGGACATTCTGAAGGAACTTAACGTAAGGAAAGTTATCAAGGATGTCTAAACAGAAACCAGAAAAGATGTCTGTCAGATTCCTCTGTGCTTTAAAACTGTTCCCCTTGGAAAAGGAAAGTTTCAACATACAAGTATTAAGATATTTTCTCTGATGTAAATCCCTCCACCTACTCAAGGACCATGTTGCCAAAGGTGACAGATACCATACTGCACTCACTGTATCTCCGCTAGACAATAAATTAAGTTTGCAATATAAAGTTGTTCAAGAACAAGATAAAATAGCCGCAGCCACACATCTAAATAGATACTTAACATGGAAATGGCAAAAGGCACTGCTTCAATTTACACCACTTGATTTTGCAGAAACCTTAAAGCTGTCTAAGGAATTAATGTCCATGTGCAGACAAATAGAAAATGCCTAAAATGTTCCAGAAGGAGATTAAGGCTGAGTCTGAAATGAAAATATAGGAAGACAAAAGCATCAGAAACTTGCAAGAACCATTGTCAGATAGCTTCTCGCAAGTAGCAAAAAGATAAAGTTTGACATAAGCAGGTTTAATACCACATCTTTAGGATAGGGACTTCAAAAACAATATGGAAAGGGGGATCTGAAGTTCCCTTTCTTTGTCTGCAAAAGGGTATTTTTACAGACTACTGCAGTCTGTCCTAACTCGCAGTAGAACTCATCTTTATGTGTTTTTGAATGAAGTTCTACTCCTTTTACCTTCAGTAAAGGCAGAAGTTTTCTCTCAGAATTTTTATTGTGCAAGCTCAGAAATTAACACCCAAAAAAAAAAACTAAATCAAAGGATAATCCAAGTGCCAGAATAAAGACATGTGAGTTTTAAGCATAGTTCTACTACAACCTTCCTTTAATATGTTGAACGAATTCTCAAATTTCTACTTCATTTTCTTCATTTTTATGAAGATGAGATGGCAGCAATACATTTTAACTCACGGAATGAGGACAGAATTATGAGTATTTGCAAACTACTCTGATCTCCCTGAACGAAAGGGCCTAGATTAGCACAACACATTATATCAGTCCTTAGAATGAGCTGATTTTAAGTCAGCAGCAGCATTATGTAAATTAGTTACAAGAAAGAAATTAGAAGAAGATTCAAATACAGTCAAAAGGTTTGAGTAAATAGAAATTTAGTACAGATACATACCCATTGGCTCCATATATACATTTTCTCTATGCACACACAAAATGGAAGTTACTGCAGCTCCTAATTAGATTTCAAAAGATGACCATTCCATGAAGTTCCAACTACATTATTTCAATTCAGTAACTCTGTATGTTCTCATAAAGCATGAAACATTTATATAGACATACATATACACATCAACACTCTCATTTTATAAACACTTAAAGAAAAAAGCCATTATGCATACAAATTCAAGTTTCATGCTATTTTTAGAATTGACTGCATAGTACAAAAAACACCTGAAATTTCCCATGTCCTCAATAACACTATCCCCCTTCCTCAAAAATACAAGTTTATTTTTGCCATAGTTTCCCAATCCATGCAGAGTTCTACACAATGCTATTACCAGCTGAACAATTCCTAGAATTGCCAAAGTTTCTGTACTCTCAAGGTAGATTACACAGTGCTATGCTCAGAAAGTAAGGTATTCATCAGGTTGTTTTTATGACTTGTCCTCTGAAAGAGGAAGAAGTTGTATGGGAAAGAATATAAATGGTAGGTACAGCTTAATATCCATAATTTCATGTTTATGCATGCTTATCCAGATCACAAAAATAAAGTGATAGCAAAAAATAAATCAATTTGACCTGCATAACCAGGGCATAGCTGAGAAACGGTCTATTTTCAGGATGGTCCCCTGGAAATTATTAAAACTAGTTACAGAAATTAAAGATGTGTGAAGGTGCCTTTCCAGGATGACAAGCCTAGAATTATTGCCTAGACAAGCAATAATGACAAGCCTAGAATTATAGTTTTAGAACAGAAATTCTTTTATATTCTGAAGCATTTCTGTGAGATACAATAAAATGGTCTCTTTCAAGACATTGAATACCTTCTCTGTGGCTCCTATGAAAATAATGTAAGGGTTGTCAACTTCACCAAAATATATCAAAATCCAAGGCAAAATAAATGCAAACATTTTAATCCACCACTAAGGTTCACAAGAAGAAAGTAACAAGCAGCAAAGCATGCAAAAATTCAGATTTCAGTACAAACATTACTCCAGTCATACCACATACTCTGTATGACTTACAACACAATTCACTAAAACCAGTAAAATAAAACCATGTATAACTGAAAAAGGAAACACATCAAAAATCTACAAATGAACTTATTAATACCACATATGCAAAAGGTCACTAAAAGCTGCTGTAAAATTGCTAGACTGGTTTCACTAACAACCCCCCCACACTTGGGGTATTCTGGTTCATGTTATGGCCTATTAAGGTGAACAAGCAACTACTCAGGCTCCTTCTCACATCTCTCATTAGCTGTAATTAACATCTCCATACTTCACGTACCCCATCCCAAACTTTCAAACGTTCTCTTAAAAGGCATTTAAACTTCTAGAGCCTCTAATAGAAGTCATGGCAATCTAGGAAACATTAACCATAATTTTTCTCCAGCCCTTTTTGCCTTTATATTCAGGAGACTGGTTGCCTCCTTAAATTGGGAACCTTGACTTAAGCAAGGAGATGTATGCAGTGAAGCAGTACAAATCAAGGCCATCCTTGATGCACATCCTCCTGTGCCTGTGCCATAGCCATAACTGAACACAGCACACTTCCAGGGGGTACAGAAGTCTTTCCAATGCCACCAAAAACCATACAGGTCAAACTTTTGCACTCTTCTAGCTGCAAATATGCTTCAGACTGGCATTTAAGGGAAACCTAAAATCATAACTTGAAATGTGGCTCTTCTTTTTCCCCAACCAAAAACTCAAGCAAGTTTATTTTTAAGACAGAATGTATGTCTGTCCTAATACATTCACTCCCACTTAACTGATCCGTGCGGTATCTTCCCTTCCCACTAAAAAACCCAAAGTTCCATTTGTGATCCACAGAAATTCAGGACTGGGAATTCAGGAGCCTGACTACCAGAGAAAGGGTGCCTTTAAACGAAGATAAATTTATGTTTGGGATAATAGCTCCTCAGCCCATGACTGTTGGTTTCACCTTCCCATCATGAATTGCTAATACAATGCAAATAAAAATACACACAACTGCAACCCAACAATATTTGGTTCACACAAGCACACAATTAAACAGAAACAACACAGTTACCAGAACATGAACTTCTGTCACAAGATTGTCTTCTAAAATAATAACATTGATCTCCAATGTTTATGATGGTAGTCCTGCAATATGACTTGAAACAGATCCCTATACATCTGTTAACAAGTGGATAGAACTCTCTGCTATGCCTGTAATGTTTATAATAGGACCTCAGTTCTGGTCAAACAAAACCTTTAGACTGAATTTTTGGCCTAATTAGGAAAAGATAAACCTATTTTGCTTATGAAGGACAGACCTGCCATTCGAATGTATTTCTCTAACACGAGCATGGAAACTAGAGAAATATAAAATAGTATGAGAACTGCATTACATTCACATAAAGGGTAGTTTAATAATTCAAGGTTTATTTGGAGGTTTGTTTGCAACTGTAGGAAAGGTCAGACCTTATATGAATAAGATATTAAGGTTTGCACATAAAGTCTAAGGTAAGGATAAGTAAAAAGGCTTGTTTACCATGCAGTTGCTCAGTGCTGTAGAGGGCTAACATTTTTAAAACCAACGCAGTGATAATAGCATGGATTACTGAAAAGATTCTGCATAGAGATCAGCACACATACATCAAGAGTTCAACTGAAAATCATGAAATCCATTAACACACAGACTGTGAGAACGAAGTTTTATTGTTTTAAGAGATGTGGGGCTTTGAATTACACTTAATATCCTTATTTTAAATTTCTCATTGCTCTTCCTCGCACTTCTTGGATTTAATACTTTACAAGACAGACTCCCATGCTTTTGCATTAAACATGGCCCACACTATGCAGCGGCAGTCAGATACAACAAATTGTTAAGTTTGGCCTGGCCTGTGCTGTTCAGAAAAGAACTCAGGACACCAACAAGTATCTACTCCAGGCATCCATAACCAGATGCAGAAATAGATATATCCAAGAGGATGCAGAAGTGCATATATCCTGCTGCTCTGGGACTGCTAGCTAAATACTTGAACACATACCTGTGCATATTCAAATATGCACGTGTTTTCACATTGAATAAGCTCAAACCAACTCTTACCAAAACACTTCCTCAGAGAAGACAGTGAGACACGAAAAATACTCAAAAGTCTAGTAGGAGCAGGAACAAAGACATCACTTATTATAAACCAACAGAAAACAAAAACTTTCCACAGTTGCAGAAAACACAAAAAAGTATGTTTCATGACAAGCTCACTTCAGGCTCATACAGAAATGCTTCCATATCACCTACCCAAGCAAACATGGTAATTTCTAAGTTTGAGGAATAATTATTTCTGTTCTTCTAGCCCAAGCTCCACTGATCAAATTCACAGAACTCTTAGTAGTATAAAAGCAATTCAATTTCATTCAATCCTTTTTGCCTCGATCTAAAAAACAGACATGACTGCTTCTCCTGCAAACCCTTACACCCTTTCTGCATCATCCTCTCAAGTGTTGCCTGGTAGGAATGAATGACAGCACCATAAGCTTGCAGAAGGCACCACAGCACAGACTGCATTAGGCAGGTCAGCTGCTGGAAGGAGCACCTTGCTCATCCCCATTATCGCTACCCCTCTTTCCGATGTGAGGCAAGAGCAGAGGACCCCCACGCTGGCTCAGCCAACAGCCAGGCTGCAGAACAGGTGCTCTCAGAACAGTCACATAACACAGTGCAAATGCAGCACGGGGCAGGCATCGTCTCTGCAAGCTGCACATCCATCGTGAAAGGTTTAACCAGTCTGCATCTACTTTAAGCAAGAAGCTGTAATTATTTTATCCTATGGCTTCCTTTACTTACTTGCACTTTCACATCATCACGATTTTGTTCTGCAGTTTAAACATGATTCATACCCTCAATTTAACTTTGATTCATAGTTTCTAATAACATCAGTCCATTGTCCAAACACTGCAAGGGGATATTAAACAAGCTTAGATGGTCTGGGGAATTTGCCCACCAACATTAAACACAGAATAATTGGTTGCCATAATATTGTTTTAGATAGCAGTTTCAGATAAACAAAGCATAACTGTAATTTGCCTTCTCTGAACCAAGAAAGTAAAAAATAAATTCAACAACTGTTGGACAGTATTGCAAAACCTTGTATTATTAAAAACACATAAGTGGTTATAGCTTATTCCAAAGAATTGTTACCCAATTTCAAATTATATAAGAGTAGAAAAAAAAAATCACAAATAAAAATTTTGAGTTTTATGAGTGGGTACAGCCCAGAGCTCAATGTGAAGCTCTACTGTCTTTGTCCAGACTCTTATCAGCTTGCTTACTAGCTGCAAAATGTCACCCTCAGGAGTTTAGGTTAAACTGCCACCATTTTGGAAATTTAGGTATCTGGTAATACACACACACACACACACACACACACACACACACACATATATATATATATATGTATGTATAAAACAAAATTAAACTCTGCCTAAGAGTTACCTAAGTTGTTCTGAACTCCCATTTTTAATGACACACTTCTTTGTAGAACAGAGAATGCCCTAAAAATGAAGCGTGGAGCAGATGGCTTTTTTAAAAGTGTGATTTAAATATGTGGCACATGCATGACATGTGCCTTTCCTTGATTTTCCAGAAACTAATTGTTAAATAAGACTTCTGAAGTACTCATAAATGCACGGAATTCAATAATCAGTCAAGTATTTAGACACAAAAGAGAAGTCAGCAGAATCTTATGGATAGACAAAAATTAACTTACCAAAACTAGAGTACATTCTGTGCTAAAAACATAATCAGTCAGCACTATGAAAAAATGTTAGAACAATACAAGTGCTTGTGCACGTACACTGAGACACAAAGGAAACTGTTTGCATTTCACACCTGAAAGCATAAATATCCTTTAGAATTGTACCATTTCCCTTATAAAATATAAGTATTAATGGGCAAATTTTTTTTGAGAACTGTTTTCTCCCATTTAATAGGGGATCTACCTCTTTGCCCCAGCAGCCTGATACTTCTTTTTTACTGTCTGTATTGAATATTCAGTTGCCTTTCATCCACCTCTTTATCCTGGGTTTGCCAGCCCTTTTTCTTTGCCAGTGCTACTTATTCCAAGCACTCTCCCCAGCATAGTGTCATCAATATTTTTTGAATATACAGTCCTGCACACACTGATTCCAAATACAGCAAGCATACATACTCCATACTTGCATATATATCATTACGAGACTTCTAGGACCTTATCCTGTCAAACCTTCCTAAAGTGACATTTTTAAGGCTGACATTCCATTTTCTCTAAGCTTGTTTTGAGCAGACATTTAGCAGAAACCTCCCCCCATTCAGGATTTTAATCAAGAGAGAAAATTAAGAAAAAGTTAAGTCTGCTATCTAGGAAAAAGATCTATTAGGTCTTGTCTGGACTAGAGAAATGTATTCTTCTAAGAATCAATTTAGTCTTTGCAATGCACTTGTAAAATGTCACACGTTCACACACAGAAAGCATTGCAGATCCTGTTAAAACTAGTTTCATTAACTCTAAATGCTATTTCAGTCGGACTGAATTAATGGCAGCTAAGTTAAAGGTTTACTGGCATTGTAGTTAATGCTGATCAAAGAGCCTACCCATCACTTTCCCCACAATGTACTCATGGCCCTTTGAAGTCTGCCCAACTTCACCATTTCCAAGACCCCTGCCACAAATCTGTGGCATGGGTACCCAAACTGCAATGCATTTCACAAAGCACAGCTGAGGGCAGAGGAAACCTGTGACAGCTTGAAAAGCTTATCAACAGGACACTGCAGAGCTTAATTTGCTGACTGAGAAACAATTCAAATTTCTAGACAAAGGCTTACAGCTATGGCAAAGCCTCCAAATCAGAATGAAAATCTAAACGTAAATTCAGACTAGCTGTACAAAGAACTAGCAGTCAGAAAGAAGGACAGATAGTGATCCATCCTCTGCTGGAAAAGGATGTCTAGAGATCTCTCTCAGGTTTTTTCTAATATACGCTGCTAACATAACACCAACCGTTCATCACAACCACTTTTCAAACAGAAGAAGAAAACCAACATGCTGAAATTTAAGAATATCCTCTATTTTGTCAAAGAAAACAATATTTTCATTTTGCATCAGGTGTTTGGTTGCTTGTCAAAGTTTTCTTTTATCATAAATTGTCATGTTTTGCTCATTATAAAAAAACCATAATGGGTTTTTTTCAGCAGTAGCTGAAAGTCTAATAGGATGACTGATTCAGTATTGATATACCACGCATGTTGCAATGACAGACTGACACAGTTTCAAAAAACAAATAAATCACTTCCAGTATGTCAAAGCACAATCATCAGAACAGCAGGATCATAACATGAGTCTCTCACTATGTCATGAAAGAACATAAAATCAAAACATGGCATCTTTGGATTTGTTTGAAACACATTTTAGTGAAACAAAATGGCATTTCAAAGTATTAACAATGCTTGCAAAATAGAAATTTAAAATGTTGATCAGCTCTAAATGAAAAAAAAACGTTGCTTGTCTTTAATTCACTTAATTTTCAAAGCCTATTTAAGAAGAACTACTATACAAGCCAAAAGGCTGATAGAAGAGATGTCTATTCCTAATCTAAGAAATAACTGAAAAAGAAAGAATAAAATATACAAGATGCTAGGAATTGTTTTCTTTTCTACAAAAGATCCATCATAATAAAATGTTAGGATCAATTAACAACTATTTCCTAGCACTGCACCAAGGCTGTCTAACCACTATAAATCCCGTCGTAATTTTTGCTTGTAACAGTTTATTTCACCAAACCATTGTCTGTTCAAGGCTATAAAAACTGTGGGAGACACCTTTTGTAAAGGAATCTTAATCAGAATTTGTTTTGAGCATTGCTGAGTTTTCCAAGACTTCTGATGCATCCTTCTCACAGAGCAAGGCATATAGCATTCAACATTTTGCAGGATAAACTACAGGAAAATTGACATTGTGTCAATAGAGGCTACATCTCTATTAAACTTACAGAACAAGGAGCCAACTGAGTTTTAAATAAGACAAAGCACCACATGGCTGTACTAGGAGTCTCATGTCTGTCAGCAAGTCTGTTCCCAGCTGACCAGGGTTCTGACAGATGATTTGGTATGCAAGTTCATTACTGAATCTGTCCACACTCTGTACCTTTCATAATGGAGTTCTGTCAGGCCAATGAAAACAACCTGACAAACATCTTGCAGTGCGACACCATCCCTCTATGTATCTGTTTTATTAATGTGCATTCAGTGCAGCTTAATGTATGAAAATGTTACAGTGAATTATTCTCCTGCTATCAGAGACTTATCTTGGCACTCGGCTTGATATTACATTTGATTCTCAAATTGGCTCTGTAAACATGAAACTGTTATGTCCATAGCCCATAACAAAGAAAGTGTTTTGATGATGATTGTTCTCATATAAAAGTTTACAAGCATGGAAGAACTACTGCCCATTACGCAGACAACTTTAGAAGACTCACTCTGCTTGAGATAAAGTCGAGATCAAAGAACCCAAATCCCAAAGATGAATAACAAACTTTAACAAATTCTAGGGAAAATGTATCCAATACAATAAACTAGACTACTAACTCACTTTCTCTATTCTTTGTATATTCATTACTACATAATTGACATAAAATGGAAGATGAGAAGCAAAAGAAGAAATACTGTGTGCATTCACACAAATTTATAGCTGACTCTCCTCAGGAGAGAATGATTCCATGTGCTGCACACAATTTGTGTTGTGACTGGCTACTGCACTCCTTTCTGGACAAGCCCACATTACAGGCACACAAGGCACTCTCTGAACACATCAGCTGCAGGCCCACCCAAAGCATCAGATCACAGATGCCACAGGGATCAAGGTGGGCAAGGCAAACACTGACAAGGGTGAGAGGGAGGCTTGAGCAAACTGGCCTCCAGCACATCTCTCCGAGGAGCTCACCACAGCTTGGGCAGCATGGGTAGCACATGGGTCATTATTTATCTTTGTTATTTAGGAAGGATATCAGAAAGTCCCATAGATGACATATCCGGAAGCATGATGTCAGAAGGCCTGGAATAGAAACTCCAAGATATCATCTCTAGTTTTCTTCGTGTGATGTAACAGCATAACTGCAGACCACAAGGGAGGAAAATGCTTTTCCTCCATGCAGCTGCCCAAAGAAATTCTACAATGCCTTGTGCTTCATGCCAGTATGTGCCTTCCCTTGAAACTTCCTGCCCCCTCTTACATCCACACTTCTCCTGACTAAAAATGATCTTCAATGACAAGCAGACATGAAAAAATAAGGTTAAATTCCAAAATAACACAAACTGAATCAACCTACAGCAAATACACAACACAACCATTTCAAAACACACAGCATTGAAAAACTCATCCACATTAAGCAGCATACTTCAAAGACAGACTAATTATCTTCTGGGAAAAATTGGAGAATATACCATACTATCGTCTTGAGTAGAAAGCCTCTTTCCTAGGGAATGAAGTTTCACATCATCTAACAAGCAGATCCAAAGAGTGAAAACGAGTTTATGTATAATCTCATATAGTTTTCACGAGCCTTATAAAATTCTGGCAGATTTAGTAATCTTCCATAAGTCTCCAGTCTCAAAATTCTTGACATTGAAAGAAAAAGGAAGTAGAAGAACACCTTAAGCAATGCAGCATGGACAGAGGGGAGAGCAAGGGGAAACAACCAGTCTTTATTACAGTTCACAAACACATTTTGGGTTGCTCTTGAGGCCAAAAGATATGAGAGACAAAATACCACTGATTCAGCATGCCCACAGTAATTTTATGTCAAAACTGTGAACTGCACTGCAAAGCTCCTGCAATTCATGTTACCCACACTTGACTTAATTTCAAGGACCAGCAGAAAATTATGACTCATTCAGTAAGATATTAATTGCAGAGCTTTCCTTTCATATGTTTGCTATGAAATATGAGGTAAGAATCTATTTTACTGTCTACAAAGAGCAACAGACATGGCAATGGCAAAGAGCTGCATATCATCCAAAAGAGGGACAGATGTAGACAAAGATGGAGTCCAAATAAACACCCAAGGACAGCCTTTAGCAAGTCTGAATTAATAATCAGTTGTCCTGTAATTTCTTTCAGAATTATTTCAGCTATGTTTATTTCTTCACGGACAAAGAAAACTCACAATACGAAAAGCAAATAAAATATAAATCCGTTGCAGATGAAAATCCCAAACCTCTGATTACTTTATGATTGGTACTTAAAAGGTAAAAATAATGCCAGGAAGTAAATCTTGACTTGACTGTGAGCAGCACTGCTCACAGTTCTGAGACACCACTAGCTACACAGTTAATGCAAATCCAGCTACATGATGTCTTTTCTCTGAAAATTTAAACCATTCACAGCAGCTCAATGTCCTTGAACAATGAACAAAAGAATACCCACAGTGGTGTCCCTCGCTGATGAGAAAGCAAGACTGAACAGGATTCCTAACAAGAAGAATTGAGGAGACACCTTTGCCATGCTGGAAGTCAAGAGGCCTACTTGAAGTCACACCATAATTTGTCTGCTCAGTCATCTCAGAGGACCAACCTTTAATCGTTAACACACGTGTGCATTTAAGTTTGACCTTTAGGGACTCTTTGTAACACCAACCAGAAGTTTTTCTATGTAGTTTTGCAAAGATGAACTTCATCAAGACAGCTTCCATATGCAAGAAAAAGCAAACAAATCCTAATGAGTACACATTGCTGTCCTGACTTTGCTAAGCTTTCTGACCTTTCAGTCATACAGTCCTTCTCAGCCTTGTTCCATTTCACCCAGATTTCTAGCCTGTTCTAATCCTGAAGCCAAGACTTCCCATCATTCATACAACAAGCAGTGAAACTTCTCTCACTTTGTCCTCTCTTTTCCCTTTGAGAGAATGCCTATTGCTCTAATCCCTTCTACATAAACATGAAATAGAGGAAGATCTATTTAAGCAAAACACTGGCACAAGAACAAGCATGTTTAAGCTAGCTGCGACTGTGTCTAGCCTGGAAATTAAGAGGTGTCAAAAAAACATTAGAAGATCTTTTAAAATCCTTAAAAAATGGCACAGAGAAGAGAACTAAGAAATTAACCAAGGCAGATATTTACAGTTTTAGAAACAGAAATATGTTAAGAGGATTGTCTGAAAGAGCCAGAAGATTTCGGATAGTCATCTGTCCCCTGCAGTTGAGCCAGGAGACTCCCTGATGCATTCATTGTCCAGTCAGAACAATGCAATTATATTGTTGTTAAAATCTTTGGACTGTCCTGTGGTTGTTTCCAGAAAGGCAAATGTAATACATAACATGAACCTTGCCAACATGAAAGAAGTTCAATATAAACAGTTCATTAAAATCAACTATGATTCACAGGTTGTGTGTGCATCAGAGCAGATGTACCCAGGAAATACCCAGATGGCTTTCTAGGGAAACCATGGGCCTTTCTGGGTTACCAAATCTAGCCCCACACCACCAGAAACAATACAAGGCAATTCTTTCTATAATCAGATTAAGTCCTGAAGGTAAGTTCATTTTACTTGCTCCTATAACTTCTCTCTCCAGATAACTAGAAACATATTTCTCATTTTTAATTTCCCTCTTTTCACAGGAAAAATTTATGCAGTAGATTTATTAGCAGGTCAAAGCAAAGAGCAATGGCAAGTTAAATATGGTTATTTGCACTGAAACAGAGCAATAAGGCCTCACACGACTTGCCCAGTTACCTGAAGTGACAGCTGGACATTAAAAGCTGTGTTCACTTGAGTCTTATTCTGCACTGTTAAGAGATGATAAGTAACATCTTTAAAATCATCTAAGGATCTTTCATCAATGTGCCCAGTAATATTTATAGAAACCAAAAACTTCTCCCTGAAGATAATGAAATATGAAGAAATCCACACTGGAAAAGTTCCTGTATTATAGCCTGTAGTATAAAGGCTGTTAAATGCTTCGCTTTCATTTTTATGTAATTACTAAAATTCTACACTTACATCAGTATTCTGTTCTCTGGATGTAAACAAAATTACACCTGCCAGTCTTTGTGACCATAATACATTTTCTTTACCACTTCTTTTATTTTTGCATTTTGGAATAAGCCATATTCCAATCCTCCTCTTGGTTCTTCCTACACAATTTCAAACTGTCACAGCTTAATGTGCATAAACATGCCAAAAACAACCTCTACAAGAAGATTATAAAATGCCCAAATTGCACTCTAAAAATTCATTTACAGGACTTCAGAAGACAGCAAGGTGCCACTTTATTGTCAAATTCCAAGCTGAGTTTACAGAACTACTAGGTGGCGGAAAAAAGCATCATTTTCACTAACAAGGACTTAAAATACGCAGAAGTCAAATGACAAACCTTCACAATGGCATTTTCACATTTCCAAACAGTAACACTAAGTAATTCAGATGGCAAACATGTAGCTTCATGTATCAAAACATGTGCCAATCCACCAGAAATGAAATTGTACAGGGATAAGAAAAAGCCTGGCTGACTGCAAACTGCTGAAGGAAAAGAAGCATTGCTAAATCAATCATATTTGAACCTTCCTGGAGATAGATGAATCCAGAAGCAGTAGTCTTGGCCTGGCTACTAAATTTAAGCATAATCAGGACTTGGTGGTTTAAAATTCATAGATTAGGATGCTATCACAGCATGCCAACTACTCCCTCACTGCACCTGCACTAGCACCTGGGCAAGACCCAGTCACTGTAAACAACACCACACTTTGGTCTCCTGGCTCACTGAGCCAGGACGTTTCGAGAAAGTTTTGACAGCCACAATTGTTTTATTCCATTTTATTCTCACTACTCGGGATATACATCCTTCAGCTGACTCATTTTTTAAATCACTTCAGTACTTAAACTGTCACACTTGACGCATAATCTGACACCACAGAGTCATAGTTGGAATATTTCAGTTCTATTACTTTTAATTCTGTGCCAGTTAATCATATTTTATTTAAAGGTAAAATGTTAATCCTCTGATGTTAAAAATCATCATACGCTACCTTTTTATGGCTGCATATTAAAATAAGGATACTTGCCAATTACCTAGAGTCTTCTTTTCAGGATTTAAATGAGACATTGACAAGAGGTCAGCTCAGAATATCTGCAGTACAAGAGTCTGTTCTGCATGCCAGAGGTGCTCTCTTTAAATTTCCCAGTACTTCACAGTTGAAATTAGCACATCTCACCAATTTGCTACACAACATTGGTGTGTCCTTTTTTTAATCGTGAGGAAAAGGTGCACCAAAAGCACCTGGCTCCAAATTGTTTGCTATAAAGAGGTTGCATGACCTATTGCAAGCTCAAAACTGCAACAGAAATCCTTCAAAAAATCCAAGGGTTCTCTCTGAGATAATGAAAGCAATTTTTTTGTTATTGTTTTTATATTGCTACTTCTCATGACTTAAAACACATCTATATACACACCACCAGAATGAGGTCTTAGACTGCAAGCACTTCCCAGCAGGGATTTTTGTCTCTACACTTGTCTGCAAAGCAACTAGCAAATTGTTAATCATCTATAATTAAAGACACCATAAGCCCAGAACCCATCAGAATATATCTCCAGTTTGCTCACGTGGCCCTTTATGCATAAAATATGCCTTTTCATTTCATTCCAAGTACCCTTTTCTATTTGGGTGCCTCCTTCCAACCTTCTTCTAAGACATGACCATGAGAGATATTCTTTAACAACTATTTTTATGTATAAAACAATGAAAATGGAAAATCTGTGTAACATACTTCTTTCGGTCTTTTTCTTGACCCTAAAATTTTGGGTTTATTTAAGATTTTCAGAGTAGGTCCATGAAATGCCATAACTGAGCAACATGCATACATTTATAACCTTTCATGTCACACAAAGGCCAGCAAACAGTACCACGAATTTTTAAATAGGGAAGTAGGAGAGAAGACAACAGAATGGCCCAATGCCACATGTGAAAAGTCACAAAAAGCAGAAAACTGAACTGGAAATTCACTGAATTTCCACACTAATTCACATGGGTCATGTCTGGCTCATAAGCAACACACTCAATAATTACTTTTTCCTGCAGGTTGCACTCACCTGCTCTGCCTTTAGCACTCTACTTGCAATGGTAAGCAAGTCATTCCAAGATAAAGTTCATAGAGAACCAGATGCAACATATTAATTTCATTTCTAAATGGAAGAAAAGCACTGTGGTTTTGGTGGTGGTGCTGATTATTTATTTATATTCCATAATTTCCCCATTCAGACCTACAATTATTGGCAACGTCGCTCAGCTTTTGAATGCTCTACTTTCAGCATTGACTTCAGTACAAATATCAAAGCTCTTATATCTGTATAAAAAAAAGTCAACGCTGTTCATACAACAACTACCATCCATACTTAGCTGGCAGGAGCCCATATACCTCTGCCTGTCTGCAAAATGAAAAAAAATAGTTTAAGTGTAAAATAAAAAACCTGACAATGTACAACTCCAAATGCACTTCTGCTGACAAACACAGAGTCTAGAAGGTGAAAATGCTCCCTCCCTAAACCTTTTCTAGTGATACTTTGCTGCCAGGAAAGCAAATCCATGGACCACTGCCTGAATAGGCAGCTTGCTCTATGAGGCTCCATGCCTTACACAGGTGGCAAACTCAAGGCAACAATTTTTATTTTAACATAATTGCCTTGAATTTTAGAAGACTCTTCCTCCTTCAGGCAGAGGACAGTCTCCCACGATTCACAATGGAGGTATCTGTTATTACAACATTTGGAAGTGATTAACAGGGGTGAAAGCTAAGTTTCATTTCTTACAGATTCTTTAGAATGAAACAAACTACATCTAAAAAGTGCAGATATGCTTTTTTATTTCTTTTGCAGTTCAGGGGAGGGGGGAGGGAAAAGCATCACTGATTTGTATATTAAAGTGCAAGCATCTGTCCTACTGATGACATTCTAGGGAAGCACATTAGCATAAAATTTAACGATGTCAAATAAGTGGATGTGAAATAGGGACTGCGTAAAGACACTATTTCCAAGCCTGACAGAAACATCACTGTTTAGAAATGCAAATGATACCATTATGTTCAATAATTATATGAAAATATGAACAGTTCAGCATGTTTTCCAGCCCTGATGGCGGTTAATGGGATGTACGCTTATGTAAATAACTACTATTAAAGCTAATGCTGAAAAAAACTAATAAATTCATACTAAAGCAACTGATTTAGTACGCTTTTAAACCCCAGCAGTGCTCACTTATTAGAAAGGAGTGCATTCTTATGTTTAGAACTCATTACTGTTACAAGTCACTGCAACTCCATCAATTACCATGCATTAATGAAAATGGGACACATACAAAAAAAAATTATTGCCTCTCAGCAGTTTTCTTTAAAGACAAAATATAGGGGTATTACCATCACTGGGCCTTGAGGGGAACTTATCAGTAACATAATCCTTATTACTACAACCATACTCCCTATGCTATAAACCCTTGGGTATTTTTTGTCCCAAGAAGGGGATGACCTTCACGTAAATCTCTTGCCATGCACACAATGAAAGTGACCATACTACCATCAATAAAAGCTTACCATTTTCACAGTTAAAAATGTATTTAAATAAACACATACATCCTAGGATCTGAACTGAAAACTGTTAATGTGAAATGAAAAATTACAACTCCTGAAACTAGACCAAAGAAGGTATAATGCCAACAGAACTAAGGATAAAAGGTATACGCGGAAGTCTTCAATGAAGTTCTTGTATCCAGATAAATTCCATCCAGTTTTACACTTACGTGTTTAATAACCTCCTAGAGAGCCATGGAATTAAAATTTTCAGGATGCTATTCATTCCTCTTTGGATGTTTTCTCCAATTCCTCAGCATTACTCAAAATTCTTAGCCCTGGTTAAACATCACAACTGATAGAGGAAACAAAACCAAGAGTGCTGTTATAGTAAGGAATTCCTAAAGGACTTAAAGCTGAGATTTACTGAATGTCTATAACTCTACCACTAACCCACTTTCATTTTCTAAGCAGTCTATGAAAATGAGAAATTAGTGTAACATCCACTAGATCCTAAGAAGTTTAACAGGGCTAAAAATGCATTTATATTAGTTTGCATTGACTGGCAGTTTAAAATTAAGGATGGATTTTAACAACCTTACGAGAGACTATGGACAAAGAACTGACGGGAAGTGGAGAAGATTAATGTAGGACTGCTACCTGTCCAGTCTCAGTTGCTGCAAAACAAGATGGCATTTTGCTAGGGGAAGGCACAGACTTGCAACTCTCAACTACAAAAGCACTGTCAATAAGAACTACAAAATCCCACATCAATAGAAAGGGGGAAAGAAATAACTCCAGTTTTCATCATGCTTGAACAGTGACAAAGCTCTTGCAGGCCAATGTCCACTGTAAAAGCCAATGTTAAATTAATGCTATGCTGAAGTGCAATGCACTCCCCTACAGCACAAGGCAAAAATAAAGCCTATCCCAGCCTGAAAAAATTCCTATCTAAAAGCAGGCAGCAAAACAAGGCTTTCAGAGGGCCAGCAGCTCACAGAATACAAAAGCAAACACATGATGACAGTCACTGTGACAAACGTTTGATGGGAGAGAGATGGAAGAAAAAAACCCCACAAAACTATCTGATTGCTTTCACTAAATCTCTGTTCAAAGAGAGGTATGAAGTGTTTTGCTATCTAGACCATTAAAACGATTTCATGAGTGAAGGCCACTCTAAAAACAGTAAGACAAATTTGCTACTGATTAATAATAAAGCCATTCATTTTATTCTTCAAATCTAAAGTAATTACAAGCCAGAGCATGGCAAATGGATTTAGAAGAAGCCATTACGTCAGAAGAATCCTTTAAAGAAGAACAGTAATTTAAAAGACTGAACTGAATAATGAACTCTCCTGAACAACAATTATTATGAGATTGATTTATTGAAAGTGTATTTAATTATGCAAGAAATGTTTAAACTTTCCAAAATAGTGCAGGAAGACAGAGAAACCAATAGCAGAGTCAGCCCTACGTCCTCATTATAGTTGAGAAGCTGAAGCAGATGGAGAATTCATTTAGTTTAGAAGGATAAAGTACATCAATTTCTCTGAATCCACATTTCTAGTCAATTTGTTACAGTACCAGCTTCAACAATTAATGATCTCATTTTCTCATTTGTGCCTCCTTTTAAAAGATCTCAGTCTTTGTTTCCAAATGAGCCAAATGTCATAAAGAAAAATTTTAACTCAAACATCACTTTGAAAGCTCACATGCCTAAAGCCAAATGTTCCAGCAATAACCACAGAACTAGGGGTCAAATTCAGTCAGGTAAATAGCCTGGTCAGTTTAAGCACCTGGAAAAAGAAGAAAGATCTGCCTTTCACCCAAGACACTTAAACTAACCAGCCTGACTTCTACAGAGAAATCTTTTTTTTATTCACCTGAACTACTTCACTTTTTTCCTTACAATACCTGATATTGATATATGAGATTGCTATGGCTGGAGGTACATTTCCAATGACAGGTGTCTCCTGTTTAGTTTAGACAGGGGCACCCCAACATCACATGCAGTTCTGACATGCCCACCACACAGTTAACGTAGATAACATCGTAAGTCTGTGCTGCAGATGCCCGGAGCTAGGAGACAGGCTATCTGCAAAGCATATTGCTACCAGTGGCTATCAACAATCTGGCAGAGCAGAACTCCAGCTCTTATTCCATCAGAACATTCAAAATCATCAAATCTCTAGTACTAGGTACAGATCAGCATAGTGTAAAAAAGTCACGAAACACAGGAAATGAGAGAATGCTACTAGTCCTCAACACTCAACTCAGGGGAGCCCCAAAATTCTATACAAGAGCTATTGGGTGGCAAAACCTCCTCTGCAGTCAGACACACACAGAACACCATTCCACCCTTGGGATAAATTACAGGGCAAATCTGCTTCTCCCATTCCACAGCTGTATTTCCATGCTAACCATACCATCTCACAATCCCGCACCACTGAGTGCAGAGTTTCAGGGCAAAAAGCCTGTGCACCTCATATTCTACAGAGGCTGTGGTACACTGCTCAGATGCTGCCTGCTGATTCTGGGTATTTTCATAACACAGACAGCACAGCTAGATTGTGTTCTAAGCACTAACTAGGATTAAGCACAGAAAGACTTAAATGAATCTCCATCCATTGATCCATTTGAACACTCAACATTACAATATGTTTCACCTTGTTTTAGTTTAAAAGTTCATGAAAAATTCAAAATATCTTATTTACCCAATAGTCCTTGACTGATTCTTCTACATTTAAGTTCGTAAATACATACATTATTTAGCCAATACTGCAGTTACAGAATAGCATATAAATATTCAGGGACTTTTTAATAAGTGCAGCTTTTTTCCAATAGACCACAATGGTTGCTTAGAAACATTTACTAGTAGGATACCTGGAAGAGCAATAAGAGAAACACCTTCAAAGAGTGAAGTAGTTGGATAAAATGGAAGAAAGGAGCAAAACACTAATTTTTCATTCTCCTCACACACCTTCAAACAAATTATGATGCACAAGAAGATATATAGCACGCATTCATATAAGAAGAATAGAAAGGGAAAAAACTTAAAATGATAAGCTGAGGGAGCCAAGTTAAGAAATAAAAGAAAAATAATGACGGTCATTTCAAACCTTCAGTTCATAACTTGTCAGAAACTATACCATCAGGAACAGACTTATCCAAAGTTAATCTCTAAAATTGTTACTAAGTTTTAAATAAATAGCCTGACTTTAAAAAGCACAAGTTTCCTGCAAATGGCAAATTTGCTTTTATATAGAAATCTTCTTCTTGCCTTTTTGGTTTTTTTTCGGGGTGGGGGGCACAGCAAGGCAGGGAACCATTTTCACACACAGATGCCTAAGTGCAGTGTTAATGTGCATGCCCCACCTCCCCGTGACACAGTCCTGTCATTGCGAGTTCAGACCATCCCCGGGCCAACAGCAGCCCCAGGGAGGCACACACACACACACACAAATCTGCTATGGAGGACTCTGGGACCACACATACAACAAAACACATGGCCAAAGCCTTTCTGTGCAAGACGTTCTTTGTTCCTTCACCTGTGATGACAACTCGGTGGGTTCGATTAAAAAAGGAAAGAAAGCAGAAGTGCTCATTTTTTCAGAAAATCAAATTTAACATTATAGAGAAGACAAAAGCAGCAAGTCAATTCTGTACTCTGATACCTCCTTTTCTACCATTTTTTTCTTTGCATTAAGCAAGCCAGTAGCTCTTTTTCTTCTGAAAAATATTACTAATCTTACATTAACACAATAAGATAGGAAAAGGAGAAAATATGTAAGTGGCCCTAATTTATGTATGCAAGACTAATGTAATGAACAGTACTACAGCAAAACTAAAAGCGTTTTATTAAAGTCTCTAGATAATGCTTATAAAGCTCATTATTCTTCCAGCAAATTAATATTCTATGTCTCACTAACACTATAAGCAAATGAACTGATTTAGTTAAATTAATATTCATGTTAACTGCATGCAAAACCAACTAATTAAGTAGTTCTGTAATGTTAAGGACATATGTAAACAGAGTCTGTGATCAATTTTAAGACTAACAAAGTAAATCATATAGGATTTGTTGTATGAATTTGGCTGGGTCTTCAGCACCCTGGTCTACTAGGAGTCGTCCCTGTCCAGGGGGCTTGGGCTTGGACCTGGATGATTCTTCAAACCATTTTGTTAGTCTATGTTCAGTCAGAAAACAATCAGTAGTATTTGTTTCTTAATAATCTCATTATAATTTTTTTCCTAAGACATCTCTCATGACAATATTGGGACATCTTACAAAGGATATTTTCCTGATTGTTAAATTAAATATTATTTGGGACCTAAATTAATAACAGGTGCCTGAAAATACATCAGGGGGAAAAAAAGGAAACCCAGAAGCTTTTCTATTAACAGTTCCTAGAAGAAGTGGAAAAAGAAGCAGCACACACAGTCTAAGTGCATAACATGGTGCACACTGCTCATCCTTCACTGTGAAAATATAATGAAATAACACAAATAAGAACAAGGAAGTTGCAAGTCACACACTCTGAAGTCAATGCCAGAATTTAGACTGCTGCTAGAAGCAGTTTACTCATTCAGAATATATCCATACAGCAGCAAAGAGAACATGAATACCAAAAGTGGATGCTGAAGAAGACACCAAAGGAGGTTACACATGGCAATTCTTCTCACATAAGCTTAGTCCCAAATTCTGTTTC
The DNA here is from genome assembly GCA_036785705.1 of Acanthornis magna. Classification (NCBI taxonomy): domain Eukaryota; kingdom Metazoa; phylum Chordata; class Aves; order Passeriformes; family Acanthizidae; genus Acanthornis; species Acanthornis magna. The sequence goes on from JAWUZG010000036.1 coordinate 1,775,978, forward strand.
AAGTTCAGAGAGTGCCTGAATACCCTGAACAGACACATCCCTGCCTGCGTCAGCTGTCTCACAACTGTCTGACTGATCCTAGGTCACCTGCCACCATCCTGGCTCTTATTAACCCTGGATCCTTATCCCAAACATTTCTGAAACCATCAGTCACAGGCTTTTGTTGCTTTCACATCAGTCATGTCCAGCCCAACCTCCTTTTCCAAGTGTTTCTTTCCAGACAGGTTCTAGATCTTACTTTCCCAATACACACTCAATTTACATTTTCCCCCTCTATCTTTTACTTAAACTTCACTTTCAAAGTTATTTTTTTCCCACCACTTTCTCATCTTCATAGTTTTAAGATGTTTCATTGTGAAGGGCATCAAATGAACGAGAGCAGCTGTTACTGGATTACGCAGTTCAGCCCAACTGGGCAAATTTTAGTAAGAACAGCAAGAGATCTCATCCAGCATGCATACCTTAACACCACTAAGTGCCACATCTCCTAAGACCAGCAGCACTAGAACTTTCCAGTTTATTATAAGCAAAATAAAGTTTCAACCCTCTTTTGGTTTTGGAATTGTTTGAAACACTTTGGATCAAGTTTCTATTGAAAGAAGTCAGATTGAAGTGTAAATGTTACAAGAAAAACCAAGCCAAAATATCTAGTTTTCACCAAATTATAAGATAAAATGATAGGTCTAAATACTGCTTTAGGAAGAAGGTGTAGACCAGCTCACTACTTGAAATCCCTAATTTTCCTTAATTCTGTGATACTAAGTATTTGGCAACCCTGACAACAGGCTGGACTATTTATGGTTCACAGCATGCTCATCAGAGTTGTTCTTCATTAACAGGACACCCTAGCACTAAGTACTCAATTTTCAAAGTTTCACCTGCTAAGGAAGGGCAGAATCAACTTTTAAATCTGCATGAAATTTCAGTTGTTGCTCCCTACCCAGACAGCACTGAGCAGTTCCAAGGCAAACGTGAGCTTGGGCTGCAGACAGATACTGTTCTTTAAATACTGCTAGGTTACTCGAAGTTTTGTAGTGAGATCATTGCATACCACCCATTTTCCTACTCCCGAAGCTTCTGTCATAGTTCATCACCAACAAGTTTGAACAGAGGTGTCCTCACAGCTTCTCAGGGGGAAAAAACCAACCACAACAAAATCAGGACAGATTTTCCTCTAAGTAGGGATTTCAAGCACCAAATATAATTGCCCCTGCAAGAATCTCAAGGAAAAAAACAAAAAAAAATACCTATTGCTGAAAAAAATGCCACACAGTCCCCATGCTAAGTGAACTAAATCTTTGCCAAGTTGAAATTGCACTTTGTTGGATAGCTGCAGTTATATCAGAAGCACCAATTTATTACTGCAGGGTAGTTTTAAATACTGCAGTAAAGAAAGTAATCTTATAGAGAATAAATCAGCTATGTAGGGAAAAAAAATGGCAAAACTGATTTTAACAGACTTGAAGATTTTTTTTCTTACAGTATTATAGCACTGATATCTTATTTGCAAGTGGACACTACAATTCAGAAGAACTTAAAGAATTTCAAGCTGCTGTACTGGAAACAGCCGTCATCTGTATTCAGCCTCACCAAGCATTTCTACTATTCCTTGTCTCTGCAACAAGCTTTAAAAAATTAAGTGATCAGAGTTACACTGAAGATCTTGAATCATTCATGTATGATAGGCAAGTATTGCAGTAGTTAAAATTACATTGTTTTAAATTATAACCTTGTTTTATATATCTAGGTTTTACAGAGTTTTATGAAGTGTAAAATTGCATGCATTAACCTTCTGCCATGTCTACCAGACTTCTGGAAAAGTATTCATGCTTGTGTAATCTATTTCTGGGAAAGAAAAAAGAAAGGGAAAAAACCCCAAACAAAAAAACCAAGCAAGCATGTCTACTTTCCAGTAGCCAGTAAAATTCATACGAATTAATGAAAGCTATATGTGGATAAATTACAAAAAAAATCAGGAACATGCATCCCACCCACACTCATGAGCTGGCTGAATAAACAAGATATAATACACAACAAAATACTGGCTTCAGTGAAATCAATGTCAAAGACTTGTTGTCACATCTAATGGCTCATGAAATACCCCAGGTCTAATACTTTTCCAGTAACTGTTCATGGCCAGCTAAGTTTGTTGATGTGTATATTATTTAGTACAAACAGACAAAATTCTTTCTAAAAAATAAGTCCCACTGTGCTACAAGCGATGTTCTGGGTCATCAAGGGCAATGCCCTGCTGACAGAGACTACACATCACTGAATGCCTCTCCTAAGCCAAGCAAGCACCATCATAAAGAAAGAACTGTTTTGTTAAGCTTCCCAGTGCCAATCTGTGAAATAGGATTGCCTGAATTTTCAAGAATCCTCCTCTATATACATGTTTAAGTTCCTGAATTATCTCTGTTTATTCCTGTTTCAACACTGGCCCACAGCTTGAACAGCCCTTTTTTGTTACTAACTTCATTTTTAACTTGAACAACAGACGGCTCAAGACTGAAAACAGTACTGGACACTGGGCTCCATCATGCTTTTTAAAACAGCGTTGCTACCCTCCCTATCAGAAATGCAGCTCCTGATGAATCACACACTATTTACTTTTGCTGTGGTTGCAGCCCTGTCTCTTCCATATCCCACTGTAGTCAACTATTAGCCCTCTGAGAAATTTAACAACAAACATTCATATCAGAGATTTGAAAGAGAAATGAACAAAAAAAGAATTTTGTAAAGGTTTGTCACACCACAGAAAGGCAAACTGCAATTCCTGCAATAGTGACTTTGCATGTGATATTCCAGGATTGGGACTAAGCATATGCATCTTTAAAAAATGCAAGTCACAGTTTGTAAGAAAAGAGAATCTGCTAACTGTTTTTATGAACAAAAAAACAAACCCTACACCAAACAAAATGCCTAAGCTAGCTAAACCTCCTAGTAGATCTATTTAGTTTATGTGCATTTAGTGTAGATAGTCTTTTTCTGGATATGGGAAGAAATGGAATACCATGTAAGTTTTAGACCTAAATTGCAACCACCTAACAGAATTAATTAAAAAAAAAAAAAATAAAATCTATAATAATATTATAGTGTGTAAATTCCTTATTGTCATTTTTAGTTGACAAATATCTATTTCATAGCAAAACAACATCATATAACAGCTGGATGGCAGTTTTAAGCTCAAATGAACCAGTGTCACATGCTGACAAGTCATCTCTCTGATTGCTTTTGAATGGCAGCACATGCAGATTTATTCTATGCCATAAATTAGAACAATTATTTCTCTGTACTTCATTTTTTGTTTCAGTGAGCCATTGCACATATTTTTAAAGGATATCTTCCCTTTCCTTGATGATAAGTTCATTCTGCTCCTCTAGCTGTCTGATCTTCTTCTCAAATGACTCCTGTTCAGCTTTCAGCCGTTCTTCCGTCACCTCTTTTTCTTCACTTACCCTGAAAAGAATTTGAGAAAAATAAAATGCATGCCCATAGCCACAGTGCTTCACTTCCAACTCCTCCACCACTTTGCAGGTGAATGGATAACATCGTCTCCCCACCCTGAAGCAGGTTAGTTCCTCACAATGTTTATTTTAATATATTACACTGGAAGATGTGTACGACTTTATGCGATACATCTTTTTTTTCCAAAAACACTGGTCTCAGTAGAGTACATGTACATTAATGGGTAGCCTGGAAGGACAAGGTAAGGACCCAAACCCACGATTAGGTTCGTCCAGTCTGATTCCCTGCAGCCATAATGAAGACTCACCGGGATCCTCAGAAACCTAGGATATGAAGACAGAAAACTCAAATGGGAGAGCTTAGATGACAAGATAGGAAGGAAATTCTGGAAAACTTTTCTGTTTCTTAATCTATAAACTAATCCTTCTTTCACCTTTACTGGTCAAATACAAGTCCAGGAAAGAATCATTTTTCTTGTTAGCTTTCTCCAAACAAAACAGTTTGTCCTTTTCTGAGGATTTTCAAATATCAAGCTGCAGGAGTAAATTTTCCTTTCTGCCTGGGGCATGGCACCCTGTATCTTGCTGCTCAGTGTAAATAATTGGATCAAGATTAAAAGATGACAATGTGAGAAAGGCTTACAATGATCATTTATTCTGCACCTCAAGAGAAGGCTGTAAAAACAATTATTCTGGTATCACGTAGGCAAGAAGATCATTATGCACAGATGATCCTGTAACTATGCAAAAAAATGTGGCTTGGAAATCATGATTCTATAAAAGCTCCACAAAAATATTAAGTAATGAGCTTAGACTAATAAATATTATTGCTCTGCACTTAAGCAATTTCTGTTGCTGAAGGATCTTAAAGTTCAGTCTTTTATGATGATGAAACAGCTGCCACAACACAGGTGACAGGAGACCAAAGCAATAAAAGTTTTAGAGAACTCCAATTTTAACTTCCTTTAAGTGGAAACATCGTATAGGAAGAGGAAAAAGGAGGAAAAAGGATGAAATATTTTATACATATTTATATATAAAAGCATTAGACTAAGCATTCCACTCATCCCATCAGACCCACTCATATTCTTAACAGAAAGTTCTATTCAAGGACTGAGCCATACATTTGATATCACGGTTTCCCTTAAGAGGGCATAGATTTGTTTTGATCTTCCTGTGAAAAAGTCATAAGTACCACAACTGGGTCACTCCCCTGGGGTGAACTACAGACAAGCAGTATTCCCCAACTCCAAGATCAACCCACAGCCCCTTCCATATCAGCTCAAACAGACTGCATGAAGTTGGAAATAATAATACTGAAACTCATGCTTTTTCTTTACAAACCTAGAGGGAGACAAACAACAGATACCATATAATCAAATTCTTTAAATTAGGGTGGTTCGAAAGCTTGGATCAAACTATTAATTGGAAAGTTCCTAAATTACAGAAAGAAAAAAAAATACACAGATTTACTGTAAAAACATTCCTCTAGTCATATGCCCATGGTCTCATTTACAACCCAGGCCTTGGCCTGCAAAAGTGTGATGAGTTCAAGCTGTTCCTCGGCCCCTTCCCCTCCACTCACAGGCTGTCAGAAGGGTTGTGCACACAGCATTAAAGAAACATGGTAAAGGGAACCACCTGTATAAACTCTGGACCCACACCAACACCTCTGCACTCCTTAGCTAAGCAGGTAACAAACTTTTGAGGACTATCCACCACACATCCTTGCTCCCAGATGCAGTAACAGCCACAGGCTGCAAACAGAGGCTTTCACATCTAACCATGGCCCATTTGCTTTCTCCAAGTCCAATGCAAGCACCTAAACGACTACAGCAGATACGACCTTCCTTCACATAACCAGTGAAAGATGCAAAAATTAAAAAAAAAAAATCAACTAGAAAACCACAATGAAGACAACAATAACCATGTGGATGAAATACAGGAAGGAAACAAGCGCAGGGCAGGGAACTGGAAAGGAAGGAAAGGTCAACTATCATCTCCAGGGTACTATGAAAGGAAGGAAGCTTCCTCAGCAACGTGCAGGAGTGATGCTGCATGAGAAAAAGATTTGGGGCAACTGAAATGCTGGGCTATGCTGGCACCCAATAACACTAAAATCGAACAATAGTATAAGAAAACAAGGTTATGAAAGAACAGAGCACTAGAGATATCAGACTAAACCTTGCAGGCTTTATCATCTCTAGATTCTGTGATTTGTTGCTTGTATCAGTGTGCATCACATTCACGTGCTGTGTTTGTATTTAACACAGATCACAGCAAGCTGTCACACTCCCAGACACATGAATATATTGTGCCACATATCTTATGCAGTAAATGACTGAGAACAGTAAGTGATCTTAGAAGAAATGTGGCAGTATGTGTTTATGTATCACAAAGCAGGAGACAGCCCATAAAGGGCAGGCGAGATACAAAAGATGGTTACTCACAGGAGGTGGTAAAAGGAAGTCAGAGAAAAGGAATACAAGAATGCCATCAGATTATGCTGGATTTATGTCACTTCCTATAAATAGCTCAGTGAGATTTTTTTTTATACACTTATTACTTTGCCTTCTGGCAGTAAAGAACAGATGATCTTTAGCAGAACTATGGAGGACTTCACTGATGCTGCACAAAAGCATTACAAGGCTCATATAATGCTTCTCAAAAGTATTTTCACCCTCTGTTCATCCACTTGGGTCAGAAAACAGCAGTGAAAGAACGAAGGCACAACTACAAAGGGCAAAACTGCTCCACTGAGCAACAAGCTGGTGTCCAGTTCTATTGCTCTTGCTTCCAGGACCAAACAGAGGACTGACAGCTAAGAGCAAAAATGATAAATCAGTAGAATTATTTCTTCCATTCTGCAAAATTTTCTTGCATGCAATTCACATTCACCTACCTTGTCCCATAGCACATTCACCATCTTTGTTCAAGATTTGTTTTAAATTCAACAGTTCAAAGCCTGTATCATTCTAGATGCATTTAAACAAATATGTTAATTTTATTTGAGAAGAGCCTCTTTAGAAAAAGAAAAACGCATAATGCAAATATATAGACAAAAAGCCCTCCAAAGACATCAGCCATAGGGTTAAAATAAATTCCTAGTTCACCAATTCCAATTATTATTGTGTGCTCCCAAGTCCACTGCTGATACTAGTATTTCTGTCTGATTTAAAGAAGGAATTGATCAAGGAGTTTGCTGATGACACTGACTCATTCCACTGAGTAAGCAGGACTGATGCTCCCCAGGTGGAATTTTTGAAGCACTGCACAAGTCAACAGCACTTCAAGTTTTATTTATTTAATGAAAAACTGACATGCACAAGAAAAGCCATGATAATACTCACATCAACACTACATTAGGGACAGAACTCAGCTCTTTCTGACTGAAGGCAGAGTTGAGAAAGAAAATTAAAAACAACACCTTCTACTTTTAATTTTTTTTTTTAATGAGCTTTTACCAAGAGAAACCTGAAATACATTAAGAACACTGCATCTCTGCTAGTTAAGACAGACGATAAACTAAACAAAAACCAGAGACGTAGACACTGGAAACTTCACTATACTCTTGGGACCACTTACCTTTCAAGAAACATTAACCTGGTGTTAGTCTGCCAACTACCTAGCAAAGATGAAAATATTTTGGTGACCATTCTTGAACACCCCAAGTTTTATTTCCAAGCAAAGAATGGCATCTGGAACAGGCAAGACCACCAAAATGAAAACAAGCAAGGGCCAAGATAAGACCATCATATATAGCCCAGAACACAGACACCATGGAATGAAACCAGGTATACCACCTGAAGCAGCACTCCAAAAAGACAGAAACAGAATTTTGGTCCAAGGATCAGGGTTCAAAAATCTGATACTTTTTACTCAAGTATCAGGTGCAATTTCTATACATCAGAAAAAAATAACAAAAAAAACATTATGGGCCCAAAACCTAATTGAAATTGCTACACAATGGATAAATTTTATGATATGCAACCTGCAAAATACAAAACTAGATTTCACAGCATGAATTTATAGCTACAAATTACTTTTTAAGCACAGAAGGTAAGTGTGATTGGTGATACAATAATCCTGGGCATGCTTTACCTATCAACACAAAGTAATTTCCAGACAAGCTTAGGGATATCTCATTTGCAGTCTCACTGCCTGACCAATTAAGAAAACTGCAGCATAAAATTGCTCCTAAAGTAACACACAGAAAAAAGAGAAAAGATTTTGATGTTAAAGCCAGGTAATAATTTGGTTAAATATGAAGTAGTGTAACCCTGGAGAGAAAGCAACCCAAGAGGCCAAACACACAAGATTTGTAATACAAGCCACAGGCAAGCTGTCCTTCACAGATCTTAAGGACTGGAAGAAAAACAGCAGATATACACTATAATAGCTTTACTGAAACCTCGGCAATGATTTCCAGTTCTGTAACCAAATTAACGTTGGGTTTTGATGCCCATTTTCACCTTTTGTTAGAAAATTTCAATTTTAGTCGGTCAATTTCAACTTCATAGAAAAGACAGTAGAAAAGACTAGTATCCCAAACTGCTAGCACCCTATAAAGGGTTTAGGAATCCAAGATCTTGGGAAGAGGGACGCATTTTCTCAATAAGGGACGAAGGGGTGTCTGAAGACTGTTTAGTAGCTGCCAGTTACAAGTCATTCTGGGCATGCCAGTGATCTTAGCCAGGAAGACACTAACACAATAGCAAAAACCATCTTGTATCTCGTTTGGAAAGGGAAATCACTCCCTCCCATGGGTGGATAAGGGCATTATGATACCTTTCTACCTAAATTGCTTTTGAAGACTTGTTTGCAAAGACAACAGGAAGCCAGTTTTCTCCATGTTTATCTTATTTGAAGAAAGAAAGAAGGAATATAAAGTAGTTAGATACCAATTTTCACCGTTGAAAACAAAAATTAAACTTGCATGAACCATTCTACATCACTTAGTCAATGCCTCCGCTTACTCAAAAGGCAAATTGCATATGTGAGCTGTACAAGCATCTGTGATCAAGGGAGAAGTATTTACAATGTACCTGCTACACTAGGAGCCCCAAAGTCACAGAACTATGGCTATATATCAGTTAGGAGTGAAGTGAGTGCTTGCAAGCACACATACATTCACTTTCTCTGCTAAGGAGTTATGATCCTCTCCATTCAGCCAAATGCCAAGACAGAGAGAGCTCTCAAAATCTGCATATCACTTAAAGTATTTCACTCTAGAATACTTCATAATCATTCTCAGTGTGGTGTCTAGCAAGTCCTTAATGTTCCACAGTCAACTGGCTACGTCCCAGCGGGCCCTGCGCTGCTCCTTCTCAGAAGAGGCTAATGTGTCCTGACACTGCCAGCGAGTACGAGCACAAGAATCTTTCTGTGTCTTCACCATGTCACTGCTCATTTCATTACATAAGCTGATGACTGCTTCAGGAACAGCCTGCAGGAATAAAAGCTCAGGGAGAGTCTTCTTTGCCTCTTTTGAAAGGACTTTGCTTATAGGGAGAGATAAAATGTGCTCTTACTGTGCCACTTTCACCACCATGCCAGGAGGACTTTGCTGAAAACATGAAGGCGCCACACTGGCTGTTTTTGAAAATAATGACTGCTCGTTCTCAAGAATCTCCCATTTACTCACAAAAAACTTTGGCATTCATGAGCATGACTCATTCTACTCAGAAATTCCTCTGTAAAAACAATTTTAAAAGAATCTGCTGACACAATAAATTAAAAAGCTCAAATTTGCAACGTTCAAGTATTTTAAACTTTGGCTCCAGTTTGCCACTTTCATTTCACCTTAAAAGGATACATTCAAAGAAAGGCAAGATAATTGTTAGATTTACAGGTGGCAGAACAGATCAAAAACTACTATTATTTAGCCTAGAAAGGAGGATTAGAAAGGACACAGCTGAGTCCTTTCTTTTGACCCTGTCTCAAAATCCAATTCTGTAAAATTCTAAACAGCTAAGGTGATGTCAGCCACTGGAATCTCCAGCAGCATATCTTTACATCCCAGAAACTCTTATTTTTTGTTTTTTCCCAAAGACATCATATCAATATAGCCAGCATCAGAATTTACTCATACCAAGACAAAGTCTGACACTTCAGCAAATTAACAAACACACTGGCACACACACTCTCAATGTTCAAAAGTGCAATGGGAATGAGAGTTGGAGGAAGAAAAGCAAAATATATGAAAAGAAAAAAAAGTACAGGAGAGCTCTCTCCTTCAGCACTCACACAAGTCGGGGAAAGACCACTACCCTGAACTGCTCAAGCAAGACCTAGCTGAAATTCAAGCCCCAGGAGTCAATCATATTTTGCAATTGGTTTCCACACAGGCAGAATTTTACCACTTCACAACAGCCTTCATGCAGCTACTTACTGACCAATCTATTTCTGTTCACCATCCTGCAACAAACATGCACCAATTAGCCTCAACTACCATTAATAAATTGTGGCAAAATAAGGAACAGTGAGGTATAGCCCAAGTGAGAACTTTATTATTCCAAGTATTTACTGCAGGACGGTGTTTCTGTAAAACTTTCAGCATTCTGCTGGTCCTTTTTCTTCTCCGAAGTAGCAAAGAATGTTCTACTGCTTGTAAAAACTCTCTATCATTGCACAACTAAGGATGAAAATTATGGAGAGTTTTAAAAAAGTGACGAGGTGAGCGGAATTAAAGTTCAACTTCCCTATTACTCTGCAAAGGACTTTTAATTACATCCAATAAAAATATGATTAGGATTAAAAATAAAAGAGAACTAAGTATAAAATAATAGTGTTCCACTAATTTTACTTTTCAAAATTAATGTTGCTGCACCTTCTATTTTTCTTCAAAGAAATGTCAGGCAGAAATATCAAACTGTCCTCAGGGAAAAATCACAGCATCTGAGATTTAAGAAGAATCCCATGCTTGAATGAATTAGTGTACTACTATTCACTAGGGAGCAGTGTATTATGAGGAACAATGTAATAAAAGGCTTTTTTAAATATTAGAATATACCTCTATATATCAACAGTGGCAACAGTGTCCGAATAGCTCCAACATCTGACAATTTGTAACCAGGCTTCCCACCAATCTACTCTTTATGACATTCTTAACTATACATTTTCTAACACAAGGCATGATAAAATAGAGTTGCAAGCATGAAGAACTTCAGAAATTGCTAAAATACTGTATGGCAAGAAATCCTATATTAGTACAAATTATTAGCAGGTAAAATGGTCCACTGGTTAAGGATAATCAGAGAGAAAATATTCCTAGCTGCAGGAGAGAGTTATTGCATGACCTTGAGCAAGTAACTTCATTTCTCTAATTTTCTGAATTTTCCTATATAAAATGAAAAAGGACACTAATGCTTGCCAATTATTGCAGAGACATAAGGGATCTACATCAAAAAGCATTTCATTATTATCAGAGAACCTACATTTTGTTTTAGAAAAATTTTGCCTTTAAAAATTTTAACTATGTACACTAACTTTTAGCCCAAAGGACCTGAGATCATCTCACAAGACCTTCCCCACTGCTGTGGCAAAACCTGCCAAATGCCCATGTGCTCCTCCTCATTTTTAGAGCCAGTCTGTAAGAAACAGGCTTGCAGAGATTCTGAGGTGTTAGGGAGAAAGAGTAGGACAACAATCTCTTCACTCTAATTCAGCCTCTTTTTCACATCCTTTACCTTTGAGAATGTAACTAGCCCTGGAAAGAAACTTAGAAAAAGTCTTTTGCTTAAGCTGAGAAACTTGCACTATTTCTGCCTCTCTTTTCAAAGAATAGGTAGAACCTGAAGAAATTAAGGGAAGCAAGAAAAAATTTTGGCTAGGTAAGTAAAAATTATACAGGCAAATAATTATCAACATGCTTCAGCCACAAGATCAGAAATCCACCTTTTAACCTGACCTTCCACATAGAAGCTTACCCCTGCCAAATAATAAGTACTACTAAGTTTCATAGCAACAAAGTCTGTCATCTCCAAAAGCAGAATGTGTTTATTTATAGCACTTGACACAGGTAAAACCCAAAATCCTACCCTGCGCTTAGGGTTTATACAGATGAACTACTGCTGGTCACAAAACTTTACCTTTAGTTTTAAATATATACTTAGGGGCCCAGGAAGCAAGGAAAAGCCAATCAGGCTGCTTCTTACCTCTTCCAGCAAGAAAAATTACCTTGTGCAAATATTCAGTTTTTTAATGCAGCTCTACATTGCCTGATGTTAATTAGAGAAATTACTCTCTTTAAACATAATGCATTTTCAGGTGATGCTTCTTCTTACCTGGCAAGTTCTTTAATTAAGTTCGCAATGCGTCTCTTGTCCTCAGGACACAAATCCTTTAAAGAAGCACTCTTCATTCCTCCTTCATTAGTGCCCTGAAAATTTAAAGTTACATTTTAGAAAGCACTGTTTAAAAGAAAACAAATATTTCATAAGCTATTAGAAGGATTTCAAGACCTAATAATTAGAAGCTGAAAGTAGATCAATTCCAACTGGAAAAAAAATTCATATTTTTTAAAACGTAAGTACATTTCAGTGAAACAAATTACCAAATTGTGAAGAGTTATTTTAAGAGATTTGTAATTCAAATGCAAGCTGCTAACTTCAGTACTAAAACATGCTGGGTAAAGTTTTAAGACATGCACTATTCCTTGATTCATACTAGATAAAGAGGAGTAGGTTCTCATGACTTGGAAATCTAGTGCAGCAACATCAAAATCCAACTTCAAAGTTTATTATATTAGGATCATAACGTAGTAAGAAAAAAAATGCTGCCTTAGCATTTATGAGCAAAGCCTACAAAACAGCAAAATGTTGTTAATAGACACTAGGTCCCTTATTTCTTTTTTCTAATACACAGAAAAGCACACGCACCTTCACACACGGCTGCTGTTTGGTTTTAATGGCTTATTTGCTACTTTTGTAAATAATACTTGTCAAAAGAAGGCTTTGGAGACCTGAGCACTTCAGACTTTTCACACATTCCAGGGAAAGCCCAGAAAGAATCGCTGCACTTGCTCCGTGTGACCACCAGAGGACACTCTGCTGCCCAGCATCCCCGGCTCCGGCTCTTTCCAAGCACGAAGCGGTTCTGAACCGCTTTTATTCACCAAAAATTCCTACGATCGGGCCTTCAGTTCGGCAGTGCTACTGGTAAGCACAAAATACGAGCCCCAAGATAAAAGCAGCAATAAGAGTCACGTCGTTCTGTCCAAAACTTTGGCAAGTTTCAGTATTTCTATTCAATCTGAAGGGTTTCAGTCTATACTTTTACAAACCTCCCCAAGTGCATGCAGTGCTTAATATGAGATAATAGATGCCCTGCGGTTTGGCCAAGTTAACACAATAGTGCACAAAAGAATACAAAGCCAACGCTGGGCTTCTCTCATTATCAGTAACAGCAGCTGATCTACACACACCAGAGAGGAAGTGACCCCCATCTCAGCTAATTGCTTCTTAAATAGCATCTTAAAAACAATCAAAGAATAATGTCCACTACTAAAAGAAGTGATGTTTTCACACAGACTCATCCTATACCCACCTTCAGTACGCTCTTATTTTAACTTCACTGTAGCCTTCTCAGGGGCAAGGGGAAAGGAATTTCACAAGGCAAATTTCAGCACTTTTCAAGGGGCATTCAATTTCAGTTTCCTTTGCAAACATGTTACTTACAGTCATACAAATGAAGAGAGAATGTCTAACTTGACTGAATTCAACTAAACGTATGGCTGAAAGAATTTCATTTCCCATGCTAAAAATGTGTGACTTTTTTTTTTTTTTCCAGTCAGACGATGGAATTTCTTCAAGAAAATGAAAAGTTACAGTTCTCAAAAAAGACAATGAAGTTTGATCATATTAGTGAAGAAGATTTAACATAAGTGCTCTCACACTACTACCCAAACCGATGTACACACTGTCAGACAAACATTTGTGGGATGAAGAGGAAAATCAGTTTTTTCTGTCACCCACAGGTATGCATAGATGGTATGCAAGAAATTCTCAAAGGCAGACTTGTACCATAACACATGTCAAAATGAAGCTGTGGAATAATGCACAACAATAGCTTAACCATCAAAAGAAGACGACAAAGGAAGTAAAGGCCAAGGCTGTATTGTCTCCTTTTCCCAGATTTCTGTCCTTTCTACACAGCTCAGGATAGAACACAGTTTCGTAATTCAGTACTTGGAAGATAATCTCCATACCCTGGAAGGTGATAATCTGCATAACAAAATCACACAGAATCACAGAAGGGACCACAGCAGCTCACCTACTCCAGCCTAGAGCATTTTACTCAGAATTACATCCAGCCCAGGCTGGATAAGACTCTGAGAGCCTGGACTAGTGGAAGTGTCCTAGCCCACGGCAGGGGGGATGGACTGGATGATCTTCAGGGTCCCATCCAACCCAAACCATTCTATGATTCCATGCCAAACTAAAGCCATCGGTTCTCCCTAGACATGCACACAACACCTTGAAGAAAGTGAGTTGTGTTGTTGATGAAAATTGCAAAAAGAAGTTCTTCTTCAATAACAAGTAAAAACACTTGTTCTGCTTGTTTCAAGTAATTCAGAGCTTATCTCCAGAGTACAAAGTTTCCGTGAGGATTTGGCAAGGTAAGCGAAAACCAGGAGGTTTAAAAAGACGAAAACAAAACATAGTTTTGAACACATTCTGTTGTCAATAATCTAAAAGCACAAGTCCTCAATTAAGATTTCATGTATCAGGCATTATATTAAAAGAAACAAGTACACCAAATCCCATTTATACAATGGCTTTCACAAAAAAAAGAGTAAAAACTCTCTAGACAACAAGTAATGCAATCAATGCACCATTCAACAAAACAGATTTTAATGTGACATTATGAAGGCATCTGTGAGGCAGCAGGCTTGTAGATACTTATGAAGAGATGCTTCCACATAAAGACTCTGCATAATGGAGGCTATTTGTGGAATTTATCTGCATGCCTCTTAACAGCATCATTTGCAAAGTAGAGGTACATACCAGCCTTCTAAAAGCACATACTGATAAACAGAGACAGGGAAATGTACAAGTCCAGGAAAAGCCCTAAAAATTAATCCTAGTTTAATAACTAGTCATGCGTCACGCTGAAGGATTCGAAAGGCAATGACACTGTCAAAGCAACAAGAATTGAGTAACCTGTCTTCACATCAGAGTTTTGAACATACCTGTGAGGCACACAGCACTTGCTCAGCATACAGAAGGCAGAGAAGGACATCTTAGCTCAGATGAAGAACAAGATTTAACTGTATGATAACAAAACAGTGATGCAGAAGCAGTCAGAGGTTTTAGATCCTGCCTGCAAGTGGGAGGATGCCAAACCCTGGTGATTCACAGGCTGGCCCAAGATGAGTGCAAGGCAAGAGACTTAACAGTACTCAGATCCCTTACACAGTCATTGTACTACACAAACCATGTTAGAAAAGTGGCATCTCTCAACAGATTTCTGAACATTTCAGCATATATCACAACACAGAATAACCTTCCAAAGGAAACCCCACTGCTTTGAAATTTCTAGTGCAAGAAACTGTGGAAAAAACATCACCTAGTCTCACAGAAGGAGACCACACAATTCAAAGCAGCTGACATCAACTGACAAGGCTTCTTCTACTACTCAAATGCATTTTGAACTTTTACTATCAAAAACAAAAAGTGATTTTACCTGACTAACATGAGCAGACACAGCAAAAAGGTCTCTAAAATGAGTTTTTATTCACCTTATTTCTAAATGAGATGACTAGAGCAATGAAAATGAATAAACTGAATACAACTTCTTGCCTGTTCAGCTAGTAAAATATAGATTAGGCACTACCCAAGGCTACAGGCACTGTCTCTGTACAAATACACACACAGAAATATAAATAATCTGTTTTACATAGCCCCACATACACACCACTTATATAAATTAGCACATTCAGCCTTTGTTCTCTTTAGGTGATAATTTCTGCTAGAAAGCCACCATGTAAAGTGGGCAAAAAGCGTAAGAGACTGTAAAACTAACAGTACTCTAAAATTGTTTACAAGTTTCCAATCTAAGAATCTTCTGCCATTTTTTCTACTATGTCCACTCTTAAGAGCAAGAAAAATTTGCCTCTACCAACCTGTTGCCCTGTCAGATCTCCTGTACCTCCAGCAGGATCCATGGAAACAGAAGCAACAGCTACAGGCACCTTCAGTTCAGTTTGACCCGTTTGATATTTTGGCAAACACCTTGTTCTTAAATTTCCTTTTGTAGACACTCCTGTAAATGAAAGACAAGGAGAACACACAGATTATAAAGTGAAAAGGGACCCTACTCTTGCCTTGTATAACCAGACTTCCACAAAGGCATCCTTGCCTTAGTAGCTCTTTTTTTGAAAAAGTTAGCACCTCAGGCACATGTTTTCAGTTCCCCCCAGCCTCTCACTCCATAGCAAATTTTATTAAGATGAACACATCAGCAGAAAAAGAGGTGCATGGCACTGAAGCACACCCAGCCACAATGCACATTTCATAAATTTTGAAATGCACATCATGTCTTCAGACTGAGGTTCAATGCAAAAAAACTGTGTTTCATTGAGATGCAAAAACATAAAACTGAGCTTCTGCTTTGATACCCACAGACAGTGAGGAATCAACCAGCAGTAAAGCTGTTAAAAGTACTACTCATATAATAAAATACCACTTTTTCTGTTAAACTGCCAACCTACTGATGCTCAGGCTGTTTGTTCCTTTCAGGACCAGGCATATGAGTAAGGCAACACTGCAGTGCACACTCCACAGATCATTTGTTAAACACTTCCTGCCATAATTAGAATTAGATCACCATTACAAATGGTAAGAACATGAAAGCACTGAAAATCATGACGCTTCAATCACAAAGTGCCAACACTGACACTAACACTAAAACCTCCCAGAGCCAGATAAAAGCCCATAGCTTCTTGGTACTGCCTCAAGGTTTGATTTTTGATGTTCAGAAGAGCAAAAAGTTTTGAACAAAAAATAATAATTTCATGGTAGCATGCAACTAGCATGCAAATGGTAACTAGCATTACCATTTATTTGGGTAATGAATTTCAGAAATGTACCAGCAATTCAAGGCAAAGAACTAAATTTTAAGCTGTAACATCTCCATGCTCATACACAAGGGAAGACAATGTTCCTGAAATTCTCCTCCACAGAAGTGGAAGAAAAGTTCCTGGAGTGAATCAATTTCCATCATTTAGGATCACTGCTTTCTTTCCAGGGGACAGAGAAAAACGATCTGAGATCACCTGGCTTAAAAATCTCCACATATGTTTTGTAGTTCACCAGAGATGTTTGGCCAGTAGTTTTGAAGGGTAACCATGCTACTCCAAACCTAAAGAGTACAATTCCTCAAAATCTGTAACAGCTGGATGACACACACACAATTTCAGTCTCGAGTTAACTATCACCAGATATGTTTTCAGGACCTGGTGTCACTTTAAGAGCTGTGTTTGAAAACAATTAAGAGAATTCTGAACGGGAACTGAGAACACTCATCTTTTCCCCAGTGATATAGACAAGTATGCACTCACTAAATCAAGGTCAAAAGAACTAATAAAAAAAATTAATTGCTTTATCTGTACACAATGAATCTTCATTTCAATTGATATCTTCAAAATTTACAAAAGACCTGAACACTTCTAATGCTTCAACATTCCTTGGAGACCACATTAAAAATTCAGCTTGCCTTATAAATTGGATAAAGCCATGCTGTACCTGCAACAGAAACAACTCCCCTGGAACTATTCATCTTGTACAGTACGCTTATCTAAGCAGCGGAGCATAAATCCTCTGCTACAATCAGGTATGTCCCATTACAACTTATGATGACTCTCTACTTTACACACACTTAAGTACACAAACCACATACCTGAAAAGACATTGTAAATCTTATCATCCATAGGTAAAACCTTTTTTTACATCTATTAGAAGGTCATACCTGAAACAGACACCAGTGGCTCTTCTTCATCAGAAGCTGCAAGTGGCTTTGTTAAAGGAAATAAAAAGAGAGCAAGCTTGGCTCTTTCACCAGGACTGTAAGAAGAAGTATTTGGTCTCTTAATTTTACACAGCTGTTGATAAGAAAACAAACTGTCAACACTTTGGGAGCAACAAAAGCAAGGAAAACTTGGTAAGAAAAAAAAATCACCACAGAGATTGCTAAAACAAAGGCCTTATTACTTCTTCACTGTGCATTAACTTTCAGCATGTAAAGATTATCTCAGAGGTCACCTTTGCAAAAGATCCCAGGGACCAGCCCCAGTTACAAGAGCAATTATTAAGATAATGAAGTAATAATATTTACTTAAATTTAAAAGTTTATCATTATATAGGGAACATCTTGATGTGTAGGGAAAAAAATTCTGAAACAGTGTTTATTGATATTGCAATGAAATACATTTTGGGCAATACATTCTAAGAACCATAAATGAGGATAAATGCAAAAGGTTTCAAAGGAAGTTGGTCATTCTCATCTGATCATCACATGATGAGTAATACATAAAACCCTGAGGACTGATTTTCTTTAAGGAGTTTCAGAAACTTTCAAACATCGCAGAGCTCTAACTGTTAAATCACTTGACCGCAAAAAACATTTAAAAATGAGAAAGAACAGGGCACCATGCTATTTGTGCTATGTTAGCAATCACTGAATTTGAATCCCTGCCTCCTAGAAGCCACTAAAAATAGGACTCAATATAATTCAGGAAAGGGTATAAACCATACTGTCTTCCTTAAAGCAGCAGTTTCATTTAGCTGAACATAAAGATTGTTATTCCCACATAAATAACTAACATACTTGTTGTGGCTTAACCCCAGCCAGCAACTCAGTACCACACAGCCACTCCCTGTCCACCTCCCAAGTGGGGAGGAAAATCAGAGAGAAACAGTAAACCTCATGCACAGAGATAAGAAAAGTTTAATGACTGAAACAAAATAAAATAGTATAATAATACTAATTGCAATGTAAAGGGAAGAGGGAGACAGGATTAAAACAGAAAAGAAACAAGTGATGCACAGCACAGTTGCTCACTGACCAATGCCCAGCCCTTCCCCCAGAAGGAACTGGCAGCTCCCAGCCAACACTCCCCAGTTATGTACTGGACACGATGTTCCATGTTATGGAATCTCCCTTTAGCCAGTTCAGGTCAGCTCTCCTAGACATGATCCCTCCCAGCTTCTTGTGCATCTGCTCACTGGCAGAGCCTGGGTCAGTAAGTCCATGTTTTTGGGTAAGCACTGCTGAGCAACACCCAAAATATCAGTGTGTTATCAGTATTATCCTCATGCTAAATACAAAACACAGCATACCAAGTACAAGGAAGAAAATTAACTCCATCCCAGCTGAAACCAGGGCAATAATAAAGTGGAAAAAAAAAAAAGGCACGGGGCACAAATTTGTTTAAACCCTTTTACTTTCCTCAATCTTCTGTGATTGGCCAATTAGCTCAATTACGTAATTCTGTACTGCTAACAGATAAATGCATTTAAGGTTTTGCATCTGCATTCATACAATAGAATAAAATTGGGAAAATACTTCAATTAACCTAGACAAACTCCTGCTTAACTAAAACTTTATTCCAATACCATCTCAAAAATTTAATTTAGTAAACTACCATACAATAACGAAAACCAGGAAAAGTTTAGGAGTTTCCCCTGTGGACAGCAACTTCAATCAACACCCACTGTCCATCACACAGCTGGTACTTGTCACACTGGAAGGGCTTGATCACAGGCTCACTTATGATCCTGTCAATGCACATTATCACTTTGAAACAATTATCACTCATCAGCCTCACACCAGTTTGAAAACACATTCAGTGAGTACTGCTGTCAAAGCCAGCTCTCTCTACAAACATCGAGAGCATTTCTGTTCTCTCTTGTGAGCTGCAGCCTGCAATCTCCAGCTGCCAGAACACACTGTGGGGGCATAGCATGAGCCAGGCAAAGAAGCTGAACAAACTGTACAAGGAAGGCACTGTGCGTACCCTCCTTTCAAAAAGCACCAAGGTGGATCAAAAGTCCGAGTCTGAATCTCAGCCCAGCCCGAACAGCTGTGTCAGGACAACCACAAAGCAAACTGCAGGGTACTGAGGAGTCTATCTTCAGCTCACACTGCTTCAGGAAACAACAAACTTCAGCACAGGCAATTCCTACTCAACTGACATATGGTTAATCTGCATGTCAACACATGGCTATAGGAAATAAAAATACATGCCTTAACAACATTCTGCTTTTAGAGTGTGCCTCTGGTATTGCCAGCTGTTGTGGATAGATTCCTCATAGCAGCATGTAAAGATTAGTCAAAGCTGTTGCTATTACTCCCCCCAGCCACCACGACCACTCTCCTGGTGAAGTTTTGCATCCAAGTGTATTAGAATAACCCAAAGTTAGAGCAGGTGGACTGAGAATCACAGTGACTCAGAGGCTGATTCATAAGCAGGTCCAATGTCCTTGCCCTGGAATAACAGACTGGGGCCAGCACCAGCATCAACCTTTTAACATTAATCCACTGCACGTGCCTCTCAAGATTGACAGTGGGGTGAGTGTAGTATTATAAACCTTGTACTACCACAGCTAAAGTTCAGTGCAATAGCACGGAGAGGCATTGAAGAAACTGAACACAGCTCACCTACGCAACTTGCCTTGCTGTGCTGAGTCTATTCAACAATTATGGAGAGAACTTCAATTTTCCAAACCTATTAAACAAACCTACCAAATTCCCCACCCCCTCCTCTTTTTTTGCAAGCATACACTACCATTATTTTTAAATTGTGCCATGTGCATTTTTAAGTATTTAAACTTTTCCAAGATCAGAGGTAACACCGCCTATTCACCAAAATACATAAAATGGAAATGGCTGTCAGGAAGAACTTCATTCCTTGGAAGATCATGATGCAGGAGGCCACTGCTGGGCTCAAGAAACTGTATTTAGTCATGGGAAACAACCTGTTACCCAGTAGTTAACTGATAAAAATAGACTATCAGTGTAACTGCATCATGCCACCACAACTGAGCAGAGTAGCGACAGCATGGCAACAAATCTGATATGTGGCCATGCACCTTCATCCCATTCACAGCACAGAAGAAGTTGTAGACAATCTTTTTTATCTTACACAGATGGGAATTGGTAACAATATGCTCCCTAAAGAGGTCATGGGATGGTTGGCCCATTTCACTTGCACATTGTTGTCCCGTTTCACTTGCACACTGCTGTCCCAGTGAGTGTGCAGTCAAATAAAAATGAAAGAGCATACACACATACTCTTCTTTCCAATCACTTGTAGCTGAAATCCCACTCTCAGTGTGAATAATAGCAACGCCTCAAACCCCTCATAGCTGGAGCTAAACTGTCAGCTCCTAAATTTCCACCAGGCCAGACTGTCAGTTCTACCCTGATGACTTGAAGTCACTGAGCCTCCAACTCAGCCACACAAGCCCAAACACCAAGGCCTGCTCTTGGTACCCTGAGCCACAAAAGCACATCTCTCTCTAGCCAGGCTTGTACAGGCTGAGCTCCCAACACCACAGCCACCACCCACTCCATCTACGTGTCTAGCCCCAGGTAGTCTCCCACAACAGGAGCCTGCATTCTCTGCAGATGAAGCCACCCCAGCCTCACACTCACTCCTCACAGACAGAGCCCTCCAAGTCCCACACAAGCTCACCCAAAATGTTGTGCTTGCAGTCAAGCTTAGGTGTCAGTCACAAAAGACACATCTCTTCGGTGCTCAGCTTCCAGCCTCAGTTTCAAAGAATTACAAAATTAACTATGTTGGAAAAGTCTTCTGAGATCATCAAGTCCAACCTATGACCAAACACCACTGCATCAATCAGACCGTGGCACTGAGTGCCGGGTCCAGTCTTTTCTTAAACAGTCCCAGGGACAGTAACTCCCACCACCTCCCCGCGCACACCATTCCAATGTCTAATCACCACTTCTGTGAAGAAATTCCTCCTAATGTCCAACCGAACCTCTCCCGGAGCAGGTTAAGACTGTGTCCTCTTGTCCTGTCACTTGTTACCTGGGAGAAGAGCCCGATCTCCACCTGGCTATAACCTCCTGACAGAGAGTTGCAGAGAGCGGTAGGGTCACCCCGAGCCTCCTTTTCTCCAAGATGTACAACCTCA
The DNA here is from genome assembly GCA_036785705.1 of Acanthornis magna. Lineage (NCBI taxonomy): Eukaryota > Metazoa > Chordata > Aves > Passeriformes > Acanthizidae > Acanthornis > Acanthornis magna. The sequence goes on from JAWUZG010000036.1 coordinate 1,797,603, forward strand.
TTCACTCTACCGATTCCCTTACAAGTTCCCATAAGCGGAACGCAGTTTCCCCATTTCCTGTATATTTACTTGCCCCAGGATCTCACAGCTGGGTAACACTGAAGAGGACTTGCGACCCTCCCTTCTCTCCCAGATCACTTTTGCTTTGAAATCCCGCGTAACCCCAACACACAGGCACATACCCAATCCCTCTCCCCAGGCCAAGCCTCCCCACATTCCCCAGCGGAGCCCCCACACCGTCTGTGCCACGGCCACAGAACCCCACCCGACCCACAGCCCCGCATCAGCTCCATGCCAAACCCTACACCAAGCCGCCCCGTACGCCCCTAGTGGCCCCTCCAGTCGCTGTCCCCTCACGGCAAGCTCCAGGCAAGGATACAACCCCGGCCCCAGCGAGCACCTCCACCCGCACCGGCGGCCGCCGCCGCCATCTTGAAACAGCCGCCACTCCCCGCATACCCCCGCCGTCCCACCGGCTCTCGCCGCCCATTGGCTGCCTGCGCCGGCGGCACGCGGCGGGGAGCGGGACATGCCGGGAATCGTGGTCCTCTGGGCGTCGGCCCCCGCCATAGGGTGGCGGAGGCACCGCCCGGAAGAACTACTACTCCCAGCGCGCCCCGCGGCTACGGGGCAGCAGGAAGGACAGAAAGGCATTGTTCTTTGCCGGGCCGGGCTGGGCAGAGGCAGGAGGGTCCCAGGGACGATGGAGGACAAACCCTCTACCGGCATCAAGCCCTACCTGGACAAGCTCACCCTGGGCGTCACAAGGATATTGGGTGAGTGGCGGTGAGTTACAGCCCCACGGGGCCGGGGGCAGACCGGGGGTGGGGGGAGCCACCCGTTTGTCACGGCCCCTCCTTTGAATCGCGCAGCTGAGCAGCCTCTGCACACAGACAGACACATCCTTGTTTCTGGAAGCAACGACAGGAGTCCCGAATCTCTCGACTTAAGAGTTTCATAAACATCAGGGAAGGAGAAGGTGATGTTTTATGCAAAATCATGGAAGCATGGAATGTTGAAGGGTGGGGAGAGACCTCAAAGATCATCCAGTCCCAATCCTGCTGCCATGGGCGGGACGTCTCCCGCTAGACCAGATTGCTCAAGGCCTTATCCAGCCTGGCCTTAAACGCTGCCAGGGATGGACATCCACAGCTTCTCTGGGCAAAGCTTCCGGTGTCTCTCCTCCCTCAAAGTAAAGAATTTTTTCGTAATACCAAATCTAAATTTCCCCGCGTTCAATTTGTACGCATTACTCCTTGTCCGCTCACTTACAGGACACACTTACAGGGCAATTACACCTTGTCCTGATGTAGAGTCCCTCTCCAGCTTCCTTGTAGGCCCCCTTCAGATACCGGAAGGTTCATATGAGGTGTCCCCACAACTTTCATGAGTAAATCATGCCTGAATCTGCTCTTCTGTCCTAGTGTGGGGTCAGCAGGGAGCATGGCCCATGAAGGGGAGTTGAAAGTGGTGCAGGGTTCTGGCAGAAGGCGAGTTTGTGAATCTGCTCAGGATCAGAGCCATATTGCCATAAACAGTTGCCCTGCAGCTCTTTTCCACACTGTGAGACTTGTTCCACAAAATGCCTTGCTTGCCATTTCTGGGGGTTGCTCAGATCTTGAGCCTTCTTGCATCCCCTCAGCTCCCTTTGAAGTTCAGCAGGACTGCAAGGCCTCCAAAGGAAGGATTCTCAGACAAAACTTTACTCATGTCAGTGGAGTCACAAGGACTTGCGCAAGTAATTGCATGTGGCAAGGATTTCAGCATTAGACCTTTAATCCCTCAGCAGCACACAGCACAGAATTGTCAGATTTGTACGGCTGGAAAGCCATACATCTATCCCAAACCACATGTAAAACAAGATTACAAATTGCAGTCCTGGAATTTCTTCCTGGGCATTTTAGAGCTGAAAGTGAGCACTGTAATTACCTCACCCTGATGCTGTACTGCAGGACAGTGAGTTTCACTTGGTAACCTCAGTGTATCTCTAGTTGCAGGTGGGTTTGGATAGCTGCTCAGACAGATGAGATTACAAGATCAGGGCTAAATTCTTGCTCTGGTCTTGTCTGAGGATGGGATTTCACACTCAATCTCTGATCAACATTGTCATACAGGCTTACTATTGGACTTCTTGAGGGGGGGTGGGTGGATTTTTTCCTTCTGTTTGTTTTGTTAGTTGTGAGGTGAGGATAACATTATCTCTCTACTCTGTTAGTGAAACTAATGATGATCATCATGGCAAAAGCTTCTTTGAAGTAGCTCTTTTTAGAAAATTACTAGCTCTGCCCACATTTTCACCACCCTCAGGTGTGTGAGATCTGTGAGATGTGAACTGTGTCCAAATGTAGTGTTGCCATATAAACTGTTTTGGGTAGGTGTGTCGTCTACACCAGGAAAACATGGCAATGCGGGTATGGCTCTGAAAGTCCTGTAACATCCTTTTCACGTGGAAGGTGTTTCCTGGTTTTTATTTTCTTGTTTTTCTCTCCGTGTCTCTGACAACTTGTATTGTGCAATACAGCAATGTGCATCCCAGTCCATCACAGTGATGTTTTACTCAGCTTCTTTTTCCTGTCTCTCCACACCTTCTGGGATTTTTGCACATTTTTTCCAGTGAAGTAGTCCAAGGCATTTCAACTGTGCCACCAAATTAATTAGAATTGCTGAGCTAATTGGGAAACATTACCAGTCTGTTCAATGCTTGTTTCTTTCAAATAACAAAGGGTATCTTATTCAGAATGACGCCTTGTTCTGTAGTTAGTAGTACTAGAAACTATCTTACTTTAAATCTTTTGGAAAGTCCCATGAAGTCACTTGATATTTTCTGCCTACTGTAAAGTAAAATCAGGCATTGTTTTGTTGGTTTTGGGTTGTTTTTTTTTTTACTTTAGTCTCTGTGGAAGTCCCTACAAGGAGGGATATTTCTCACAAGCATTGTGGAGATGATAACTTGAGGGAGAAAAGGGAGAGGTCTTTCCCATTGCCAGTATGATTCATTTTGTTCAAGTTCTGTGAGTAATAGAAAATTCCAGAAAGATTTATTGTTCATAACTAAGTCAGAATGGAAGGTGTTAGCTCTTCTGGACTGCCCAGAGCAGAACCATACGTCACTGTTAGCACTTTTTATTAGATAGGAACGTAACTATTCAGACATTTTAGAATTATGCTGAGAGTTTAGTCAACTTACAGGCATTATTAGCAGTTCTGTAAAGACTGAATATCCTGTGATTTTCTGCTCATTGACTCTTTCTTACAAATACTGCAAAGCATTTTTGGAAGCTTCCAGATGAAACATCCTAAAAATAGGGCAGAGTTTACTATGATCTTGATTCAGGGTATTAATAGGGTGGAGTCACCTGAAATAGTTAACCTTTATCATGTCTGTAGGTGCCACCAAAGTGGCTTCTTCATTCCTTCCATCTGGAAGAAAAAGCAACTGATAGCAAAATTTGTCCTTAATGTTTAATGGAGCTCCTGTCCATACATAGACGCATCTGTTAAACATGGTCTTCACTTTGCCCACAGGATATTTTTAATATAACATTCAGGCTTTTAAGATGGAATTTCTCTTTCTTTTGATCTTGGATTTGGTTCAGATCTCTTTAGAAGTTGCATTTCTCTCGTTCCTAGACATCTTCTTTGACTGATATGATATTTAATCTTCTGTCATCCGAGCCAAGCTGTTGTGCATGATGAATTAAACATCCCTGATGTTTTCTTTGATCACAGAAATAACAATTACTCTGCTATTATAATCTCTTCAATTTGTCATACGGTTTGCATAGCTTAGATGGAAAAGACCAGTTAGGTCATTGATTCCACTCTCTTGTTTGACAGCTTATATTTGAGCAAGAGACAAGATCGCCCCACCTTGGACCCACATACCAGAAGTGAAATTTGGTGAAACATCACAGTCTTGTCTATGATGGGAGACCCCCTTGGCCAGATAAATTTACCTATGTGACCTACTATAATTTTTTTTCCGTCTTTAACTTGGAGCTTGGTTTTCTGAGGCCATGTTTTATCTTTTCAATTATATGAAAATGTACCAATCAGTATTTCCAACTGAAGTGAAGTTTAGGCTTCCTGAAACTGTGCCACTCTTCCACCAACAGAACAGACAAGGACAGTGCTACTGATAGAATTAAAAGCCCAGCATTGAAGATAAAAAACAAACCAAAGCTCTCTAGTGCCTGCTTTTCCTGTCTGGTGCACTGTGTATGTTTTACCAGAAAGCAATTATAATGTGTGTGACTGCTTTCGGGGCCAATACTTTCACAGCAGAGCCAGTCTTGAAAGCCCTGCATAGTTATCATTTCTATTCCATGGCCCTATCTGCTGGGCTTGCAGTTCCCACAACAAGTTAGTAGTCTTTCTGGACTTGATCCAAAGAGAATTACCTCAGTGGGAATTATTTTAGTTGGCTGTGGATGAAGTAAAACATTATAAAATAATAAGTGTAAGGGAGTCTGTTCTGCCATCACACACCTGGCAAGAGATAGCACAATGTGGATTAGTATCTTAGATTTATATAGCATTATTTCCTATAAAATATTCAGATGATCTTTATAGATTACAAGCTCAGTGCTCATAACAAATTTGCATATGTCCAGCTGGTCTTCCAGAGAACTGATGTTTGCTCATGCAGATCCCTTCAGCAGGATCAAGTTGTATGTCTGTCCAAACCCACTGAATCCTGAGCTGGAGTGTGCCTGTCCTTGTGGAACAGGGTTGTCAGTAGTTCACAGCAGCACTGCACTGCATCTTGTCCCAAGCTGAGGATATCCTACCCAACAGAAACCACAGGGCATGCTTGCAAAGAAAGACTCATCCCAATGTAAGAGTTTGCCTCAGAATCCATTGGGTTTTTTTTCCTTGAAACCTCTGCAGAAGATCACACCTTGAAGACAACTTGCATATTTTTATATTATAGAATCAGAGAATGGTTTATGTTGGAAGGGACCTTAAAGATCATATGGTTCCAACCCCTCCCACCTTGGGCAGAAATGCCACCTCTAAGTCATTGTATATGTAGATATATCATGATATGTGCATATATACATATAAAAAAAATCAAAGGATAACATTTTTGTGCAGCACTAGACATCCTCATGCCAAAACGTGCTGAGTACAGTTACAGACAAAAGAAAGTGACTGCTTAGTCACCAGCACAATGCTTGCAGTCATTAATGCCTTTTGCCTGGCTGTCACTCAGATTAATTTGCAAAATTATCTGTCTCACAGTGTTGGCATCACCCATGCGAGCTGCAAATGTTCTCCTCTTTTTCTTTCAGAGACTTCTCCAGGAGTTGCTGAGGTGACGTTTGTGGAAAAGGAACCAGCTGAACGCCACACAATCGTTTCTTGGGAGCAAGTGAGTATTTTCCTGGTGAAACGGCAGTGAGGTCAGTCTGAATGTGCAGCAGCCCATGGAGAATGTCAAATGCAATGGCAGCCTTGTGTTTGTTTATGAGACAGTTTGTTACCAAGTTGGATGTACAGTGCGGCCTAAACAGGTGGTGTTGGGTTTTTCTCAGTCAGGTATCACTCTTTTAGTCTGTCACGTGCACCTGATCTGTTAGAGAAACATCATCAGTGTGGATGCATTCAGAATGACAGCTCTAAAAAGAAATCACATAACTGTAGTAGGCAGCTACAGTGGTGACTCAGTGGGGAGCAAACATTTTTCTGACTCAGGTCTCAAAACATTTTCCAACTCCCTTTCAAACAAAATGAAGCAGTGCTTTATTATCCATGGCCATTAAAGGTAAAGGCCTCAAGCTGGCAAATAACACTGAGCTACCCACTTTGCTCCAGTTATCTGTTTCTGTTTTTAGTCTCAGCCATGAGCTTCTTTTTTTCATATCCCTTTCTTTCACCTCCTCTTTGGCTACCCAGTCCAATCTTTTGGCCAGGGTGTGTCCCATTGCCTCTTCTAGAACGCCATGAAGGACCCATGCTACCTTCACTCTGCCTTATCTGACTTTACTCCATCAGTCTGTGTGATCAGAGGACTCCTGAAAACTGTTGTGTGACTGTCATGGGCAGAGAAGGTATTTTCACTCCCCTTTTGGAATATATATATCTTCATTAATCCCATAGCCATGGTGGAATAACTGCTTGGTAGGTTTTGTTCATGTGTAGGGGTGGAACAGTAGAAGCTCTCTGGTCTTTGGAAAGGGACATGGCAGAGGATGGAGTTGAGTGAATTTTCCTCCCTCTGCTCCAACCCTGGCTATGGCCTAACACAAATGCTCCCAGAGATTGCTCTTGTGACCACTGCATAAAGTAACTTCGCCTTTGACACCTTGCCATTTACAGTTTTCCCTAGACAGTGAGGAAAATGTCTTGGAGTAGTTTTGGTAATGCCCTATTCCAATTAGTGACATTATCAAGCATTTATTTATCCAGGTCAGAATGTATGTGATGTAAACATGTGTCTTAGTTAGTGAAACTTGTCCAGTAGCCAGCAATTGTGGTCAGGGAGAAATGTCCTGTTTTTCAGGTTTGTGTAAACTGATTCCTGGTTTCTTGTAGCTGTTGTTCAGGTGTTGGGTTAACTGGGCTGGAAAGTTTGAGGCACCATAAGTGTAAGCCAGCTCAGACCTGGGAACACAGAGTGCTGTTTGCTCATTCTTCTGTTGAGTGGAGAGGACTGCTTCTCCTGAACACGGTGCTCATTGTTCTCATTCTCAGGTGCTGCTTCTCCTCTAAACTAAAATGGGTTTATTTCAAAACTGAGCTATGCTTGTAAAGCCAAACAAATGCTGTAGCAGGAGCACTTAATTCAAGAGAAGCCAAAACAAAATTTCTGTTCCCACCCCCCTGCCCACAAAGGTCTAAGTCAATGATGGAAGTAAATGTTGAAAATTAGGTGGGCACAGTTGAGGTGGACTTCTAATAGTGAAGGCCTTGGCTCTCTATTTCTTTGGTTTCGGTTCCAGTTGCACTGACAAATTAAAGCTCCCTTCTCAAATTAAAAGGTAATAGGATTTTTTTTCCTTTTTTTTTACCTTGAGCTGTGGGGATGAAGTCTAAATCTAACCCACTCCACACGATTGCTGGACAAAGCGTCCTGTCCTGATGATTAAATGCAATGCACTCAACAATTCACAAAGCCCTTCCAGGATGAACTTGCACCTCATTTTTCCTCAAACTTGCCTTTCTGGAATTTGAATACAGTGTTTGTTTTTATCGGGTTTTTGTCCACTAGGTGGCAATACTTATGCACGTAATCATTTCTCCGTAGCTGAGATTTTTAACAAGATTTTGTCAGAGTATATATTTTTAACTTCCCTCTGCATTTTTGGTTATGAAAGTATTTGCAGGACTTTTTCTATGGTGTAGGAAAAATGTAGGGTGAAACTGTTCCCAAAATTATATTATTTTTCTCACAACAACTTCTGTCTCTATTGAGACTCACCGAATAAAAGTTTTATTCTTAAATTATTTTTGATGGAGTCATTTTTTCCAGTCCTATTTCAGTTTTGCAAGGGAAAGAATTTTTTTACTGGAAAAAAATCCAAGTATTCAGAAGCTCTTAAAAGAAAATAAACCTTTTTAAAATTATGAATTATTAATTAACATACTATTTTATTCATGCTGGCAATATGCATTTGTTGTTTCCATCAGCCATGTTTTCTAAACTGTGCTGTGCTGTGTTTGTGCTACTGCGTAACCGGATACTACCGTGTTTTAAAATCTTACCTTGTTGAGATTAAAGCATTCTTTAAAATCTTAAGCTTGTTGAATGTCCCTTAGCTGCCATGAAGCTTTGCAGGAGAAGCTGAGCTTTGTGACAGGAGTTAGTGCAGTAAGACAGCAGGACAGTAGAAGAGATTTTCCCAAGGGATAAAGAGCTGTTAAGTCTTACACTTCAGGAAATCAAGCCTGAAATCACTCCTGAATAATTTATTGGAAATCAGCACATTCACAAAAATAAAGGTATGTGGTTATCAAGCGTGTTTACATGGGTAGCATTGCTTCCCCCAAAATTTTAAGCAGTTCAGTATATTTTAATAAAACCGGATAATTTTTCAACCTTTCCTAATATTTAGATCTGCCAAGATGTTACCTTTTCCCCAAGAGAAGAGACAGGCAATAGAGGAAGGAGTAGAGACAGAGGAATCTGGTCAGCAGAAAACGAGTGCTAATAACTGTATATCATACTCTGAACCCTTTCCCACTACTAAAATTAGTCTGGCAATGGCCCTGACTGCTCCCTTCCATATGCAGTCTTCAGAAACAGCTGTTACACTAAAATACTGCTAGGAGGCACTCTGGTGTAGCATCTGAGTCAGATTTTCTTTTTTGCCTCAGCTAGAAGAAGAATGAGTCATTCATATCCTTGTTTCGGTTTTCAAAAAATAGAAAATTTCATTTTGTTGGAGGGACGCGGGGGTGCCTGAGACCATTTTGTCTTGTCCTTTTCACTTGTTACTTGGGAGCCTGACCGGCGTCTGGGTTTCAGGTACCTTTCAGGTGATAGAGAGTGAGGAGGTCTCCCCTGAACCTCCTCCTCTCCAGTCTGACTACCCCCAGCTCCCTCAGCCACTCCTGGGGTAGATAGTGTTCCTTACATAGTGTTCTCCCTCTTGTTAGGCTTTATAATGCTCTGATTGAAAAACTGGCTGCACCGCAATATCCTCAAGAGAGCTTTTAGATCCTGTTCCCTGCAGCAGGGGATCGAGTCTACTCCAGCCCCAGAAAATCAAGGTGATATCCTGGGAGCTCCCCTGGGTCAGATTTGTCAAAGGTGCAGCAAGAGCATCTCTGTATGTTGTATAATTTAACATTAGCATTCGCTGGCAGCTAGGACAAACCAGCCAGGAAACTGCAGGACATTAGGGAGAGAGAAAGGTGGCTGCTCATACGGTCTGATACTTTGAAGCCCTGAGAAGTGACATGAGTGCCTTCTCTCCCCAGAAGATGGGTAAAACTCATTCATGTTTTTAGGGAAGTCTCTCTAGAGCTACATGTTTTGATTTCTTTCTGTTTCTTTAGTATATTTGCTTGGGAAGTATTGTGTCAACAGTGCTTTAAGTAAATTGCCATATGTCAGGGTTTTTAGCTTTGGATCCAGTTCTAATCAGGTTCTGGCAGCAAAATTAGCCTGAGTCTAATATTTTTCTCTGTACTCAGTGGACTGTGCTTTCTTGGGAGACTATTTGGGGATATTACAGAGAACAAACAAAAGGAATAGACCTCACACACCATATTGGGCACTTGAGAGATTTTGTTTTATGAGCTGTTGAGTGTAACCAGATGACTGGAATGAAAACAGTTGCTTGCCAGGGCTGTGGTTGAACCAATTCTGATGTGTTATTTAGAAATAGTTTATTTTATGGGACTAGAGATCGCAACCCTGAAAACTGCCAGTTAAGCAGAAGGAATACAGAGTTCGATAAGCCATTTTTAATACATAGTGGCTTGTTTCTCTGACTGCTGTCAGAAGATTACTGTTCTGATGTCATATGGTTATGTGACTAAGCATAATATGACAGATCAATCAATCCTTTCCATTAGATTAGGGGGATGGGTGTTAGTGAAGCTTTCTACTGACAGATCTTTTCCTACAGACCCCAGACCTGCTCTCGTACTGAATTTTCTACCCAAATATTTTGCACCATTGCTTGGAAACTCATGCAGAGAGGCATTGTTAAGAGAATCCTGAAATAAATTTGTATAGTAGCCTTCTAGAGAAACATGCACATGTTTTCCATTCAGAAAAGGAGGATTCAGAGGAGAAAACCTATACAAATGTGATTTTCCCCTTGTTTTAGTCAGTTGTATTTGCTAAATTTGTCTTGCCTGAGTTGTAGCAGTATTTGTCTAGATACTACAGTGGAAGTTTTAAAATCTTAAGAGTTTGCCATCCCAATGTATCTGGTTCTCCTGCTTGGAGAATAACACCCACTGAAGCCAGGAGACCATTAGCATATGTGTTTTTACTGCTGTGATATATTAGTTAAAATTGGGGGATTTGAAATGTATTGAAAGTGTTATATAAACTTTTGTGCTCTCCTGGGGCTTTGTAGCAGGTCTGTCATACTTTCTTCATAGCTTCAGCCATAGTCACTGCTTACAGCTACAACTTGAAACTGGAATTGATGAAAGCACACCATGAAATTACAAATACTTAGGACGAGGAGAACCCACAGAAGAAGGTGTGTTCGTTAAAGGCATTTGAAGAACTTCAGATATGCCCATGTGGTTTAGTAATCACCTTAAACTTGCCACCAGGTCCTCAGCCATCAGCAGGCTCTTGTCTAAAGATGGTAAATTCTTCTCAAAACAGTCTCTACAGTGTCAGGTAGAGGATACCTGCTTTAATACCTGTGGACCCTGAAGATTTTCCCTACCTGGGTTAGGAAAGTGCTGTGCTAGTGACCAGGCTGCTCGATGAGGCAAGTCAAGTGGGCTGCCCTATTGCAAGCGGCAAAGCCATTAGCGTCTGGGATTCATCAGTAGCAGTCAACATTAGTGGATGTGCTTAACTAGCACAAGGTTGTGGGCAGGTTAGGGGGTCCTACATAGTGTGTACACCCCAGTTTAGGGGACAGAGACTGTAACAACCCAGAGAAAGTGGCTGTGAATAAGGCTTTAGCAGGCAGAAAGGCTGCCCTGGTCCTAGGGGAGGGAGGGCATGTGGATGGGAAGAGACCAGCACCTTCCCTTGCTCAGCGGGAAGGATTGCTGGCAGGTTGCTCCTGCTGGATAAATATGTTGAGGCAACATCAGGAAAGATAATGGGATATGTACAAGTTGAAGATGTGGAGGAGAATCAGATGAGCGTCTCTTGAGATATTAAAAGTTCATGCCCCAAGTGAAGCAGAGATATTTGAACTGCATGTGCATCTGCCTTTTCCTTAGCGACTGGTTACCAGAATATTCTGTCTTTATTTAATTAAACTTTTCCACAAGGAGAGTGGTGCAGCCCTTGGACAAATCAATGCACAGATTGTTGAATCTCCATCATCGGAGACTTTGCTGAATTTTGAGGTCTGATTCTTGAGGAGTCTTGAGTGTGATGGTGTTTTGAATTTGAATGCACTGGAATATTTTTCAATCTGTTTTTTCTCTAAAAGAGTTACAAACAGGCCGACAGATAACTCCTTTAGTCATGCTTGTTGCCTGTCTTCGTAAAACTGGCAGGCTTCCACCCTGTTTGATTTTGTGTAGTTGACACTTCAGGAGGAACAGAGGGTCACTGGTCTGCAGCCAGTCCTGTCTCCAAGAGCAGGGTCTACAAATGGCTATAGCTCTTTGGGCTTCTTTTTGTTGTGAGGATTTAGCCTTTATCCTTGTATTTGCTGCCTTGTATTGGCTGCTTAACCGAAGATTCTAAGTTAAGAAAAGCTCCTTCCACAACCATGACAGGTATAGGAGAAGTGTTCTGGTTCCTACAAACTCAAGCTTGCTGGAATTGCTTCTTTCACTGTTGGCTCAGAAGGAAGCAGGCTTAGGAGCCTCAGCTATGCACTGAAGTTAGGAGGGATGAAGCCAGACCAGCAGGTTTGTGAGTCTGGCTTTGCATGTGTTTGCACACATACTTTTTGTTAAGTGAAATGTCAAATCTGCTTGAGTATGTGCAGCTTTTGAGTGTATGCTTCTTTCACCTACTTGGAACTGAAGTCTCTCAGAAGAAGAGAGTCATTGTGCCAATATTGTGCATGCTTTAGTGAAACAGGTAAATTTAGTCTGATTTCACTTAAAGCAAAACCCTATTCTTGTAAGTTATGTATATGAAAAAGCTGATTGTTCTGATTTATGGGAGCTTGGCTGCTAATCTCAAAAGGTAATATGATGACTCAGTTGGGGAGCAATGCTGTAATGATTTTGTGATGACTAACTGGTCATTGTGAAATTTTCCCTAACTACCTTTGTTAAGCACAGTCACAAGAAATATGCAGTTTTCTCTCAAGGCTTTAGAATGAGGTATTTGTACTGATTTGAGTCACCTTGGAGTAAAGCAAAAAACTTGGTGGCAAATATTTCTGTACTAGTTTTTGGTTGTTCTTAGGGTTTGAGGGATTCTTCATTTTCCCATACCACTTTGATTGTGATTTGCAGAAAAACTCCTGTGTATTACCAGAGGATTTAAAGAACTTCTATCTGATGACTGATGGCTTCCAGATGACCTGGAGTGTGAAGACCGATGGTGAGTCCCTGTGTCCCTCTCCACTGACACCCTCATTTCATTGCAGCCAGTTCTTCCTTTGCAGAGCCTCTTTAATTTCAAACTTACTTTCTGCACAATCAATACACATCTCTCAGGGAAAATCTATTGCCTGCATATTCTAGGCTCCCACAGAAGAGGTGCGAGCACTGAGCACTGGTAAGAAACCAGTTATGTGTGGCATAAATGCTGTTCTGTAATACACTGGCCATCTGTTGACACTCAGATTTAGGTGTGTCATTTAAACCTCGTACCTTTCCTCCCTCTGTAGTTCATGGAGAGAGAAGCAGCTGTAGCTCATTACTTGTCATGAGTCAGTAGTGTCACCCTCTGATAATGCTTCTTCCGCATTAAAATGTGTATGTACATGCTGGAGCCTGATTCTGCTTTCCACCAGCTAAAGTCCAAGCTTCATTTTCCGTCCTTGTTTGGCAAAAATCAGGCAGTTTGTTCACTCTGCAGCTATTTTCCTGGCTCTCATTGCCTTCAAGCAGGATTCTCAAACTGGGCTGTGGACACTGTTCAGTTCTGGAGATGGGTGTCAAATGCAGAGTCTTCCTCAGGAAGTGAAATGACATTTCAGAGACAGTTGACATGAGTGCTTTAGCCCCTGCAGGGAGTCCCATCATGTTTCAAGTGGGATTTGCTGTGTTGTGACCTCTGAGGAGTCTTCACAATGCACAGAGACCAAGGCTGCTGATAGAGCTGTCTTGATTGAGCAAACATCCAGCAGTGCCTTGAGACTCATCACACTGGCACATGGCTGAACAGGATGTTTGCTGGCTTGATGTCTGGTAACCGTATGAGTCCTCAGAAAGAGGGACAAGTGACAAGTCCTCAAGCATTCTTTCAAGAACACCCACATGTTGATGCAAAGATAAAATCCTCTGTGAAAGTGGGAACAAAGAGGATGTACCCTGAGCAGGTACATGGAATGGAAGCAGACAAGCTGCCCAATAAGCTGTGAATGTGTGAGGTGGTTTCTGGTAGGGAGGGCAGCAGGAGGGAAAAGAGCTTTGAGGGAGAGGCTGTAGCTGAAATCCTGTAGTGAGGATTTTTAATTTTTCATGGGAATGAGCTAACAGCTGCAGTGCAGTCTTTACGAGCAGTGTAATTCTCATACCTTTACAACTCTGAGATGGTGCTGCATCACATGTAAGTGTGAGTCTGTGTTTGAAAAAGCCTCATTTGTGCTCCTGTAGAGTCTTACTTAGTTAAGTGTCCAGGTCTGCTGGGTATAACCATCTCTTCACCTCACAAAGGCTGATGTCTGGAGGAAAAGAAATACCTGCTATGCTTTCCTGACACTGGATGTGATTAATGACCAGTCTTGTTGCAGATACCCCAATGCCCTTGGGCTCCATGGTGATTAACAGTATCTCAAATCTGTGTCGGCTTGGGGGCTCCTCTATGTACACTCTGCCTAATGCTCCAAGTCTTGCTGACCTGGAAGATGACACAGATGAGGAAGGTAAGGCACTATTAACAGGCTAGAAAACCTGCTGTCTCATCCCTTTTGTTCTATTAAAGTTATGTTAGGATATGGCACAGATATGTGGGCCAAAACACCTTCCACTATACCAGGTTTCTCAGAGGTCCATCCAGCATGGCCTTAAACACTTCCAGGGTTGGGGCATCCACAACTTCTCTGGACAGTCTGTCCCAGGGCCTCGACACCCTCATAGTAAGGATTCTTTTCCTAATATCTAATCTAAGCCTATCTCCTGTCAGTTCGAAGCCATTCCCCCTTATCCTGTCACTACAAGTCCTTGTAAAAAGTCCATCTTCCTTGTAGGCTCCCTTACAGGCCATAATTGGGTCACCCTGAAGCCTTCTCTTTTCCAGCTGAACTAATCCAATTCTTTTAGCACCTCAGCTATGCATCATGGCAGGGGAATTGGAATAAGATGATCTTTAATGTCATTTCTGTTCTAAGATACAGCAACGGAAAACGTCAGTCCAGGTAGATGGGGTGTACCTGGCCTAGCAACCTGGTCTAGGAAAGGGTGTCCCTGTCCATGTGGGGGCAGTTGGAACAAGATGATTTTCACGGTCCCTTTCCAACCCAAACCATTCTATATGATTCTGTGATTCCCTGTCCCTGGGCTGGATCTATTATGTATCTTATTAATCCCTTAAAGCCTTGGCAGGTAGATGTGTATGCTATGAATGTCGTGGGGATTAGTGTTATTTGCATCCTCTTTTAACAGCTTGTCAGCCTTCCTGTTCTGCCTTTTTCCTGTTTAAACTTTCACCTGAGCCTTGCTCCAGTGATTCAGCTTCCAAAGCCTTTGTGTGCTTATGGTGTGACATGAGCAAAAGATAACGGGTTTTGTTTTGGTTGTGAGAAAACAGCTGCAATTAGAAAAGTAGCTGGTATGTATAGGTAACTGTGAGGTTACCCTGGAAAATGTGTGTTCCAGGCTGCCTAAAAATGCTGGGAATACTGCTATTTGAAGACAATAAAAAAGAAAAAAAAAAAAAACCACTCATTTTGTCAGAGCTCTTACAGTCCAGCTGGGAAAATCAAGCAGATAAGAACACAGCCAAATGTCACACCCATTTCTTAAAAGAATGCTATTTGTTTTCAGTCTTGTCTTTGCATCTCTAGAGTACTTCTAGCTCCTGAATCTGGCTCAAAGTATTTTTGGGCATTCCAGTTTGGCTGCAGTCCTGATCTTCTAGCCATTGTAATGAAATGCACCAAATTCTGCTTCTATTTAGTGGCTTAAACCTTCACTGATTGCACTTATAAGGTACACTGAGAAAAAATTACGTCCCCACAAAAGTTCTCACCCTGACTTTTGTGGAAAATTCTTCTGAAGAGTACAGCTTTTATGCCCCAGTTCTTTCCCATTAGCTTTAGGTTTCAAAATTGCATTCTGCAAGAACTTGCAACTACACAGTCCCAAAATGGTGTTGTAGAAATGGTCAGTGGTGGTTGTGGGTCACATGTTGAATACGAGTCAGATGTGGTTCTTGAGAAGGATGCTGACGTCACACTGAAATGTATGGAGAAAAATATATGTCTGTAATTTCATTAAAGTCTTGGCCCAAGGGAAAAAGAATAAATTGTTCTACCTGTCCTCCTTAGAAAAAAATTAATTAGGACAAAGAGAGAATGGTATATACAACAGAAGTAATGGGTTTCAATTGTAACAGGGAAGATTCAGAATCCATGAGGAAAACATCTAAGTGATAAATGATGGATTTGGGTTGACTGCCTAGAGACTGTGCCATCTCTAACACTGGAGAACTTCAAGAAAAGATTACACAAACCCTCAGGAGTGACGTCTATAAACTTTGTCTTGCTTAATGCCAGGGAGGAGCTACAAGTCAGCTCATCTATTTTCAGCCATCTGATTTTGACTCTGTGGTTTGTTTTCCTAACAGAGATGAAAATTTTTCCCACTCTTTTTTTTTTTTTTTTTTTTTTTTTTTTTTTTTTTTTTTGTTTAGTTTTATTTTAAACACAGGGAACTTAATCATTTACAAGAAGTATAAATATAATAGTTTGATTTAGTTCTTTATCACCTGATTTATTAATAAGTATAAAACAGATTGACTCTTTGCAACTGAGTCACAGTCAGTTTTCCAAACATGTTTCATGAATTTTTTTCTTTGTTTCCAGGTAATGGAGACAAACCAGAGAAGCCACACTTTGATTCTCGTAGTCTTATCTTTGAATTAGACCCATGCAATGGGAATGGGAAAGTCTGTCTTGTTTATAAGCATGCTGAACCAGGTAAGACTGAAAAGGGAAAAGTTAGCTATCTTTTGTTGAGGATTGTATCTGGAGGCCAAACATGGACCGTTATCTTGTATTTCTGATCTTCTTTGCAATTTGTAGATGAAACTTCTACTGGGATATCCTGTCTCCACTAAAGTCAGGAGATAAACCCCACAGAGACTTAACTAGAGCTAACATTTTCACTGCTTTTAATTTTGCAATCTGAGTTATAACTTATGATTTCTTCATGCATAGAAACAGGGAAGCATTCACATGTGACCTACAGACAATTGTGTTGACATAATACAGAGCTCCACTAATTTATCTCTCATTACCTCGTATCTTGGAACAAAGCCCTTGCATTTTAATGAGAAAGAGTATAACTCTTCTTAGAAGTCAAGGGTAGATGGTAAAAAGACCTTAGCTGACTGTGACAGAATTAGATTGATTCTTCTACCTTGTGCATGGATGCAGAGCCTCCAGGTGCAAACTAGGTCAAAATGTGGCAGGAAGGGTTAATGGGAGGGTGAGAAATGGGATCTGAGCTGTTTCTTCTGAGAGATACAGTGATAGCTTTTATTAGTGAGTGAGTAGTAAAACACCCAAGGCACTTGTAAAGTAGTTGTCGTCTGACACAGTGCACAGTTGTCATCTGACCTCTAGAGTCAGATGTGTGTGTGTTTACTGTGTAGGGGTATGCAAGTGCAATGTACAATTCTTAACAAAAATCTTGGGTTGTTATCTTGTGTCTTTCATTGGGTGTGACTACAGCTGCCATAGCAGGAAGTTCTTGTCCTCTTGCCTTCCAGTGTTAGTGATTTCAGCACATGCAGTGGATAACCTGGGCAAGGGAAGGGAACATTGCTTGTAGGTGTTGGTATCAACACAGGAGTAGTCTGTTTAAAGGACAATGTTCAGCATTTTAATCTCCCAAGAAAATGACTTCTTTTTAAGCACAAAGGGTGTCACCACCAGAGAAATATTTGATTGCTGTGGGAATATTTTGCAAAATGTGTTTTTGTTGGCAGCACACACTCCTGTGACTTCCAGACTCTGGACCCTATTCAGTAATCCAAATGACTGACAATTGAGTTAGTTGCTTTTTACTTTGTGGGGCAGATAAATGTTTGCCGTAACTGTACTTTGAGCTTATACGACAAAGTTGCTGATGTCCAAGAATGTTCCACATAACGTGTCAGTCCCAGGTGGTGAAGAACAACATTGCATTCGTTGTCCAGCACACAGCTAGACAAATACCTCATGCAGTGGGTGAACACTGGCTGATGGGTAGGGCACAAAGGATTATGGTAAATGGGATCACATCAGGCTGACAGCTGCTCACTGGTGGGGTTCTGTGGGGCTCCATCTTGCACTCAGAGCTCTTCAATATCTTCATGAACAACTTAGACACAGGACTGGAAGGAATACTAAGTTTTCCCATGATAGGAAATTGGGAGGAGCTGATGTCTCCCTCAAAGGTCCTGCAGAGAGACCTCAACAAATTAGAGAGATGTGCAACCACCAACTGTATGAAGTTTAACAAAGACAAGTGCTGGATTCTGCACCTGAGCTGGGGCAACCCTGGATGTATATAAAACAGCCTCTCTGAGTGTGTTGTATCTCTCACCTGACAGTGGCGGGGTGTTAATCTTACCACTGCAAAGCAACAGTGTAATTCATGCTTGTCTTATTCTAGTGGTCTCCCCAGAAACAGAGATATGGTTTCTGGACAGAGCTCTGTACTGGCATTTCCTCACCAAAACCTTCACAGCCTACTACCGCCTGCTCATCACCCACCTGGGTCTCCCACAGTGGCAGTACGCCTTCACCAGCTATGGGGTCAGCCCCCAGGCCAAGGTAGGACAGCAGAGTCCAGCTTGTCACTATTTTGCATAACTATAGAATGGAAAAACATATTCCCACCTTTTGGCAAGCATTCTGTAGGCTCGAGGCAGCCTCCCTGGTGAGCCATGGAAGGGACCACAACTTTTCTCCCTGTAACATGTTAGCAGCCATTGTTTCATGGTAATTTGAATTCACCAATATTGTGTTAACTCTGCTTTTCTCATGGCAGTTTGGCCTTGATAAAAATTACACCCAAAAAAGGGCAATTTAAAGTCCTAGAGGTAGTTACAGAAGACCTCAACATGAAGCCTTGTGACCATTCCAGTCTCTTATTATTATTAAAATTACTATTCTGCTATGCCAAAATCCTTCTATTAGAGGCTTCTGCTGTGCCTCTGTGTGTGACTGGGCCTTCAGCCCTATCCCTGCTTCCATCCTGTGAGAGGTCAAGGAATGGAGCTGACAGTCCTACTAACACAGCACAGTGTCAGTGCACCTTGGCAAGGCGTGTTGGGACTCAGTGAGTGCCCTGCACTTCACCCAGACATGACAGCTGGCATTTCCTGGTCCTGTGTGCACATCAGAATTACTAAAATCACTCCTGACTTCCCATCACATAGTGGCTGTAGAATTTTTTTCTTTTCATTCCTGATGCCTTTCCCGTTATAGTACACTGTACTTCATCAGTCAAGGCTGTGTATGTGGTACTGTGCTCTGCCTTTCTGTAACTCTTCTGCTATAAATATTTGATTATGTTCAGTATATATGCAAGCCTTAGGAGGAATCGTTCATATATTCCCTAATCATTTGCAGCCCCTGTTGGTTAAAACCCTCCTAGTTCGTTAACCATTACAATTTTTAAAGATTTTCAAGGGGGTGTATTAAAGCTGTTTTCCCCTAAGAGTACATTAATAGCTTTCTATCTACATTTTGTTATTGATCTCCTGTTTATCTTGTTCAACACTTTGCTGATGGTTTCAGTGTGATTTGTAATACCATAACTCCTGCAGTTTTGTTTCCTGACTTTGTCAATGGAAGAGTGGTAGGTAAAAAAGAAGTTGAGAACTGTGGGGCATAACATTGTGGTGTCTGTTGCAGCCAAAAAACCAAATCATTGTAGTTACTGCTAGACAGAAAATCAGAAATAGAAACAATAAGAGAAACAAACACAAAATTTTTCAATGTAAAGAGTTAAAAAAGTCATTATTTTATGTGTGAAGAGAGGGAGGAAGGTTACATTTTGAGAAATTCAATTCATTGGTTTTCAGTTTATAAGCACATTTAAATTCCAAGGTTTTTTAATCTTTTCTGCTTATCTGAATCTAAATAAATGTGGTTTAGTTCCATCCCCTCCCCTTGCTTTTCCTCCTGTGGTTTAAATCAGGAGTTGGTCCAGATAGGAGTTACACTGCAGGAATGGTGGTGTTAGGGTTGTGTCTGGTTCTCCTCTTCCCTACCTGGAATGCAGTTCCAGGACTGGGGCTGTAGCCATGCCATGTGCATCCTTATCACAAGCATTCTTCCAAGTCCTGTAAACTGCAAACTGATAAATGGCATAGGATTAAAATCATGTCCCAGGGAAGACAGGGAGCAAGGTGGAATTGTCTAACTGCAGTTTGAATTTAACCTGTTCCTTCCCTACCATCCTGCCTTTCAGCAATGGTTTAACATGTATAAACCCATAATCATCAACACAGAGGTCCTATCTGAAGAAGCTGATTCCTTTGTGAACAAGCTGGACCCCAATAAGGTATTTAAAAGCAAGAACAAAACTCCAGTGCTCAAGAAGAAGCCACCCTCACAGCCACCAGGCTCCCAAAAGAGTCATACGAGCATGACCTCTGCAAAGACATCGTCACTAGCTGGGAATTCTTCAAGGAAGTGAGCCCACCAGATCTGACCCTGGACAACATTTGCAATAAGCCTTGATATTTTCTGCTGCAGAGCCTCGGTGGTTCAGACCAAGTTCCTTGTGCATGAATAGATGTGCCCATGGAGAGCACATTGCAGCACTTGCATGAAATATAGCTGCGATGTGAATGTAGTTCCTGGAGACCCTTAAAAAAAACACTTGAGACATCGATTTTATTCCCTTCTGCTACTTGCAGCACATGCTTTTCTGAGGGCATGAAGAAACCCTTGATGTCACTGCTCCATAGGGAGACTTCTGTTCCTGTACAGCTGCAGCAGTGAAATGAAAGCAAATGTAATTCACTGTTACTTTAACAGACACGTGCTGAAGTGGAGGGGGTGAAGATATTTCTGCTATGTCCTTTGAAATAAAACTGTCCTGACCTTGCATGCTGTGGGAGCAGGCTGGAACTCACTGAACAGAGAAGTGTCTTTCACTCCAGATAGAGTCAAACTCTGCACTTCCCTGTGCTCCTTCCAACTTCTGCTCTGAGATTTGTGGTATGATGGAATCCGAGACTTCCATATCTCTGCATTAGCCTAGCCACTTGCTCTACAGCCCAGACCACTTTTTGGCCTTTGTGCTGTATCTTTTCAGATGGTGACATGATTTGCAATAATCCTGAAGCCAGAGGCTGCAAGATCCCTTGTTGCCTCCCTTTTGTGGGAACCACTGAGCAGAGAGTCAATGGTGTTGAGTCCCATCAGCCAGAAGGACCCCTTGGTTTGTCACACATTCATTTGCAAAGCTGACCATTGAAACAGCCTTTGACACTTTTCAGTTGGGCAGGATCTCACCAGGGGCCACTGAGATCCTACAGCCTTAGAAGCCCCTGATGCTGTTTTGTATACGGTAAATTTTCAGGTTAGAACTGCACTTTAACCCATTCACTGCTGGTTTTCAGTTACATCTGATTGTTTCCATTACTTTTCTATGCTATTCTGTCTTCCAAATATGCTGGAATCATGGTAGCACCCAACACATTTTGTGCCTAAATATGGAAATCAAAGTCACTGTTTTCAAATAAGCATTGACTATTTAAACAGCATCATCTTTAATTTTTGAAACCGCCACATAATTACACAAGACAAGCCTACCTCACAGGGATGTTGTGAGGCTTTCATGAGTATTTGTATGGCCTTCAGAAAGATGAAGCCACCCTGTAAGTTCTTAATAGTATTTTAATAAATACTTTAATATTTTCCTCCAGAGTGATTGGGTATTTGAAGATGCTTTGAGGAGCACATGGTCACAGGATGCAAAGGATGTATGGCAAGAGCAGCATGCAGGACAGATTGTTTGGGGTGTTACTTAATGCAGTGGAGAATCTCTCACTGAGAAGGGATAGATTACAGTGCTTTTAGCTAATCCCCCTTGAGCTACTCAGAAATTCCCAGTTTATTTCACATAGTCTAAAAGACTGAGCTTTGTAAAAGCTGCTCCACTTGTGTTTTGCAGGTACTATACAAAATCTCTGCAGCCAGCAGCCCCTGCTCAGGCATATTTTGCTGGCTTGCAGCACTGCCCAGGGTCCACCTTCAAATGCAGTTGCTGCATTTCCTGGTAGCCACTCTCTGTCACCCTCAGATGACAAGAAATCCTCTAATGCACCTTCTCAAGCCCATGTGCATCTTAAGACGGGAGAGCATCTGTTGTAGCTTCTCTATTGTTGTAAGGTCAGCTCTACTGAGAAAGCATGAATCAGTACCTCCCACCTGACCCCAACCCATGCCACTGCAATCCATCAGTTATCCTTTTAACAGTGACATGGAAATGGTCATTAAAGCCCATAAATGCCGTTTGCTGGAATTCTGTGCAGTAGTGATGTTCTGTCACTTCTTGCTCTTGGAGATCTCTCTGTTGTTTATTCATGGCATCCAGCCCTGAGACTGCAGTTTGCTTGACATACCTACCATACTTGCTTAAGCACTTTCTAGAAAAGTTAAGACTGTTTTCACCCCTCCTGGGAACAGGCAGGTTCTGATACTGTTCTACTTTTAATCCAATGAGACCTCAAACTTGAAAGGCTGTTGCACATCCACTTCCTCATTCAGATGGGGGTAGCAGAATTCGTGCAGCAGCAGGGCAACCTCTTCTCACATTTCTCATGCATTCACAATAGAAAGAAAAGTGTTGGGGGGGGGGCTTTTTTGTTTGAGTTTTCGGGGATGCTGTCACAGAAGTTGTCTGAATTCCTTTGTGTGGTGGTAGTCGGTGTAGCTCAAGTCTATTCTGTCAGTAATACACATGGTTCTGTGATTCCAGTGTGTTCCAGCAGAACGGTGGCAGGGTTCAGGGGACTCTGTAGTTTAGTTTACTAATTTTTTAATGCTTCCTGAATGTTCAGATCAAAAAACAAAATGCAAGCATGAAAGAACCCACCAGGTTCATGTTTCTATTTTAGACTGTTCTTGCTCTTTTCTTTTCTGTGCTCTGCCAAACTAAGTGTTTGTTAGGCTGACAGATATGCAAATGGAAGCAAGCCAAGGTCCGTGATCCATCACTGCAACATCTATCTCTTGACAAAGAATATTCCGGATCAAAATTTCTATGCAAATTAACTTAGTAATGTTGTATCTGCCCCTGTGGATGACTGTATTTTGATTATAGGAATACATAGGTGTCTAGAGACTTGTAGCTCTGCTTTGGTTTTCTTCAGAATGTGATGATTGGTTGGGAGTTGAGTTTTGGTTGTTTTTTTTTTTTTTTTTGCGAGGGGTTATATTTTTACACAGAGAGATTGAGTAATTTCTTCAGGTCACAGTCAGGTTTAGCCCTACACAGGTCTGCCCAATATCTCAGATACCAAGTTTGTCTGTTAAGCAGGGTAGGTTTACTGAAATCTAGTCCCTCATCTGTCCACCTGCATGGTGGACAAATGTGCCTGTCACATGTGTCATCAAAACATGTGGCTGTCACAGTGTGGAAGTCTCTGTGCTTGAGTGTTCTTTCTGAGTTTCAGGGACAGGTTGGTTGTGAAAATCAATGCAGATTTTGTAGATGAAAACACCAGCGAGACATCCCAGAACTGGAGCTGTGACTGGGACCCACCACCAGGAATGGTCACCCCTAAAATGAAACACAGAAGAGGCAGCTGGTGAGCCAGACTGGAACTACTGCCCTGCCACCACATCATGCAGAGTGAGCTGGGCTGAGTCTGCTGGGCAGGAGCCAGCTGTGTGAGCAGAGGAGTCTGTCCCACTCCATGTACTGAGCCTACAACTGGCTTAGACAATTTCACTGTCCACCCACATAATTACTGGAGGGAAGGTCATTTTTCCCCATCAGCATGGAAAGGTGGCTCCACACTGTTCTGCAAAAGAAATGGGCTGTGTGCTCTTGATGAGTGTGACTGTCAACCTTCTTACTAGATAGAGGAAGGCAGGGTTTCATCTCCAAATTCAGGCTCTAAATTTAGGAGACCTGCTCAGCAATCCAGCTGTAAGTACCTGTTTTCAGGTGAGCTGAATGCATTCACGCTCTCTGGTCACTGCAAAAACCAACTGAATCTCCAGGGAGCAGGCAGACAATTTGATGCCCAAACTGAGGTATCTGAGTGGCAAGGTGAATCCCATGCAGGAGGATTGGTGTACTGCAAATTTTATATAGATAATACACAAGGCTTCTCTAGGCACAACCCTCACTCTGCAGTGATAGCATCACTTGGTCCAAAGAAAAAGGCTTCATGACACATTTTATCTTGTGCTTATTTCCTCCCCTTGCAAGCTGAGCAGTGTAAGAGCAAACCAGGTCACTCACGTGAAGACGTCCATTCCCCAGCCAGCCATTGCCGTGAAGATCCTGGGGGGCAAGTCCCTGGAGGGGTTTATGGCATAGCCTGTGTTCAGCCCCATTCCCAGACCAATGCCCAGGACCAGCATTCCCGTCAGCATGGGCTGGGCGCTTTTTATGGCTCCGTTGTTTTTCTCGTCATGGATGACTAGCACACCCAGAATCAGCATAATTGTTGCTGTAAACTGCAGGAGCAGAAAAGGGAGAAGAGGTCAGGAGAGATAATTGGGAAGGTTGAAGGATCCTGCTTAGCAGAGGGGGAGAGACTTCCCCGAATGAAAGAGCAGATGAGATTAATGGTCTAATCAAGGCAGGGAAGACCCAAATGTTACTCCCTTTTCAAAGGTGAGGTGAAGAAAATTCTTGACTCATTTCTCAGCAAAAATGTGTTCATCTCATCACCAAGACTGATATGAACTTCTCAGCAATGTCCTCTCCCTCCATTTCAAGTCAGGGAAATGGGTTATTGTAAATACACTCCGTCTAATAGAAGCAGAGCCATAACAAACTGCTCACATGACAAATCTGATCCTAGAGGAAGTGATGTTTTATGCAGCCTCCATGCAGATACCAGATTCTCACCTGGGAAACTGAATTTCCCATCAGCGACTACATAGCTGGCATTTGTAGATTTGCAGTGCCCATCAAGAATTACAGTTTTGATAGATGTGATGACATCTGTCTCTTTCTGCTTCAGAAAATGCAGCTGGAGAGACTTGCACTGAACACCATCAAAACCAGAAACTGCAGCTTTTGGCAAGGCACTGTCATTCGTATTTGCTTTCTTGTGCAGCAAGGACACTGCCTGGTCCACAGAAGACTGAAGGGATCTGCTGCACACCTCTAGGTTCTTCCACCATCCTCTTCGTCATGCCCAGGAAGAAGTTTAGTCAGCTCGGGCAAAATCACAGGCTTCCTAAGATTTGCATTTGAGCTGAATCTCCAGTGTCTTAGTGTCCCACATCCCCTGAGGCTTCCCTTTCCTCTTTCTGGGCATCTGGACACTGTGCTGTAAGCTGGGAATTGGCTGCACCCAGTCTCTCAGTGTAACTGTTCAAAATCCAGGCTGTGCTCATGTGGAGACAGTCCCAGGCTCTCTGTGCTGGGGAGGAGCAGCTAGCACAGCTGCCAAGGAGCATGGAGTGGGTGTAGAATCCAAATAGGGAAAGAGCAGCTCAGCCCAGAACCCAGAGGAGATGGCTGGGGATACAGCTCTGCTTCTCACTTCCCACTGCTTACACTGCATGCCAGGAGGGTGTCTGGGAAGCCTTGGACCAGGCTGTGGAGCTGCCTGCAGGCATTACCCTTCAGGCTTACCCAGCCACCTTGGTGCCTTGGAGCTTACCTTTCAGGCCCCTGCCTGCATGCTGGGCTCCTTGTGGTTGTGTCTGTGCATGTAGGGCTGTGGGGACCCTGTAGCAGCCCTGCAGCAGCCCCTCTTATCACCCACCTTCTGCTAGCACACCACAGCCATTCCCCCTTACCTCTGTGAAGAAGGCTCCCGGCAAGGATACGTGGGGAGCAGGGTAAGTGGAGAAGATCATTGCTGTGGCAGTTGGTCCCGACACTGTAAGGTTCCCACTGGTGTAGTCATAAATAGCATCTAGGAGAAGTGGGAATTACGCAAGTTAGCACAGCGTTCGTCCCACAGGGCACACACACAAATCCACCTGTTGCAGTCAGCACAGACACCAGGGAGAAGGGAAGCAATGGCAGATGTGATGGAGGTGACACAGTCCTCGCAGGGCATGATCTCACCAGTATCTGTCACCCACAGACTTTGGTCTGCAGTCACTTCCTTACACCTACCAGCTCCCTATCCCTGCTCCAGGAGCTTGGAGTTAGTAGAAGGCATGGTCTGGATGCACTGGAGGCCTCCAACCCTCTGCCCCTCAGACACTGAGACATGCTAGAGACAACGAGTGGTGGGTCCTCTGCTCACAGCTCAAACCCCCTGATGGCTGCAAGCCATCACAGACCAGCAGAGCCCCCAGAGCTCCAGCAGCACCTAATACACAGTAGTCCATGCAAATAAAGCCCCTGCAGACCTGGAAACAAAATGCTGACAAAATGCAGCTACTGCCCTTCTGCTGAAGACAGGTTTTGGAAGTAGAAATGCCCTGAGCAAAAGAAGCTGTGTTCTGTAGGAACTGTCTGTCTTTCCCAGAGGTATATCTGAGTCCTGCTTTGAACTTGAGCTGTGAAGTCTGTCCTGCAAGCCAGGAGCTTGCCCTCCTCACCCAGAAATCATGTTGGGTGCTGCAATAGGACATCTTTCTGACAACACTGTGAGTTGACTGAAATGATGCCTACAGCAACCTCTGTGATAAAAGACACAACCCTACCATAGTAGATGGCAAAGACGGTGGCTGCTGCCATAAAGGAGCCCAGGAACTGGCCGATTATATAAGCTGCAAGCTTTGACAAGGAGATGTTTCCTAAAACACATTGTGTAATGGTGATGGCAGCATTCAGATGAGCTCCTGCGAAATCACAGAAAAAGAGAGAAAAATCATCAACACTGATGCAGCTGTTCGGGAACAGGTGACATGGTGGATGCCCCATCCCTGGAAACATTCAAGGCCCAGTTGGACAAGGCTCTGAGTGACCTGCTCTGGTTGAAGATGTCCCTGCTCATTGCTGGGTGGTTAGATTGGATGACTTTGAAAGGTCTCTTCCAACCCAAAATATTCTATGGTTCTGTGCCCCATCTCCCACAGTAATCACCCAGACTTTGCTCCAGAACAGCAAGACTCTCTGAGGACAGGGTCTTACTCCTGCACAGACACAAAATGAGCCTTTCTCCCTGGACAGCTGGATCATACAAGTCAAAGAGCTCCTAGCTTTAGTCTTCCAAAAATTTTGTAGAGCGTGGGCTGCCTCCAGAGAGTGGGCCATCTTACCTGTCAGACATACATCTGTCAGGATGGCATGAGTTTCCCTGTGAGTTTCTCAATAGGCTTCTCCCTACTGAGTTTAGAAAGAGCCTGTACTTCAGCACTTTTTAAGTGGCTACAGGTAGATGAGGACCTGTGTTTTGATGGAGTACTTTCTATGGGAGAGGTTGGTATCACAATGGTGCTTTTGAAGACTAAATGGATCCATTTCTGTTGCCCTTGGTGCAAACCACGTGTGTTCTCCAGGCCTCCTGTCCCCAGGAGTCTAAAGGAGGTATTTGTTTTTCCTGCCCGTTAGGTATAAACTTTAAGGGTCAGTAAATGTTCCAGCCTGCCTGACCATCTCCTGCTCCAGACTCCAGAAGTGGTAAGATGCAGACACCTATCATCTCACCGAACTGCAGGACAGAGTGAAGTGAAAGTGCATGTACCACCTGCTACAGTCCAACAACCACAACTGGAGCAGGGTCAGATCCCTTATTTGATCCTCTGCTCATTTGTGGGTATGACCAGCCATTTCAGAGATCACAAAAAGCATCTTGTGACACAGATGAAGCCAAATTACTATGTCAGGAAGCTCTGAAGTTTGTTTTGTAACCATACCATTGCTGGCTGAGCTGAGATCCCTTCTGTACCGCCCTCTGCCCTCAATGGGTCAGCAGCTCATTTTCAAAAGTCACTTGGGACTGCAGGACCTATTTTCCTCAGTAGGTCCAGGATGTTTCCACCAGCTCCAAAAGGACAAGAAAACCAAGAGCTGACTGCTTGCATGGAAAATTGTTTCCAAGCCAGCCCCAGGTTTGGACCTCTCTCTGCTCCAACAGTTCGAGAGTAAGGAGTTGCCCTAACTTTCTGTCCATTAGAGCCTTTAATGTCTTCTCTTGGTGCAAATGAATGCAGAAATTGCAGAAGGCAAAGGTAATACTCTTGTCATGTGAGGGATGCCACCCCATGGCCCTGAAACACCTCCTCCCAAGTTCGTGTGGGGCATCTGTGCATGGGTGTGTTTGATAAGGGGAAAATTTGCATACCATTCATTTTGCAACATCAGCAGTAAGCTCTCCTTTGCAATAAATTATTTACTTCCCCGTGGTTTGTATCAGCAGCACATTTTGGGAGCTGCCTGTCTCTGTGGGCCGTGCTGGCATGTCCCAAACAGGGGAGCTGCTGGAACCTGGCTCTGCTGGCCACAATGGCTCAGGGTAGCCAAACCTTCCCCACACTCCCCATCCCACTTGCCCTGTTTCAGCTCAGAACACAAGTTTGGGGTCAGTATTCTCTACATATGCTGTGCATGCCTTGTTCCTGGCTGCTGCTGCTGCTTTTCTTGCCTGGGGACTCCAGGACTGCCTTTTTTGGGGGCGAGGGCACTGCTCTGCCTTGCCATGCTCTTACCCACCCCTCCACAGGCCACTGCTGCTGACCCCGGTGCGCGTGGCCCTTTTGGGACATGGAAATGTCCCACGCTTGAGTGTGCTGCTCACCAGATACTCCTCCAGCTGCATAGATGCCCAAGGTAACACCAATGCCAAATGCTATATTGATGCTCAGATACTGACCACTGTTTCCTTTTCCCAATACCACTTGTGCCACAGAGGACAAGCCAAAAACCTGCGTAAAGAGAGAGAAACAAGTGTTAAAAGTATTCGTGTTGGTGTGATAGACTGAGCTGCTTGTGCTATTTTTTACACAGAAGTAGTGAACTCCCAAAGACAAGAAGTCTCTAAGGTGACCGTGGTCAGAAGACAAAGAGCAACCTTCCCCTGCAATAACTGGGAATAACTGGGATATTCCTCATTGGTGCCCATCAAACCAAGCCAGCTGCTCTCATTATGGTTAGGTATGGGGAGATAAACCCCAAATACCCACAGAAAGATCTGGGGCTCAGTGGGGATCATTCACACAGCCATGGTACAGAGCCTGAAACCAGGGATATGAACCAGTGAGCATCACCATGGTCCACCAGGAGACAATGTCCAAGACAGATGGAAGGAGGGTGTGCAAATTCAAGAATATCCTTCTTTTCCTTCTTTTCCTGGTGTGCGATTTATTGACTAAAAATGTAGTTTGGGCAGTATACAGCTATTTGCCAAACTCAACTCTAATTTTGGCAACATTCCAGCAAAAGACAAGAAAGGAAATTCTGGTTTGACTTTTCCATTCAACACATATACTTTTAGTTTGGAAACAGCCAAACTTTAAATGTTTTTTTAGTGACTAAAGGAGAACCGGGGAAAAAACTAAAGGTAAACACTCTCCAGCAGCAAAACACATGTTCAAGATATGTCTGTCCTGGAAGAGAGAGTTCTATTTCATGGTTTTGCTGTGGTAAGAGTGGAAAAATCTGTTCTTTGCATGCTCTTACACTGAAATCTGGAGAAGGACAAGGCATCTCTTGAGGTTTCTGCCTCACAAATCACTAAGGGTTGGAAAAGTGTATCCTGTTCCTTGGACTGCACTGATGTTTATCCAAGATGACATGTCTTTCAAAGACAAGAAGGTCAATATGTTCTCCAGCATATAAACTTCTGCTTTGACTTGTTCTGTTTTAACTGTGATCTTTCCTGGCTACTCTGCCTGGATCCAAATTTTATCTTGTGTGTTTGCTTCCCTCCTTGCTTTCAGACATCACCCAAATCCCCTGTTCCACAGAGATGCTCTTCTTATCTCTTTGTAGACACAGACCACGCTCTGTGCTCTGCACAGAGCTACAGCCCCCACAATGTGAGCCCTTCTGGCTCAGCAAAAGCCCCCAAAACCAGTTTGTGATGACCCCAGCAACTGCAAAGCCTTTATACAAATTCTGCATATTCATCTCTTGATTTTTCCAATGCCAAATCCAAGAGACATCAAATGTGTAAGGCACAGGTTTTGCCAGGGAGCACACAGGTGCAAAGAGAGGGGTGCAGGGCAGGAAATATGACTGAGCATAAACAGCATTATCCTGGAAAGAACACAAGATAGGCCACAGAATCTGTTTGTCAGCACAGATCCAAACCTCTGTTTTCTTCCTGTATCCTCACAGTCCCAAAATACCCTTTCTTTTATTTCCCTCTTCCCTGGTCCTTGTGCTGTTTAGTCCTGCTGCCTGGCTCTGCTTATGAACACAGCCTGTCCATTAAACTTAGAGGCCCTGGAGGTGAGTGCTATTGTCCAAATAACAGCCGAGCAGGCATCCTGGAGATGAATCCAGCACGTTGCCTGCGGCACTGAGGGCCAAGGTGCCGCTGAAGAGTTTGGTGCTGGGTACTTTGTTCTGGTCCTGGGTGCTGCTTGTCTTCAGCCCTTTACAGGGCCCTCCTTTTCTCTCTTCCCTCACAAGGATCAATGAAGGAAGAGCCAGTGAGAACTGCAGGCTGCAAAATCTGCCTTGACCTGTCAGCATGCAGAGAAAAGTCTCCACCTCATGCTGCTTGCCAGAGACCATCCTGGCAGTCCAGCCCTGAAACTGTTCTTTATCACCAGGGAACTTCTACCACTAAATAACAAAGAGAATGGAAAAAAGCAAAATGGCTTGCTAAACTGCTGCAACAGTCACAGATGTCTGTATTCTGACTTATTGTGGATGCAAAACTACTTGGGAGTGAAATTCAAGGAGGTGGATGTGCAATGTGATGGGATAAAAAGCAAACAAAAGCACAGGCAGTTGTTGCTCTTGGAAATGAGCACCTTTCTTGATACAGAAAACCGTGTCAGAAGATCCCTATGCTTACACAAATATTAACTTCTTCCTCCGTAAATCTCCAGGCACAAGTAATTTGGGTTATGCCCAAATTTGCATGCCAGCCTCAGCCCAGGCTAAGTCCAGGTGTAGCAAGTTGGCACAAACAGATACAGGGCCTTCTCAGAGCAAGGATCTCATTCTGCTGTGTTGGTCCAAAACTCAAAATCTCTGGTCCCAATGGGTACTTCACCCCCACCAGGGATCAGTTCTGACAGCAAAGCCTTCCTTGCCCTCTACCCAAACATTTCTGAAGCAACTCAACAGCTCAAACCCACTTAATTATTTCTTTGTGAAACAGATCTCTCTGGCAAGGGGACAGTTTATGTATGATTTACATAATCACTATTTGATCGGCAGGAAGAAAATCGAAAGTGAAATCCTGGCATGCTTCACACCCTGTAATTGCATTTCCTAATGATGGGCTGTGGTTCTGGAGAATTTCTCTGGAAAGCTCTTTATGCTGGCAACCCTGAGAGGAAGATGGATGAGTGCTGTTTTCATTTCACAGCAGCTGTCACCGATGGAAGAGTCAGGGTCTGCTCCCCAGACCCATTCAGACCACTCTCCTTGCCCCCCTCCCAGCTACACCTCTGGCACAGCAGGAGGAAAAGCCTCAATTCACTGTATGGGATCTTTCAGGGGGTGTGGCACAAGCTTTGTAGACACTGCTTCTTGATTTCATTCGCAAACTCTTCCTCAGTTTTCTCCTGGAAGAGAGCTGAAACAGCAATACATCCAGAGAAGGGCCGTGGAGCTAGGGAAGGGTCTGGAGCACAAGTTTGATGAGGAGCAGCTGAGGGAGCTGGGGATGTTCAGCCTGGAGAAAAGGAGGCTCAGGGGGAGCTTGGTCACTCTCTTGAGCTCCCTGACAGGAGGGTGTAGCCAGGTGGGGCTTTGTCTCTTCTCCCAGGGAACAAGGGACAGGACAAAAGGAAATGGCCTCAGATTGCACCAGGGGAGGTTTAGATTGGCTATAGGGAAAACTATTCACCGACAGAGTTGTCAAGCACTGGAACAAGCTGCCTAGGGAAGTGGTGGATTTACAGATATTGCACATATATAATACCTTGGAAGTATTTAAAAAACATGCAGAGATGACATTTAGGAACATGGTTTAGTGGTGGCCAGGGCAGTGCTGAGTTAATGGTTGAACTCTTAAAGGTCTTTCCCAGCCTAAATGATTCTGTGACAATTTGATTCTCTCCCACCTCACTCTTTCCCAGCACCCACCTCCCATTCCCCACATTATTTTTTTGCTCCAGAAGGTTTTTGGCAGATGGTCTGCCTGCTGGGAGACTGCCACCCCACCAAAGCAGACGGGTGAGCAGTAGAAACCAACTACTGAGCAACCCTGAATACGCGGTAGAAAACCACTGACCTTAAAAATTGCTGTTTTAAATTTTCACACACACATGCACACACACACAGATTCCTCCTTACCATGAGGATGAATGTTCCCAGTGCTTCTGCCAGCAGCTCCCTTATGGTAGTGCTACGAATCCTGATCACCTTCTTAGTCTTCTCCAACATTTTCTGCCCCAATGTCCCACGGCCGCCTTGGTCCTCCTGTTGTGACGGCACACTTCATTGCACTGAGTCAAGTTACCCTTTGAAACTTGGCACCCTCCCTTCACCCCCAGACACCTTCTCTCCTTTGGTTAACGATGAACAAGCCAATAAAGCAGCAGCTAGCTTCAAAGTCTTCCCCCCACCCCCCCCCCCCCCATGCCATCCTATGAAAGCTCTATGGTTTGGATGCAATATTTCTGTTACGAGGGCATTGGTGACACTGTGCCTGTGCCCAGGAGCAGCCTAACCCCAGAACAGTGGAGCTGTCAATAGCCTTGGTGTGCTCCTAAAGCCTGGCTTTCTCCTAAACCTTCCCTACAGGATCTGAACAGGAATTTTGGCTCAGCTCTGCATTGTAACCCATTGACTGGCGGTTTGGTGCCAGTTTTTTCTAAAAGGTGGGATTAGGACTGTTTGCCTGTGCAGGACTATTTGGATACCTCTTCTGCAGCGAGGATGCTCTGCCTGGAGCTGGTGTGCTCTGCTGTCTGTGGATGGGAAGAGCACAGGGCATTGCTCCAGGTCAAATATTTGCTCTTGTAGAATGCACCTGTGTCTGTGGCTGCCCACACTCTACAGGAGAGCCCTGCCACCCTTGCCACCAGCCACCCTGTCTGTCCTCTCAGGCAGGGAAAGGAGAAACCAACCTCAGCAATGGTCTCAAGAGACCTTCAATCTCACCTGGCTGCCACAGCAGAACCTTGGCTGTCCTGATTCCTCCTCCATCTCCTGATTCCCTCTGCCTGTCTCCCTGCTCACCAGGTGCTCTTACCTCTCGATGGTGAAAAGGTTTTGATACCTTTGATTAATCATGGAAAAACTTATATCCACTGAACGCTCAAGACCTTTTCCCTTGAGTCTTTTCTGGTTCTTTGCTGGTTTTCTTCGCTTTGCTCTCAACCTGCTGCAGCTTCTCAGTGTGGCTCTGGAGGGGACAGCTCTGCAGAGGTGTCAGCAGCTGCCCCGGTGGGGACATGGTGCTCTGCTCATGCTGCCCCAGGCCTTGCCTCCCTCTGCTCTACTGTGTGGCAAAAGTTCATGAGCTTTTCTTTCACCCACAGAGCGCTCAGCAGCTGTATGGAGGAACCTGGGAAGCTGATTCTCCTCTCTGCTCCATAGATCATTGTATGTCTTCTGGCAGGGAGAGTTTTATGGACTGGGGTAATCCCTCCTCCAGTGACAGATTAGTTATTGACCTCGATGAACACCTGGCTAAATATGCAGTAAATTACTGGTCTGTCTCTGATACTAAGGATCATTTGATTATGATGGATGATAATCATGTTGCTTGCAAGAGAGTTTCTACAGCGTATTTCTAGGTGGGAAGGTTTTTGTCCTGTGGGTCTGTGAGCTATGCTGTGACACAGAATAAACCTTTCTAGGTCACTTCATTCTCTGCCATGTGAATGTTTATTTGTTGAGCACAAACATGGGTCCTGGAGCCCAGGTTGGGGTGGTGACAAGAGCCTCAAGTGTCTCTTGCACAAGGTGATTTCCATCTGACTTTACATGCCACCTGAGATCCTTGCACCTGCATGCACTGGAGATCTCATAGCCTCTCTGAGATGGACAAGGTGTCAGTGGGTCAGTGACACCCACAACTGGACCTACAACTTTGGATTTTACCCCTACGTATCAGGGAGCCTTCCGCGTGGATTCCTTCCCTCTGGGCATGCAGTGAAGCTGCTGTGTATCTGACAGGCTTTGTCTCCTGCATTCAGGCATTTATTGTGGGCATCTCAATATTCTGATTTGGGCTGAAAAATGGATCGGTACTTTTTGGTAACACTGGCTCCCCATGGACTTGCAATCTCCTCAGGGAAAAGGGTAATCAATCCCAGTTCACAATAGAAATCTTTGGTTTGGTGATAAGTCTTGCAGCATAATTCCCAATATGACCACCAAATTCCAGCTTGCTTCTGGGACGGCATCATGAATCACTGAATGTCTTTTGCCACTTTTACACAAGTTATTCCACAAGATGGCACTGAGACATTAATTTCTCCTTTTAAGGTGTTCAGAAGAGCTCCTGTGTTGGCTGCTGAAAATGTGAGGATTCTTTAATTTTGGGGTTCTGCTGGCCATTTTTAGACATTAAAGTGACCTGCTGGTGTTCAAGGAGTGTAACAACAAAAAAACCATCACCTTTCCAAAGGTCATGTAGGTCAGAGCACCTCTGCTCTGCGAGTACACAAACCCAAAACGTGCGAGCCTGTGCCTGGGTTTGTAATCAGCAGAGAAAAACAGGCAGCTCCAAAGGGCAGTCCTTCCCCACCTCAAATAAGCATCTGAGGCCCGGCCTATGAGTCATGCCAGATACTGGCACATTCCCTCCGCTGTCTGCACAGGAACATGGAGTGATGGGCTCCAGCGTGACCACCAGGTGGGCTGGACTGCCCCTTCTCCCTGCATCCAGACGTGGTGATCTTGAGCAAGCACGAGCCATGAGTCAGCCGAGGGCTGGATTGCGAATTCTGCGGTTTCCCAACAGCAACCTGCTCGTACTTGCTAGGTTTCACTTACCCGCAGGGCTGACGAGGATCTCCAGGGTCACTGAATGCAGTCCCCTACTGACACGGGCAGCCACACCACCTCTGCCCTTTGGTGGCGTGGCCACTCTCCATCTGAGTGGTAGATGATGGTTGCCCAACTCTTTCTGTTGGACTGTGTTACGAGAACTTGCTGCTCTGAAGATCGGACACTTTCCTCTAATTTTCGGCCAAATTCTCAAAGCCATTTGTCCATGTTCAGCATTAGCCCATCACAGGCATGGGTTAACTATCTCTTCTTGGGTGCTATCACTTGAAGTGTTCCTTTAAGCTTTGTTAGAAGAGCATTGGCTGCCCATACTTAGCTCCACACCACCTCCTGATGTTTTCCTTGATTCCCTCACAGGATGAAACTTCGGCATTGGTCCTACAATGATTTTGCCACATTTTCCACTGCACATTCAGCAGCCACCTGCTAAACCAAACCCACTTTCCTCCCCAAGACAGGTGTGCTTTCAGCACTAGCAATAAAGGTCTCCATTTGGAAAGGAAAGTTTTGGCACAGCCAAGGCCCACTAACTGTGCTGATGTTGATACCCATGGTAATGCAGAGCCAGGAGAACAATGCCCCTGGGTCCTGTCAGAGCAGCCCGAGGAAGAATGAGGCAGAGCATTCTGCAGGCACTCCAGAGCTTTCAGCAAGGAATGAGTTCTCTGACTCAGTTTGACAGAACACATGCTTCCTCTGCACCCAGGAGCTCGTTTATCTCTTAATTTGGCTAATCAGCAGGTGGAACATTGCCACTCCATTTGCTTCAGCCCTCCTGATGGAGCATTTTCTCCCCAGAGGCCGAGAGGAGCATGAGCAGACAGCTGAGCAGAGGAGCTGCTCACCGCAGGCAAGAACACCTCATTCCTCAATCAGACCAAATGAACACGGCACCAAAATATCTCCAGTGCCCTCCAGAAAGCAAGACCCAGCCAGAGAGAGATCATAACAGCACTGCTATGACCTTCACTGTCCAGGACAGACAGTTTGACATACCTGGAGCACCTGCTCCCCACAGTCTCACATTCCATACTCACAGTCTGTCTCCTTCTCCTCTTTAGGGATGGTAGGCACCAAGCAAGTCTCACTCCACACCCCACGTGTCTCTCAGCAGATGTCTTTGCTCTCTGTACCATCGCCCCTCTCTCCATTCCCAGGACACCAACCCCCACAGCCTTTCAGCTCACCCATTGTCCCTTTCCCCAAAGCCAGCCCGAGGTTCATCACCTGCCCATGCTGCTCTTCTGTGGAGGCAGGCTTGCTCCTGTCATTCTGAGCGGGAGGCGGATGGATGTAACCGGGAAGTGGATGGATATACGGATGGGTGCTGCGGTGCATTGGTAGGCTCCTGCCTTGGGCACGGTGCTGCCCTGCCCGAGGCTGCTACAGCTCACACAGATGGAGATAATCCATGAGGTGATGCTGCTGGCAGAGCAGAATTCCTTGGCCTTGTTTGTCTTTAGGGGCAGAGCAGGGCTCTGTGTGATGGGGTTGCCAGGGGTGGCCCCGGCCCCATTGTTGGGCAACAGAGTGGAACCCTCCTGGTCACGAAGGACCCATCCACCCCACACTGGGCCACATTCCTCCTGCCCTTGTCTGACTTATCAGACAGAATAACATCATTTTTATACAGAGCAAAGCATGATGGTTTTTGAGGCACCCACCAGCTCTGATCTGTGAAAAGCTCTGGAAAGTCTCCCCTGCCCACATGTATTTAACAGAGAGTGAAACTGAGGCACGGGATAGACCAGGTCATAGACTCATAAAATGATAAGGATTGGAAGAGATCTTAAAGAACATCCAGTCCCAGCCCACCCTTGCCGTGGGCAGCAGCACCTCCCACTAGACCAGGTTGCTCAAGACCCCATAAAACCTGGTCTAAAATACTGACAGGGATGGGACATCCACTGCTTCCCTGGACAACCTCTTCCAGTATCTCATCACCTTCACAGGGAAGTATTTCTTCCTAATACCTAGTCTAAATTTCTCCTCTTTCAATTTGTACCCATTATTCCTTGTCCTGTCACTACAGTTCCTGACAAAATGTCCCTCTCTGTCTTCCCTGTGGGCCCCTTCAGGTACTAGAAGGTTCCTATGAGTTCTCCACACAACCTTTTCTTCTCCAGGATAAACAGCCCCAACCTTCTCAGCCTGTCTTTGTAGGGAAAGTTCTCCAGTTTTCTGATCAACTTCGTGGTCCTCTCTGGATTTCTCCAGCAGTTCCATGTCCTTTTCATGTTTGGGGCACCAGAATTCTAAGCAGCAGAGGTCCCACAAGGTACCCACGGGATTTCCAACAAGGCTGTGCTGGCTCCTCATCCAACACCATCCCTCATTTCCATGACCGTCTTGTTCTCCTGACCTGCTCGGGGCCATGATCCCACCATACCCCTGTGTGTGAGAGCCTGCCTGAGCTGGGACCCTGCTATGGGGCTGCCCACACCCAGAGAGCAGCAAATTCTTTGGGTTCAAGTGCTCCCACCGAACTTTGAGCCGCCTGCTCAGGTCTGTTTTCAATCCACAGATGAGGTGGAAGCTAGGGAACCTACAGGGCTCACAGTACACCATCACCCTGGAGATAGGAGCAGCCAGGCTTTCTCCTAGAGGAGCACAGACACCCATATTCTGAAAGGAGAGGTTAAAGGGGAAAGGCTGCAGGCTGGGGGTGGAGACACTGGGTCAAGTAAAAGAGGAAATTGCAGAGTGTGGTGAGGCCAGCACACTGCTCTGAACATTTCCCTGCCTCTGACTGTACCCACGGCACCCTCTGCCTGTGTCCCCCCGGCCAGTGTGCAATGAGTTTGCTCTTACAGATGGTGCCACTGACAAAACCCCTTGTGCTCCATCCCATCCTGTCTCCTCTGCCTCATCCCTTCCCCGGAAGCTCCAGGGCAGGATGGTCTTCAAGACACACCAGCCCAGCATTCGCCTGAGCAGCGCCAAAACCCACAAACTGGCGTTGGCAGTCACCAAGAGCAGAGCCAGAGCAGGGGCTGGTGACAGTGACACCGCCGTGGCTGCTCCCTCTGCTGCTGAGCGAGCAGAGCAGAGCTGAGCCCACAGCGCTTCACACAGTCCTCCACAGCCTCCAGGTGCTGCAGGGTGTACTGCATCCCTACATCCCACTCATGCAAGTTACACCTGTACACCTTTCAAGAGATGATACTAAACCCATAGGCAGGCCATAGAATCACAGAATCGTGGAATGTTTTGGCTTGAAGGGGCATTAAACACTGCCTCATTCCAAACGCCTGCCGTGGGCAGGGACACCTTCCACTGGACCAAGTTGCTCAGAGCCCCATCCAGCCTGGCCTTGAACAATTCCAGGGACGGGGCAGCCACAGCTTCTCTGGGAAATCTGTGCCAGGGCCTCACCACCCTCACAGAATTTATTCTTAATATCTAATCTAAATCTGCCCTCC
This sequence comes from Acanthornis magna, assembly GCA_036785705.1. Taxonomy (NCBI): domain Eukaryota; kingdom Metazoa; phylum Chordata; class Aves; order Passeriformes; family Acanthizidae; genus Acanthornis; species Acanthornis magna. The sequence continues at coordinate 1,835,210 of JAWUZG010000036.1, forward strand.
TTCAGCTGAAGGCCCTTACCCCTTTTCCTATCACTCCAGGCCCTTGTAAAAAATCCATCTTTGCTGCTGTCTGTTATCGGACATTTTGCAGGGTGAGGAACCGGCTGGTGACACTAATCTTTGCCCGTGTGTGTAATCAGTGAATTACCCAGCTATCTCCCCCAGAACATGACTGTGCTCCCCCGTATCACACCTGCCAAGGGGTGTCTGAAGAGCACAGAGCATCTGGTATGACTCACAGCAGTGCTGAGCAATGCCTGCCCCGTGGGAATTGTCTCCAGAGGGGAGGGAAAGGCCAGGATGTAGATGGCTGGGTTGGCTTTCCCAGCACCAGCCCACCGCAGCCCAGAGGGCTCCCACCGGCGCACACGTGAAGGCATCCAAAGGAACCCCCGATAAGCTCCCGTTATCTCAGCTGTGGGGAGATGCCACAGATTCCTTGCAGGCATGCACACAAATCCCTTCAGACACTGCCCAGCCTCTCCTGGAGCACCGAGGAGCCCCACAGGCATTTCAGTGGGAGATGAGGTTTCCTCCAGCATCAGCTAGACCCCAGCACCCTCATGATCCCCCGGCCCCTTTTGCCTCTTGTGCTGTTTTGACATACAGGAAAGAGGGGCCAGGTGGGGATCTGGATGGCTCACTGGTCATTCCCATCTTTCCAGCTCCTGTGTGTAAAGACATTGACCCAGAGGAACTCACAAAAGCTGAAAATCCATCTGTTGGTGTACCCTGAACAAAAGCCAGTTTTCCTAGCTCGTGTTGCTTCCCAGCACAAGTCCTGGATGGCACAAGTGGCGGCTTCATGAATTGTCCCATATTAAGCAGAGCACCGACATGCAGTTTATTTCCCTAAGCACAGCACACCACATATCAGTCACCACTGACAGTGCAGATATCCCCAACCTGTGGCAATTGCTAAATTTTTTCACTGTCTTCATTGTCCCTATGTTTGTTTTTACACAGACACTTAAACATACACTTCCCTATCAGCCATTTCCTAGTGTAGAAGCAATTGTTACACACCACCTCCTGAATTTTGACTTCATAGGAACCTCGTTATCAAATCAATCCATCAATCTATAATCATATGAGAATGGCAGAGGATCTGTCCCTCTCTCCCAACATGAGCCAGTTACAGCTCTCAGGAAGCACCTCAGGGTGTATTGGCACAGGACCTGAGTCTCTGACCACAGCACAGCCCCCAGGCTCTGCCACGAGATTCAAATCACAACAGGTCTGTGAAGCTATGGTGGTGATCTGGCACCTCAAAAGCTCATGCATTTCCAAACTGCAGCATTAGGCACAGCTAGTGCCTGTCTGGAGCTCTCACCTACAGGAGCAGCCAGTGAAGAATCTGCTGGGAAATACGTGACTTTGCTCAGAATAAGCTCAAAGTGCTGTTCATGCACCAGGCTACGCAATGAATGTCTAGAAGCCCTTGACACAGGATGCTGAAGGTGCTGAAAAGACATCTAATGATTGTTAGACAAATTCAAGAAGGTAAAAATGCACACACGGCTATTAAACATGGACACCCCTCTATCAAAAGTGGTCCCTGAACTGTGACTCATTGGAGATTGTAAAACAGTTCTGGGCAAGTACATTTGTTCTGTTCACATGATCTTTTCACACCACACTCTCATGGATTTTCTCATGGGTCCAGCCCATCTCAGTGACCACTGCCTGTGCTGTCCAGTGGAATGGAATGTCTACCATTTCAGTACTTAAGTCACAGGAACGGAAGACTAGCAGGCTTTTCTAGCTGATGTTCTTGAAGTGCTCAGGTCTGAGATGACATGAAAATGGTAAAAATATATTCCCGGCTCTACTGTTCACCAGTGTGAGATCCAAGCATCCACTCCTCCTCCCTGCCCAGTTCCCCATCCCCAAGCGTAGCTAAGACACCTTGTTCAGATGCAGCCTGTGGTGGGCAGAGGACACATTTGCCACTGCACGCAGCGCGTTGTGTGATCTTTGCTAAAACACCTGCCCCAGCTGAGTGATGGAAGTGCCATCAGCTCTTGGGTCAGCCTTCTGGTTGCTCTTTTCTCCTCTGTGCAGTGCAGATAGTGACCTCTTCCAGTCCCAGGACAGCCGAGGACATACACTTCACCACGGGTGAGGTCAGTGGTCACAGTGCGAGCGTCCTTCGTACCCACAACAGGTCAAGCCAGCAGAGCAACTCCTCAGCTCACCAGAGCACTTACTATAATGCCTACAGCAATGCAGCAATTCAATGGCATTTTAGATAGAGTAAAAGCTTTAGATGAGGGATATCTATTGCACTGTGGTAGAGCTTCCTTTCTCTTTCCCTCCAGGAGCTGGAGGAAGCCACATCACGTGCGTCATTTAAAAGCAGAGTTGAAGCAAAAGGCACTTGAAAACTCACCATGGGGAACAATCATGCTCAGGGCAGTAAATAACTGGCTTTGTCTTGTTCATCTCATATTTTATGGCCTTTGCTGTTTGCACAGTGCTTCACGGGAGAAGGCGAGCTAGCGGAGCAGAGCCTGCTTGCCACTCACCTGCCTCGTCCCCTGTGCAAGCACCATCTCCTCTCCTGCGTTTTCTCTTCTGCCCAGCTCCATGGGATGGCAGCTTTGGATGCCACACCACCACACTGCAATCACACAATGCTGTCAGCAAGGGCCGGGGGAGAAAAACACTGCCAGAGCCCTGGGAGCACCGCAGGAGCCCCAGCCACACTCCCTCGTCTGGGGCTGGGGGGAGAGCTTGCACCTTCCTCCTCCTGGTCCATCCAGTCCCTGATCCATGTGGGAGCTGTAGAGTGCAGGGAGAAGGAGTCTCAGAGCAGGGTCTCACTCCCGTGCAAGTGCCATGGAGTTTGCCATGGGCCATCCTGGAAATTTAGGACGTGAACAAGATCCTCTGGACTCACAGGACCTCTTTTAAGGCCACATTGGCAATCACCTTAGAAGCAGCAAATGAGAAATTTTACAACCAGCAATTGTGTGTGACACAACACATTTGTTGGAGACACAGGGGATGTGGGGGAGCAGAGATGTCTGACTTCACCATGGTCTCCTTGGGCTGCAGCTGGACTCTCAAAGAATGTGTTTGTTCAGGAGCTCTGGATAAGTTCTTGTTAGTTGTTATTTCTGTCATACAATTGCCCCGTATTTTTTGGACTCTGACTTGTTTGGAAGCACTGCCAAAACAATCCATCACCATGCCTTGTACCCACAGGCAATAGACTGATGGAAGACAGCACGCCCTGATCAACATCTGCATAGAGCAAGATAGCGACACAAACATGTTCTGTTCTAAGTTGTCAGCACTGAGGGAAAAGAACGTGTTCATAATTTGCATTTGTTGATTCGCACTTGCTAACAGGACAGGAAGATTGATCAACACAGCAAAACTGAGATTAATGAATCGTGATCATCTTTAACTTCTCAACAGACTAATCCATAACCTAGGGTCAAAGTCTACATTATTATGTTTTGGGTTTTATATCAGCTAACTCAACACCCGTCTACTTATTGAAATGAAGATGGATCCTGAAGAAAGCAGTCCTGATGCTTTAATTTTCTTCCTGCCTGCTGACAACCCACAACAGGGAAGAAAACTGCAAATCCCACAGAAATGTCCTACAAGACCATATTGACTTGGATAACCACAGATATATCAGGAAAACAGTGCTCCCATGCCCAGTGTCCCACCCAGTGTCTGAAAGGAGTTCATCCCTCCCAGAAGCTGTCATCAGTTGCTGCAGCCCTCAGAGGTTTAATCAGAGGTTTCCCTTTCAAGCGCTGACCTGTCCTGCCGGATCAGTCCTGCTCAGCTTTCAGCACATGATAGGATCGTAAGCCAAGGAAAACGTAAGCAAGGGAGAGAAACAGGGGATAGAGATCTCGAATATGCAATTACACATATAACGATGTTATGTTATGCACAAAGGTGCGTGAAATATGTTTAAGAGAAAAAAAATCTGCATAGATAGGAGAGTTGCTCATAGTCCAGGATATTATCAGATCTGGAGAAATGCCATGTGAATGAGTCACTGGAGCATCAGTCAATGGCTGTTTACAGAAAATGCCACAAAATCGGCTGTGGTAGTCCCTCTCCTGCACTTGTAGTTTCTTTTCATGGTTTTTATAAATGTTTGACTAAAATGTGCTATGGACCGCTCTCTTGCATTATAGTTATCTGCCCCACTACCTTGCTCCAGTCCAATCCCTACTCCCTTTTAGTGAAATGTATTTTTAATGAAGTATCTTTTTCAGATGATGATTGGAGAGCAAAAAAGCCCCTTTGAAAAAGTGTTTTGTGTATTCCTGCCGCAGCTGCCCTCCAATCAACCTGCCAGCACGGTTGTGCCTGATGCCAAGGAGGGACACCAAATGTGACTGATCCAACAAGTTTACATATGCCCCATTCCTTCAGCAGCTGCTGTTCACTGTCTCAGTTCCACAGCATTTAGCACCTGGAGAACTCAAAAGCTGGAGATTTACAGATCAAGACTGGAGTCCTTCTGCCAGCAAAAGTCCTGGGGCACAGAAGGTTTGTAGATCAAAGATGGTGCCTTTACCCCAGCTAGAAGCCACCAGCCAGACTGCAGAGATCCCACAGCACTGGTGGCATCCTCGGCACAGAACTTGGCTGATCTCCACTGCAGGATGGGTACCTTTTCTGAGCTCTGCCCTGGGCTGCCCTTGCTCAGACCAGCAAGGACCTTCACAGCCACACAGCTTCTGGCTCAGCTCCCATTCCAACCACCCCAAAGGGCAGGGGTAAAACCAGAGGACTCAGAGGGACGAAAAGTGGAGAAACAAGAGGGACTGTCCGAGGAAAAACTGGGAAGCAGAGGTGCCCTGTGCCCAGACTCACTGTGGTACTGCTTGTGCTAGGGGACACAGAAGCCCAGGGCCACGTGTGGTGGCTCCCAGACCCTCTGCCCTGTGCTGGGAGCTGCAAGTGCTACCAGACTGCTTTTGCTCTGAGTCTTCCCTCAGCAGAAGGGGTGGGAAGGATCAACAGGGAGAGGTGCTTCCACTTTGGGTGATAGAGGTCAGGTGATGTCTCTTTTGCTGTCCCTCAGAGTCCTAGCTTGCTCTTTCCACCATTACAGCTTGTATTTGGGGGGGTCCAGGACAGAACCCACCCTCCCACAGGTGCTAATGGACAGTTCTCCCCACCCTTCCTGAGCTGTGTCCTGAGAGAGGCAGCAAGGTCAGGTCTGTTCTCCCACACTTCACACAGCAGCATCTCACCACGCTGCAGGTGCTGTCCTCCAGCAGCACACAAGGTCTTCTGCCTGGTGCAGCAGGGAAGCTCCTGGCTCCAGGATCTTCTTCATGATCCCCAAGAGGAATGTTTGAGGTCAGCATGCCTTCACACTCTTTTTATTTACCAGGAAGCTGCTTCCATGGCTTTAAAGGACTGTGTGACAGCCAGTTTTCCATGCAAATGTAGACTTGAGGAATGTAAGTGCCACCCGATCTAGCCCTAACCCTTGTGCCATGGGGACTTGACCACTGTCTCAGTCACCCTGACCATCCATGCCCTGCTGTTAACCAGGCCAGATCACACCTCCTTGGCCTTGTGTCAAGTCAGGTCCCAACCCAGGACCTTCTTCATGTACATCTGACACCAACTGGGAAAACAGACCGTGTCCAGAGGCAAAGATGGGGACAAGATTTCGTGTTTACAAGATTTCACAGCTGCAAAGACCACCTCACTGTTTATGGGGCAGAACCAGTCTGCTGGCAGCAGGAAACATGTAAACAAGTTTGTCTGAAAGTCCTCGGTGTTATTTGCACAGATTTCCTGGCTATTTTGCATTTGAGTTTGATCCATGGAAAAAAGCACACAAAAAGCTTACACACCCAAAAGAGCGCAGTGAAGGAACAATATCTCTCTGGCTCAGATACTTCTACCTGCCTGAATAATAAATACAATTTCTTCTCTCTACAACTGTAGAATCATAGAAATATTTAGGTTGGAAAAGACCTCTAAGATCATCATGTCCAACTGTTAACCCAGCATTGCCATGCTCAGCACGAAACCACAAGTTCCACGTCTATACATATAATTTTTAACAGTTCCAGAGATTTTTCACCACTTTCCTGGTGGTGAAAAACAGTTCCTGAGATTTTTCAGACTTTCACCACTTCCCCTTGAAGTGCTGCTGCATGATTCCATAGGGTGATTCCCACTAAGTGTGGTCTCCAGGGTCCAGGTAAATGCCAGTTCAGCTCCCAATGAACCCTGCACAGCTCAGTTTGGGGAATTTGTGAGTGAAAAAAATACCATGTCCATCTCCAGCCCCAAGCCTTACACGGCTAATGAGCTGTGCCACTCACCTTGCTTTGTGTTTGCTCTAGCTTTGGTCTAGGATTAGGAAAGGAAAATCAACCCCACACGTCATGTGGGATTGTCCAGGAAACTAATCCATGCTAGGGTCCTGCAGCACTCTCTGTCTTGCCACCAAGTCCCTATGCTTAAATTCTTGGAGCACTTGGAGACTTGGATGGGCCAGGACCTCCTCTGTCTGACCATCCCAGCTGAACAACACAGAGACAAGCTGAACCAGACCCTGTGTTTTCCAGCTTCAGTCCTATTTTGTCACAGTGAAAGTCACATCCCCTACTTTCTATTCACCAGCAATTCCCCAAAATTAGTATCACAGCTATGCATGTTTTCAGGCCATTTCTGAGTATCATGAGATATTAATGAAATTAATCTGATTGGGATGGAATTAAATAATTCATTAGAGGGTTGACCAGCAGACTCACGGATAGGCCCATGATCTTCTCAGGTGGAAGTGAACTGAAAAGGAGAGGTCAGTGCTTTCCCCTGGCTGGCCAAGGGAGAACCACACTACAAAGGGTACTGGTGAGAGGTTTGGACAGCAGCTCCTGAATCCAGTCTGTGTCCTCCAGACAAACCTCTTGATCACCAGGAGAGTAGATCATTCTGGAGAGTTTCTCTTGCCTGTTGGGCACCCTCTTGTGCCTCCTCAAGCTGTCTTCAGGAGCTCTCCGGGGAGGTTTGCTGGTTTTTTCAGTCCTGGTGTTGTCAGACTCTGTCACCAACTGCTGTTTATTGTAGTGAGCCATCACCTCCTGCTGCTGAGCAAATAACAGAGAATCGAGGATTAGTTCAAGCAGTGAGGTCATCTACACTCCTTGTGGAGTCTGAGCCCAGCACCTCCAAATCTGACTTTTGGTCTTCCCAATTCAGAAAACGCCACTACTATTCGCTGCTGCTCCCACCTGGAGTGGGTGATGTGGAGGGAGGAAAGGAGTCTTCCTTTCCCCTCTCTGAGCTATCACTCTTTTAAAAAATCAGTGCTTGAATGAACCTGGCCTGGCCATGGTAGGCTCCCTCTGAATCCTGGGCTGCTGCGAGCTGCCACCACATTCCCAGAGAGAAGCAAAAATCACCTCCACGCCCTGTTTGCAAAGGTCTTGGTTGCAGGAGACCAAACTCTCTAAAAGGGCCCCTGGCTTCAGCATCGAGGCTGCCCTTGATGTTTTTTCTTTGAGCTGTAATGAACTCTATCCTCCTCTGCAGGAGGAAGAGTCTGTGTGGGGGCAGCCACACTCCGTGGAGCAAAACTTCCCCATAGCTGAAAGCCACCATAAACCTCTCTGCCTCCTGGTGTACCAACACGGGCTCAAAAGGAGAGCTCTACGTGTGTGTCTGCACGTGTGCCTCTGTGAAAAAGCACGGCAGAGACCGACCTGCTGCAGTGAGCATTTCAAACAAAACAATATAATTGCACATATTTTTCTCCCATGAGCAGGATGGGAACTGAACATGTAACATCTGTTGCTTAATGCATTCCTAGATAGCGCACAGATATTATGCTGATAAGCACCACTTAAGAACCAAGATAGCAAAGAACAGAAAGCAGTGATCGTAGTTACGCAGAGAAGAGGTCAAGTCTTAGTGTGACTTTAGAGCAACCTGGTTTCCGCCCCTCCATTTATCATAATGAAAGTAATGCATATAGCAGAGAAGAATTTTAATAGCATTTTAGAGGCAATAATGGCTTCAGAAAGAGCACTTTCATTACATGGCTGTACAGCTGTCCCTGGAAACTGCAGAGGGCCACATCACACACCATTTAAATTCTGAATTGAAAAATACCCTTTGGAAATTAAATGCTTGTATGGATAGTTTTGTGCTGTTTGAGGCTCTAGACAAGACCAAATTTCACACTCGTTTCAGATTTTTGGCCTTCACCAGAGCTTATGATGTGGAAGGCATGACCAAAATGAAGAGGTGCCCATGCTTCCCACAGGCTGGCCTCTTCCAGTGCCATGACAGTGCCTCCCATGCTGGGCTTGTCCCTTATTCCCAGCTCCAAGAGGTGGCAGCAGCACCCCTGCCTTCAGGAAGCCTCTCTTGTGTGGGACTGACATCTTCCCGTGCCCTTGGAATGGGAGAAGGACTGACAGCACAGGGAAAAGTAAGTGTACACCCACCCACTCGGACACCCTTGGCATCTCTGAGGTGACCACCAGGTGCAGTAGGCCTAGCACTGTAGAAAACCATAAGGCATAGGACAGTGAATTTAAAAAAAAATAAAATTGCATCTCACTAATTTTTGCATGTTAATGAAGAGGGGGAAGTTCTTTCTGGGATTGCGAAGAGCCCTGAGTCTCTGCAAATCATTCCCAAGAGAAGCTTAAGAGCATTGCTGATTGCAAAAACCTTTGCAGAAATATGAGCTGCATTGACTCTCTCCTGCCACCTCAGAGACTAAAGCCTGAAAACAATGTCACAGATGTCAGAGAAAGAAGAAAGAGAAACAAATATGTTCCTTCTCTCAGATACAATACAGCCTCAAGAGAACAAACATACAATGGGGAAAAGAATTAAGAGAGCCAGGAACAGACAAAAGCTCCTTGCATCCTGGGACCAAAAAAAAAAAAAAAAAATGCCCTCAGTTCTTATCCCACCTGCAGTGGTGAGACTTTCACCTGAGCACATCAACAAGGATGTGTCACTAAGGAGGGTCCTGTCACCCCTGCACATGGTGGCTTCTTGTGCCTCCTCCTGCAGCCACAAAATGCAAAAATATCTGGAGTCTGTATCTGCCAAAGCACTGATGTAGCCCAGTAAATACAATTCTTGAAATTGTTGGTGAAAGACACAAGCTTTTGCATCTCAGGATGTCTCCAGGCTTATCTTGACCTTCACTGGTGTTAGTTTACATTAACAATTGTCAGTGGTCAAATACTTTCTGTGTAGCCTGTCCTGCCTTTATCTCTGAGTTACCACAAAGGGTAAAATGGCAAGCATAGGTAGTCACTGCATAACAAGAAATAGCCCTTCAGGTTAACTGGGGCTAGGCAAAGCTGTTGTGCAACTTTTAAACTTTACCTGGAAACTGCTAAGAAGGAGAGAGTGTGTGATGAGGGAAAAAAACCATAAAAATAGCCACAAGCAGACTGCAGGCCTGAGAGGAAGGGACCACCACCATGAACTTTGTGCTCCTGGTGACAGCTCAGGACACTGATGGCTCACAGAGGCAAGCCACCACCTCTGCCTGAGGAGGCTGGTGCCACCAGCCACAAGACTCAGGGACATCAGAAGGTGAGGACAGCACTGGAGAGGAGGATTAGATATCGCAACTTCTCTTTGTAGCAGTTTTAAGAGCACTCTTACTAATAAGGATTTTCTGTATTAATCTGGATTATAAGTGTTAGAATCATTGCAACTGGACTAACATAAATGTATTATGTCTTGATTAGGTTAAGATTTTAATAAAGCTTTTGGCTCTGTATGAATAAAATTTATTCGTCTTGGCACATAACAGTATTTCAAGCGTAGCATGACAGAAGCTGTCAGAAACCCAAGACTCAGTGCCAGGCACCAGCGCAGCAGAGCTGAGAAACCTCTCCAGACAGTGACTTCAAATGAATGAGCGAACCCTGCACAAGCTTTTTCCCTGGAAACCTATCCTGCCTGGTTTAACTGTTGGAGGATGCGCAGGACACCTGTTACTCTCACAAGAGCTGCAGCTGTTTGAGGTGCTCCTGCTGGGAATTTCAAATAAATTTTTTGAGCAAGTATCAAGTATCACCTACTCCCAGCTTGTGCCCACATAGTAGCCTACCTCTGTCACTTCTTGGACTGTCAGTTCAGCCCTTCATTTAACCAATCTGATCTTTCTCACAAACTCTTGCACCTCTCAGAGAGCTGTGAGCTGAAATTACAGTTGAGGGTGGAATCACTCACATCCAAGGCAGTTCACAGTTCACTGTCTTTGACCCAGCTACAATTGGTTTGGGTTTAGAGTCCTTCTCTGAGAAGGTAATTCTGACCCAAGAACTCCAGCTGAGGCTAGAAACAGATTTCCAGCAAGAGCCACAGCTTGTAAAGGAAGAGGGAAATACACTCCTCACTGCCATCCTCATTATGTTATCCTCAGATGTTTCCTGACCAATCTCTGCTCCAACTTTGCAACCTCCCTGTCTGTGCAAGGGGCAGACTGAGCATCACTGAAAGCAGACGTAAAGCCCCAAAACTGTCCCAGAAATCCTCGTCTCCCGGAACTCACTGCACCGTACAGTCAGAGACCACAGTGACACATCCCCTGTGCAAGAAGCCCAGCAGATGAGTAGCAGTAGGGACAAGAATAACCTGAAGTGATACTTGTTAGAATCTGTGGAGGCTTGAATGGAAATGGATTTTATTGTAAAGCTGACCCAACAAACTTACTTAGTTTAAGTTTTCCTATGCCAAACTTCAGCTGAAATAAATTTTTACTGAAGAAAAGTGTTCATTGTGAGAGCATTTCACTTATAGCTAGGAAAGTGTAGTGTGGGAATATGAAGCTTTTCAACTAATCTGGCTTTAAAAAAAGAGTAACGTCAGCCTTCTCCTCCACTTTTCATGAGCTGGCTCCTCACTGTTCGGAGAATACAGTGTTCTTCACTGAGATGAGCTCACAACAGCCAACCAAGTGTTTACTCACAAGACATTTTTCTGGAATGGAAAGTGTCACCTGGGTTGGAGTTCGTTGTTTCAGAGTTTTGGAGGAGTTTCTTCCCATGAGTTACATTCATCTCTACCATATGTAATGACATCCAAAGACTGGTCGTGATTTCCCAGGGACAAAAAGAAAACAATTCCAGCCTCTCCTTTCTAAAATGGGCTGAGGAGAATGGGAATATGAGGAAAGAAAAGTTGGAGAGGTGTCTATGTTAGAGGCCAGCCATGGACAGACTGCAAGGAAATGGAGGCATCCTGCCCCCATTAGATTTCAGACTCATTTTCCATGTAGCAACAACATTAGCCAAGAAAGATGTGCAGACTCACATGTTTCTACCTATTTCCACACATCAAGTTTAAAACCTAAGCTTTTAAAAAAACAAACTTGCAAAAAAACAGTGAGATTTGGCATAAAAATGCCCTGCCCCCAACAGATGAATCAGGCTTTGACAGTTTCCAAGGTCTTTCCCAGGCACAATAGTACATTGCGACATGAGATAATCCTTTGCTCGTTTCTGGAAATATCCCCTCATCCTTACCACATCTACTAGCAGGCAGTCCCAGTGGAAGAGACTCTTTTGCTCAGCAGCTGAGTCCAAACCTGTGTTATTTGGCTGAGCTGAGGGCTGTGCAAAGCAGCCGGCAGCAGCACAAGATGAGTCTCTGTAGGAAGAGATGACTCACATGCTTCCCTGCCTACAACAGAGAGAACTCCATGCCCCCTTCCCACTGGGTGTGCTGTCCTCTTGCCTTTGCATCCTGCTGATCCACAGCGACCTGGAGAGCTGAGGGCTGCAAGGGAAATTCACTTTTTGTGCAGGGAATGCAGCTCGTGCCTTCTGCTGGCACACTGCACCTCGCAGGGAAATAAATGAGTGGAACCTCCCAGGGGCGTGCAGCAGCATCTGGGGAAACACAAGTGAGGTAAATAAAGGAAAAACAATTTTGCAGCTGCCCAGTATCCAGAGCTGGAGCAGATTTCCCAAACTCATCAATTACCATTCAGGCACAGAAGAAGCAGCCTGGTATTCAAAGTAGCTCTGCATCCAATGCCAAGAAGGGTCACAAAGCTGGCCTGTCCAAAGGCGTCCGCTTGCAAATGCTCATCTCTCAGTTTGCAGTGCATGTGGGTAAGCTGTGATTCCAATGGGAGCCAGAGACAACAGCAAAAGGAAGTGGGGGGTCACCTCCAATAGTGGAGGGGACGTTTACATCCCTTCTGTGGAAGCCAGCTTCCTTCCCTGCCTCCACTCTTCTTGGAAATCCATTACAGCTCCTGCCAAGAGGCAACTTCTCCACTTCCATGGCTTTTCCCTGTGGCCTATGACCGTTCTTGGCACGGCGCTGCCTGCACCAAACACAGCATCCAAGAATCCAGCGCGGATGTAGCTGCTAAAGACACGAGGATTATGCCTGGAAACGATGAAGGAAATTATTCCTCTGGGGAAAATACACTGTTAAAAATAAGTTCTTCTGTGACCAATGGAGTTAATAGGATGACCTTTCCTACAGTTCCCTTTCCAATCTCATCCACCCTGATACTGCAGCTCCTTCCAGAACCTGCTACTAGTTTGGCTGGGGATTTGGGTCCTGTGCTGTGGCTGGCTTGGAGCAGTGTCTGAATTGCTTCATCAGCCAGGACATAAGTGCTTCTTGGTCAACAGCATGAATATCGTGCAGAACTCTGCCTCTGGCTTGTGGAACGGGCAGGGAGCAGCAGTAACACAGATCTTTCTGCCCTATCCAGATGCCAGTTTTCACAAAACTGAGCAAATTCAAATCTTGGACATCACCTACTAGATGAAAATTGTGGTAGAAATCATACTTTTGAAGAAATAGAGGGGAAAAAGTAAATGCAACACCTTGTTTCCCAAGGTAATTAGGTTTAAAAATACTGACAGATGACACTACTGTGAACTTTACACACCAAGTTAGTACAGGATAACCTGCAGTATCAATTAGAGACAGTGGAAGTGTGAGGTCACACCTGCTACAACCTGTAAAAGAACTTTTGTTCTCATTAAAGTCAATTTCAAGCTAATTTTAAGCAGTGAAATTACTCACTCACTGCATGTAAGTGATAATTGTCAGAAAAGCCAGAAAGGGAGAAAGAAAAATTAAATGCAATACTAAAACCTAGGCTGAAAGACAGCCTCTAACTGGCTCCTAAATTGTGTCTGCTCCTAAGCAGGAAAGGGACACTGCCAGGAGAAATTAAAATCCACTCAATCGTGAGTGATGACTCCGTGGGAACTGGGCTGGGGGATTTATCTGTGTGAGGGGCTAAGGGATTGCATCCTCACCAGAGGTGCTGTGGCCATCAAGAGGCCACCCAGTCCCCAGGAATTCTGGTTTTCCTGCCCAACGATTTTCTGGAAAAGCTCCAGAGAAAACAATCGCAACTTGCGGCACTGTTTTGGAGTGCAATTTCTGGTGATTTCTGAGGTTCCTCCATCTCTGTTTTTCTAGGATACTATGGTTTTTTCCTGAAACTGTTGGACTTTCACCTTTGAAAAGCAGTTCTGAAGTGCTGGAAGAGGAGAGAGGCAAAATTGTTAGAAAGCTCCACCCTCTGCATCTGCTGCAGTTACCAGTTTTTACCACGTCTGTTACTGTGCTGATCCAGGGCACAATCAAAAAAAGCAGAATAAGAATAGGGAAGGGACCTTTAGCACTCCTAGCACGTGGCATCAAGACCTGCAAAGTGCCAAGTCCACATCCGAAAACATTCTCCCTGACAGGTTGATTTGTTAATTTATGATTTTGATTTTTTTTAATATATTTTATCATGCATTTACCTCTGCTAATGAATTTTTTTCAGTTATTTCACTCATTTGCATTTCTGTCACCATAGTCTGTCTACGTAACAGCTAAGAGAAGAATCATCCAGTTTAAAGCATCAAAGCTCAATTTATGTTTTTTTTATTTTCTCATGCCTTGATGAAGAAATCCAGCTGCTATTGAAGCCCAAAAGCCAAAAATGCTGAGTGAAAAGGGGACTCTAGTGCCAGCTTACGTTTTCCTAAAGAATCCTGCTTGAGAAAGGTGTACTTGTTACAGGATGGGAAACGGAGAGATCAACATTCACATAGAGTTGCCAAAAATAACAAAAGAATAACATCTTTGCAGACAGAAAAAGAAAATCTATCTTCTTCTTCCCTGTGTCTCTCAGAGGTTTTCTGCCCATTATTTCCCCATGATGAGCTGCCAGCCAGATCTCATTTTAATTGGAAAACCTAAGCCAGCATAAATGCCTGGATTTAAAACCAGCCTTCCTTGCTCTGACACTTTTCTGTGGGCTGTGTTCAGGCATCAGAGAGCTGAAAAGCTAAGCTGGTGAGGGTTTACAGGTTTTGTGGCAGGGCAGCTCAGCCAGGAAGGGTTTGCTCCTGAGCAGCAGAATCTCTAGATGCAGGGGAAGGAAGAGCCCGTGCCAGAAATAACTGCAGGGCTCCAGCATGTCCTACAAACCACCAGGCAGACACAGTCTTCCTCTAAATATCTGAAAAGGGTGGGTGAGCAGTTCCTCATGTGCTGCAGATGGGCTGGGGAGAGAGGAACTGCCACAACCAGCGCAGATGGAGACATGGCAGAGCGTGGATGTGCCCTGGAAATGTGCGTCACAGGGGCCAGGAACTTCTGATCCCCACCAGTCCTTCCCCTTCTCCTGCTCAGGACTGTCCGAAATGGCTTGAGGGTCTCCCTCTGCGCAGTCTGAGTCACCATGCTTGTTTAACTAGCTACAAAACACCAAAATTTCCTCACGAAAAATTATTGAGAAAGACATATGCCAGATGCACCGCTTGGAGCTGGTCCAGACTGTCTGGATTTTCTGCAGGGACTGAACATCAGCCTTGAAGATGCAAACAGGGAGTTTCCACAGATGTCTGTCTCAGCTTAGCCCTCAACCTTTCCCACCAGGCAAGGGGAGCAGAGCCCCACAGGCAGGAGTTTCTGAGCAAAACTGGAGGGGAGAGAAGCTGGAAATGGGGAATGATGCTGGTTAATTACTTGATAACACCTGAATGGTGTTGCTCAGTGATCAGCTCTACTTGCCAGGCACAGCAGAAATAGGCAAGGCACTCCATGATGTGGTTTACTGGGTATGGTGGTGTTCAGTTCAAAAGCTGGACTTGATGGTCTTGAAGGGCTTTTCAAACATTAATGTATCTGTGATTTATAAATCTATGGCTTTTATCTTTCCCACAGGCCTTTAGTGTCCTAAGCACCACGTGCATTTGGGCTCATGGTAGTCGTTAGCAGTTTTGGCATCTTACAGCAACTCTAGCATGTAATTGGCATTGTGATCATCAGTTTCTGTAATCTGAAGGATCTCGTAACACTGTAATTAATTTCTTGCAGCACCCCTTTTGCTATCATGCAAACAATGACAATTTCATCTCCCATTTTAGGAAAAAAAACAGTTTCCCACGCTTGTGTCTGCAAATTTCTTGAGTGAACCATAGAAGTTTGAGAGCACAAGACAGAAAAACAAAGCCAGAGCTACAGTCTTAGACCAAGGGGACTGAATCACACTTCTCAAAAACTTCCATCCAGCAAGGCTGTGTGTCAGACCACTGTCAGTGTATGTGAGTACTCAGTTATGGACTCTGCAACACAATAAAGAAAAAGGAGGAGGGAATTGAACTAATTAAAATGTCTTAAACCCATCCTTTTACAAATACATTGTGTGGGAACTTAATCACTTATGAAAAAGCTGACTTCTTAAGCATACCCTGAGCCTCTCACTATTTCTATAGCTCAGCATCCTGCAACACTGTCTGCTACAACTCCCACCTCTCCAGAGCTCCTGTACCGAGTCCAACTTTCCAATCAGGCTTTTTGCACAGGCTGTGACAAGCCAATTCCCAGATTGGATCAGCCTCTGTGACTCCAACGAGCCCTGTGAGATGGGTCCTCATCTGGGCACCGCAAGAGATTTTGTAGTTTCCTAGAGTTGTAACCTCACAGTTCCACTTAGCCTGCACAGAGCCCAATACCCACAACCAGCTCCTCCTTTGGAAATCATCTGCCAATAATTCTCAGGTTTTCTCTAGCAGGCCACACCATCCCAGGAGTTCTCCAGCAGAATCCTGCTCAGAAACAGTGTGCAATGATTGGATATTCCCCACCAGATTTTTCTGAGCATAAAATCTGAGTCTATCACTGCAGAACACAAGTTTCTGGGCAGGAGGCTTAGGAGTTTATTCCCTGGATATGAAATCTGACATGAGGTGTGACCATGGGAAGCAGTGAACGGTGAAAACAAATTTTCCCTTTCTGTTATCTGTGACATCTGAAAGACAAACAAGTGTGTGTGCAGTGGCAGCACCCAAATATCCAGCCACCTGCACATCAGCTCTTGCCCTAGTAGCTGGTAAGCCTTAGAAGTAGTGCTGCTAGGAGTGATTTATTGGGTGATTCCAAGTTATGTGCAGGGGTACATTTTAGTTTTGTTCACTCATACACATGAGAGGACTCGGCGATCCTAGAGGTCTTTTCCAACCTAAATGATTCTCTGATCCTAAGACAGTCTGCCAGAATTCAGATATGTGCAGGAAGGAAGAGGTTCTTCCTCCACGTGTCAGTGACAGAGATGGGTACTAATGCTGTTTTTCACAATTTCAATCTAGAGAAGGGAAAATACATGTGAAAATTTGGGAACAGCAGGTTTTCATCCAGTGGAGGCGTCCAAGGAGTTAGGAGGCGAGACCACGCAGGCTTTGACACAAGGTTAGTTTACTCCTGAGTGCAGTGGCCTGTGAAGCATTTGCTCTCTGTGCTCCACAGCTTTAAGGTAAAATATGTTCTCCAAGGAAAATACATCACTCTGGAGCTGAAATCCTTCCCACCCAACACTTTATGTCTGGAGCGGAGGTGGCACTGCCAGTGGATCTCACAGTATAAACGGGAATGTGCAGCTTAATTAGAAGCTGATCTCCAAGAGCAGTATTGACTCAACCACCCTGGGAATTGAATTCATGTTCAGATGGAGACAATTACCCTTTGCAGAAGCCCAGATTTGGTCAGATGGCCCAAGACCCAACTATCCTTTCCCGAAAGAGGTGGAAAAAATTGTATCTCTTGTCTGCAGCAGGACACTGTATTCCTGTCTGCAATACAGCCTGCCTGTTCACTCCTTTTGTCTTCACTTTGCCTTTGAAGAAGTGTGAGCCCCAAAATACCCACTGAACCTGCTAGCCCAGGGTACTGGAAAAACTTCCTTATAGGAAACATAGTCATTATATTTAAAAAAAAAAAAGGGAAACAATTTTGCATTCCTCTGCAAATACAACCCCAGGCCAAGCTCCAGTCAGATAAACTGGGTCCTGGTATCCTGAGCTCTGGGTGTGAAACTTCTGGGGGCAGGAATGCTTCCCAAAACATGAGAAAAAAAGAGAAAAACCATTCCCAGCCAGACATGCTTGGAAGAAGGAGCCAAGGGGTTTTAGTATCTGATAAGACCTGCCTTGCATGGTGCATGGCTGCCCAGAGATGCAGCCCCTTCTCCCTAATTTCTCCTGCTCTGTTTCTTCCCAGTCCACCCACAGAGCTCAGAGCTGCATCCATCAAATGACAGCTGAAATCCCCGGCTTCCCTCCACCCTACATAATCACCAGCAAAATTCCTGGTGACCATCCCTCTGTTTCAGATCTCCTACAGGTATTCTGTCTGCCACCAGGCCTTCTGGCTGGCTCAGCATTTTGGGAGAGAACCGAAACTTCAGAGGAGGGAGAGGGAATGGCAGGACATGGTCAATTTTCCCACTGAAGCGAAGACAGTGGTCTGAGCCCTCTTGGCTATGCAGAGGGGAGATCGAGGCTGTTGTTGACACGGTGGGTATTGAGGGTGAGGAAGGCAGCACCAGCCGTGCAGAGCTGTGAGTGTCTGTGTCTCTGGTGGCTGAAGTATCTGCAAGATCTAAGGGAGGATCTGGTATTTACATGTCTGCATGTGCGCGTCTGTGTGGGAGTAGGGTTTGTATATATTATAAGGAGAAGCTGCAGATGGAAACAGCTCAGTTTGGTGTCTAAGGCCTGGTTCAAAGCCCATTAAAATCAGCAGGAGTCATTCCACTTTACTGTGATGAGTTTTGGCCACATCTGTCCTTGCCCCTCCCCGACATGCCTATGACCTCCAGGGCTGCTCCTTGCTGCATAACCTCAGTTAAACCCTGTGGGCAATGGGGCTTCCCACGTTCCCCAGGGTGGCTGTTTTACCAGGGATCTCTGGACATGCCTCCTCCTCTACTGTCACACCCTGCAGATACTGGGAGGCAAGCGTTGCTCATTCATCACTCCTTGATCAAGATACCGAGATGCCATTGTTTGGTTTGGTTTGTAAATTGGCGTCACAAGGATTTTTTTCCATCTTTTGTGTTGCTTTTATCTGAACACACTTCACCATCATCTCCCTCCCCAGGAGACAGATTTCAGATCAGAAAGGCTCACTATATCATCACCTTCCTCCAGTCCATTACATTTCTCCCAGCTTTACCTGAACTCTTTAACCTGTCTGCATCCGTTTCTGAAAGGTCGTCATTCTGGATTTCAGACATCAAAAGCTGATGAACCCTTTGGTCTAATCTGTGCACAGTGATGGTGTTGCTTTCTCTCCTTTGGTTTTGTCAGGTTATTGCTGCACTCCTGTGTATAAAAGAGCCCTTTAAGATCTTATCATTTCCACCTAAGTGTGATAATAGCCTGTAAATAAGGAACATCAGCTTTTTTTTTTTTTTTTAGTAAAATCATAGGTTTATGCTCCTGAAGACTTTCACTGTAAGGCATTTTATTTCACATTTTCCATTTGTAACAGCATTTAAAAAATGTGGATGCTGGTACAGGACCAAGCACAAGTGTATCAGTCACAAAGATGTAGAGTTGTTTCCACTCTTGTCGCTCCACAATTTATGCAGCCACAGATTGCAACAGCTTTGTTTGCCACAACATTGAGTTAAAGGTCAAAATTAAGCCACTTCTCCTCTCTGCACCACAAACCCTTGTCAGAAATATTGCTGTCTGCTCTCACCCTTGCCCTCCCCAAAACACCACCCCAGCACCACGGCTCTCTGGATGTGTCTCACCCAAGTCTTGACCAGGCTGAACAGATCCATTCAGCTTTTCCATGCCGATAACATCACAGGTCGGAGCAGAATGAACAGAAAGTGAAGGGTTGAGCCATCGAAGTGAATCGAGATCTGCCATGGGGGTGCCATGGACAGTAATGTAATGTTCTGCATGAGCGTGCAGGAGATGTGTTCAGGGATAATGTACTTACATAGATAGAGAATTTTTTTAATTCCAGAGCCTTATCAGATCTGGAAAAATGCTGAATGAGTGGGTCGCTGCAGTATCAGTGTATTGCTACACCGCAAAGAGGGAGCTGTGTTCCTTCTCTAACTTCCACACTGTAATTGTACAGCCTCTGCAAATAATTAACTGAGTCTAACCAGACTCTTTTCCCTGAGTTAAATCAGTATTATCAGTTCACTCCCCACCCCAAAAATTAATTTTCACTCTCAGACCCACACCCCTTTATTATAATAGATAATGTGAAATTTTATCCCAAATAATTTGGTGGGAATACCAGGGAGAAAGGAGTTTCAGCCGGTTTGGGAAGAAGAGAAAGTCTGGAGAGACAAAAACTGCAGGAACATTCAGTCCCCATGCTGCACGTTATAAGCTGATCACATATAAATTCATGCCTACACGTGTAGGCGTAGCCATCTCACTACTGCCACATGTTATGGTCAGCAGCCAAGGCTTTCCTAGCAATGAACTAGGAGACAAAATTATATTGCTTGATCCCTGCAGCTCCATGCCCAAAAGAATGCACACTTGGACTGTGAGCCAGGGCTGTTAGGGGCAGACACAACCATGAACTTTGTTTAATAGTCCTGCGGTCTGCTCCAAAAGTGGGACAATTATCTGGGAGCAGACACATAGGGAGATGCTGAAGTTTGCTTACACCCCTCCTTCACTGTCCACCCCAGCATCTCCCAGAGCTCCCACCACTCCATCCTTTAGCCCACAGCCAGGAGTACCTCCCAGGTATGACACTATTGCCTGGTGAGGTGTTTTTCTTCAGTGCTTTTGGGTGATACCAACACAAGGATACCCAAAAGGCAGATGGTGGTTGGAGCAGAAGAGCCAGGAGGTGGCGAATGTGGAAGAGGGGAAGCTGCACAAACTGTGGATGTAGTTCAGCCAACAGAAGGGAAATAGGCTTTGAGCTGAAGTTTCCCGTTAGTTGGACTCCAGCAGTCTGTCACCACGGAAAATTACCTATTTTATGAAGTTAAATGTTCCCAATCTAACCATTTATTCCAGATAGTCCTGAAACTCAAGACTGAATGAGAGAGTGTCTGGTAAGGCAAGAAGAACAACCATGAGGAGAAAGGCTCCTGCCAGAAGCATGTTGCTTCTTACACTGACCCATCTCTGAAGCAAATACAGTTTCAGGGCTCCCCAGGGCCACAAGAAGCCCTCTGAGCTGAGAGACTCCTCCTACTGTGGACAAATAGGATACAAGGGATGGAAAAAGGGGCAAGTGACCTTTCTGCTCAGAGTGAACCTCTCAGGAACTCATCTCCAATCCTTTCCAGAGCCTGGAAAAGTGGCTTTGGAAGTTGCCACTTACACTGAGATGGTGGATGCAGACTCTAGGTCTGTCTTGAGAGCTCCCATTTCCTGTGCACTGTTTGAGCACCTCGTGCAGTCTCCCATGGTGCCAGTGTGGACAGAGCACTGAGAGAATGCAAAACAAAATCAACCACCATTGAAATGATGAAGCTTTAAGTGAGATCAAATAACAAGGAAACAAAAGAAGTGTAAATGCAATCTTTATTCTGTGAAAATATAAAAGAAGAGCTAATCTGAAAACAAAATCCCCACACAGAAGAAGCTGCAGCAAACAGGACTAAGTTGCAAACCACTGTTGGAGTTTGCTGTGGGTTGTGCTCAATCCAACACTAGTGAGAGTCAGAAAAGTAACTTCTGCAAGACAAATCCTGACAGGAGAGGAAGGAAGGTCGTGTGTGGAGGGGCAACCCCAGCAAACACTGCTTTGTATACAGCAGAAGCTGGTTTGCATTGGAACCGTTTCAACTTAATGTCCATCACACCCAGGCTGTTTTTTCCATCTCCCACCATACTGCATTCAGAAATGGTGGTGCAACCCTTCATGGCAGCTTTCAGAGATAGTCCACCTATGCAGTGGAAATACAAGAAATACATGCCATGCATCAGGGGATGCAGTCCCGAACGTTATTCCCACCCTAGCCAGTGCAGTCCCCATTTCCAACCCAAGAACTGCCCATTCATTGCATCCAGTTGGTTCCAAACCCACCAGCCCTGTCTGTTCCCATCCCCTGAACAAAGCTGATGAAACAGTAAGGCCACCTTGGTTGACTTGAAACACAAAGGGTTTAAGTTTTGTCTTCTTTCTGCCTGCTGAATAAAGACGACTTTTTTAAAATCTAAGCATTTAAATTTTAAAAGGGGAAATGTCTTAAATAGTTCTTTTTCTCATTTTTAAAGATTCTTCTGCTCATACTTTGGCTTCCTAAAGAGACCAGGGCTGTGTGACAGTACTCCAGGTATTCATTGCCTCCTCTCTCTGACCCTCATGTCATTCAATCTGGATGACTTTCAGATTTGTCATGGAGTTGAGAAGTGTCAAAGACAATACAGCCTGAGCCATTGATTAAGAAGAATTAATTCTCAAAGGCTTTACAGGATTTTAGCCAAACAAACAGAGGAATCTACTGACGGGCCCACTGAAACCTTGGCTTGTCCTTTGCCACCACTGGAGCATTTCCCAGAGGAGGATATCTGAGCAGGTGCTGAGTGCCTAACTCCCCATTCAGATATTCCTGTTCCTGTTGCTTGCTTTTGCTAATGCTGTTCATGCTTCTCTGCTCTGCAGGTTATGGAGGTTTGGAATACTTTGTTGGACATTTTTATCTCAAACACAAATAACGTGTAAAGGCGTTTCATTAGTTATTCACCTTCCTGTGCTCCTCTATACTGCTGCTTCCTCTGCAGAGTTTGTCACACTGCACAAGCCTTCTCCATTCACAGTGCCTGATCAATCCAGTGAGGACAAGTTAGGATAATTTTTTTTTCAGCGGTACACTGAATTAATTTTGCCACTCTATTTCCATTGCTGTGACTATGAAAATTCTTGTTTTCCTTCATGCTGTCTCTGTGAAACATGATCTAATTCAGGGTTTGGACAGCATATTAATAAAGTTTATAGCAAGGACCTTCAGGCGTCACGTCATCACCTAGCAATATTATCAACTCAAAGGAACTTCATCCATAACTATGTACAAGAATTTTTTTCAGTCTGCTTCTACAGCTGGTGTTGCTGCCTTTTTTCCATGGGTTTTTTCCTGCCTGCTGCAGTACAGATGTGACTGCCATGAAAGGTGGAAGTCTTTTACCTGCAGCAGGGGCAGAAAGGAGAGCGACCAGGAAAACTGCTGCCTACTTTCTTCTCTCTAATTACAGGACCTGAGGTGGGAAAAAGATTTCTGAAGGAGCTCTTCAATGGCTGGATTTCACAGGGGGGGGACCTGTCCCTGGCTTTCCTTATGCAGAAGCACCACTGCAACAGTGTTTTGTCCCCAGTGGCTGGCATTACCCCAAGCAAAAGCTAATGTCCCTGCAAAGCTCCATCTGAACCTCCACTGAGCTGGCAACTGGCTTAGGTCCAGATTCACCCTCATAAATCCTAGCTAGGGCCAGCAGGTTCAGGGCCTTTGTCAGGTTTGCTACATGCCCATGTACCAGACTGCCCCAGGAAACCAGTTCCACTCTTGATCTCAGTTATGCCATGCTGTGAGGAATTCCAACAGCTATCTGTGCATGATGGGGAAGAAGGAAGGAAAAACAAAGCCTGGCCTTTGGTCAGTTTGAAGTTTTCAATTTTCAGCTTTAAGTTCCTTGTCTCTTCCTCTTTTTTTCTGTCACACTTTTTGCCCATTTCTATTTCAGTCTATTTCTGCTTCATCTTAGACTAGTTCCACCCATTTTACCAAGAAGATGTAGAAGAGCCCCAAATAAAAGGCAGTTACCAGCATTCATTAACCCAGCAAGGTCAACACATTGGTCTTCAGATCCAGTGCAGTTTACAACTTCATTGCCGCACTGGAAGGAGTCCACGCTGTAGCAGGCAGGGCACTGATATCCATTGGGCACGTCGTTATCTGGTGGCACTGGAATGAAAGACACGGGCTGTAGCTGGTTTTAATGAGGGAATGAGAGGAATAACCCAGGTGATGGCTTAGCCTGGAAGGCCCTTGGAATGGGTCAGACAGAGAGAGGATGGGCTATAAGGAAATAAAAGAGCTTACATGACACAGAGGTGGTCTGACAGTCATTGCCTGTGCAGCAAACCAAGTGGCTCTTTGCTTTCACCTTCCCATAGTTCACGGTGACAGGGCCAAGGTGGCAGATGTGGGACGGCAGGCAGGATTTAATGGATGAAGAGATGGCCATCCCTCCTGTCATGAAGCAGAAGGCAATGCCAAGTTGTTCAACACAAAATAACTCCCTTCCCCTCCCATTAGTTTCTGTGCCAACATCTAAGCAGCTGACCCGGGGCCTGAGAGGTGCCCCTGAGCCCACTGAGAAGCATCAGCAGTAAGCCAGGACACCCCAGCTGCAGAGATCATGGTGTGACCCGTGGCTCTGATCCGTAGCACAGGCTTGCTCACACCCAGTCTGCAGAGTGCATGGTCCGTCACAGCCACGAGCAGCCTGACACGGGCAAGTCTGGTCTACCCCATCAGCCGAGCCCAAAAGGTGTAAAGGGGAGCAGAACACCTAAACTGAGTCTGCTGAGGTGCTTGAAGGATGAAGGGTGGGTGCACCAGCAGAAGAGGACAGGCACTGGAGCTGCCAGCAGCAAAGCTGCTAGGGTATGAGCCAGCGTCCAGTCTAAAGGCAGCAACCACAGCACTAAGGCTGCGCAATGACCAAGGCCATGCCTCTAACACAACTGAGTGTCCAGCTGTGTCGGGGCTCAGCATCAGCTTTGGCTTATCAGCCACGGGGACATGGTTACTAGACAACAATCTCTCCTGTGAGAAAGGCTGAAAGAGCTGGGGTTGCTCAGCCTGGAGAAGAGAAGGCTCCAAGGTGACCTTATAGCAACTTCCAGTGCTTAAAGGGGCTGGAAGAGAGCTGGAGAGGGGCTTTGGACAAGGACATGGACTAATGGGACTAGAGGGAATGGCTTCAGACGGAAAGAGGGTAGAATAAGATTAGATATTACGAAGAAATTCTTGACAGTGAGGGTGGTGAGACACTGGAACATGTTGCCCAGAGAAGCTGTAAATGTCCCAAATCTGGCAATGTTCAAGGCCAGGTTGGATGGGGCTCTGAGGGTCTCCCTGCCCAGGGCAGGGGGTTTGAAACTAGATGATCTTCAAGGTTTCTTCCAACCTAAACTTATTGATGACGATGATAGTTACGATGCTATGGTGATAGCTCAGCCCTGGTGGCACTCCCTGGTTGCCTTGTGCCTCAAAATAGAGGACTAAAGAGCTTTTCCTATCCCAGACTATCCTGATCGCTGGGTCCTCTGTCAGTAAAAGGAAAATGAACAGGTTATCCAAGGATGGACCACACTACCAGTGACAGAACTGGAGAGAGAATCCCCCAGCCAGCCCCACTCTAAAAGCCACACTGGCACACACAGAGGATGTCTCACCTATCAGGACCTCATGCAGAATAATGCCACAGGTATCTTCACCACCAGTGCAGGTTTTCATGGGGCCAGAGCAGCTTCTTCCCATGCTGTGGCAAATCTCGCACTGGAGGCAGGTTCCTGGGGAGAGGAGGACACATTCCTGAGCAGCGGTCATAAGGGATCTCACTTCCCCTTTCACTGATGTTTGATTTCAGCATTGATCAGCACTTTTAACTTTTCTCTTCCCTTATTTATCCCATTTCATTGTGCAATATGTGTTGGGTTTTTCGTGGAATTGCTGATGACAGCAGCCCTACAAACCCTATCACACTGGCAGTCACTCAGGTGTCCCTGGATTCACAGACCCCAAATTCTCTCTGCAGTGAGGAAGGGCACCTGAGTGGCCAGGGAACAAGAGCTGCCAGCAGGTACTGACTGTACTCTGTACAAATTGGAGACTCTCTTTGTAAGCATTATCTGTTTGTAAATCTCTTTGTAGGCATTAGGGGAAATCACTTTACCAGATACCTGCTGGAACACTTTAAGTAGACCAGAATATCAGATAGTCAGCACTTAGAAACTTAGAAACACTTAGAAAGGAACAACACGTATTTCAACCGAGGACAACAAACATGATCTCTTCCATGGCACACACCCACAAGGGTCCAGCAAGTAGATTAACAGCTCCAGGGCATGTGTCACTTCCCTAAACCCAGGTGGCAACTAAGGCATCTTGCAGTGGCTGTGGCATCTACTTGGAGTGGCAGGTATGACCCAAGACCTCTAAGACAGCTGTGCTTTTCTGGAGCAGAATTGAAGGACAGCTGAGATGGCATTATGTCTAAAAATGTCACACAAACCTGGACATGAGTAAAATTAATGAGCCTGGAGATCGATTCAGCTGACCAAAGGTCTGGCTGCCTCAGAGTAGCCTGAATAACTCTGATAACTTTCCTGGCTATGTCACCAGTAAGCATCTCAGAAAATCAGACTGCAGGTTCACATTGTAAATGCCAACACCCTCATCTGCCCTCTGCCTCATAGGACTAAAGATCCCCCAAGACCAGTCACCCTCACCCCTCTGGTGCAAATCCCCCAAGATGAGGAGGTGTTATGGCTCAGATGGCATCAATAGCCTCATACACGAAGCACCCCATTTCCAGACCTCTTCCATGTCTCACAACCCAGCAGGTGACAGTGGAAAACTCACCTGGGTCCAGGAGAGCCAGGAGGAAGCTAAGTCCAAGGGATACTCTCATGCTGTTGGGATGTAAGCACAGGGAGATGCCAAGTCTTGCTCAACACAACATTGCATGCCACGAGGACTTTATAAACTGGAGGGAAAGGGGGGGTTTTGGGGAAGTGGTGGTTGGGGAAGTTCTCTGATGCGTATATGTATACTGCTGAGCACTAGCAGCAGTGTTTGCTTTTTCTTTTAAAGCACAGGTTTTGTCTTTTTCTTCACATAAGTGATGCTGTTTGTCTTTCCCCTGTTTAGAGTGTGCAGCCTGTGGGGTAAGACTGGCTTTCCTGGTGATATCAGGTGTGTCTCTGGTGCAGACTTTGAACAATGCTCAGCCTCTGCCATCCATACGAAGGATGGAGAGGAAATCATTTGAACAGCCCTGTTGTGCTCTCACTGTTGGGCCCAAAGAAGCAAAGTACAGTAAGGACCAGCCAGGAAATTCCCCTGAGGCTGAGTTTTTGACGGCTGGTTTCCCATCTCATCATTCCCATCAGACAGTCAGGAGCTCTCATGCCCAGGGAACAGCAGAAAAGCAGGCAGTGTCAAAGCAGCGAGCTTCCTCTCTAAGCCAGAGTGCAGGTTTAGTTTGCAAAATGACTGCCAAGACACAATTTGGAGCAGGCTTAGTCAAGGATTCTTGGGGTTGAATATGTCAGAGCAGCAAACCAGTACGCCAGGGTTTGGGTTTTGATATAAAACACTTGGAAGTTGATAAGGAAGTCTCCTATTGTACCTCTGGGCTTCAAATCAAACCAAGTCAGCAGAGAGAAAGCATCGATGTGGCTGTGAGACAGCCTGGCCACAGCTTAGGCAAGGTTATAGCAGGTTTTCCATGCCCTGACATCTCATGATGGGCTAATGACAAGCAGCAGTGACTAACTTGCCATTGGCCCGCAGGCTCCCTGGTTCATTTATTGGTTTTATCAGGATGTGCTGCCTCATTAAAACCATTCCCTACCCTGAAGATATCCTCTTGTCCTGCACCAGATTGGACACAGACTCTCCAGGACATTTTACATGGACAGCCAGAGAGAACGGAAATGCCCTCATTCCCCCTCCCCATTTGAGACTAACCTCTTCAAAGGACAGTGCTCTTTTGACATTTCCTAATACATTGAGTAATCCAGTGGGACCATTTCTTAGCTAAGTCCACAGTGATATGAGAATGGGAATCACACTGAAGAAGAGCCTTGGTCCCCCACTGTCCATAATGCTGATATCACAAAGAAACAAGGGAGAATTATATCTTTACCTTTAAAGTATTTTTCAGCTTAGAAATGGTCTCATGCCACAGTAGGTAAGTTAAAATGAAATTAAATTCCAGACTGCAGCCTGTTCAGGATTAAAATTAATTTCTTAAGGTCTTAAACCTCAGACAGAATAAAACCGTGTCCTCAGGCAGGCTGGGGTACCTAGATTGGGGTGATCCTGCCATTTAACTACATATGGAACTGCAGATACAGGTAGGAAAATGAGAGGATGTGACTGTCTCTGGTGGTTTTAATTTCATGCCCTTTCATTTAAGAAGATTACTGAAGTGCCTGGGGGACTTCCTCTGAGCAACATGACTACACTAGTCTCACTGAATTATATAGAACTCACCTGTTTCCCACCTCTCACGGAGGGAGGGTGTGGAGCTGTAGCCTTTTCATGTGCTTTTTTAAAGATGAAACCAAGCATAGCAATGAGAAGGCACAATCTGCAGCAATAAGAGACCTTGGAAAATAAGACTTATTAGAGTCTTATTTCTATTTAATAAAGGTGCTCGGGGGACACCCAGTCACGTCACATAAAAAAAGGTTGGATAGAAAAAACTATCACAGGGGGCTTACATTAGGAATTCGGGGAATTTTCAAACAGTGACAATAGTGAAGCTGATTGCTTGGCAAGGTGTGGATCCTCCATCCTGGGTGGCTTGGAAAAACAGACTAGACCAGTATTTATTAGGGAATTATTTAAGTTGATAGGATCCTGCTCCAGGGCTGAGAGATGGATTAGATTCTCTTTCTCAAGATTCTTTCTAAATTGGTTCTTATATTTTAATTTCATGGTGTGCATGGAGCACCTGTCTTCTGCAGCATGTCCATGCTTCCAGAAGGGGAGAAGGATGATAATACAGCAGTCATAGTCTTCAGGGAGGTGAGAGAGAGGCTGGGGATAAATCTATGAGATAAGATAAAAATCCAACCCTGAAAATAACATTGGTATAAAGGGGAGAAGAAAGGAACAAGATCAAAAGGATGAGATTCTATGATCAGCAGAAGAAAGACATGTATCTAGGCTAGAGCATGTAAAAAAATATATGTGAATTTATCCTGCAGACTTGTAGCAGAAAATTCCAATGGATTTCATAAAATCGGAGAATTTTTTAGGTTGGAAAAGGCCTTTAAGGTCATTGAGTCCATTCATTAACCAAATATCACCAAGCCCACCAATAAACCATGTCCCTCAGTGGAATACCTACATATCTTTTAAATATCTCCAGGGGATGGTGACACCACAACTTCCCTGGGCAGCCTCTTCCAGTGCTTGACAACCCTTTCCATGAAGAAATTTTTGTCATATCCAATATAAATCTCTCATGGCACTACTCAGCATTGTTTCCTCTCATTCTAAGAGCCCAAACATAAAGGTATGTCTTCAAAGCACGAAAATAATATATCAGATTTACATCACAGCTGCAGAACCCAAGTCAGAAAGCTCAGAAAATGTAAGAGAAGTGACAAAAGTGTGATAAAGAAAGTGATGGTTAGAAAGGACTGGGGTGCACAGCTCCTGTAGGAGATACTGGAAGAAAGCCTTGCACAGTCCTAACTGGCACTGAAAGGGAAGATCCCTAACAAAATGACAACAATGGCTTTAAAAAAGAAGAAGTGAGGTCAGAGCTAAGGATAAACCTTCTGATGATGAGATCAGCTGGGGCCAAGAGGAGCACCCTCTTCCTGTGATGAAACATTTGAGAAGGAACCAGAAGGACAGGATGTGCCTGGGTGAAGGGCAAATCCAACAGAGCCCTGGAACCAGGCAAGCACACTGCGGCTGCCAGCCCTCGTCCCTCACAGTCACTGCAGCTCTGGGGGATGCAGCACTGTGACAAGGGCTCCCCTCCCAGCAGCCGGAAGCCAGCAAAGCACTTTCTGCAATGGCAGACAAATTGGTGGTCAGGATGAAGCCCCGTTCATAGGGTCATTGCAAGGTGCTCGGCTGCATCCAAAGAGTCACCCAGCGTACTGGCACAGCAGGGCTGTCACCCCTTGCCCACATTACCAGGACACAGCTCCTGAAAAAGACTGGAGTGACCATCACATCCAAAATAGCCCTTTTTAACCACAATGTATCTCTTTTTCTTCTTTTTAGAAGACAGTCCTAACTTCCCAGCCTTACTGGGATAACATTTGGGCTATGCTAACATGGGGCTGTCTGTGGCTTCAGGACCTTGTACATCACCAACAGCTCTAAAACCTCCAGTAAAAGAGCAAGCCTAACAGTGTCCCATAAGCCCAGGCACACCTTCTGTGGAAGCAGTAGGGCAAAGGTGTCTTCTTGCCTCCCTTTAACCATGACACAAGAAGACAGAGCCACAACGTGTTGGGGCAATTCAATGGTGAAGTCATCCGCAGCCCATAAAAAAAAGCTATAGAAGAAGAATCAAACCCACCCATTTTCTGAGCTGATTCCTTGTTCTCCAGAATGGAGATTGGCAAAACCTGCCAGTCTGGTTGACCAGGCAAGGAAACATAAGACAGCAGCTCTAACCAGCCCATGCAAGGATTAGTGCACTTGTTCCAAACGGTGAGAGCAGGAAGAGTCTCACCATGTTCTTGCTGACTCCAGGCTGAAGAAGCTTTCACATAATCAGAGAATAGTTTGGGCTGAAAGGGGCCTTAAGGACCACCTAGTTCCAACCCCCTCCCATGGGCAGGGACACTTCCCACTAGACCAGGTCAATTTGTCTTAGACATGATTGCACGAATTAATAAACCAGCCAGGCAGTGGTTGGTCAGCATAAATCTAATTGCCACTCCTGATAAGGAGCTTCCCAAGGCACACCCTCAGCTGTGCTCCCCCCAGGGCTCCAAGTAACTCCAGCCAGGAGAAGAGGGGATTTTATTGCCTCTCCCTACCTCCTGCATGGGGTCAGTGCTTGAAACAGAATCTGTGGAGGGAAGGCTGGTGGCACCCAGATGGCTCAAGGGAGGAAAGCCACACTGATGGATTCATGGAGGTCACAAAACCAAGGGATTGTCAACAAGGAAGTTATCGTGTGTCTGGAAGAGCAACATTGCTGTAATACGGAGCCAATTGTCACACTTTAATTTCCCATGCGGACTTTCCATGGCATGGTGTCATTGTCAGCTCCCCGGTGGCTGCACTGAGCCCTGTCCTTGCTGCTGTCCCCAGAGAGGGGTTCCCTCTCTCCTCCAGCCAGTGCTGGATCTGCCTTACCTAAAAACGCCATTCAGGTTTCGGTTTCCAGCCAGGTCAGTCCCTTAAGGGAAGAGCGACTGTTGGCAAAGAATATATGTACCAGGGAAGACGAGTTGAAAGCTAGAAATAATATGAATGTAATAAAACTGCTCCTTAAGTGTTTTCTTCTGTGGGTGAAAAAGATGATAGCTAACAGGTTTTTGCACCTGTGCAGCAACGTTCTTGGGAAAATATACCGAGTCAAATTAATGAATATTATCAAATCACGAAACTTCATCCTTCAAGAGATCAAGATATTTAAAGGAGTGCAACGAACATTTTATTTTACCTTTGACGCTACACCTTTTACGTCATTAACATTGATGAGTTGTTGGCACCCTGACCAATAATTACCTTTTCAGCTGGAATAATTGTCAGGGAATCCAACTTCTTTTCAAGCATCCTGAAGGAAGATAAATTTGCACACACATTAGTGTGTTCAACAAGCTTTCTGTTCCATCATGAGTCATCAGCAATGTCATCTTTGAGTATTCAAGAAAACAGCACCTGTTTAATCCATTGGTGGATGATGCAGAAAGTACGTCCTTACTAGATATTCACAGCCCTTATTAGACATTCATATTTCAACCTCCTCTTCAGTCAATTGCTCCAGTGTGGAGCTTTACCAGCAGCAGAGCTCGTTTGCTAAGAGAGTTCCAGGCTGGCAGCTGAGGCAGATCAGTTTACCAGTTTTAACTGGTACATTAGGACAAAGTTAATGCTGCCATGATCTGGTATCAAAAAAACCCCATGAATATATAAGATGAAGTCCTTTAATACAATATTGATATCCACACATTATATTTATTGTTCATGGCAGTGGTTAGGACTCTCAAAATGGAATAGAAATTCAGTGTTTCAGGAATTATGTCTAAGTGGGCTCTCAAGTAACCTGGATCCGCTCTTCTCCCTTGAAAAAGTGGCCTGGCCCCAAGCCCCTGTCAACTTGATTTAATGTATTTAGATGGCTTTATTTTTTCCTGCTTTCTGCAAGAAAAGCCTTCCCTCCCATATAGGTAAAGCCTGGAGCTCATGATAAAGGTCCCAAGCCCTGGGAAGTACAAGCGGCAGCCTTCTGCATCATGCTAGAATTTGTGAAAGAATTAGTCAAAACAACAGCAATCTATAAACTTCTTTTAAAAGCCTAATTTTGTGGAGGAAAAAGGGAGCAGCCAAAGACAACCTGGAAATGAGGCATTGATAGACTGCAGGTGCTAAGCTGATCTCGGGGATTTTGGAGGACAAAGATCCATTCAGTCACTTGCCTACTCCTTGCCTTGGCTACACACTGCACCCATCTGCACACCTCTGGCATGGAAAGCCTCCTTGAAACAGACGACATACTTGGAAACAGATGTGCAATTGGTAAAGGCATTCATTTTTGCCTTTGACTACATTTATTCTGAAAAACATCACTCCATCAGCTTTTCACTCTCTCTTCCTATTCAGTCAATTACTAACCCTGTCCCACTGAAAGGAAACAAGATTTTATCACGAAAAGTAGCAGTAACAGGAGAATAAAACCTGCCTTGGAAATGGGCAGATTTGTAGCCAAATCAAGAAAAATATACTGTTACCACTAGGCTTGAGACAAAAGGCTATTCTGTGGCTACAAACTCTCCGCATAGTGGGAAGTATTTGAGAGCAGGTGTTTCTTTGAACCATCACAGAGATGCAGCCTGTCTGTTTCTACTGAGATCTTTGAAGTGTGAAGATACAGACAACCTCATTTACCACTTTTTCTTAAGCTGAAGTGATCTGAAACTGACTGAACTCTCCTTACAATTTTTGGCATCCCATCTCTGAGAGTGTGACATTACTCTGTGGATGCCATTTTCTGTTGCAGGATTTTTCCTCTGTGTACAAAGCACATGTCATTTCCCGTGTTTTATGTGCTTTTCAGTACCAGCTTCTGTCTCCTCTTTCCAGGCCTTTATTCAGAAGCATAACACATTGCATAAGGAAGAACCCAGAAAGCCATGCCCTGCAGCACCAAGAGACATGATCCCAGCTTTCCAAATGATGCTCATCTTTCCCATCCCTTTTCAGCCCAACATTATTCATTGGGTGATAAGCATCATAAAATAAAGGTATTCCCAAATGAGTGTGACATATAGCACTAAGAAGATCATGTTTGCTTAAAGCCTCTATTGGTTTAGGCATTTTTTAATCATCAGTCACTTTCAGAAAGCAAAATCTGTTGTTGGGTTTGTCTGGTTGCTCTTTCATTTTCTTACACATCCATGAGGAAATGTGTCCATTGCCCAGGGCAAGACAGGCCCCTAGGCAAAACAACTGTTTGACAAGTTGTAGCACTGTGGATGTTTCAAACTGAAAGAGAGTAGGTTTAGATGAGGTATTACAAAAAATGCCTTCACTGTGAGGGTGGTGAGGCACTGGAACAGGCTGCCCAGGGAAGCTGTGGATGCCCCATGCCTGCAACTATTCAAGGCCAGACTGGATGGAGCTCCGAGCAACCTGGTCTAGCGGAAGGGGACTTGGAACAAGATGATCTCCTAGGTTCCTTCCAACACCAACCATTCTGTGATTCTGTGTTCAAATATTACAGCAAACATCAGATAAATATCCAGAAATGGCAAACGGTGAATGGCAGAGGTAGAGATCCAAGCAAAACTCCAGAGCACTCAGCGTGGAGGTGCCTGGGGTAGCTCAGCCCCAGATGGAAGAGCTGTCACCATGTGGTGGCATAGGAACAGGTGCTGTGAGCAGGCTGGGGTTGGGGCATTGTGCTGGCCTCCAGGATCCAGAGCAGAAGGAGCTGCCCTGTGTGGCATGGAGGTGCTCACACAGCTGCCTCCCATCTGGTTGCACAAGTGATTGGGGAGCTCTGGAACAAGTGGCAGCCGCTGCTGGCCAGTGTCCAGCGCTGTGTATGCCACAAGACAATGACCTTGATATTGCTTGTCCTCAGATGGACAGACTGGAAAGAAAAAGGTAGAAAGCACCAGGTCACCTGAGTGACCGTGCAAGGGACAATCAAACTGTTCTGTGACTTGCACCTCGAATCCCAAGATCAGTTTTGGGCCTCTCATTACAAGAAAGACATTGAGGGGCTGGAGAGTGTCCAGAGAAGGGAACGGAGATGGGGAAGGGTTTGGAGCACAAATCTGATGAGGAGCAACTGAGGGAGATGGAGTTGTTTAGTTTGGAGAAAAGGGGGCTCAGGGGGAACCTTTTCCCTCTCTACAACTCCCTGACAGAAGGGCGTGGCCAGGTGTGAGTCAGTTTCTTCTCCCAAGCAACAAGTGACAGGACAAGGGGAAATTGCTTCAAGTCATGTCATGAGAGGTTGAGATTGGATATAGGGAAAAATTTCTTCACTGAGAAGGGTTTTAAAGCCTTGAAACAGGCTTCCCAGGGAAGTGGTGAAGTCATCATCCCTGGAGGTGTTCTAAAAACGTGCAGATGGGGCACTCCAGGGCATGTTTTGGTGGTGACCATGTGGTGGTGGTGGGTTGACAGTTGGAATTGGTGGTCTTGGATGTCTTTTCCCTTAATGAGAGCCTTAAAAATTCTATGATTCTATGCCATGCTCTTACCTACTAATCCCAAAAGGATGTGGACCAGGATTTCCCACTCACTTACAAACATCCTGGTTGTGGGGACAAAAAACATTCTGGCGAGAAGGTCTCTCCAGGATAATGTATGATAATAAATACATTTTCACACTTACATCCTCATACTACTACACCAACCAAAAACTGACTGGTTTCAGCAAGTCAGGAGACCAGGCTACAGACAACCTGGGCTATATGAAATCAAAGTTTTACAACAAGAATATCCCCCAATAAAAAGTTTCTTAACTTATCAGTGACATATATGCAAACAACACCCCCCAAGTGTGGTCTGTAATCAGCCTGCCCTGTTTCTTCAAACCTGGGATGTTGCAAATATACCTGATAAGGACGATATACAGACAAATGGATGATGCTTGTGTGCCTTCTAGGCCCCAAGCAATCATCTGGGAAACCACAAGATTTTAATGAGCCTGCCCCAGAGACATCAGGTTTTATGGAAACAGATTAAAAGAATTTTACATAACAACTTAATCATGCAGTATAATGAGAAAATAAAAAATAATGCCATACAGATAAGACATGGGAAATTCCAGCCTCAGTGATATGAAATGTATGGAAATGATAATCAGGTGGATATAGAATGAAAATGAAAACAAATGTGAAAGAAGAAAGGCAAATATTTAAAACAGGGATCATAAGATTATTAAAAGACTAGGGCAGTTACATACAAGAGCAAAATCCCTAATGTAGTATTTTTCAATAACGTTTTTGACATCTTTATTTTTTAACTTTTGCATGAACATAGAGGGAAAGGTTAAGGAGTACAACTGAGTTCCAGACCTCTGCATTGTCTTAATGAGGACTTTAAACTGCCTATATCTCAATATGAGGAATGCCAAAATTACATTCACTGGTTACATGGAAAACCTCATTATGAAGGTCACCTTGCCCTAGATTGCAGAGAAAAAAAGATTGCAAATAAAGATGAAAATGAAGGTGAAACTGGGGCTTTGAGAAAGACTTACACTTTCTTCTCACATATCCCAAGACCAAACTGAGAAAAAAATCAATCCTAGAGTGCGCACCCCAGCACTGGGATCCAGACTTCCAAAACCTGTCAGTTTTGTGGGTGAAGATCAGTTTTGAAGCACATAGTGTTCAATACACTATGAATACAATATGGGACCCCAAACAGAGTTGTTGATGTAGGGTTCAAATCTAGTGAATGCTGCCTTTGAAAAGCTGCTCCTAGGGGTTTGCTGCAGCTCCTGTGTCAGGCCTGGCAGCCACACAAAGATTTTTCAGATACTATGGAGCATTTCAAATGGTGCCTAAATGCATTTGATTGCCCAAACTTCAGTATTAGCCTGCAAGTTCAATCCCTGAAGAGCCTATGTATTGCATTATCCCTACAGTTTTCCCCATATCAGATGATCCAAAGCTATAAAACCCACATATTCATGAGACGCTATGATAGTGCTTTGCATGATACAATCCCTCAGGAAATATAACTGCAATGGATCCAGTTATGCCAGCACCGTGTGTATGCAAAGAAAGAGGCAACACCAGGTCCTAAATCCCTTACTGAAGAGACCTAAACACAGGTGTGGTGGTGCACCCCTTGCCTTTTCCAGGCAGCACTGCCATCTGAGGAATGCTTGTTAGGCCTCAGCCTTGAA
The DNA here is from genome assembly GCA_036785705.1 of Acanthornis magna. Lineage (NCBI taxonomy): Eukaryota > Metazoa > Chordata > Aves > Passeriformes > Acanthizidae > Acanthornis > Acanthornis magna. The sequence continues at coordinate 1,870,813 of JAWUZG010000036.1, forward strand.
AAAAAACACCTGGGCTCAGCTCTTCTTGAGCATATTTGCAACAGTCTGCTCCCAGGATCTGCTGCTGCTCTCTAACGGCCTCCTGTTTTCTTTATAAACATCCTTGGAAATTATTTTTCTTCCCTGAACAGCATAACATCCCTGTTCTCAGATATTCAAAGAAAGTGCTGACCCAACTGTGGCCAGGATGAAGCATTGTTATGACTAAAGCCCACCCTCTTGTGACCCTATAAACAGTGCTCCAAAATGGGAATCTTGGAGCTCTCCTAGACCCCAGCAGACTGTGACCAGCAACCTCCCCTTGAGGGAAACGCCTCTCAGAGCCAGCAAACTCTCAAATTTGCCATACTTACCCCTACTCCTCCATGGCCAACCCTTCACCTGACAGGGAAATGCAAAGGCATACAAATGGAGTATTTCACTACCTTCGAGGTGAATTTTTCACAGGTACTTTGCACTGACTCTGTGTGTGCACATGCGTGCATATTCCGTAGCAAATCTGGGAGAAATGCTGCTTTCTTAGGTGTTTAAGTACCTTAGACATCTAAGTTCGACCTGTAATTAAGGTTAAGTCATAAGTTAAGTCAAAAGCTGCTAAGTGTTCTTCTGCTCAATTGCTAAGTTTAACTTCGAAGTTAGGTGTAAGGTTAAATGCTGTTAAGTGCTATTCCTCTGTTAAATTGTTATAGTTAAGTCATAAATTAAGCTTAAGGTATAAATTAAGGTTAAGCTGTAAGTTAAGCATAAGTACTGTCAAGGTTGAGTGCTGTTAAGGTTTTACACCATATTCATTTTTTATCCTTGCCCTCACTGTCCTTTTGTCACATGCACCTAAACACACACACACAGACATATACATATGGACAGTTCTTGGCTCATTTCTGTTTTGATTGGCTGGATTTTGTTTGGTTTCCTTTGGTGTGCCTTAACTGTGCAGTAAGCAGTAGAGTGAATCTTGCCAACGAACTTCATCATGCTGTCACTTAATACTAAATCTGGTTTTTACTGATACCCTTGCAAGTGATTTTTAAGTGATTTCAAACACTCATCTGTAACAACAGGTGAGCTAAGTGATTTCCTCATGGTCTCTAGGACAGCATAGGTACCTTCTCTGCACAAGACCTGCTGCTTGTACTTGCATCATTCATCCCGCATGACAATCCCATCATGGTGGGAACCCCATGTGGCAGAGTCAGAAACCTCACCAACTCTGAGAGCAAGGTGAGGCAAGAAACAGCGTCATGTCAGGGTAGCTCCAGCTGCTGTGATCTCTTGTTATACCACCCGTTGCTAAGGGAATAGCCTCTGTGCTTCACACAGGTTTGCACCCATCAAGACGTGCAATTTATGAGGCAGAAAATCGCTGTAAGAATACAGGTCTTGACCTGCCTTTTGTCTGTGCCAAGGAATAGATTTTTCCTGCCATACTGGCCTGTCAGAGAAGAATTGTTCTTTGGTATGGAGCTGGGGAAGCAGAAAGCTATTGCTCTCTCCCTGTGCATCCATGGGGCTCCTAGTGCCAGAAAAAGAAAATGTAACCCTGTGAAGCCAAGCTGTGATGCAGCCTGCATTGACGCTGCTGACAGAAATGTATTCCAAGGATTAACCCTGACCTGGCAGGCTTTGTTCTGGATCAGACTCAGCACAGACTATACTGTGCTGTCTCTAGGTCAAATCAGGTGTCATCTGACAGCACTAAACCCTTAGAGTATCTCACCATGGCAGTTAAGCCAAGATCACATCTTCCCTCTCCTGTATTGTCTGTTCTGTGTGTCCTCCTCCTTCTCTTCTATTTCCTGCTCCTTTTTCTCCCTCGTGCACTGCTCTTGTGTTCCCCTGGAAAGGCAGTTCATGGAGCAGATCTAACAGTCACCCAGCAATGAAATGAGCGACGTGGTCAGGCCATGCAGCCATGCTGGCGGGGACAGAGAGGACAAGGCTGCAGCAGTCCACATTTAGCTAGGCTGACATTGGCAGGGAACTACACACCAACTTGGTGCATGTGCGGGGTCAGGCACGTATAAAAACATATCTGTTGCCTAAAGTCTGTGTTAGGAATCTTGGCTAATTGAAATTAGATTTATTCAGGACTCAAACCTGTTTTGGTTGAAATATGTGTTGTAACATGACCCAGAAGCACACAGACCTGGTACTGAGGGTTATGGAAGCACAAGCCCCTCCTTCAGTCATGCAGTCCCTGGGGTTTTTTTGCTGGGACCTCTTGTAGGATCTCAGATTCATTTTCAGGGATGTGGGCACACCTCCATCACGGACTGAACAACTCAGTGAACTTCCTGCAAGGGAAGCTAAAAATTTAATTCCTTATTACATGGGGCTGAACTGACATCATTCAATACTTGGAAACTCAGATATGCTGTAGGTCTCTTATGACATCCCCATTCCAGGAATGATCTGGTGACTCCCATTTCTTAGACCTTCCTTGGCCCCAGGCTGTCCAGAGTTTGGCTTTCTATACATTCAAAGCCAAGAATATGACACTTGAGCTTATCACCAATAATACCATGTGCCATGGGATCCCCTCCTGTGCTGGGCTGGCATTCACACTGAAAGGGCAAAGGATCTTTCTTCTCCTTTTGCTCTGCACTATGGGCCTGTCATGTCATGGCCAAAGAAAACTGCTTGTTCCTCTCATGGACTGTAGACAGAGGTTCCATGAGGGGGGTGAAAAAAATCTGCATGAACCGAAGCCAGGATTAAAACACAGTAATCCTGGACAATAGGCCAGTGCCTGCTTATCCAAAACGCTTTTGGCCCCAAAGGAAACGGCGGTCTAATTAATGTCAGCAGAATTAGCATGTGCATGGTTTGCATGCGGTCTCTGCCAAGGTTACAGTTGGCAAGAGCAGACTTTGCCAGGAGCAGCCTGCTGGCAAAGCCCCATATTTTCCACTGCCTTGAAGCGTATCTCTCCTCATTTCAGATACTTTCCTCCACCTGTGGTCTGCTCCTGCTGGTTTAAAAGCCCCCACCCAGGGGGCACATTAACCCCTTCTGAGTCAGCCCCTGCATCCACTAGGAAAGAGACCTGAGTCCCTTATGCAATATTTAACCAGCACTCTAAGCCAGGGATGGTTTTTGTCCCCATTTCAGCCTACAGCATGGATGCAAGACACAACTAGCCCAGAACTTTAACAAGACATCACCAAGATGAATCATTACTACCAAGTTATGTGATTACTTAACATTATGTATACATAACTGGATGAAATGAGCTCTCTCTCCTGTCTTTTTCCTCCTTTGTCCAATCTCCCCAATTATCTTCATCTACTGAAGCCAAGATCCTTTCAATACCTCCAGCTTGCCAGGGAGAGCTGCCCCAGCTTGCTATTTGAATTATAACACACCCTCTAAAAAAGTCTCTGGCTCAGAATTCACCTAAGTGAGAATATCCCTTAAGTGCATAAAAAGGAAAGCACAGTTGGATGAGTAATTGATTCCATTCAGATTGAAATGGAAAAGTCCAGCTAGATCCTACTCTCAGTTTTCTCCTTCTGTGCTTGCAAAGACTGCAGGAGATCTGTTTTCAGGGCTCAGGGATGAATTGAAGGCCCTGGGCTAACTTCCTTGCTGAGGTGGGCTGGCTCAGGGGCACCGCTTGGGATTCACAAGCAGCTGTTCTCTTACAACTAACAGAGAGTTGGGAAAGGGAATTCCAGGGCTGCACAGGTGGAAAGGACATTGGGGGTTGGAACTAGATTATCTTTAAAGTCTCTTTCAACCCAAACAATTCCATTTTTCTGTGATGAGAGAGAGACTTTACAAGATCATGTAGTGACAGGAAAACAGGGACTGGCTTCAAACTAAAAGAGCGAAGGTTTAGATTAGGCATTAAGAGAGAATTCATTATTGTGAGGGTGGTGAGGCACTAGCACAGGTTGCTCAGAGAAACTGTGGATATCCCATTCCTCAAGTGTCTCAGGCCAGCTTGGATGGGGCTCTGAATAACCTGGTCTAGCAGGAGATGTCCCTGCCCACAGCAGGGGAATTGGACCAGATGATCTTTAAGGTCCTTCCAACACAAACCATTCTACAATTCTGTGATTCTTTTTCATGGGGACTTATCTGAAGGATTGTTTTGCAGTGGGGTGATGCTCAGACACTCAAAACTTAACTATAAATTGTAAGGTTGAGATTAGCTCCAAGACAAAGCACAATTTTTGAAAAGATGGGGAGATGTCTGACATCTGGGGGAAGACACCAGGAGCCAGGTGCCTCCCACCAGGAGTCAGGAAAGAGAAAGATCTCAGCACAGCAAGGAAGTTGAGATCTCCAGATTTCTATTCAGAAGAGGAATTGTCGTGGTGCAATTTCTCACAACACAGATAAGTGGAGGTAAGCTGCATCACTCTCTGCCTCCATATAGCACTGAGTAACAAGAAGCAAGGATGGCCACCTGATATGAAGCAGCTGTTTCTCGTCCTGTCTTGACCTATTTGGGGCTGTAGGATCTCTGACAAATTTTTCACTAGGTGCATGTGCAGCACCTGCCACAGAGGAACCTGGAGCTCAGCAACCTCATCAATGTACTAAGGGGACTAACAAATCTAGCAGATATAATCTCAAAGAATGTACAGCAGAGAAAGCAAGCCTCTGCCAGTGCAGGGCCGTTTTCTTCTTCTTCAGCAAAACCAACCAGTTTCAGTTTGCTTCAGGTCTAGGAAAGAAGGACCGTACAAGAACATGCAACACAGGAGCAAGTATCAGCTTAGCCGTGTCTAACCCAGACAGACCTTCTTGCCCCTCTGACATGCCTATCTCCAGCTATCCCAGCAATATGTCTGTTTCTCCTCTGCAGATGGCATGTTTGAATACTGGATAGAGGTGGACAAAGGATGTGAATGGTGTCAGCTCTGAATTCACAGTGTACACCAACAGCCACATTACAAGGGTCGTATGCTCACAGCACTGCTACCCTCCCACCAGTCGTGGCAAGTAGGATGCCTTCCTTTTTCCACAGGAGGGGCAGCAAGCACATTGAAACAAAGGTCCGTGGTCCCTGTGACACAAGATTTGAGGAAAACCTGAGGTTTTTTAAGAGTTTTGCAGAAAGAATTGTGGTATCCCTCATGGCACCATCCACACTGTCATCCTTCATGACATCATCCTTGTAGAAGAAGCACTACCCAAAGTGCCTTTCCATATGCTCAGGCTGGTGCAGCTGAAAGTGGGAAGTTGGCTCAGGACTTCCTCAGGCAAAGGAGGAGGGCTTTCCCCCAAACATTGATTCTCAATGGATTTCCATCTCTGTTTCTTAATGTTCTTTTTGTGCACTCTTGATTCCCACCAGTCATCCACCCTGGGGCATTCACTTGAGTGTTGCCACTCTATTAAATGTGAATTGAATTAGGCAGGAGGCAATTATCTGTGTTGGAACTTTCCCAGGGTATCAGAGCTAAGATCCTCAGCAATATCTGATGAGATATTTACAGAACACAAGCAATGCAGTCATTATTTAAAATTATGGTGTTTCCCACACAGCTCTTTAATATGTTTTTGGGACACTAGGCTTCAGAGTAAATCAGAGAAAGGAGTTAGACCACACCCCTCTATCACAAAGCAGTAGTGTTTTGCTTTGAGATCTCCTTGAGTACTGGTCTGCTGCTACAGCTTTTTTATCCTCAGGTGGCTGAAAAATAGTTCTTTGACATGAGCCATGTTTTGTGTGCAAATTGAGCACTGACATTGCTGAGTCTGTGGGAAGGGTCCATCATCAGTGCAGGTACTGGTGATGGATATTCTTGCCCTCTCCTGACCTGACGGTGATATCTTACCATATTTACAGAATCACTCAGAATATTCTGAGTTGGAAGGCACCCACAAGGATCACCAAGTCCAGCTCCTATTGTTAATGTCATATTTATGAGCCAATGATGTGCTCCCTTTGCAAACTGGGCAAACTACATATTGGGCTATCTTAGGACTTTTGTGGCAAGAAGAACAAGGGAGTTACAGTCTCCGCTGTTGGGTCCTCCATTCAGGAGGGCTATCAAGAAATTGGAGAAAGAGCAGAGGAGGGCTACCAAGACCAGGAAACAGAGCACGTGTCTTAGAAACCGAGTCTAGGGAGCTGGAATGGGTTAGTCTGGTGAAGAGGAGTCTGAAGGGGAGATCTAATAGGAGACAACAAATGGTTGAACTACAGCAGTGGAGCTCTTCTCATCAGGGACAGGTGTTACGAGAAGGAGCCACAAAATGAACTCTGGGAGGTCCACAGTGGACTAGAGGAAAAGTTTTTTAGCTGGTGTTGCAAAAGCGTAACTAGAGGTCCAACACTGGATACACAACTAGTCAATGACTTATAGGTCAGGTCACATTCAAAAGAGCCCATGGGATTCATAAATCACACAATTGATTGAATGCAACACATCGGGGGTTTTTGGTTTGCAAGTGATAATGCAGTAGCTGCAGAGTAGTTATATATGGCACCAAGAGTACAGCTGAAATCACAAGCTTAATATCCCAGGTCAATACTCTCACAGCAGAGAACACAAGGCTTATCAAAATGTGACCCTTCCAGGGAGGGTGAAAAGGACAAACCTATCAATCTGTCCCTGCAATTTCATGTCCAATTCTTTTCCCCTGGTTGGATGCCTACCTTATAAGCCATTGCTCTGCAAAGTGTTGTGGTTGGGACTACAGTCAAGTCTTCCATTCTTTGTGGGCATGTTGTACAGAGTATTTCTTGGTAGGAAGTGTACTTGGCATTTGTGGGTATGAGGTAGAAGAATGAGACCACACAGCCTATACCTTGCTCCATGATCCCCCCCATCAATGCCATGGTGGCACAAACCACAAGACCTCCATCTGCTTTCCATGCATCCACCTGATAGCTCTGTGGCATATTGAGCTCTTCATTTTCTACACTCTTTTACACTTATAACAGCTAGGATGGAGGACCAGCCCTGCGTCTGGTCACCAGTTATCTCCATCCTTGGAGCTTTCCAGGACACAGGTAAATCAAAGCCATGTAAAGTTGCCAGCCTTGTAAAGTGTTGGGGATAGCCCAGCTAGTCAGAGCAAGCGATTGAAGTGCAGATATCTGAAGATGTCTGCAGACAAAGCTTCTGGGGTACAGTCTTCCCATCAACTTTGGGTTTTTTTGTTTGGGCATACAGGAGTTCAGTGAATTGTTTTAGTTGAAAAATAAGTCATAAAACCGTGATCTGTTTCAGGCAGATACATTCTAGAAGTTCCTATGCCAGCCTGGGAACAGCGATGAGTGGCCAGTGGCAGGGAGTCTCTGAGTTGCCACCACTACCAACAAAATGTATACAGGACCACTGCTAATCTAAGATAACCTCTACTTCATAGTAATTTATATTTTGGGACTAACACAGCTCACTGGCTTCCTAACTGAAGCAGACTCGTGTCTATGTTGAATATGAATGAAAGACTGCCGCCCTTAAAACCTGGGTCTGTCGCAGCCAAATCATCCTTGACTTACTGGTTGTCAATCCCATTTCAGCGCTTGTAATGAGCCCCGTGAGTGAGTGCAGGCAGAACAAAAGTCCTGCCTCACCTTACGATAACAATTCAGAGTAAGTAATTTGACAGGCAACAGACTGCCTCCTAATCAAATCAGTTATGAAAGAGCTCGTTTGTGAGAAGAGGAGGCAAGATTTGAACCTGAATGGAACTGCACACTAAGTTTCAGTACAAAAGGAAGATAAATATTGAAATGTGCATTTGCTTCCATGAAGAAAAATTTAAGGCTGCGTAGCTTGCCTAAGGAAAGCATGACAGGACAGGTAGAGAAAGGGGTCCTGGACTGGCTCTGTGCTGCACAGTGAGACAGATCATGTAGGCCAGCCACAGGATGACTAGTAAAAAATGTGCTTTTTCTCTTTTTCATCTCTTCTTCCAGCACACCAAGCTCTTCTAGTTGGTTTGCTGTCATATACAAATTCTTTGTTGACCTTTTTTTACCTTGATTGACATTGTAGTTCTTGAGAATCAATTGCCAGTGAATATAATAATGCTCTCTCCTGCTCGTGATGTTGCAGTATTCCAGGAAACTGAAGTGTTGTGGTCTGTAAGTCACTCATCTGCATGGATCACAGAGGGGTCAGGTAATGGAGAGGAAAGGAAACTTTCCTTTTTCCAGGAAAGTTCTTTGCAGTGCAGCAGGACAGTGGTGAGAGCCTCTGATTTCCCCTATGAAGGCTGTGCTGTGGATCTTACAGTGCCTGTGACCTGCAGTGACTGTGGCTCACTCTGGAACATCATCAAGGTACAAACTGTGTGTTTCTGGTCTCACACTCTTCCTCAGTTTAAGCCAGTTGTTTTTCTTTTTTCCTCCTTTTGAATAATAGCACTGCCTAAACCAGGAATAGTGGATAATTTTAAAGTGTTGTGGGTTCATGGCCAAAGAGTTGATGACAAATATCTCTATGGATGGGACAGAGTGACAACACATAATCGTTGCAGCTCACCACAGTTTCCTAAGCTGTAATATTTTGGTTGCTACTCTTCACATGCACACAGTCAAGTATACCAAGAGGGAAAGGACAATCAGCAAATCCAAATTCTCATCATGTCCCGCATCTGTTACCAGAGCAAAAGCATAAGCCAACAGCAGTAAAGGTGCACTATACAGTGTTAATAATGGCTTCAGAAATATTTTCCCAAGCTAGATTCCCAAGGAACAAGTGTCTGAGCAGGGCAGGAGGAACAAAAGCCAATGGTGAGCAAAAGGTGCCACACAAGTTCAGCAAAACCTTTGCATGACAATGCCTGTTCTGGCTGCACTTTCAAGGAACTTGACAAGAATCGAGCCAAGGACTCAGCACAAAGCTGGAAGGATCCATCAGATACTGGGTTGATGGGGAGTCACTGGGTTGATGGGGTGCTATTTCACCAGGATGTGTGAGCACTTCCTTCAATTGGTCAAGTCCTGTATGGGATGCCATCACTGGTCACCACAAAAGTTTTGGCTCCCAACCCAGGTAGTCCAGGTATTCTGTATTGCCTGCTGGTTTTCAAATATGTTCTTCTATCTTTTATCCCATGCTCTTCATTCTTGAGGGAATTTTCCTTGTCCCTCATCTTCTAACATCCCTCTGTATCCAAACCATCATTTTTCCATTTTTTCAGGCTGATCCTTAGGGTCTCACTTCCTTCTGCCTCCTGGTTCTTCATCCTGCTGTTCTTGTCTGGCGTCGACTTAGCCACTATGAACTAGGCACATGTCTTCAAGTGAGGCACAGGGGACTCCATATCCACAATTAAGTTACTTTTCTCTATTATGGCAAAAAAGAGGAGAAGGTGGGGAAGCAATACGTAAACAATATAAAAATATTCTAGGAAAAAGGGCTCTGGAGGAGTCCCATAGCCTCCTTGGTTATAGAGCCAACATCTAACAGTACAGTCAGTCACTGTCTTTATTAAACTTGCTTTTCAGCCAAATATGGCTTTCTTAGAAAATGGAAAGCCATTGCAAAATGCTTAACTATTCCCACATCTCTGGATCTCAGTGCGGAGGGAGCCGGGTGAGGCTCTCCAGGGACAGTCACTTTAGGGAAACCATAATCTCCTGCTGGCTTGCAGGCCAGGCCCCTATAGACTCCTATGAAACCGTGCTGGGAGGAGAAGCCCTGCCTCAAACACCAACAAGGCTAGAAGATACAACATGAGTCATCTCATAGCTGTCTCTAATCCAGGCTCTGCATGTCACATTTACTTTCTGTAAGACACTGGAACCATAGCAACTGATAGATAAAAGATGCCTGAGAGCCAGAGCCAGACCTGCTCTTATAGGAAAGGCAAAGAATAAGAAGAGAGATCAGGTAAGAGAAAACAGAAAAAAATCGAAGGTGGAGGGGAGGGTGGTGCTGAGGAATACATTTAAGACAGGCAGGTCGCTGTGCAAGCTGCAGTTGAGCTCCGGGGAGCAGGAGCCAGAGGCTGAGCCCCAGGCAAGAGGATGTGAACTGCTGCCCCTTTGCACAACAAAGGCCACAGGGACCTGCAGCCTGGGCAGGGGATGGGGCACTCAGGGACACACCAAGAGCCAATGATCCCAGGCTTTCCCCACACTTAGACTCTTTCAAAGGCACCACCGAGCTGTTATTCTGTTATTGCACCATGATTAAATTATTTTAAGGATCAAGAGGTCTGAAATTCTGCTGTGGGAAACCTGGGGTCAAGCCAGTAAGGAAACCTGGTCTGACTGTGAGTCTGGGGCATGTAGCTGAGAAGAGGCCTCGGTCCCAGCTCAGGGGCTGTGAGTGTGATGGCCAAAATGGCTCTTGGATGGCTGGACAGTGAAATTTCCTTAACAGCAGTTGTCACCTCACATCAGAAAAATAGCATACGCTATTTTTGTTGGAAGAGATCTACAGCAATCATCGACTTGCTCATGATGCATTCAACTCCTGTATCCAGATTGTTGATAAATATACTGAACTGGCCCTGGAATCGACCCCTGAGGCAAACCACTGGTGACTGCCAGCCAAATGTGGCCCCATTCATTACCACCCTTTGAGCCCTGTCTTTCACCCTGTTCCTCACCCAGCACACAATGAATCCACTTATCCCACAGCTGGACACTTGTGAGGGACAGCGCCAAAAGCCTCCCTAAAATTCAGAAAAACTACATCTACTCAGAAAAATTCCATCTACTCAGAAAAACTGCATCTATGATAGGTGACCCTATCATAGAGGATATCAAATTAATGAAACAGGACATTCCCTTGGTGAACCCATGATAGACTGTGCCTGATGATTGCATTTTTCTTTAAAATCCTCCCTGAACCATGTCATGCACTAACTAATTCTAGGCATTGTTGTGTTCCCCCTTCCAAACCATGGATGTTTCTTGCTACAGACTTAAAAAAGACTTGTTGCCAAATTACCCTTTGAGCTGTGGGCTTGAGGGACTCACCTGAGTGTTTTGCAAAACCCCTAGAGCAGGAAATCACAGGTTTCATGCCTTGGGCAGAAAGACTGAACATCCTGGAGATGCAGCCAGCAGTGGGCAAAGAAGTGTGGAATAAAAAAACCACACCAATACCCCAATAAAAGTATTTTTCTGCTATAAACGCAGCTGAGAAATAGAAGTGGTTTATGCTCCTGGCTCTTATATCCTGGCAACTGCAGTGCTCTAACACTTACCGTGCATTAGTGTAAATAAGATCTAATTTAAAGGTTTACATTACCCCAGCTGCACTCACACCTCTGGGAGAACAGGCCCTGGAGAGAGGCCCATCAACCCCACAGCCCCAAGCCCCTCCGAGGAGCATCGCAACAGGGCTCAGATAAAGAACCATCAGGAAGAAAATCACCTTCCTTCCCCTCTCTGGGGCTTTGAGTTCACTTCAACCTCCCCAAAGAGCTGGCCCCTTCCCGGCAGGATCTCTGCAGCGCCCTGATGACTTGACTGTGTTTGCCTCATATCTGGAGAGCATCCATGTGATTCACCCACTGCTCCTCCAGGGCCTTGCGGCTTTGATCCTTGTCCACATGGCTCATTTTTGTTTTCACACAAGAGAGAAAATAACAAAGATGACTGACAACACACAGGATGAGGAGTCTGCTCCGCGGTCACCGAGTGCCAAGGGTGCAGGCCCAGGCGTTTAACCAGACCGGCTGGTAGGCCTCGGGTGCCATGCTGTGCTGGGATCTTACACCGCCCAGCTTCCAGGAGCCAGCTCTGCTCACCAGAACAGCGCATATTTTCCCTCAAAACCAGAGAAACCAACGTAATTGCATTCCCAGAAATTAGTAACAGTGCAGAATGGCAGACATTTTACAAGCTGACTTACAGCTGTGAGTCAAGGTTTGGTGTTTGGGCCTGGTTTGCCCAATGATACCCTGAAACAGCCAGAAGCCTTTAATCCCTTGTTTCCTTTTCCTTTTTTTAAAATTTTTTTTATAGGTATATTTCCACACATGGCAAATAAGCAAGAACCGAGCTTCCGCAGTCAGCAGCTGAATATGGAGAGGACTCCAGATGGCAGCTCTTTGCAGAACAACCTGCTTATCCAAAATAAGCCTTCCTCTCTGAAAAGCATGGTCACTTTTATGCCGATTCCATTTTAAACTAGAAAAGTTTTCAAAAGAAAGACTGTTTTCAAGTTAAAAAGAAATTGAAATTAATTTACATCCATATTGTATATCTATCTCAACTCTAGCATCCTGTTATCACAGGGATCTGCTTCCCTTCCTCCAGTCCTTGGAGATTATTGTAGTTTAACTGTCACGCTTACTAATGTCCCACTCAATGGCATCAATAATACCATTTCATTTCTCTATCCAGCCACAGACATTTATAGAATCCGTAGGAATTCTTCATTCCTGCTCCATCTACCCTTCTCCCATCTTTGCCCACAATGGGCCGAGTGGTTCAAAGGTGTCAGGGAGATGCAGGCAATGCACACACTCACTCCCTTACACACCTGTACTGCACGATCACATAGCCCTGGTCTCCTGGGGAAACCAGACAGAAGTGGATAATCATCTCATTGTATGTCTGCAAGAGTAAAATTATCCCCTGCAGGAGAGAAGGCTTCTTGTGTGAGTAGATTTCCCTGCCTGCGGAGCACTCATATGCTAAAAACAAGAGAAGAGTACCACGTGAGCTCTGAATCCAAGGCAGAGACGAAGCTTGTTTTGAAGAGGAGAGCTTGTTTGCACACAGATCACTCTGGAAGATTTTTCCTGGGTTTCCTTTGAAGAAGCTAAACAAAACCTCAGAGGAAAGAATAGTGAGAGTTTTCTTCTTATCTACGTGGTGTACAGCTGATGAGACAGGGTACAGCCAAGAGCTAATCTGCAACACAAACTTTCCCCCAGAGACACCACTCGGCCCCCTTAATGGGATATCTTTGATGCCATAAGGGAGAAAAATAGGAGACCAGAACTACCAGCAAGGACACACACCATGAAAGAAGACCCACACACTTTTTGGTCATTTCCTTTTTCAGGCTTCCTCCTTTCTTTGAAGTGGAGTTTCTAAGGGATGTGCTTCATGATGCTCCCAAACATGCACAAGGGAAAGGAAGTAAGGAAGGAAAAAGAGATTAAATGGGTTAAAGGAGAAGCCTCTGTCTGAGCATTCTCACACCTTTCAAGGAGTTGCACACATATGACCTAAGACTTTCAACCACTGGGACTAGAGCCCCACTCCAGTGAGATATATATATGCAAAAAAGGGTTAAAGATAAAAGGAAACATGCCCAGTGGTGCCAACTGACACCACCTGAAATGCAGGTACTTGATAAACAGCCTGGAGACAAAGGCTTAATTAAAGTATTTTTCTGAAAATCAAAACTGAACCCAAAAGGGAGGGACCATATACTGTCTTACTGTATTCTTATTTTGCTGCTCAAGTTCTAGGAAAAGAAAATTGGATACACAATTCTCACATCAAACTGGTAATAAATAGCCAAGCCAGCTGATTGATGACAGATTCTTGAAAATCAACAAAGAATGAAATGGGACCTTACATTACCCCTGATGTCAATTCTGGTGACAACTGCAGCACAGCTAAGTAGAAAACTAAAAAGGATGAATGATCCAAAGTGGTGGAATGGTGATAATTTTGAAAATAAAAAAAATCTATTAAGAGTGTATAGGATTCAAGTTCCAAGTTCTTGAAGAATCTAAAGAAAGAGTTCTCATTTTTTGCTGTGAATCAGATAAGGCATATGATCCCACTGGGACAGAGGTAGTAAAAAAAATTAGATCTTATTGTTCCAGTCATACTAGCTATTAATTTCATGTGTTATGTGGAAGTTAACAGTGAATTTGGCAGAATACAAACTACTCTGCCTTGTGAAAGAATAAATTCGATACCAACTGCAGTCCCTCTCCCAACCACAATAAATCCAGCTTCCACTCTGCTAATAAGAGGAGTTGATCGCCCACATATCTGAAATCGGGCCATATTTTCTTAAACATGTAGGGACAATAGGTATTATTTAATCTTTCATGGTCACTGAAACAGGTAGAACTGATGAGACAAGTTGTTGTTTCTACAGCCAAACTGACCTGTTCACCTTTCCTACACACATCCTATGCGGGATGGTGAGCATGTCTACAGGAACAAGCCTTTGCCCCCTAGGAATGAACAAAAAGAGATGCAGCTGGAACTATACAGACAGGATTGAGACTTTTAAATAGTGTATGTGATTGTAAACAAATTGAGCAAATTCACCACAAGTGACTCAGGGAATTTGGAATACCCAGTGTGGTCCTCTCTGTTAGTGTTAGGGACTAACCAAAGTCTTGTGTCTGATACACAACCTTAGCAGGAAAAATCAGGGAAAGAGACCAGCAGTTGCTTGTTGATCAACTGCTTTTGCAGTTGCAGTGCTCTTGCAATAGTCCAGGGTAAAGTTTCACTTGGCTTTACCTGCATCAAAGCTCAACTTTTTACTGATAGTCACCTTGTACTTAATATTACAGAGAGCAATTACACAATTTGAAAGATTTCATGAACTGCGTACAGCATGTTAGCAGGAATGCTTAATAAAAACAATGGGAGAACTGTTGAGAGATATTAGTTGTTTAGCTTAAATAAGTAAGTTCAAATAGAATGAGTCACAGACTTACAGTATTGTGTGATTTAGTATGTTGTTTGCTTAGCTTTACTTGCTCAGCATGAGTAGCTGGATTTGCTGAAGCCTTAGTCTGCAAGCTGTGGACTTTCACCTAGATAAGTCTGTGGCTGAGAGTTCATTTTCTTAGTAATTTTCTTAGTAGCTGGTGCAGTGCTGTGTTTTGCCATTAGTACAAGGAAAACATTGATGACACACTGATGTTTTGGTTGTTGCTAAGTAAAGTTTATCCTAAACTCAGGACTTTTTGTTTCTAATTTTCTGCCAGCAGGCAGGTACATTAGAAGCACAAACCAGGGCGTCGCCTGAAGGAGCTCGGTTCCAAGGCTCTTGTGTTGCCCCAGGCAAGGCCATGATGTGGTACATGCGGAGCAAAGGCTGTGACAGGCAGGCATCAGGGGATGGGAACTCACCTGCCTCTGTCCCTCCCTCTGCCTCCACCATGGAAAACTCCATGTGAAATTCATATAGAGGTAGACTTCAACAGGAAGGAAAGAGGATGGAGGAGGGAAGGATTTAAACAGATTTTCCCAAGATTTGGCTGAAATGTCTGAGTGATTGTGCTGGCTGGGAGGTGAGGAGACACTGAGGATCCCATCAGAGAGGAAGGTTCAGGCACAGTAGGAAGGGAAGCCTGGTCAAGGTCAGAAACCTTGGCAAGAGAGAAAGGGGAGCAGGTGGAGGAACAGAGCTGGGAGGGTACATGGGACAGCGCTGTGTCCCTGAACTCCTGCCATGGCTGTTTTGTCCATTGACCATCTTAAATTCCTCAATGGCTGAGCTCGGTTCCCACGTGTTTAGGGCATAGGTGACCATAAAGCTGTGTTACCTTGGCTCAGGAAAAGGCTCTCATTACCCCTGCTCCCTTTGTATGTTACTTTCCTCCCAGGGGCTGACAGAGCTGCAAATGTTTCCTCCTCAAAAATGAAAGGAAGAAGCCATGAAGAGACCAAGCCCCGAAGGGAAATAATAAACAAACCCGTGACAGCATCACCTCTTTGATAAAATGCTGGGAATATTTTATGAAACGTCTTCAGAGAAACGTGGCTGGCTGCTCGCCTGGAGCAAGAGCTCCCAAGTTCCTTGTGCCCCCAATTCACAGCTTGCTTTATCAAGGCTGGTCCTTCCCCTCCCGCCTCCATCACTCACAAGTATAAATGGTGCTGGGGGCTCTGCTAGGACCGAGGGGGTGCAGAGCAGCAGGGAAAACACTGAGGAGGAGGAAGAGGGCCTTAATGAAAGAGAGGAACAGGACAAAACCTGGTAGAGAGATTAATCTAAGAGACACCAAAATGCAGAAGAGGCACATAAAAGGGCTGAGTGGAGAAGAGGTCATGGGAAGGGAAAATACCAAGCCACTTAACCAAAATGATTGAATAGCAAATGCTGTGCACAGGCTGTCTCCTTCAGTGCACGACATTATCTTCAGTGTGCACCTTCTCCCTGCCTGCCCAGGGGCAGGGTGGTGCTGCTCTCTCTCCCTCTACTTTAAAGACACCCAAAGGCTCGTGCCCAGACCAGCAAAGGGTCTCAGGCGTGGGAAAGCTCTGCGTCGCCACTCCTCACTTCCAGACACCTGGCATGCACACTGCAGGAGACACAAAAGTGCCCTATGGCACAAACAGGGAGATCCACCCTTCCAAAACCAGTTCTCATCTCCTGAGACCAAGGGCAGTCCTTGAGAATTTCCATCCTGTGTTATTATTCCCTTGGTTATACATACAAAACATAATTCTTTTCCTCAGTTCTACAGTTCAGGATAGACCCAAGAGCCGTGGTTTAAAGTTAATGGTTTCATTCTGGCCACTCTCAGTGAGCATGAAATTCAGGTTTTAAAGTCACTGAACAGAAATCAAGCAGAGCTATTGTTGTCATCAGCCCTTCAAGGTCATGGTCTTCCTTGCTTTGCTGCTTTCTGTCCCAAGGATTTTCCTGCTAGTAATTCCAGTCCCAGAAGCAGGGAGGGTGGAACACCACACTCCCCAGGCCTTGCACCATTGGCAGTCAGGGATCACACAGCCCTTCAGAGGACTACTTAGCTTATGAATCTCAGAAGAACCAGTACAAAATCCACCTTCTTCTGGCCAGGGATCCTGGCTGTAGAGCCTTCCTCACTCTAGGTATTCCAGAGCCAACTGGGCACAATCCTGTGCAATGTGCTGCAGGATAACCCTGCTTAAGCAGAGACATTGGACCAGATGGCCAAGCCAGTGGTCCCTTCCAACTTTACTCATCTCTGACTCAGTGATCCTCCAAATGTTCTGGAGCAGCAGCATTGCTGCTCCTAGAGTTCAGGGAGTAGCTGAGCTGGGATTTATTGGATTGTGCCTCTCCTGTGGGCCAGTACATCTGTCCCACTGGCTCAGAGGACATTTATCAGCATGGCTTCTCCTCGCCCATCATCTTCTTTCCTCCTGGAAGGTCAATAGAACTGTAAATATTTCCTGAGTGAGCACAAGGTAAATGAAAGGACTCAGACAGGCAACTATTTGGCTGGAGATTACCTAAAGCAATGCAGCAAGAAAGGGAAAGCAAAGTCAAAGAGTAACAGAAATTCTGTCCTGTGCTGGGTGGAGTTCAGAGGTTGCAGGAGAGCCCAGAAGGTTTAAGTGAAAATGTGATTGTTTCAGGGTCTGAGCTGGCAGCAGTCAAATCACAAAATACTGCCATTACAAGTTGTTCCCATGACTCCATACCTGAGAGGTGAGTGTTACCCAGATATTAGCCTTTAGCATTACTGCTCTGGGTTTGAGGCTCCTGGCCAGGGACAGGGTACAGTTTTAATAAGAGCCTGTCATGTGAAATGACATGTTTGTGTGACTGACACCTGAGTGTGCTCAGTTCAGATAGGACAAGGAGATCAGTGTATCCCTGTGACTCAAACTACATTTATTTTAGCTCCAGTATCTCAGGCTGAGCCTTAGCTCAGGGAGCATCCACTTGGGAGGACCATCCACCAGGGACTATTTACCACTGATAGCAGCCAGAAACCCCGCATCTGGGGTATTCCCTGACAGGTTCTTCAGGAAGGTGTTACTGTACTCCCAAGTACAACTTAAAACAGTTGAAAACCTCCTGGGACAAGCTAAACCTGCCTAGCAGGAAAGTTGTCTTCTGGTGAGAAAATTACAGAAAAATAAGTATTAATTATGAGACAACATCAGTGTTTCTCCTTAGGACAGTGAATGAGATTGCTCCTCCCCATATAAACCAACAAATTCCTTTCGGTTACTATGTAAATGCAGTGTTACTCCAGCTCCTCAAGAGAGCTGGTTTCAATGAAGTCTCACAACTCAAACCAAACAAAGAGTATCTGGAAGCTCAAAAGATGCCTCATCCATGCGGTTTATACTGCTCCCTGTCAAAGCATTCCTAAAGAGGGTAGGAGGTGTCAGCAGCTGCTGTTGGAGACTGGGTGCAGGGGCAGGCAGACCTTTCATCTGTTCCCTCTGCCACTCCTATGCCTCTGTGGAAATGGGTACACTACCACAAAGACAGTGCAACTACTGAGATCTGCCTCTAACCAGACCACAGTTTCCAGGGGGGAATTCCACTCCAGTTCAGTGATCTCCAGGGTTTGACCTAGTTGCACACACCCAGGACTCTCACAGCTATCTGCATGGGGGTTTAAAGGTGTGACATGGGGCCTGCAGGAGGTCTCAGCCCCTCTGGAGTGGCAGGTAGAGCCAGGCAGGATGACCCAGGGCATCTCAAGTGGTTCCAGAGCCCTGCACTTAGGGATCTGAGTTGAGTCCATAGTCTGGACAGACAAAAAGGCAATTCAGTTCTCCTTTCCAGGTGCACTCAGGGAAAGTTCCTGTTGTCGCTTACCAGTTGGAGCATAGTCATGGGCTCCCAGACTTCTCTCAACTGCTCTTTGTCCCTCTTGCACTGTGCTTCTGTCGTGCTGCAGAGCTAAGACAGCTTCTGCACCTGCCCCCTCTTATGGATTTTCCTACACCCTTGCACAGTCATCCTTCGACCCTCAGGACCCTGGAGGTAGCACAAAGGTCTTCTCAGAGTTCCACCATTCTTGTTTAGAGGCTGGAGACATCATCATCTCTCTCTTCTGTCTGGAAGGACAAATATCATCCCAGTACCAGGAACATCCATCCCTATGGTGTGTTTCTCAAGCTCAGCTGTTCATCAGGGTAGGCGCAGGGCTGGGCTGCAGTGTCTGATGTCTGCTCAGCAGTTGGAGTGCATGGACTATGAGGCAGCAGACACAGAGAGAGGTCTGGTGGCACGTCACTTTGTGTTTCTGTGGCTCAGAGATAGAGGAGACTCTCTTATCTCGTGTTCCCACCAGGGACAGAGTGACGAATTTAAAGAGCTAGTGGTATTCCAGCCACTGAGCAGTGGGTAAAGGCACAATGTCCCAAATTAGATGAGAGTAAATCCTGTCCACAGAGACACAGCTATTCTATACACAGTATTTTCAAGGAGCAGAAGGTTTTTAGGATGACAAGACCTGACCAGAGCCCCAGCTATCTCTCTGTCTTGGACATTACATCCATGCTACATATGATGAATGTTACAGGACTCAGGGACATGTTTTTCATCCTGAAGGTAATTACATGGGAGCACACTGGCAGTTCAAATGTCTAATGAGAAATACTTGGGTCTCACATCTTATACCCAGATTGCAGATTTTCAGCTCTCACCTGAGTAACACAAGAGGGCGACAAAGTCACATCCCAATATCAAAGTAACTGTTGTGGGAATGCATGGCACCAGCTGCTGGGCAAGCAGGGGCAGCAGGTAAGATATTCTTACCTGTTCCGGATACCTTGGGTCAGGGTGGTTATCTGCATTCAAAGGCTGCCTGTTCCCTGCCACCAACTGCAAAGCCAGCTGTCACACAGCCACGCAGCTCCTGTGAGCCAGCTGATCCGGGCCACACTCATTGACTGAGGTACAGATTAGCTGTGTCAGTGCTACTATTAAAAGAACTCATGCAAGTAAGAAAAAGAAGCCATAGCCACTTTCATTTGAGACAAAGTGTAGAGGAGTGATGGACATTTTAGAGAAATTTTCTCAGATTACAGAAAATTTCATTTAGCTGGTTCTAGGCCAGCAGCAGAAATCAGTAGAATGCAAGCAGACATACTGGGGAGGAGGGAGAGCAGGAGATTTGGTAGATAGAAACTGGGCAAATTCCCTGAAAGGAGCTAAGGCAATTGGTGATCCTGCAACCAACAAAACCACCATCTCAGGCAGCACATTTCTTGTTATATTTTCAGAGGTGCATCCCAGTTAGAAAGCTTTAGCCTGAGAGCTTGTTCTCCTTGTTGTGTTCCTCCCATTTATTTATTCTTCACCAAGGTGTGGGTGATGGGGAGAAGGAAAGACAACAAGCAGATGATCTATCAATGCTCATCTGCTTTGGGCACATGCGGAAAGCTGCCCTAGTACAGCCCCACCAGACCTGCCTGGAGGTGTTTAGTCAAATGGAACCAGCTCCTCCATCCCCAGCCACTGCCAAAAGGAGAGGTGAAACTCAGTTTGGGATGGAAGGGCTGCGTAAAGGGAGACTGTGCTATTCTCCCACCAACACTGCTGTGTCAAGCAGACTTTGATTCATGCTCCCACAAGGTTAAACTGAGCAGGGTTTGAAAGAGATCAGCCCTGCTGCTGCCATTTTAAAGATGGAATAGAGCAAACAGACCTGGAAGAGCTTCCCAAGATATGCCAAAAAGGTCAAAGCACCTGCAGCAAAGAGCTTAGATGGACAAGAAACAAGAGGAATTGAATACATGGCCACTTCCATCTTGCTCTTTAAATTTCACAGGTTTTAAGGTCAGAAGGGACAAATCCTGTCAACCTGACCTTCTGTAATGGAGAGGTCTGGGAATTTCCTCCAGTGGGACTTGCAGTTTGCAGTTTAACTGAAAGACCTTTTTGCAAGACAGCCAGCCTCAATTTGAAAACCTCACACAATAGAGAATCCACAACACCTTTTAACATTTTGTTCCAACAACAAATTACTCTCCCTGTCAAGCATGAATTATTTAAATTGTAGATTTATTTCTTCCTACAAAGCATATTTCAATAGCTTGACAGCTGGAGCTCATCTGACCTAAAACCCGGATGACTATATTTGGCCAGATGAGGCACTACGGGGTTATTCATTGCCTTTGAAATTTTGGGGAGAGGGGGGGCGAAGTTTGGATTTGCATGGGTCTGCCAGGTGAAAAATGCCCAGAAAATCTCTCAAGGCAGCTAAATTGAAAACAAGCAGAACCACAACTCGCAGCAATTTCAGGGTGCCTGCTGCCAGGGAAAACACCTTTCCCTCCCCACCCTTTAGTAACACTTCTAGGGCTCTTGAAATCTGATGTATCAAATTGTGCTGTGCACTGCCCTCTTTATATGGCTAGCAGAGAACAAAGACAAAACCATGTCTCATATGGACCAGACCCTTCTGGAGGCTGCATTCTCCCTAGCTCACACCCACTAATGGCAGGCAATGCCTGCCCCTTTTCTCATGTTGAGGGATCTACTCAGCAGTGCTTAGTGCTTCTCCTATAGTAAAGCCAATGCTTAAGACAAAAAATTTAACCTGAAACTGATATGACATTTTATTGCCATTTTAATAATGGTAATAACATGTACCATTGAGGCTTGAGTAAGGGAGGTAGATAGGAAAAGGTGGTTACACGCCCAACAAAAACAGGAGGAATCCGTTAAGTAATGTAACAACAAAAAGGGAAAGGCGAAAATGGGAAGAGGAAAACGGAAAGGTCCCAAACAAACCAGAACCCATTCTACACCTTCCATCAAAAGTCTTAAGATCTGCAGAAAGATCTTTCATGGACTGATCAAGCCAGTTGAAGATACAAAGTGGTGGAAGAGCAGAAAAAAACGATCGTAAGTCCTGAAGGTAAATGAGAATCTGCAGCTATGTTACTTGATCACAGTAGTATACAAGACTGGTACATAGAGTTTGAGGGAGAAGCTTTCATGTTAGAGGTGGAAAAAAAATGTGCTGTCCACACACAGAGCAAATCAAACAAACCTGGGAAATTTCTTCCATAAAGCCATTTGATTTCTAGCTGGTGAATTGTAGGAAATCACATTCATCCAGACCTCGCTGAATTGTTCAGTATGGTACCATGTGGGAAGTGGGGAGTTATTTTAAGGCAATACAATTAATACAGGAAAAAAACAGCAGTACACACACCAGCCAAAGAGCAACAAGAATTTTATTTATAGGGAAGCAGCTTGTCTAATTCTGTGAGTACTGTATTCAGGTCTGTAATACTGTTCCTTGCCTACTGTAGCTAATTTTAAAAAAAGGTGACTTGTGTAATATGCTAGATGGGGCCGGACAGTACACAAGGGCAGAGTAGGATTGCACATTCAGAATTATGTTAAGTGAAAGAATAGTAAGGGAATTTAAATTGTACAGAGGGTGAAGGACAAATACTTACCCAGTGGTGCTGTTGCCTTAAGAATAAGATGCCTGACAGCAGGACACTCTCACCCCCAGCCCACGCCTTGGCCATTATACAGGGCACAGCTATTCCATCTCCTCCCACCTGTCCCAAAAATCACACTTCAGGAGGGAAAGGAATAAAACACAGATGGAGCATGTAGATGTACTGCCTGAAAGGGTTAAATCCCCTTCGCTCAGGCTGAAGAGGAAAAGGGCTTGAGGAAGCTATTGCTATAGATGACTTCCTTTTCATGGTGAAGTTTGTTGACAGCTGCTTAAAAATACAACCAACGCTAGCATTTTACAGTGTGGGTATTGACATTTTATTTTTTTAAAAATGCAAAAAAAAAAAAGAATACATCCTTTCAGTGACTGGAAATGTGTACAAAGTTATGCATTTCAACGAATTCATGCATTAAAGAAACGGGCTTTGAATGAGTTTCTCTAATGCGTGGGACTTACAAATTCTTTCACAACCCATAATGCTTTTTTCAAATACTCTGTATTAATATGGCATTGGGAGAGCCAGAGATCCCCTGAGATGCTAGTACTGCTAGTACAGGAGGTGCCTGACCTCAGTCCCTCAGCCATGAGTACCAGGAATATCCCAGTAATTCTGCAAGGTAGAAAAGGAAGTGCTCCAAAAAACATAATGCTGTAATCCAAGACCACCCCAGGAAAATCCAACAATATCTCAAAGCTGACAGAGAATCGGCAGTTCCCACACATCTCTAAATCAACTCATCCCAACTTTGGTATTTAGTAACAGCTTTAATGAGTATATTTATATATAAATCTACCAAAAAAAAAAAAAAAACCCCAACAACACTTATGCAAAATTTACATGAACACACGCAACTTTAGCAACACTGTGTTTCCAGTGGATCTTAGCTATTAGCTGCTTGCAGTTTATATACAAAGCTGATTAATTGGAAAGGCTGCTTCAGGAGCCAAGCTTTCTGTTTAGGTTAGCCCCTAGCTAGAAAAAGGATTTCCTACCTGTGATCTTCTAGGAGCTGGCAATATTAAAATTTTGTATTACAACACCAGGGTGCACTTGTTTGTAAACATTTTGTCTTAATATTGAATGAAAATCCAATGCATTCTTACTCTCTGCACTGACATTATAGATCAGCTAGCTGATACAATATTCTAGGAATTCATAGGAGATGTAAAAGTTTGGCCAATAAAAATCCTTTAGACAAGTTAATTCCTGGTGTCAAGTTACTGACTTTAAAGCAACATCAAGCAGAATTTGATCCACACTAGAATCAGAGGCAAATTTTGTCCAGGATGTAGGAGTTTCCAATCCATGCCAGCAAAACAATTTCAGTTTTGCATGATCCCCATGCTACAGATTGGAACACAGGTTTGAAGTGAAGCAGTTTGCCAAGGGCACAGGCAATGTCAGCAACATATCTCAAAAGAACTTCAGATTGCTGAACACCTGATTCGTGTTGGACAGCAATGCCCACTTCTCCCCTGACTCCTACAGTCCTCAATCCCCTTCTATTAGGAAAAGATTACATGATACTACATTTGGAGGAAGGGTCACAGGGAAATGTCAAAAGCAAATGTGTCAGGGATATACAAAAAAAAAAAAAAAAAAAAGGAAAAAAAAGTTACTGGAATATCTCAAGACAGGTAAAAAACTCTTCCTGTTGTTCTTGAAGCTCTTCTTATCTTCTTCTCCTTTTCGCCAACTGCAGTCCTGAGTAATGAATACCTGCCAGATCTGGATGGCAGCTTCCTCAGACCCTCTCCTTGTGCTTCACATTAGCCAGCTTGACTGTTTCCTGCTCAGAGGCAGGTGGAGAGGGCTCATCATGACATCCAATCATCAGCTGATAGACAATCACTCCTGCAATTGCCCCGAGGAAAGGAGCAACAATCGGAACCCACCACCACTGCTTGCCAGTCCTGGAAAATGAGAAGAAAGTGCACAAGGTAAGAACTACAGCCTCAGCATTAGGATATTTGCATTTGGATCTGGAGCAATGCAAGATCTGGTCTTCTCCAGCCATTACCACTCACTTGCACAAGACAATAGCACCTGCACATTTGCAGAGCTTCCAAGGCAGAGATTGCAACACACACACACACACACACTGGAAGTTCCAGTGACAAGCAATTCAAAACAGCTGCTTTCAGGACTTCCACGACTGTCTCTCCACCAAGAAAAGAGAGAAGCATCTGCAGTGCCTACACTAGGCACCTTTAATTCCCTCCCACTGCTCGCAGGAAAGCAGCCCCTGATAACATGGCTCTCTTAATTGTCTCAAAAAATAACAAATGCTTTCCATTTTCTGTCATTAAAAATTCATTATATGCTCATGTTCAAGGCACAACAGAAATTCCTGTGGATGCTCCTAGACTTCCTGTTCAATAGCAAAGTTGTGTCATTTGCTCGCATCACTGGAAGCTGCCCAGCTTCTATGATTCCTTAAGAAATTGAAGAAGAGCAAACAGTGCCTTATAGCAACATTTAGACAATCCAAAGGTACCTCATGGCTGCCAAGACTCTTTATAGTGCCAGAGCTACCATCTATTTGGACTCAATTTATTTCCCCTTGATGCGCAAGGTTTTTATCATCAAACACTTACCAGAACACTTCAGTGCCCCAGCCAGCAATGGCTGTGAAGAGACGAGGCCCAAAGTCCCTGGCAGGGTTGACAGCATAGCCAGAGTTGAAACCCATGGAGGTTCCAATAACGAGGACAACAAAGCCAACTGTGAAAGCCTCCAGCCCGGTGGGGACAGGGTTGTTGTAGGGATCAACAATAGCCAAGACACAGACGATCAGGGAGGCAGTGCCAATGAACTGGAGAGAGATGGGGAAGGAAAACAAGAATTTAATCCAGATTAGTCTTCTAACTTAGTTATTTAACTCCTCTGGGATGTAATTCTCTTATCATGAAGACCTGCACCAAGTCATCTCTCAACATTATCAGACCACAGCAGCCAAGGGAATAAAAGCATGAAGCACGCTCCTCTCTTGAGATTATAGCAGCCCATGATCTCCATCAAATTCACACCTTTTTCCATACCCCCAGAACAGCTATGAATAGCTGTTCAGGCAGCCAGAAAAGCTGGAAATATCTTCCTAAACCTCCTTCCCACATGCCATGGCTGGGTAGAAGCTGTCCCCTTTGTGGTTAATGGCAACTTTAGGAGACAGTCGCATTCAACAGCAATCACCACCCCACACTTAGTTGACCTCTGGATTAGTGCCACAGCCACAGTAGCAGAGTGAGAGTGAGAAGGGGCCATCATTCCTTACACTATGGCTCTTCAGGGAATAAGAGCAAATGGAATTCTTCTCACTGGTGTCCTGACCACTATTGTACCACTTGTTAACCCCTTAGCACAAGCCTTCTTGCTGTAAGGTCCTTTCTGACCCTGCACTTCCTATGGGCTAGTGAGATAACTGCATCAACTCCAAAAGGCCTTTCTGAATCACTTATCTTTAAATTTCAATTCATTTTCTAACTAAAATGAAGCCCAGAACCACCCAAAGATTCTTCTTCAAATGCACTTTCATCCTCCCATCACCCTTTTACCTGGTCAAAGAAGCCGTTCACAACATTCAGATGCTGAGATGGGTAGGTGGCAAAGATACCAGCAGTGGCATTCTCTCCTGTCACATAGAGCTGGTTATTGCCAAAAGCCCAGATGGCATCTAGAGGTACGGAAGGAGAACAAAAATAATTATTTGCTGTTGAGCAAATACTCATTTGGAAAACTTAGGGCATC
Source organism: Acanthornis magna (assembly GCA_036785705.1). Taxonomy (NCBI): domain Eukaryota; kingdom Metazoa; phylum Chordata; class Aves; order Passeriformes; family Acanthizidae; genus Acanthornis; species Acanthornis magna. The sequence continues at coordinate 1,896,584 of JAWUZG010000036.1, forward strand.
ATCCACCTCCGCAATTTACCAGTCAGGCTCAGAGGCAGATGGCCTTAGTTCCTGCTCCTAACAATTATTATTTGCCAGGCATCATGAAAGAGTTGGAGACAAAAAGTAAACACTAAGGTGACTCCAACTCTCTCCCAAAGGTAACCAAATGCCTGTGGTATCAGTCTTGGTGTGAAGACATAACATAGTAATATGGATTAGCAAATGGGATTTGGGCTGTTCTTTCACTTTTCTTAGTTTCAACTCCAAGGGCTGTATTTACAGCAGCCAGTGCTTTGCCTACCATTGCATAGAATCTGGATAACTAATTTACATGGGCTGTCTAGATTCCCTTCATGGTGAGTGGAGACAAAACCAGACACCTCTGAATGTAGCTTTTCCAAGGGTTAGGTAACTTAAATGGGATTAAATCCCTTCCAAAGAGGAGGCTTCAGCCCACCAACTGGGAAGGTCATTGGTGTGGAGCTGTAGCCCTGATGTTTACAGAGAGGAAGGTAGGTCAGTCTCCTTGCTTCTTCCTAAAGTGAAAAGCAATTCCTGCAGGTGCTGGGGTGGCAGCTTTCCCCCTCCAGTGGGAAATAACAGTGACCCAGATGTTCCACTTTGCTACAGGGACTGGAATAGACACTGGGAGTGTGAGTCCAAATGTCACATTTGATACTAGAGGAAGAGCAAGGGCCAGCACAAAGATACAGTTCTTGTCCACTGAACATTTCCCTGTGATGATGAACAGCAGGCAGGATGAATAGAGGCATGAGGAATTGGATTTCTAGGGTACTTTCCAAGGTATGGAATACCTCTGATAAAAGCAGCAAACTCTGCTAAAAGTCACATTACCTGGAAGCTAACTCAAGACAATGCTTAAGACATTCACAGTGAAGACTTAAATTTTTTTAAGCCAAGAATGAGAAAATGGTTCTGGAACAGTAAAAATATATAAAATCTCCCTCACTACTAGTGTTCCATTGACTTCTCTGGAAGACCAGTAGATACACAAGGGGCCATCCAGTGGTCTAGTGCTTATTATTCAAGGGCAAAGACTTGCATCTTGAAGGCAAGACAATGTTGGTGGGCCTTCAGATTGCTTTGAGGAGGCTTGAACCCATCATCATGAGAATGGGAAAACCATCCCAGAAACACAGTAAGGAGGTTTCTTGGATCTCTGCTCTGCAAGAAAGTGCTCCTCTCTGATCTGGAAACCTCCCTCCTTGAAGTGAGTCACAAACACAGTAGTCTCACCTCAAAAAACACACAAGGTTTCTACACTTACCATAGTACAGCCCAAAGACTATGCCAGCTCCAAGGAAAGCCCCCAGGGTTTGTGCAAGGGCATAAATCGGTAGCTTGATCCAGGGCTCTCGGGCCAAGAAGCACATGGCAAAAGTCACAGCTGGGTTCAGGTGTCCACCTGCAGAGAGGTTGGTGGTTAGTGCACTTTTGCAGGCAGAATTTGGGTCCCCCAGTTTTGCCCAGGGGCACTAGCTTCCATACCAGTGGCACCCAGGAAAAGCACCGCCATGTAGGCCTACATGACGATTGACACAAGTGAAACCCAGCCTACGCTGAGCCACACGTACCTGATACCTGTCCTGCAATCAAAATGCCAAGCATTACAGCGAAGCCGAAGGCCAGGTTGACAGTCAGGAAACCTCCATGAGTGCCTCTGCTGAGTATGATCTGCGCAACGGAGCCACAGCCAAAGAGCTAGGGAGAAGAAAAAGAGATTGAAATTACCCTCTCTGTTTCACATCAGGGCCAGTTGCTGACCACTGCCTGCAATTGCTGCACTTCCACCTTCATGTATCATCACAGTCCACTCAAAGCCTTTGGTCAAAGTATCTAGGCCTTATCTCTAGGGATGGGAGGAAAAAAGGAAGGGCACAGACAAATCTGTCTCCTGGTATGATGAACCTAAAACAGGGCCAAAATTAAAAGCTTGATGGATCTACAGGAGTCTGGAATTCCTTGTCCACACATCTATTTTTAAGATGGTAGGTGAGAAGGATCAGCCAGACAGCATCCTGATCTAAGATATTCAGAGTACAACTATTCTGATGAGGGATCTGGGTACCTTTGTGTTAAAAGAGTAATAATTGTTTGACACAACAGCACATAGATTGGTAGGGAACAGTTTTGTTAATGCCTGAAAACACCGTCATGACTGAAGAAGGCCACATTCAGCCTGACATTCATGGAACTCTTTTCAGGCTCCATCAAGAAAAGTTCACATTCAAGAGAATCCATCAGCACAGCCAGAGTCCTGGCCTTCCGTCCAAGATCAGCAGAGCACCAAACCAAGCACGTTGGCAGACAAAAGCTGTTTATTTTGGGTGATAAAAGTGTTTCCTAGTAGCTAAGGGAGGTCTTGCTTAAAGATGTTTGCTCCGGTTGGATAACCTTTCTCATCCCAACTGTATCCAAAAGCTGCCATTCCTATGCTCATCCTTAAAGACTCAAACCAGTTTCCCCTGGCAATTGAGTTCAGCAGTCATCCAGTTGCAGGCTTTCTATCTTGGCAAGTCTTTCCACTATGCACCATGTAATTTAAAGACCTCTAAACCTGATCCTCTGTATGTTTGTATCTCCCACTGACTCCACCTGGATTGACTCTAGGTGCATTAACACTTGGAATTACCACATCGGCAGGTACTGAGAGGATACTTAAACTAGGACAGAGATTACAGCTTGTTCATGAGATGCACAAATCTAGGGATCAAGGTTTGACTTATTTCTTCTGACCACATACCCATAACTACGCCCCCACAAAGACTTTATGCTTCCGTGAACTCCATCATCCCAGAATTACTCAATTGCAACAGAGGCGGTATCCACTCCTACAGGATAAGCCACCAAACAGGCACCAAGGTGGCCGGGTTTGATGTCTTCACTTCTTCAGCCAACACTGGACATGCCCATTGAGCAACACACAATCCAAATAAGGGGCAAAGCCAAAACACGTGTAACTCATCCCCTCCCATCCTCTTGACAACTGAAGAATCGCTAACAAAGCAAAAGCTGCACTCCGTTTGCTTGGAAAGGAGCAGCCACTTAGGCTGCAGGTTGATTCATGAGGTGGACACTGTACATAGGTACCTCTTGTCAAGGAGCCAGGCACCCAACACAAGGAAAGTTTTCTTTTGTGTAGAAAGAAAAAAGGAACCTGTAGAACTCGTTGGTGAGGGAGGGATGGCCAGGAGTGCTCTCTACGGGGTGAAGTTAGAACAGCCCCTACAGTGTCCTCGCAGAGCTGGGAAACCACGGCAGAGGAGACTCCAAGACAAAGGCAGAAAAGACGAATTGTTTATTGTCAGCAAACAGAACCAGCTATGCCCAAACCACCAAGGGAAGAATAGCGCCAACTGAGCAAACAAGTACAGGGTAATGACCAGGGTGAATCTGGTTTTTTCCCTTATCCCAGACAAGCCCCAGCATGCTTTGGAGAGATTTTGAGAGAGTACATGGCCGTGGTGTTTGCCTCTCTAAGGCCACACAGCACACCAGTCTGACGAGGGAAGGGACAAGCCCAGAAATGCTGAGTTTGGCAGAGTTGACACCAGGTGATCCCTGGTGATGAAGGTATTTCTGTTATTCACTCCGTAAGAACTGGCAGTTCTGCAGGTGGATAGTGGTTGGCTCGTTATCCACATACCTTTTGGTTGCAGAAACCACAGAGTAAAGTGTTCCCACCTCCACCTCCCTGATCACCTACAAAAGTCTTCCCTTAACCTGGAGGAATGCCAGGTCTGCCATTTCTCAAGAGGTCATTCCCCATCCTCCTCTCCTCCATCCTAAACCCGGCAGTAGCTCTCCAGCTTTTCCTCAGAAGGGAGTCTATGGGCCATGCAAAAACACCCCAGAGCGACTCCACAGGAGCATTACAACTGTTTATCAGATCAGCCCTGAGCACTATTTTGCCTTAATTCAGCATAACAGTAGAAAACTTAACCCTCTGCGGATAAAAAGAGTGCAGTGATACTTAGGGACAGGTTTGAACTTTGACATGCATGTGTTCAACTCCATCCTGCACCAGTGGAGTCCACTAAACAGCAAAATATATTGTCATGCATGACATCCCTCCGTGGCATTTGGCATTTAGGAACCAGTTCAAGTCCTGCTCACCCAAGATTTTGTGGCAAGTACCTTGACAATACCCAGTTTTGTCATGGTAGTAACTATTACAATTTTTCATCACACCACTTTCACTTCTGCTTTTTGCTAGTTTTCCTTCCAATTCCTTTTCCCAGGTCAGATGAGACAGGAGAACCTCAGCTTTCATTTTTTACGTCTTGTTTGTCCACTGCTCCCAGAGAACTGTTCAGGAGCATCTAGCTTGGGTAGAAAGGCAAGGAAGGTCAAATAAAAACAATTCAACATTTTTCCCAGTCTTTTAAGTCCATGCAATGTAAGAGTTCTCAGGCAATATTGCACCACTATGTTTAAGGACGGTGGTGCACACCTAAGGGGGAGGCGACACCCCATTCTTTTGATTTTAATAACCTGCCTCCAACACCCTTTGGTTTTGTGGTTTTGTTTTTCATTTGCATTTGTTGGGTTTTTGTATTGCTTTTTGTTTTGTTTGGCTTTGGTTTTGTGGGGGGGAGTTTATTTTGGTTTTGTTTTCTGTGTAAAAACCACTTCTAGAAGAATATCCAGCCAACAGAAACCCTGGTTAGCACCTCACATGGCAGTAGGTGCAGCAGTCAACTGTTATATACCCATGATTCACTAGCCAAGTTCAAAAGTGGTTTTAAAGTGCTAATAAAATGCTTGCAATAAAGCATTGCTCCGATGTATTAAACCTACTCTCCAAGGAATTGAGGTCAATGCACCCATTAACCATGTTAATGGAAGCCTGCTCCCTAATTTCATTTTACTGACTCTAGCAAATCTAATGGCTTTCCCTGCCAACAGGGAGGTTTCTCACTGCTCATGGGGTGATTCAACTCTTTTCACTGTGAAAAAGAACTAAATCCTTGTTCTGCAGGAACTGATTCAAAAGTGGCGGGGCTGACAAACCCCAGAGGGGAGAAGAACCCCCTCTGTGCAAAGGAGGCACCAGCCAGAAGCAACAACAAAAGCCAGGAAAAGGTAGCACATTGCTGGGGATACTTCACACTCAGGAAACCTTGAGCTCCCTGTGTCCAGGGCACGTTTGGAGACTGAGCAGTTGATTTTGTCACTCAAGATAGAAACACCCTGTCTCTGTGTGAACACATGACAGCCCAGGAGCCAGTGAGGGCTGGTAGGAAAGAACTATGGAGGACAGAAAAAATAGATATTGCAATAGTTCATGAAGAAGCAAGGCTACTGAAGGCAGCCTTTTTAGGCAGACCTGGTGAAAAATAGCTTCATACGTGAGCTCAGGAGGAAGGTGATGCTCAGAATTCCTCTGCACACAAGCCATGTTTCTCCCCTTTCTTGTCTCCTCTTTTCTTTGCCAGTGCTTTCTTACACCTTCATGCGCTACACAAAAGGCCTGAGTGCATTTGCTCTTGGACTTGAGACAGACTGCTCTCTAAATGTAGATGGGAAAGTTTCGCTGGCATAGAGCAGGAGGAGTGTAATTACCTGAATTACAACTTTTCAGCCAGCAAATAAACCAGGGATTAGGCAAGAAGCCTGCTGTAAATCTACCTTAATCACCCTGGTGCATGGGAAAGGCTGGTCAGCCCTTGATGTCCTCTGGTTAGTGGGGAAGATGCCAGAAGGGCGGTCAAACCATGAATCTGCTTTGAAGGAGGAGACCCTGAGATACTGATGGATGATTTTAAACTTTGGACATACAAAGGGTACCACTCTTCACAGGGAGAAGGCAAGGAGGGAGGGCAGCACACAGTGATCTTCCTGACCTCCACAGCTCATGTGGCAGAATAGCTTCCATCAGCCAAAAAGACAATGCAAGGAGCATCGTCCTTTTTGCTTTTCCTCAAAGCATTTCTCAAGCATTCTGGCTGGTCATCATTTTCAATTTGCAAAGCAAGGAGAAGCCTTAGACCCCACAGCCCAACTTTTTGTCCAGCACTGCTGGAGGCAGCCTGGACAGAAGCAGCCCTGCAGGGAAGGGCAGCAGCAGATGGTCTGCTATGTTACAGCTCTTTACACATCACACACTGAACCAGAGCCAAGGCAGAGCTACGGGGCTGTGGAGATAAGAGAGTCTAAGGAAAACTGTGCCCCACATGCATCACATGCTACAAACAGCATTGCACAAAGCTGGAGGAATGAGCTGCTCTCAGCTCAAGAAACCTGAGCAACCTTCAGCAGAGGAGCTGGGCATTAGAGAGGAAATTCACTGTTTTAGCTTGTTCACACATACACGGAAGCAAAACCACTTATTCAGGTGTCCCTACTATTGTTCAGATCAAGAGGCTTTAGCTGTTAGAAAGACCGGTACATCCAGTGGGGTCACAAGGTTGGGCACCCCTGGGGAAAAACTGCCTTCCCACCAAGGGAAAGTCTTGGTGCCTGAACTGTCCTGTTTGTAGGAAGGAGAAACCTCCTGCTGCTCCACAGAGACAGCAAGAAGGGACAGTTTTGCAGTGTTAGTGAAGAGCTTCAACCTCTTCTGGTGGAAGGGTTGACAGAAAGCAGCACTGCCACTTCCTGTGTCCCTGCATCCAGCAGCACAGACCCTTTGCAAGGAAGAATCAGCAGCACCCAACATGCTTATAGCAAGGATTTCCACTCCCTTTTACAGCCTGGCAAAGTATTAACAAAGAAAAGGAAATATATATATATATATATATATATATATACACATACATATATATATATATATATATATAAAAATGATATTTTCCAAATGTGACAAAACTGGTTTTAAGCAAACCACTTCAAATCAAACAGCAACTGTGGGAGCTACTGTCTTGCCCCAAAAGGTTGTGGGATGAGCAGCAGCTTTAAATTCTGCTCTGCCAACAGTTAAGTGAGGTCCCCTTTGCCGTAGTCACCCCATTTAATTCAGCTCCCTTTGCCTTGGTCACGCAAACCACTCTGCTGTTTTGGTTTCTGCGGTCTGCAGCATACTCATACCCCAAAAAACTATCACCTGGCCACAAAGTCAAGGCAGCACCGATTGAAAAGCAATTAGAAATTGTTTTGTTCTTTCTCTGTGCCTCTACAGCAGTGAATCACAGTGAGTTCCACTCGGAAATCAGTCATAATAAGCATATTAATTCTCCTGCAAATGTAAAAGCCAAACAGAGCCAGCTTTGGTATTTACAGCCAGCAGAGGAAGGCAAACAGACCAAGCCTTAAGAGAGGCACAGAGACCCACCATGGAAATGTGGCTTTAGTGGGTTGCTACAGTAATAACACAAACAGCGATCGACTGGGAAAGTGCCTTCAGCATTTGTAGTGCTTAACAAGTGCCAGCAAGCGGTCCTTCCATCACAAGTATAAAGCTCAAGCCTGAAGTGCTACTCAGAAAGCGAATTTTGAAGAGGGGAAGTGCCAATTCAAGTATCAAAGGATATGTATGTAGAATCAGCAGTACTATTTTTGCAACAATAGAGACACTACCCACAGACTAAATAAAAGTTGAGCAAGGTGCTGTACAGAGCAAAAGTGGCTTGCAAGTAGATAGCAACTCGCCTTGGCACTCTTCAGGGCTTGGCTGCCTTATCTTAAAAATAAAGAGGCACTATCCTAAGAGTCCTTTCCAGCCCAAACCATTCTATAACTCTACCTTCACAATCTCTTTTAAAAAAATGAGAAAAATAAAATCAAGTACTAGGTTCATTCTTACAGGCAGCAAGACTATGGAGGGGTCTGCAATAGTCCTTGTCTAGAAGAATTTGAGAGAGCTGCAGTCATTATGCAAGTGAAAGGGAGGAGGGAAGAAGCTGAAGCGGTGCCAATATCCACATTGGACAAGTTTTACATTACACAGTGAAATTTAAAGTAAGCTGCAAACTTTAAGCCATCTCCCTCCCTTGGGGCTCAGGAAGCTGATTTCAGTGTGAACAATATCAAGTTGTTAAATCCATCCCTGATAGTATTCTGTTCAAACATATTTATGTTTAGTCAACTCCATCTCCCATGAAGAAAATTTCATGGATTCCAGGTGTTTCCTCAGGCATTTTACTGTCTGAAGCCAATAATAGGTATTTACTGGGGTACAGTGTCTCTAAATGCACACACACAGAGCTCAACCTGCTGGCAGGGTGGGCAGCAGGGACTTTTCCAAGGTACAAAATGACAATTTCTCTCCTAGGAATATCCAATTCAAACAATTGCCCAAGCCAACTGAAAGGGGAAAGAATTCACCTTCAAGACCCTTTCTATTTCATGTAGGTGACATAATAAAAAGATGCAAAGTAATCAGGGTGGTAATAAAGTAAAAACTGTGTGTTTCCTTTCATTAAGAAAAGTAGACTGAGGCAGCATGAAGTTGGAAAGGCATTGACTGGCTTGGGTATTGCAGGCTTGCTGTCCTGGAGCCAATTTCCCTCTTGTGAACCCTGTTTTGGACTTCTGACCATGCAAGAGCATTCACTGAGTTTGGGACTTTTCCTTTTCTCCCCCAAGCCCACCCCACCTTCTCCCACACGGACAGATTGCCCATAGCACTCCATCCACTGCAGAGTTGCTGTAGGAGATGCTAAGCACATTTGCAAGTCCTACAAGGTGGAGTTGAGTGTGCCACTAAAACCAGTTCAGGAACCCCTGAACACAGTGAGGGCTCTGTAAACTTAGGTGCACACACACACTAAAACAGAGCAGGTTTGGTGCTCCTGAGGAGATTGCATGTGCTGCCCACTTCTGCCAATGCAGCGTGGTTGATGGGTGCCCATTTACCACTCTCATTTTGGAGGCTGCTTATGATTTCGGACCAAACCCTTCCTCAAGCTCTGAGCAGATCCAAATTCTTCTCTCCCTGGAGAGGCAAGTCTGTAAGGAAATGTAGTCCCTGTTGTGCCAGCTACTACAGTCAGAAGATGGAATAATGGGGTTTGGATCATGAGCCTTTCTGAAAGCTCAAATCCACATGGCTGAAAGCTTGTCTTGTTTCTCAGCAATATTAACTTCGCTGTCAGGAGGCATTATTCCACCTTACAAGACTTACCTTGTTTCAATCCTGAGACTAACTACACCAACATCAGTGATTCATAGACAGCAATCTTCTAACTGTTAATCGCTTTCCTATCACCTTCTACCCACCTTAATTCCAAACAACCCTTCCTGGAAAAATCAACAGGACTTGTTTGCAAATCACCAAAGCTGGGTCACTCTCACAATAAAGCCACTGCACTGTGCAAGGCTGCTTTCTTTTAAGAGTGCTAGCATTTTACACAGTGGAGTCCCCTAAGCTGCCATACAAGATTCGGAAACCCTGTCTTCATCACCAAAAAGAAATCTTATTTATGAAAGCATAAAATTATGGCAGTCTTTTTGTGTTGTCCCCCAGGTGCACATGCAGCTTCATCAAGCCTTCCTCTGACTTCAGCTCCTCCAACCATTAGATTTCCCTCCAAACAGTTCAGCCATCAGTTACAAAGAGGTGTAAACCCACAGTCACTCCACTGAAACCTCCAGGATTGCTCTGGATTTACACCACCTCAGAGGAACTTGTACCTGCAGACATTCGCTGCACGAACACCAACTCATTTCTGCCTCAATATCTATGCACCAGACCCGCAGCCAACTGGGCAGTCCCGCGCTTTCAAATGCAGATGCTTTAAGCCAGATATGCCTCTCCCGGTTTTTCTGCATCAGTATTTACTCCCCACAGCTCATACACCTCTGTCCTGGCTGCTCACATCTGCCTTTAACTTCAAAGCAAGTCACAGCCGCTCAAAACATTTGCGACCTAAGGCACTTAGACACACATTTATCTTGTCTTATCCCTTACATCCCACGCCTTTAGAAACAGTGCGCTAAAACAGGCAGCAGAGTTTTATCTCCATTTACCACTTAAAAACACACTGGTTGACAGCAAGCCCAAGGTCCCAGGTGGCTGTCAGCACAAACTGCCACAGTACTGTGCAGCCCCACTGACAAAACCCTGGAGAATCAGCAGCTGACAGCAAACGGACACTCCAACAGTTTAAATTCTGGCTAATTCTTCATTATGGGATGTATAGGGAAAGCAAAGGGAGGTGAGGGAAAAAAAAAAAAAAGCTTTCACTTCCTTGGGTGATAACATTTCCATTATTTCAGTGCCAAGAAATTACTCCAGGGCAGGCAGAAAGGAAGTTTTGCATGATCTCCAGCAAAACACTTGCTGCTTACACAGAGATGCTTTACTTCCTGCACTTCACAGATACACAGAAGCTCCCAAACACCCAACAAGCTCTTCAGAGCCCACTCTTTGCCAGAAAACCCAAAGTCTACCCTTAAGCAATGTGCATAAATTTTTTTCATGTGGACAGGGACTGTCCTCTAGACCCTTTGCAGCAGGTAGCACCAGAGCTGGGCTCATTCCCCATGCAAAGCCTGGCATGAACACAGCCCCTTCACCAGGACAATTTCCCCTAAACCCAAGGGTTAGAGAGCATCCCCGCACCACAGCCCCCACTCACCACCAGGATCAGCGTTCCCAGGCACTCAGCCAGCGCTTGCCGCACTAATTTGTTTCTGATCCTCAGGTGCTCCTCAATGGTAGCAAGAACGTCCTTTTGCCGCCCCATCGCAGTAGAGGTGCTCCTCAAGTGGTGTCAGGGAAATAGCAGCAGCTGACAAAGCCTCAGCAAAGTTTCCTCCCCAGCACAGCTGCCTTTGCTTATAAATAAGTTCATCGATGCCTGACACACCTCCTGGGTGACCACACCCCTTCCACCCGCTCTTCAAGCCCAACTTTTTTTTCCTCCTTTTCAGCATGAGACAGCGTAGGTGGTTTTTTTCATTTTCTTTTTTTTTTTTTTTTGCATAGGTGAGCAAAAGATTCAGGAGCTTTATATGCAGAAGGAATTAAATGTGTCCTGCTGAAGCCACTGCTGTTTTCATCACCACCTAAAACACAGGGCCACCTCTGCCCTTCTCCAGCTTCAGCTAAATGCATGGAGTGAGCAGTGCCTTACCCATTTGTGTGAGTGTGGTGTCCTGCATTCAGATTTCCTTCCCTCTGAAGCTCCTGCAGGATGGTAAAGTGATGTGTGGTCCTGTGCTGATTCAGGGGCTGTAGATAATTTGACAGCAAAATTGGGAGGCAGGAGGGTTTGAACACAAACAGCTGAGGCTGAGGCACTCCAAGCTCCAGCAGTCACCCAGCTGAAGCTGGGACTGTGAAGCATGACCAAACCTCTTCCATGGAAATCTACATTCAGATCCAAACTCTTTTGTGTTGTTACAGTTCGTGTTGCTCTCCCAGAGCTTCAGGAAAGCCCTTGCAGCCCAGTCCCCCTGAAAGCTGCAAAGAAAAGAAATGAGATCCCAGTGTAGAGCCAGTCCCCATCACAGGACCTCAGTGAGGAGCCCACAAACTTACTGAGCCACACAGGAAAGAGCCCTTGCTCTCTTTTCATCGTCAGTAATATCCTGTACCACTCTGCGACTATTCCACAAGATGGCCTGGATGAAAACAGTCCCAGTCCATACCATCTGAGGTGAGGACTGCTAACAGGACATGTGCAGCTCGTGGCATCTGGTTTTTGTTAAGTGAGTAGTAAAAATTCCCTGGGCTCCTTGACTCACCAGGGCTTGACGTAGACCAGCAGGGCTGAATTTGCAGCACTGAAAGGGACCCCTTTCCTTGATTTGTTCCCCTGCCTTCTCTGTAAAGCCACAGATGCCCAGCTTTTCCTCTTCCCCTTTTTAACCATCAACTTTCCTGTGGAAAAACCAGTGCCTTTTAGTACGGTGGTGAATGGGCCTTTATTTTATACAGAAAACTGCAGCCAACCCAAGAAGCAGTCAGGAATGTGGTTAAAAAAGCAATAACGTGTGAGGAATCAAATACAGGGAAACACTCAAGTCCAAACATAATTATAGGGGCAGGAAACTTTCCTCGTTATTTTGTGCTCGAGCCCAGTCTGGGACTGCCAGCATCAATGAGGTCCTCTGAACTACAGCCAGCGCTCCAACAGCCCCATGATGCTGGGGTTTGCAAACCAGTGCTCAGGATACCCATTTTTAACCTTCTCTCCATATCTCTCCCCTCATCATTTTGCAGTGCATCTCCAGAGCCATGGAGGCTCCTCACTTCCTTCTGCACTCCCCTCTCCTTTATGTTCTGCCCTGTCCTTTCACCCTGATGCTCTGTCAAAGCCAGAAAACAAATCCTGTGTTGGGTTTTTTACCCTTTCAGCAGTCCCCAAGCTAAAACATGTGTCCTGGTTTGCTATTTGTTGAACCACCAGTGTGCAGATGCTGTGTTCTGTGGTGTAGTTTTATTGATATTTATTTAGGCTGGTTCCCATTCTTTCCCTGGTGGTGAGGACAGGGCCATCAGACCAGAAGGAGAAAGGTGAGAAGCGAAAAGCTTGGGGGGTGTGATGTTCTTCAAACAGGTAGGAGCATCTCTCATCTGCAGCATCTGAGCCCTTCTGGTTAAAAGCTGAGGACAAAGGCATTTCCTCATGGCTGGTGAAAGGAGGGGGGACATCGAGGCTGCAAGGTTGATGGTATGTCTTGGTTTTGGCCGGAATAATTAATTTTGGATTCAGTGTGAGAATAGTGCTGATAACACATTCATGTTTCAGTTGCTGCTCAGCAATGCTTACCCTAACTCAAGGACTTTTCAGTTTCCTGTGTTCTGTCAGGGACCAGGTGCACAGGAAGCCAGCAGGGAGGACAGGAGAGCTGACCCAAACTGGCCAGAGGGATATTCCATAACAGAACATCATGCCCAGGAGCTACTGATAACTGCTAACCCAAACTGGCCAGAGGGATATTCCATAACACAGAACATTGTGCCCAGTGCTTAAACTGGGGGGAATTGGCCAGGAGCAGCTGGGAAACAGGCTGAGCACCTGTCGGTGGGAGGGGAGCAATTGTGTTGTTTATCACATGTCTTTCTTGGGTTTTATTGTCTATCTTTCTCTTCATCATTGTCATTATTATTACTAGTAGTAGTATATTTTATTTTGTTTCAATTACTAAACTGTTCCTATCCCAACCCACAAGCTGAGTTTTACTTTTTTCTACCGTTGTCTTCCCCACTGGGGGTGGGCAGGGGGCAGTGCATAGTACACAGTTCCTGGCTGGGGTTCAACCACGACATGGCAATGGTTTGATGCTGGATAAGACCAGCATCAAAGCTGGTGCTTGGAGAAGTCTAGACACAGGCAAGCCTGAGGAGCTGGGGTGAGGTGGGTGCTCCAACACGGGCTCTGCGCCTGACTCACCGCCTGACCCCAAGCAAATCCTTCACCTTTCCACACCCCAGCTCCTCCGTCAGTAAATTGGAGAGTGATATCAGATTCCCTTCTTGGGGCGTTGTGAGGGTGAATCACTGCAGCCTGAGATCCAGTGACTTAAAATGAGCAATAGGGACTTATGCAATTGCTTTCCCAACAGGCAGCCGTGTTATTATCTAGGAAGGAGCTTGGGGAAAGGGCAGTGACACAACGTTAGAAGAAGCGGAACATCCTTTCAGAAGCAATAACTAATCAAAGTGTGGGCAAGGGCTGAAAGGCCCCAGTGCTGGAGCTGCTCTGTGCCAATACAGGAATTGCCGTGCTGCACTAATCCACTGGACTTAGGCACACGTGATCGAAGCACAAAACAATTAAAGATGTGCTTGAGTAGCAATAGATTTCCAACAAAGCCCATCTCCTGCAATAACTGGTGCACAGGGTACTTGTACCCATCCTGGTAGTCAGAATAAATCCATGGGATGGTAGACGTAAACAAGGAAGGAAGTAGCAGGTAAGAATAATGAGATAGGACCTCAGAGCTGCTGGGCTCCCCTAGAGCTGGGTGGACATGGAAAGACATTCATGCCTTTCCATGTTTAGCTTTAGTGTTGCCTTGCATGGACATCCAAAGAAGCTCTTTCACAGCACAAAGCCTCAAAGAAAGGAAATTTCCAAAACTTTGTCACAAAGAAAACTCACGTTTTACTTCCTGGTGGTTGTGCCAGAGCTATTGAAGTGCAAGAAAGGGATTTCTCTTGTCAATCACAGTGTGGTTCAAATATCAGCTATTAAGGTATCTAGAATGAACTACCCTTATCAATCTGTACAGTGTTAAAAATCAAGGCAGTGTAATACTCCAGTTTATGGAATCTGCTGGTTGTCCAGAGGAAAATCCAAGAGAAAAGGAAACTCAGTTCAGCAGGGAAGTCAGAGACAATATTTTTATGCTGTGCTCCTTCCATAAATCTCAACATTTTCTTCCAGTACCTTCTGGGACCAACAAACACTGCTGTACTTAGGAACAGACCAGGATTTGAACCCATGCTGTTTGATCCTGGTCCAACAGAGCACTTCTCTATAATGTTTGTCACTTTCTTATTCCCTTCTTTTCTCCCCAGCAGAACCGTGCAATGTGCCACAAGAAACTCACTGTGTGCTTGGGCTGTTATTTCTAGACAAGATCCAAAACTAACAGAGAGGTTCCAAGCATGCTGTTTGTGTTTCAGCCTTGCCACTTGGCTCCGTCCCTCATCACTCCATGCCAGGGGAAAGATACAGGTGAAATTATAAAGGAAAAACCAATTCCTGGCTGCTCCCATTCAGCTGTTTTCCTACTGGCTATAGTGGCACAAAATAAATTCAGGCTCATAAACTCCTTGGCTTCTGCAGAGTCCTGAATCACCCCCCAGCAATGTAATTTTTCCGAGTTTAACAAGGTAACGAGACTTTTTCTTAAGTAAGTGAATGGATAAACCTAGACTGGTGGGTTCCACAGCTTGTCCAAGCCAAATCTTTTCACCCATCCCAGGATGGATGGTGCAATCCAATCGGGAGAAAAGCGTGAATCACCCAAATCTGAAATGAGTCACTCATTGCACTGGTGGCGGGGTCACCTGGTGCAAAAGCCGCTATGCCAAGAGAGGTCACTGTGTCAAGGCATGGCAGCATTCATCCTTGTGAAATCTCCCTCTGGAAGATACCTCTGACCATCTCTTTCCCATGATCTACTTGACAGAGCAGTATGGTGACATGTTCATTAGATTTCATTAAAAATAAAAATTATAGCTTGCCTAGCAAGGAAGGGTAGGAAGTGAGTGGGTAGGAAGTTTATAAGCTTTCTAAACCATTCTAGCTGGAGGGTTAAGCACAGAGATTTCAACATCCTGCCTTGAATCTCCAGATTTGCAGAGCCAGGTGTTTTTTTCATGTCTGTGTCTGCTTAGCCCTCCAAGTTGAGTTAGAAAAATGAAGAAATTCCTCCAGGAAAGAGTGATAACCTACACAGCTCAGTGTTGTTTGTGATACCTGGTTTCAGAGAAACTTAAGGTGAAACTGCAATCCTAATTTAGGTTCTTCAGACACCAAAGAGTGGCCTAAAACCCAGCAAACTGGGTTTGGACTCGAATTATTATATAACAATGGCAATAATATTTTCAATTCCATGAAAATAGCTCTTCATTAAGTCCAATGACTGAGGCCAGGTGAAGGAAAGGGTGCCCTGAGATGAGTCTGTGCCTAACACCATTTGGAAATATGACACAGGGATGGGTTCCCCAGAGCTATATTGGACATGGACCTACAGACTGTGCCACTGAAGGTTCCTTGTCATGTCTAGTTTCCTCCTCACCCCAAAGCTTGTCCTAATTTACAGGAATAAACAATGTCCATCACATGCCATTCCTGTAGGGATGCCATTTTCCACTCTCAGCGGTTGCATGCCAGAATAACTACTGCACACGGGAAAAGCATCAATTGCTCCAGAAGAAAGCTTTTTAATAACACATCTGAAGGGAAAGCTATTACAAATAGCTCTCCTGAAACAGGGTTTTGGCAGGGGCTTCTCCCATAAACTGCTCCTTGTAGACAGTCATTCTTCTGAGAGCTGCAGAGCCAGTCTTGACTTGGAGAAACTGCTGCTACTGTGCACCACAGCAGGAGCGTTCAAAGACCCCGAAGGCAGAAGACACAGAAATGGTGTGAAACTGCACCAGCCTGAAGTGTGAGTCAGGAGCAATGACAAGAACTTTCCCTACCAGGTGAGGACATGTCTCAGAATGGAAAGTGTGCCTGATCTCCACCATAACCACAGCTAGAGGTGTTCCTCAGCACAGAAACAATCACTTTAACAGCAAAACTACCCACCTAGATGCAATTTTAGATGGGTATTCCGTGAGATCACTTTGGGAGCGTCTCTTTGTTGGGCTATAAAGGAAGCCTAAAGCAATTATCAGGGGGGAGACAGCGACACCTAACTGGTGCAACCCTCCCCCAGTCTCTGAGGGCGTGCAGACCTGCAAAATGCAAAGATGTTTCTGCCACAGGTGAGGCAGGGGTGAGGTATTTGCAATACAATTTGCAGGGAAACTTTAAAACTGTTCCACAGTTCACAATAGGCTCTCTCTGCAAGGCCACATGAATTCCAGGTCACCTTTGCTCAAGAAAGGTGAACTGAAAGTGAAAAATGTGCAAAGGAATGTCAGAACAACAAATGGATGGAGTCCCACTATTTCAGTATGGGCCAAAAGTACTCAAATAAGGTAATACAATGAACCCAAGGCCAAGCTGGGGCATACTGCTATCAATAGGTACATCAGGAAGAAAAAGAAGGGTTTGTGTTGGCACAAGTACAACTAGGGATGAACCAGCTGTTGACAATTTTAGGCTGGAGAGTAGAAACCACAGGAGAATGGATATTCAGTATTTTCCAGTTCAAGTAAGATGTTTTTCTTTCCCAGGAGATGCGAAGGCAGGAAGTAATAAAAGGTTAAATCTGAAAGGAGGTATGGTGTTCCCTGAAGTAGTTAATATTTTTTTTCTCAGTTTCTGTACCCTGACCTAATCCTCTACACCTAAATCTCACTTGGGTCTCTCATGGGCTCTGCAGGGGATTTCTGTCTATCCTGAGAGAGAACTGGGCTCCTGAACTGTAAAAGAACTTTGGAGCAAACTGCTCACTCTGCCCCTTGTGTCTCCAGGGCTGCTGAAGGACTGTAACTACAAGTTCACCTGGACGCTCCCTAAATCCACTTCTGCAAAAGCAAAGTGGACTTGTCTACACTTGCTTTAAGCGAGAACAGAGACTGTTGTCCTCTTTGGGACATTCATTCCTCCGGCTGATTTTAAACCAACCTGAATCCCAGGGAAATTTCCATACTGACCTATTTTTTTTTCTTCCTCTGGGTAGTTTAAGTATTAAACATCATCCTTTAGCAAACAGGCATTAAGGAACTGCATTGTAATGGGCATTTCTGAGATTCCATAATGAAACAGGGATTTGGCATGGACAAGCCACCTGAGACGAGTGCCTGCGGCTGTGGAGATAACAGGGCTGTAAACAGAAGGGTTGGGCTGTGCAGTGGATGTAACACCCAAAGTCTGAGGAGGCATGAGCAGGCACCCACCTCCTGATCCGCCAGGAGAGTCCCTCTTCCAAAGAAAAGAAGGGATAATGTCCTTTAACTGGCAGCTCCTTCACAGACAGCAGCAGGCATGGGACATGAGCTGGCTTGGGGCAGTAGCTTTTAAACTGGTTCTGGAGTCTTCAAGGAAGTCTTGATCTCGAGGGAGGGGAGGAACAGAAAACTTGAAAGCTGTTGTGGTGAGAGCCACCGTCCTTCCCTCACTCCCCAAGCATGAAGTTACAATGGTTGGGAGACACTGTGGCTGACCTGGAGTATCCCAAGGGTAAAGAGCCAACATTTCCTTATGAAAATGTCCTGGCCTCTTTTTCTTGGCTTGCCCAGAAGGAATTAAATTGAGCATTTATACAGTGAAAACCCCCCATAAAGTCAGCAAAAGCAGATTCCAAATTAGGACCCAGGAGATATTCGATATTTCAATCCTAAACTAGGAGCACTGAAATAGGGCTAATCCTGTGCCTAGGAATACATCCTTTAGTTCCTGTGTGTGGATGCAGCAAGTCCAAGCCCCAGTTTGCTTCACGGCTCAAGGGTGGGAGGTTTTTGAGAAGCTGACTGTCAAATCCAAGTGGTTTGTGGAAGCAGAGGGCAGTAGGTGGCAGAGGCAATCCCACCCCAGACAGGCAGTCCAAGACCTCCCTGTACCCCTCACATGTGAGGGCAGGGCTGGGTGCTGAGAACAGCCAGGCCAGAAGCCACAGGATCTGCCTGTCCTGGCACAGGGTGGGGGGACAGGGATGAGAAGCTGGCAGATGGGAACAGACATCTTCCCATCAGCCACTAGTGCACTTGGAGACAGTGTTGGCAGCAGCTTCCAGTCCCAAGCACCTCCTCCCAGGACCAGACACTCTTTTTCCCTTAGGCAAGGAAACCCCCAGCCCTGTCAGCTGCCAGCATCCAGTCAGAGCGGCATGAGACCTGAAAGGAGCACCAGGTGGAGGCAAACACTGGGTGTTCTGAAGGGACAAGTAGGAGGTGCTCTCCCTCCACCCACGGAGAGCTGCTCTGTCTCTATCTCCTTCTGGGATGCAGAGGCGATGGATGCCATTGTCCTCACAGCCCAGCAAATCCCGATAGTGGAGTCCCATCCTCACCACAGCTCTTGTTCACTACCAGACTAAAGAAAGGGCAATGGGAAGGTGGCAGGAGCAGCAGTCAGCCAGAGAGCTCAAAAACACAGAGGAGATTACCCCTCCCCAGACTGGCAGCAGCCCCAAATCTTCCCATCACAGGCACTTCGTTGCACCAAGTTTGCAGGGTGGTAGGGGCAGGGCAACACTGCCAGGTCACCAAAATGCTTATGCTGTAGCAAGGTGTCTTGCCACACACTCCACTTGGGAAATCATTTCCCAGCAAAAGCTGTCAATGGAAGTCTGTTGTGTGTGACTGGGGCTCCCCAGGAGGGAGGTCTGGATCTTCTGGGGACAGGCTCTCTTGCTGTACCTGTTAACCTACACATTGAGGTGCCCAATCTTCAGCTCCACAGTGGGAGTATCGAACCCTCCAGCCTGTTATGGGAGGTGCAGGTGATGGATCTTTGGTGTCCCCCCTGTTTCCTGAGCCTGCCATTCAGACATCTCACCCACCACATCCTGCAGGATGCCCAGAGACCTGAATCAGACATGAGTTGAGCAGCTGGAGTCAGCAAATTGGATACCTATTACTAAAAAGCAAGATAAGATCTCTTACACTCATCCTGCTTGTGGCTTGGGGAGGATCTATTGCAGGCACTCAGCTGGGGCATCCGCTCAGCCTTGCAAAACCCTTCTGAAGAGGCACCAACCCTGACTCCCCACATGCTCTCCCACCCTTCCCGTGATGAATTCACTCAGCTGGCAGAAATGACGATGCGCAGAATGAGGGAGTGGGGCTTGGCATGGCTGTCGTTCTGCTCATTCATCCTTCCCCCTGGCACAGCAAGTCAGCAATGATGAGGGAATGGTAAAAGAGCAAGAGAAAACCTGGTGGGATATCTCAGTGTGGACCACTGAGGAGGAATAAGGCATGCCAGTCATTTGTGGCAGGTTTCCATAAGAGATGTGCCAAGAAGACTTGATCCTGGTGGCAGCCACAGAAATCATAGGAGCTCTGAACCTGAAGCTATTGTTGACCTATATAGGAAACTTCTTGCCTTGCTTCTCATCTAGGAGAGCAAAGGTGTGTGTGAGGGGAAGGAGAGACATTCTTCCTCAGGTCAGGTTTGACATCCCAGCCCTTCTGAGATCCCTGAGAGGCAGGAGCTACATCTCCCACTCTCCCACTGCTAGAACAGGTGGCTCCACAGCAGGAACTGGAGCACCCTGCATCTTTTCCAGTGGGCATCCCTGATGCCCTGTGGAAACAGCACCAAGGTGCAAGGGCTGGCTGAGATCAGCAGGCCTCCAAGCACGAGCTGTCCAGAGTCTGTTCATGTGGAGAGACAGCAAAACCTGCTGGGTTTTCAGCCAAGGGCCGTGGGCTCTGCGCAGCACACAAGAATTCACATACAGGGCATGCAAGATGGTAAAATGGTAGCAGAGGCTAAATGGTTGGTGTTTGTGTGACCTCCTTCTGGACCTACAGCCCTTCATTGCAGTGTCTCATATTGTTCCCAGGATTGTTCACAGCAGCTGCTCCTGCTCCTTCAGAAATAGACCCGAACTCTTTGCTCGTTTCAGTGAAGCAACAAGAGGCCTTCCAGCAGAGTGTACTCCTGTACAAACCATGCTGCCCATGCTGGAGAAGCAAGGTATGCCTCAGATCAGGCATATCTTTCAGGAAAACATCAAATGGGGGATCAAGACCCTTGTCCTATCCTTTACACCAATCCTTCACACCAGTGATGTCCTAGAAGGGAGGTGCATCCTCTCAGGCTAAAGAACCTGGTGAGTTACATCTAGCTGGCCCACAGCAAGCCTGGGAACCAGGGCAAATTGCTGATAATAACTCTGCCCAAGGCCTCATACTGAGAAAGGAATTAACTTTTGCTCTCTGGAACAGTTTCGTCAGTCTGGGAGGAACACTGCTCCCTTGACACCAGCCTCTACGGTTTTCTGTTTGTTACCACTTACAGTAAGGTTCTTCAGAGAGGTTTCTGGAATGTACAGTGCCCTTAGGGTGACTCTGGGCCATGAAACTCTAAACCAGCTTGTGGACCTCTGTGGTAAAGGATCACATCTGTCATTACTCCGTCCTGCTGCTGGAGCTGTTTAACTCAGGTCACTGCTCTGCCTTTCATCACTATTGTTTTTGCCGCTTGGTAAACAGGCAACTTTCCATCCTGTTTCTGGGACAATGCATCCTGCAATGGATGGGCTCCAAGCTAACACCTTAAGGTCATTGTTAATTTGCAACAACAAATACCGAGATAAATCTTCCATGCATGTAAACTGGGGTATCTTCAGCTTTCAACAGCAGACAATTTTGCCCCTAAAACTTGATTGTCCTGTGTGCTGGGGTGCTCCCCTCCTTGCATTCTGCACCATTGGTCTGTGAGCAACACTACAGGTGGTTTCAGACAGGTTTGGGCTCTGCCCTAGCATGTGTAAGAGCCCTGGCCAATGCCTGGGATTATACTTGAGTTATTGCCTCCTTTCACAGCAAAGAAGATGAAGGAAAGCAGAGATATGTGCGTACCAAAGCTGGCTACAAACTTTAGCTGCAATAAAGTTCAAAGACCCCTGCTCAGGAGTCTGCATGAATAGAAGATGTATTTCTTAGTGCTGGGATGTCCAGCAATAATGATGTTCTGACTCCGCATTCCCATCTCCCACTGGGACTGCCAAATCCACCAGCATCTAATTGCAAGAGCTGGACAGCCCTGCTGTCCTGTGGCTTGCCTGGCCACATGAACCAGTTTTTGAAAGGCCATGGCAATGAAAATGTGGTCACTGAAATGTGTGACCAGCTCACTGACATTGCTTATGTAGCAGATATCCACTAGTGAGGAGAGGAAGGGAACCTCGAATGACAGTAGATCAACAAGAAAGGAATATCTGCACCCAGCGCAGATGAGAGCAGGGCCGTGGGGTTTCAGGGGTTTTTGCACTTTCAAAAGATGTTTAAAAGTTAAAGACAGTGAAGCCAGCACCAGGAAATTCGCCTGAGGGCTAAAGCAAATGACACTTTGCAGGGAGAAGCTGAGAGTTCAGCACGTTCAGCCTTTCAGGGAGAAGATGGAGAGGCAGTTTGATTACAGGGTACGATACCACTGAGAGGAGAAAAATACAAGGTCTTTAATTTCCAGTAGAAAGGCATGTCAAGACAAATAGGTTTTAGCCTTGAGCCAGGCAAATACAAAGGAGAAGCCCAAATGTATGGGGATTTGCAGCGCAGGGCTGGCTCTCCTGTGGGCTGGGGACTCAGCATGGGGGTGTCCCTTGGGGGACAGGGAACACACCAGTGCAGAGAGCTGGAATTTATTTCTGGCTGCCCCCTGGTTGCAGGTGCTACTGCTTCAGAGCATGCTCCATCAAGTCCCCCTTCAAAAGAGCACACACTTCAGTGGAAGGGGAGAGACGTGAGCAGAAGTGATTTACTAGCCTGAGGCTCAGCCAGGCCGAGCCCGTGCTCCACTAGTCATGTTGCGTGGCATCCCTGAGCTCCAAGGATCCGGAGCCAAGCCAGAATAATTAATTGTGCAACACCTTTCTGACTGGGAAGCCTGCCTGCTGTCTCTTATATAATGGCAGTGCCCAGGGGCGAGTCATCTCTTGCTGATTGCGGAGCTGCGTTCCAAGATGGGTGACAGTCACCGCCACAAGGCAGGGCAAGGACAGCCCCCGCTGCCCCGGCATGATGGGCAGGATGCATTTGCAGAGCCATGCACCGAGATGGGAGACACTTCCCCGATCCCACAGGGGAATGAGAAATGTGCTTTAACACCTTGTCCAAGCCCGAAACAAGAATTTCAACCAATCCAGCAAGTCCAGCTGATTTTTCCCTTTATGCTCTTTATTGCAGGTTCCTACAGTCATCTTCCATTCATCCTCCCTTCCCCCTTCACACCGTGCGTGTGTCATGGGACAGGGCCAGGCTGCCCACAGCAGGAGGATGCAGCCACACAAACACGCTCCCACACAGCGCCCCGGGCGCACCCAGCGCGCACGTCATGCCAGGCACTGCCCTCCTCCTCCTCTGCCTGGGCACACAGTGCAGGGCCACCAGCCCCAAGCCCTGAGTGGGCAGGGGCAGGGCAGCGGCAGAGCCCAGGGCTGGGAAGGGAGCAGTGGGTGTCCTGCCTGCGGCGCTGGGAGCGGAGCTGTGCCCGCACTGCCCGGGTGGCACTGGGGTGCGCTGGGCTCTCCTGTGCCATGGGGTTCATTCTGGCTGCCGCAGGAAGGGGAAGGACCTGTCTCAGACAAAGCACATTGGGTCAAAGGGGCCCAAAGGTCTGCCTGCACAGGCACTGCTGCTGTGCCTCGTTGGCACGGATGCCAGCGCAGCCTGTTGCTCTGCTCCCGAGCTCGCCCAGAGCATTGCCAAGCTGGCACTGCTGGGGATTTAATGTTTTCTCTCTTGCTGTTTACCTCAAATATTTCAAGCTCTTCCAGTAGGAGGCTAGTAACAACTCTAAGCTTTTACCCATATTAAAAATCATTCTTGTAAAGGCCCTGGTGACCCTGCCTTGCATCTGGGGCTGGATGGCAGTCCAGAAACCAGAGATGCAAGTAGGCAAGTGCTTTGGCCCACTGAAAAAAATTCCCAGTACAGCTCAGGTAGCCTCAGGAGAGACTTGGCAAATTTTTGCTGACAGAACTTCTATGAAATTTTGGAAGTCATTCACCTCTTATCTGAAATTTCTGCAGCTCCTAGAGAGGACAAGATTGCCCACATCTTCCCCGCAGGGGAAATGGATCCATCCCCTCATGCTCACAGAATCACAAAACCCCAGACTGGGTAAGGCTGGAAGAGATCAGTGTGGGTCATGTGGTCCAACCTCCCTGCTCAAGCAGGGTCACCTCATACTGGTGGCTTCTGGTGGCCCTGTGGCAGAAGTTGGGTACCAAAAGTGAAAACCAGGGGCTGATAACATGCCCTGACCATGGTCTTCTCTGTGAGATGGTATCTGGGTAGAAGGAAGGTTATCTGAGAGATAGCAATCCCAAACTGGGGTGGAGGGAAGAGGCACAACTAGTTGAAACAGGACTGGGAATGTGGAGGGGAGCCCTGGCGTTTAGAGATGAAGACAAGCTATGGAGATGGGAAGAAAAGGATTTGGGATAGGGTTTGGGGTGTGATGCCAATGAAAGCCATCATTGGAGAGACCATCTCATGGTTCCCCAGAGAGAAACCCAGAGAGAGAGGAAGGCGGTAGAGCCCAGAAGTGGCTGGACCCAGTGACAGGGACTGCCAGCCCATGGAGGGCATGGGAACAGACAGGAGACAAATGAGAGAGCTGCAGAGAGCACCAATATCAGAGACACAACACTGGCAGCAGGGAACAGGGAGGAGGCATGCATGGAGCTGATAAGGACTCAGGAGAAGCGGCAGAGGGGCCAGCGAGCTGTGTGCAGCTGTGTGCAGAGGCGATTTAAACAAGAGCTTAAACTGGGAGTTAAGACAGCAGATAAAGGGCCTGAGGTTAAGAGAGGGAGAGGGGGGATGTCTCTGCAGAAAGGCAAATAAAAAGGGAATTAACTTAGGACTGAGGGGGCTGTGAGCCTTGAACGAGGCAGAAGGACTTTGAGAAGGGCAAAAAGACTGGGGTGGACAGGAGGAGATGCTCCAAAAAAGAATGAATCCAGGGAAATGAGCATGTGTAAACCATGGCAGGCCCTGCTGTGAGATCCTAAAGATCTATGAGTCTCACTGTGTCCTGTGCTGTCAGCAAATACCTATATAAAAGCTGCAGGCAAAACATGCTTCAACATCACTTCACAGAGAGACCAGGGCCTCCCACCAACTGGTCATCCCAGGCTCCCTCTGTTCCGGCTGGTGGAAGGGGAAGGGGTGCAATGAATCATGAGAACTGAGCTACACCCAGGTTTTGATCAGCTGGGTGGCTTTTTTTAACCACAGAGAGCTGCTCCAGACATGTGCATTAAAAGAATTGTGTTCAAGCTTTGAAATCCAGCCCTCCACCAAGAAAAGCCAGCCTGAGGTTCACCCATACAGTCTTGGTTTTAAAAAAACTTGAGTTTACACATGAATATATAGTCCCCACTATATCTCCTTTGGGGTGTACAACAGGCAGAGCTCGCCTGATGAACAGATCTTGCATCTCCTGTTTCCCTCCTGCTGCTCCTCACCTGTCTTCAAATGGCTCAACTCCATTCAAAAGGACAACATCATGACCTCAACTTTCCCAGGTCTGTCACAGCCCCTGCAGCTGGAGAAGTTCACTCAAGTCCTTTCACTCCTTGTGAAGGGAGCTTGCTAGGGAGGTATCACCACCCCTCTTCTGCTGAGCACAGAATAAAATCTTGTGGGTCTTCCATTTGATCTCCCCAGGTCCATTGTGTCAGAGGACCCAGTGCTGTACATTCAAGCCCAGGTCACCTCAACATCCAGCGTTGACCACTGACAGTGTAGACCAGCAGCACAACGAGATGTTAACTCAACCCCCTTGGAGGAGCTCTGCCATGTAAATCACTGAGGTCACAGAAAGTACAGGTCACAAAAAACACCTGAGGAAGAAGACAGAGCCTGACCACAGCAGGTAGATCCCTGGCATATGCCTCTGTCTGGTTGGGACCACCACAATGCTGGAAAAGAGAGTGCATCTACCAAGGTCTTGTGTGTGCTCAGCTACAAAGTGTGGGGACACGCAGCTATTCCTGATCTCCTCACACCACTGTCCTGCAGACCTCCTCTAACTGGGAAAGACACAAACATGAGCAAGAAATTGAATCCAATGGCTTGGCATTATAGGAAACTTGGACCATGGCTGAAGATCTCGAGGTAACAGTGTCTGATTTGGTTTTAATTCCTGCTGGTGACATGGACACTGGAGGGGAGACCCAAATGCAGTGAGCCTTAGGGATGATAGCAGGAGGTCTGAGAGCCCTGAGGGGAGCAGTAGATCCTGCAGTGACCCTGTTCCTACTGCACATCTGTAGCATCAGCAGGGGGAATGAGAGATCTTTTCCGAAGCTCCTAAATAACTTGGGCCTGAAAGTGGGAGGTAAACATAGGAACTGGAAGCAGCAGAGAGGTTAGACTCTTCACCCAGAGAACTATAAATATTTTTCAGAGGGTGCTCATATTAATATATTCAGTGTCCAGGCATCGAGCTACCTCTCTAGAGAAAAACTTGGATGTAGTGAAACACATGCTGGGCATGCACTGCCAACATAGGCCATAAAACTGGACATTTGGGGCATGATTCAGCTATCCAAAACAAGGTGTCTCGGAGGTGCCCTGAGGCACCTAAACTAGTTGGCAGATCTGACATGGGACCTTCAGGAGACCCTCGTCCTTCCAAAAGACATTTGGAGGTCAGGAGGAGCATTCAGGTCTTCTCAAAGAGCCCTCAACTTCTGCATTTAGGCAATGGATGTGAGACAGTGGGGTGAGTTTGGAAACCCCACACAATGTCTAGACACATCTCCCTTTATCCAAGCACTTTGATCTGTGTCTGGCCCTCCACTGGTCAACAGTGCTTTTGCAAGGACTTTATAACCTAAGTAATTTGCATGGTTTGGTAAATGTTTTCTGGGCAACTGAGAAAACGTCTCTAAAATATCAGACCAAGTCCAGACAAAGTCTAGATCCACTGCACTGCTTTGGGTCTGTTAGATGCTAATCTCACCTGTGATGCTGGAGTCTTGGTGATCAGCAAAGTATCAAACAGCAGCAAAAGAAGGAAGGGCCAAGGCACAGACAGGCACAACCCGTGAGGAATGAAAGTCTTGATTAATCCTGTGGGACTCTATCCTGAACAGTGAAGATTTTGCCCTCTGCGTTTTAGCCCCAGCTTAGCCATTGGTGCCTTCAAAATGAGGCTGCAGCTTCCTCAGCTCTGAGAAGTGCCAAGGCGTTGCAAACCCTTCTGACAGATGTTAGCCCTGCCTGGTCCTGGTACTTCTTTCCGCCTCAGTTTTCCTTTCTGCACAGTAAAACCTTATCTACCTCATGTGGGCTACGCAGCGATGACTAATTAATGTTGATGAAGTGCTTTCAGATCATCCAATTCAAGGAGATACATAATTGCAAAATATTAATTACTGTTTACTTATTATCATGAAGCCAATAGCAAAACCAGGTGCTTATCTTCCTCAGCCGTGACTCAGAAGGAGGATGATGGCTGATGGAGATAGAGGTGTAGAGTCCAGTGGATCCTGTACAGTGACACACATGTATGTGTGTGTGTGTGAGTGTGTGTGTGTGTGTGCAAAGGCATCTAACACGGCAGGGACCAGACCACACCAGGCCACACTCATGACAAAGCCATGCAAGCTGGAAGTCCATGGAGATGAGCAAGAACTCACCTTGCCAAACGCCCAGATGGGAAAACGGATGTCTGGCAATGATTCATGTGTTTGAAAATTATGCTCATGAGAGAGATCATGTGTCACAGAGAATTAGAAGAGCCAAAGATGTAATGAGCTACTCTGAATGACTAAAAACATTGCTGTGCTTGAAAATTGTCGAAGATCCCAAACCCTGCTTGAGGGGCAAAAGGGAAACAGGCAGGGAGAACAACATCCAAGAATGAACAGCTCTTGGCAGATAAATTGAGAGGAAACTGAGCTCAGTGTTCTGTCATACTTCGCCAAACCCTTGCAGGATGATAGAAATGAGTTTTGGGTTGAGCTGTGAATGCGCTGGTGGTCAGAGAACTGGAGCAGGATGGATATTCCGCAAACAAGGACAACATAGGTGATATCCTCAGATTGACAGTTCAGGGCTGACCACGCTGATGAAGTGAAAGGGGTTGATTCCATTGGAAAAGCAACAATTCCAGCTAACCTCCAGCAGACAAGCTTAGGAAGGACCTCGAAGAGTGGTGAGGGGCACTGAGTTTGGTGCAGCTTGCTGAGGTCTCAGAGGAGGGGTGAAGGGCTGGGTCTAGTGGAACTTGCTCTGTCTGCAAGGAGCAGTGGGGAAGAGAGAAGTGGAAAACTTGGAGAAACATGAAAGTTTTGGAAAAATGAGAGCAGAGGTTTGGTTTGGGAAATCCGTGCCATGGATGATGAACTGAACGTTACAAAGTTTTTCAGGCATTTACAGGTCTCTTCAAATTTCCATCTGACCTCAGAGGACCTATGAAATCCCTGAGGCATTCTAGCATCCTTAAACATCCCAAATTGCAGCCTAGGATTTCCATTGACATGCAAAATTGTCTTCCCTGCAAGGGCTTGGAAGAGTGACCTGAAAGCCTGTGGCTGTGGCTCCTGCTTGGCCACTTGCAGAGTGCTGGAGGTCTCTGAGCCACGGTGACAGTGACATTGTCTGCAGGTGGGTCCAGAGCCAGGTGTACCCACTGTCAGCAGCCAGAGCAGCTCTACTGCTCACACACCCCTGGAAATGCACGCAGGGGAGCTGGAAACACTGCCCTAGATAGGTCTTTAGGACAACAGGAATGGTTGCGCTGCAAAAGCAGGATCCACCAGTCCAAGCCCAGTTGCTTTCAGGGGTCTTTTGTTAATACAAGTGACTATGACATACAAGTCCGAGGAGGTTACTCAAGCTGATGCTGCTCAGAGAGGTGAAAGATGGGGCAGCTGATGTGCCATAGGACCAAATGCAGAGCAGGAATGTGCACGGGTCAGTGGCAGCAGCCAGCAGCTCCCTTCACATGGAAAAGTATCACCAGGACACAGCTGGCTTATGGCCAAAGCCATGGGGTCATCAAGCAGTTCCCTTTCTGCCACCCAGAGCCCAAAACCAAACAAGCCACATCCGAAATGTGCAGTGATGCAATGTCCTCCACATGCTACGGAGCAAAGCCAGAAGACTCCCTAGAGCCCACATTTTGGGGTCTGGCGATGGTAATGCAGCTCTCAGTGGAACAGTCCTTTATTTCATCCACCGTTCACCAGGGTAGAGAACCAATGCCAAAGCAACCATCAAACATTTTTGCTGCTGATTTGTGACTGCTGCCTAGCTCTCCAAGAGAGATGTAGAGCAAGCAGCTCGCATTGGAAAATCACCGCTGTTCTCTGACACAGTGACACAATGACAGTTCCCCTCCAATCCTTGTGTCATGATCTAGCTCCTGATTATATCCTAATCTGGAATAAAGAGGCCTAGCCTAAGAAAATACACTTAAGCTTCAGGGTGTCTCTGAGATATGATCAGTCTGGAAGGCCCAAGTCTGATGGGGCAGTCTCCTTCTTACATTGCAGATGAAAGTTCAGAGCAGCCGGAGTACTTGCCCAAAGCTATTCAGAGAGTCAGGAGAGCAAATGCCTTTTGTCTGACACCTGACCCACCACACTGATAACTTTGAGTCTATTATGCCCATTCTCCTCTTCATGAATTGCTTCCCAATGGCTCCTGGCTATGGTGGAGTCAGTTTGTGTTTGCTTTTAGAAGCAATATCCTTCCCTAGTGAATCCCTTTGAGTTTCTGCTGAGGGTTTGTACTGTCAGGATTCCATTGACCTCATTCAGAGAGAACAAAAAATTACATATAGACTTATTTTTCAGAATTATGATTTTACAGCCCTTTCTGTTCCAATCCCACTGTCTCCTGGAACCATGTATTTCCAAAAGATGTCAAACAACCAACTTTTAAACCCTTAAAAACCATGTCTGGGCCCAGACCTACAAAAGTGACCCACATTTATTGGCTTCTTTAAAAAGCAGCTGCTTATCTTCATGATAAGTGCATTTAACAGCTTTGACTAAAAATTCGAGTTCTAACAAGGAGATTTTATTGCTGCACCTCTTGCCACAGTTGTTTCATAGCCATGAATTAATGTGGGTCATGTTCCCATTTTAACTCTAGCCTGATCATCAGACCTAAGACAACAGATTTAATGGCTTCAGAATAAATAGGACTAAACTGCTAACCAGAAATAAATAGATTAAAAGGTAGGTCTGGAGGTCTCTAGGCCTGGAGTCTGATTGTATTCTGTCTCTTCTGCCTGGAGGTCCTATTAGAAGACATACTAGTGGCCATAAACACTACTGACTCCAGGGAATTGAACTCAAGGCTATGTCAGAGATCTTTAAAGGTGGGAACTTTCCTGGTCTTTGATGAATGGAGAGTCCAAAAGTATATTTCAGACATCCAATCTGTCTTTTATTGTCCAAGAAGAAGCATAAATAAATAAATGATGAGTCACAGCATTTTCCTGTTTATGCATCTTTAGCTCAGAGGAGGTAGATTTCCATCTGAGCAACTCCACCCCGTCTGCATCTATCATCTTACTTGTCCTGGCTCCCACACTCACCACTTTTACACCCTCTCACACTTTCTGCAGGGGTGTATCTCCTTCCTCGGCCTGTGTGTGTGGAACAACTCTCCTCTCTCCATAGCAGAGAAGCCAAACCCCTTGCAAGGGCACCCACCAGACACAAGGTCTCACCAGCACCACAGATTCAGTCCTAGCAGGGGACCTATTTTAGTGTTTCTCTGCTCCCCAGCACAGATCTGCTCATGTGGGCAGACCAGACTTAGAGACATTCTATCAAAAGACATCTGCAAACTGTCCTAGACTCTTTCATAAGGTGGAATATAGCAAAAATCTGAAGCCCTCACTATATGGATCTCTGCTCTAGCTGGGTTCATGGTGCAGTGAAAGCTGTAAGGCAGATGCACACCACGACGAGGGAAGGAGAAAGGAAATGCAAGTGAAGGTGAGGGCTTGTGAAGGTGAGGCCACTTAACCCTCATCTTCCACCACCTGTCAGATCTCACAACTTCCTCCTCTCTGAGATTCCTGCTGGCTCTGACCAAGACTTTGCATTGGAAAATGCCTTTGTGTCAGAAGGGACAGGACTGACTGCTGCCCTCAGGGCACCAGGTGGAAACTCTCCCTTGTCTTCTGCAAGCTGGAGGAGGCCACAGCAGAAAAGACTGTGTGTGAGGGTTTTTTTCCCAGTTCCAACTGAGCCATCCTCCAACAGACTTGTACTACACTTGTACTACTGGATCCTGTGTGGCAGTAATGGAATAAGGACAGTAGGTTCCAAAGAGAAGATTTGAAACATGGATCATGGGTTTCAACAAAAGGAATAATCAGCAAACGTGGGTAATTGTCCTTAGAAGAAAAAATCTAAATCAGTAATGCAAGTGCAAGGGAGCCTGTGTGCTATCAGAGGAAATTATGAATGTGTTTACTCATCACGAGAGACCAATTAGTGCATCGGAAGGCATTACTGCCAATCAACTAATGTAATAATTGACTGTATGCAAAATACTAATTCATTTCAAATGCGATAAAAAGAGTTTGCTTAACCCAGCCATGAAGGTGTTTAAACTCACCCATCTAATTTCACAACCAGGACAGGCTCAAACAGAAGAAGAGAGTCAGTTACTGTGTTTCATCTGACAGGTAATAATTTCTTGTGATGTGTTGACTTAATTCTCTTGCAATCACATGAACATGCCCTTAATTAAGCACACAAAGGCAATCTGTCCTGACGAGCAGGGTAGAGAGGAAGTACAGTGAAGGATGACAGCGACAGTATCAGATGCCGGCTGGTGACCTGGGAATCAGAAAGGAATTTTATAGCATATGGAAATTCAGTCCTATGAGTAGCAATGATCATGACAGTAAGGCCTGGGAAGGAGAGAATAAGCTCAGATAGGCTGAAGAACCTGCAAGGATTAGAAAGTTGTGGGATATATAAGGGGGTCTGTAGAAGAGGTTCTTGAATTACATTGGAAGTAAGTGGAAGATGAAGAAATGCAGACCTACTGTGAGCAGGAAATGAGAACACAAGGCAAATGATCCTGGGGCGCACAACGAAGAGTGTGGCCAGCAGGTCAAGGAAGGTGATCCTCCCCTTCTGCTGTGGCATGGTGAGGCCACATCGGGAGCGTTGTGTTCGGTTCTGGACTCCCCAGTTCATGAAAAATGAAGAACTGCTGGAAAGAGTCCAGTGGAGGGCTGCAAAGATGGTGAGGGGACTGAAACACCTCTCTTCTCATGAGGAAAGGCTGAGAGAGGTGGACCTGTTTAGCCTGGAGAAGAGATGTCTCTCAGTGTTTACAAATATCTTAAGGGAAGGTGTCAGGAGGATGAGGCCAGACTCTTTCCAGCGATGGGATGAGTGTGACTGAGTGAAAGCTCGGACAGCCCACACTGGGCTTGAGGTGTAGGAAAAGGTTAAACTGGAGCATATTACCAGCAATGGAAAATGTTAATAAGGGCTGGGAGAAGAGTCCAGAATGGGATAAACACGGGCTGAAGCCCAGTGGGCAGAATTTAATAAACCAGGGGTACTTAAGGAAGCAGTCTGAGACACTTCAAACCCATTAATAATAATCTTTGAGAACTCTTAGCATTCCCATAGGACTGGTGAAAGGTAAACACAACATCTATCTTTAAAAAGCAGGACCAGGAGGACACTGGGAATCCCAGCTCAGTCAAGCCACCTTCTGTAGCGGGAAAGACCCCTGCCTCTCCTGTTACTGATCCATTTGTGAGTGCTGGGAACATAATGAGGTGATTGGTGCAGGTAAGAAGGGTTTGTTGAGGAGAAAACACATCAAATCAAATCTGATTCCCGGCAGATTATCTCGTGGTCTGGGAGGAGGTGGGAGATGAGATAGCACTCTTGTCATTCTCCAGCATGAAATCCTAATACAAAATCAACAGGGTACAGCTGCAGCTCTGGTTAAAAGAGATTTGTTATAGGAAATTTTCTTCTGCAAGGTGTACTCTCAACTACAGAAACACCTCAAAAGGATGCACAGAGGGGCCAGGCTTGGGCATCATTTTGGTCTGTACTTTTACTGATTCCCAGGCAGAAAAAAAAGGGCCTGAAAATGAGTCTGGGAAGGCTCTGGAAAACAAGCTCAGGTAGAATATAAATTATTTCATTAAAGCAAACCAGAAGTCTGTAGTGCCATGGGGAAAAGAGTGGCTATTGTGTGGGTGGTAAGGACAGGAGAGGCAGAACTGGCTCATGGGAAGTAATTATTTTTCTTTTTCCATTGCTGATGGAGCTGGGGCTGGAGTCCAGTGTCCAACTGCCCTTACAAGCCAGCAGGAGCAGGACAGGAGAAGGGTTGGAGGTTTCCAGTGGAGAGGTTTGGTGTGAGTTGAACCTGTCAGGGGCACAGATCCCAGCTGGAAGAAACCCAGCATGAAGACCACAAGCACTGCACACAGGTGGGACCTGGGGGCAGGGTTGGGGCAGCCATGTGAGCCTGAGAGAATGAGGGTCTCACAGGAGCCTGCACCATGGTGCTGATGCCAGGATTTGTGGTGTCCCAGCTGCAGCTCGTGCTGGTAAGGCTGACCCTAAGGCCACCCCAAGGTTTCATGCCCACATTCTTTGGGGGCTTTGCAATCTTAGAGGAAAACAGCGTTGAGTGTGCAAGGGCTTTGCCTGGGTTTTCCCTGCACAGACCTGGGCTTCACGGCTCCTCCAGACAGTGCCCATCTATAGCATGGGCCTTCCTCCCTGTGCTTGGGGAAAATAGACCCAAGGGATGCCAGGCACTGTCTGGGAGCAGAAAGATGCACGTGTTCAACAGCAGGGGCTGAGGGAAAACCCACAGGAGCAAGACAAGTAAGGTAAAGGCAAAGCCTCTCAGTCCAGGTCCCTGAGTAATGCCCTGGGTGACACAATGCAGGTGACTCCGCAAGGAGGGAGGGAAGCAGCACCTCTCTGCTCGAGCTCCCCCCAGGGTCCCTGACTCCCTTGACACCCCTACTTCTGCAGTCAAACCCTTCTGGGCACACCTGGCACCCAGAGACAGCCTGCCTGCATGTATTTACCCCCTCCCCAGCACAGTGTCACCTCACCTGTGCTCAGTCACTTCACACCTAAGGGACCCCAACTCCTGACATGAAAGCATTATTCATCAGCAACTGGGAGAAAGGGAAAACGAGGTTTACTTTCACAAGGAATTTTTTTTTTAATGCCATTCCCTGCCTCAGGGGATGCCTCTGCAGCTGGCAGTGAATTGGGTAAGCCAGGACCATCTCAAAGGACTCACGTCTTCCTAGGTCTGAAGGTTGCTTTCCCAGGCTGGTGATGCTCACCAGTCATGTTGGGCTGCTGCCGCAGTAGTTTGAAGGGATTCAGGAAGAAGACCTGCCCAAAATGTGGGCATGCAGCCAAGGAATAGATTCAGAACAACGTTTAGGGTCAAGCCTGGTGTCACCTGTCCACAACTTGAGCCATGTGAGCCACCCACCACTTCTCTGTTTGTTTTACATAGCCTGGACCCAGCTGCTCCCCCATGCCACTCGCTGGTAAAGCAGATGCCTTTGGAGATGCGTCCATCCTCCAGCAAAGCCCTCCCAGCCACAGCAAGGCACTCAGCACAGAGCTCTACCTTTTGCTCTGCCCCTGCTCATGAGGTGGAAGCGCTCAGTACCACATCCCCACTACTCCCCACTCTTCCCCCAGTTCACAGGCAGGGCATGCGGGACATCAGCTCCACATCTCCCTGCACCTGAGTTTGGACCTTTCTTCCTCATATTGCCTAAAAATAGATTGTTTTTGTTTACCTGGAAGAGAAAAATCATCCCAGCCCACCCAGATAGCATGGCTGCTGGAATCTCACTCAAGCATTGAGTCAATCAGGCCCACCTACATTTTTTTCCCTGTTCTCCTTGCTCAGTCCAACATCTCTCTCCAAACCCTGCACAAGGGCAGGACTCGGTGCTGCCAGCCCCAAAGTCCCCAGCAAGCTGCTAATGACACACACTCCACTAACTCACCGCCACCTACACACAGCACGTCTCAATTCCTCCTGCAGACATCCCTCACAGCTCACACTTCCCAGGGAAGCCATGGCACCTTGTCTCCAGCTCAGTCCTACAATGAGAGGCTCAGAGATGTTCCCCAAGAGCTCCCACATCCGCAGCACTGGGTCCACCAGCACCTGGCGCTCCCTGGATCTCTGGTGCTGAGAGATCCAGGGTGATCCAGGCTCCTGACTGATCCTCTCGAGATCAGTCTGTGCCCAGCTCAGAGCTACTCACAAACTGGGGCACTGCTGGGAAAGGGTTAAAACCCCAGCCCTTTCATCTTGGTGGGGAATTTTGGAAACCACAAGGAATTCGAGCTGCTTTGTAGCAGGGTGTGCTAGGAAACACAGAGAACCACAGGCAGTTTGCTGTGTGGTTTAGGAAGCCCTCAGCTAATTGCCACCTCCCGTCTGAGGTGGTGCTGGACTGTGTAGTAATTTAGATGCAAAACAAGATCAAGACATTCACCTGAACTCCATTAAGCCAGAAAACAGAACTTACATGCAACTTATAAACCTGCTTTACAGAGCAGGTTGTAAAACCAGAGACCCTTTGGTCCAAAAGGCAAGGAAACAATTAATGTCTTCTTATGGGAAAGCAACTCTTACACGTCCAAGACATCAGATTTAGTGTAGACCAAACATGTACATGAGGAAAGCAAGCTTTGTGAGGTATTTATTTTATTCAATGAGATGTTATTGTGCAAGAAATACTACATAGCTTGTTGGCTGGGAGCAAAGATGTAGGAGGGTGTTATTAGAGCCATTCAAGACATTAGATATGTCACATAAACACGAGCCTACGTTATGCTTGAGAAAGATGCTAGTTTGAGAAACACGCTACTTAGAGAAGGCAGCAGTGTAAGTACAGAGAAAAGGCACTGCAGATTTTGTTAAGCATGAAAAGTGTGATCCTCTAGAGGCACTTTCTATTCCCCAAGCATCTCAAGCTGATAGATGTCTGAAAAACTATCTGTCGATGTTGGTTATCTTTCTGATTCAAGACTTTAACTAGCCTTGGTTATTCCTTAACTGATTGTGAAGGCAAAACTCTTTGAAGAAGTTTAGTGTGGATTTGCTTCACCTTTTACAAACCTTTGTGTAATTACCCCTTCGCTCTTTTCTTACGTAGATCTGGGAGGGTTTATGTTGCATATGCCAAACTCCCATATTGTTAGCATGACAATTCACAAAATAGAGAATATTTGCAAGAGCCAGGAGGTATCTGCTTGGCAGCACATGTACAAGCTCCTTAGAAAATTCAGAAAGACCTGAAGGATATTAGGAAGAAAAAGGTAGTAGGATTCTTTAAAAGAGATTAAGTGTCAAGACTTTCTTCAAGAGTTAATACCATTAAAAAGGCAACTTTCATGCTGGAGGACTTGTATACTCATAACCAAGTTTGTCCAGTTTATCTGGAACAAAATCTTCGCTTCTGCAAGACCCAGAATAATCTAGAATGGCATCTCACCAATTTAAACTCATTCAGATAATTTCTCTACTTAGGAAAAAGGAGAAGCAAAAATAGTTTTTCTAAGAACAGAAGACTCCACAAAGCCATAAGCTGAAAATTTCAACAAGTGAGCTCCACAGGGACACTGACTCATTGCAAGGACACAGAAGCAATATAAACAGCCTGCTTCAGATCCAGACAAGTATAAAATAATTGCACTTTCTTTCTTATTTGTGTCTTTGAAAAGAAGTGATCATAAAAAAAACCTCTGAACTGAACATGTAAATGTGTCCTCTATCCTCATCCCTCAGCACTCATCACACCCTCTCTGTAAACAATCTCAGCAAGACAAATAAGTGAAATAAAAGAGTTTATCACATAACACAATTGCCAGACTCAGCAAAGTTTCAGCAAAATGACATATCAGAGGCTTCTGTGTTCTGGGTGGGGTAAAGCATTTAAAACACTACTCTCAAATCAGACTGTCACCTTCATAGATGTTAATGGATTTTTTAAACATTCTCGTTAATTCAGTATATCCCTGTTAATCTCATGATTGGGAAATTTTCCTCAAGATGAAACACAAACAAAATTTCAATGAGAAAGAAAACCAATAGGATTTGGTTGTGCTTTAGCTAGCTACTGAGATCACAAGACAAATCTTTAGATGACTTCTTCTGAATAATAGGCTTAGAGGACTTCTTTGATTTCATAGAATTTATTAATATCACCTGTGTTTGTCCATTCAGCCTGGGAGTTTATCCTTGACATGCCCATAAGGATTCTCCAACAAGGAAATGGTGAAGCCTCATATCTTCTGCTGATTCTTGCAGCAGCTCTTTTACTAATTTGGGCAAAAGGGTGAGCCCACTTAGAGCTGTAATCCCTGCAAGGCCTTTCCACAAAGGGGTTGCAGCCAGCATGAAACACACCTCACTCTCTGCTTACTTTAACCTCTTACAAAATATTTTTGTCCTGAAAAACCCTGGGCAAAAACATCCAGGAAACCCTCTGCAGTGGGAAGCCCACCTCCACAAAGAGTTAAAAGACAGTGTGTTAGGAAAAATAAGGGAGCACATGTCAGTGCCCTGAGTGGTGCCCACACTGAGGTGAGATGCATTTTCATCCGTGCTGGAAGATAAAGTGGGCCAATGAGTTATTGCATTCCAGAGACAATGGCTGCCCCACTTCTAAACTGTGCCCTGAATTAACAAAGCCTTTTGACACATCAGTCCAGGACTTCACAGACAAGAGGATTTTAAAACTGCAAATTAACCGCAGTTAATGGAACTGGAATAGAACCAAAATAACAAGACAAAAGAAAGCCCCTGCCCTTGCACTGAAATTACAGAGAACCTGAATCCATCCAGGTGAAGTGCAAGTGTCTCACCTTGCCTGGATCATCCTCATTAAATCCCTGTCCTCCAGACACTTTCCAACTCCATCAGCTCTTCCGCTCTTTCTCCTACCTGTCAGTGAGGCCCTCTGCAAGAAGCATGACCTCTCTAACAAAGTTATGCATGCAGCAAGACTTTGTCCAGTTCCCAAACATTTTCTGTGATTTTGTGATTCAGTGATCTCTCCTCACTAGCAAATAGAGGTATTGTAGTAAGTAACTGCAGCTTTTGATTTCTTCAAGCCACAGCAAGTATTTTTAGAGGAATCAGATCCTTGTCAAACAACAGCAGTAGCATCACAGCCAAGCTTCCTGGAATTACCTTTTGTCTTGCTGCTACCAGGTAAAATTCAAGACAGTGAGGATTATCAGAGAGGTGGATGACGTTCAGGAGGGTTTGTTTGTCAGCATTGTGAAAAGTTAGGATCAAATCTGAGGCCACTCTATTTGCCTCCCAGAATCAACATGCCAGGCTTATGATGCAGAATCATGGAAAAATGGAGCTGGGGATGTCTGCCTAGCAATTCATAGATACCTGGGGTTGGATTAGAGGATTAATATTGCTCAATATACTTTTACTAATCCAGAAAAGGAAGTGAGCAGTTAGGTGACAACCAGTTCATTGCTCACTCCCTTCTCAGCTGTGTTTATGAATATATTAAACAGCAATGACCATAAATTAACACCAGTTCGTTACACAATCGTAGAGAGCTGGGATGCAAAGTGACCTGGAGAGAACCAAGAAGGGGTCAGCCATATCCTTGTGATTACAGACAGATATTTATCTAGCCTGTTCTTTGAGATTCCCATGCTGGGAATTTCAAGCCTGCCCAGGTCACACATTCCAGCACCTAGAGTTCCCACTATCCCTAAGATTTCCTCCATTGTCATCGCTACAATGCACTTTCCTGACTTTCTACCTCTCCAACTGAGGGAACAGGTTCTTCCTTCTTTTTGTACATTTAAAAGTTGGCATTGGACCCCTTTCGCTCTTGTCTGTGAAACAGGAGGGATTCGTTATCTCTCACTTCAGTGTTGGGGCCTAAGGTCTTCTGCAAGGGCAGACCTTTTTAGAAATATATCTGTAGACAACCCTAAGGCATACAGAAGTTTGCTTTTCTTACTCACCTCTCCCAGACCGTGTACAAACAGAATGGGAGACAACAGACCACAGTCTAAAAAATCACCGCTCTAGACCAAACAACCCTGGTCCCATCCATGGATCATGTTCCCTCACCCTCCAGTCACTTCTGTTGCATTCCTCTGAGCTCTCTCCCGCTTGAACATAACCATCCTGAAGGGCAGTGCCCAGAGCTGGTCACGTTACTGCCATGTAGGCATGAGCCACACTTAAAAATCTTTGGAACTATTTCATTCAATGCTGCTGTTTATACACCCCAAGGATGATTACGTTTTCCTTTCTTTTTTGCAACACCGTGACTCTGCTGACTTATGGTCAGCTGATAGCTGCTACAGCCACCTGCGAAGCCCTTTCTGTACAGCTGCTGCCTCCCCAGATGTCTGCCTCTCCCTTTTTTGTACAAAGGACTATTCCTGCATCCACACCAAAACCTGTGCCATCCTCCTTGAAATGTATTCCTTCTCTCTCATCAGAGCTAATAAATACACTGAGCGAAGAGCTGACAGGGCTGGGCATATCACAGTGAGCAAGGAGAGACAGCACGTGGTCTGTAACACTGGAAAATAGAACTCCATAACACCAACTGGAAAAGAAATTATTTTAATTATTCAAAACAGGTTTAGTTCAGCCTTTCTGCTGAGAGAACTGACCACCACAGTAGTCAACTCACTGGCAACCTGTGTTCTATCAATGACCAGCCACAGTGCTCATTTTTTAATTAAAATTCTGCTTCCAAGTGGGAACTTCTCCCGGCACCTCCTGGTTCCTTGCTGATGCTCTGCAAGACGCAGCCCAAACAGCACATCTCTCATACCAATCTGGACAAACGAGGGTGGGATTGCAACGCTAGCACCACACAGCTCTGGTTACTGCAGGGAAACAAGGAAGTTCAGGCAGGGATTCCCCGAAGCAGAAGGGAAAATGGAGGCTTCCCCAATTCCTGAGCAGTACCCTGAACAAGCTGCCTCCCCACCAAAGTCTCGTCCTGACACAACTTGCACGTCACATTTCACCTGAAGTGAAATGGGAAGTGAACCTGTGAGCTCCCAACAAGGTGGAGCTTTAACATCTACCTGGGGCTTTCCGCCTCAGCTGCCTGGCAGGTGAGGTGGATAAAACAGGTGATGGCATCTCTCAACAACAGTGACCAGGAAACCCATCAGAGTCATCCCGGCCTTTCATACGCACTTCAGCCAAAGCTGAAATTCAGCGCAGAATAGCAGCAAGAAACAGGAGGTTGGATGAAATGGAAGTCAGGAATTTTCTATAATGTGTATCAGGGTTTTGTTGTTTTCTGGGGTTTTTTTTAATCAAAAGGATAAAGTCTGGAGAGTTTAGATTTAATTTACTCTGGGGTAATTTACTCTGAAACATCCCATGGGCCAGGGCTGTGTGGGGTGTCTCATGTATGGTGACCTTACAGACCCTGCTCCCCAGGGAGACCGGGGCACCTCTACGGGTGGTGAGGACAATCCAAAGCAGATCCACGTGTCCTCTATCCTCATCCCTCAGCACTCATCACACCCTCTCTGCAAATAACCCCAGCAAGACAAATAAGTGAAATAAAAGAGTTTCTCACATAGCACAATTGCCAGACTCAGCAAAGTTTCAGCAAAATGACATATCAGAGGCTTCTGTGTTGTGGCAATGCCCATCTCATATAAATTGTCCTTTGGTAATGCTCATTTCATATAAATTGTCCTCTTTAATTTCTCTTCACACTAAAGAACATTTTAACTGTCAGCAAGCTTCTCAGCTAGTTCGGATCACAGATAAAGACAAAGGAAGGGTCCATCAGGTTGCCTGTGTATCTTCTTCCCTTTGTATCAGGATCTGTTAATCACTACAACCTTGCTTACTAATTAGACCTCAGCTGACAGGCTGAGACATCTGGGGAGACTTTATAACACTTTCCAGTACCTAAAGGGGCTTCAGAGGGATTTTTGACAAGGACATGAAGAAATAGGACAAGGGAGAATGGGTATAAACTGACAGGTGGCAGGTTTAGATCAGATATTAGGAATTCTTGTCTGTGAGAGTGGTCAGGCCCTGGCACAGGTTATCCAGAGGAGCTGTGGATTCCCCATCCCTGGAAGTGTTCAAGGCCAGGCTGGGTGAACCTTTGATCAACCTGGTCTAGTGGAAGGTGTCCCTCTAAGGTGTCTTCCAACCCAAACCATTCTCTGACTGAGGAGTGAGTGTTTTATCACCCAAAAGCCCCACAGCCTCCCCTGCTGTAGCTGATCACGCAGGACTCTGTTCTCCCGGCGGTGCACTCAGCCTCCCAGCTCACACAGAGCCGGATGTCAGGCCATTGCCTTTGTGAAATACTTGTATTTTAAAGGCAAACAGGAGAAAGTCAGATGCTAAGTTTTTCTACATGCCCATCTTCTGCAGCATGAAAGAGCATTTCAAGGGCCCCAGGGCTCAGTGGAACTGAGCTGCACGGGGCAGCCCCACCTCACCAAATCACAGCAGGCTACAGCTGTGCGTGTGCCACGTCCCAGGAATCTCAGCACCAAGAACCCAGCTTCTCCTTTAACGGGAGGGGAGGAAGGCTGGAGAGGACTGATGGGAGTGTCTGTGAGACCCTGGCATGGTGCACCACCCTGTGTGACCATCCCCTGGGAGAACTCATGTGCTGGCCACACTGTGAGCCAGCAGTGCCACTGAGCCAGAGCCAGAGGGCCACGCAGATATTTTTCTTTCTTTTGGCATCGGCAGTGGCTGTTTCCAGCCCATTAGCTGTTCTGTCACTGCCTAGGTGTGGATGCTTCCACTCCTGGGGCACAGATGGGGCCCCATTCATGGATTAACCACCTCAATAGGCAACATGAATGACGGGCAGGATTTGTGCGCTCAGCTGCCAGGAGGAATCGGATTTTAATCTCATGCCGATATGGGTCATACCCTCAGCTCACAGCCTGAATCACATCCTCACCTCACATTCCTGACCCACCTTCTCGCAGGGTCCAGCCCCACTGGCAAGGAAATGGCGAGTGCTAATTCGAGCACATCAGAGACAGCAAGGGGGGAGCTGTGCCTGAGGGTCCCATTATAACTGCGGGAACACGGGTGCAGCTGAGCCCTCTTCAAACCTGGCCCACAGAAGGAAAAGCTTAAGCCCTGTTTACTTTCTTTATCAGGAGTTTGGCGAGATCTTTTTGGAGATGGACATGGACGAAGAGGCACCAAACCACAGCTGCATGGATTTTCTTTCCCGGCCCCTTGACACCACACCCTCCAAGAAACAGCAAACCCATCCGTATAACAGGAACCACATCTGGTCCTTGATTTGGTGAGTGCCCTGCAAGTAAATTACATAAGAAACCTCTGATTACAT
This sequence comes from Acanthornis magna, assembly GCA_036785705.1. NCBI lineage: Eukaryota > Metazoa > Chordata > Aves > Passeriformes > Acanthizidae > Acanthornis > Acanthornis magna. The sequence goes on from JAWUZG010000036.1 coordinate 1,938,157, forward strand.
AAAGTGTATTGCACAATGCATTATATAAAGCTCAGGTCATGGCCTAATCAACCAGTACTCAGCTTTCTTTCATCAAGAAAAATTAATCTGCGGAGCAGCAAGGAAGGGGGAGGAAGAGGAGGATGCTCTCCCTCTCTCAAGGAGGCGTGTGGCACACACGTGGCACACGTGTCCGCTGAGCACACCTCCATCCGCCAGCCAGCCCGAGAGGAGCAGCTTCCAGCCAAACCTTGGCTTTTGGCTCCAAGGCCACCTGCAGGATACCTGAATGGGGGAGAGAATTATGCACCCCTCAGAAAACAGACCCATAATCACAACCACCGCACCGTTAACCTCGTCTGGCTCTAATGGGATTGCCCAGAGGCTCAGGGCATCCATCAACCACTGTAACACACCTTGGAGGGCAGAAAAGAGAAACTCCTCAAGAATGCATTGCTCAAAAAGGCCTGGTTTTCTTTTCTGACACTTTTTTATTTCAAATCAGTGGGAAATAGCCAAGGGGAATGTTTGAATGCTGACAGTGATAGAGGACATTTCACACAAGCAGATGGAAATCAGAACAAAGTTGGAATTCTATGCTGAATCAGGTGCCAGAGGTGCCCCTAAGATACATAACAGAAGCCAAAGGTCCCACTTCTGTGCCCTAGTATTCTTCTTTCCATAGAAAAGAATTTGGGTTTTGTAGTTTTTGAAGTCCAAGAGCCACATTAAATTAGACACAGCATTCCCAATCAATCCACCACAGGGGTGGCAGGTGAGACCTGCTCCTTCTCTTGAAAAACTTTGCTCAGAGATCCCTGAGGCCACTTGTGGCTTTAATGCAACTCTTTCAGTCAGCTTCAACAGGACTTGTACAGGATTTTGGGCTTGCAAGTACTTCAGGGCAGGAAAGATCTGCAAAAGTTCCCATCATGTCTTGCGGGATCAGATTTAATCAGCAGGGGCGTCAGTGAAAATCATTTGTTACCACCGCAGGTTTCAGTGATAACAGTGTCCATCACATAGGAAAATAAATAAATCTGTACGGGACGTGTGCTGAAAATAAAGAGTGAGGTTTCAGATGTGCTTTAAAGTAGTGCGGAATGGTCCAGAGGCAAAGAAGTGCTGGGAACTGCTTGGTCCCTTCTGCCAGACATGCAAAGAAGTTCCTTGTACCAGTGGAGAGGCTGAGAGTTGCAAAGAAGTGCTGGGAACTGCTTGGTCCCTTCTGCCAGACATGCAAAGAAGTTCCTTGTACCAGTGGAGAGGCTGAGAGTTGCAAGAAGAGGAGAAAAGCTCTCTTTGAGGGTTGATGTTGCAGCTGGACAAATGTTAAATGGAAGGAGAAATTCTGAAAAGAGAGATGGGGATGCAGGAAACAGCATGAGCAGTGCCGAGAAATCATCATGGGATATTTCTGAGCCCTGGAGGGAGATGTTTTCTAGTAGCTCTTCCCATGAGAATGGCCATAAAAGAATCCAAGACAATATAGGATTTTGTGTTCTGTCACGTTTCCCTGCGGTCACAGAAGCACCAGCTGTCACCAGGAGAATACAAGAGGTGGGTCAACACAGATGGAGGGGTGTTACACCTCCCTGGCACTTCCCAACACAACTGGCAGCAGACTTAGGTGGAAAAAAAACCAACAAAACACACCGGAAAGGTTGCCCTGTGTATTAAAACCCAAAAGCAAATTGCGAGAGGTGAGAAGGGAGGCAGAGTCCATTCCCCATGACCAGCCATTCCCAGGGAGGGAGTTCCCACCATGTCTTCTGCAGAAAGGAATGAGTCAAGGAGAAGTTGCCACAGGCAGGACAGAGCATGCAGGTGTGCACAGGCAGACCAGGAGACAGATTTCCTCCTTGGTTGATGGGAATGGGGAGGATAACTCAGGAGACCTTTCTTGCAGCCAAGATCTCCACGGGGCAGGTCAAACAGGTCCTTGGGAGTGAAGGTACCGCAGACAGATCAACGTGCTGGAGCCTGGATGTGGCATCAGGAGAAATTCAAACACCTGGAGCCTGCCTGTGCCCAGAAGCCATTGCAAGAGCAATGGGTTTGGGTTGGAGGCAGAGGATAGGGAGTTGCTCCTACCTACTCCTTCCACCCGCCCTCATTTTCTTCCAAAAATGGTGTTATCTAGGGGGTATTCAGTACACAAAGGCTCTCTGTGCCAAGGCTATATTTCTGAGTCACTAGATGGAAAGCAAAGCCTTGCCACCAGGGAGGCAATGCCTGTAAATGCTCTTGCGCAGGGCGCTGGGTTCCTGACAATCACTGCCCCACGCCTGGCCAAAAGCTGTGGGCTTTAGCACTCCGTGTAAAATTCCCTGAGCAGACTCAAGATGCCGACCCATGGGACACTCAGGCTGGCTACAGCTCCTGTTTGTCCGGTTGGGAAACTGGTTCAGCAGCGTGGCCAGGGAAACCTGGCCCCAGCGCCGCCTGCGCCAAATCCTCCCTTTGTGTGAGACGGCGTTGAGCAGGTGCTTCCACTCAGGCTTTCTCCAAAGAGTCTGTGCCACCCACACCTCTGGCCCACACTAACTGTGTGTCCAGGGGATCCCGAATAATCCCCAGCACAAACAGACTTTGTGCTGTGACCTGGGGAGATAATCACTCGTGTCGTTCTCTGTGAGATCAGGCTTTGCAGCTTGCACGAGCACAAAGCTCCCATCAAAGCCAAGGGAAAGACAACAGAGTGTGACCAAAAGGACTCATAGCTGGTCCTGGCACGCCTTAGTGACAGCCAGGCAATCCAGAATCACGTTTGATGCACAGGCTGGTGGCTCACAGGGCTTTTTGTCACTGGGGGTTGCAACACAGGATTGTTCAGATGCAAAAGGAAGGAGCCCTCCACGAGCCACAGCAGAGGCAATGCAGACCACCACCAGGGAATTCCTGAGTCAGGGGAAGGATGGGGATGAATACACCTTGCACGGAAGAACGAGGCTCGGAGGAGAACTCTGCGAAAGCTCAGGGTCAAACCATGTGCCAAAGCCAAGCTACAGAAAATACCAATGTCACATTCCTGGCCAAGAAACAGCTATGTTGGTACATGGTAGGCAAGGCATAATTAGGGTTCCTGGCAGGATCTTTGAGGATTTGCCCATCAGACAAATCCTCAAGGCTTTGTCAGGCCTCAGATATAACACAGAGGAATTGGTGCTGACCTCCTTCAGACCGTGGTCTTCGCCTGAGGGCCAGGGGATTCCATACTCAAATCCCTTCTCTCCCTGAAGGAATGAGACAAAAAAACTGGAGGGATCAACCCCCATGCAACAGCCATCCTGAGTGTCAGAGGGACACAGCTGAGATATCCATCCCTCTCCCTTGGAAAGCTTCCCCACTTTGCACAAAATAATCTGAAGGAGAACATGCAAGCCACCTCGATCAGAAAAGCCATGGCAGAGGGTCTTCAGCAGGAGAGCTGCAGAGAGCCCTTAACCTCCATGCCCTCTCACATAAGCACGCATGAAAGACATGGGTTCAGGCCCCTGCAGGTGGGGAGGGAGCCAGACTTGGATCTCCTGAAACTGCAGGATGGGACAGAGAGGTAAAAAGGTTTGAAAATAGGAAGGTAGCCAGGGGAGGAAAGGAAACCAGCTGTAGGAGAGGACTGCATACTATATTTAGATCCCCTGGCTGGAACTAAAAGGGATAAAAATGGTGGGTATTTGGCTTAAAGAGCTCTATTCTCAGCCTGGAGTATTTTGGGAATTTGGGGAATTCTTCTGCTGTGCAGCATACAGAGTCCAGGACAGTGAGCACCATATTTCCAGATAGGAAAGTCCACTGGGGTTAGAGGTGCTGTCCCACAGCCATCCCCTTCCCCAGGCATCCCAGGGGAGCACCACCACCTGCACGTGACCAAATGCACCCCAGAAGCCTCACAGTGGAGTCCACCCCTCCCCAGGCTCTATCATGATAAAGAATATGGCCCTTCCTCCCTTTGTTTTTGGTGTCTAATGCCTGGTTAAAGAACAGCAATGGAAAGTGATATATGTATATGGAGGAAGACAGCAGTGATATTCAGCGATAGTTACCATTGGATTTAATTATTCAGACATCACTGTACACTTTTTGCCACAGTAAAATATCTGCCAGCGCTTTTCTGTCATATTTGTTCGCTGCCACAAAACTTAAGGCATTTTCAGGGTGTGATCAATACGCACAAGATCAGGCACAGCATAAAGCTGTGACAGAAACAATCGACACCCTGTGAAAGGAGGGGTCCCAAGTGATTTGGGACTAAAGGAAGAGCTTGTCTGCCTGGTTCAACTCAGCCAACAGACCTGTGATTTTAGTGACACCCCTGCTCTCGGAAGCTCTGTCATACGGGGGATCCATTGCTTGGGGGAGACCCTTTGCAAACAAGGTTGCATGTCGGGTTTTGGCCAGAGCAGAAGCAGCGATATTGACCCAGAGCTCAGGCAAGGAGTGCTGCAGAGCCAGGCTGGTGATGCTGTGTGCTTGGCTTTTCTGCACCACATTTCTTTGCTTTCCTGTTAAGGTATGGGAGAAACCTCAGCTCAGTGCTAAGGGCAGGGGGAGGCAGGTTGTCAGGCAGCTCAGTAAGTGGGCCTCTTCTTCGTCATCTTTTTCAGCCTTTTACCTTTTTAATTCTATTGTTTATCTGCTGGGAGAGCTTTGGGGCACCACTTGCTCCCCAGCCATCTCCTTATCTTCCTCTCTATGGCCTCTTTGGTCAAGGGCAGTGAAATTATCCAGGGCAAGGGAAGATGACATCTTCTTGGAGGCATGGACAGAGTACAGACCGTGGAGGTAATGTGGGAACGCTCACCTTAGTGTCCTTGGGTCACCCAGGCGCTCGTTGCACCTTCAGTTGTTGCTGTGTACTCTCCTCTCTCTGCTTGTGGGGGTTGGCTCCGTCTCACATCAAGATCAGTGATAAAGGCAGGGAATAAATAAATACAGTAAATTGAGAAAGATCAGCTCGTCAGGCCAAGTGCAAACGCTACAGAGTCATCCAGAAAGCATCCTGTAACGTGTAAATGGGAACTGATAGAGATCCTCTTCCAAGGGCTGAGCTTGTTCGTAACTGATGGATTCCCTTGGCCAAAACCTCCTCCTGCATATCTGGGTGTGAGCTCAGCTATCTGTTGCTGCATCATGCACAGCCCAGATCTCTCCTGGGCCACAGGCAATTCTCAAATTGGAGAGAATGGAAGCATCAACAGGGCCAGATCTGCTGTCCTCATTAGCCCATGCTGTCAGGGAGCATTTCAGGATGAAAGTGGGGGAAGAAACATGCGTTTTTATCTTGCCACATTCTTGCATGTGGAAGGGAATAGCTGAATCCCTGTGGCAAGTTCTGCCTGGCAGAGCAAGCCCAGCTGCAAAACCTCATGCTGCAGCCCACATAAACGTCATCTCGGGAACATCTCTTGGGAGTCACACCATAGAAGGGCTCAGTGCCTGGCATCAACTGCAACAGTGGAAAAAAACCCTCACTATGGAGTTTGGGCTCTCAGGGCACTGTAACATAATCAGTCTCACCAACTCATTTCCTCACCCTGAGGAAGCTGCAGCATGGGAAGCCACCTGAATCCTCTCATAGGAAGTGCTATGATGAGGAGGGAGCCTGGAAATCAGGTGGCATCACACCTCACCGGCACTGCACAGGGCCTTGTTGGAGAAAGGGACATCTTAGGATCATCCAGGGAGGTGTAATGAGGCAAGACAGCAGCACAGTGAAGCAACAGCTTGGGCAGCAAGAGACACAAGCAGGGAAACCTGCTCTTGGGCCAGATTCCTTTGTCCAGGCCAGATCACACAGCTCCATCCCATTCCTGTCATTGCTGCTGCTGACCTTGCAGAGCAAACTGGCATCCAGAGATCTGCAAGGCAGATGGACAGCAGCCATCAAAGCTGACCACTGGCACCACTCAGGCTGAAGAGCTCCACACCCCGTGGTCTGGTTCACACAGCCAGGCTGTGGTAGAAGGGGGAGCTACGGGGGTGCCTTCTGTGAGAAGCTGCTGGAAGCTTCCTCCATGTCTGGCAGAGCCAATGCCAGGCAATTCCAGGATGGACCCACCACGGTTCAAGGCTGGGCCAGTTGTGGATGGCAGTAATGTCCTCGTGATAACATATTTAAGAATGGAAAAAAAAGTTTTTGTGCAGATGAAACTGTGTCCAGAGAAGAGCAGGGTGAGAATATGGGAGAGGAGCAGCCCTGCAGGCGCTCAGGTCAGTGCAGAAGGAGGGACAGGAGCTGCTCCTTCTGTTCCTCCTTCTGTGTCCCTGCAGCCCATGGAGGGCACGGGGGAGCAGAGATCCACCTGCAGCTTGTGGAGCAGCCCAGGCTGGAGCAGGGGATGCCTGACAAAGGGCTGTGACCCCATGGGAAACCTGTACTGGAGCAGGGGGATGCCTGAAAGAAGACTCTGGACCTGTGGGAAGCCTGTGATGCAGCAGGCTCCTGGCAGGACCTGCAGAGGAGAGAGGAGCCAAAGCTGGAACAGTTTCCTGGTAGAACTTGTGACTCTGTAGGAGACCCACACTGGAGCAGCCTGTTCCTGAAGGACTGCAGCCATGGAAGAGTGACCCACGCTGGAGCAGTCTGTGGAGAATAGTAGCTGTGGGATGGACTCACACTGGAGAAGTTCATGCAGAACTATTTCCTGTGGGAGGGACCCCACTCTGGAGCAGGAAAACGACTCCTCTCCCCGAGCAGCAGCACAAAGAGCGTGTGATGGACTGACCACAAGCCCCATTGCCATCTCCCTGCCGTGCTGGGGGAGGTGGTAGAGCTGGGGAGGGGTGGGGGGAAAGTGCTTTTAAGATTCGTTTTACTTCTCATTATCTTGTTCTGACTCTGACAACTAATAAATTCAATTAACACTTCCAGTTCGAGCCTGTTTTGCCCATGACAGTATTTGGTGACTGATCTCTTCAGGTCTGTATCTCAGCTCACGAATCTTTGTTGTATTTTCTCTCCCTTGTCCATCTGAGCAGTGACAGAGCAGCTTTGGCGGGCGCCCGGCATCCAGGCAGGTCCAACCCACTACCACCAGCATTTCCCAGCCCAAGCCAGCCCATCCTGCATGGCTAGGACTTGCTGAGCTCCTTGGTGAGGCATTGGTGTGCTCACCACCTCAGAAATGCCCCCAAAGAGCCTTTGCCGGGCAGGGTCTCTCCGTGGGTATTCACAGCTCCGAGGGATGGCCCAGCAAACCCTGACTCCGTGCCTTTGGGTTCTGTACCTTTCCTTGCTGCTGTCATCTCGACCATCCCACCTCTGTCTGCAATCTCCTCTTTCCCAGCATGGCCATTTTTCCAGCACGTGGACAGGCTGTGGCAGGGTCACAGATGGGATTTCGGGCTCAGGGAGGTGAGGCGTGGGAGAAGGGGATTGCCCAGAGACGGGGTAAGGGTAGAGAGGAGGGGTGGGAGGGGTGGCTTCTCCATGCCTTTTGCTTGAGTTGTTCCACCTCACAAGGCAAAACAAAACCAAAAAAAAAAAAAAAAAAAAAAAAAAAAAAAAAAAAAAGAAGAAAGAAAATAAATGAGTCCCTTGAGCCACAGAACACGTAAGAGTGAGCACAGCTCCACCATGAGTCACCTCTGCTTTGAGACAGGAAGGTAGAGCTGAAGTTTCCCACACCTTGAACACATCTGGCACTCCATGCCAGGGGAGCATCTCCCATGGGCTGAGAGACACAGGACCCTCAGGGACAGCACAAAGCTCAGCCTGAGAGGAGCAGACATCACGACATGCTTGCAGCTGTTTGTCCTCTGTGACATTCAGCAAGATCCCTTCCAAGTCCAGGGGAAGCTGTCCCCGACCATGGCAGATCATCTGGGAAACAAGATGATCTTTAAGGTCGTTTCCAGCCAAACCCTTCTGTGAAATCTCAGCTTAATGGGGTCAAGTCAAATCTACCGGCAGAGCCAGGACCCAACCTGTGCCTAGAGAGCACAGCCAGTGTCAGACTATCCACAGGAGGTGACTCCTCGGATGTGTTACTGCCGAAATCCCAGAGAAACACAAGAGCTTTTCACACTGGTGCCACAGTCCCACTGGAAAGACTAAATGCACGTGTTTCAGGCTGCTGTACAGAGAGCAGCATGAGAAGATTCCCTCTGCTCTGCCCTTCCCAGCCTCTCCCTGTGTGTCCTGGGAGATGTGGCACAACACAGAAGCAGAGCTCAGGGTGACAGTGCTTGTGGCACCCACCAGGTCCATGAGCCCAGCTTGAGCCTCGCTGCTCCCAGCCCAGGAGCAAATGGGGGTCACACAGCCCCCCAGGAGGTCTCTGGGGAGCTTGGTGCTGCCCTCCAGCCCTCCCAGATGGTTTGCCGTCACATTAGCTGAAGGCACAAGCTGAACAAGTACAGCTTGTGCAGGGGGGGTCCCTCTGAGGGCTCTGCAAACCTTTTCGGGGTAACACAGCTTCAGGGTGTCCTAGTGGGCAGCCCAAAGCCCAGGGGTTTCCCTGGAAATGGGAACACTGTAGAAGACAGCATGGAAACAGCTTGGGCAAAGCAGAGAGCAGTGCAAGGCCTGCGTTCCTCTCAGTGCTGCATCCATGTCCATCTACCTCCCAGGCTAGCTGTTTTTGTTGACCATGCACACAGCCTGTCGTCTCGAGAGCTCTGTGTGGATGACCCCCAAACAGACCTCAGATCCTCTGGCAGCACTTGCAACATTCCCACTGTGCACACTGAGCTCCACCTCAGCTGTGCTCAAAATCTCAGCAGTTCAGGGACAAGAAAAACAGATGTCTCCTCTTGGGATCCCCAGATTGCTGTTCTGGTAGTGAACTCACCTTCATTATCTCCAGCAGCTCCCAATGGAGGCTGTGTTGAGCTTTTTCCTGGGAGATCAACACCTTCTGGAGGGCTGCGGCACATGCGCTGGCATGGCCGAGGTCTGCCCTGACTCACACCGAGACCTGTTTGCCCCAGGGGTACCACTTCCAGCCACAAATCCCAGCCCCAGAGCAGCCTGCCAGAACACTTGGCCCCGCCAAAATTCCTGAAGGAAAGCTAATACCAACAAATGGAGGTTTGCTGGAAGTGTTGGCACGAGGCAGCAGGATGTGGCTGAGCTTTGCGCAGAAACCTACCGACAGCGCTGTGGTTTCAGATGAAACTCAAGACACGTGAGGCCTCCGTCCGAGTTTCGCCACTGGGTTTCAGCGTCACCCTCGGCAGGAGGAGCCAGCCACGGCTGCAGGACATGGATGCAGCAGCACCGGGAAATTGGGCTGGGAGCACACCCAGCGCCTCCAAGGCTGGAGCAGTGCGCTGGTTCAGGAGGCAGAGGAGAACTGGACTGCCCTGTACCTGCAATGGCAGGCTGCAGGTCCTGGGTTTCATCTGACTCCCCAAACGTGACAGGGAGGCAGCCCAGCCCTGTCCAGCTTGCAGCAGATGCACACGGGGGTGGCACAGTGCAGCTGGACCTGGGTGGGCAGCCCATGTCCTCTCCACCACCAGCCTGGCTTGCTGCGGAGATTGCTGGACCTCAGGCAGCCTCCATGCCGACTGCCCTCTCCATCCCCTCCAGCAGCACTGCCACAGAGAGCTGCAAGCCCAGAGCATCCTCCAGCCTCTCCATCTCTCACCCTGCGTCTCCAAAACACTGCAGTTTGTGGGTTCAGGGCTGCTGCTGTTGCTTGGTGGCTGTTTTCTCCAATTGCCACCACCAATAGATTTTTGCCCATGCAAATCAGCAGACAGGCCGCCCTCTGTTTCCAGGCAATAGGTTTGATGGGGAAATCCCTCCACTCAGGCAAGAGTTCTTCTGTCCTCATAACAAGAGGGATGGCAGCTTTGCAGCATGCCATTTCCACGGAGCTGCTCCGCAGCAGGAGAGGCCTTGCAGAAGTGTGTTAGAGGCTGATAGTTTATCTTGGACCAGTCCGAAGCACTGCCAATCCTACACCCCCTGGAAGAAAATCCTCTTGGCTGCTTTGAACATTATTCCTCAAGCACAGCAGCAGGCACATGGAAATATTTTCACTCTCAGGAAGAGGGGGCAAGAGTGGCTGGAGTAATTTCCCTGCTTCCAGCACTGCTGGTGACCTGCCCATTGCTCCACAAACCACCCTGTGTCCAGCTCAGATGGGAAGATAAAGGCAGCCGTGTCCCCATGCTGCCAGACCGTGGCTGTAAGGCATTTTTATAGCACTTTACACATACAGGAGGCAAAGATTGCAGCCTCACATGGGAACTGACAGGTTTGCTCCCCAGCCTGGCTCTGGGGAAGTGCAGGAAGAGCTGCTGCACTGGGGCAATGGTGTAAGCCCAACCGGAGCACAGGTCTGGAAAAGGCCAGCGCTTTTCCCCAGGATGACATGGATGGACAGCAGATCACTGGAGTGAGCAGGGGATGCCAAATGTGATTTTGGATGCTTTTGGTTGAGCTCTATGTTCGTGGCATGGAAAAGAGCAGGGCAAGGGACCCTGCAAACCCATATCACTGTGTGTCAGTATGCCAGCCATCCTCCCGCCTTGCACAGCAGGGACAGGCTCACCCTCTTTTCAGGGTCATTCCCAGACCCAGGGCTGTGATGTCCCACCAGTTCCCTCCCTCAGACCCTGTGCTTCCCCTGAAACTCCCTCCCGAGCTGCAGCTCACGCCCTCCATGTCTCGCCCTACCTACCTCCAACCGTCAGCGCTTCAGGGCAGGGAAAGTATCTCATTGCCTCCTTCCAATGAGCTGTGGCAAATTGCTGGTGCTAAACAAATTGCACTTCTTGCCAAAAATCATCACTGTCGTGGGGCAGGAGCTGGGAGCATTACTCACTCAGGGAATTGCATCTGCCTGTGCCAAAAGGGGCTGGGGGCTGCAGCTTCCTCACTCTCTCTTTGCCACAGGCCAGTGGTGACATGGCACAGGCCACCAGCCCCCAGCTACATATTCCAGGGAAAGGCACGTCATTCCCCAAGTCCTCACCACCCTCCAAGTACCAAAAAAAGTGAAAGATAGGTGCAGGCATACCTATGTAAATATAAGCTATAGGGCAGGCATAAGGCAGGGCAATACATTGCCCTATAACCATTCAAGGAAGGGACATGAAATCTTTGTAAGTCACAGAGGAAAGGAAATGTGCTTGGGACGGGACTGCTTGGGGAAGGGAACAGGCCCTGATGCCATGGCAGCAGGAGGAATGTTCACCTTCTGCAGCCCCAGGCTGCACTGGGAGGGAACATGGGATTTGGTTGCCAATTATTCCACCTGACAGACTGTTTATCAAAGATAATCCCCACTGACAAGACCTGACAGTGAGGGCTGGCTCAGCCCTGCACTGTAGGACACCCCTTGCGGGGTGCAGTCCTGCCCTGTGAGCCCTGATCCCACTGGATGGAGGAGACACACCAGCTTTTCCCTCTGATCTGCTCTGGTTTGGGGAACAGCCATGTTTCAGGACGGGGTCTGCTGATCCCTGGTGTCCTCACAGAGCTAGGTGCCCACCCGCAGTACATTGCCCCTCATTCCTTCCCTGTAACACTGCCAGGGTCTCCAATCATGCAGAAGGACATGGTTACCCCATGGCAGCATCCCCAGCCCACAACCATGGACCCAAAGCAGGTCAGCATTTCACCAAACCAAGCCTGGTTACCGTGTGTGTTCACAGAATCGCAGAATAAGCTGAATCGGAAGGGACACACAAGAATTATTGAGTCCAACTCCTGGCCCTGCACAGGACCATCCACAAGAGTCACACCCTGTGCCTGAGAGCATTTTCCAAATGTGTCTTGAGCTCTGTCAGGTTTGGTGCTGTGACCACTGCCCTGGGGAGCCTGTTCACAGCCCAGCCACCCTCTGGGGGAAGAACCTTTTGCTGATATCCAACCTAAACCTCCCCTGGCACAACTTCTGGCCATTGCCTTGGATCCTGTCACTGTCACTACAGAGCAGAGATCAGTGCCTGCCCCTCCACTTCTCCTCACAAGGAAGCTGTAAGTGCAGTGAGGTCTCCCCTCAGTCTCCTCCAGGCTGAACAGACCGAGTGCCCTCAGCTGCTCCTCATAAGGCTTCCCCTCAAGGCCCTTCGCCATCTCCACTGCCCTCCTTTGAAATTCTCTAACAGCTTTATATCTTTCTTACACTGTGGCACCCAAAGCTGCCCCCAGCACTCGAGGTGAGGCTGCCCCAGGTCAGAGCAGAGCAGGACAATCCCCTCCCTTGCCCGGCTGGCCATGCTGTGCCTGATGCCCCCCAGGACACGGGTCACCCTCCTGGCTGCCAGGGCACTGCTGGCTCACGTTCAATTTCTCATGAATCAGGATCCCCAGGTCCTGTTCCCTGGCTCTGCTTCCCAGCATCTCATTCCCCAGACTGTCCACACACCCAGGGCTGCCCCATCCCAGGTGAAGAACCCAGAACTTTATCTTGTGGAACTCCATGTGGTCAGTGATTTTCCGTCTCTGATTTGTCAAGGTCTCTCTCAGGACCTCCCTGCCTTCAAGGGAGTCAACAACTCCTCCCAGTTTTGTGTCATCTGCAAACTTGCTCCAGTTCTGCATCCAGGTCAATTATGAAGATGCTGAAGAGCAGAGGGCCAAGGATGGAGCCCAAGGAACCGCTCTGGTGACAGATCTCCATTCTGATGCCACCACAGTCACTGTAACCCTTTGTGCCTGGCCCATGAGCTGGTTGCTCACCCATCCCATGGTGTGTTTATCCAGCTGTGGGATGGACGTTTCCTCCAGGATACAGTGAGAGACAGTATCAGAAGATTTACTGAAATCCAGACAGATTACATGCACTGGCTTCCCTTGATAACTAGGCAGGGGAAAGCCAGCAAATGACAAACTTCAAGCCTACTGGGACCACCACTGTAGTTTTGCCTCCCAGACAGTGATCCTCAGTGTTTCAATATGCATGGAAAAAACATGATGTAGCCAAAAGGGAGAGACTCGAAGCTAATCAATCAATACAGTACCAGGTTCCTGCCATGCCCTTTTCTGGCACGTCCCTTAGACTTCCCATGCATATCCAGGAGCAACAAGAACAGGAACAGTCTGGCACCTTCAGCAGTGCAGGAGTCACCAGCACAAGGCACAAGTGTTTCTGTGCAGGCTCGCTGCCAGCACCAGCCTTTGACACCTTCGTTTGGGACAGCAAATGATACCCTGGGGAACAGATTCCCCATTTCTCGCTCTCTGGTGGGAAAAGGCAGAGTTTGTTGAGCCTGGCCATGATGCTCAGCAAGAAAGTGGAATAGTGGGGAGATCCTTGATGCACCCCCACTTCATTCCTCTGCCAGAGCCCACCACCACATCACCCAGCACCTCCCCGCTGTGCTTATGGCCAATGTTTATTTTTTTCCTGGTGGCTGCTGAGCCTCTGGCACTTGAGTCTAGTGCAAAGGCTTCACAGCACCACAGAATGCATTTCTGTGGCAGCTCGTATGGTTTGAGCAACTTGCAGTTTCATTCTGCTGCCCCCACACAGCCCTGGGATGCCAGCGACCAGCATTGCTTCTCCCATTACCCCTTCTGTCCCAACCCCAGCCCCTTTCCAGACCATGTTTCTCCCATTTTGCAATTCCCCCACCCTGTGTCTTGATTTCCCCTTCCCTGTGGTGCACCCTGCACTTGCTAAGCGCCACCCTCACCCCTTGCATCACTCGGCCTTTCTGAGGAGACCACAAGCACTGAAAGCTGACACCTGCCAGAGCTGCTTTGCTTAGGAACCGGTATTTCCCAAAAGCTGCTGCCTTGGCTGGGAAAAATCCCTTCAAGTCCAGAGCATTTTCCTGATAACAGAAATCCCAGCAAACAAGCCATTCCCCAGCCTGGCAGAACGGCCATTGTGGGAACAGCAAACTAGGGGAGGATATTCCCTTTCTGTGCCAAAAAAAGATACCAGACAATCACTCCTTCCCTAGCTAGCCATGGAAATTTAACCTAAGGGTTTCCAAAAATCACTAGTAATTGTGGGTGGCTGAGCAAAATGTTTCTTTGAAAGGCCTTTATTTCCAGGACACATGCACTTCTTGCCTTCAAGGGGTCAGCCTCAAGTCACACAGCCCCACAGAGATCCCAAACAGCCTCTGAAAAGATCTCAGCAGCCCCAAAGAATGAATATCGAAGTCTGAGCAATTCAGTAAGCAAAAAAACCTCACTGCACTGAAGCTGCTGTGGTCATCTCATCATCCCAGATGTGTTTCATCAACCTGTTTTCCCTGCTCCCCTTCATAGATCTTGTGATGGTCACTCAAAGCTGCCAAGGGTGCCTGGCAAGCAGGAGTCTGGTGGCCATAAAAAGGTTCCATCCACCTCCCCTTCTCCTGAGCCAGCCCCAGCTGCCCCCCAACAACAGCTGTCAAAGAGAGCATCCTTGCAAAGCATGGGCTGACCCCTTGAGGAGAAAGCTGCCCCAAGGGTAGCTCAGGTAAAGGCCCAGGAGGACACACCAGCATGTGGAAAGTCCTGCTAGGAAGCAGAAAGCATAAAGCATGCACCACAGAGCCCTGCATGTGGACTCCACCCACACCCTGAGCACACCAACATCACTCCAGCCCAGTCCTGCATTTGGAAGCACCTCCCTGTCTGCACTCACCCCCCATGCACAGGAGACCCCCTGTAAAGAACTTCTGAGGTAGCTTTGGACAATCAGCACACATCAAAGCCCACAACTCTTGCCTCAGCTCTCCCTGTACCCTCGTCCCACCTCCTGCAATATGACACCGCATGGGCTGCCCAGGGCACCTCTGTGCAGCTCTTGTTTATGGCTGGGACCACAGCTAATCAAACAAGAGAGTGCCCACTCACTGCTCTGGAAGTGGAAGCCCAGCACAGTTGTCAAACAAGTGTGCTCTGAATAACCCAGGCCCTACCCCAGCTTTCACAATAGGAATTAGTCACAGCGCTCCAACGAGGGCAGTAAATCCAGCAAGAGGAGATAAAGTTACAGCAGAGACCTCACTTGTTCTCTCGTGTGTACCTGAGACACCCCTTTCCTTTGGATCCTGCCTTTCCAGACACCTTTGAGATGCAGGGACCCTCCTGAGAAGGGTGCTTTGCATTTTGCTTTAGGTGAACTGTCGCTCACAAGTCAGCACAGCAATATCCAGGCCCTAAGGAAAAACAGAGGCCACCAAATTGATTAAAGGGATGGAGCACCTCTCCCAGGAGGAAGGACTAAGAGAACTGGGTTTGTTCAGCCTGAAAAAAAGGTTTCAGGATGAACTACTTGTGGCCTTCCAGAACCTGAAGGGAGCCTACAAGAAGGATGGAGAGAGACCTTTTACAAGACACAGTGACAGGACAAAGTGGAATGGCTTCAAACTGAAAGAGAGTAGGTTTAGATTAGACATTAGGGAGAAATTCTTCCCAGTGAGGGTGGTGAGGCACTGGAACAGGTTGCCCAGAGAATCTGTGGATGGCCCATCCCTGGACACGCTCAAGGCCAGGCTGGAAGGAGCTCTGAGCAACTTGGGCTAGTGAAAGATGTCCCTGTCCACAGCAGAGGGGTTGGAACAAGATGATCTTTATGAGCTCTTCCAACCCAGACCATTCTATCCCAATTCTATGGCTTCATGATTCCCAGGCTTTTCAAAGAAACAGCAAGGTGACTTTGTCCATGGGCATTGTCCAGAAGGGTCTGAGTTTAGCAGATGATAAAACATGACCTAGAAGATTTGAAGTGTTTGACCATATGAACAAGGCCTTCAGAATGGCTCAAAGGTGCCTTTAAATACTTGCAAACTGGGTGACTGAAGGCAATGAAGAGTTATCCTTCCCCTGAAAGCAGAGGCAGGATCCTGTATATCAGCTACAGCTTTGGCAACAAGACTATTGCAAGCGCAGCAATAATCTTGTTATCTGGGTAACTTTTGCTGACACAGATGCATCCCTTCCAGGTGACGTAACCTGGGCTATCAGTGGTCAATTTTGCTAGTGTTAGGTGAATTCATGGCAAGGTCTCTGCTGAGGTACCAGAGTTTGTGACCAAAACTGGGCTCACCTCTGGCTGCTGAGCACAGTGGCACCACCTTGGGAAACACCAGCAGGTTGGCACTTGTACAAGGGCTTGCTTATGAGTTTAATTTATCATCAGTTTATTGGGACCAGCAGATTTGTCTGGACATTTCCTGTTCCTTTGCTGCATGCTGCAAATCGAGGGCGGAGGAGCGGTTTTACGCCTTTTTAAAGGCAAAAAGGAAAAAGTAGAAATACAATACCTGGCAGGGTGAAAGAAGCAGGTAAAAGCTGGGCTGGGGAGGACAGGAAGGGCTATCTCTACAGGGTACATCCCTCACAGACTCCACTGCAGAAGCTGGGCTGGGGAGGGCAGGGCAGAGGGGACTGTGGCACTGCTCAGAGGCCATCTCTCCACAAATATTTCCAGGCAGGAAATAAGCCACTGAGGGGCCACATGCCATGGCAGCCCCAGGCAAGAGGAGTAGGACCTTTCGGGCTATCTGGGAAGTCAGAAGCTGGAGGAGCTCTGCTGCCCTGGAAGCTAATGCAGGCTCTGGCACATGCCTGTGCCCAGAGAAAAAGTGGATATATGCAGTAGGGAGAATGTTGCAGCATCCACAATGTACAGCAGCAGGAAAAGAAAGGGCAGGATGGGGCATGGAAGGAACAGGCAGAGGTGTGACACAAGCAACCAGTGCACCAGCTCCAGTGCTGTCCAACAGTTGTGTTGGCAAATTCATGGGACCCAAATGTCAAAGTGCATGTTCAGACCGAAGGCAAATGGACACAAAAAGCAGAACGATCCAGCTACCAAGGAAAATTACAGCCATCGCTGAAGGCAGGTTGGGCAATCCCGACATCTACAGGATGATAAAGCACAACAAAGAGAAGATTAAAAATTAATCCCTAATTAGCTGCTTTTGAAACCTGTTGAAATCACTACCTGCATCGCTTGCTAATGGACCTGTCAGCAAGTTCTGAGGCTGCAGGGGTCACAGTAGCAACAGAAAATGCTGCTTTGTTCTCAGGTGAGAGATTGGTTTCGCCCTTTAGGAGCTTTTGATGTTTTCAGTTTAGGTGTACTCAGAAAGCTCTTGCAAGCAACAATGGGCAATGGATTCCAGCTGCAGCCTCCCATAGCCACCAGCACAGAGAAGAGAGAAAAATGATTCTTGTAATTGTAATATACCAGATACATCCCAAAACCAGGGATGCTGCACATATGTACCTATCCCATAGGACACACTGTGCCTCCAGCATCAACCAGTGGGCACTAGGAAAACAGCACCAGCCCAGAGCCCCATTTCTGCCACAGCCCGCCTTCAAATGCTTCAGAGAAAACATCTGAAAAACAAATTGTGGTTTTCCTCAACAAAGCACAGGGTTCACTGCCAACAGCTGGAAAGGCCAGCAGGTCTTGAAGCAACACACTTAACTTCCCATCCGAAATGCTCCTTACCAAGCAACAACTGCCTAGTTATCAGGCTGCCTGAACATCCACTCACCTTTCCAGGCTTATCTACTTTTGGTTCCTGCAGTATCTCCTCACGAAGTCTGTTTTTGTTGCTCTGCATCTGATTCACCCATGCTTTGCTGTTGGAACATGTGTTCT
The DNA here is from genome assembly GCA_036785705.1 of Acanthornis magna. Classification (NCBI taxonomy): domain Eukaryota; kingdom Metazoa; phylum Chordata; class Aves; order Passeriformes; family Acanthizidae; genus Acanthornis; species Acanthornis magna. The sequence goes on from JAWUZG010000036.1 coordinate 1,955,658, forward strand.
GCCTCCACCAGAATAGGGGATGGGACAGCGGCATTTGCTCTCTCTTATTTCCCTCTCTTTCCTCATCAGGAGTCTTCACAACCATCCCACATGAGAGAAATAACCCAATATCCCTGCTCTGAGTAGAGTTGATCTGAAGCAGGTTGCTCAAGGACCACATCCAGTTGGGATTTGAGTATAACCTACGGAGACTCCACCACCTCCCTGGGCAACCTGTACCAATGTTTAACCATCCTCATGGCAAAGAAAAGGTATTTTAATTAGAATTTCCTGCATTTCAATTTACTCCTCTCACCCATCATTGGGCACAATTCCATCTTCTCTACTCCCTCATCAGGTATTAAAACACATTGGTAAGAACCCCTGAGCCTTTTTCTTCTCCAGGCTGAACAATCCCAGCTCTTGCACCCTCTCCCCCTCATGACAGAGGCCTCAACCCCTTTATTATCTTTGTTGCCCTTCACTGGACCTGCTCCCGCGTATCCATGCTTCCCTTTTACTGGGAAAACCAGCACTGAACACAGCATGCCAAACATGCCTTACTGGGGCCACGCAGAAGAGAATATCAACAACTGGTTTTTTTGTTTTGCTAATCCCTGCAATAGCAGCAACTGGTATAAACTCCCTACCAAACCAGGAAACTGCCTTCCCATTGCATACCTCAAGAATATTTTTCTGACCTTGGCATTTATGTGAACACTTCCAATTCCTACAATGACTGAAAAACAGGGACACTTTCAAAAACTTTATCCCATCTTTGTATTTTCTTCAAAATAAAAAGGTATTTCTATTCTTGAAAACAATAACAGGTCCCATGGCTTATCTGAACCAGGTATATAAAGATAAATAGAGTAAAACATACAGTTATGGGATTTAGAAAGTTAAAAGGCTTTTGTAGGACTCATCTATAAAAAGGAATATCCCCAAAGTGAACAAACTGCTTCAAGATGGACCACTCTCAGTGGTTTCAGATAGTCCATTTCTCTGTACGAGCTTCCACACTTTTCACCAAGCCTTCTCCCAAAATCTCAAAGTCCTCCAGAATTGCCTCCACGTTGGGAACGCAGACCAGCTCATTGTTCACAGTTGTCACCTTCCTTCCTTTCATGCTGGAGACCTGCAGGACACAAAAAATATTGCACAATACTACAATACTCTACTCAGAGTTGCAACCTCTGCCAGCCCCAAGAAAGAGAAGTAAATTCCTCTCCTGCCTTGTCACATCCAAACCCCACTACACCACTGCACCCAATTCCCCGAGTTTTGCTTCTCAACACTATCAGTGCTCATTATTAGAGCTAACAAAGTGCAAGAGTGACCCTTCCAGTCTTTTTTATGGTTTACTCTGGAGCCACAGCCCAAAGACTGCAAGGAAGGGAGGAAGAAAAATAATGGCCAGGGGCACGGTGGAATGGCAAGTGAGCAGACACATGGCAGAGACGGTGTAAGCAGGGCACAAGGAGTATGCAAAAGCGATCACGGCACAAGGCTGAGTAAGAGCTCCTTCCGCTCTGCTCTTTGGTGGGTGTCAAGACTTCAGGTGGGAAGATATCCTTGTCTCCAACAGCGGCAAAAACAAAACCTTCACATTTAATCCAGCCAGACTCAGCTCCGATGCAAGCATCTCCTCCTCTGTTTCACCGCTGTGAATAACTGGGTTTCACAACGGCAGCCAGGCAGAGTGGCCAATGCCCTCTGGCCGTGAAGAGAGGGGAGATAAGTCACGCAGAGACTGACAGCAGAAAAGCCTGGGCTGCCAGCTCCAAGCCATGAGTAACCGGTTTCTTTGCGTCTTTCCTTCATAGAAAGCAGCATGAATCACTCCAGCGTGCCTCACACCTGGCTTAACCACCCTCTAGAGCTTGCCAACCCACACAGCGCAGCTGGAAAACAGCTCCGTGCATTGATGGGACGTGGGCACTCTGGACCTGGGCTTCCCATCCCAGCTTCTTGTGGGTCGAGTATTTCTGGGTAAGATCCTGAAGCCACAAGAATGGGATCGTCTATTTCCCTTCTCAGATCTGCTGATGACTGAAGGTACTGTGGCCACAGCCCTGTCTTGGTTTCACCCCTTCTAAGAAGCAACAGAACTATGATCTCCATTTCTCAAAGGGTTTTGGGGCTGATGAGAGTTGGACAAAGCAATTACCATGCAGAAAAAAAAAGCCCTTCAAGTTTCCAGGGTATAAAGGTAACGTGAAGCTTAAAGCAGAGACAAAAACTCACCTTAAAAGGCTGAGGTTGAAAGCTCAAAGGTTTCCACAAAACTGCAATCACTTCCCCACCATGCTTGTCATAGAAGAACAAGGCAAGATCATCAAAGGCATCCTGGGTAGAAAACAAACACAGGGTAAGGACAGTGACCCCTCAGTGACAACCGACTGAGTGTTCCTCACTGTGGTCCTCCATCAGCTGACCTGGCACTACCAAATTGTACCTCCCCGGTGTCCAACAACAATACTCAAGATTTCACAATGCATGAGACAGAAACAGACAGGCCCTACCTAGCAGGCAATCCTGCCACAGCACATTTCATGGCAGCAAAGACAAACCCCAAAAGAGAGGCCAGCATCTCAAGTTCTGCAATCTGTGCAACCAAGGTATCAAAGCACCTTCTTCCCCCAGGATAAACCCCACATGAGCTGTAAGCACACAGTGTCCAAAAAGGAAATGTAAGAGCAGAAATTTTAAGTAACACAACATTCTGTGGGGTGCAAAGAGATGGAAAGCTCCAAGGAGGCACTGTAAGAATCTGTCCTCCTTGCCCCCTGTGTTTCAGCAGCGGTGTCAGTGAGCATCTCCTTTGGTGGTGCTGGGTAGCAGAGATCAAAGAGAGACCTTGCACAAAGGGATGACTAAAGTCCACAGTCTGGCTTCCTCCAAACCCACAGAAGCTGGATTCCCAGGGCTGCAAGGAGGCAGGAAACAAGCAACACAGCAGAAAGAAACAATGCTGTGTGCAAGCAACTTCTCAAACCCAAAAGTCTGGCCCTACAGCTCGTCACCCAACACGGTGATACCAAGAGATGTGCACCCTGAAAGAAGCTGACCAAGACAGCCACGCAGCTGCTCCCTGACACTTGTTTACCTTGCTGGAGATTAACATCAGGCAACAAGACACGCTTACCAGGCTGAGCAAACAGTCCCCAGCAGCAGTACAGCACAAGTTTCTGTACAGGGTTTCATCAGCCTTGGAACAAATTATTGCACAGAATTACAGACCCTCTGCTCCCTTTTCAGCCTCCTCTTCCATCCCTTTAATTTCCCAGCTTTTACAAAGAGACCTCTCTGCTGGCATCATTGTATCATGAGGTTTTCATGAGGATGTGCATGAAAAAGAAATCAGCATCAAAGGCAAGTTTAGATGGGGTCTTGTATGGACATACCAGGATTGCAATAAGAAAAAAAATGGTGAACTGGGTTGGTGTTATCAGTGATCCTAAAGGGTGAGGTGGCATTTTGAGAATACAGACCTGGTAAGCAAGGAGGGGTGGTGGTGTCTGTAATCTTCAGAGACAGATTTGAGTTTGGACTGTTGTTGCCCTCACAAAGGGCAACAAAATTAGGTCATCAAGATGGGAAGATCCCAAGAACTGCCAACTCTCACAGGGGCAAGCCTGGTCAAGGCATTATTTCACCAAACTGGCTAGAAAAACCATTGTCTAAAAATACATTGAGAAAGAGGCAATCCACCCTGGTATTTCAATGCTGAGAGCAATGGGTTATGCTCAGAGCCCAGTCAACAGAGAAGACTCCTCCTTTAGCCAAAGGGCAAATAGCAGGAGGGAGGGAAAGCTCCAGGAAGGGCAATAAAGCTCAGGGCACGCTGACCGAAAACGTGCAGCTTTCTGAACCAAAGAGGAGCTGAGCATGTGAGAACCTGAAAAAGCCCAGCTACTCTGCAGGGCGAGGTCTCCAGTGCCACGCGATGCTCCTTATGAGAACGGCATTTTTTACAGATACATCTTGCTGGACAGAAGCCAGGAGCATTTGCAGTAAAGAAACCCTCCCAGACTCAGCTAATTTCCCAATAAAACCACTGTTTGGCCTGATACCCAGCACCATTTTTTTCCAGACAGCAGGGAGCAGACAGCAGATGTGAAAAGGATAGCATTCAATTCAAAATCTCAGCACTTGTCCCACTCCCAGCATCATCCATGTGATAGGGTTCAAGCTGGCCTACTGAGCTGTGGAGATGTCCATCCGGTTCTTGGGAAATTGCAGCATTAAAAAGGTGTATTAGTCACTGCACTTCTGTTTGTTCAGAGGCTTGGGGAGCAAAAGCAAACAGTTCACCCTCCTTTTCATACCCCATGTTCTCTGCCCAGTGTCACTGGACTTGTCTGAGCCTGCAAACACCTTCTTCCAGGAAAAGTTTCAGAGAAAAGGGAGAAAAGGCACAGAGTACATTTGTTCCCTTCTCAAGCTGCTCTATCTTTGGTTGCAATTCAGCTTTCAAGGCCCAGGGAAATCCCTGCTTTCAGCAAAACCTACAGCTGGTTCCCATCTTACAGAGAGCCAGGGGACCTACAAGCTCAGGGCTTCAGTTTGGAGAAGCCTCATTGTCCAGGGAATACGTATATGACACCTGGAAACAGATCAGAACAAGCTCTGTAAGGAACCATCTGGGTCATAGGAATGAAAAGGGTGAAGAAATGTAGCAAGTAAAAGAGTACTTTGATCTAAATACCCTGACCAGATTAAGCAGCTCCATCTGAAGCACGGATTTTGCAATGTAATTTAGTTAAGTATCTATTCCTTCCTTAGTATCTACATTGTAAAGTATCTAGATTGCTGCTTGTTAAGTATCTACATTGTTGTTTAGGGATAGGGGTTTTTTTCATCTCACTGTTTTCACTGCTCCTACCAAGAGATTAGGCTCATTGCATCACAGCTTCTGAAGACCCTTTTATGGAGGTCTCCCTAAAAGGAGAACAAAACTGTGTCCTACAGTAGCTTTTCCTGGTTCAACAGCAGCTCAAAAGGCAAATGTATCAATAAACACTTGCTCAGTGCTCAGAGCATTTTAAGTGCTCTTAGCAAGGAACCCACCAGTGTAAAACCCTACTAAAGCGATTTATTTCCAACAAACAGCTCCATTTGTGGTTAACATTTTAAGGTCTCTGTCATACTACAGCAACCTGTCCTAATGCTCTCAAATTATGTGACACAGGCAGAGCCTCCCTCACCACCAAACAGAGCAAGGAGCGCTGTCCAAGCAACCCCAGGCTGGGGCTATTTCTGTGTAATGGGGGTTTAAAAGAGAAAGGAAACTCGGGTGTTAGGTTTGGGATTCAGCAGGTAAAAGGTATTTCAACTATCCAGACTTTTCTACCCAAGTGCCACCCGCACATCCTTGTCCCGGGAGCTTGGGACAGCAGCAAAGAAGTGTGGCAAGGAAAGAAGCCACCCATGTCCTCCTGGCTGCATCAGCAAACACGACAATCCACCAGTCTACTGAGACAAGAAGTCTTCTGTTAATCCCTACAGGATAAATCCTACAGGGCCTCTGAGAGGGCATTAGCAACACAGAAGAAATGTAGCCACAAGTGCCCTGTCAGCTCACCCCAGGAGCACAGGGGCTGATGCCTTGCTGAGCCTGAGTGCATCCAACCCCAGCCCTGGGCATTATTCTAAGGGTCTCACAGCTGCTCTGCAGTGTGAAGAGCAAGTGATTCCCTGCCACCTCTGCCTTTCCAAGGACACAGATCCAGACAGGATGGTTCCCTACATGATATGAGAGCCTGCATAGTTTTTTCAGTTTGTCCCTGTCTACCTCGTGTCACCATGGGAGGAGTCATCCCTGTCAGTCAAAACAGGAAAGGGGGCAGCCTGACCTGGAAAGATTTCACCAATCCCAGCTACATCACATTAATCACAGCTTATGTATTTTAAGAGACAGAGAATTTTTACTATCATTAATTCCTTCTTAACATGCAGTAGCAAGATACACATTCTTACACCAAGGGAGGAAGAAAGGAAAGTGCTCCAAGTCTTCCTGATAGGTCTTGCCTCAAGGTGCAAGAAATGCAAAACATTGCTTTAGAAGGAAGGATGTTTACAGTAAAGCAGGAAACATTTTCCTGCTCATCCACACAGAAAATATCTCACAAGATGGGCAGCTCCTCTGCCACAAGTTCTTCCTCTGGCATGTGCAGCCCAAGAGCTAAATCTCAGTGATCGACAGCACATTCCATCAGTGACCTGGTGAGACCAAAGACCCAGTAAGAAAAGTGAGGTCTGTTAACAGCCATGATAGGCAGATGGACACGGCACAGGCAGCTTCACCCTGTTTACCCCACCATGAGTGAACCACTCTGGGAGGTGACCAGAGCCTTTGGGTTTTGTGAGCTCCAGAATACAGGCAGACAGACATGGCCACAAGCCCTGTGTTCTCTAGAGGGTCTCTTGAGTCCAGAGAACAGCCAAGCCACCCTGGAGCAAAAGCTGCACTGACTAAGCCTTCTCACATCACATCCCCAGCAATCATTGGGGGCTCCATAGCTCCACAGCCATCACAACAAAGATCAGCAGTTATGATACAGAATCAACAGGAGCCTCATTTGAGACACTTAAATTTAATTTAGCCTTGCTGAAGAATCCCCACCAGGAACCAATCCAGGGCTTGCTCAACAAGGTGCTCTGGACTGTAAGTGGCAGGGAGGCTGTTGAGGGGATGAAGCTCCAGGGAAGCCCCCTCTGTGGGATGTCTGGCACCTGTTTTCCCTGAAAAGCGTCTGTTTGCAAAGCCTTCTCATCCGGACAGACTCACAGAACAGGCCTTTTCCATCAGATCTGCCCTGGAATTGAGGAAATTGCTGCCTGAATCCCACAGCCAGCCTTTCCTCTCTACCCAGAGCCTCCCAGGCACCAGAGCAACTCCATCAGGCCAGTTCCTGCAGCACATCTCCTTGAAGCAGGAAAAATTAAAGCACTATTCACCACCTCTTCTTTCATTTTCTACTCTGATCAAGCTCCCTGAAGAAGGCACACAGCAATCCTTCAGCTCCAGAGCATTCCTGCCCTTGCTAACCTCTTTGACTTTAGAAGAACAGGGGCAAACAGACTCGACAGGAGAAGAGTGGATCTCCTGGTTAGTGGTCCAAACACACCGGGCAGGAAGCTACTCCCTGCCCCTTGAAAAATCAAAACACCAAGGCATTTAGATTCCTCTTGCATGCGTAAATCTCAGTAAAGGGCAGATGTTTCTTTTCTTCCCATAGAAGAACAGAAAATCCCACAGCATCTGTGTGGCAGATGTCTCCCCTTGTTGCTACAAACCCACCATGGCTGCACTGTCAGGCACGGCTACAGCCCTGTTGCTCAGTTCTGTGGTTTGCGCTGTAAAGAGAGAGCAAATTACTCGGAATCAAAGCCAGTCAGTTCTGCATCCAAACTGCATTCTCATCCAAGATCTCTCATAAGGATTCACTGCTGTCACCACACTCCTTTCTGGCACCAGCTTCTTGCTGGGTTTGGATCACCCCCAGGGCTCCCAACCCACAGGACAAGGAGAAGTTGAACACTGCTTAGAGCAACAAGAGCCAGGAAGGAGAAATACAAAGGTGCTGGAGAAGCTACCAAGCAAAGCCGAAGTCGATGAAAAGGTCTTGCCTTTAAGCAACAACATCAATACACTGAGACATGAAGCCAGAAGATTTCTGATGGATGGAATAGCTTCTACTGACAGGTCAGCATCAATGGCTTGCAGTGGTCCTGTAGTGCAAAATCAGCTTTTGAGGCCTTCCTCAAAGGCTGTGGATACAGCCAAGTTCTCTGAGACCATGTGCAGCATCACCTCTGTGATTTTTCCCAGAGAAGAAACACCTGTTTGCCCAGAGAAGTAGATATTCATCAGCCTCTTCAGGTCTGCCTGCTACTGGTCTGGATGCTATGAATGACAAGGGAACTGGTACTGCAAGGTACCTCCAGTATGATGGCCACAAGGGAACAAATCATATCTAAGAGCCTTCAAGACAAAGAAAAGCCCCCCAGACAGGGATGCTGAGGCAGACTTCAGCCTCTCTGCCCCACAGCTCACTCTTCAGAGAAAACTGACCAGTTCCTGATCTGTTCCCTCCTAAGCACCCTCAGGTCAAAGAACAAGGGACACCAAGAGAATCAACACTGCTTCTAACACGGCAACGTGACCTTTGCTCATATCTATGTTTCTTCATTGGGATGTTAGCATATTGGATTCAGGAGCAGCTGTAATTTGAAACCTGACCAAACCCTCTTCCAAATCTATTACAATCTGTATTAGAAAAAACAGGCAGTAAAATGCAGTAAAAATTCAGAAAGTTTGGATGTCACTATTGACTGGACAAGTAAATCATAATTGCCTGAAGATTAATGAAAGCTGCTCTCCAGGAAAATCTCTTGTCTACCTCTCACTTCAAGAGCCACTTACTGACATCAGCTTGTCTAGATGCATAAAAATGTCCTATAAACCCTAATGAGTTTCCTGATTGACTGCCTCAATCTACAGCCAGACCTGCTGCAAGCATTTAACAGTTTCCCCAAAGAGACAGCTCTCCCAATCAACTCATGCAGCATCCTCCAGTTCCTCTTCAAGCAAGCTTGAAGCTTGTCAGGCTTCCACAAGGGTTGCTTAGCCCTGACCCCTTCAGAGATACAGAGGCTCTGTCCCCACGCATCTCCAGCACCTTGGCAGCTGCTAAAGGCTCTGTTCAGCTCTAGAAACAACTTCCAGCACTGGGTGGAGAAGTGTTTCAGGCTTAAAAAACTCCATTTCCTACCCACATCTATGCCTCTTGGCTAAGGTTTCATGGCAGTAGGTCAAATATTCAGCATTGAAAAGCAAGGGACTGGACTTGAAATGATTCCTCAGACCCAGAGACCAGGAAGGAAAGAGCAAACAGTTCCAAATCTGCCTCCTGCTCCCTTTGAAAACACTTGTGACAATTGCTTCTCCCTTTTCTTCCTGCCCCAAGAAATCCCCCACTGCTCTCTACAACATGTCTGCAGACCTCCAGGTCCACCTTCCTTCTCAAAGGGGCGAGAGCACTGGGCATCTCCTCTCCTTTCCAGCTAAAGAAGCAGTGCTTTTTGCAGAGAAATGGTGTGACTTCCTCAGTTTCTCGAGGCATTTCATGCATCCCTGTCTCTCACTTCCTCCACAGTTTTGACACTCATAGCACTCGGATCAGAAAGGGATGATGGCACTTCAAAGCCAAACAGGCTTTGACAAGAGGGCATCACAGCCCCACCTCTCTGCATACCGAACACTAACACTTGACCCAGCTACCACATCTGAAGCTGGGAAGAGCCAAAGTGGCAAGTACTATGTATCTGCAAAGCACTGGCTCTCAGGATCCAGCAAGGATCACTGCTGTCACCCAGCACCTTGCATATCTCCCAAGCTTGCCAAGGCTTTGGCTTGGCCTCATGGTGGAAAAGAACATGGTCGATGACTTTGGATACTGATGTTCTCCATATTCCAACATTACCAATTTCCTCTGTTATGCGTGCAGGCAGACACAGAGAAATCACCCTGTGACCAGTATTGATCCCCTTTGGCTCACACAACCATTGGCCCAACAGCAGAACACCTACTGGGACCATGTCACAGATACCTGTACATCCCCACAGAAATCATGCATGGTTACAGCCCATCCACTAATGGGCGCAAGAAGCAGTGAAAAGTGAGTTAACTGAGTGGAGACAAATGGCTAAAAGATACTTTTGTGCTGATACAATGTTCTTCAGCAAAAGCTCTCGGTGGTTTGTATCTGAGCTCATTCTCACATCACAGCAGCACTCCCATTTCCATGGAGGAGGTGGCACATACACCAGGACATCTGCTGAAGAAGCAATGCCCATCCCATTCAAATACCTAAAGATGTCACCAACCACGTCCTGCAGTGGCAGGCAACCCTAATGCAAGAAGGCAGCTTTCCCTTAGGCACCCCCGTTGCCTCCCCAACAGGCTGTGCTTACTCTCAGCTCCTGGAGGTACAACTGCACAGGGTCATAATCCACCACAGGAAAGAGGATATTCACAGCAGAGCTGTTCTTCACCACGCCACGGGAAACCGATTTCACCGGCCGGTCCACGCCCTCCAGGTGCCGAGGAATCTGGCTGGAATTCAGGTGGATCAGGACGTCGTAGAAGTCCAAAGGAGGGCGGAAGACCATCTGCAGGAGAAACAAACAGTGCTACTCAGTACAGGACACAGGGAGGAGGAGAGGTAAGAGAGGTTTCCCAAGTGCTTGCCTGCAGTTTATCCCCTTCTCCTTAGAAAGCAGTAAACCAAAGACAAAATTTTTGTTGTGAGATTAGAAGTTTGCCACAGACCCCAGAAGCCTACCTGAGTAAATGCTAGTGGGGTGGGCAGCTGAGAGAGGGACAAAGAGGAGAGCTGAGAGAGAGAACCGCACATGGCAGAGTCTCAGGATGAAGAGGGGAATCAAGAAGCCAACAGGAGCTGAGCAACACCCAGGGGACACCGGGAGCTGTGTAATACCGGGATGGGCCTATCTGTCCAACACGATTTGCCCCAGAGGGCAACAGCCTCTTCCATCATGCAGACAGAGGGAGAGCAAAGCCCCGTTAATGGAGGGGAGCAATCCCATAGACACATAAATATTTGGACAAGCAGGATCTAGCTGTGGATACAGCTGTATTAAAATGGAAAGAACTTAAAACTATGTGTACATTTTCATGGAACAAATGATGCAGAGACACGAACAGAGGCATGGGACCAGTGCTCAACTTGGCACTGGTAGGAAAGCCACAGCTTGGAGCTGGTTTACAGCCAGGCTGGGGAGAACACACATGAAGAACATCAGTGACCAGCGCTGAGTCAGTCCTAGCTCTAGTCCACATAGCGACCCTTTCCCACCCAGGTGACCAAGTCTATGGCTGTGTGTGCCCTGGGAGCAAAGAAACAGCTCATGAATCCATGTCTGCATCTTCATGAGAGCAGGCACGTTCCCATGGGACCCAAATGTAAAGATAAAAAAAACAGCTTGGAGCATCCCTCTTAGATACATGTGCAGAGGAAGCAACTCCAAACTAAACTGGAAACGTTTTTTCCTCCTCCCTGCCCCAAGCTTTGCTTATAAATACATTACCAGCCCTGGAAATAGCATCCCATGTTTATTCCTAAGGAACATCACGGGCCTGGGAGGACACTGGCATGGACCAGAGAGATTCCATAGCAATAAGAGAAGTTCCCACTGCAATGGCCAAGTGGAAGGAAGGCAGAAGGTGGCCCAAGGAGGCTCAGTCAAGGTGTTGGGAGGATGCTGTGGCCAGGTGACAGCTCGTTTTAGAAGCTAACCATCCCCAGCTCACAATGCACCTCTTGAATTTCAGTCTTGGGCTGGCACTGTGACTGCAGCACACTGGACATGTCTCATTCCTTCACAGCCCTTTAGCACACACTGCTACTGCCTCAAGTGTATCTCGCCCCTGCAGTACCTCCAGTACAAAATGCAGCAGAACTGAAAGCACTGTCCTTTTAATATTGCCTAGGCAGAAAAAAAAATCCACTGTATGTGCTGCTTTCTGGTTTTGGTTTTCTTTTGTTTTTTTTTCCCTAATATGAATCTGCCATAACTAACCACTGCTTGGCTTTTTTAGTCCTTTGAGCTTAAATCTCCCAGTTCACTACTTGGTACACCAACAAACTACCCTTCAAAACACATGTGTCTCCCTTCAAAGGGCAAATAAATATGTCTACATCTCTCAGGTCCACAGCAGAAATGGATGTTTTAGTTTACTTAAAAAATAAAATCACTGAGAAACTGAAGAGGGTTAAACTACATAGGGCTTTACTCCTCCACTCAAACCAAAATAACATCTTCCTGAAGTGCCTTGTACTGTCCTGCCAAAACCTCCAACACCCTGAGCTTGGTTAGACTTGAGCACACACAAGCCAGATTTGCACAGCTACTCGAAAACAGAGTCTCCCTGAGGAACCATTTGATCCAGTCATGGACATACAACTGGCTTGGCACAGGAACATCGTGGGTTTGCTCATGTCCCAGGAAAACCAGAAAATACAGAATAAACTTGTCCCAGTTACCCCAAGTTACTACACAGAGCTGGGTGCACCAGAAGCAAGGGTGGCACAGCGAGGCACAAGCCTTCATTGTCCCCCCTGCTGCTCTACATCCCATGGCAACCACCTGGTCACAGCCTGAAACCTCCTAACACATCCCAGCGACCACCACCACTCTGGCCTCCTTGGCCAGAGTCTGAAAACCCTTGTGCTGGTGCCCCAGGGAGTTACCTTCACATCGTGGTCTCTGAGTGGGTCCATGAGCTGCTCCTCCAGGGCACGGAGAGACTCCGAGGCGAGGACGATAAGGCGCTGCAGGATCTGAGGAGGGAAGGAAGTCAGAGGGTGAAACTTGGCAGTCCCAGATGTAACAGGGACACAACTCCGTCATGGGGCTGTCAGAGCTGGCTCCAGCACTAAGACCAGGAAACTGTCTCAAGCCAGCAGCCACCAGACCAGAGGCAAGGGGACAAAGGGTTCAGCTCACCTGCGCTGAGGGTCGCTCCTGGGTCCACATGGAGCTCCACTGGTCTTTGGGGGTGGCCAGGAACATGACTGGGAGGCGAGAGCGAGCTGCTACAAACTTGTTCTTGATCTCTGTGCAGTCAGAGTCTGCAGAGGGCAGGCACACAGGTGAGATGCTCTGCCCCATTCACAGCCCTCCAACCTCCTCACCCCATCACAGCCAGGAAAGGGCAGCACAACAGGATTTATGCTCTCCCACTCTCTGATCCCACAGTCCCATGAGCAGTCAGAGCTCCTTCATCTTGGGCTTGCTCCTCACTCTCGTTAGATGGACCTTTGCTCTAAACCCACTCAGGTGGGCTCAGGCACGGCAGGTACTGGGACTGACACAAGCTGGAAACTCACATTATAAACTAGTCACAGTTTGCGTTTTCCAAAGAGTGTACTATCTTTTGTCTTTTTTTTTCCTTGAAGTGGGAAAAAAACAGCTCTTTAGTTCATTAAAATAAGCTGGAGGGTGCTTTGGAAAATACCAGTTCTCAAAACCCAATTTTTTCCCAAACACCTTTACGTTTTTTATAAATCAGCTTTAAAAGCTGGGTGTAACTATCTCCCCCACCCCATGACTTTGCAGAGCCAAGACAATCCCATGGTCTCTTGTGGCTCCAGAAGACAAGAGAGAAAACACTAGAGGGCAGGAATAGAGGGCTTCAAAGACAACACCACATCCAGCACCACATCCAACACCACCCACACCTGTCACAGAATTCAACAAGGCCAGAAGCAGCAGAGCATCACCACTGAGATCCACCTCTTCAGACGCAGGCAGGGGGGAAAAAAAAAACAAAAAAAACATGGCACAACCAAATCCATCCTGTAGGCAAGTTAAACATGACAGGACAGGAGTAAGGGAGTGGAAAATCTCCTTGCCCACAGCAGAAGCTATGATGCCCCCCTGTATCCAAGAGATCAGGAGCCAGGCACTGATGAAGGGGGGCTCAAGACCCTCATGTTGCAGCTCTCCTACCTGCTGCCTGCTCACCTGTGAGGCCAGTGTTTAGGTTGACAATCAGAGGGCTGTTTTTCCAGTCAAAGGTTGCCAGCAAGTTGAGGAACCGCAGGAACCCCACCTGTGGAGAGCTGCAGGCAGGACAAAACAGTTCAACTCCAGCATTTGCTCTCCTGACAGCAAGAAGGGCTGCCCTTGGGGGTGACTTAGTGAATACCCAACCCACATGAGGCCCAAGAAGGGGTATCTGTGGTGGGAAAGGGAAGTCCAGAATGAGCTTCAGACACTTCCCCTTCTCCAAATCCCCAGAGAAAATCTCCCCCTTTTTCCTCATTCCCCAGGAGAAAAAAGCCAGCAGAATGTAAAACATTGCCCTGTATCTCCTGATGAGGGGCACCGTCTCCTGATGCCCTTCCCACCTAGACTCCTGGGTCTGGAGCAAAGAGGAGGTGGGGAGAGGGCTGTTTTCCATCTCTGGTGCAGGTCTGAACACTAGCCAAGTTCCCACTGTGCCTCTTCCCCTGCAACACAACACAGGCACAAAGCCAGATAGCTGGCAAGATGGGGCTCCTGTTATTTTAGGAGACAGGAAAGCATTCTAGGCATCAGACTCCTACTCCTGCTACTTTGGGAAAGGAAACTGCATCCCAAGTGCAGGGCAGAGTAACCTTTTGACTCCACACAGAACAAAAACATTTCCTTTAACTTCATTTCACTTCCTCTGGGCCCCGTAACATCTGTGTGCCAGGGCCCAGCAAGCAATTGGCTCTGTGGAGTTATTTACCAACACACTGGTCCATTCAGCTTTCAGTGACCGACCCCTCGGTCTTCCCTTGGAAGTCTTCTCCAGGAGGAAGGAAGGCTGGAGCTGCCAACACCACCATAACATCCTTCCTGGGGAACCCAGGAGCCCCAGCACGCTGGTAGCCACAACACAGCCCTCACCCTGCTTCTCCTGGCCACCACCCCCAGAACAAGGGACCTCACCAGTCCTCCAGAAGGCACATGACACTCTGCAGTTGTGTCACCAGCACCCAGAGGCCACAAGGACACTAGCTCCCAGCCTTACCTGCTTTCCCCCGTTCTCTGCAGTGCACAGGGTAGGGAGAGCCACAGCTCCAGAGTGTTAAGTGTCTCCATCTCCTCTGGAAACTCCCAACAGGACTTGGGACAGTGTTTGGGCAGCAGAGGGGGCTCATGCTCCCTGCTGTGAACACTCCCAACACCTCCTGCCCAAGCAGTATCCCACCCTTCCTCCATCCCAGGTAAGGAAAAAGGCCAGCCTGGGCTCCTCATCCTCACCTGGGTGGTGTGAACGGGGCTGGGTGGAGAAAGAGAAATGCCACAAGAAGGTCCACACACTCCTCAGAGATGCTGTCACTCAGGAGCTGAGCGCTGATCCAGCGCTTGGCCAGCCGGGAAGTGCTGCCGAAGACAGGGTGCTGCTGCTGGAGCCTGTGAGAAGGGAGACACACCACTGCTCAGCCCACACATCCCAGGACCCACAACAGCCTCTTGGCATTTGGCAATAAAGAAGAGAGTGGCAAAAATCTGCAAGCAACATGTAAGCAGCATCACAAACACAGGGACTTCCAGCAGGTGCTGAGATTTTGGGAAGAAGAAGGGAAAATGCTGCCTCATGCTCCTCTCTAAGCATGCTGCTCCTTGGTACTTGTCTCCCCACACCAGCGACCTCAGGATGACAACTGGGGCCACCCACATCCACATCCACCCCTTAATCCTTCCGAAGAGCCTCTCCCACGGTTGGCTGAAGGGCTACTTCCCACAGCAATCTCCTCTTCCCACCATCACCCTTCAGCATCCAAGGGGACCTCCATGCTGGCTTCCAGCCACGTCTCATTCTGACCCCTCAGGCACCTTCTGCCTCACCTACCCATGCAGTGAGCTGGTTAGATACGGCAAATGCAATGTCTCCAGCTCCAGCTGCCGAGATTCCTCTGTGTCCTGGTACTTCAGCATCCCTTCCGGGGTGACTACTTCCTTCAAGATCAGAGGCTCTCGGTGGTAGGCTACTTGCAGACGGAAAACATAGCCATCCTGAGATGGGAGCACAAGGCAAAGTCAGACTTGGGGGTGACATAAACAGCATGTGTGTTATCCTGTCCCTCAGGGATACCACAGCAACATCCTGAAATCAGTACAGTCTCACCACACTCTCCTAAGCCCACCATCCAAATACTGGCTTTGTCCAGTGGGACCACTGCCAGAGCACCCCCCCTCGGTAAGGTCAGGCCTGGAGAAGGTCCTGGGGACCCCCCTACCTTGTACACGTCAGTGTGGGTGACTGCAGGTTTGCAAACCAGCTGGTACTGCTGCCGGAGGAGCTCACCCAGCTGGAGGTGGAAAGCAGCCTTGATGCGCTTGATGGCTTCTTTGTCCTGCGGCCACTGGCCACTGCCTTCCATGTGGCAGATGACTGGGGGAGAAGGGATAGCAGGAGGCCAGTGAGTCCCACACCGAAGTAAGGTGCTGGATAGGGGTGTCTGGAACTACAGGTTACGGTAGGAGGGCAGGAGGAACCAGCGTTCTGCTCCTGCCCACAGCACTCCAACCCAGCAGTAACATCGCTGCTTGCCCCCACTTCCCCCCACCACATCACCCCCCACTCACATCTCTCCCCACTTACTCTTCAAAGGAGTTATGTAGGCCGGGCAGGGCTTCCCCTCCAAAGGAAGCAGCAAGTGCTTGCTTTTGTTATGGAAGGAATAAATTGGCTTCATAGGAATGGGAGGAAAGACCTGAAAGAGAACAGCCACCCAGCAACTGAGAACAGGGAGCAGAAACCCCAAGGCAATGTGTATCCCCTCACTCAAACCTCCCATGCCAGCCAAGCCCTCCAGTACAGAGGGTTTGGCCAGCTTGTGCACAGCCAGCCCGAAGGATGGAACAGCAAAGAACGGGCACCATATCACCCCAGGGGCTCTCAGAAGCCATAAAACCAGCGAGTGACTCATTCTCCCGGTCCTCCCTCATGCCAGGGCACACCCCAGCTCCCTGCAGACCCCCATGCATGGCCATGCCCCAGGACACTCACATCTGTGTACCGGAGGGCTGGATGGACACCCTGCACAGCTGCCACCGTCAGCGGCAGCTCCTTCAGGTTCCAAAGCTTGCGGCTCAAGTCATCGTAGGAGCAGACGACACTGACCATGGCCTCCTCACCTGTCCCCGACACCTGCGGACAGAGGGAGCCTCTTCATGCACCTCTCCTGCTCCTGCACTCACCCCACCTCCCCCATGGGCTGGCATCACAGCCAACCCCTGAGGAGCCAGCACAGCCACCCCAGGGAGCAGCTTCAGGCAAAAATGCTCAGCAAAATTGGGAGGAAAGGAAGAAAGGAAAGACGAGGGCAAGGTGGTCAGTGACTCCCCAGCAGCCAAAGGCATTCTAATGGCTGCATTTCCAGTGGCAAGTAAAATTGTATATTTTGCAAGGTGCTAAGGCAGCACCTAGTGCTGTACTGCCGGCAATCACCACAGTAAATGAGAAGCTAAGAATGATCCTGGAATAAAGAGATGGCTGGGAAGGTGAGAGCCCTGCTACTGTCTGTGGGAATCGTAGGTACATAGTAAGAGCTACTTTACCGTGAGACCAACTTGTTATTCTCAATTCTCACAGTAGCTCTATGATTAAAAACAAGCAGGAATTCATAAACAGAGATAGCCAGGCTCATGTAGGGGGTGTTTTTCCAAGATGTTGTTCTGGCTGTAGGTAGCCAATGATATTGTGGGGTGGTGAATTGAGAGCCAACAGATGTGTGACATGAAAGCTGGAAAATAGAATAAAAAGGCTCTGGAAAATAAAGAGTTACTTCTTCCTTTTATCTGACCAAGAAGCTGTTGTGATGAACTTTTCTGTGTCTTGACTGTCTCCGATTGCAACAACTGTCTCCCCACCAGTTACCATGACGCCAACAAAGACAGCAGTTAACAGAAAACTCCACTAACTACATCCTTAGCCAAGGCAGAGCTCTGGACCATGACAAAAGCAAAGACAGAAAACATCCACAGCATCACAGGAGCCCTGGGAAGGGCAGATGAGAAGCACCAAAAGCAGAATCAGTGCTGCACATGGTCTTTCCATCACCCCAAATAACAGCAGAGGAGACTGACCAGGGAGGACACATTGGTGACACCAAACCAGCCAGCTCAGAGACAGTTGAGAGCCATAAGGAGCCGACATGCCTGGAGTTTTCCAACCCTGGGCTCTCCTGCAGAGCAGCAGCACCCTCTGCAGGGTGTGCCACAAACAACAAACCCTATCCTGCCCACAGCTGCACCCTTCCTCTGCCTTCATCCTGCACGATGGCTCCCCAGGCTGCCTGCGCGCAAACAGCTGGAGGAGCAGATATCCACCACCCCACACACAACAGCAACTTTCTCCTTTGTTCCTCAAGGACTGGCAACAATGGGACTCCTAAACACCCCTCAGGCTCCAGGAAAGTGCATCCACTGTCATACTGGGGTGTATCAGCCCTGCTAAGTCCAGACCAGCTTCAACAGACACAGCACACAGATGTTCCTGCCTCACCATACAACAGGATGTGAAAACCAGCATCTCATCCCAAGTGTGACGCCCAGCTCTGCCCAGACCACAACTGGCCCTGGCACAGGAGATTCTTTCCATCAAGTGAGTGCTCCTTTAATCTTAAAAAGGGGAAAGGAAACAATTTCTTCCTCCATCCAACAACCAGGTAAAGAGCTGGTTTTACAAAAAGACCAACAAAGCAGTGCCAAAGTGCTTGTGGCTCATCTCCAGGCCTTAATTTCACAAGCTGGAAAGAAGCTGGAAGGAGGCACATTTCCCAGCCTCCAAGAGACATCTTTTCTGCTTCAAAGCGGAGTTTCTTTGTTTGAGCTGCACATTCAGATGGAGCACAATCTAACACCCTGCAGTACGCTGGGAAAGATCCTTTTCCTGGGTTTTCTAGCTGAACCTAAGGGACGTCAGCACAGAATTGTCTGGCCCGTATCCTGAAGGATGAGGTACCTGAAAGGCACAGCCAAATGAGCACTGTGGGACAGTAATATCCTCAGATACATGGATGGAGGGTGCACAAGCAGAGAGAACAGGACCCATGTTGGGATGCTTGCAGGGGAAAATGTGGTGTGGGAGATGTTAAAGCAAGACAATTTCAGCAGTTATGTCTCAGCTGCCATGAAAGAGTTGGTACCTACAAGGAGAGCACCACATTCCTCATCCAAGTGCCCGAAAGTGAGTTTTCCTTACCCTTGCTACATTCTCTTGGGAACCACCCAGCTGCCTCAGGGCCACCAAAATTACCTCCCTATAGCCCTCCCCTCACTGCTCTTCCTGGAGAAAGCCCCAGCCCCACCAGGGAGCAATCATACCTCTTTGCCAGTCTTGATGACAGACTCCAGCAGGGCTCCTGTGTAGCAGATGGAGGACTCAGGAATGTCCGCATGGCTGTGTGGGAGAAGACAACAGAGCATTAGAGCTACGATATGCCAACCTATTGATCCTATTGACACTGCATGGGTCAGCTGAAGGATGAGAAATCTAAAGGAAGGTCCTGGTGAACAGAACAATCTCTGTGCATTCCTCTCCTGCCCAAGTAATCCACCCAACATGGACCAGCAATTCATGCAGCTTCACAGGATTCAAAGCCAAAGACACCAATGTGCAGACTTTCCACAGGACAAACAGGTGCAGACAACCCCTCCATTCTGCGCAAGAGGGCCTCACTTTTGGCAGATAACCTGCTACAGAGAGGCTTTCCACTGCCATAGGGAAGACCCAATCTTGTGAACCACTACAAGGTCTGAGGATTTCATGAAAATGTCCTGCAAGATCCAGACAGCTTCTTTTCCAGCTCTGACAATGAGTGACGCAGCATCCCATCTGTATGTAAGGGCAGGACCAGGCTGCCTTCTTGCCCTTAGCATTACCTCCAGCAGAGGCTACAGCACCACGTGCTTGCCTTCCCCACCTGTTCTTGAGAAGTGGCTCACAACGTCAAGACAATTGAAATGACTTCCAGACTTCACAAATCCAAAACAACTCACAACACCCCACAAAGCACGAAACTGGCAACGGGGTCACCAAGGACAGGACACATGGCAGGAGAGCAGCAGCAACCCACAGCTGATGCCCAGTCCAACTCACAGCTTCAGCAGGTGCCTGATGATCTGCTCAGGAATGAGGCGCTTCTGGCAGGCAGTGGTGGCCTCCCACACCACGGCCTCGCAGATGCTGCCATCCTGGAACCGACGCAGCTCTGACTTCTCTCCCCAGAAGGTCCGGAACTCCAGCGCCTATGGGGGACATTGACAAAGCCAGGCCAGGAACATAGGTCACTTCTGGGTCAGAAAAAATACTCCCAGGATCACCAGCCAGCTTCACAGCTGTCTGCAACCACAGCACAGCACCAGCTCTGCTCTTACTCAGCATGAGCAGGGCTCCCCTCACCTTGGGGTGATCAGCCTGCGGACCCTTCTCCAGCGTGCTGGCAGCAAACTCTGGGACAAACAGGAGCCCAAACGTCAGGGGCCCGACATCCTTGTGTTTTGGGGGCTCAGCATCAATTGGCCACTGTGGGAAAATGGGAAATATAAAGAACAAGAAGAGATGAGGTTTCTGGAGCAGCAGCTGCTGGGATATTGGGATGTTTGATGAACGTCCTGCTACGTTCTCGCAGGTGTCCAGGAAAGAACAGAGAAAACCCCACTTAATAGGTCTCCCTGATGAAAAAAAGCTGTCTTCACCCTGACCCATTACTGGGCAGGACTGGTGCCCAGACCAAGCCACACAGCTGCATCCCACAGCCCAGTGCAAGGCCTCAGGTCCCGTATTCCCAACCAAGAGGAGAAGCATGTCTTCTTCCCCAGTGAGCAAGGATGCCTTCCCTGTGCTCTGTAGTGCCACAAGAGACACTTGAGACCCCGCGAGCTGCAAAGGATGCAGCAGCATTGCCAAGCTGCATTACCTCAGGGATCTCAGGCAAGGAATGAGCCACGAGCTGTGCTCTCTCGGACAGGCCACGTGCCAGCAGCGAGACAACAAAGGGCAGGGCCGCAGCCACATAGTTCCCACCCCGATCCATCAGCTCATTCAGCAGCTGCATCTTCTTGCAGGTACCCTGCAGCTTGGAAACATGCTTCAGGCTACAGAGAAGAAGAGAATGCGGTCACCTACCTCTGCCACCAGATCCTTCCTGAGAGGATGGATAAAGTGGGGAACTGAGGGTCCTAGCCCAGGATGGGGCTGCAAGAATGGCCTTTGGCATCTCAGGAGATGCTGGTCCTTGGGACAGTCACTGTTTCCAAGGCTTAAATATTGTTCCCCATCTTCTGGGAGGCAATCTAGACAGTAAAAGTGGAACAGCCCAGTGCAAGGAGGCACCAGTGCCTATCTCAGAGCTTAGCAGGGCTTTACCTCCCACCAGGTAAGTTCAAATCTAGCACAGTCCAAAGCCACAAGCAGCTCACTCCTCTTTGAGCAGGCTCCCTCAGCACCACCCCACCAGCACAGTGAGACTCACTGGAAGACGTGGTCAAAGGTCCTGAGCATGGGCTTTGGGGTCATGAGCAGCACTTGAAAGCCATCCACCATCCGGTCATCCAAAA
Organism: Acanthornis magna; assembly: GCA_036785705.1. Taxonomy (NCBI): domain Eukaryota; kingdom Metazoa; phylum Chordata; class Aves; order Passeriformes; family Acanthizidae; genus Acanthornis; species Acanthornis magna. Next base: position 1,976,769 of record JAWUZG010000036.1, read on the forward strand.
TTTCCATAGAGCGCTTGGCTTCAAACTGGACCTAAACAAGGAGGGAAGGCAGTGCAAGAACAAGAATGGGAAGGGAGAAGGAAAGCAAATCCCTCCAGGAGTGGTCACCAGTGCTCCCCCACCAACCAGGGCCAGCCCAGTTCCACAGTCAGCAGCACACCCTGATCCCAATCTCTGTCCTCAGCATGAAGCCAAGTCACCAACAGCTCTTGCAGCTGCCCTTCTTGATATCCCTGACATCAGGATGGGTTTTTTTTTCTCCTTCAGAACAGTTATATCTGCCAAACAGCTGCTTGGCTTCACCCAAAGGTGCACACAAAGACGGAAACAACTTTCTCACATCACTCAAGCAAGACAGGTAAAGTAGCATTACACCCAAGTCTCCAAATTTACTTCCAAGCTTTAGAGATGGAGATGTTAAAAGCTTAAAAAGCAACACTGAATGCCCTCTCCTGGTCCCACATGCTCCTTGAAGACATCTAACCACTCTCTGCCTGTCTGAGCTCACTCCTAAGACAGCACCTCAAGGAGCCACCACTGCCTGCTCAGTACCTGGTGGTATTTGCTGGCAGTCATATCAGCACAGAGATTCACCAGTCCAGAGGGATCCACAAAGACCACTTCAAATGCCTGGTGGAAATCATCCAGGACAGGCTGGAAAAGCAAACATGGTCCTTAGCACTACGGCACATCACAGACACCAAGACACCCCAAGATCATTGCCATTTCAGCAACAGGCATATCCCTGCCCCAGGAGCAGTGGCACTACAGCCAGACACAGGTATCAGACCCTCCAGGGGGCTACTTACCAGGGAGGGATCCACATCGTTGGCTAGACTGATCCCTGTCACGCTGAGGTCAGTGGTGGCTGTGGGCAGACAGGAAGGAACAGGTCACACCACCACCCACATGTCCCTCCCAGGTGACAGTGGCACAGTTATGTGTCTATGCTACCAAAGTCTCACAACATCAACAGTGTTACACTACAATGCTGGCCTCCACCTGGTGGTAACACCAACCCACCCCTCTGCAAGCTGCACCACCCAGGCCTGCTCTGCTGACTCATCCCCTCCTCTCCAACCCACTCACAGGGGCTCAGAATGAGAGAAAGAAAAGCCACAATGGCCTCTCTACCTCTTCCCCCACTGTGTTCAGGCTTTGTGCAGAGACACCAACTTCTCCCTGTCCAGAGAGGCCCCTGGAAACTCACCCAGGAATTGCAGAGTGCTCCTCAACACCTGGTACCCACTCATCATCTTGACGATCTTGCGTTTCATCAGCAGGTAGGCAACAAGCATGGAGACCAAGAAGCCACTGAAGCCCCCCAAACCCTGTGAAAACAGAGGTATCACAAACTCATTAAAACTTCCAGGTTAGGATGGGGCCTCTGTGAAACCTAATACAGCTCAAAGCAGAGCCACAAGCCCACTACCCCACCCACCAGGATCAAACCACCACCTTTCCACCCTAGGAAGGAGAGCAGGCCAAAGGCAGGTTGGCCAGGTAAGCAAAGTCCACCTTGGCACAGGACATACCTTGCTGAGCTGCCGCTGGTTCAGCCAAACTTTGAGGAGGGCCAGGCCATCCTTCATGCCTGGGAAGTCCGTGGCAGCATTAGACAAGAAATGCAGGTGGGAGAGCATCACTGTGTCACACAGGATGGAGTTGTTGTAGTGTGGGGTCGGGGGCTCGGTGGCTCCTATGTGGGGAGATGAAAGCACATTGGACCAAATCACCAACCTCCTGCCCACAGAAAAGGGCTGCTCTGAATCCACCTACAGGCACTGGGTGCAGTCTCTGCCTGAAATAAAGCCTCATGTTCCCCAGCCCCAGGCCCTACCTTCTTTGAGGGTACTCTGCTCCAGGAACCAGGCAGTCCGGACGTTGTTCTTACTGGGATAGAAACGGCTGGGTTTGAAGAGACCCGAGTCAGGACAAGCATGGAGTCGGACAGTGACCATCTTCTCATCCTTGCCTGTAAGTACCCAAGGGAAGATGTGCAGGAGAAAGAGATGTCAGAGATTAAATCGGGAAAATACGGAGCATCCCCAGCCTGGGCCAAGGAAAATGCTCCCTCACAGCAAAGTTCTGCAGCAATGGAAGTCAGAGCACAGTGACTACCTCCCATAATCTTGAGGTCACACTGCTCATCTCCCAGTCCCATCTTGCTAGCCCTGGCCAGCATGGTATCCCAGCACTCTCCTGCCTGCCCTGGCCTTGCCATGCCATGTCTGTCCCACCTCTAATCCACTATCTCCTAGGGGCTGTGGGAATGAGCAGCACTCAACAGCCCATGCATCCCACATCAACTCATAATAGAAGAGCTAGGCTGCACACAGGTTTCTAGGGAAGGCAGAAGGATGGTGGGGAACAGGGCTGGGGAGAGCAGGGAATCACCCACAGGATGTGCCTGTGAAGCCAAGGCTGGGGAGCTCAGCCAAGCTGCAGAGGAGGAATGGGAGGGGGAGAGATCCTGAGAACTAGACTCTAGGTTAAGGGATAAAACAAAAGAGAAGCATCCAAAATTTATCACCAGTCGTGACAGCAGCTCCAGACTTATCCCTCTCCAAAGGGCCATTAAACGGTATGAGACCACCACCCTCCACTCAACATCAGAACCCAGTCACACCCCACAGCAGAGCAAGGCTCAAGTGCCACCTTGAGGCCTCAGGAGCAGGATGGGCTTCAGATGGTTGCTGTTCATGTAGGCAAACTTCACGCTGCCAAAGAGCTTCTCCTTGGACAAATGCTGGGCAATGTGGGACAGGTACAGAGCTCTCTTCCGGTGGTAGCGTTGATTGAGGTTATCTTTGTCCTGGAAGATTTCCTGGGAAGAGAGGGAAGGGGCAATGCCACCTCGGTTGCCAGCCAAGCTCAGTTCAGCCTGAGGCACCCCACAGCCCTCCCTGGCCCCACAGGCAGCCCTATCCCAGCCACATGGCTACAGCCCCAAGGAGCTCCAAGTCAGTCAGGAGCTTGCTGCTGGCTCACCAGGCTCCAGGACTGCAGGACACAAGAGCAGAATCATGCAGCCAAACACGGTGCCCTTGGTCTCAAGCTTTCCTCAGAAGCAAGTCTGGGCAGCAAGGGGAGGTTACCAGCCTCCAAACATCTCCCTGCCAGTAACAGTGCTGGGAGCTGGGGCAGAAGTGCAACTGGGTACAAAACCAGACCCCATGCATCTCCCTGCAATGTTCAGTCCAGGCAAAAAGACGTAAGATCCTGATGACAAACTAAGATCAAACAGCTGCAAGTTCTGAGAGAGCAAGTGGCCAGACAGTATTCCCCACCTCTTCATGGGAGTCACCCTGCACATCCAGATGCTGTCACCTTACTGAGGAATGGAGAGGGCAGGGCAGGGGTCACAGAGGACAGGAGGGGACAGAGCTCAGGTGGGCCGCAGGCCATTCAGGAGGTTGCATGGCCAGACTCACCTGTGGCATGGTCACTGCAATGTCCACATTGATCTCTGGCCTAATGCAGGTGCCCAGCAGGTAACTGCCCACCACCTTCAGCTCGGCTGGGGGCACAAAGTGGAACCTTCCTTTCACGTTGAATGGCACTTGAAGGAATGGGACCTTCACATCCTCGGAAAGCCAGGCCTGGTCAGTGAGCTGGGAAAAAACGGGGCACACAAAACACTCTAAGCCTCAACAACAGCAGATGTGCAGGGACCAAGACCCTGCTTCCCACACAGCTGCACCCAGAGTTTAAAGACAGCATCCCCCTTTCCCCTCCAAGAAAAAGCAAAGTATTATTTTTTCAGCCCCTAAGGGAGACAGTCCATGAGGACCTCTGCTTGCACAGCAACAGCAGAGCCTGCTCCAAATACAGGACAGGCGTCTTGCCACTCCTCCATAACCCTGAAACATACCTCAGTTTCTGGGGTCTCCGGGATGGCACTAAGCAGGCTGTTAATTTCATGGAGGAAGGCATCAATCTTCTTCTTCTTCGTCTCCTTCAATGTCACCTCCTTCAAAAGCTCTTCAATCTGTAGGGTGGAAGGGGACCCTCAAAGGCAGCTGCCACACTGGAATTGCTCCTGCCTTTTACCTTGTCCTCCAGCACCAACCATGAGCATGATGCAAAGGGCAGCTGGTGAGCTGGGAAACACACCAAAACTTCTCCACAAATCCTGCCTGCAGCTGGCAGTTCAATCAGTTCCTGCCATTTTCTGTGAGTGCCAGATTGCAATCATCTCCATCCCAACCAAGGTCCAGGCAAAAAACCTTGATGTAATTCACACAAGCATAGCTCTCAGGAAGGCAGTGTGTATGACACAGAACGAGCTGCAGGAAACAACCAGGCAGGTTTCCACCACCAGGTCCTACAGACCCTGCCACAGACACCAGCAAGTAGCCAGGAGATCAAAGCTGTTCCTCATAAAAATCACCAATGTTAGAAACACCTGAGGGACAGGATGCCATTCAGAGGAACCTGGACAAGCTTGAGGAGTGGGCCCTTGGGAATTTCTTAAGGTTTAACAAGATCAAGGGCAAGGTGCTGCACCCAGGCTGGGCATGAACAGATCAGAGCAGCCCTGCCCAGAAGGACTCGGGGGTGCTGTGGGTGAGAGGCTGGACATGCCCCGGCCATGGCACTCACAGCCTGGAGAGCCAAACGTGTCCTGGGCTGCATCCAGAGCCCCGTGGGCAGCAGGGGAGGGAGGGGATTCTGCCCCTCTGCTCCGCTCTGCTGAGACCCACCTGGAGCACTGCATCAGCTCTGGGGTCCCTGCACAGGAGGGAGATGGAGCTACTGGAGCGAGTATAGAGAGAAGGCTACCAAGATTATAAGAGGGATGTAGAATCCAATGAGGAAAGGCTGAAAGCATTTGGATTGTTTAACCTGCAAAAAAGAAGGCTCTGGGGAGTCTTACTGTGGCCTTCCAGTTCCTAAAAAGGCTACAAGAGGGCTGGAGAGGGACTTTTTATGGACATGATGATAGGAAAAGGGGCAATGGCTTTAAACTGAAAGCGAGTGGGTTTAGATTAAAAACTGGGACAAAATTCTTTCCTGTGAGGGTGGTGAGGCCCCAGCACAAGTTGCCCAAAGAAGTTATGGACGCCACATTCCTCAAAGCGTTCGAGGCCAGGCTGGATGAGGCTCTGAGCACCCTGGTCTAGTGGACGATGTCCCTGGGGGGGGGGTTGAAACTAGATGATCTTTACAGCACCTTAAACCCAAACTTTCTATTATTCTATGATCTAATCATAGATCTTCACCTAACACAGACAGCTTGCTAACCCAGGACATCACAGTAAAATCCATCCTGAAGCTGGTTAAAGACAGCAGCCGGGTACAGCTGACCACGTTACCTCCTCACCCAGTAAGCAATAAACCATCACAGCAAAGGATGCAATGGTCACCTTTCCACGGTACTGCAGCTGTGCGCTGGGGGAGCTCGGTTCTAAGGATGCAAAAGAAACACAGCGCCTGGCACGGGATGGTAAGAGGGGTTACAGTGGATATTCTGTAAAGTCTGTATGGTAAAGTCTGTGCTCTGTGTGTCTGCATGTGCCCAGCTGCTGTAGAGGAGCGGCCGCTGCCCAGGTCAGGAGGGCTCAGGGGCCCCTTCCCCAGCCGGTTCCTGGGAAGCTCCGAGTCCGGGGTCCCGCCGCCCCCCAGCTCTGCCCCGAGGCTGACCTGCAGGCGGAGCAGGCTGGAGTGGAACAGATCCTCCGTCTCCTTCAGCTGGTTCAGCTCCTCGCTGGTCGGCGGCTTGTAGAGCTCGGCGCGGCTCAGCTTGGCCGGCTGCGGGGCTGAGGCTGTGGCGGCAGCCCTCTTCCCGCGCCGCGCCGCGCCCCCGGCGGGGGGCTCCGGGCCCTGCTCCGCCTCCTCCGCCGCCTCCGGAGAGCCCTGCGGGGAGAACACAGCACAGCATGGCTCGGCTCGCTCGGTGCGGCTCAGACCAGCCCCGCGATCGCCCCCGGCCCGGACCCGCCGCCTCTCACCGCCATGGCCGCCGCTCACGTGCGCCGTCGTCACCACGTGCGGCGCCGCGCGCCCCGCCGACGGCCGAGCGCCGCTCCCTATTGGCCGCGCGCGACAGAGCGGCGCTTCCCATTGGCCCCGCCGCCCCCGCCCCGCCCACCAGAGGCGTGTTCGCCGCGTCGCTCTGCTTCCGCTGCAATGGCGGCGCTGCGTGGGCCGCGGGCTTGCCGAAATCACCGCTTTTCACCCCAAAACTGCGGCTCTCGGGGCAGTGTGACGAACTTTCGCCTTCAGGCGGGCGAGTGCGGGGCCGCCTGCGCACCGCAGAGCCCGGTTGTGGTACTTAATGATGAATCGGGGTGGACGTAACCTGCCGAGAGCTTGAGCCGGCCTGGCCGCCAGGAACGGGCACTGGGAGCCAGGAAAACCCTTCTGGCCAGGAGGAACGGGCGCCGGGAGCCAGCGTCCCCCTGGCCAGGTTCCGCAGGGGCTGGGAAGGACACCGGCAGCCAGTGGCATCTTGCGTACAGATTACTGGAGCGGGAGGAATATCCCCTTTATATAAATCACATATATATGCCTTTGCAGAAGCAACTCTGAACACCAGGTCTGATCAGATTTAGGTTGTCAGGGTATTTAAAAGACCACCTCCCTGAACAGGAGGACATGGACTTGAGATCTAGATAATTTAAATTCTCTTTCCAGCTCTTGGAATGGCTTCTGCATAACTAGTCAGTTTAATTCACTTCTCTACACCCTGCCATGAAACAGGGTTGTCTCCAGTGGGACCATTCTCAAGAGACTGCTCTGGGATAGTATCCCTGGAGTATGTCACCTCCACACGAGGTACAAATTCTCCCTGAACCCTGGCCACGCTCACTTCAGCTTTTTTCCTGCACTGAGAGAGCACTATAAGCAGAATCTCTTCAAGAGCAAATATGTGGGCATGTTAAGACAGAGGTTAGAAGATCAGGTATCCACCCTGAAGGTAAACGGGAGTTCAGAGAACTCAGTGAAGACAGCTGAGTTCTGTTCCCCTGCACAGGACCCCTAAGCCAGATTACCCCACTGCTCATAGGCTGTTGGGGAAAAACCAGCAGGTTTAGGGTAAAAGCTAAGCTTTGATGAAGGCAGGGGGTGAGAAACAAGCTGTGTTAAGAGGATATTTGCAGCTGACACTCTCTGCCCTGCAGGTCTTTCTGTGTCTGACTCGCCTCAGAGCAGGGCAGGCTCTCACCCATCCCTCTGCCAGTGAAAGCAGAGTAAGGCCGTGTCCTGCCCAGCTGCAGAGCTCTTTTCCACATGCTGCAGCATCTCTGCCCGGGAAATCAAGCTGCCAAGTTCCTTTTCAATGCCAGGCATTGTTTCTGTTCCCAAAAAAGGCCTACTCCCACCTGACCTACTCCTTGGCTGGGGTGGCCACCAGCCTCGTTTCCAAGAGCCACTCAAACCTCACATCCCTCCCTCATATTTAATTACTTCCATGCAGGGAAGTCTGCTGGAAGTGGGGCCTCAGCCTTGTGTCAACTAGGCCACCAGGACTCCTGGAAGTGAGTGTTTGGCTCCTGCTTTCTTAGGAGAGTGTCTCGAGAGCCGAGCTGCATCCTGCACATGAGCGCTTGTGGCAGGGATGTGGTTGGTGGCTGTAGGTATGACATGAAGCTTCTCTCGTCTTTGTTGCTACTCATGGCAGCTCCTGCCTGGCTGCTGCATCACAGCCTCTCTGGATCCCAGCCACTGACAGCAACTTCAGTTGCCCAAGCCTCTCCAGACCATCGCAGGAAAGGATTTTTGCTGATTATAACCTCCAAATCACTTTTTACCCCATCTCTGTGGCCTAGGTGAAATCCCTCAGGTTTAACCCTGAACCTTGAGCTGGGCAGACAAATCCCCTTCATCCATCTGCATCCATGCACACACTCCCCTACACTCCCTTGCATTCCAATGTTGCCTCCAAAATTGACTTCCAGTTAGTGTGGAGATTTAACTCCTGTCCAGTTTTGCACGTAATTCCTGAGCACAGTAAAAGTGACTCTGCCAAGTAAGAATGAGCTCCTAATTTGGGAGGTATTTATCCTTCCTATTCCCCAAAAAAAATCTAGTTTCTTGAATGGATGAGCTTCTGTTCCTCCCCCTTCCCAAAAGGACCAGGACTGCCATACTCAGCTCTGCTCCACTCCCCTGGTGATTCACCACCAGACACCTGCAGGTGCCGTGGCCATACCTGCAATGTCAGGCTCCTCTCTTTTTTTTAAGGTGAGGGTAATTACAGCTCTGTGCAGGACTTTTAGGAAGGCTGGGCAAACCAGTTTGGTCATCCCTGTCCCCAAGGACACATCCTTGTTGCCTGAGACCAGCAGGGAAGGAGGGATTCATTCAGTGGCAGGCCTAGGGTGGGTCACCGGGGTGCCCCCTGTGCAAATCCCTCAGCATCCCCCATGCACCCCTGCTGTTCCTGGGATGGCGTGTAATGCCCAGCCAATGTGAAGAATGAGTTCAGGGTCTGTCCTGAGGGCACTGGGAGGAGTTTAGGGGACTGTGGGGGAGCAGGGCAGGTCAGCTCCTGCATGTGTCACCCCAGGGCAGCCTTGCAGCCTGGCCAGCTCTGCAGCAGGGAACAGAACCACTGATGCTTGTCCCAGAACAGGTTATTTATAAAGTGTTTCAGCACATAGTGAGTCATTAATTACACCCAATCCTATGATGCTAATAGTAGTAATATTAATTAAAAAACAATTTTACTGCATTCCAGACCATGTGCCCACCCTTGCAGGCATCATGCACCTCCTTCTGTCCTGCCTTGCCTCAAGAGCCACTGCTGAGCTCCTGCTTCTTGTTACACTTCATCCTTACTGCCCAGAAGCCCCTGGGGCATTAGAGGAATCGTTCCCCTGACTGTCCCCAGGATTCTGGGGCTTCCCAGCTCAGGTGAAGCCATTCCTGGGTGGGTTTTTGGGGTGAGCATCCCCAAACTCTGTGTACCAGCATCTTCTCAGCATGACCTTCCGAAGCTCCAGCTTTCCTAAGAGGCACAGGCAGATGAAAATCTGGCACCAATGCAACCCCTGGAAAATCCCATTCCAACACCAGCTATCTGGACACTGCCATCAAAATTCAACAATGGCATCTTGTAAATGGCAAAACCCCACGAAATAGCTTGCATACTTCCTTTAAAACATGTACATCATACTGCAGGAGCCATGGCACAGTGCCTGGCCACCGTCACTTAGATGGCCTAGTCATCCAAATTCCTGATGTTGTATTCTACACATTTAACCCCAAGCTTTGGGAAGTTCAAGATCCCCAACCTGAGGGCCAAACCCACACTCCACCCCTTCACTCCATGTAAATGGAGAGCTCATGTGGGCACACAGCCTGCTGCCCCACGCTGCAAGAAACCAGGAACAAGCTGAAATATCTCCCATGAGGTAACAGCACTGGTGGGGCATGCAGGCTGGGGATGAGGGTTTTCCCTCCACATTGGCTTATTTCTGTTTCCATCTGTTCCTCACTTGGCTCACCTGTGCTGATGGAGCAGGGCTGTCCTTTACCCTGGGATGCAGGGAGAGTCAGGGGTGATGTTGAACCACTGTCAATGGTGTCCCTAAAGTGAGAGTTTCAGAAGAATAAAGAGGTTGCTGCTTCCCACTATGTTTTTACTCCTGGAAAAATGAAAAGCCTTGGGGTGATTTTCAGATGGGATTCTTGGGTTTTTTTGGGTTTTTTTTTTCCCCAAGGGATACAAATCCCTTCGGCCCGCCAAAGGTCTTTGCAAACAGGATGCTAGATTACAGGCTGGCATCCTCCTTCACACAGCTTTGGAACCCACTGAGCTGGCAGAGGGACCACTGGGGGCATGTGGAGCCACATGAGCTGGCAGAGGGACCACTGGGAGCATGTGGAGCCACATGCTTGGTGCTGTCTTTCCTGGGAGCAGCACCTGAGTGCCTCAGCCCACCACGGTGGTGACGCCCTCGAGCGCAGGGCTCAAAGCGCTGTGCACGAGTGCAGCCCCGCACGCACACCTGTGTACACACACATCCCTGCTCCCTCAGCTCCAGCCTCAGGAATGCTGCCGGCATCCCGCGCAGCTGCCAGCGAGGGGCTGCCGAGCAGGTTTAGCCGTCACACTGATCCCGACTCCTGCTGTGTCCGCTTAACCCCCACACCACCTTGTCCCCTCCTGGGGTCTTCCCAAAAACGCTACGGCTGTTTAAATGCTCTGCTACTTTGGCAGCTGTGGAGAGCTAAACTTGGGGGAAAAACCTTGGCATAACCCTGAAGCTTGGCTTCACCTGCAGGTGACTGCAAGCAAAGCCAGCTTCTGCTCAGAGCTGCCCGCTCCAGGACTTTTGCATACATTCCCTAACTTCCTTTGGCCACCCTATGGCCATGACTTGCTTTTCTTCCCAAGCACTCTAAAACCTCATCCCAGTGCTAACACCTGGACAGGGCACTTCTCACTGCCTGGCAGCTTTACCCAGGTTTGATGGAGTTTCTTGCTTCTTCTGGGGAGAGGGGACTCTATCACACTCCAGTAAATCTGCATTTCATTGTAGGATTAAATAGTTCCTCCCTTTGGTTTCTGAAGCATTTTCAAGCGCTTCAAATTCTCAAGTATTAACACATGACAGAGTCATTTGTAACTCCCAAAAATATCCTGGTACACAGGCAAATGACACACTCCCATAATGTTTGACTGTCCATCCCAAGTATGGCCATGTATCACAGAAACACATAGCCACTGAGCAATCTTCACAATGGCCAAGCGGGGGGGACTTCATCAGGGCAAAGGGACAGGTTAAAGCAGATGTTTGTAGTCATTGAAGTTTTTAACAAAACCTCAAGGGCTTCACCCGGGGGTTCAGGCAGACACCCAGCACACTCCTGGCAGCCGAAAAAATAAGATTCAAGGTGAGTTGGAGCCCAGATCCTGTGGGATGGGGTCGGAGGGACAGCCAGGTCCCTCCTAGTGCTCAGGGACCACCCAGGCAAAACAAGCCTCAATCATCACTCCTTTCTTGGATGGAAGATTGTTTGTTAAGTCCCACCTGGTTCATTAAGTCTCAGCCATCTGAATTGGGACACAGAAAGTATTTTGCTTCCCCCCCCAGCAGCAGCAGCAGCTTCAGGGCTTTACAAGGGCAACACCACAGTTCACAGGGTGGTACAACAGCCAGAGCCCTCCTGGGTGGGTCAAATGCTGGGAGGGTGTGTTAGACATCCTTTCTTAGAGGAAAAAAAAAGCAACCAGTCCATACATGTAAGTCAGGGACAGAGAGGGAGAGACTGATTTTGACTGTCCAAAGTCACTGTCTCTGGCAGCTTTATCTCAAAACTGCGGTGATCTGTGTTACACAAAGAGAACTAATGGGAAGTTGATATGCTTTGAAATGTACCAGCAGTGTTTTGCCACCTCTTAAATTACCAATTTGCCTTTTGTATAGATTGTGTTGTGTACCTTGTTTTTATTCTCTGGTCACTTTGTTTGCTTTATGCAACAGGCAAGAGAACAAATTTACCTTATTTCCTGTCTGTTGCTGGGTTGGCTTAACACATAGCAACAAGGAGGAGAAACCTTTTTCTTTTTTTTTCTTATAGCAAAAACAACCTGCAGTCTCTAAAAATCACATCGAAGACACTGAAGGAAAGAAAAAGCTCTGCCCCTTTTTTTTCTTGCAGTCATGTCATGTTTTATCAGTGATGAGTGGTTTGCCTTGCCTGTCCCACCAAAGCAGCCCTCGGCAATCTCCCTGCAGTAGAATAGCGCTCTGTTTCCCAACCACAACAAAAAAAAATTCAGTCTCCAGGGCAGCTGAGACAAGAGGAAGTGGAGAGAGCCAGGAACATGCAAATGCGAGTTTTATTTATTTATGGCTTGAACCTCTGAGTGCCAAATCACACGGCAATGTGAGTGCCCTCCCCACCTTTCATCCAAACCCAACTTGCATATTGCTGAGCAAACATCAGCAGAGATGATGGTGGTGACAATGATGATGATGATGATGATGATGATGATGATGATGATGATGACGACTCAATTAATTGAAATCTTCAAGGACACCTGAGTCAGATTTAACAGCTCTGGCCTTTTTTATTCTTTAGTCCAGCCCCCCTCTTCCAATGACTCTTCAAGACAGGTATGTTACATCCTCATTCACCGATGGGGAGCTGAGGCAAGGCAGTGGAGGATTTTGCTGGAGTGCAAATTCAGGAATTCAGGAAGTTTATTCAGGAAATTCCCTCACAGTTCTCCATTTTGCTTTTGCTTCTCATGGAAACAGAAATTAGGCAATAGTGTTGACTGTGTCTCTGCCACATCCCTCCTAGTTTGTGATTTTTAGCCCACAGGAGCTGCCTCACCTCCAGATGCAGGTGTCTCAGAGACATTTTGTGGAATTTGGCAGCTCATCTGGGAGGAGGAGAAAGACCAAAGTCTTCCACCACAGGGAGGAAGATAGTGAGGCACTCTGAACCATATTACCAGCCACTCAAGGTTCCACATAAGATGCTGCTACCAGAAACCAGCTTCAAAGCTCTGCTGCTCCAGGAACACTTTGCAAAAGACCTACCCTGTGGGTGTTGAAGCCTTCTTTTGCACTGGGATGAGTCCCCAGCATGTGGCCTCACCCCATGGTGTGCTTTTGGGCTGGAAGGACAGAGAGAAGCACTCTGGCTTTGGGCTGGGATGAATCCCTCTTTCCTGGCCCCTACAGCCTCTGCAAGGCTCCTTTGTGAGCCAGAGCTGTCATCTGCTCAGGTCAGAGATTTCTTCTTCCCCAGCAGGGAAGACACCTTTGAGGTCTACATGAGGGTTCTTCTACCAAAATAAAAACCGGGCATCAGCTTTGGGGAATCTGGGCAAATGTTCTTGGCTGCCCTTCAGCCTGGTTTGACCTCAAAGAGTAGGAGTTACCTGTCCTGGCTTAGACACCTGGGAGAGACATGCCCCAAGAGGAGTCAGGGGAACATGGGGCGAGGCCAGCTGCCTCGTGGAGGTGCTGAAGGCTGCAAGGAGAGCTGAGAGCCTTGTGCTATGTAATATTCAGGTGGATCCAAAAGTCCCATACCCCAGGGATGACAGGCATGCCTCCCAGCTGAACGTTGTCACTCAGACACCCCATCCTACCCTGCTGTGTGTTACCAAACCATGGGCAAAAGGCTTCCTTGCCCCCTGGGAGATGAGCCTCTGTCCTGAAACAGGCTGGTTATTGTACCCAAGTTTGATGCTGGAGATTAATGTCTCTGCCATCATTTGGGGTTTCCTTTGCCTCCGCTCTACCTGATGTGGGAGAAAACACAAAGAGACAGATCCCACAGGAAGCAGGTCTTGCAGTCTGTGTGAGGACAGCAGCAACATCCAGGGAAAAAAGTATGGGCGTGGAACAGTTTCAAGTCACCTGGCAGGTAGTGGGCATCTTACTTTGGGGAATTTCTCTTTGATTTGTTTTTAAACAATCTGTGGAGTTGTACCCAAGACTCATGGAACTTTTCAGGAAAGGAATGGAGAAAAAAGGAAAACTATATTCAGATGATCGTAGAGCTATAAGATCTTTGTGTCCACAGGAGGAACAATTGAGAAGGCCGGGAATCTTCTGTAACAAAAAGACACCTCAGGAAATGTTATAGTACAACCTGCAAAGGTACAACGGGAAGAGTGTGATAGGATAGAGAAGGACAATTTATCATCTTCTCCACTGTGAGGATGAGGGCATCAAAAAAGCTATCAGGTGGCAGGATCAAAACAAACCCAAGGAAATGATTCTGCACCCAAACAGGTCATTAGATTGGGCAGCTGTTTAGCACAGGATGTTGCAAATGCTTAAAATCTATCTGTCTTCCAAAATAACTAAACAAATTATTGGGAGAAAAAAATTACTGAGGGATATTATGTGCAAGGACACTTCTGACTCAGGGAGTCTGAGTCACAAAAAAATGTTGGAGGTTGAGGAAATATTTTGGGGAAGTATCACTTGTCCTTCCAAGGGTGGACTTGCATGAACAGAAGTGCTGAGATAGATGGGTCCCTGTGGGCTATTTCTAGATTCCAGAATATAGGAGCACCCATCCCGGAAACTTGGTGTCGGCCTTGATAAGACACTTGGTGTTGTTATCTACCTGTGTGAATCCGACCCAAGATCTCACTGCTGTGCTGTGCAAAGCATGTCCTGGAGGTTCGGGGGGGTTGGGGGGGGATGACACGTGGCCCCCAGCAGGTGGGGACAGAAGATAGTGCCTATCAGGACCTGTGCAACCAGGACCCTGGAGATAAGGCTGTGTCAGGGGAATCACTTAGTGCAGTGCCTTGATAGAGCAGCAGCGTCTGGCTCTCAAGCCAAGAAACCAAGCCTGAGCATCATGAGATAAAGTGAGGGCAGAGGGAAACCATGACCTGGCAGTGAGAATTTCCAAATTTCCTTTTTCGTTCCTATGACAAGATAAAAAGGAAAAATATTCAAAGCAATACATACCGCAGGCAGGCAGAGCTCATCCCAGCTGACCCAGACCCAGCTGCAAGGTCAGGCTCTGAAAGCTTGTGCAATTATTTTCATGGTCTTCACGGTCAAGATGCCCTGAGAGCTGTATGATGAATGTACTGGCAGGAAGAGAATTCACTGTCATCCCAACAGATGGGAGCACTTTTCAATCTTCTGGGCTGTTCTTACATCTGTGTCTATAAAAGAAGCAGGTTCACTGCCCCCCCCCCCCCCCCACAACAGCCTCCAAGCCTTCAAGCCTTCCATTAACCCCATATTAGTGTTTTCCATGGGGTGGGTGTACACCATACCCTGTACCCAGGGCTCTGCAAAGCATTGTCATGCCTCTCTCTGCGTGCAAAGTGTCCCTGGTGCAGCCGGTGTCAGTGCTGGCAGAGAGCCTCAGAGTCTCGGGTCTCACTCACCAATCAGCTCCAATATCAATAAAATTCTCATTACTCATATGGCCCCATTGCCAAACTGATGACCAAGAAACACAGTGAGGGATGGGATGCCATCCAGACGCACCTGGATAAGCCCAAGGTATGGGCCTGTGGGTATCTCATGAGGTTCAACAAGGCCATGTGCACCTGGGTCAGGGCAACCCTGGTGAGGCATGAAGAGATCAGAGCAGCCCTGCCCAGAAGGCTTGGGGGTGCTGTGGGTGAGAGGCTGGACATGCCCCGGCCATGGCACTCCCAGCCCAGAGAGCCAAACGTGTCCTGGGCTGCATCCAGAGCCCCGTGGGCAGCAGGGGAGGGAGGAGATTCTGCCCCTCTGCTCCGCTCTGCTGAGACCCACCTGGAGCACTGCATCAGCTCTGGGGTCCCTGGTATAAGAAAAGCACAGATCTGTGTGCTGGTTTTGGCCGGGATAGTGTTGATTTTCTTCACAGTTATGGGGCTGTGTTTTGAGTTTGTGCTGAACACAGTGTTGATTACATAGGTATGTTTTCGTTACTGCTGAGCAGCAGCACAGAGCCAAAGCCTTTTCTGCTTCTCGTACTGCCCTACTGGAGAGGAGACCAGGGGTGTACAGAAAGCTGGGAGGAGACACAGCTGGCACAGGTGACCCCAACTGACCAAAGGAGTAGTCCAGACCATATGAAATCATGCTCAGTATATAAAGTGTGGGGAAGAGGGAGGTAGGGAGACATTTGGAGTGATGGTGTTTGTCTTCCCAAGTAACCATTATGTGTGATGGAGCCCTGCGCTCCTGGAAATGGCTGAAAACCTGCCTTCCCATGAGAAACAGTGGATTAATTCCTTGTTTTGCTTCCGTGCGTGGCTTTTGCTCTTCCCATTAAACTGTCTCTATCTCAGCCCATGTGTTTTCTCACCGTTACCCTTCCAATTGTCTCCCCAGTGCCACCAGAGAGTGGCTGCCTGGGGCTTGGCTGCTGTCTGGGGTTAAATGACTGCAACCTATCAGAGAAGTGGTGGATGCCCCATCCCTGGAAACATCAAGACCAGGTTGGACAAGGCTCTGAGCAACCTGCTTTAGTTGAAGATGTCCCTGCTCACTGCGGGGGGGTGGCACCAGATGGCTTTTAAAGGTCCCTCCCAGCCCAGACTATTCTATGATTCCATGATTCAGTGAGAAGCCTTTTGTTTTCTCCTGCCTAACCAAGCTTTTGGAAATACTTTCATGGATGAGAAGAGCCAGGAGCCTCATGGGCTTCTGCTTTCCAAGAGCCCCAGATAAAATATTACTCAAATGGCTTTTATTATTTATTAATCACCAGAATATGAGGAGTAACAGCAGGGTAATTTCATTGTGCTCTGTTATCAGATCTTCTGACAGCTTTGCAGGTTTTTAGACAGCAAGTAGATGCAAAAGAAGCATATATATATATATTTTACATACATGTGAAAGGCAGTATGTCGGTGACTGTAAACAAAAAGGAGGGTAGGGCAGTAGAGTCAGTGGGACAGTATTTTCAAATATATGAAGAAATAACACAAAAAAGTGCCCTATGGTCAAGTTAAGCTTAAAAATTGCTCTGGAAGAAGAAGAATTATACTGTTAGAGGACACACTGTTTGCAATCTCTCCCTTCTAATTTCTTTTGCTCATAAGTGTTCAGGTAAATGAAAATACATCTCACTCTAGGGAAAAACTCTGCATTTCTGAAGGCTGAGCACACGTTCAGATGCCTAGGGAAGGATCTGAGTGTCCTCCTGGCAATGCTTACCAGTGCTGCACTTAAAGAAAAAAAAAAAGAGGTAAATATATTAAAAATGGATGCTTAGAGAAAAACATGCTTAAGGTGGAGAGAGGCTTTTATCTAAGTTTTGTGGCCTTCGTGGAATGTTGGCTGCTTGTTTGCAGAGAGAAGAATTCGCTCCTCGGAAAGTGCTTTCTGCTTTCTCTCATTCCCATTTTGCAGTCCCGGCTCCCTACATTTTTCCTATGGAGGGAGAAGTTTTCAGGCCTCCACCCCACAGGGCTTTTCTGCTTTACCCCACTCTCACACCAAAGGGGCAGCATGAAGAGAGAAATAGCTAAAACATGCCCTTTTTGGTTATTCTTGACCACTGGCAAGTATGTTCATGGTGTTTTTTTAACTTCCCCAGGGCAAGAGCAAAGAAAGGGCCTTTGATGATCTTGGAGATAAGGGGATGCAGACCCACAGACTGCAGCCAGCTCTCCCAGCTGAATGCCTTCCCTGCAGCACCACTGAATGTGTCACCCAAAGACAAGAGGGAAAGCATTCTAACTTAAAGCACTGCGCAAATAAGGGTCCAAATGCAAAGGCTTGGCTTGGCTCCTAAACTCCCTCCCTCCTACTCTTCCAGACCCTTGGAATGTCCACATGTAGGAAAAACAAACCCATCTGAGATAAAAACCACCAGCTTATAGTTTGGGACAGCATCAGAGCCTTCTCCACCTTTAAAATGGGAATTCTCCTGCAGAATGGACTGGCCTGGAGGTGCATCCAGACACAAACCTGGCTGTTGGCTCTTTTTGCACCCTTGCTGCCCTTGAATTGACAGCTGAAGGTTGGAAGAGGGGAATGATCCATCCTACAGGCAAGGAGATCTGTGATGTGCTAGATGGGACAAGGAAATGGGATTTGCCAAACCTACCAAGGACTGAGAGCTTCAGGTTGGTGTGGCCAAAGGGTTTCCTGCAGCATGGAGAAGCATGAGGGTAATTAATGGAAATCTCACAGCGGATAAACAAGTCTGGAAGAGATTTACCTGGCCCTGCAGGCAGCTGTAGATGGGGATTGAGATGTTGGCACAGCAAAGCATTGAGGGACAGCACCTGCAGGGCACAGCCAAGCTCTGCCCTGTCCACAGGTGCCCCAGGGACCCTCTTGCAGGTCTGAGCCCTCCAGGCCCAGTCACAAAAACAAGACAGGAACATAACTGAGGTTGCCCCAAGGTCTGCAGCAGGGTGCTGATGGAGCAGGGGGAGCCAGCAAGGCGTGGCTGGAGGGGACACGACTGCAGAGGAGCTGGTGGAGCCCAGAGGAAGACGATCAAACCCCTGAGCAGTCCCTGCACAGTCCCATCCCTCCCTTCTCCAGGAGCACTGCTCTCCAAAATGGACAGTCCTGGAGGGTTTCAGCCTTGTCAGCTCTGTGGTTTTCTGTTTGTTTTTTTAAGACCCCATAGAAGCTCTTTCCAAATCTCCACGGGACAACAAGCCCCAGGGTGGAGATGACAACACTTCTCAGCAGGCTCAGGCCAGGCAGGAAGGCTTCTCCAGACTTGTTCACCTGTCTGGGAAATTTGCATTAATTACCCTCCCGGTGATTCAGGCATCTGCAGGAAAGTTCAGCCTCTCCCTCTCCACATACGAGTGCACAGAGCCATTTTCAGGACTGGTGCAAGGGTCTGCACACAGAAGAGTGAGACACTGCATGTGCCACACAAGCCCTGAAAGTTGTTCAGAGGAATATCACATTTTTAGGAAGTTGGAGGTGCAGATGCTAAGGGAAGATCCCCTGTCCCAAACCCTCTCTGGACCTTTTTGCCCAAGGGATTCCCTATGCTGCTGTTGTGCCTGGGGTTTGGTTCTTATGCTGCAGTTTCGTTCCTCTGGATCTGCTCACATTTATTGTGGGATGGATCATGAAAAGGCCGAATTCAGACTCAGCAAAGCAAGGGCCAACTCAACTCAACTCACTTGGTCCTCCCTGTTTCCTAATGGAAATTCTCCTTGTGGTGAGTTTTCAAGGCCTCAGGCAGGACCTGAGCTGTGCATCTTCACCTACACCTTGCTGGCCCTGCATTTTAGGGTTACTGGCAGAAGGTGAGTGCATTGCTGCTGGAGACCAGTCCACGGAGACCAGTCCACGGAGACCAGCCCACGGAGACCAGCCCACAGAGACCAGCTCACAGAGACCAGCCCACAGAGACCACCCAAGGTATGGCAGCAAGTGAGAGCGTTGTAAGCTCAGCTCATAGCAGCTGATAATGTGCCTTTCAGCGTGGAACATGGTGTTGGTGTCCCCAAATCACAAATGATGTGAGACCCAGAAAAGCTTCCTCCCCACCCCTTACTCACCTTCTGCAAAATGCTGTCCCTCCTCACCATGGCATCTGCCAAATACAAGGAGCTGTCTGCTCTGAGGGTAAAAGCAGGGTCTGGTGAACCCAGCAGGCAGCTGCTCCATGGGCCCCAGCTGCCAGTGCCTGCCTAACACCGATGGCTCATCCCTGGGAATGGGGACAGCTGTTAGTCCCTCCTTGATGGTCACCCACTCTCAAGGGATGGACAGTCCCGCAGAGCTGACCCTTCAGGCAAGGTGGAGGTGAAACACTGGGGATGTTGGCTTTCACTGATGCCTCTCCCAGAGCACACCCCATGCTACCTTATCCGAGTGATGCAGACATCCACGCCATCCCAGCCACACCAGAATGCTGGACACAGGGATGTCTTATGCAGCAAGAACCTAAAATGCCAGTTGCCAACACAGAAACTGTTCCTGGGACTGAACAATATGGATATCCCAGCCACAGCCCCATCAATAAAGCATTATATTCCACAGTCTGCTTCTTTGGAGGGGGTAACAGTCACTTCAGGTTTCAACAGAATCCTGATGGGTCCCTTCCGACTCAGTATTTTCCATAATTCTGTGAGCTCATGAGTCTCTGTGGACCACAGCATATACCACCACCCCTATGGGCAGCTGGAGGACTGTCCCTATAGCTGGCAGCTTGCAAAGGCTCAGAAATTCTGCACACTGAGCCCAGAATGGAAGGTGTAAGGTGACCTGAACAGCCAGGTACACAAACTCTTTGGAAATTCAAACCACTGTCTGGCAGGCATAAGGTCACAGTCGTCACACTCCTCAGGCCCTGGAATCACAGCTGAAATAGCATTGTAATGCACTTATAATTTATTCATCAGCTGAATGGGAGCAGCAGGCATTGTGACGGCACTCTTTTATCAAGCCCTTGTGATGGACTTCATCCATTTTAAAAGAGAAAACTGAGTCGAAAGGCAAAAAAAAAAGAGTAAAGCCAACTTTATTCAAATTAAAGCAAGCAGAAAAAAGGCCAAATCAAAATAAGGAAAAAGGAAAAGCTCCACTAAAGATCTGTTTTTCTCTTCATTTTTCTTCTGCTTTGCACTGAATCTTCCAAACTTTGCATTACTCTGGTGGTGGCTACTTTGATGTAGGAGGCTCCTGTTAACCCAGATGCTGCTGACTGATGCTCAAAAGCATCTTTTCATGCCTGTGATGAGTTCTGCCTGAGGATCAGCTTGCCCCATTTTCAGGTGAAAGAGCGCCAGAATTGTGGACAGACTTTTATTCTCAAAGATTGACAGTTGCTTCCCTTGAGTACTCTGATGCTCTGCTCCTCACATAGAGGAACCTGTATAGGTGTCAATGTGAAGGTGAGCTCTCTTGTACAACTGTTCTTTTTTTCCTTTTTTGGAGGTGAGGATCACCCCATTCAGTAGGACTGCATTGTTCACTTGGGCAGCAGAGCAGATAATCACACTTCGATTTCCGTCGCTAAATGTTACGGGAGTTTTATGGGAAAATCTTTCCTTGGTATCGGGACTGAGATCCACCAAGATGGTGCTTGTCTGTCCTCTGGTCTGGGACTGAGGTACCTAGTCTAAATAAAAGAAGTAACCCCAGATTCCTCTGTTATTGGTGCCTCCAGGGCTTCAAAACCAGCCAGCAAACCGTGGGTGGTACTTCCCCTCATCCCATGGGCAATGTGTGCTTCTGCCTTGGGAACAATGGGCTGCCAACACTTCTGTGGCCTTGGCTGGAGAATTGCACCCAGCCAGGGCAATAGCACTTCAGGGAGGAGATGGAGGAAATAAACCTGGCCCATCTCTCTGTCTTCCGTATCCCTACAGTGATCTTGGCAATTAAAACTAGCGTAAGATTTGGGCAGAAGGGAGACCTATCAGCTCTTGAACAGGAAGGGGAGCTGAGTCCAGAGCTGAGCCACGTTGGCCTAGCAGCACATGAATTTCCACGTTGGACAATCTGAAGAACAAATACTAAAGAACTGGTTGGACAAATACATCTTGGGGTGTTTAGAACCAACTTGGGGCAGGACAGTGATGAGGTGGACCTCCAGGTGCCCTGCTCTGTTTCAGTACAATCCAAGGAATAGCTGCTTGTTCTTTGAGATACAAAGGGCTCCTAGGGGGGTAGCTGTAAGCTGAGCAGAACTCTTAGCCCTTGCCTGATCTTCTTCCTCACTTCACCATCTGACATGGAGGGGCTGAGAAGGTATTAAAGTCCAGCCCCAAGTCCCCACAATCCCTGTTGATGTTTCACCAAAGCACAGGAGTAGGGAGGAGGCAGGAGAAGAGGAAATGGTGTTGATGGTGTCGATGGTACTTTCTTCTATCCCAAGTGAATCCAGTTCCCTTGGGGAAGGAGGAGGTATCTCATCCTTCGAGCCACTCAGGAAAGAAGTCAGATAAAGCAGTGAAAAGTATCACATGAGATGATTCTGTCCTAAGAATGGAGTCACATAGGCACTCCCACACCTTCCCACCTCTTGTCCTCTCTCTCTGACAGCTCACAGAGCAGTAACCCTCTAATGTGACACCAAGACAGGTTTGCATTTTCAAAGCTTCTGCTGTTGCTAAGCAGAGGAGTTAACTCTCAGTTTGTCATCCTTCATGAACATGGCTCAGAGGAAGAAATAAAGAAATGAGGAAGAGAGATATTAAAAACAGCTGATAAGAACAAAGCAGAAAGGACTTAAAGAGAAGTTTTCTTCTCAGATTTACCCTGTTGCTCCTTGAGGTCCAGTTTACAGCGACAAGTTCTGCTGCCAGGGACTGGATTAATGGCATATGCAGCCTCCTCTCCCAGTGAGAGTTCCCCTTCCTGGAGCCCCATATTCCTACATCAGACTCTATTTCTTGTTCTCTGAGCCAAAAAAACAAACTAGTTCATTGAGGTGAAAGTAAAAGAAAATAGGAGAAGGAACAATACCATCTGTGACAGAGCATGCCCCAGGTGAGCCCTGCTTGCAGGTGAGCAATGACCATCCACAGAAAAGCAGCTGAAGGAGGAGGAGGAAGAGGAGGAGGCTTCATCTTTTCATTATGATATATCAGAGGTGATTAGAAGGGAGAAATGCCATATGGTAAATCAAAAAAGTTAGGCTAGCCTCAGGGTAGCCTGGGCTCAGCAAAAGAGACACCAGGCAGAGCAGCTGAGCCTCCCTGGAAGCACAGGCAGAAATACAGGCAGGAGCCTTAGATGGGGCTGCCAGGCTGCCCAGGCTTCAAAGTGCTCTGTTGCTTCAAGAGTTTCTATTTTCTTTGAGTGCTGAATGTTTTTGCAGGAGAAGGGAAAAAAACCTCAGAGGGAAGAAGACCAATATTCTTTCTAAAAGCAGACCCGATGGAAAATCTGCAGTCTGCTCTTTTGAATACACCAGGGCTTGCTTTACTCTCTGTCTTGCGTGATTACATCTTGCGTTAAGATTCAAGACAGACAGCAGGCAGAGATAAATCCCAAATAACTCCAAACTTTGCTTCTCCCATCTCTTCCAGCATTAGGTGGGCTCAGGCAAAGCCTGTGCTGGAAGCTGGCTGCAAGAAAAGATGTTTTGAGGGCAGTGCAGTACCAAAACAGCTCAGGTCCTGTACATTTTTCTTCAAGCATGAGCAAATCCATGTTTTACCAGCAAGCTGGGATGCCCTATTAACAGAGCAGGTCTTTGCTGGTTGGCATCAGCACAAAAGTCATAGCTTATGTCCATCAACTAAAGACAATTTAAGAAGGATGTGAAGATCCATGACTATGTCCTGAGGAGTACAACAAAGGTGGTGAAAAGGCTAGAAGAATGTCCTGTGAGGAGGAGCTGAGGACTTTGGGATTGTCTAGTTTGGAGAAAGGAGGCTCAGGGTAATGCTGTCTCCAGATTCCTGAGGAGGGGAATTGGAGAGGGAAGTACTGAGCTCTTCCTGGTATCCAGTGATAGGACATGTGGGAATGGTTAGGAGATGTGCCAATAGAGGTTTAGACTTGGCATCAGGAAGCATTTCTTTGTAGAGCGGATGGACAGACACGGGAACAGGCTTCCTAGAGAGGTGATCAAAGCCCCCAGCCTGTCAGTGTTTAAGGGATATTTGGATAATGACCCGAACAACATGCTTGAACTTTTGGTCAGCCCTGAATTGGTCAGGCCATTGAACTGGATGATCGTTGTAGGTCCCTTCCAGCAGAAACAGTCAATTCTTTTCTGTTCTATTCCATTGACAAAAATAAAAAGAACATGGGATTGACCCTCCACCAGGAAACACACACAGCATAGTACTGCCCAGCCTCCAAGGAGCTTCTCTGACAAACAGTGTTTAGTGATCCAGCCCTCCAGTCCCCAGCTGAGGAATTGAGAGCTGAGGAATTAAGCAGCTTTCAGTAAATCTGAGCTCACTCCAAGATGGTAGTGAGCCACAGCAGCTGACCTGTGCCAGTGGCTGACTTGTCCCTGTAGGGGAGCACACACTTTATTTCAGCAGTCAGATAAGCTGCGGATGGACGGGGGATGTTCCTCCATATTACCCCTGTGGCACAGAGCAAGAACTCATCCCAGCTCATGAGAAAAGTGATGCCAGTCCCCACAGGGACATTGTCCAGGGTGAGATGGGATTTTGCAAGGGCTGGAGTATTTCATAGCCTGGAGGCAGTCACAAGCTCTGGACTGTGTACCGCTGCCAGTGCTGGGGCAGCTTTGGAGAGGGTAATGGGGACATCTCTGCGGACAGCTCAAGAGATAGGAGAAGGGCAAGCAGAGCAGTCTCAAGGACAAGGGGGAGGATGCGTTGTTTTCCACTGGGAAACAGCAAATTTTTCCTGGGAGCAGCTGGACCTTGGGGAAAACCATCTGCTTCCTTATCTCCTCCCTGACCCAAGGTCTGGAGAAGGAGCCAGAGCCAAGGCTGCCAAGTGTCGGGGGAGGCTTCAAAGTCACCTTGCAGCGCAGGCTGCCCCAGCTGCACGATCTCCCACCAACGCAGGAGGCCCAAGCTGTCAGTCCTGTGCCTTTGGGGAAGTTCACAGTTTTGGAAAAAGCAGGAGACTGATTCAGTGGTCACCCATGCCTACAGGGTTGTCATCAGGATAGAACAGTATGGGAGGTGATGGGGGCAAAGAATAGGGTTAAAGCCATGTAATGACGTAGGGATGATGGGGCACATCATCCAACCTGTTTGTCCAAGGAGCAGGTGCCTCTGTGAGGTGGCCTGAGACCTGCCGTATGCAGAAGGATGAAAGAAATGCCAAACAGAAATGGGTCATCCTCCTCGTGAACAATTACTGTTATTTTTCTTTATTTTTAAATGAATATTATGTATGTTATTCATTAAATACTCACTAAGGAATGGGTGCTGGCTTGTGTTCACTGGCTGATACACCTCTACACTTCTGCAAACATTTTTCACCCTTAGCCAAGCTGGGGAATGGGAGGAAGGCTGGAAATGGCATGTTCTAGTGTGACCACATCCCACATCTGTGGAGAACATGAAAACAGCATGAGGGGGTGTGGGGTGGCAGCTGACTATTCTTGTCCTACTGCAGTTTGGGAGCTGCTGCAGGATTTTTATGGGGTCCTGAGTCATGTGAGAGCACTCCTCGAAAACCATGCTCTGTACAAAACGGTTTGGTTTGTGACCACGGGTGCCTGCCAGTGGGCCAACCATGCCCTGTTGTACCCACACATGACCCGTGACTATCTGGACAGCCTGGATGAATGGGCCAATTGTGCGAGGTTCAACAAGGCCAAGTGCCAGGTTCTGTCCCTGGGTCACAACAGCCCCTGCAGCTCCAGGTTGGGGGCAGAATGGCTGGAAAACTGCCCAGTGGGAAAGCACCTGGGGACTGCTCGAGAGCAGCTGAACATCAGACAACAGCAGTGTGCCCAGGTGGGCAAGAAGGCCAATGGTATCTTCACTTGGATCAGTAATAGTGTGAGCAGCAGGATTAGGGAAGTGGATTTGCCCCCACGCTTGGCACTGGTCAGGCACCTCAAGTGCTGTGTCCAGCTCTGGGCCCCCAATCCGGGAAGGAGATTGAGGTGCTGGGAGGAAGTTCAGAGAAGGGCAACAGAACAGGTGAAGGGTCTGGAACCCATGCCCTGTGAGGAGCAGCTGAGGGAGCTGGGGATGTTCAGCCTGGAGAAGGGGGGGTTCAGGGGGGATCTTGTCGCTCTCTACAACTGCCTGACAGGAGGGTGTAGCTGGGAGTCGGTCTCTTCTCCCAGGCAACCAGTGACAGGATGAGAGGATGGAGAATCACAGAATATGCTGAGTTGGAAGGGACCCACAAGGATCATCAAGTCCAACTCCGGGTCCTGCACAGGACCATCCCCGAGAGTCACACCCTGTGCCTGAGAGCATTGTCCAAATGCTTCTTTGAACTGTGACAGGCTTGGTGTCGTGTCCCCTTCCCTAGGTAGCTTGTTTCAGCACCCAAAGACCCTCTGGGTGAAAAACTTTTTCCTCATTTCAAACCTAAACCTCCCCTGACACAACTTTAGGGCATTCCCTCAGCTCCTGTCACTGGGCACCAGCACCTAAGAGATCAGTGCCTGCCCCTCCTCTTTCCCTCACCAGGAAGTTGAAACTCTGATGAGCTCTCCCCAGTCAAGGCTGAACAGACACAGTGACCTCGGCTGCTCCTCACATGGCTTCCCCTCCACACCCTTCACCATCCTTGTGTCCCTCCTTTAGGCACTCGCTAATGCCCTAATATCTCAAGCTGTGCCAGGGAAGGCTTATGTTGGACATTAGAAAAAATTTCTTCACAGAAAGGATTCCACATTACACGCTGGAATGGGGTGCCCAGGGGGTGGTGGAGTCACTGTCCCTGAACGTGTTTAAGGAAAAGACTGGGCGCTCATTGGTGGTGTTGAGTCATAGGCTGGACTCAATGCACTCAGAGGTCTTTTCCAAACTAATCGGTTCTGTGATTTTCTGACCCCCACGCTGCACCGCGCATCTCCCTTCACCACGTGACTCCTTCCCTCCGCGCGATCGCGGCACGGGCGAGCGCGGCCCCTTTAAGGGCACGCGGGGAGGGGCGTGGCGCGCGGCAGCGCGTGCGGCGGGGCGTGGCCCGGGGCGAGGCGGGGCGTGGCCTGGCTGTGCGCCGCGGCACGGCCGCGCGTGCGGCGGGGGCGTGGCTCGGGGCGGGGGCGTGGCTAACGGAGCGGCGGGGGCGTGGCCGGCGCGGCGCGCTGAGGTCAGCGCGAGCGGCGCCGTCACAAAAGGAAGTGGCGGCGGCGGGTCCGTCAGCGCGGGGAGGGGCGGGGGCGGCACCGGCACCACCGGCACCGGGACCACCGGGAGCGGCACCGGGAACGTGGGGGCGGCCGCGGCGGGGGCCGCGCCGCGCCATGGCCCAGCAGCAGATGAGCAGCTCGCAGAAGGCGCTGATGCTTGAGCTGAAGTCGCTGCAGGAGGAGCCGGTCGAGGGCTTCCGCATCACCCTGGTCGATGAGTCCGACCTCTACAACTGGGAGGTGGCGATCTTCGGGCCCCCCAACACGCTCTACGAGGGCGGGTACTTCAAGGTACGGGCCTTTCCCCCGCGCCGCGGGCCGCGATGTGGGGCTGGGCCGGGGCTGGGCCTGCGGGAGGGGGCACGGGCACGGCCTGGCCAAAGGGGGGGCCGCGCCACAGCCACCGCTGCGGTGTTAATCTTCTCTTTTAGCCCCAAAGAGCCTCCTTTAGGGACCTCGGGGCAGGGTGAGAGTTCTCTCGCCCCAAGTTGCCCCCTGGGCTCTGCTCTGTTGTATTTCACAGAATTGTTACGGTTGGAGGGGACCTCTGGGGGTCATCTAGTCCATATTTTCATGTCCTTTCAGTACCTGGAAGGAACTTACAGGAGAGATGGGGCAAGACTATTTACAAGAGCATGTAGGGACAGAACAAGGGGGAATGGGCTCAAACTGAAAGAGAGTAGGTTTAGTTTGGCTATTAGGACAAAATTCTTTACTGTGAGGTTGGTGAGGCCCTGGCACAGGTTGCCCAGAGAAATTGTGGATGCCCTGTCCCTGGAAGTGTTCAAGGCCATGCTGGATGGGGCTCTTGAGCAACCTGGGCTAGGGGAAAGTGTCCCTGCCCATGATTGGAGGGTTGGAACTAGATCATCTTTAAGATCCCTTTCAACCCAAACATTCTGTGATTCTGTGATATTTATTTCAAAGTAGGGGGCTTCCCAGCCATCCATTGATAGCTTCACTCGTTGATGGCTAATTCAGGGTAAAGGCAGTGTTTTCCTCAGAGCTCTGTGGGCTTTAGGGCTGTTTGACACAATTATTTTTCTACGTCTGTGTTCTTCCTCTCCAAACTTTTAGAAGGCAGCCTTCAAAGGGCTGTAGCAATAGATAATGGGTGAAGGTAGACTCAATACCCCTCTCAGCCTTCCTGTTAAAAAAACTTTTGTGGTTGCTATTTCCATTCTTGTAAGTACAGCAAATAAGAAATCTGGCACAGCCATCCCAGAAAACAACTGAAGGGAGTGTACTTACATTATCAAAACAACTGGAGGAGGAGTTGCACTTTTTTCCTAAAACAAGCAGTTGGAAAACCTTGGTGCCTGCAGAAGATGTGTTGCATTAAGCAGTCTCCTCTGTGCTTGATATCTGCTTGATCTCTGGCAAAATATTGTCCCCATGAGCTCGTTTGTCCCAGCAGTTAACTGTTTTAGTTGTGGCTCCTGCGTCTCCCATTTCATGCCCTTTGGCTTCTCTCAAACTGGAAAAAAATTTTGGATGATGTCTTTGCTTGACTAATGTGCACCTTCAATGCCTCTTGGCCTCTACAGGTCAAGGTTTAAGAGCTTTTTTCCACTAAACCAAAATAACCTGTAGCTTGGGGAATAGTGGATTTGAGTCATGTTCAGTTTGGCCTCATTGTTTGGAAGGAAAGGAAGGCTTTGGCACAAGACTTGCCTTTTGTAATGAGTTGGCTTGGCTTACTCATGTAGGTGTGATAGGTGTATTCTTAGACTCACCTCCATTATTACTTATTCAGGAAGTCGCTAGAGTCTTTGGTTGGTAACAGTGTCATCTTTACATCCGAATGGTCTGGTGACCTCTTCCTGCACTTATATTACTCATCAATTTTTTTTCAAAGAAATCATGACTGATCAAAATAGTTTTGTGTGGCTGAGGAGTTCTCTGGACTGCATATTTGCAGTTGTTCCTGGAAAGAAGCTGAAGCTGCCTGAGAAATAATTTGGGGATGTGTGTTAACAAGTGTAGATTTAGGCAAGGCTCCCAGTTACCTTACCCTCAGCATTATTTATGATTGTGCTGTCTTTTTGGGTATTTGATGTCCTTGAACTGCTGTGCCTTTCTTCTAAATTCTTTTGACTGGTTCTGTGATAGTTGTTTTGAGAATGGGAAGATGAGGTCTCATGATGCTTCCACCCCTCCACTGCAGTGGGATTCCCTTCAAGTGCTGTGGCTGAAGTCTCTCATGTGTTGTTTCTGTCTCATCTTTCCTCTGTGAGAAGCCCTGTGTGGCAGAATTTTCTAGTGTCCGATCTTTGATTATGCATCCTGACTTCTGAGACACTGAAAAAGTAGTCTTAGACCCTCATTCTGTCCCTTGGTGGAAGAAGTCCTGTGAGAAGCAATGTTCTTGGCTCTCTTTGTCTTAGGCTTTCATGTGCATTAGACTCTGTTTATGGAATCGTTCAGAGATAAGAATAATGCCCTCACTTTATTTGATGTGTGACTTCTGCAATATATTAAGAGTATATGCTGCTCTAACTAGTGCTCACCTTGCATGTGTTTCATTTTCCATATTTCTTAACTTGATGAAACATCTAGCTTCCTCTTGTTTTGTATTTTTAGTTTACTAAGATTAGGTAAGCAGGATTAGAAAGATGCAATTACAGGATGTAATTTTTTTCAACTTTGTGGCATTAAGAGTTTGGGAATTGTCTTCCACTTGAAATGTAGTTTAAGGGCAAGAACTGAAGGGAAAGTACACAGGCTTCTAGTTAAGCTAGAGCATAAATATTTCGAGGAAAACTTGTGGTTAGGGTGACCTTAATAAAGAAAGTGTTAGGGATGGTTGATTGGGAACACAAATGCTTGATTTGTGGTTTTGGAGCTCTTGGAGCTGGTCACATCAGCTTTTGGCACCTTGTGTTTCTTGGAGAAATACGACCTTTCTCTCTGAGTTGTTGAACTAGCTGAATAAACTGAAATGAGGGAAGTGTTCTCTCTTCACCTCCTTGACAGAAGCTACTGCTGTCTAAAGCTGGTTCAACATTTCAACAGATTCTGGTTTCAGTTGCAAATTCTGTAACTCTAACATCTGATAAATTGAAGCAGAAAAAAGTCCTCTTGACTTTGTTTAAATGGTAGGTTGTCAATGCACTGGCTATAATAAAGTCTGGGACTTCTTAAATATTCAAGCACAGCATCTAAGCATATTTTACAGCTAATATAGCATGCTCAGATCTGCTGCAGTGCTTCAGAGTTCAGGACTGCCAGCTAGATGGAAAGGGCAGCAGCCTCCAGGAGCAACAACTGTGTGAAGAGCAGCTTGTATCAGCAAGGGATGATCCAGCAGGCCCCTCACCCCATCCATGTGATCAGCTGAAGGTGGACATCTGCAGTGGGGGTTTCATCAAAACTTTGTCTTGCCTAGTGACTGTATTCCCAGTCATGCTGAATAGCTTCGTAATATTTTGGGCAGCCCTTTAAGTTCCTGTCTGCCATCATCAAGGAAGGATTTGAGCTATTCCATGCACTGGTTACCACTCATTCCTTGCTGGCGAGGCAAAAATACTTCAGGGGCAGCAATGTTAAGTCCTTCAGAGAGGTTGTGATAAGAGCAAATGTCTGTTCCTCAGTTGCTGTCTGTAAGAAATTGCCAGTTTGCCTAAAGTTCTAGCAGAATCAGTTGTGTTGAGCCACACGTATTTGACTGCAATAGGTGAACTTGGTTTTTGATCCCAGACTCAATCACAGAATGTAAGGGTGAAATGTGGGTAGACCTTATATCTCTAAGATGCTGCTCACATCTGATTCAGTTGAATCTGATGGTTTTTGAGTGACAAAGGGAAGATTTTTCTCAGAATGAAATGCTTCATGTCCAGGTCACAGATAGTGACATTTGCTTCTTTCTTAGCTCAGCTGGGAAGGACATGGTGTGATAAGATGGGTCAGATTCCACTGGGCTATGTGGTAGTTCTGAATTGCTCTGGAAATTATGAAAATGTGTTTTTCTGGTTTTGCAGGCAGTGCCTGAGCACCAGAGAACCAGAATGTGCCATAATCTGCAGAACTAGGTGTGAGCAGTTCATCGATGCCACCTTTATGCCATAGGCATCTTCTGTTCATCTGAGAGGGTCCTTGGCTATATGGCAGGAGAACTTCTTCACCTTTCATTTTGGCAGCTGATACTTAAACGGGGACCACCACAGCAAAGGTTTTTATGCTGTAATCTGGTGTTGATAGGTGCTAGTTGGGATAGATCTCAATGGCTGAGGCCTGTGCATGGTGAAGTTGTTACTGTCTCAGGTAACTGGAGATTGATGAACCTCTGCTCAGTGCTTTGATCAAGCAGTGGATTCTTGCAGAACTGTAGGAAAGTGTTTCCTGATGACTTGCTCAAGGTCCTGAATGTTTGGTGCAATTGTACCTTAGCAACACAACTTTTAATTGCTTTTGAAAAAGATGGGTCTTCTAATTTTTTAGTTGAATGGTATTCTAGTGCCAAGAGCAGGGTTTCAGGGAAGGTACAAGTGAAAAATTATACAAATAGAAACTTCATTAACACTGCTCAAAAGCATGGTTTGACCAAGTACACTGTGTCAAGAAGTATGTTTAATGTAGACCAAAAGTCAATATTAAAATCTCCTTCAGAGGTGATTCAGGCTGGGTAGATGAAAATGAATGTACCTAGCATGAAAGGAAACAAGAAAAATTAACGACATTGTTATAGTTACTATTTCATCGTTCTTAAGGCAGTTTATTTCATAAGGTACTTTTCCTACTTGAAGGAACAAGCCTTGACACATCAGTTGGAAGGGGAGAAAAACACCAAGCATTATGATTAGTTTTGTCAAGTATTTTGGGGGCTAAATACTTGTCAAGGCATTGTTATCCTTGCTTTTTGTAATTCATTAGCATTATGCGGTATAGAATTCTGTATTGTTGTATCTCAGCGTCTTCCAGGTGATTTGATTTCAAAGTAACTTGCAAAATGTGTTAATATTTCAGAGCAGGAAATAGAGAACTTACCAATAACTGATAAGAAGAATGAACATCATGTTTAAAAGTTTGGTATTGTAGTTTGCTTCTCATAAAGCTTAAAATTAAGCAAATAGAAGTTTTCTAAGCACTTAGAATTACATAACTGGTAGAACATTTAACTCCACAAAAATATCCTTGATGCCAGGATAAAAATGTGTGGTACTCTCAGCGCAAAAACTGCCTTCCGTGGGCCTCTGCATTGCAAGGTCCTACAGAGTTTCTCTCTGTGTGCTACTTGATCTATTTTTGTTGCCTTTAGGTATCATTGCTGCTAATAAGCAGTGGTTTGATGCAGTAAAGGGACATGGAATTGTGGGTGAGTAGAGCCCTGCTTGCTCTGGATCTGTGGAGCTACTGTTCAGTCTCAAAAGCCAAGGAGCTTCCAAGCTGTCAGAAGGCAGGGAGGCACAAGACTTTTTCCAGTGTTGGTTCATGGATCATAAGCACAGATACAATCTCAGACTCTCAGGTCTGGGGAATACCTGATTGTTCCTCACTCTGCTGTTGCATACAGTTTTTTGGATGGCTGTGCCTCTGGGCCACACAGACTGCTCACCCATCTTGTAGCCTGTTCTGGACATCACTGTATCCTCAGGAGGAAATGGGCTAAGTCATGGTGGTAGCCAGCTCCTAGTCCTTTTCCTAGGGCTCCTGTGAGCCAGGTGGGATTATTGTGTGAGCTGAGAAGTACAGGTAGTGGTTTCCAGTTCTGATACTGCCTGAAAATACGAGATCAGGTGCAGTCAGGTCCTGTTGTATGGTAAGAGGAGAGCTGTAGCCCAGCCCCACTCTTCTATCCCATTACAATGAAATGGGAGGCTTTCCATATGGGTAAATTGAGCCCTGTTCATTTGCCTAATTTTTGTACGGTGGTCTTTAGATAAGGTAAAATAGAGCTTGAGTTTTAGGGTTTATTTCTTGGATAACAATGCAAGGAATTGTGCCTTTTGAAACTTCTTGCCTGTCTGTTCAAGAGATAGTAACTAAAAGCATGTAGCTTTAGATGTGGTTCATATTATAGAAATTAATGGAAGGTTTTGACTCTATAGTGTTAGAAGAGTGGGGGGTAGGGTTTTTGTTGTGTTTTTCGTGGGGTTTTTTGTTTGTTTGCATTTTGGGGTTTTTGTTTGTTTGTTTGGGTTTTTTGGATTTTTTTTTGTTGTTTTCTCCTTTTTTTTTCAATTTTATTTTTTATTTTTTAAATCCTTTGGATCCAGGATTGCAGTGATATTATGCTGGTGTCTGAGGGTTTTACACATCTGTAATTTTTGAAAAACTCAAACATGTTTTTACTGCACTTTTTCTGTACTCACTCTTATGCTGCCTTGCTATTTTACATGGTAATATATTCACACAGGGTACCTTCTCTTCAATAGCAGTTTAGGTCTACTATGCAGTGCTTATTTTGCATCTGGAGGGTAAGAAATGCCAGAAAAAAGCACTTGCAGAACCTTAACTCTGATCTTTGATGTGCAGTTTTGTGTAGTTTATGGCATGTTCATCAGGTGTTCTGGGTGATGAACAGTGTGGGCTAAATGGTGGAGATTTTATGTTAAACTTAAATGTAGCTGAGTTCAAGTTGGAAATGTCACAGTTACAGATTGGCTGCAGTGTTGGATGGACCAGAGGTGATGTGACTCATAAATACAGCTGCTCTTACAATTTGGGCTGCACGTGATCAGATGTGTGCATAACACACATGCATGTTCACAAAACTAGCCAGCTATTTCCAGAATGCTGCTTCATTTTTAAAGCCTCAGTGTTTTTATCCAGCATTATGAGTTAGGGGAATTGCAGTTAATCTTGCTAAGGTTTTGTGGTAGTGACTTGCTGAGAATGTCCCAGCATGTCTCACTAGGCCAGTTTGATAGTAATAACTTTGGCATTGTGTACCTACCCTTGAAGTACTAGTAGCCAAGAGTAACTAAATTGATTGATTGATTGCCTATCATCACAGTTGCTGAAATATTTAAAGTGCATTTGCCCAAAGCGGCTTACAAAGAGGAGAAAAATTAGAACTACTAAATCAGGGTACGTTTAGGGTATTTTGGAATCCTGCTTGACTTGAAGAAATGTGACCTCAAGACTTCCTGAATGTTTGTTTTAAATTGAAGCTTCTACCCAGAGAACAAGAAGAACATAAAGGGGCTGAATGTTAAGTGGGTGACACTTGGAGGCATCATAGTATTTGGTGGTTTAGAAAGAGAAGGCTGCCTGGCAGGCTGGCTGTATCTTACTCCATAAGGTTTCAGTACTAAAAGCATGACATATGTTCCTTTTGGACTGCTTTGTTGTTTTAAAATTGTACAGGTAATTTAGATATTCAGGTAAATAGCTTTTGTTTGAGAAACCTAAGTTGATAGCAGTAAGGATGTGTTTGCAGTAGCTATGTGACTCTTCCCTGAGTTATGTGTCCTCGTTAAGCATTTTAAACATATGTTTTAATGTTCATTGTGGCAACGTATTTGAAGAAGTTAAGATGCAAAACCCTCTGCCACAGTATTGAAACAGTGCAAGGACCAATGTTTAATCAATTGTGTCACTTGGGTCAAGTTTTGAGTGACAGACACTTGTCCATTGTGCAAAAATTATTTGGTTTTAAATGAATCTTTAGATATCTTTGCAGCTAGATGCCTTTTGGTGTCAGACCTAGGTAAAAGCTGAAATAATATTCTTTTTTGGAGTACTCTTTTTGGCCTTGTCAAAACAAAAGCCATGCAGTGGAGTAGCTTTGACTTACAATACCTTCTGTGAATACACATTTGTTCTTGCATAAAGTCTGCTCTTATAAGCCCCTTATTCATGGATGTAAACCACACTGGTGTGCAAGTGTTTGCTTATCTTGGCTAGAATAACTATCTGTAAAAGCACTCACCTTTATTAAAAGAATGGGCTTCTTATAATGTATTGAAGAAAACTGAATTTCATCTCTGTGCTCCCAGTTACTTCACTGCAGAGGAGTAACTGTACCCACACTTAGTAGCTCAATACCTTTCAGGGGTACATTAAGCAGTATAACTTGAGAGGCTGACATCTCTTCTGTACTTTCTAAGTGTCTTGTAGCTATTATCTAAATCCCTTCTAATTTGTCATTCATGTGGTAACAAAATGCCCCTACCCAGATGCTTCAGATGAAGGTGCCTGGCATTTTTTGTTTAAGGTGGAAAGAAAAAGCCTAGTCTGTTCTTAATGATCTTGCCGCTTCAGTGGGATCTTTGCCTAACCTCCTTTATTTTATTGCTGTGACCATGTTGCTCAAAGTTCTAAGCAAGAAAGATGCTGAGTGACAACTCTTACTGAAAACTTATTGTTCAAGTTCACTGGATGATGGTAATGTTTCTTCTCATGTATAATTCTCTGAGAGTCAAGTGGCTGTTTCTTGAGTCAACCATAGCTATGTTTAAACAATTCTCTATAGAGGACCTGTTGTTACTCTCTTTTAGAAAGCACTTCTAAATGAAACTAGGCATTTTATATTGCTGTATGATTTCCACTGGAGCATATAAAAATGAAAGTTTTGAGACCAACATATGGAATGATTTCCATTTCTCACTCTCTGCCAGAAACCTGAAAGCTTATGTCCTTCAAAATTTGACTAATACACTTTCTGTGAAATTTAACTGATTTTTTTTTTTTCTTGCTGGTTGGAGTCTTTGATTTGTGTGGAAGAAGCTTGGCTGTCTTTGGCTTCAAATACAGCAGTAGTGGCACTGCTGGGGAGAGCTGGGTAGGTAGGGTAGACTTGATTGAGGCTGTGAACATTGGGCTTTTGAATTTTGAAACTGGCTCTATTACTTTTGAATATTTTTTGATAATGAAGACGGTTTTGACCTTCAGAGGTTTGTGGATAGAGTGATCAGGGGCTAAAAACCAGTCTCAGCAGAGTAATTGTGATGTATCACTCTGGAGATCTATTTTAAGTTACAATAATAAGTAAGCACATGGTCCTGTACCCATGTCATTCATGTCTATGCTCCACTTGGAAAGTGATCAGAGTTGTACTGGCTGCCACTAAGGAGGGATGGGGTAAGAAGTCTGCTAGTGTTGACCACTTTCTTCTCAGCGGAATGAAATAAGCCTGGGTTCTGTTGCTGTTAGAGGTGATACTCCAATTTCACAGATTCAAAGCAGCCTGCTTAATGTTCAGCTTGGATAAATCACTGTTAATCTTCACCCAACTTGCTGGCTTACCCCACACCTACTAAGTGGTTGTTCACTTTTGTTCACATCTCTAATATAAGCGATATGCTTATGCTTGGGCTCTTCAACAAGGGACCATATTTTGCCTGCCAAGAACAGCTACGTAACCTGCTGGTGATCAACAAAAGCTGTGAGAAGCCATGGTGGGATGGCTGCTATAGGTACGTGGTACCTTCCTCAGCCAGGGAGCTTCCTGTTGGTATTTGTAGATGCATTGCTGAGTGGTGGATCAGGTCAGGTTGCGATAAGGATCTCAAGTAACCATCCCAAAGCATTGCCTGTTCCTGTGCCTTATGGGGGTACAGTGAAATGTTACATGGGCATGCCTTCAGCATATGCACCTCACTTGGGATCTCATCTGCTGTCCAAGCAGCTAATGCCACATCCTGTGGGATCGGCTCTGTGCGTGCAATGGCAGAGGCATGGAGGAAGGCTCTGGTGTGCTTGGCCACAAAAGAGCTGTCATCGTCATGCCACCAAGCCTCTTCATTTCTCGGAGTCTCTTGGAATCCAAGCCCACCTCAGGCATCTTCCTCTTCCTTCAACTCTCTTCCTAAACTAGAATAACTGTACTTTGAATCATGACTGCAGGCTCACATGAGGTCACCATGTGTGACCTGCTTAGAGTTCCTGGTGTCTCAGCCTTGTTCTGTTTCATCTTCTCCCCTGCAGCTGTCAGCTCTACTGAGCATGTTGGATGACTTTCACCCCCTTAGAAATATAGAATGGTTAAGGTTGGAAAAACCTCTAAGACTGAGTCCAACCACCAACCTAGTACCCACCACCACGTTCACCACTAAACCATGTCCACAAGTGCCACATCCACACTTTTTTCCAAGAGAACAGTGAAGTGGTTTTGACCTGCCTACATCTACCCTGTACTTCCAAAATGGCTAGTGTCTGCTTGTAAAATAAAAATTATGCTAGGGAGAGTCTGTAAGTTACACTGTAGGAAATCTAGGAAAGCTCTGGCTGGAGGTTAGTGGACAGAAATAAACTCTACAGGTGTTGTCATCTGCATAAGTTCTGTTGTATCTTTAACTCTTACATGCTTCAATTTATTTGGGATTGCATAGCTTTTTGTTTTGATTGCATTAGTTCATAACTGGGGTTATAAGGAAGTTTTTCCTTTCTTACTAAGTATAGAGCAGCGACTTCTGTGCCCTAGAAAGAATGTTTCACAGAATCAGTTAGGTTGGAAAAGACCTCTGAGGTCAAGTCCAACCTATGACTGGACATTACTGTGTCAACCAGACCACGGCATTGAGTGACATGTCCAGTCTTTCCTGAAATATGTCCAGGGACAGTGACTTCACCGCCTCCCTGGGCAGGCCTTTTCAATGTCTAATCACCATTTCTATGAATAAATTTTTCCTGATGTCCAACCTAAACCTCACCTGGTGCAGCTTAAGACTGTGTCCTCTTGTCCTGTCACTTGTTATCTGGTAGAAAAGGCCGACCCTCACCCTCCTTTCAGGCAGCTGTAGAGAGTGACAAGGTCACCCCAAGCCTCTTTTTCTTCGGGCTAAACACCCCCAACTCCCTCAGCTGCTCCTTATGGGACTTCCCCTCTAGACCCTTCACCAGCTTCACTGACCTTCTGTGAACCTGCTCCAGCACCTCAGTGTCCTTCCTGGATTGAGGGGCCCAGAACTGGACACAGCACTCGAGGTGTGGCCTCACCAGTGCCAAGTACACGGGGAGCAAACTGGCACAAACTCTGAAAGTAATGGGTTTTGTATGGTTGTCATCTAAACTCTGTTCTAAATCTCTTCCTATTGAGAAAAAACCATAGTATGAAGGAGGTGTTTCATGGAAGAGGAATGTAATGATGGTAGTGGGAAGGAGTTTCCCTGTTCTCAGCAGGGCCTCAGTTTTGTTAGACTTGCTTTTCTGTGATGCATGATTTGTACAACTGTAGTAATGCAGAAAAACTGAGAATGACAAAATTTGAGCTGAGCCTAAAATCTACTTTTAGTGCTAGGTTGATGCATTGTATTTGGTTCTTAATTTGCAGATTAGTAACTACATGATGTCAACTTGAAATAAGAGGGTTATGGTGATGCCTTCAAGTATTTCTAGTTTTTTACTCTTCATGTGTCTACTTACTGTAGTTCTGTGCTTCTTACAAAGTGCTAAAATCCTCTGTTCCCAGCACCTTTGGCCAAACAAGGCTCTCAGGATACAGATTCAAAGACATATTCGTTGCCTTAGGGCCTGAAAATATGTAAACAACTGTGAGACGGGGGGAGCAGGCCTGGGGTGGTTAACATCATCACCTGAGGGTGTGATAGGAGAATTAAGGGCCAATATGCTAATGGGACAGGACTTATAAAAGGTGAAGGGCTTGGGACCCAGAGTCCATTTTGGGTGTCGTCCCTGATGGGGGACTTTGCTTGCCTGAATGTACCTTCAAGGCCTTTGCAGGCCTTGAATAAATTGTCCGCTTTTATGTTCCTAATTTGTCTTGGCCTCTGTTTCAGGTAGCCTGTCTTTTAGGCAACAATGGGAAATCATCTCCTTCCAAGAAAAGTTTGTCTATTACTAGATGATTTTATGAGCAACCAAATATCATATTCTCCTAGGCAGCAGCCAACAAGCCTTCTTGGGTACATGTTTAGCTGAGCTTTATTAGGTAAAACTATTAAATATTGCTGTGTCACATTTGGTCTGAACCCAGATCACTACAATCTGATGTTAGACTGGGTGAAAGGGATGCACAGTCCAGAATCCGTCATCTGTTAGGCCCTTTGTGTGGGTGAAGCACAGCACTTGTCCAGAATAGTCTACGGATGCTACACAAACAGGATCAGAGAGCCCCTGCAACGCTTTGTTCATCATCTGTAGTGACTGTAAGAGGTGCTCACGTGAAGGGCACTGGGCTGGCATTGAAGGAGCCCTGTAGACACATGGGGCATTTTACAAAATGTTCTTTGTCTTGTCTTGTCAAAATGTTCTTTGACAAGAGTACGAGTAATTTAGTGAATAGAGACTAAGCCTTCTATCTGGGTGATCTTCATTATTCTGGATAAATTAACACTTTTATGTAGAATATGTATATCTTATAATAGCATAATTGACTAAATCTGTAGGTAGAAAATGTTTTGCTTTTTATAAATAACTCATGGAAAAGCTTTCTTCCCAAACAAGTTCGACATGTATGTTTACAAGTACGATATTTAATTTTGGAATATCTAAAGAAATTGTCAAATGAATAGGTTTCAGGCTCCTTAAGCACAAAAGCAAAGAGATATTTTTCAATAAGAACTTCTGCTTATTCCTGGTTTTTAAAAATAAAAGCCTGAGCAGTTGCTTGAAGCGCCCCAGCACAGAACCTGATGTACTGACAAGTCACACTCCTCTGCACAGACTTTGTCCGTGAGGCAGCTGCGGCAATTCTCTAAGAGCAAAAAATAAAGCTGGGGTTGTGTAACTTAACCTGGGGGAGGAGGGGGACATTCCTGGTACTGAAGAGAAAGCCATCAAGTCAGGGCCTGGGTATGTAGGCTCGTGAGACGTATGCTATGCAGTCTTCACAAATAAATCTCAGAGTGTATTGTGGAGAATCTGGGTAAACTTCTCATTGGAGGAAGCAAAGTTATCCCTTGTCTGCCTCATCGTTTGAAATGTCAGAGGGACCTGCACTGAGCTCGAAGCCACACAGCTTTTTTGCTTCCCACCTCTGGGATTTCTTTCTTGTACTGTATTAATTGCTCCATCCTCTTGTGCACTTCCATTACAGCCACCCCAGGCCCTTTCTCCTGTGCTTTGAAGGGTAGGTTCAAAATAAAGCCTCTCAGCATAGAGAAACCAGCATGTGGGATTTGATGTCAAGTGTGGAAGTGTGAAATGGCTTGCAGCTCTGCAGCACAGCCAGGGAAACAGCCTGGTGTGGCACGTCGTGGAGCTGGCACATTCGCAGGGCAAGATTTGGTTCCAGTCAGTTAAGATGAGGTTTGAAGTTTATTACTGACATGCCTCTGAGTGCTGTTGTGCTTGTCACCCCAAGTGCAATTACTCGGGCTATGCCACAACACTGAGCTTAAAACACATGGGCAGAAAGCCAAATTCTGCACTTAGCAAGCACTTTAAATAGAAAACTACAGCACAACTGACCTGCAGGTACCTTTCCTTTTTTAAGGAAAGCTGGCGTTTCTAACTGCTTTAATTATAAATGCATTGATAAATGCTGTTGTATAATATGTATTCACTAAAATAATGTTTAGTCACAGCTTAATGTAATTGTTATGTACAGTTTGAGTTTCAGGCAGAATATAAGGCCTTTACCTTCTCTAATTTTGTTAACCTTGTGTAAATAGATACAGCAAAAGGAATACTTGGGGCATTTTCCTATGGTGCTGTGGCCACCATGGCAAACCACCAAGGCCCAAACTAACAAACCATTGAGATAATTTTGTAGTGTTTAAGTATGTCTGCAATGCAGCAGTGGCACATTTGACCTGTCTGAAGCACAGCAGTGGGGTCTGGTAGCAGCAGCCTGCTATTTAACACCAGTTGTGAACTGACCCAGCTTAGAGTTGGTTTTGCAGCCCATGCTTAATCCCACGTTGCCATGGTTCAGCCACCACCTGTATCCGTGATAATGGATGCAAAGCCAGTACAGTTGCAGCTGTAAATCTTTAAGTCACAGCAATGAGGGCCGTGTAGACAGAAACTTGGGAAGCTGCTCTGATGTGGCTTCAGGTGCTGATGGTACAAAGATGCTGGTAGCTTTGTTGGTGTTACAAAGTAACCAGACCTGGCTTAGCTGCTGCTGTTGGCTTATCCCATATTTTGTAAAATGTAAATTCTGATCAAAGCTCATGCTGTGATTGAAGTTGTGAAGCCTTCTCGTTTGTGTCTAAGATAGATGGACTGGGGGAAGGGAAGTGCTATGCAGAATCTTATTGCCGTACTTTTGCTATTGAGAAATTCCTAGAAATTGTATTATATAATTTTAGGACTTGGCTGCCTGGAGAGCTCAGCTGAATTTGCCGCTTGGTGTCATGGCTGGAGTTTTAACAGCTTAAGCCCCACTTAGTTAAAGTATCCATATAGTTATGGGGATTATCCATTTACTAATTGCTTTCTGGAGGTCTGTGACCTTTTTTAGAAGATACTTGTATGGGTGTGCATTTCAAGTTTAAGAAAACTTGTGTTACTTTGTTTCTCTTGGTAACAAAATCAAAGGAGACTTCAGTTATTAAGTAATTGAAAGTGACAGCACAGGGTGCATAAACCTGGTTTGGATATTTATCTCTGTGATTGCCTCAGTGCCTTGGAATTTAAGCAATCAGACTTTTTACAGCTTTACAGGAAGCCTCATTTCTGAGGGTATAATTAAAACAAAGCTGTTCCTATGTCAGGAACTTGAGATTCTTAGGCAGAAGATCCCAAAGGCTACTAAAAGTTTTTAAAAAAACCAAAAGTCAGATTTCAAAAATCACTGTTTCTGGCAACTGATTTTGTAGAAGTTATGGTGAATGGAAGGCAAGCCCAAGATAGATGAGCTGAGGTGCTGGTGTTGATGAAGTGGTTGTCTTGGCAACTGCAGTCACTTAAATATCGTGAGGAAAATAGCAAGCAAATGTTAAGATTGAGAAATGGCAACGGGTTGACAGAAGAACCAAGAGCAATGAGCAGCTTGAGGCTTACACAGGAAGCTGATCTGACTACAAAAGCAAGTTGCTGTTTTCAATAGTGGGATTCTTGAGTGTTGCAACCCTGATGGTTCTTCTCTTGTAATGACAATGTGCCCAGCTGCCTACTTGCTGCATGAGGCCAGATCTCTGGGGGGACACCTTTCAGGGTGTGTTGGTGCCCAAAAAAGTTACTGATGCATGTGGTGTGAATTCAGGTTCTACTGAAGTGCTTCATTTTGCAGCCCCGCTGTTCACTGTAGTCATACAAGTATTGCAGCAAATCTCAGAGCAAAATGAATCCTGCATGCAAGCAGGTGCTAGTATGAGAATTGTATTCCATGTCAGAGATAAACTGCTGAAGCTGCAGCTGTGTCAGGGATTGCTCTAGGTCCATGTGGTGCTTTCCATGGTGAGAAATTGAGCCATCTTGCCATGTGTGTTTTGCTAATCGTGATTGCACGTGCTGATTTGTGGTTCTGTAGGTAAAAACAGGTAAGTGTTAATCTTTTACTTCCCTTATGGAGCACTTAATTCTCTTTCACTTCAGCACAAAAAGCACAGCCCAGAGAAAGCCCAACTGAGTAAAACGAGCAGAATTTGAGCCAGTCGTTTCCTGCTGCCACAAGCATATTTGTAACTGCCAGCTATGACAGGTATTCCTACAGGCACTGAATCTTAAGCAGAACACCAGGTGCTCAGAGAAGTTAAAGAAGACTAGGTGTACTCTTTCTGCCTTTCATCTAATGCTTGGTTTCTGAGCTTTTCTTTGTGTAGTAACTTGTGAAAAGTCATAGTTGAAAGCTTCATTCAAATGGAAGTGAAAAACTCGTAAGCTACTTCTTGCTGAAAAGGCCAGCAAATGCTGAAAACTGGTGGTATGATTAATTTTCTATCACGTTTTTCCCCCTGCTTTTTCCTAGGAAATGCCCCAAAGATAAAGGAACTTTTACCAGCATGTTTAAAAGCTACCTAGGTCTGTTGGTAGTGGTCAGGGTACTAGGCAGACTTGATGTTTCTGTGATACAGATCCAGTTTGGTGCTCTGGTTATTTCATTCAGTTGTTTGACCATCTATTTCTGCTTAGCCACATTTTTCAACGCAGGCAAAATCTCTGCTAACTTTGTCTAATAGCAATGTAAGCCTGTGCTACAGTAAATAGTTGATTTACTTCTGAAGCTTTGCCTAATTAGAGGGAAGTTTTCCTTGGCAAGTGATACCAGCTTCTGCAGTACTGAAATGTTAGAAATTGCAGTCCCTGGTGTAATGCAGATACTGATGGTAGGTGTTTTATTTGTGGGTAGCTTTTACTGAAGGAGAAGTGGTAAAAATACCTATTTAGACTTTTCCCCCTTCCTGGCTTACAAGTTTTTAACATGTATTGCATCTGCCTCTGACCCTTCAAGGTTTTTTTTTTTTACACTGAAAGTGCTACTCTGGTAGAGGACTTCTTAAGGTAACTTCATCTGACACCAATCAACAGATTAACGTTTACAAATCACTTCTGAAAGTAGAGTGGTATGTTTTCCAAATATTTCCTGTCATTGCAAAGAATACTTAATTAAAAAGTGAGGGAGTATGAGATGAAACCTGGATCACCTTATGTAAACACTTTGAATTCTGTGCTTAATGTGGTCTGCTCCGTCATTATTGTGACGGATACAACACATAAAGACTTACCACAACAGCTTCTGGTCAAAGAAAGGAACTCCTCTTTATTTCCCAAGGCCTCTTTTCATACTATTTCGAACATTCATGTCACATATCCATTGACTCCCATTTCACCACCCCACAATGTCATTGGCTACCTACAGTTAGAACAACATCTTCCAATAATACCAGCTGCAAGTCTCTTATTGTCTTTGTTTATGGTTCTTGCTTGTTTTCAGCTAGAATTGATGCCTGTGAACTGAGGCAAACTATCAGTTGCCACTGCAAGTTAGTTCTCACTACAAGCCAGCAGTTCCTACACTGCTCTGCTCTTAAGATCTGCTATTTTTATCCTTTTATTTTCGCTAGTTTAACAGCTAAAAGTTCCAAATAGGCCTGGTACAATCAAACCCACCCTTTTGTCAAAATTAGGCTTGATATAGGAAGTTTCATAAACTAGGCACTACTACATAGAGTAGTCTGGGTTTCCTGAAGAGAGCATATGGTAGCTGGCACTTCAGTGGAGATGGCGTGATAATTACAGATCTTTTGTCTGAATCCCTCTGCCATTTCATGGGGCTAATGGCAAATTAAGCTTTTTGTAGATGCAAGGAAAGCAGGCTGCTAAAAATATTTAGGTTTTGTACATCTTTAGTTATTCTATCAGACTTGGACTAGCCCAGTATCTTGGAGTCCAAGGTATGAGGTCAAAGTGGTTAAACTCATCTGAAACAAATAGTCCTGCCACTGGAGCAAAGCTTCTCGTGAACAGATATCTTGATTCTCTGATCACTTTTACAACAAGACAAGGCAAGCCTGTTAAGACACTTTCAGATTTTTTTTTTTTTAGCGGTTTAGGTGGTAGCTGTTTACTGAAACCAGCAGTGAATTGCTTACTTAGGTGTTTCATGGTGGTAGTCTGGGTGTTTTGCTGTGATGATCTGACTTTGGGGGTGGCACATCAATTTCTATGACTTAAATATCTCAATTCTAGTTTAATGTGTTCCAAGCATTTGTGAATATAAATTAGCTAGAGTTTGGCTTGAGTTGCTTTTATTCCAGGATAAATGTAATATGCAGTTGTATAAGCTAACTAGAGAAACCTAAACCTGAGCTAGTGAAATCTAGTTTGATTTTGGTTTTTGTAAGCTGATCCTTAGTGCAGTTTACCTGACAGTTGCTAGAATAGTGGGCATAGTTTCTGCTGCTCTGTGCAAAACAAAACAATCAGAAAGAAAAATTTATCTATGATATAGTGGCTGACTTATACCACAAGGTGTGGTATTCCTTTAATCCTTTTAGAAACTGTTTTATCCTAGCTAATGTAATTGTGGACGTTCTTATTACCCATACAATGCCTAATTCCTTTTGAACTCTACTAAACTGTTGGTCTTAATGTTGCTTAGCAATAATTGTCAAAATACATGTGGTTTGTGTATTGTTTAGATCAAACCTTCAAAATTTTGTTTGTACTGCCTTGTTATGTTTTTATGTTGGTGTGACTTCCACTGCTGAATGGTGGATGGAGGCTCATCCAGATGGATGCTCAAATC
Organism: Acanthornis magna; assembly: GCA_036785705.1. Taxonomy (NCBI): domain Eukaryota; kingdom Metazoa; phylum Chordata; class Aves; order Passeriformes; family Acanthizidae; genus Acanthornis; species Acanthornis magna. The sequence continues at coordinate 2,020,945 of JAWUZG010000036.1, forward strand.
AGCCTGACTGCTAGCCCTTACCTTAGATCTTCTCTTAATTTTGTATTTAAAGCTCTTGTGTGTGTTCCCAGTTGCCATGGCAGGCTTTTTAAAGTGCTGGATAGCCTCTTTCCCAAACTATGGAGTACGCTATAGGAAGCTTCACCCTCACAAAGTAAACAAAGCATCTGTGTCGCGTTTCATGGAAACTTGAGATACAATGCTGGATCCTGTTCTGGTCTTTGCAGTTTAGTCATGGTGCTCTTACAGAAGCACGGTTATAATAAAGGATTACGGAGTAGTGGTAGTTGGTGTTCAGGTGTTTTGGATGTCTGATCTGGAGGTTGCATAACTTTGCTAGGATACTGGAGAGCCCTTCATATTGTGATTTTGATTCCATATTCTTCCTTTCTCAGATGTTTGTCCTAGGCAAGTTTGGTTTTTCAAGGTCAAAGTTCCACTTAAAGTTAAGGAATAATACAAGATTCTTAAATAATCCGTGCTATGCCTTTGTAGCAATATTTTTATCCCATACATTCTTGCCTTGTAACTATCATCATTTTGGAGCAATCTGCAGTAAGTAGGGTAAAGAATTAAAATTGTGCAGAGGTGCCTGAAGTGTCAACAACTTCAATACAGAAGGGTGGCATTAAGGGCCACCCCACTTATTTTACATGCTCAGATTTGGAGTTGGATTTGGAGGGGTTCAGCCGTTTCTTGTCTGGGGACAACTGTGTCCTCAGGACTTTGGCTCTGGCAGGAAATTTAATATGTGGCTCTCAGCCAAAAGTACAGGAGATGTATTCCATTCCCACTTCAACTTAAAGGGACTAAACCCGTATCTTCTGGGGTTTTTTGTAGGTAACATAGCTATCAGGCTATGAGTTTATATTGAGGAATCATTCCTTTCCCTTGTTGAAAGTTTTGCCTCCTGGGCTCTTGGCTGCATAGTGGGGTAGAGCCACAACCTAGCCAGCAGTGAAGAAACTTGCCTCTGTAGCTTAAGGTGATCAGCTGAAAGAAGGGGTTGCTCCTGTTTATCAGCTCACATACCAGTGTGAAATGTTAGTGATCCTGACAGTTTTTTCCAAGCTCTGTGCACTGAGCCTGTCAGTCTCCTTTTGTTTTCTGGCTTGAGTTTTTGCATTCCTGCCTGGACAGTGGCCTGATGCCAAGGGGAAAGCTGAAGAGAGCTGTGCTTAATGCCCTTTAGGATAGGGCATCCACCCAGAAGGTGGAGGATGCAAAGTGCCTTTGGGCTAAATGCCCCAGTGCCAGCTGATTGAATAAGGTGTCCCAGTTTAGCTGATTTTTTTTTTTTTTTTTTTTAGGAAAATAGGACAATCATCTGAATGAAATGTGTGGTACAAGTGGTCACGTACAGAATTTCAGGCTCTGAGTCAGCCTCGTACACATACCTACTTGTAACCTTGAGTTCAGTATTAAATTCCCAGAGCTCAGTGTTCAGAGCGTGTTCAGGGCATTTTGTTTCTTGTCACTTTTGTTGGGCAGGTCAGCAAGCACTCCTGAGAAGGAACATAAGGAGGATCCTGAGTCTAGACCTGGAGTTTTCAAGGGTGGGTCCCTGGTCTGCACTGGCTCCTGAGATGCGCTTCGCAAACACCAGGCTTGTCATGCTCACCCATGGAATGTCTGTTGTGTTTTTCCTGCTCTAGCAGGGTCCAGAAAATCAAATTATAAGCTACTTTTATGTAGCTATTAGTTACTCTCTTCTGGAGTGTGCTGGATCTTCTTTTCCTCTTTAAACTTATATTCTTGTATATTTGGAGGACACATCTATAATAGGGGTTGAAGAAGGTAGGCTCAAACAGTTCCTGTCCCGTACTCAGTGCCTAGTAATGTATTTGAGGCAGAAAATCTTTCAGTGCAGCAGGGAGATGACTTAAAAATCCATCCTTATAAATGCTTTGGGATTGGCTAACTTCTTTACATTTTTTTTTTCTGGTGAAATTTTGTCATTAGTTCGGTGTAGGCAGTTGTCTCTTGGATGAAACTGTGATTTTAAAGACTGCATTTCACACTGAAAGCAGCTTCAATCTCCTATGATAACATCTACAAGAATGTCAGATCAGTCAGTGTTTAATTTGCAAATTAAAAATCTTGCTGTTGTGGCTTTTTGTGTTAAGCTACTGGACTGTACGGATAATGAGCTAGTGATGCAGACTTCCATGATCATTAATCTGATATTGCCATAGCTGTGTTTAAAGCTAACTGCTCACAGTAAAAAAGCAAATGAGCTATGTGTTACCCTAGGTATAATTAGATACGCTGCCTGGTATGTTTATTTTGGAGATTGGAGCAGAAGCATAAACCACACTACAATACAGGCTGCAATGCCCAGTGCAGAAGTGGTTGTACAGGGAATGCGAGCTCTGCAGCACACACAGCTTAGTGCACAGTGTGGGTTATTCTGCACTGGATTTGCTGAGATTTTTTTTTTTTTTCATGCTCATAGGAGAATCACAGCATTCTAATCCTGGTGGCTGCAGTACTTATGGCCCTATGAGAAATATGAGATCTGGTGTCCATAGACTTAGTCCCCTGAAAGGCTGGGCAGCATTGCAGCAAATATGAAGGAAGTTGTTCATACATCATTTCTTGGATATTCCTGAGGTCACTTCCCCAGCATCCAACACCTCACTGTTTCCTCTGAAGAGGATCAGGGCTCTTGAACCTGAATTGCTGTCCCACTTGCTGTAATACAGGCCATAGACAGCCACAGTTCAACCTTTGTGTCTCTGCAGGCTCTCCATCTTGAAAAGATGACATTACTTCACTAAGCAACACTAAACAATAGTTAATTATGTAGAAACTTGTTTGGAAACACTTTGAAGCCATAAAAAATACTGTGTAGACAGCAAAGCTACCTGCACATAGCACAAGGGCCATCTTGCCAGCAGGAGAAAGTACTTTGTCCTACAAAGTCTAAATTGACTCAAAAGTTTTTAGTTGGTTATCTTTGATGTGATGTGGATTGTTTTTGGGTTTTTTCCATTGTTTTAAAGCATCTTTGTAGGTAGTGGTCTGGTGTTAGCTTCAGCATCTGATTCTTCTTTTTCTGCTTTCATACATTGATATGTGCTTTGAATGATGCGTGGTTGGGAAGAGGCTAACTGACAATATTGCAGAGTAACTTGAGCAGCAAACACCGTGCTACTCAAATGAGGCTAACCTCTGTATAATGAGAGTGAAGGAGGATATTTGGAAACTCATCTCTTTTTACAGGAGGCAGTCAGTGCTTTTGGCGTATTTTAAGGATAAGATGTGTTACTGCTTGTGTAACATCCACTATGATGAGGCTGTGACTTTCTGGGTGCTCTTGAACCTGCAAAGTTAATTCAGCCCACAAATACAATAAGGGATTTGTGGCTGCTGATGAGCTGCAAAAATGATGGTTACTGTACAGTTCATGGTATGCAAATATAAGTAAATTAGAGCCCTCTTGAAAGCCCAGTGTACTCTGAAGGGTGGTGACATGTGATTTTTACTGTAACCGAGCTCTGTAAGAGTTGGCTTCTGGTGAGTGCTTGCTTCTTCCACTCTTCCAAAAAGTTAAACATGGTATGTTAGTGACGTGCTCCACAGAGGTACATGTGCTGCTAAGGCTGTAATTCTAAAATCTGCATTATAAATCAGATGATCATGAAGTCTGGCCAAAAATTGTTGGCTTGGCTGTCTTTTATCACTAAACAAGCAAACAGGTCACTAATTTAACTTGCTTAGATTATTTCTCCCGCTGCTATTCTCTTGCCCTACACCTGCCAAGATACTATTGACTGTTAGAATGGAAAGGAAAACCCTGGTCATATTTTGTCTTCCCAAAGTAGAAAAGTACTGATAGAGTATATGTATGCATGCATGTATGCAGTATTCAGATTATCAACAGAATATTAACACTTAAAGCCACAAACTGACATTATACAGAACTGCCTCATGAGTCTTCTACTAGGAAAGGCATCACAGGCATTTGTGGAGGATTTCAATAGTAGCCAAAGGCTTCTGGTTTGGATTTTTTTCTGTGTATGCAATTGCACATTTGCTGAAAGATTCAACTTGCTGGTTGGTCTAATGATGTCCTGACTGAGCTGTTGACACTTAGCTCTGTCAATAAAGGTCTAAAGGATGACTTCTTCCAAAATAAACTGTCTAAATTAAAGTTTAGGTACTTTCTGTCTAGTTTGTTACCTGGCTGCACAGTAGTGCCAGGAGGGGTGGGAGGAGGAGGAACCTCTGTTGTGACTTGCACTGGTTTGTTCTTCTCTTCTTGCTTAGGGCTAGTTTGGATGCTAAGTTGTTTTTCAACAGTAATCCTAAGGATTTATCAGACCCATAGTTGAGTATAAGGAATAGGAAACAACAGTTTATACACTTCAAATTTTGTGGGATTTAAATGCCAGTGACAATGCTGCCCACACTGTCATCATTCATCTGCTTCTTAATAGTCTGTTTGACGCAGTAGTTGAAATTGCTGCTTTTGTCCTGATTTGACGACACATTCACTGTGGTGCTTGTTTGGGACCCTGGGCTATCCCACTTAGTGTGTAACTGGTAACCTGCTCTTACAGCACCTGTTAGACCTCACTTGTTTAAAATGCTGTAAATCTAAACAAGCTCTGGGAGCATTCCCGCACTGTGCTCCCAGTGTGTTGCTGTTTCCCTCAGCAGCTGCTTTGCTGCAGCTGCTTGTGCACAGGCACAACTGTGCTCATGAGCATCGTCATGCTATGAGTGTCTGTAGTGCAGAGAAAGCACGGAAGTAGCAAACAAACTTGATACTGAGAAGATGCCTGATGTTGTTCAAACGTAGCTGGGGAAGGAAGGCATCTTCACTACTGAGAAAAAACCAAACACAAGCCCAGGTTTTCAGAGATAATTTGAAGTTAGTTCCATAGAAGTTTATGAGGTAGAATAGTGGATACTTTCTACTATGCTGGAGAAATGTAACAATAAAGTTTACAAGGATGCTGCTTCCTCTTTGCAGCACCTTCTTGGAATTGAAGTCTCCCGTCTCAACTGAGAAGTCCAAGCTGCATCTTTAATGTCCTTTTACAATTAATTTTCGCCTATGCTCAACATCTAGTACCCCTTTAGCTTTCTCAGTGCTTTAATGAATTCACTGTAACATTTTCTGTTGTTCTTAAGCGCCTCCTCACTGGCAGACTCTTCATGCTGATCTCCAGGTGTTAGAAAGGTACATTATTTGTTGGTAGAACGGCCTTATTAACGTTTAGGTCTTGACATGCTTCAATTATCTCAGACCTAGGGGGAGATTACAAAGCTTGGGAAGCAGGATGTACCACTGACAGTGGGTGCAAAGAATGCAGAGTTTACTAGCCTCAAGGACATTTGGCAGAACCCCCAAGATAAGGAAGAAAACAATAAAGTCAACAACTGAGAAATCAGCTCCAACTGAATAAAAAGTAGTTCTGGCAAAGGAAGATTATGACCCCCAACTCATGGACCACTGGCCCAAGAAACCCACTGACACAAAACAAGAGGAATGCTTATTAGCTCTGAGAAGTGAGGGAATCATTTAACTAATAGAAGATAGAATAATAATTGAGGGAACTATGTAGCTTGTAGCCAATGAACATTAACACCTTTGTTTGCTAAAATGTATAAATACTGAAAGGTTTTGATAGTCATTGTGCTGGCTTTGTGGATTTGCCATCCAGCCCCCGTTTCTTTGCAGAATTGTAAATAACTCAAATACTTCAACTCTGTGTGGGGATTGGCCTCTTGCACAGTGGGAGAAAGAGCCCATTTTGCGACAACAGCACTACAGCACAGTGAAGCTGACTGTATGGAAAATGAGTTTTATACAATCTCCAGATCTGGCTTTGGCACTAATACGAGTTTACTTCCAAACGGTTGATATTTGAATCAAACTGTCATATTTTAATTTGTTGTCCTTTCCAATATTGGTTTAAGCCCTGAATCGCAATTGCTTCTGTCTGCTTGGTCCACTGTTTTGTCCTTGATACTGCCTGGTAGGTTTTAATAAAATACTTAAGGCAGCTGAACTTGCAATGTGTATTTTCATGGGGAGGAAAAGAACAACAAAAGAAAGGCTTTAAATATGTTTTTGTCATCCACTGTAAATAAATACAGGCATTTGTGCAAACAGTTAGTAGCAAATGCAAATAAGATGCTGAATGTAAAGTGGCAGCCTGTCTGCCTGAGAGGTACACCAGAGGCTCACCTGGGGTCTCTGCAGAGTGTTTTGACTAAAATATCGGAGTATAGCATAGTAATCCTGATCTTTCATATTATCAGGAAGATAGTTCTTTTATAAGATTAACTTTGTAAGTTAGCCTTATAAATCTTAATTTTCCTGCAGCCTTTTTTTATTTATCATTATGATAGTTTGATAAGTACCAGTTGAACTGTGTAGCACATAAAGAATTAATACTGGGATAAATATGTCTCTCTGAAAGCATCCTCTGAGGGGAATCCAGGAGTCTAAATGCTGACTTCTGGAGTGTGGGTAGTCAGTTTGGTGTCTTCTCTGAATCTTTCCTGTACAGACAGCTAAGTGCTTCAAGGCTGTGAAGTGTCAGACTAAAATGGCACACATAGTACCTAAAATAAATTAGGATTTTAGATTATTCTAGGTGATTTAGACCAAGTTAATGATCTAATAGGTCAGTTGCTGGAGACAAATAACTGTTAAGATACTGAAATGACAAAGTACTGCCAGGTAGGAAATAATTAAATTACCAGGTAGAAAACATTATGTGTGATGATTTTTGGTTACATTTTAGGGATAGGCTAAATGTGTTAATGAAATTAAGGAAGTTTTCTTGAGTTAGATGACCCAGGGGTGGTGAGGTGATTCCAAGGAAGGGAACTGAATGATCATTGAGCTCGTGATGGTATCACTTGCCCCTGTATTTCATTATGGTACTTTGTGCAAGTGAGATGTGTTTTATACTGATGTCTCTGCAAATCTCGTGTAGTAAGTAGGGTCTGACGACTTAGTAAAAACATTTCTGAGATGGGAGTGCCCTGGTTCCCCAGACATACCATGCTTCTGCATGTGCAGTTCATGCTCCAGATTCTATGGAGGAACTGCTGCGCTGCTGACACTGCTTAGCAGTTGTGAAAATGTTGGTTATTAGAGTGGGATTGCAGACGTTTTTGCCATAGTACACAACTTGAACCCAGCAGCTGCAGCTGGTTTCCTGGGATACCAGAGCAGAAGCCATGAACAGATTAGATGTTGTTCCCCTTTTGCTCTTGGACTCATTGACTGGCTTGTCAGTGTTGTCTAATCAACTTACATTGCAGGTTTGTTTGAAGTGTACCATATTTGGAATGGATTAGCAAAATCAATATGATGTAATTTATTTTGTAGCACATGAAGCTGAAGGCTGATGATGCAGTCAAAGGCAGGGGTCTTTATCATTCCCTCTGCTTTCTGTGGTAGGTACAGGTCATCTACTTGTGTAGCTCTCAAGGTCTTAACCTTAGGAAGGTTAAGGATTCTTGGCAATGCTACATGTTAATGTAAATGCCTGTCTTAAAATGTGGTAGGGAATACCTTGTCAAGCCTTCTGATTTTTTTTTTTTTTTTTAATATGTAACTGATGGAGTTACATGATTTTTTACTTTTTATACTGATGCTGAAATTTGGCAAGCTCTGACCTGAGCACTTCAAATATCAGTAAGTCTCTTGAAAAGCAATCTTTTTTAGAGCTTCTCTTTTGACATAGTGAATACTGAACAGTAACCTTCAGAACAAAACTTGCATAGTTTCTGTAAAAGGAATTTTTAGGAAATCTCTTGCTATTTGTGGTGGTAATTCATTGGGGTGGAGAGCGTAGCTTTTCTTAACTTCAAATACTAATTTGAAGTGCTGTTGGGTGTCTTGAATTGCAGGCTGTTTGAGAGACAGATCCTTACCCTACTGATAAGCCTGATTTGGTTTGAACCTATGTATTGAATGTTGGTGATGTTGATACTGGACTGAAGTTAATACCTTTTAAAGTCCTTCAGCAGCATTGTGGCTGAGAAAGGAGGAGACTGAGCATCAAGAAATATGTAAGTAAAGGTACCCTGTTTAGGAGAGGGAAATCCTTGTTGAGAAATTTTTTTCTCTTCCTCTATTTCTAAACTGGACTTGAAATGCAAACATAAATAATGGATGTCATAAATACTATATGTGAGTTCTGTGACTTCCTGGGGTAGTAATGGCTTTGATTTCCCTTCCTAAATTCACATGACAGTGGTAAGGGTGCTGTCTCCCTCTCCAGCAAGTTTCAGAAAGCACCGACTTCTCCTGACCTAATTGGTGCCAAAGGTGATAATTAAGTTTCTAAAAAACTCCAAAGATAGTCCTGTTAGAGTAGGTATTCATGACGGTTCTGATAAGTGGGTGCAAAGTGGGAGTTAAAAGGGATTCTCTCATCTTTGTGTGATTGCTTAATATTGCTGTGCAGGGGAGGAGAACTCTGCTGCTACTGCAAAGCATCTTTGTAGTAAGGAGATTTTCATATTGATATGTAAGCATTGCTTCTGGATGTGTTCAGGTGCACTGAAGTGTTTTGTGGGGGAAAAAAAAAAAAGGTGAGGAGTTGGCTTTTTTATTGTACTCCAAGAAGTAAGTCCGTTCATAAGAGCAGTATGAGGATTTTAATTAAAATTAACAAGTTCAATATGGTAATGCTTGTGAACATTAAAATGGACACTGGTGTTGTTCTTTGTCCATGAGTTTGGTGCATAGGAGAAAATGGTGCCATGTCATATCATGGAACCACTTTTGACTTTAAAGTCTGACAGAGTTACTGAGTTTCAGGTGTTTGCCATTATAAAAAGTAAGCATGTTAGACTTAAGTTTTGTGTCACGTGGTGTAAACCTCTGCTTCCAGTGGGACAGGTCAAGTCCAATTTTGGACAACTGCAGGATATTCTGTATTGCACCAAATCCATCAATATTGGCTATAGAGCCACATAATGCTGTGTAATGTTAAAGATTAGATGTGCAGAGACCTTTAGAGAGATTTTTGCTGTTTGGTTGAGCTGTTTGTGTGCCTGATGCATAAAATGTGTGATGGCATGGCTGAGGTCTGTCTTGGGAGTGATTTTACGAGTGTATGTCACACAGGTCACCCAAAATCCTACTTTAATGTAATTCATAGGTATAGATGGGGCTGTTCTTAATGTGCATAATCTGTTTTACAGGGCCAGTTCAGGATTGGAGGGATGTGGAGGCCAATTATCCAGATGTGAAAATGTATAACGCTTTTAGTACAGCAAAGACCCTGGGATCTGCTACTCGACTCCTCAGACTGTTCTCAGTGCCATTGAAGGTCACTGCTGTTGCAGTGTCTGATAGAGGCAGTTTTGTTCATCTGAAAATGCTTTTCCTTAGAGGCAATAAAAACTGGGCCAAGGTGGGGTAGGAGGGACCGAGCAGCAGCTCTAGTAAATAATACTGTATGCCCAAGCGCAGGAACAAAAGCATCTTCGTGGGTGATTTTTCTGTCAGGGTTCTTGGAATGAGTTCAAGCAGTTGTCCCCTGCTCCACCACCCTTATAGTGCAGGTACTTCCCCCATGTTTCTTGAAACTCTTTGTAGTAGGACAATGGTGCATAACCTGGGATGGTTTTTGTGAGCTGTTGTGTGCCAGTATTGCCCCTTGTGTGGCTAGAGACTTGTAAAACTGAAAATTCATAGGATGACAGTTTTCATAGGCTAAAATTTCCATCCTGTAGCTGTTCCTATAGAGCAAAGCAGCTGAGAGCAGCGTGGAGTAAAGCAGCTACAGGAAAAGAGTTGACTCCTACTGGTCACCTTGTGGTATTCTCCCATCCCAGCCAATACTCTGCTCTTCCCCCAAATCTGCCAAGACATACAGAGCTCTTAAATGCACATCATTGTATGCTTGTTCTACAGTAGCATCTGCAGAAGTCCCTGAGTTTTTTTCCAGGAAATTAATTCCATGCAGGAATAAGACTCTAACCATGTAAAAGTATAGCTTTTTAGGCAACATAGGGGTAAAGAAATTATTTTTGTCTTCCAGTCATTTTGCAGTATAATTTTCATCCAAGGGTCTAATATAGCAGCACAGTTTCATGTATTTATAATTTAAATAATGCTTGCTTTTTAATGTATTATTTTCTAGGCAGACTATACCTCAAAGGCTGTACTTTTTAATTTTCATTATATCCAGGTCTTCTAAAACAAACCCTGACAATTGGCAATTGCTGTGGATATACTGATCATCTGTAGAAGGCTTTTAAATTACTCTGCAAACAGCTATATAACTTTGGTAGTATTTGGGGGGAAAATCAGCATCAGTTCCATTAATTATTTGATTTTTGGGAAGTTCTACTTTGCATATCAGAAGGAGTGTAAGGAAGATAGAGACCTACAGTTATCAGACAAATCTTTCAGCTGCTAAAAAACAATCCTCTGAAGTACTTTGACAGTGTCTAGCCTGCAATTGTTGTTGCAAAGTGCTGAAACAGCGTGAACTTTTTCAGTGTCTGAACCTTGTAACTACAAACAAAAGCTGGCTGTTTTGTTCAGTACCTGATGCCAGATGCTCCAGTTCTTCAAGGGCTCCTACTGGAACCTAAATGGTATGTAAGTCAAGGCAGCCAAATCTCCAAATGTGGTTTTTTGCTTTCTCTTGTGCTAGGCTGAATGAAGTGTTGCATCAGTATTAATGCTTACCAAAAAGTGTGGTGCTACAGGGCCTCCTCAAAGAGTGAAAGTAGCTTTCCAGTTATGTGTCACAACAGTGCGGCTGCAACAGGTCACAAGATTGGAGAAACTCCACAGTTATTGACACCTGCTGCTCTTGCCAGCTGGAGTTCAAACAGCTTCCAGCTGACACTATCAAAGTTCACGCTCTGGAAAAGTCCTTTTGCAGCAACAAAACATTCTCCAGTGTTGTTGCCTATGGAAGATACTGTTCTAATGGCAGTGTAAAATTGCTCAAAGGATGTGTTCCTGCAGTGGAAGGCTTACACATCCTTTCCTTCTGTGTGCATGCACACAGCTTATTTTAGAATCGTGGTCTGCCTGTGTCAGTATAACTTTTTGGAGAAAACTGGTACCAGCATTGCTCCCCATTCTAGGAAACTTCCAGAATTCTTTAAGTAGTAACTGAGGAGGAATACAATTAGGGACTATAAAGTCATGCATTAAACAAAAAAAACCAAAGAGAGGATGATAGTTTACTGCCTTTCCTAATTCAAAATGAGTATGCATTGAATGCAATTATGAAGTATGTAGTCAAAATAAGAGTGGATTTTTTTATACAACATGCAGTTAAAGCTGTAGAACTCATTGCCACAGAATGTTGTGCATCTACCTCCCTCCAAAAAATACTAGTCTGACAGAGATTAAACAAGTTGTCAGGAAATACCTCTGTTCAGCTTATGCAGTAAACATTGCCTACAAGCTGAAGAGGACAGGAAGCAAGCTGTTTGGTTCCCTTATTGAATCAAGGCAAGGTAAAACTTATAGGTAGAGCACTATTGAAAACATGCTACTTGGTCCCAATGTGTGTGTGTCGCATTGCTGGTAACTTGACTAGGAGTCAAGTCATGTGTCTGTATGCTACACGAATGTCGGCAAGGCTCTTAGCTTATCCTTGAGCATCTGCTAATTCATAATCACATCTACTTTATCACCACTAGAGGCTCCTCCAAGTCATGCTTTGGATTCATTTCTGTGGCAGGAAGCAGCTTGTGCTCCAAATAGCATTCAGATGTCAGAATCTGTCACTGTAGCACCTCTTTACAAGCAGTGACTTAATTTCTTTTTTTTTTTTTTTTAATCAAAATACAGCCATTCTCTTGGAACCATGGCCAAACCTAGATCATCTGTTTGAACAGTTACTGGTCATTAACTACTAATGAACCTTAAAGCATCGGCACTTAGAAGCTTGTTGTGTTGCTTGCTAGTAGGTGGAAAAAACAGGCATGAAAATATTTAATGAGTGAGGGTAAATAATTTTCTTTCAACATCAACATATTTTATCCTAGCATAGGTAAGGCTTTAATTATCAGAACAGGTTATTTTATGGTTCACAGGCTTCATTGTGTAACTGGGATAGGTTTCCCATGACAGGGCTGCACTTAAAAAACACTATTGACTTTTGCTGCAAATTGCTTATTACTGCATTGTAATTTGATAAGAGTGTATCAGGTGCAGTGTGTCTTATCTAACGACCTAACAACATGAAGACTTAAGTTTTCAAGAATTAATCTGGTAAGACAGGAAAGGATACCATCATGGGATTGTCCAGCCTACAAACATGGTTGAATTGTCTATTTTTTGCCAGTCTTGGGGTTTGGTAGCCTTGACTTATTCCATACACAATCAAATCTAGTGCTCAATGCTAGCTTTGTGCAGATGTATGGGTGTCATTTTTATCAGGATGGAAAAAGAGAACCTAGTTTCCAAACTGACTCTATGGATGCTACAATTTCTGAGTGTGGAAGTGTGATGGAGCACTGTACTTGAGTTATCGGACACACAGTGTGCCTTCTTATAAGTGGTCTCTGTAGTCACAGGTAATTACATATGATGATACTGTTATTGAGAAAGTGGAGGAGCTTTTAGGTGAGTCTTTGCAGGAAGGCAGTGTACCTTGTTTCTGAGGAGGCTTCAGCATAGTAAGTTGCTGTGTGGCTACTGGCATACCCATGGGAACACTTTGGAAGGTAAAATTTTGTGTGTTTCTCTAGTATTTAGCTAAACTTTTAAGACCTTAAAAGCAGAGCTGAAAAATAAGTTATCCAAGAGTCATGAGAAGGTAGATACCAGAAGGGTCTAAACAGAAAATGATGTCTTGTCGTTGTTGAGACGGACGTGACACATAAAGACTTACCACAACAGCTTCCGGTCAAAGAAAGGAACTACTCTTTCTTTTACAAGGCCTCTTCTATGCTATTTCTAACTTTCGTGTCATATATCTAATGGCTCCTGATTCACCACCCTACAATGTCATTGGCTACCTACAGTTAGAACAACATCTTGCAATAACACCAGCTGCGAGTCTCTTATTGTCTTTGTTTATGGTTCTTGCTTGTTTTGAGCTAGAATCGATGCCTGTGAACCAAGGCAAACTATCAGTTGCCACTGCAAGTTAGTTCTCAGTACAAGCCAGCAGTTCCCACAATGTCTCACAGCAGAAAATTTGTTCTGTGTGGAAGTTCTCTTCCCCCCACCATTGAGATATCACCTGTTCCTACAAATCTTTATTGCTATAAATGCAACATCTCTTGCAAGACCTCTTGCTCTCAGTCTGATACAGCAGTTTGTCTTGTTGCTCACCTTAGGCTGGCCTGCTTTTTTCCCCATTGCAGGGTTTGGGGGCTGGCTTCTTTTCATCAACACTCCGGTTCTTACTAAGAGCAGACTAGATCTACCACAGATCTTGTCGTGTTCCCTGTTATGCCACTTATGCGTGATCTGTCACACAACTTTTTTCAAAAGTTAAGTCAGATATGACACTTCAAATCAAGAGCAATATCTATGATATGCTTAAATGCAGGAAGAAAAATGAGTTCTAGTTAACCTTCAGCTCCCTTCTTAGTATTGGCAGAAAATAGTGCATAATGTGAAAACTACTTTAAGGGTTGCTTTTAGTCACACAATTGTTCAACTTTCGTTTGACTTTCCTGCAAGTTCCGTCTTTCTTTGTCCAAACTGTAAGATCTTTTCCTGTATTCTCATCTTACATCTGTCTCATTAATTTTTTTGCCGTTGACCTTAATCCTCTTAACCTGTGGTAGGCTTAAGTGGTTCTTCCTGACTGCTACTCTTACCCTGTATGCCTTCAAACTTAATGGTTCCAATTAATTAAATACAAGCTTGAATTTCAAGTCTCTGTATTTTTGTACAAGTCTCTGTATTCTTCTTATTCAAGCCTCATTTGACTGCAGTAGTTCTGCTTTTATAAGAAGTATAAATGATACCTTAAATTATGCTGCACTGCAGATGACTCAACCTGCTTTGCTCCCTTTTGCTGGCTCTTTCAAGAGATTTTTTTCAAGCGAATTGAGGTTTCTGGCTTTATCTGGATGTTGTAGTAGTAATTGACATGGCAACTAGTTGGAACATAGGTAGAAATACCAATGCTAGCTTTCACTTCAATGTTGTACTTTTCTCTTGTATATCCAGTAAAGTTTTACTGGTTGTAATGCTGTGACCTCCAAATCCTCTGAAGCACAAGACAGGGGTGAAAAGAGGTGAAGAATGACAGAATGCTGAATGCCTCTTTAATTTGGCTCCTCACTAGCAAAAAAAAAAAAACAAAACTCACCCAAAACCTGTTACTGTAGAAAGAATAGCCTGAGGAGCAAGGATGGCTGTGTGCGTGGCTCATGCAGTTATCCAATCAAACTTTAAACTTGGTCTGCTCAGAGCAGTCTATGATAATGAAGCTGTCAGGTGCATCATGCAATAATGTGAATATTTGCCTTTGTGTCTCAAATATAAGCTTCTCACTAGCAGATCGTTTCTGACACACTGCTGGCTCCCACAGTGAACTGGAGGATGCTGGGCAGGGGGCAGCTTGTACTCATGCATCAGACTTCATCTGCAGATCGTAGACACTTTACAGGTGGGTGGTACAATGGGTGGGGCTATGCATAGTACAGTTGTATCTTTATAGGGTTATACATCTAGACCAACACATTGCTGATTAGGTCTCCACACTAGGAGATGGTGCTGCTGATTTAGCTGTTTGCTTGGAAGTGGTACAGTCCAGTAGACTTGCTTGCTGCTGCTGAGTCTGCCTAGATTTGCTGCCTGTGTCCAGCTCCAAACAGGGAGGGCTTATGATCAGTAATGCAGTGGCTGAAAAACAAGTGACAAGGCTGCAAAAGTGCTTAGTTGGCTTCTGCATGGCAGCCAGCATAGGTGAGATTTCAACTGCAGTTCCTAAGTGCTGCCGTTCAGCTTCCAGAAGCCTGTGCCCCTTGTTTAAAGAAAGGCTGCTGGTATTCCAGCTTGAGAAGTCTCATCAGAAAGCTGCTGCCTGCCATGCTGGGAAAGGCAAAGTTGTGTAACACTGCAGCACAGTGCTAGGGTTTACACTTACAATGCTATAAATATGTCTTTCCCCTTGCTGCTTATGAAAGAGGTGACTGCATCAAGACCTGCCCTGTGTTTTTTGCAGAATATGTGATGGGCTGCCCCTTGAGGAGAGCTTTCCTTTTGCATCCAGCCTGGTTGGTATAGGAAGAGAATCAAGGCAATTAGTCATTCACTGACTCATGAATGGTACTTGTTTAAAGAATTGGCTAAAAATAGTAAAAACAGGCTGAAGGAAAGGGTGTTCTCATATTGAGCTAGCTTGGACATCTCTTCACTCAGCAGATACAAATGGTATGACTTGCTTCACAGAGGAACAAAACAATCTGCTGTGTTTTGCTAAGGATGCAAATGTGGGAATGAATAGGTGAGTTCACAGACACTCTGTCCAGCCTTATTGAAAATTGGGATATGTTTTGGCCATGATTGCTGACAGAATCTTGAGGGTTTGGAAGGGATCTTAAAGATCATCCAGTCCCAACCCTCCTGCTCTGGGCAGGGACCTCCCACTAGACCACATTGTTTAAAACCTTATCTAGCCTGGGCTTGAACACTGGAAGGGATGGGGCATCCACAGCCACTCTAGGCAATCTGTGCCAGTGTCTTACTACCCTCATGATAAAGAATCTACTCCTAATATCCAGCCTAAATTTCCTCTCGCTGTTTGTGCCCATTACTACTTGTCTTATCTATAGTTACTGATGAAGAGTCCCTCTCCAGCTTCCCTGTAGACGCCTTCAGATACTGGAGGGTTCCTATGAGGTTTCCACACAACCTTCTCTTCTCTGGGTTGAACAGCCTCAACTTTCTCAGTCTGTCTTCGGGGGGAGGTGCTCCAATCCTGTCAACTTTGTGGCATCCTCTGGACTTGCTTCAACACTTCCACAGCCTCTATATTGGGGGCACCAGAACTGTGGGATATCACAAGAGTAGAGGGGACAATGACCTCCCTTGACCTGCTGGCCACGCTCCTTTGGATGCATCCCAGGATACATTTGGCTTTCTGGGCTGCAAGCGCTCACTGCTGGCTCATGTTGAGTTACTCATCAACCACCACCCCAAGGCCTTCTGTGCCGGGCTGCTCTCAGTCACCCA
Organism: Acanthornis magna; assembly: GCA_036785705.1. NCBI lineage: Eukaryota > Metazoa > Chordata > Aves > Passeriformes > Acanthizidae > Acanthornis > Acanthornis magna. The sequence goes on from JAWUZG010000036.1 coordinate 2,037,098, forward strand.
CTTCTCTGTGTATGTTCCTGATACTGCCAGGTGTAGGACCTCACACTTTCCTTTGTTGAACTTCATGAGGTTTGCACAGTCCCACCTCTCCAGCCTGTCCAGGTCTCTCTGGATGGCATCCCTTCCCTCCAGAGTGTGGCTGTACCAGACAGCTCAGTGTCATCAGTGAATTTACTGGGGGTGTCCTTAATCTCACTGTTAAGTTACTAGCGTGAGTCTGAAGTATATCATACTCTCTCACAGTCAACCATTTCATAGATGTGCCTGTGTAAATCTGCTTCAAGAAAGTATAAATTACTTTCCCAGTAAAACAAAATTCCAAAAGATGAGATTGAGCAGGATGTTGATGTCATAGGCTAATTCATTTGTTAAGAAAAGAGACAGTCTTTTGAGCTCTGAAGCCTGGCAAGTGGAGAGAGGTGCCCAGAATGACAACACTCTACTTATGTAGTTGGAGGACTTCCACACTTGATGCCAGATGCCACTAATGTACCATGATACTTTGAATAAGTATTCTCAAATATTCCCACCACTGCTCCAACAAAACTGTTGTTTTTACAAATGGAAAGAGATGGAAAATTGCATTTTCTGAGGTGGACAGAAACTGTTTCTAGAATAGCTACACTCATGTTAGAGTTTTACTAGTTTAGGTACCAGCATCATCAGTTATATGTGCTGTAGGACTATTTCAAGTTCCAGCTTCTGCTCTGAAGCAAAAATGTAAGAGGAGATGCGTGATTTGGTGTAAACTTTAGATGTGGTATCCCCAAGTATCTCTGGCTCCTTCAGCAAATATCAGGCTGGACAGGGAAACTTAAATTTCACACATTTGGAGTTATTCCTTTTTTGTCCGAATGGGAGAGTTGGTGTGTTTGTACAGGTAAAATTAAGAACTGAGTTATCTGTTTCTGCCTGGAAAATAGTCATGCAGAGTAGCCTGTCTGCATAACACACACACACGGTGACCCTGATCTCAAGCCAGTATACAGTCCGTGGGCAGTCTTAAGGCATCAGATCCAAGAGCACAATCTCTACACGAGGCCTTCAGCCATGGCAGAAATCTCCTAACATGTGGTCTGTCACAATCTCTAATATATTCCATCTTAATCTTTTTTTTCTGCTAAAATCAGGCCTGATCCTGGAGTGAAGGTTAAATTGAGGGTGGAATCTAGTAATATTTCAGCATGGGAATTCCTGGGAAAATACATAAAACCTCAATATGATGTCATCTTTCTCCCAAGGGAGTCCAAATTTGCTTTAGTGCTTGGCTCCTGTGTCAAAGCTCAGTAAAGCTGTTGGACCAGCAGCTTGCCCCATGAAAGAGGACCAAGTAGTTCTGTTTGGTGTTGTATCTTAAATAGCTGCTGGTAATGGCCTTTTCAGTGATGAGATGGCAGACAAGTGCAAAAATTGAGTAAAAATGGGCAGGTTGTAGAATAAATACTTTGATGTTTCTGGTTGCCACTGTCTCCAACTCGATATCTCTTGCTAATGCTGCATCTCCTGCACCTGTTGAAATGATAGCATTTTCTGTAGCATCATGAAAAGTCAAACTGACAATCAAAGCAGTGCAAATGGACCTGGCAGTTGTTAGGTGAGTGTAGGTGGGTGCTCCTGTAATCCGTCCCTTTTTGTGCTTTTGTCTGGTTTAGATAACTTGCCGACAATCTCAGCTTTATGAGCATAGCTACATGGACAGATAAATTCTTAATAACATCTTACTGTTAAAAGAAGTTCTGGTGAAAGGAAATCTAGTTTGTACCAGAGGGAATCTTCCATTGAAAACAACACATTTAGTAGTACCCCAGATAACTAAATTAAGAAATGTATACGAGATACGATTTAGTGTGAAACAAGAATGGGCTGGTGCCTGTCAAATCAGTTTCTGATTGTGTAAGCTAGCCTTAATTCTTGACTCATCATTGCCCTGCTGTCTTGTGGCTCTATTTTCTTTTTCGTTCAGATGCTTCATGTGCTTCCCATGAGATCATGAGTTCATTATTCACATTCAGATCTTTGTGAGTTGAATTCCTTATGGAACAGTGGAGGTAATGCAGAGTATAAGAGGTTTGCCATTCCTGCAAATTGCCACTGCAGCACCAAGGGAGTTTTCACGACTCACAAGGCTTAAGTGACCTGATCACTCGTCTTGAATCAGGGGTTCAGTTCTCCTGTTCTCTGAAAGCACAACAGATGCCAGTAAACACTGATACAGTGCTGCTGGGAAATGAAGCAATAACTGGGTTTAAAATACCAGGCTAGCACCCAGCTCTGCCACAAGAAATTACTTAGGACATAAGTCATAACTGGAGCTGCAATAGCAGTGTTGATCCTACATTCATTTTTACCTCACCAAATAATTGACAATGCAGTGGGGCTGACTATAATGCAGTTTTACGTGTTCTGAACTAGATGACACCGAAGTGCTTTCAGCTGCACTGCTGTGAGAAACAGGCTGCTGGTACTGACTGCTGACCTCTACTGAACATGCACATAGTGTTTAATACTGCATGCACTAATCCAGGCTTAATGTGGAAGAGGAGATTCCATTAAATGAATTTTTTAAATGCTTGATGCACCAGAAGCAGAAAAGGGCATTTTGTGGGATTACATATGAACTTTACCCGGTAGTGGCCTGTAGTTCCTGTTCTCACCTTTCTTGCATGTTCAGTGTGTGGAGCAGTCAGCAGGAGTGCAGTGGGGAGCCTGGTTGTGCCCCTTAAGAAGGAAAATGAGGAGGCTTTGTGCTGTATGCAAGTCTACCAGGGCAGGTGGGTGATCTGTAAGAGACCTTGGGGTACCTGCACAGAGTCATTAGGAGCTTATCTGTGGGCTGGCTGTAGCAGTAATTACAAATAATGGCAAAATAACTTAAATACTCAAAGCACTTCCTTTGATCTTAAATACAATTTGCTGAAGGTCCTTGGCCTCACTGATGCCGAGTTTTAATAGAGCTGGCATTAAGCTTGTGATATTTTGAAATAAAAATAATTTCTAAATGGCACTTCCAGGAACACCAAGCATCTGCAGTTTGTAAAAGTTGCTGGTGCTCCCCTTTATCTTCAGATCAGATCAGTTGTGATCCTGGTGGCCCTCCAGGAAATGTGTGTGCTTCCCTCATGGCCTGTCTGCACTGGGCAGGTAGGATGGATTCAACATTCCTTCCCTTGCTGCCTAAAAATCAGGGTTCTCAGCTTTGTCAGCTTGAGACAGGTGTAAAAAAATCAGTGTTAGACTTGTGAAGTGTCGTTTACAGCTAGCTGGAGCAAGGGCTGAGGCTAGGAGGGAGGCCTGCCTGTTTTAGTCCCAATGGCCACACTGTTGCTCATCCAGGCCAGATGCTCTTGGCTGCCACTCATGTTCAGCTGCTGTCAACTAGTCCCACTATGTCCTTCCCCACCAGGCAGCTTTCCAGCCTCTCTGCCCCAAGACTGAAGTGCTGTGTGGAGTAGTTGTGACCCAAGTGTTAGTGTTGAGTCAAGTGTGTGACAAGATCTCAAGGAACAAAGTCGCTGTAATAGTTATTCGTTGGTGACTGAATCAGTGAATAATTCAGGGGTTGGCAGAAATACTAGGTTTGTAATTTCAGTCACATAACGTAAGATCTAGTGAGATTATGCGTTTTTCTGGAATACGTAGCAGAACCTTTGGCTTTGTCTTATCCAACTTAAAATTAATGAACCTGAAGTGCAGTCACTGTTGAAAATGCGGGGAAGCAGTAAAATTGGAAATAAAGTGACTATGCTGGTAGCAATATTCTTAAAATATGTGCTGTGGTGTAATTTGGAAGTTAAGTTGGAGTTCTTGTGGCAGTAGCTGTGAATGCCTGTAAAGGTCTGTATCTTCTGCCAGGCTGGCTTATTTGGAAGAGTTTATTATTTTTCTAGGGAGTATAAACATGACTAGTTATAAACTGGGGAAGGGAGGGATGGGTTGATGACTGGTCTTCACCTTCCTGGCTATGGAGTATGTTCAGTGATGTCAAAGAGCCATGGCATGCAGTTGGCTAAAATCAGCACCAAGACAGGATTATTTCTGTTCTGTTTAAACTCAGTTTGAGGAGTCAAGCACATGGTGAATGCAGTAAATGTTGGAAACTTGCAGGGGGAAGACTGAGCTGCATCTTTAGTGCTCCAAAATTAGTTTGTGTGGCTGTAACTGAGCTAACAAAAAACTCCCTGAAAACTCTGCCACTCTCTAGTACCTAGCAGTCTGGCTGATCTTAACAGATTTTTTTTCCTTATATCAATGAAATTGTAGTGGAAAACCATTCTGTAAGTTTTATTTAAAGTTAAGTTTATTGCTTAATTTGATCTTTTTTTTTTTTAACATCTTTAGAATCAGGCTTTCAGTGAGGGGAAAAAAATTACCTGTAATTGTGGCTGTTGCTGCATCTTTGCAAGCAGTCTTGCAGCTTGTCTTGGAAATTCTTGGCTTGCTTAACCCACACAGAAACTCAAATAGCATTCCATGAGAGCAGAGTGGGCTTACGTAACTTTCCATGGTTTCTCTTGCAGAAGAGATGAGGTAATTTTCTCAGGCCTGTTTGTAATGGCCTGGAAAAGTGGTTTCACTTTCAAATTCTGGATGATCTCACCATGGGGATTTGACAGTGGTGCTCTTTTGGTTTGGAAAAAAAATCCCTGCCTGTAATGTGAGGTTTTCTGTTTTGGGGGCTTTTGACTCTGAAATCAGGTCTATAGAGAAGCTTCACTTGCTTTATGCTCCAGCACTGCATCTCAGTGTGCTGGAGAGCTACTAGTTAGAAATAGCTGATCAACATGTAATGTGACTTGGTTCTCTAAATATGTGATGGATTACAGGGAAGTTTGGTTCTTAGCTGCCTGTGTGTGGGAAGGAAAGATTTCTCTTATTTCTCCAGTTGCATTTTCTGTTCCTAGAGCTCAAGAGAATCCTTCATGTGACACACCACCACATTCCATAGCGATAGTTATTGTAGGTAGGTAGTTCTTTTCTACTGAAGAGTTGTGTTTGTCAAAGAGGATTGAGAAGTTTGGAACAGTCTTTCAGGATCAATGGCTTCTGCATGGGTCTGCATCACATACAGGGATGATAACAAGCGTGTCAGGCTGAGCTTTTGGAGTGGTCTTCTTGAGACAAAACCCTCAGGGTTAGACAATTTGAAAGCAGGGGGTGTTTACTGAATGGAATGAGACCTGCACTACTTGAACATCTGTGTGGGTTATAAGCATGGCAATGCTAGCACTCTACTGGCATAATATTTTTTTGTTTTGGTCACCTAGAAACCATGCAGGTGTAAAAGACAGATTTTGCTAAGAAGTCTTGTAGGTAGTTCAGCCCTGAGTTTTGTTGTCTCTTGTATTTTTAATCTCAGTCCTTGTGCTGTTTAATGTGTTAGATCTCACAAAACTGCGTGTAAACCCAGGAATGTGCTTTCTTGGGAGAATCCCAGTGTCTGGAGGAATCTGCAGCTATATGATGCAAGCACTTGAATTGGAGTGAATGTGCTCTGTCCTGGGTACATCTCTGCTCTGCTCCCAGTGCAGGGGAGCATGTTAAAGGCCAGGCATGTCCTTGCTGCAGCAATGTGTGGTGACAAGAACTGTCTTCTGCGGCGGTGTGGTGACAAGAGCCATTCACTCACTGCTCTTGGAGTAATGCCATTTGTGCAACTGACTATGGGATTGTTTAAGTGAATCATAAATCTCTTGGCTGTGAGCATGCTGTGACAAATGACTGTGGGGTGAGGACTCAGTGCTGCTGTAACATACAGTTATGAGTAGGCATGTACAGACCATAAGGCCATGTGAGCTGATGAATTTCTTTCATGAAGGTGAACAGAAAACCTTCTTTTCTTGACTGCCTAGCACTCTAACCCCATAAAATTGGGGTAAATAGCAAGGTAAAGTTCTATGCTGGTAAGTAAAATTGTAGCCAGCTACTTAACACCTCAGTAATCTATTTGTTTGATTGTCTGCTTCTGTGTACTATGGAATAAAACTTCCCATAGCTTGTCTTGTTGAACAAATGGCGTGGTTAGGTACTTAAGTAGAAGAGGGTGACCTGGAATTCTGCTCTTACCACGTGATTCTTGGTTTTGGGATCTCTTCTTGCATTCTCAGTTGCTCATGAGCCTGGCCATGGGTCAGGGACCAGGAGATGCTTCTCTGGAGTACCCCCAGGGGGCTGGGAGTGGGACGTTTTGGTGGGTTGAGCAGTCCCAAGGAAAGGGTTTGTGCTCCAAAGTGCAACAAGCAGCATGCAAGTCCACCTTCCAGAGAGGAGTATTTTGGGCACTTGATCAGTCCAGATTCAGACTGCTGTGAATGGCAGGACAGCACAGAGATATTAATATCCAGTGCTGGGAATCTCTGCAGCCTTCCCCCAACCGACTCCACTCAGAGCTGTGTGCCACAGCTGATTGTTGACCACTGCAAGATGTTTGCTGTCTTTGCTCATCAATATTCCTCAAGATGCACTGATTTATTAAACAGACACAGATTATATTGAGATTTCAAAAATGCCTGTAGTGGCAAAACACGTAGTATTAGAAACACAGGGGGATGGAAGAGCTTAACTTTCAAACAAAGGCAAAAGAACTAGAATGAGTTATGTAACAATTTTTTTCCTCATGGGAAGAGTAATTTTAAATATTTGTACAGGCAAATATAAAACTAATTGATTCAGCTTAGTAAGCATTTTTCCATCTGCTTTTGAACCCAAAAAGACAGCAGTAGTATCTTGAGTTAAAACTTTTCTGGTATATTTTACCCTGTTCAACAGCAGCTGTTGAATAGTATTTCTTGAATTAGGACGTGGTAAATGCCTTTTGGCTTGTTTTCTGAGCATTACTAGCCCAGGTGATTAGATTTTTCTTGTTCAGTTGTCTTGCTCATAAGAAATTGTATAGTTATACTGTGGGGCCACATGGGCATTAGTTTATAAAATGAGCAATTCAATAGCCTTAACGAATTTTTTTCCCAGTCTTTTCACTGTAGTTGTTGCTTGTTGGTCTTTTTTGTTCTCTGTCATAACTAAAATATTTTGCTTTTTTCAGGCTCACATTAAATTTCCTATTGACTATCCATATTCACCACCTACCTTCAGATTCCTGACCAAAATGTGGCACCCCAACATTTATGAGGTAAGGTGTTTTTTACACAACTTTTTCTAGGGTGTGTGAGAGAGCTTTCTGCTTCCTTAAACTCAGTACATGTATGGGTCACATCCAGAGGGTAGCCAAGGCTGTGGACTATCAATAATTGGATTGCAATACAACTACGCAGCAGGTCCAGAAGGGGAATGATTCTATATAGAGGCAATTGGTTCAATACCACTCAGTTTCATAGAGCTGTATTTGAAGGCTGAAGGCCTGTTTTGGCTCAAAACTTGACTTTTAGTGGAGGTCAGCCAAATCCTTGCTGAACTTTTGGATATCCTAGAAGAATGTCAACCTGCTAAGGAGCACTAGTTGAATAGTTTGGGGGAGCTAAAGGCCTTACAAAATGTTCCTGTCAGTGCAAGTTTGTCATCTTACCACAGGTTTTCTTATGAGAGGTTCTGCAGGCTTCCTTTGAACCCACTTGAAAGCAGAAATGTCATTCTATTCTGTGCTGTGAACAAACGAAGGTTTCAGTTGATGGCTTGGGCTTGGAAAGCCCTTTTCTAATTAAGTTCTTGCTGCTAAATGCCCAGCTTGGAATAGGTGTGCTTCAAATAGATAGATGAGAACAGTACTGATGGCTTAGTAATAAATGGCAAGAAACCTTGCCAAACTTCAGTGCAGAACAGAATTGTAATCGGCTTTAATTATTGACTGATCAGGGGATTGCCCTAAGTCCAGGGACATCCTCAAATCAGTTATCTGACAGTTTTCTGACATGGGCTTTGTACTTGGCACAGGATCTTGCATGTAGCCAAGGATGGTGTTTCTCTTTAAGGTTCTATTTCAGTTACATGGAAGTTTGATCTGTAAATAAAGAAAACTTTGAAATCCTCAGATTATTGCAGACCCATGCTGTGGGTATTGATTCTGTAATCCAGAAATCCGTATGGGGGGGGTGAGTAGGAAATGGTTACCAAAATGAAATGTACAAAAACAAGCCTTGGAAAGGACCTCTCCTGGTCCTGGTGGGAAAGGTGAAAAATTGACTAAAAACAACTGAAGGTAGGAGGAGAAACTAACCCAAAACTTGATGTGTGTGTTTTTGGGTTTCCTCTTCAAATACTGAAGCTCTCAGCTTTGGGCTTTGTGTTCATAGCCATATTTCTTGTAGCTGAGGGAATCTCAAGCAGCTTGCAGACTGTTTTGGAAACAACATTTAAGCAATGAAGATGAGGCACTGGGATAATTCCCGATGAAACTGAGACTATCTCAGCAAAGTGCTTGAGGTTTGAGGGTTTTTCAGGAGGAGGGGGGAAAAAGCCCTCTTAGTGCAAGGAAGATGAAAGAAAGTAGCAGTTTAGAGAATCTGCTGGTAGGACCAGATGGGGAGGCTGGGGCTGACATTCTAGTTCTGAGCAATGAGACTTGAGTAATATGGTTTTTTCCCATCTCTGGTTTACTTGGGCCACCTAATTAAATTTTGGTTAAACTGCATTCACTTGCTCTTTATTTTTGTGACATAACAATTCTCAGTCCTGATAGAAATGTAGGCTATTTCTCAATGGCACATAAATACCCCATTCTCCTTGTTTATATCTTTAAAAAATGTGTATAGGCAAAGGGTTGGCCCCTGGCTATCCTGATCCCTAGAACCTTGTGCTGATCTCATCAGGCCCCATTATACCTTTACCCTTCCAGACTCTAATGCAATGCAATTTCCAAATATGTAATGCTGATTGTTGCAAGAGGAAAACTTCTCACATCCTTGCTCCCCTCTATATCTTCATATTGCCAAATATCTGCTTGAAAATGGGTAAAAAGCAAAAACTAATGGAAATTATAAATAAAAGCGGAGTAGACTGAACATAATCTAACGTTAGTAAAGTTAACTTAACCTTGGAATGATACTAAAAAAATTCCAAGATTTCACAAGCCTGTTGGAGTCCTAAAAAGGAAACTGCCTTATAGCAAACTGTTCAGCAACCTAAGTATGTGCTTTGGAATTCAGCAGCTCCAGGTGCTGCATTGCTGTGTTCTTGACTAAAATCTGCTTCAAAGTGACTAGGGCCTGCTGGATTAGCATACCTGGTGGGGTTGGTGCACCACTGAAGTCTGGATATGGATCACAACCCTCCAGGTGGGCTGCTGCTATCTGTAGCTGTGATCACTGGCTTGGGCTCAAAGGCACAGATGCTGTTGCTGTGAGCAGCCCTGCTCTGCACTCAAGCAGTGTTGGAAGGACCTGAGACTAGGTGTGTGGGGAGCTGCCAGCCTGGAGTCCTGAAGAGAGCTGATCCTGTCATCAGCCTGTGCCTTGACCAGGGTGACAAGGGACAGCATGAGTGCTGCCCCCCAGCTGGGGCTGTGCCTCCTGAAGGTGTGTGGCTGTCTCTAGGGACTTGTGATTCACCCCACAGATGGCTGCAAGGGAGAGCAAAGCCTGTGGGGCCCGGAGAGGCCAACGTGTGCTGGCCTCGGGCCTCATCTGCACTTTTGCCCCATCCTGCAGTTAGGCACTGGGACCACACGAGTCCCTGGAGCCTGCCTCAGTGGAGGGTATCAGCTGTGGTGGATACTGCTCCAGCACTCCTACAAAGCACTTGTGTCAGAGTGCAGTTGCTGATGGAGAATTGGGTTGACAGCTTTCTTAAATAGGCATTATGGAACTTTAAATCTATATTCAAGCCATAATACTGGTGAGTAGAACACATATTGAGGATTATGTGGCTGTATGGCTCCCATATGCTGCCAGGATATTCTTCCTCCCGCATGCTGCAAGGGATTTTCAGTGAAACCTTCAGAGAGCATCTCTTGCTTTTTCACCTGGTATTTTGAACAGCTGTGTCCTTGGGGAGCAGTGTAAGCCTGCCCCACACCATCTGTTCAACATCCATGTCCTGGGAGAAGTAATATTTTCGTACCTGAACTAGTAGATGGTGATTAAACCTTTCAATTAAAAAATTCGTGTAGCTAACTCAAGCTACCACTGGGAACACAAATTTTTTTTAACCCTACTTGGGCTCTCCTGTGATTAAAGTTTATGTCACTGTGACAGTGGTACTTGCTATCTGCAGACAATTTAGTTTTATGTTACATTATTACTATTTTTGCTTGCTTTGCTACATTCTTTAGACCCCTTGACTTTAGATTGGGTCTTTTTGCCAGTTTTCAGGCTAACACTTGTGTATAAATAAAGTAGATCTAGGACAAACTCAGAACCATTTCCAGTCCTTGTTGGTTTTTACTGGCACTTGGGTGTTCATATCAACAAGGTTAAACTGCTCAGAGTGGTGGATTTGAGTCATCAGACCTCAGCCTCCAGCCAAGCTATTCTCAGTGCTTTTTTCTGTCTTGCAGAATGGAGATGTATGTATTTCAATTCTTCACCCACCTGTAGATGATCCACAAAGCGGAGAGCTGCCATCAGAGAGGTGGAACCCTACCCAAAACGTCAGGTAACTGTTCATATGTTGTGCATATCTCATGCAGTGGTGACCTCAAAGGCCTGGCATCTCTACAAGACCTAATGCCTATATTGGGAGGGAATTTAAGGCTTTGTGGGGTTTAGGGCTTGAATCAAGAGGGAACCAGACATACCAATCTGTCTGAACATACTGGAGTTCTGTGTCCTCATACTGGGCTGACAGTGTAGAGCCTTCTGTTCTGTTCACAGGATTTCATGCTCTTAAGGCAAATTATCTCAAATGTTCAAGCCTTTCCCAGTCACTGTTATCTTCTTCAGGATACCACTGGTGGAAAAGTATGTGTAATGGGTGCCAGGTGCCCATCAAGCTGCTCTATTACTCCCCAATGGAACAGGGGAGAGAAAAAATAACATGGAAAACAACTGGTAGGTTGAGATAAGGCAGTTTCCTAAAGCAGAAGTGAAAGTTTGTGTGTGCAGAAGCAAAGGGGAAAAAAAAGATTAATCTCTACTCACCACTGGTGAGCGATGTTCAGTCACTTCCTGGGAAGCAGGGCTTCAGTACATGGAGTGGCTGCTCCAGAAGGCAAACATTGTAAAATAGCAAATGGCCCCCTTTCCTCCTCTCTGGCTTTTGTGTCTGAACTGATGTCATATGGTATGGAATATCCCTTTGGTTAATCGTGGTCAGCTGGCCAGTTGTGTCTCATCCCAGGATCTTGCCCCCTCCCAGTGCCCTGATGGGGGAGTGGGAATGTTAGAGAGACAGCACTGATGCTGTGCCAGCGCTGCTCAGAGGTAGCCAAAACACTGGTGTGTTACCAACACCTTTCTAACTATGAATGCAAAGAACTGAGGGCTGCTAAGGGAAAATGAGCTGCAGCCCAGCCAGACTCAATACAATCTCCACTCCTGATTCCATGCCATTTGTGTCATACTTAGATCCTACATAGTTTATCTATCTTCCAAGTGCTCCATTTTATTTATTTCTCATTACTGGAATCCCTTCTAACCCACACTTGCAACTTAAACTACATCCTTGAACCATCTCTGTACCAAACATACATTTCCATTAACTACTATTCCCCTGTCCTTTTACAGATAGATATTATTTTCCTGTTTCCTGGGCTTCCTCCACCCCTCCAGATCCATGCCTCAGGGTGGGTGGTCAGGACAGGAGAAGCAGCACACTTGATCGTTGGGCACCAGCAACAGCCTGGCTCAGGTCATCATTACATTCTCCTTGCAAAATTCATTCTTCATCAGTTCATGTCATTCCTGCTGCTTTACTTCCTGCAACATGCAACTTATACCACAGATTGTTTTCCCCCCAAGGTTAAATCTCCTCGAGGCACACACCAGGTCTCCCCATCCCTCCACATTACCCACTAAGTACACCCAAGTCCTTGGGCAAAGACAATGCCACAAATGGTTTTCCCTTTTCCCATGGGGATAGAAATGCACACTGACTTCCCTAGCCACTTCCCTATGTGTAACGCAGGGACCTTGTCTCCTTCCACAGCGTCTAGGAGCTTAGTTTGGGCAGGACCAGGGCAGTTAGCAGATTCTCTAGTGTTGACCAGCCAAGCAGCTTCTGTGAAATTAGCATCCCAGTGCTTCCATGCCCCATTGCCTAACACTCTTAACAGTCTTCAAGATCTCTCAATCTTTCCAGAGGCTTGTGGGTAATAAGGGATATTTTTCTGCCCAGGAGTTTGTGAGGTTATTTTGAAAATTATTCCCAATGTCTGACTCAATTCTCTCTGGGATACCATGGCACCACAAAGTGTGTCGCTCAAGGCCTGAGGTCATGTTCTGAGCAGTGGCATTTTTTGGGCCCAGTTTACTGTTTCCAGCATGTTTCCAGCCAGCCACTTGTTGCTTCTCTAACATGGTGAGTATGTAGCTCTTGCCTTGGTGTGTTCGTGGCAGTGGTCCACTGTAGTCAATTTGCCAGGCCTCATCATACTGGAAATCCGGCCAACTTGCCTCTCTTCCAGGGAGACTCCACTCATGTGGCTCGCTTGATGGCAGAACATGTTTCACGTTGGTGGATAACCTGTGTGATGGCCTCCATGGTGGATCCACCCTTCAATCATGAGCCCATGTGTAGGTTGCATCTCTGTCATAGACAAAACAGGCTAGAATTAGATGAATTAAATTTATTACTAACAAAGTCAGAGCAGGATAATAAGAAGTAAAATAAGACCATAAAAACACCCTTCCCCCACCCGTCCCACCTTCCTAGCTCAGCCTCCTACCCCAGCAGTGTATGGAGACAGGGAATGGTGGTCACTGTCAGTTCATCACACATTATTTCTCCCCTTGCTCAGGGAGAGGAGTCATTCCCTCACTGCACTGTGGTGTCCTTCCTGTGGGAGACAGTTCTCCATGAACTTCTCCAACGTGAGTCCACCCCACAGGCAACAGTCCTCCCCAAACTGCTATGGTGTGGGTCACTCTTCCACAGGTTGTAGTCCTTCAAGGACAGGCTGCTCCAGCCCCTGTCTCGACAGGCCACCCACAGGGTCACAGCCTCCTTTGGGTATCCCCCTCATCTGTCCTGGGCTCCTGCAGGGCTGCAGGTGGATCTCTGCTCCCCCGTGCCCTCCCTGGGCTGCAGGGGCACAGCTGCCTCACCATGGGCTGCACCAGGGGCTGCAGGGCAATCTCAGCTCCAGAGCCTGGAGCAGCTCCTGCCCCTCCTCCTACACTGCCCTGGGTGTCTGCAGAGTCGTTCCTCCCACATAGTCTCACTCTGTGGGAACTGCTGGCTTGTAGTGAGAGCTAGCTTGCAGTGGCAGCTGTTAGTTTGCCTCGGTTCACGGGCATGGATTCTAGCTCAAAACAAGCAAGAACCATAAACAATGATAACAAGAGTCTCACAGCTGTTGTTACTGCAAGATGTTCTAACTGTAGGTAGCCAATGACATTGTGGGGTGCTGAATTGAAAGACAATGGATATGTAACATGAATGTTAGAAATAGTATAGAAGAGGCCTTGGGAAGTAAGGAGTAGTTCCTTTCTTTGACCAGAAGCTGTTGAGGTGAGTCTTTATGTGTCGTGTCCATCTCAACAATGCTATCACTCTTCTCTGGACACAATTAAAACTTTTTTCTCCTAAATATGCTATCACAGAGAGATTACCACCCTTTCTAGTTGGCCCAGCCTTGACCAGGGGCACATGTGCCCTTGCTGCTGCCAGGGATTGGCTCTGAGGGACATGGAGGAAGCTTCTGGCAGCTTCTCATGGAAGCCACCCTTGTAGCGCCCCGGCTATCAAAGCTTGGCCGTGCAAACCCAATACAGTGTGGTTTTGAGTATTCCAACCAGTAGAAGAAACTTTGCAGAGTCCTGCCTCTTGTTTGCCTTCCTTGGTTTGTCTCCACCTGTCCACTCCTGCTGAGTGGTGTCATGAGCAGCTGGGTGGTTTTCTTCCTGCCAAAAATACAAAAGATCGGTAAGTACCAGAGGCATTCAGGGCCTAACTTGCCCATGTTTTTGAAACAGCAGCTGAATTTCATCCTCATTACAAACACTATCAAATTAAGAGCTGATAGGTGACAAGCCTTAACTCACAGTTAGGAAACAGCTTTGGGCATAAATTACATATATCACATATACATTTTGAGTGTTTTGTTGTATTCAACCCTAGAGACTGATGTGGAACTTCTCCTGGTGCTCATTCTCTGATTTCTGCTTTCCCTCACCACAGCTGCAGATTTTGGTGCTTATGCTCTTGAAACATCTAGGGCTTAAGGGTGACTTGACAAAACATTCCTCAGCAAGTGAATGTATCAGTAAATGAAAATAAAACTGGTCCTTCAGTGTCAGCCTCCTTCCACCATCACCCACGGGGCTGAGTGTCAACAGAAGCACATCCTGCTGGAGTCCCATCTGGCTTGGGAAAGCTCCAGGGTGTCAGACAAGAGGCAGTAGAGCTGAAGGTGTGGAAGGGAGCTGCTTCTCAGCTGCTGAATAAAGCCTGCCAAGTGTTGACTGTTTGCCCACAGATGTGTGGAGTTGAAGTGTCTGAGGGGGAGAATTCATTCTTCAACTGTGAGAGATCACCTGTGCTTCCACCTCTAAGGGTGTCAAGCAGGATCATTTGTTTTTTTAAACATAATCAGTAGGGACTTTCCCATCACTAGGATCTGGGTGAGGCAGGCGTAAGTAAATAGAGCAAACACCCAGCAAGATGTGAAGGAATGCAGCTCTGATCTGTTTGTTAGAGAAAACTGCTTCCTGTGTCACACAGAGCTGAGTGAGTAGGGGAAAGGCTCAGAGCTGAGCCTCTCTGATCATTTCAGTTGTCCTTCTCCACATCTCCCCTGTCTCCCCCATCCTTGAGCTGCACAGGCCTGGACTCAGAACAGTATTCAGGATGTTGGTGCAGCTGTGTCTCATGCAGATGGGTGATGTACTGCCTCCCTATTGCTTTGTTTCTGAGGATTCCCATTTTTCTTGGCTTTTTTTGCTGCCTAAGATTGGCACAGATGCCACAAACAGCTTGATGCAGTAACATGACTGTCAGTGCAGCCTAGGCCAAAACTTTTAACTTTCTACCAGAGAACAAAAATGCACTAGAGCCAATCTATACCTACCTCTAGAGGTGGCTCTGAGAGGCTACAATGTGGATAGCAGCTGGAATTAAAAAAAAAAAATCCTTTTTCAACAAGGAATATGTGCTGGTTGGAAGCACCAGCCAATCTACATCATGTCTCTTTAGGATGAATTTTTTCTGTCTCTGAGCCTTCTTCAGTTGATACATGAGGAAGAAAGGTCCTTAACAGGTCTGTTTCCTTGAGCATCTGCTGACTGCTCTTCCATGCTAGAGTAACCTTGCCTGAGGGGGAGACAGATCCCTGACAATATCCCAGAGCCTCAGCCTATGTCCAGTCCATGCAGTTTGTATCTGGAGGTTTTCAGTCCTATGTGGTCAAACTTTTTCGGTGGTTTTAGTCCTGTCAGATCCCCCGTGCAGGGGTGCCTTTCTGTTACTGTACCTTGTTCACCCTGCTTTCCCACAGCAACCAGCTGGAGTAGACTGTCCAGTTCTTAAGGATATCAGCAGTGATGGAGCTGATCTAATGTGCTGGTTGGGAATGAAGAGCTCAGAGAGCTTCACCTATAGTACAGTTGCCTTGGTGTATTTAAGTAGCTTTGCAGTGACTTTGGTGTCTGAACACCACAGTGAAAATTGGCTTCTCCTCACTGTGGGTGGAGGTGTGGTAGAGCAGATGCTAAATCCAGATATTAATTCCTGTCCTTGGCCTTCCCTAGACTTTGTTTGTGCTACATGAAAGCTGCTGCATGGTGCTGGAGCTGACATGCTGCATTGCAGCCTGTTTGCAGAGAATCAAAGGCTCTTAAATGAATTCTTGAGATGAAGTAGAAAATGATCTCTTATGCCCATCATTCCTGTCCGATGAGACAGTTTCTTCCAGAGCTGATGTTCTCTTTTCATTCAGAATTATATAATTTAGAAAATAAATTGTGTAAGACTCTCTTGATAGCTTGTGCTGAACAGTATGTTCAGACACAAGTATTTATTTTCAAAACCTTTCGAGATACTCAGTATCCAAACGACCAAGCATTTCCTGGAATTGTACCCAGATATATGGTCTGGTAGATGCACTCTGAACATGCCCCTAAATCAGTGCAAACATGACTGCAGCTCCCAGTCTCCTTTAATCAAGGTCTTCAAAGTGGCTGTTAGGTAATGCTGTGTTTCAAGAACTATTCCCTGTCTCTTGTTTGTCCCTTCCTCTTGAAAGGGAAGCTGTTGCTGGCAGGTCCACTGGGACGGGTGATGCTGTTGTGGTGGCAGCTACAGCCAGTGGCTGGGTGTGGGTGTTTGTGCTGGTTGGGCACTGCGTGAGCGGCAAAGGCTGCATCTCTCAAGTGCGAAGGATTCTAGGAACTGCAGGAGAAAGCTCTGGGCAAGAGGATGGTGTTTGCAGCTGGTAAATTGCTAGCAGAGCAGGGCACCTGGCTAGAAATCCTGGAATCCTGCTAGAAATCCTGCCTGCCTGCCGGGGGTTACGTGACTGGCTCATGCTGGCTCTGCTGAGCACCAGCAGCTGAATCCCGCTGGGCCCTGGCACCTTGCCTGGGTGTTGGAAAGCATCTACACTGTCTTCCCCTTGCTGTGCTTGAGAGCTGCTGCAGCAGCCTGAGTGGAGCTGAGGAGAGCCCTGCCCCAGCCTCAGCCTCCCACCACCTAGCAGGGCAGGTAAAAAGCAGTGCAGCCTTTCCTGATGGCCTTGGGTCACAGTGGTCCTTCTCCCTGTGCAAGGCCTGGTTTTCTGCTGGACGCTGCAAGCCACCAGGACCAGCTCACAGAGCAGGTTTCCAGCCCCACATCACTGGTGGGTGGTGCAGACAAGCTGAATTCTGGTCTGATTGTAGCTTTACGTTCTGCCCTGTCCCAAGCACATGCCCAGAAGCAATGATCCATAGTCACGTGAGGTTTGTGTTGTATCACCATCCCTACACCAATGTCTAGGGTCTGAGGTTCATAAATACCTGCTCTCGCTTGAAACACTGTCCTCAGCTTAAGACTTGATGTTAAACGAGTTTATGGTGCAGCACCTAAAGAAGCTGTGGGCATCCAGAACGCATGACCGCATTAGCTCTGACTCTGCTGTTGTGGTTACCTCTTTCAGGACTATCTTACTGAGTGTAATCTCTTTGCTTAATGAGCCCAACACATTCTCCCCAGCCAATGTGGATGCGTCAGTCATGTTCAGGAAATGGAGGGACAGTAAAGGAAAAGACAAGGAGTACGCCGAAATCATAAGGTAAGCTTTGCCACGTGTGATGCTGGGCAACCACCCTCCTGCTTTGAATCCTGTCAGGCAGGGTGCTTCTAGAATTTGCTGAAACCAGCTTCTTGCAGTAGAATTCAACTTGGGAGTTAATTCCAGCGTCTTACTCAAAGTCCATGCTTCTGGTCCCTCCAGAATTTTCAGCACACAGGAGCAGTGTAAACTTCTGGGGCAGGAGAATAGGGCTGATACATCTTTAAATTGTTCTTTTTTCAGACTAATCCGTCATGATGCTCTGCAAAACCTATTGACTACTAGTAAATCCAAGTCGAAGTCCCCAGTTGTCTTTGAGCCCTGCATTGCTTGGGATGTGATGCAAACTGACTGCATCCTACTAATTTCTGTGCTTAATGCATGCATGAATCATAATCTTGTCCCTCCAATTCAAAGGAGCATCAGTGGGATTTGTCAAGGGCTTGCAGAGCTGGGTTGGATTAGCTGGCAGCCCTGCTCAGTGCTGCCCTTGGAGAAGTCCATGGTTCATCAGGAGCTGCAGGGGGCTGATGTGAGCATGGGCTGCTGGGGAGGGACAGCCCAGCCTGGAGCAGGACTGCTGGCAGGAGGCCACATCTGCGTTGTCTCTGCCAGCTGGGCAGGCAGGATGTGGCCCTGGGTGGGGCCAGCAGGGCTTTGTCTGTGCAGAGGATCCTCCAGCTCCCTCAGCTCTACAGAGCTGGGTGTGCTCCATACACAGGGGGTGGCAGACTGATGAGCAGTGGGTGGGTGAGGGGACAGGCTGCCATCTGCTCCTCACTGCTGGGAGGCAGCAGCCAGGCCTGTCTGGGGTGATGGGAAGCACTTGGCTTCTGCCAGCCCTGAGCTGTGTCCTGGGGTGCTGCCATGCGTTCCAGCTGCTCTGACCCTCCCGTGGGAGCTGAGAGCTGCCTAAGGCTTGTGGGAATTGCAGTTTTGAGCATGCTGGGGGAGAGTTGTCAGTGGTAGAGTCAATAACTCATCCTAGGAAATCCCTGACTATCCCTCTGGTAGCGAATGGAATTTGCTCTGGCCTCTGGCAGATCTCTAATGCAGAGCCCTGTGGAATAACTGATTTCATGTGTTGCTGAGAGCATGTGTGCTGCAAACACCCTTGGCATGCTCCCAAGCCCGGGGCTGCAGGAACCAAATCTGTTTCCAGCGCTGCTTGTGTTGCTTCCAGCAAACCTCAGCTCCTCTGACCCTTGAGCTGCCAGGAGGGCTGGGCTGGGCCCAGGCTGCAGGGGAGGGTGGGGAGTTGAGCCTCTGGCACCGGGCCCTGCTCACTCACGTTCCTGCTGTGTCCTTCTCCCCACAGGAAACAGGTTTTGGCTACCAAAGCTGAGGCAGAGAAGGATGGCGTGAAGGTCCCTACTACACTGGCAGAGTACTGCATCAAAACTATAGTGCCTTCCAATGACAACAGTTCAATTTGCTTTAGCGACGACTTGTACGATGACGACATTGATGACGAAGACGAAGAGGAAGAGGATGCCGACTTTACGATGATGATGATTCTGGCAACGAGGAGTCGTGACCTGTTCCCTCTATGCCCCTGTACTGCCCTGCCGACTCAGGCCAGAAGGGAGCAGCGGTAACCTAGCAGCAGTCCAGCAAAAAAGTGGGGGGGGGTGTCAAAAAAAAAAAAAAGTCAAAAAAAAAAAATCCCAACACAAAACTTTGTCTCCTGCTGTCTCCTGTTGTATGGATCTGTTCGCTCCTTTTTTATGGACCTCTTAGAGACCCTCCACAGAATGTCTGAATTCTTGCATTCTTAACCCTTTCATCACTGTATTACAATTTCTTTTTAAAAAAGAAACTCCCCTTTTCACTTCTCTACAAAATGCTCACAGCAAAACAGGTTTGCTCGTGTTTAGATTCTTGAATTAAATGCAGTCTTGCATTGAGATGTTTAATGTATTTAAAGCTGGAACAAACCCATTGGAAGCCAGGTTTTCAGGAGCTCAAGTGCTGCATTTACTGGGAAGAAAAAAAAAATCCCCACGAAGCAAATTGCCAAGGTTTAGCTGCTCCATTTACAATAATAGCGTGTGTACATTCGTTTAGCCTTGTGGTGGTGGCTTTTCCTTTATAAGGTGTGGGGCGGAGAGTGTAAAGCTACTGTGTGTTGAGCTTGATGGGATGTCACTGAAAGGTACAGTATTCCTTTTCAGCCTGCTAAGTTAGGAAATAGCTGACCCTTGGAGCCCCAGAGGGCACAATCAGCTTTGTCTCTGGAAAAGGCTTGTGATATGAACCCTAAAATAAACACTTAACACTTCACGTCTGTACAACTGAGCCCTGGGTTGCTATATTTTTTTTTTTTCAGACTAGGATAGGGTTGAAAAAAGTTCAGTTTAGCTGTTCTGCTGACGATCTGCTGCCAGCTGCCCCTCTCTGGAGGGGGCCACCATTCATCCTAGGTTTATTTGTGGCAGTGGGAGAGACCAGCAGCCTCCTGCCCCGCGCTGGCTGGCAGCCCTTGCCTCCTGCAGCCCCAGCCCTGTGCAGCTGCAGCAGCCTGCTGTTGCTTGTGTGGGTCCCCTGTGGGTAGGTGCAGCTCCTCGCCGCAGCCCCGCGGGCTCTGCAGGGCGGAGCTGGGAGCTCGCCCTGGTGTCCGCAGGGGTGTCGGGGCTGGCGCTGTGCCGCGGGGCGGGAGGCTGTGCCCTGCCCGGCGGCCCTGGGGCACAGGGCTGAGTGCAGCCCCCAGCAGAGCAGGCCAGCAGCAGGGTTTGATAGGCTCTTCAGCAGTGTGCCCCGAGCTCAGCTTCCCGCATGTTTCTGGGAGCCCTTGGCAGAGCTTAGTGCAGGGGGATCTGCATGTTCCTGTCTCAAAACCCTCAGGCCCTGACACCCTCCCCGCGTTGCAGCGGTGCTCGTGTTTGGCTGTGGTGCAGTGCCCCAGTTCCCTTTCCGCGTGATCCCTGGATCGGCCCCCGGGAGCAGATCGGAGGTGCTGGCCCTGCTCGGGCGAGACCCTCGGTCCGCACAGGTACGGAGGCATCGCCCCTGGCCCGAGCCTGCGCCTCCCCTCCGTGTGTCTCAGGGTTTTTCCACGGTACGTCACCAGCTGCGGTCCCTCGGGTGGT